>CATIUR010000004.1:158169600-159630850 GCA_949592205.1 Helichrysum umbraculigerum | reverse complement strand
AACTGCTCCAAGTTCGAGGTCGTGAGTAGTGTAGTTCTTTTCGTGAACCTTGAGTTGTCGCGAGGCGTAAGCAATGACCTTGTCTCGTTGCATCAATACGCAACCGAGACCTTGATGTGAAGCATCGCAGTATACCACGAAGTCATCGGTGCCTTCGGGTAAGGATAGAATGGGAGCACTGCAAAGCTTTTGTTTCAAAAGTTGAAATGCTGACTCTTGTTTATCAGTCCAGTCGAACTTTTTATCCTTTTGAGTCAGTGTCGTGAGTGGTAGGGCTATTTTCGAGAAGTTCTCGATGAATCGTCGATAGTACCCGGCCAGTCCTAAAAACTGCCGTACTTCTGTTGGAGTTGTCGGCGGTTGCCAATTTTTGATAGCCTCGATTTTTGAAGGATCTACATGAATTCCCTGGCTATCGATAACATGTCCAAGAAATTGAACGGTTTGTATCCAGAACTCACACTTAGAAAACTTAGCATACAGCTCTTCGTGTCTAAGTAGCTCTAGGATGGTTTTGAGGTGTTGCGCGTGTTCCTGTTCGTTTCGCGAGTATATGAGGATGTCGTCAATGAAGACAATGACGAACTTGTCGAGATAAGGCTTGCACACCCGATTCATAAGGTCCATGAATACAGCTGGTGCGTTGGTTAGACCGAATGGCATCACCTGAAATTCGTAATGCCCATAACGGGTTCTGAAAGCAGTTTTTGGGATGTCGGTGTCGCGAACACGTAGTTGATGATAACCTGACCGAAGATCGATCTTGGAATAAAAACTCGACCCTTGAAGTTGATCGAACAGGTAATCGATGCGTGGAAATGGATATCGGTTCTTGACGGTTAACTTGTTCAACTCTCGATAGTCGATACACATTCGGAATGAACCGTCCTTCTTTTTGACAAACAAGACCGGAGCTCCCCAAGGTGAAGAACTCGGCCTAATGAACCCTCTTTCCAGGAGTTCCTGTAATTAGTTGGACAACTCCTGAAGTTCGGATGAAGCTAAACGGTATAGTACTCGGGCCACAGGTGCAGCACCTGGCACGAGATCGCTTGAGAACTCAACCTGTCTTGGTGGTGGTAGACCATGTAGTTCTTCGGGAAAGACTTCTGGAAAGTCTCGAACGATTGGCACATCCTCAAGTCGCTTCTCATATCTGGTATTATTTAAATCTATCAATGTGAGGCAATACATGCCTAAGTTATAAACCGAGTAATTGTATGATCACGTCATATGATGTTGAGTAATAATTGTTGTGCCACCTGGCATAGCGTGTTGCATCCAGCAACAGTTAATTGTAGACCCGCACATCTATGATTGAAATGTTTAGTGTGTCCGTTTGACCAGTTAGTGTAAGCTAACCCGGACATGATTGAAAATGATTGTAGTTACGCAGAACTATGTTTGAAAATGTTTAGTGTGTCCGTTTGACCAGTTAGTGTAAGCTAACCCGGACATGATTGAAAATGATTGTAGTTCCGCAGAACTATGTTTGAAAATGTTCAGTGTGTCCATTTGACCAGTTAGTGTAAGCTAACCCGGACATGATTGAGCTAACTGCCCCGCATGATAACCTCACCTACCCGTTAACTTATTGAGGATCACGAGCATAAGCTCGCCCATCCTTGAGTGAGTGTGGATCACGAGCATAAGCCCGCCCATCCATCGATTGTATCGCTTTACCGCGATATCGTACTTGTGCCCACTGCAATACCGTGGCATCGTTTTGTGCCCACTTTACCGTGGCATCGTTTTGTGCCTAACTGGCATCGACCGCATTGCTCGCAAGCAACGTATGTAATTGAGCCGGCAGTACTACGACATGCTCGACTTGAGATAATTGAGCCAGCAGTACTACGACATGCCTGACTTGAGCAGTTGTGTTTGTATAAGTGTATGTATATCAATATACATATGTAAGTTGTATGTAGCACCAAGTGCTCAAGTTGGAGTACGAGTATGTGTGTGTATGTATATATATATATATATATATATATATATATATATATATATATATATATATATATATATGTATAAGTCGAATCAACAAACACATCAAATAGGGTATCATGTAACACATGATAGTAATTTATTGTATCTAAGTATGTATATACAATACTTAGATATTTGTTGTAAACACAATGAGCCTAGGTATGAAGAATCATCACCTAGTTGTTTGTATTAGTATAAGGATTCTATACTAACGTATGTTACTAATGTATACTCCTAGCCTCAACCTAGTAAGTATATTGGGGTCTCTGTGAGATGTTCAATGTAAGTAGAACTAACCAGTTCTGGTATAAGTAGTAGTATTGTCCCACGACAATATGGTCATTGAATGGTGATAACTTAATCAAGTTATGGGGTGATAATTGTTTCCCAACAATCTAACAGTGTATGGTTGTAACCTATCTAGGTTAAGTATTGATACTATTTCAAAACAGTATGGTGGGTGTAATTCCTAGGTATTACACATTTCGTATTACATGGCAGTAATATAGATAATTGTGAATTATAAAAGTTTATTAATATAATTCGAAAACAATAATCGTGCATGTGTCTCACCCCGAAAATAGTTGAAATAGTGGGGCTATGAAACTCACCTGTGAGTTGTCAGCGATCCCACAATACGCGCGTAGTCTGATGGGTAACCTCCTAGTGTCCTAAACACGTGAGGTCATATAAGTATGAGACAAATCAGTTTGTCTACGCGAGTTGCGTAATTATTTATTTTTCGTTCAGGTTTGGAAACCGTGTACGGGGGTCCGGGGGCAGCGCCCCTGGTAGCGGGGTCCAAGGGGTGGCAACCCCTGGCGGGGTCCAAGGGGTAGAGCCCCTGGCTGGGGTCGAGCTGCCAGGTCAGCTTGGAAAATTTTTATTTCTATTATGTTGCTGTAGTGAAAACGCTCTGAAATTTCATTTCGGAGTAAAATTAGATGGTAAAGTCTGAGTTCGACTTAGTGATGGAAATTGTAATAGACTTAGTGATTAAATAATGGAGATTTTTAATTGGAAGGAGTTCTACCATTTACTATTGTTTGTCATTGTGTTTCAGTTTGCATGTTTAGACACCACTTCCAGAGTAATAAGTTCTTACTCAAACCTCCTCAGTCGATCACACTATAGGAAGTATGTGGTGAATTAAGACTGTCATGGAGTGTTAGTAGATGTTTATGGAGATTAGACATGGCATGGAGAATGCTGCAACACTCATGGGTACTTAATGGGGATTTAAGTATAGGAGAAACCCTCACTTAAAGAGATCACTTCATGGATTAAATCACAAGTGATTTTAAGATGATAATATTTCTATTCTTGAAATGGAGATACATACTTTAGTCTATTCAAACGCTGTGCGTAAATGCCAGTTATAAATGGTATGCTAGGTATGATATGATGAGTTGACTAGTGCTATGTAGTCGATATTTATTTGTTCATTTTCCCTAAAATGGAAAAGAGATATCATGGGCCCTCTGATGATTAAAGTTTGACTCAAAAGTACTAGGCCTGGCCGAGACTTAGTTGATAGTTCAGTAGTCTCATATAGTCAATATAATCGGAAATCAGAAAAACATATTTGAATCTTGAGATTGATTATAATCCATGTCTCGATTCATATGATATCATGAAACAAAGGAATGGTTGATCACTTATCTAAAGGACCGACTCTAAGATGAGATTCAGAGTTCGGCAGTTGCGTTGGATGGCACTCTTTACTTAGTTAATGGGATAGAGGCTTAGACCAATAATAGTTGATGATTTGTCCAAGTGGGAGACTGTTGGAATAGTGTCCAATATCATAACTAATTGGTGAGACTTTCATTAATGGTAAAGTTCTTTTTGGGTTGCCCTCAATAAACAGTCAAGAGAATGATGAAGGAATAATATTAATTAGTATTAATGTTATATTTAATTAGTTGATTTATTAATTTATGGTTAAATTAATTAGAAATTAAAAGTAATTAAATTTGGCGGAAGATTCCAGAAACTGACTCAACCGCCGGTTGGAGATTAGGGTTTCTGAGGCGGTGTAAGTCGTAGACTTGGAGTACAAGTCTAACAGCTCCAACCGCCGATTGGAAGGTCCAACCGCCGGTTGGGAGTCGAATCTGGGGTTTCTTCCACAACTATAAATAGGGGCATCCTATACCTTCAGTAGGCATCTGATCAGCTACGAATTTTTGAGGGTTTCGGAAATTCGACTTTCTCTTGGGTTTTTTGGTGTAAAGCATTAGAGGTATTCTACTTTGGGTACTTGCCTCCAAGTAACGAAATTCTGCTCGTTGGTCTGCACGCGAGAAATAGGTTTTCTCTAAGGTTAGTGTTTTCCTTATTTTCTTTATCCAATTTATTTATTGTACTATGTTGTTAAAGTTAAAGATCCCTTAGGGTTTTAGTTTCCTAATTGCCTTAGATTATTTAAAGTTTTGTTATTCCGCTGCGTGTATAATAATCTGGTTAGGGAATAGAAAACCCATCACGTATTACATATTACATATTTACATACCTATATCTACTAAGTAATATATATTACGTGTCTTACTAATATTCATATTATAAATTATACTACTTATTTTGTCTTTTTTTTCATGACATTCTTATTAATCTGTCTTTTTTCTTCTTCTTTGATTTCATTAATTTGAATTTACAAAGCAGTGTTTGTGATGACATCTTGAAGCAGAGAAGAAGAGGAGTATGTAAGTATCATTTCTTAAGGAAAGTATAATTGCTTTATACATATATATAAGTTTTATAGATATTGTATCTTACTTGAAAAACAAGTCCTTTAGTATTACATTGGTCTTTTGCAAGTCTTCTACAAACAGTTATATCTCTACGGGTGTTTTTTGCAGGTACAATCCATGTTATTGCATAATGGTTAAGTTTTTCTACCGAAATCTCAAGGGGTCTTGATTATATGCTGACAGATTAGTTTCATGGCGACTATGTCCGTGCACTGATGATGAAGTTGATATAATAACAGTTGTGAAGAACGCGGGTTTTAGTTTTTTAGGTGTGTGACGTAATGAAGTATTGTTCTTGCCATTTAAACTTGTGCCCAGAACGTCTTGGATCCCCACTTTCAAAAGGGAGTGGTGTCAATTTTTAGGCGATGAAACATGACTCGAAACCTGGGTCGTGATAGAAAGGCTCAAGAATGGAGTAGCACATTCAATTGAGTATGAGAAGTCTACCAGGTTGCTAAGCTATTATTTAATCAGTTTAAAATGATTTGCATCACTAATCTGGGTTTTATTTCAAACATTGCATAGGTTTATATCATTTTTACTGCAACTATTTATTTCACTAATCATATGTGTTTTTGATTTACCATGATCATGGTGTTTGGCTTTTGGTTGACTTTCAGCTTTTGTTTGGCTAATAACCTACTAGGCTGCACCAATAACGTAACTATTGCAGAGTCCAAAAGGCTTACTCTGCTAGATGTTTACACTCTTGCTTATATCCGTAGGAAGATGTGATTTTATCTGGCGGATATGAATTTTATCACTCGAAAATTCCTTGCTTAGTGACGGGTCCTTTAAGGATCATTTTGACCCAAGTTTCTGAGTTCGCACTGATTTTCGTCAGTGAACTGGATGCAGAGGTACATAGTTGTATGTTCACGATTCATTTGTCATTATATAACGTACTTAAATAATCATTTGTTTGACTGCAAAACTATTTTTAAAGGTGTTATCGATGTGGAATGCGCTGTTTATTGCTAGAACAATGACAAGTAAGGCAACACTTCTCTTTCGGGTGTGTGTTGAAGTTACTAAAAGTCACATATAATATATTGCTTATTTATTATAACAGTATCAAATTGAAGCAAATCTTATGGCTTAAAAATTCATTGTGTTCTTCATTTGGCTCTTATTGAAATTCCAAACTGAGTCCTTTGTGATTTCTAATTACCTTTGGTGGTGATAATGTTTTAGTTTCTAGCCTTTATTTAAATAGGTGTATGATTTCAATTCTGAAATGTGTTCCTGTAGCAGTTAATACTAATATTAGTTTTTGGCCTTCACTTAATATTTTTTGTTACATTCAGATCCATTACAGAGATTTCATGTAATATTGATAAATAGCAGCACATTTTTACGAGAAATTGGTGAATAATAGATACTCAAGGTATAACCTTATATCTGTTTATCATATAACTATCCTTTTTGAAATTCTATTAGTGGAAGTGAGATAGCAAGTTTTGAGGGGAAATTGCCTGTAATGGAATGTATTAAAAGAATTCGATACATTTTGGTGCGACGCCAACGATTTGTCCTATTGTCTCTGGGTGTCAAAATGGGTGTGGGTGGTGGTTTATGGCTGGTTTTTAAAAGGGGTGAAATACTAGAAGTAATTGTAGTATATGAACGTCACGCGTCAACGCAATTTCTTTTTTCAATACTATTGCAAAATTAAATCTCTTTTCTATTATAGGTCAGTTAGGATTGAAGTCCATCATGCTCATATTATTATGATTTATAACAACAATTACATAGTTGGTGTATTGCTTTGGCATATGCAGGAGTATGGCAAAATTGTGTTGGTCTCAGGAGAATAGTTATAGTTTTTTTTTCTGGAAATCAAGAGTAATGGGTTAGTTTCCTTCATCAGTTGGTATTTTGTGCTATGCTTTTGTTTGGAAAGTGAGATGATTAAATATGGGTTAAAACATCCTATTAATGGGCATAGATTTAGAGTCTGATACAATCAGGTGTATAGTGTAGGGTCTTAATGATGCTCATATATAAGTCAAGCTACTCGTCATCATTTGGCCAACATCTGGGCTTAAATGGTTATTGGGATTTTGTTATAGAATGTTTTAAAATATTCAAACCCTAATGGAGTGAGTCAGTTTGTTGTGTCTTTCATATGGTTTGGTGCTCTATGGTTATAGATATGGGTTGGATCTATGTTACATTAAAGAGTTTATGGTACTCAAATGGATATTGATTGTGTATTGAAAATTGGTTTGTGTAATGATGCTGGTAGTATTTCTAATAGGAGTTTCGGCAAGGTGCTCCAAGTTTGTTTTATGATTTTGACTTTTTGAGTAAAAAATGGAAGTCAAAACTAATTTGTTATAGCGGCTGAAATGATGTACGAGATTTGATGCTATCGGCTCAAATACCTTATGAAGAAATAAGATTTGAAGATTATGGTGACCGATGGAATTTTAGATTGGTTTAAAATACATGATATAATGTGGGAAATTTGGCCATGTTTGACTTTCAGCTTGTGTGTTTACCAAAAACATTGATACAATAGGCACGTTTCCTCGAGCATTGAAGGCTAGAACGCTTTGGGTGAACTACTTTGATGATGTTTGTTTTTTTACATGTGAAGGGTATAGTTATACTGCTGAAAAATCATGTCTGATTGCAATTCTTTGTTGTGTTAACATTTGTGATTTATGTTTAATTGAAATGGATTGGTTGCTAAATTACTGATTTATAAATCGTTTATCAAATTAAGGATCACATGATATATAGCACAGGCCATTAGACCCTACACTTTATGAAAATTGAGCAGTTGGTTTTGAAAGTGTGTGAATCAGATGCACGTGATTAATTGATGTAGCATTGAGTTTTTATATAAAAGTCTAAAATATGAATAAATTGAAACACCAATTACTAACAACTCTTGCAATACAGGATTAACTTGGTTCATGTTGTGTCAAAAGTTACCAACCCAATATACACACACGATATAGATATAGATAACACAAGCTTTTTATAAATTAGTCCATTCAATAATTACCGTTGTAAACTTACTTAACACTTTATGTTATTTCTTGGATATATTGATGTAACACCCGGTTTCTGGGCCTGAAAATAAATGATATTTTATTAAGTTTTAAAATGGTTTATTTGAAAATAAACAAGTAAAAGAGTCACAGGTTTTTTGTGACTAGTAAAATTGTACTTGTTTTAAAAAAGTTGAAGTTGACGGTAAAATAAAATATTTTGACTTACGGGTATTTTCGGGTTCCAGACAATAGAGTTAGAAGGGGATAAAAAATGATAAAAGTAGGAGACTGGGTCGGTTGGTGTGGCCGACCTATTTCTTTCTCAAAAGTTCTCAAATGTTCTCATTTTCTCCATATGCTCTCATTCTCAAACTCTCTCACTAACCAAAATTCTTAAGAAATCAAAGGGAGAAAAGGGCTTAGGTTTTAATCATCATCATCAGCTTCATACCATCATCTTCCTCATCTTGTATCCCCATCATCTCCATTAAAGAAGTGAGTTTTTATTTTTGAGTTATATGAAATGGGTTTTGAGGGATTTTATGAAATTGAGTATGGTTTGTTGTTATTTGGTGTTGTAAAGTGTTTCTAGAGGTTCTATGAAGCTTTAGAAACGTTAGAAACCGAGTTTCTTGAGTTTTGGTGAGATTTGAGACGAAAAACTCGTATCAGCAGCGAAACTCGCTGAACCCAGTTCGTCCAGCGAGTCGAGTTGAGTCCAGCGAGTCGAGTTGAGTTCTGCGAGTCGAGTGAGTTCTGCGAGTTGAGTTGAGCTCTTCGAGTCGAGTGAGTTCTGCGAGTCGAGTCTCGCTATGCGAATCGAGTTGATTCTGCGAGCCGAGTTGACCTGCGCATCCAGATCACTGCGAATCAAGATTTTAAAACTTTTTGTTTTGCAAATTTTGAAAATGCGTCTCTTCAGGGTAGCGACTAGATGATAATTTCATTAACTCGGATTTGAATGAAATTTGCATGGTCACTCGGAAACGGCTCAATGATAAAAACTATATACTAATAGCCTAGGCAGTTTTTGGCCATTCGGGGTCATCCAGGGGTCGAAAATGACAATTTACTGTTTTAAAACGTCAATTCGGGATTTTCTGATTTTATATCTGATTGAACTTTTGTTTGCTTAGACTTCAGGGATCACCTGATTTAATAAATATGCTAGAATGATGATTATGGAACAAGATACTGACTTGTTATTATTTGTGTTCTCAGATAAGCAGCAGGAAACTCAGTGACATAAGACAACTGAGTTCAGAGACTGGAATTTTGGTGAGTGGTAACTGTAGTCTTCGGTTCAACTCAGTTGTAACAGGTTTGGTTACAACGGGTGAACATATTGGTTGTTGATTATTGATTGTTTGATCTACTGAGATATTGTTATAATTGAATTGGGTTAATTGGTTTATATTGTTCCATGACTGCATGACAATTATGCATTATGTGATATTTGGGCCACTGGGCATATGTGTTTATTCAGAGGTCAACGCTGGTTGGGTTTGTTGCTATTGTTTGGCTGGCGGGGTTTCCGATACACATCGTTGATGGATGAACCCTAGTTAGTGAAGATAGCTTCAAACTATCGGTAAATCACTGTTTTGGCCGGCAGTGGTTTAAGGGTTCTTTGATTGGCTAATCAGGAACCGCCGATCCTCTTTGACGCTGTGTGTTTATTGTTTATTTGTTGTAAGATTTGTTATTTCTGAATTGAACTGTCGGTTACAGTTCCATTCACTTAGCTGTGAGCTAATCCCACCATGTTTAACATTTTGCAGATATCGTTTATGGTTAGCTTTTGGGGTCGAGCACGTGGATGCTAGAAGGGATGTTTGACTATGACTGCGTTGACTCTGATCTTTTTGGGAAAAGCATATGTTTTGATAAACTTAACATAACACCCGTTTTAAGTAAATGTGTTGTAATAGGTTATATAATAGTTATGATGTTTTGAAACTTGCCATATTTGGAATATGTAAATGCGGTAACTATATGTTTTGGGACGCGTTTCCGATGGTTATCAATATAAAATAGGTTTGTTAAAAAGGAGGGTGTTATAATTGAAGCGCTCACTGCAGAGATGATAAAGAATCCCGAGGTATAAACAACTATGTTGATGTAGATTCCTCCCATCTACTAATATATATTATTGATGCACTAATAATTACTTCTTTTCGTTTATCGAATTCTATTTATCTGTATTTGCCAGAAAATGTATGCATATATTTATCCAAAGTAGCTACCTATGTGATTTATCATCAAGAAGTTTAGTTGTTGTATACGTAAATCACAGTTAAAGAGTTTCACCACTGCAGCTTTTCTCTCATGCTTTATATCTATATATACCGAGGTGGCTATTTCAAACATTACTTATATATTGGTTAATTTATTTTTTTAAGCTAAAAGTGGAAGGGGTCATATGGGGTGAACGATGCTCAAAGTTTTCTGATAATGCATACAACACTTAAATCGTTTTAATTTATTATTCCGTTTAACGATATTGCTTTGTAATCACAATTCATACATTTAGTAATTGCTTTGTACTGAGTAACTGCCCCAAACGTGTTTTTGGGTCAAATATAACCTAGCCTGACCCGTTTCGACCAGTATAAAACATGTTTTACTCCAACTTGGCCTGACCTTAATGACTTCTTGTCCAATAATTTTCTATAAAAATTAATTTTTCAGACGTGATCATATAATTATTAGTATGTTCGTGAAGAAAGTTGTGATATTAATAAGCCTAGATGTAGTTGACTTTGCAACCTTCTGACCCATTTCGTGTTAAGCTATTTTCTTTCATTATATAAGATATACATAATGGAGGTGGTTTGTTTCTAACTATCATTTGACTTCTACACTTGGATACTACGTTGCACTGTCTGCTACGAATTTGGTGCAGCCAACTAGGTTATTAGTTAAAATAGGTCACTTGAAAAGTAGCATTATAAATTGGAAAAGGCATTACAAATAAAAGCAAAGTAGTTTGACCTACTGTCGACTCAAATGTCATATGCGAAAAAGACAAAAAGTTTATACAATGTCATCTGCAAAAATATGGCGACTTAAATGTTATCAACTAATATAAAATTATTATATAAACCTTTGTATTAAAATCATGAAGTATCTCGCAAATTTTGCGGGTTATGATCTAGTTAAATATGAATTCTCATGCGGTTCCTCACTACTTTATTCATTCATTCTAATGATGATGCATTTTTATAACCAATTTGTGGGCTTTTCTTCATATTGAACCTTTGAAGGA
The DNA here is from genome assembly GCA_949592205.1 of Helichrysum umbraculigerum. Taxonomy (NCBI): domain Eukaryota; kingdom Viridiplantae; phylum Streptophyta; class Magnoliopsida; order Asterales; family Asteraceae; genus Helichrysum; species Helichrysum umbraculigerum. The sequence continues at coordinate 159,619,829 of CATIUR010000004.1, read as the reverse complement.
CGATGACGAGAGATTACATCCATATATCTTATATTTAGAAATTCAAGGTACTTATGTAAACATTCGATAAGGGCAACTTAAGTTTGAAATTCTTTTTTTCTTTGCTCTTAAGTTGCATTTTGTTATCTGTTTTTGGCTATTTCAGTAGTTTTATTACTACAACTTTTATAGTGCAAACTTAGCTAATAAATTGCTTTACTCTTTTTTCCATATATTTTTATCCTGTTTATGATGATTTTGTTTTTATTGAGCAACGAAACTGTTGGAGAGTCCACAGCTAAAGTACTTATAAAAAAAAAATCGTAATTTCATTTTTGTTAAAACTTAATTTAGTGTTTGGTTCTTAGAATAATGGATACTTTTCCTTTTATTCGTAGTTGATTTCACACTCCTATATTTAAGTTGTTTAGTTTGTATTTATGTATTAATTAAACCAAAACCCCATGGAGAAATTTAGGTCATTCGATAGGGTTTTTCAATTTGATTCAACAATGTTACTTGCGATTATTTAATTTTATTTGAAGTTTCATTTGGATTGCCCGCGCTGTCGCGGGTCTTAAATCTAGTTCATATTATAAATTATAAATATATTTTTTTTAATCAATTATTAGTATTATTTATATTTATCACTTATTATTATTTATTATATATATACATCTTTATATCATATTATCTCTATGTATATACATAAAAATATAAAAAACTCACCTATATTATGACTCTTACGAGTCGAGTCACGATACGATTTACGGGTCAAAAATCGAGAAAACTAGTCATAATACGAGTCACGAGTCAGACAACTATTATCATGAGCACGTATATATTACCATTACCATTAATGATAATTTTGTAACTGTATTTGTTAATTAAAAAAAAACCCCATAACATAAAGTCAACTGTACGATCTCGAATATACATTATACGTATAAAAGTAGGTAACGTTATTTCTTCTTGATTCGCGTCCAAACCCTCATCAATTATTCAAAATTCACTCCACCAAATAAATAAAAAAAATAAAAATAAAAAATTGAAGCTGATGATCACGCATTCACTCTCACACGTAAGTTAATATGATCCTCAAATCAATCGTCCACCATCTCTTTACTTGCTCAAACTCAAAACATGTTTTTTAATCCAGCTCAACTTTTGATCTTCCACTTTCATGCCTAAATCTTCATGGGTAACAATAAAAATTTAATCTTTTTAATACCCATATTATTAATTATCTCATCATCATCATATTCCACTACTACTCATGTTAATTCAGCAGATGCAAATGGATATATATCTTTTGGTATATCACAAAAAGGTCTTGAATTTGCTAAAGATTTATTAATAAACACTGCAATTTCATCTTTGATTCCTTTACAGTTACCTCAAATTGAACAAACTGTTCAAATCCCACTAGTGGGTAAGGTTAATATGGTTCTATCAAATATTGTTATTTATCAAGTTAATGTTTCTTATTCAATTGTGCAACCTGGTGAGATGGGTCTGACTATAGTTGCTTCTGGTGCAACTGCTGATTTGAGTTTGGATTGGAGTTATTCTTATAGTGGTTGGTTTTTTGAGTATTCTGATAGTGGGATTGCTTCCGTTCAGGTAAATGTTTGCACCAATTTGTTGGAATTTGTCTCTTGTATTTACTTTATTTTTTATTTATTTATTTTTAAATGGAACTTTGTTGTAGACTTGTAGTTATATACCCTAATCTGTAACCAAAGTGGAATGAAATTATATTGCTACATTCAAGTTATGAGTATAATGGATATTTGCAGGAATGAGTTAAATAATTTGAAGTCATGTCCCAATATCTATATACCAGATATGCTTAGTGGTTATAGCTAGATTTGCTGACATGAATAAAGTGTGATGTGCATTTACAGATTTTGTATATGTGAATTTGTTTTACATACAACTAACACAAATGCAAAATTCCAATATAACCAAATTCTATCTTTGCTAACTATTCAAATAGTTTCCCCTTTTGACTCATAACTACAACCCGAATTCGCCCGTTTCCATTCAAACGGTTAAAAAATCCACCTCTAGTTGCTTCCATATTTCTACACTGCCTTTCTTTTTCTTGTTTTAGTGGGAAATTAATGGATATTTCATCTGCTCAGGTTAAAGGTATGGACATTGGGATGACTCTTGGTTTAAAGAACCAACAAGGGACTCTTAGGCTGACGCCCATAGATTGTGGATGTTATGTTCGTTATATCTCCATCATTTTAGATGGAGGAGCATCTTGGCTATATCAAGGGTATGTTGAAGGTTGTCAGGATTGGGATCCTACGTAGGATCATTTTTGTCTTTGCAAGATTGGGATCGTAAGATCGGGATCGGGATCGTAGATCCTACCAAAATATCATTTTTTATACAAAGATATCTAAATTCTTGTAGAAAACTACTATTAGAGATATTAATCCAACATTCAAAGTTTTATATTACAAAAGTCGTGCAATTTGTCAACATATTTATCTAGGACGATAAACGTTCTAAAACAAAAGATTAGTATCCTATCTCCAATCGTCGTTTTACTGGGTTCTAGACTTTTTCTTATGTTATAATTTTATAATAAATGGATTAAATGGGGAAATTGAATTTGGAAACAAATAGACGGTAAGTTTTGAGATAGGATTTGGACTACGTATGGGCCTTACAAGCCCAATTGCTAAAAAAAATAGCCCATTTGTAGGATCGGATCGTTCAACGATCCTAAATCCTACGATCCTACTTCGATCCTACCTCCCGACCGATCTTACTCCGATCCTGCACGTTTTATCTTGGTAGGATCAGGATCGCGATCTTGACAACTTTGGTATGTTCTAATCTTTCTTTTCTTTGTTACAATCTCAAGGTTATTCATGATTGACTTTTGAACTGCATGCTTGTCCTTCATAGCAAACCAAACTTTCTTCTTCTAAATATGAAAGAAACACTAGTTTCAAAGAAGAACCGTTTCCTTTTTTCTTTCTTTCTATTAAAACAGTGTAAATTTAAAAATCTAAATGTAAAAAGGAACCATTGTTAGGTTTTGTCCAAGTTCGCTCATTCTTGCCAAGTATAGTCTTACTTTTGCATCTTATGATAAAGATTCTTTGTTGCAAGGAGAAGGAATTATAGTTTAAAAGAATAAGCGGTTTTAGACAAATGTAGACATAAAAGCAAAAGACGAACGATTGGCATTTGCGCCTGTATTTGCTCATTTTTGGAAAAAGAAACTGAATATGATGTTTCGAAAAGTCAGTCAGTTTTTTCTCATTCGTCGAAATTAGTACTTGTTTTTAAGATGGGGTTATCTAGACGTGGCATAATGAGCGGGTTGGATAACCGATCAGAATGGATAATTTTTTGTGCTGGTTGAAATGGGTCTGATTGGGTTGACCCAAACTGGTTTTTCCAACTTTTTAAAAATATTTTATTTTTGATTACAAAAATATAGTAGTTTGAACAAAGCTATGTAGAAGGTTGTCACTTGTGTGCATTAAAAATACACTAAACACTTTCAACCTGGTTGACTCATTTGTCCAGATTCCCTTATGACTAAGCATTTTAGTTTGACCTGTTTTACCCATTGAGATGAAACATAAACCAAACCGACCAGTTTATAAGTAGACATGTTGAAATTACCCCCTTTACAACTTTCTCTGATGGAGCTAATTGTTGTGTTTTGCAGGATAGTTGATTATTTTATAGATGACATTGGCTATGCAGTTGAAGATGCTATCACCAATAATGTCATAGATGCGGTAATAAAACTTGATTCGGTTACTCAATCACTTCCAAAGGAAATCTCATTTGGCGATGTTGCTACTTTAAATGTCACCATTACCGACGGCCCTATTATGAGCAGCAGCTCTCTTCTTATTGGTATCGATGGGTTATTTACACAAATTTACAATGAAGTACCTTCTGGTCATTATGGCAACAGTATACTATCAAGTGATTCGTGTAATAGCCAAGAGAAAATGGTTGCAATTTCAGTACATGAAAATGTTCTTAACTCAGCATCATCAGTGTACTTCAATGTAAGTTCTCTTGTACTTTTTTTTCTAGATTTTTTCCCCCTCCAATTAAAGATCAAACATAACCCATATTGACCCATTAATAATAACTACAATGGGTCTAAGTTGCCACTTCTATTTTTTGGCTCTGCAAAGGTGTATCTGAAAGACATATGAGAATTGTGCTTAAATTGTCTCAGAAAAAGGATGCGATGCAACTTTCATTCAATGGAGGGAATATGATATTGTTTCTTCTAAGTTACCTATGAACTTACATCAAGTCTATTTCTAAGTAACTTGTGATTTTAATTAAGAAAGCTTTTGGTACTCAGAAGTCTCTTACATTCTTTTATTTCAGACAAATAAGATGCATTGGATCGTTGATAACTTACCAGATCAGAAGCTAATGAACACTGCTGGATGGAGATATATAATTCCAAAATTGTATAAAGAATACCCAAATGATGCTATGAGCTTGAATTTTACCGTATTGTCACCTCCGATTATGAAAATTGAAAATGACGGTATTGTTGCTACAGTAAACTCGGATGTCTTCATCAATGTCATGGATGATGGTGAAGTTATTTCAGTTGCATGCATCTCAATGGTATGTTACCCCGAACTATCAAATATCTTTAATGTAATAATTACGATTACAATACTTTTACTACTATAGGTCTAAAATATTATATTTAAAGGTTGACAGATGGTGAAAATGGTAATCTACGTGTATAACGAGCTGAGTTATATATGCAGGAGATCGAAGCTTCAGGATTTGCAGGATTCTCATTGAGCACTCTTGCTGGCGGTGTAAGTCTAAGCAAACTCTCAATGTCTTTGAAATGGAGCAACATCGGCACACTGCATATGGTTCTTGTACAGGTGGATTCATCTTCATCCCTTAGCTGCATTAAGTTAAATGGAATAATAAGACCATTCTTTAAAAAGAGAAAAAATATTGATGTTAAGGTGAATTTGGCCAATATTCTGGTTAATTTGGATGCTCACATTAAACTTTGCTAAATATACATTATGGTAAGCAGGATATTTTCATTGATTGAACACCCCTTCTAAAATAAGCATTTGTGCAGCTTACCTGCATCTAAAATCTAATTACTTTGACAAAAATAGATCATAACTGGACTTCTCAAGCAATACAAAAAATGACCACCCCCTCAGTATTGATAAAGACTATAGGCAACAATTTGGACCCAATTGCTTAATTATGGGTTGATTTGGGGTAGGATTTATTTCTAGCAGGTCAAATGGATGGTAAATGGGAAGTAGCAAACAAGGATAGGGAATGGGGCAAGTTGGTCTAACAAGGTTAAATTCCGCAAAAGTTTGTTTTCAGTGAATACAGGCTACTAGTTTTTTATTCAAAAGTTGGGCTATTAGTCTAATTATATTTTTCTGGTCATATAAAACCCACAAAATATTTATCATGAGATTTTACCCCTACCAAAAATGCCGTTTAACCAGTTGCCCAACACGACCACGTTAAACAACTTTTTTAGTCTTTTGTATTATCATTCAGAGTAATGCTATATAGGGCTAATTACGTAGACCTAAAAACTGACCTAACTTTTTCATTGGTTGATTTTTTTCTCTCTCTTAATCTCATCCAATCAATTTTTCACATCTACCAATTATATCTTTAGGTCTGTATTTAGGCTTATATAATTAGGTCTCTCAATCATTTTCCTATCATTTAACATGGGATGTAACAGAAGCTTTGTCTGCAGTCTATGATGTCGACGCTTCTAAAAACAATCATTGTGCCAGTTGTGAATTTACGTCTAAAGGTAGGATACTCGATACCAGATTTCCATGGCTACGCCCTTCAGAATGCTTCCATTATCTATGGCGATTCAACGATAATTGTTTGTAGCAATGTTGGTAATGCATATGAGTACTTTCCTCAGCGAATATTATCATGAATATGAGACTATATACATAGTTGTATACGGAATACTTTGTATGCCTATGTGTTTGTATTTAGTGATCGTTGTATATTACTATATTATTATATTATTATTATTATTATTATTATACTAATATACTACTAGTACTAGTATTAGAATTATAAATCAAATTGTAAATACAATAATAATAGTTGTACACTCTGGACCAAAACGGCAAAACCTGTTTAATACAATAACCAGTACATTCAATAGTCTTATGTGCAATACATTTTTTTTTTGTTCATATCGTGTTCAAATGCATAAAAACTTCTTCACCATTTACATGCCTCGATGTGTTTATGATTATTTATTTAGGGAAAAAACATCTTCACCATTTACATGCCTGAATGTGTTTAGAGTTATTTATTTAGGGAAGGCGATATACAACAAAATATATATACATTAATAATTTAATAATACTAATTATTATAATTTGATATCTTCAAGTCTATTTCTATCAAGGTAACAGTAATATATCTATATAACTAAGAGAGGAGACCCCCAATTATTTGTCAACTATTCATCCATGCCACATCACCTATATCTTATGTGTCATCATTATATTAAACACTTTGATGAGGTGGATTCTCCTACACTTAAAAGGTAAATAAGGTAATATTTTATTAAAAAATCAAATTATAATTAATTTAATTTTAATGTGTCATTATTTTTTAATGATAAATAATGCAATTGATAATTAAATTATAACCAATCTAATCCAAACTAATGTGTGTGATAGCTCATGTAATATAATTTTAGTTGTAGCCGAAAAATCATGAATGTATTTATCTATTTTTTCACTTTAATTTGGAGTTATATAATTTGTTTATTCTTCTTTATCTTAATTATCGTCATTTTTTCCCTAACTCTATAAATTAAATCACGATAACTTACTTTTGATATCATTATAGCTTTCATCGGAATTTGTCAATTTGACAATATTTTTATCATCTTGCGAACTCGGGGATCACAATTTCATTTATTTGTAATTTCAATACAACCTTCATGAATAGGTAAATCAAGTTCATCGTCTCCTTTTAAAAAAAAAATGGTTTATTAGTTATAATCACAAAGTAAGTTTGATTTTCTATGCGACTGGTGAGAGATGTAATTTTATAATTTCTATATTAATTTTCAATTCTATATAATGTCTTATTTAATATTTATGTAATATGTATATATTTGATCACAATAGTAGAATGATTTTTGTTTTGTACATTTGGATGCACATTAGTTGTTCAATAAAATATCGAAATAATTATATTTTCAAAAGGTTGTTTCAATGGTCAACCTTAACCCGGTATCATTTGGATCCGATGCGACCCTTCCTCATGGACTACACCTCAGGCAATATTCAACTATTTATGTTTGCTAAAACTATGAACACACACATTGTTATTGCAACTTTAGCAATAAAAAAGGTTACTATGCTCAAATAATTGTTTTTAGCTAAAAAATGTCACTTTACATTTTAACTTTTTAATTCATTGATATATTGTGGAGGAAAAATGTTGTTCTTATTTAAATTTTTAATGTGTCAAAATTTATAAAGTATTATTAATATCAGTAAAAAGGTTATATTTTTTACACAATTTGAAAGTTTTTAAAAGGTTAGCTGTCATCCATATCCCGATATTTACTCAATATTTTTAACTTTTAAATGTTATAGAAAAGGATTATATAAAGGGAAGTGATTTGTACACCATATTTTTTAGCCATATACCACAAAATATATTTTACAACGTTTTAATAGGAAAATGATAATGTATTAACCATCACCCTTGTATAAAGTGTATACAATACCAGATTAAATATAATCATTAAAATATTTGATATACCATTTTAGATATATCTTATGTGTCATCATTATATTAAACACTTTGATGAGGTGGATTCTCCTACACTTAAAAGGTAAATAAGGTAATATTTTATTAAAAAATCAAATTATAATTAATTTAATTTTAATGTGTCATTATTTTTTAATGATAAATAATGCAATAGATAATTAAATTATAACCAATCTAATCTAAACTAATGTGTGTGATAGCTCATGTAATATAATTTTAGTTGTAGCCGAAAAATCATGATTGTATTTATCTATTTTTTCACTTTAATTTGGAGTTATATAATTTGTTTATTCTTCTTTATCTTAATTATCGTCATTTTTTCCCTAACTCTATAAATTCAATCACGATAACTTACTTTTGATATCATTATAGCTTTCATCGGAATTTGTCAATTTGACAATATTTTTATCATCTTGCGAACTCGGGGATCACAATTTCATTTATTTGTAATTTCAATACAACCTTCATGAATAGGTAAATCAAGTTCATCGTCTCCTTTTACAAAAAAAATGGTTTATTAGTTATAATCACAAAGTAAGTTTAATTTTCTATGCGACTGGTGAGAGATGTAATTTTATAATTTCTATATTAATTTTCAATTCTATATAATGTCTTATTTAATATTTATGTAATATGTATATATTTGATCACAATAGTAGAATGATTTTTGTTTTGTACATTTGGATGCACATTAGTTGTTCAATAAAATATCGAAATAATTATATTTTCAAAAGGTTATTTAAATGGTCAACCTTAACCCGGTATCATTTGGATCCGATGCGACCCTTCCTCATGGACTACACCTCAGGCAATATTCAGCTATTTATGTTTGCTAAAACTATGAACACACACATTGTTATTGCAACTTTAGCAATAAAAAAGGTTACTATGCTCAAATAATTGTTTTTAGCTAGAAAATGTCACTTTACATTTTAACTTTTTAATTTATTGATATATTGTGGAGGAAAAATGTTGTTCTTATTTAAATTTTTAATGGGTCAAAATTTATAAAGTATTATTAATATCAGTAAAAAGGTTATATTTTTTACACAATTTGAAAGTTTTTAAAAGGTTAGATGTCATCCATCTCCCGATATTTACTCAATATTTATAACTTTTAAATGTTATAGAAAAGGATTATATAAAGGGAAGTGATTTGTACACCATATTTTTTAGCCATATACCACAAAATATATTTTATAGCGTTGTTATAGGAAAATGATAATGTATTAACCATCACCCTTGTATAAAGTGTATACAATACCAGATTAAATATAATCATTAAAATATTTGATATACTATATTAGATTATGGTCGATGTATATAACGTTATCTTTGCTAGCCGTGCATCGCACGGGTTTAACACTAGTAAGATATATAACCAGTGCCCAATAATTGTTTAATCAAGTTTAATGTTCTTGGTTGCTATAAACAATCTATATATACTTTTTAACCCAACGTTAGTATTTACCTTTCTATTTTATTTTATTTTGAAAAATAAACTATTGTTACACTCTTTCAATGCAATTTATCTAATTTCAAATTTACTCTATAACTTTTTTACAAGAATTCTTATCGTAAAAGGGTCGAGATAACTTGCTAATATCATTAAAAAAAATTTGCTACTCATAGAAAGTGCGCAAGATAAGGCACTTGATCGTGTTGATTCAAAATGATGGCCTCTCTAAATCGGTTTTACTTATTTGATTTTATTTTTCTGTAAAACTTAACTAACTCTTTTAAGTTGCACTTGCATAAATAAATGTTAATAACCGTATATATAAATGCATATATAATTATTAACGGTCAAGGATAGATAAAATATATGATATTAATAGCACATATGAACCCAATTACTTTCGAATGGGTCGATTTGGGTTATGATTTATTTATAGCAGGTGAAATGGGTGGTAAATAAAAAGTAGCAAACAAGGATAGCAAATGGGTCATATTGGTCAAACTTCGGTTACAAATTACAAAAGTAGTTTTTTCTGCGGGAGGTCTTTCTGGAAGCAGTCTCTTTACCTCCGGGTAAGGGTATGACTATCTACATCTTACCTCCCTCATACTTCGCCTTCGATGGGATTGGGTAATGTTGAGTTGAGTAGTTTTTTTTGTACAAGCTAGTAGTTTTTCATTCAAAAGTTAGGCTATTAGTCTGAATTATATTTTTTTGATCATATATAAAACCCACAAAATATTTATAATGAAATCTTACCCCTACCAAAAATGTACCCGTGGATTATAAACAATACAAATATTTTATCAAAATATCAAAAGATTTTTTATAATTTAAATGTAGAAAAAAAATATTATAAAACATGTTAAAATCAATGGATCGTAATTTTAAACAAGTTAAATTTTTAAAATTTAAGATATGCGGGCTAATAGTTCGATAACTATCAATTTAGTTGATAATTTTTTATTGAACATTTGATAACTTTGTTATTTGAAACATGAATATTATACTTTTTAGTCTCTATATGAATAGTTTAATTATATATTGTTAAAATTAACCATTATACAAACATATATATGTGATAAATTATACAAATCCACTTGTAATTAACTATAATGTGTTTTGTAGGTTTGCGGGTTGGGTTTACCCGCAGGTATAAGTCGATACCCATCACCCATCCGCGACCCACTAATGCGTAAAAGTTCATACCCGTAACCCACCTGCAGATAAATATTTCGCGGGTTTACCCACCCACGATGGACGGGTACCTGAGCCGTCTTTGAGGGTAGGCGAGGTGGTCGACCGCCCAGGTACTTTAAATTTCGAGGGCCTTCAAATTTTTATATATGATGATTACATTAGAAATTGACATCTATTGAGCTTTTGTTAATAACTAGATTTAGATTAAATATATATTTAAACAAATATATAGGTTGATTGAATGGTCCAAAATTGAAAAATTGAATTGATGTATTAGAGTTTGACTAAAATAGTCAATAACTAACAACTATGGTTTGGGACAATAAGTATCAGAGAAATAAATAAAATATTTGAAAATCGGATCGTTAAAAATCATTTTCATCGAACATTTATCTTACTTGACATCTAGTAATAGGGTCTCATTTCTGTAACACGACAACTTTGCCCCAGGCCTCTAAAAGTTCAGGCCTGACGGGTACCCACGGGTCGCGATTTTTTCTTGCTCATTGTCATCCCTATAAATGATGTAATTCTTTCGATGCCCATTGATTAACCAGTCGGTCGTCATTTGGAGACTCATCTAGATCATCATCATCTTCAAAATCAACGTACATCATCTCAGACATATTAAACCAGTGATTTGAAGGCCCCTCCTCTGGCGACGGCTGATTCAATTGGCTATAACTATCTGACATCAATTGAGCATCCTGGTGTTCCAGTTTTCTTTTTTTCAGTTCTAACTTCCAATCGTCAAGTGTGCCGGCAAGACCTTCTGGTGGATGTAATTTCCATGCTTCATCCTCTGTATGTAAGTAGATTCTCAACAAATCGTGGAAGATCATCATCATAACATAGACGACCTTTTCTGGGTTTCAGTTTCAAAATCGACAGCCTTAAATACTTGATTTTGTGCCGCTTTTCAGTATTTGTGCCTTCAACCAATATTCAGCAGCAATCTCCGGGTTTTTCTGATATGGAAGTATCAATCTAATGGGACAATTTCCAAAGCACGTGGAACCTTTCACGGAGCAAATTGAGCAACCCTTCATTTCTAATTCGTCGTTTGTTTCATTCCAAAACCCTAATTTAGGGAAGTTTCAAGGCGACCCTATTTCTAAGTCAAGGCCCATGGCTTAATAAGAAAATTCCCAACCCAATCAAATTTACAATATAACTCTTATAATTTATTTTTAGTAAATAGGTTTATAACGTTGGAAAGGGTGAACCTGTGAAATATAAATAGTAAATACATGGTCCCCATCTAGGACTGTAATCGACTAGACTCGGGTTTGAGCTCAGCTCGATTGCTCGTCGAGTTTTCACGATTCATGTTCGAGCTCGACTCGAAAATATTTCAGGATGACACGAGCTCGGCTCGAAAAGCTCGACGACAGATATTTAAATAAGTTTTTAGTATTTTAAGTATAAAATATACACATTAACTAAAGCTCGATAAAAACTCGAGTCGAGCTCTTAAAGGCTCGAGCTCGGCTCAATATATATTTCGAGCTCTATTTTGAAGATCGAGATCGGGCTTGAACTCGATAAAAGCTCGACTCTTCTGCAACTCTAATCCCATCCTATTAATCGGTTCATGAAAGTGGCCATAGTTGTAATTGATTAAGAAGTTTTAAGACTTCGTTTTCAGCTTACCAAACAAGCACAAATTAAGATAAATTAAGAAATAATGATTAAATATGAAGATAGTTGCAAGTGCTTACATAATCACTATAAGTTTAGAATGAATTACAAGTGAAGTCGGAACTGATGATCCCAAGGTCATTGACGCATAATGTTTAAATCCATGTAGTACCGGAAAATAGTCCACAAAAATTTGATCCAAAATATAATCATTCTCATTAGGACATTCATGAGCCAGCTACTGACCATATTATTGCAAGTGTCCCACTGCTCAACCAAATCATTCTCATTAGGACGTGGAACAGTACCCTTAATAGATCCGAGCTTGCATTTTGTTGATAAAGCAATTTCAACAGCCCATCGCCATGAACAATAGTTTTGAGCTCCGATTAGCTTTTCTAAATAGGTAATGAGCCAGGTCCTTCTGGTGGATGCAAAAATAAAGGATTTTGAAGAAGTGCATGAGACTGAGCACGTTCCATTTTGATCTAATTTGTGAAATTTACAATTACATCTGAAATTGAATCGAAGAAATAACTAATTTTGTAACACGATTGCTTGCGAAAGCCTAAATTTAGGTTAACAACACCAAATTGATATTCGATTTGATCAAGAAAACACATGAATTATCAAAGTTTGCTCTGGTACCATACAAACAAAATTAAATTGAAGAACACACATAGTGAATACACTAATGAACACCACATAGTTAGTAGGAAAACATTGATTTCACTGAACTTGTTCATGACATTCACTTGATTACAATTGACGAGCTCGTCGTCATTATTTAACTAACTAATTGCCCTAACAACCCTAAGAGAATTTTAACTCCTAACTAACTTGAAATATAAATAGTACACGTTAACCCCTCAGAGATTGATTATCATCATTTTCAATCCCTGTACTTGCACTTTTCGAATTTGATAATTCAGTCCCTGTACTTGAATAAATGTACTATAGTATGATAAGAATACAAAGATAATGTTTATCTGAAACTTCATATTACTAATTGTTCATTTGAAATATCAGCGTATATCTTTCCTAATAAGATTTTCACACTCAATCTTACGTTTTCAACATATCTAAACTTTATTCGTTTACACATTGTTGTAAATCTTCGTTGAATATCACGGTTGTTCTCTGAGCCGCATGTTGTGAAGTTAGTAAATCTTTGATGCACTTAAAATGATCTGCTTTCCCTTTTTCCATTGCTAACTTGTTCTCATTCATTTAGGCTTGAAAATGTTGCTGATCTAAACTTATCATGAAAAGCATACTAAGAAACATGCGGTCCATTAGTTTGAAAAATTCACCTATTGTTGACCCGAGCCCCCTTTTCAAGGAAGAACCCGTTGAAGAGAAGCACAAGTTTTTTCCTGGAAGTTCCAACCTTGTTGACTATGACAATAGTCGCGACTATAAACAGACTTCCTGGAAAGACACATAAGGCATTCCAAACTATAAACAGCCGCTAAAGAAAAGAATACTCTACCATTGGAGGAATCTGTTGCATAGATCCCCATTATTGCTAATGATGTATTTCCTAAAGGAGAAGAAGGATGGAAGCTTGTTCAAAGACCAAGGTCAGCAGGTTTATAAAGAAACAAGCAAGGTCTGTTGATTACCAGACTGCAAAGTTCAATTACCTCTCAAAATCATAAATTTTGAAGGATAATTGTCATACGGAGTTAAGTCAGCGCCTATATCTGCTACAGAAGAAACCTGGTAAAGAGGAATTCAATTCTTCATTTGAAGTGGCCCACACACAAACGAAAAAAGAAGTAGGACATGTACAACAGAAAAACTTTTAGTTAGCATTGGAACATCCCCTTCATACTGATAATGGTAAGAAGAAGAACATATAGACTGAGAGCGTACCTGCAGATATTAATGAGGTGGAACATAATGCTTCCAACTTTTGTGGACGTTGATAAGATAGACAAAAGTACATTAGTGTCATTGACATTCTCCTCCAACGTAGAGGAAGGTTCTTGTACCAACTTAAAACCCGGAGTCTGGAGATGATTAGGAGTTACTTGTCCAAACACGAGGTAGAGGTTGTCTGCAGCAGCTATTCCATTTAACCCATCACTGCATGTTCATGCACATTGCATCAATTCACATCAACATTTGTCATACCCCGTGGCAAATGAACACGGTTGTAAACCCAATGGTCATTAACAATACCGTACTCATCCAATATCCATATGTCCCAAGTATAATGCAATGTCCGCAAGATGTGTTATTCTATGTTGTTGAGCACACATTTTGGGTATGTGGCTGTTAAGATTGTTAATAATGTCCATGATTAAGCCGATCGTTCTATACTTCTATAGTATATATTTAACCTATATATAACGTTTATGAACATGGGATTTCATTGAAGGCAAATGATGAACTATTAGAAGACTGTCAGTTATGAACAATTATCTGTTGTGTGTATGTGCACTTGTGCAGTTATCGGAAGTATCAAGAACATGTAATTGTCATAAGGATGATCGACATTCGTATCGGAAATTTGATTTTTATCATTTGGTGTTTTCACAAGTGTGATTATTCTTAGATAAGTACTTTTCAGTTGAAGTGAGATTATTCTTGGGTATAATTCACTTAAAAAGAAACAATAAGATGAACATATACCTTTGGTTGCCAGGCATTCTGAACCTGCGTAAATGGAACGTATCATCACGTTATCATAAATGTATATATATTGAATGTATTAAGGGTAATACAACTGTATTTTTTTGTCTAAATGCAACCAAGGCAGAGCAATAACTCCAATCGCTAAATCACCTTGAGCTGATATTTCAGGGCTGTATATGACAATTAATAAAAAGGACCAATATCGAGTAAAGGTACTACTTTATAGAGCAACTATTTGAGAATTATTTACCAAATGACAGTATCTGTAAATAGCATGAGTAAATTCTCTTTACGCTAATGAGCTGCATGTATCAAGATGTGAGCATATAAATAATCATTCCTAGTTACAGTTGTAGATGTTGAAACCTCTGCACCATAAAGCCTTTATTTGCGGATTCAATAACAATGAGGGACAATAGTAGTACAAGAAATAAGCAAACATTACGCAAACACCAGGATGCGGAGAAAGGGCGGGGGCAGTGTAGGCAGCCGCCCCTCAAGATATTATAAATTACGTACAAGAGAAAATTTTTTTAAGGTATTAATGACATTTTATAATTTTCGTCCCTATGAAACTATAGAAGAAATAAAAATAATTTTTTTTCGCCCCCTCCATCTGAATTTCCTGGCTCCACCCAGTAGTGGATCCAGGATTTCAAGTGACCCGTAGCAATAATATCTTAATTTTTTCGAAACCCGTATCACAAACAAGAAATGCAACTAAAAATGCAATTTTTCTTTAGAAATTACACTGCATATTGGGAATGGACCCGTAGCAACTGTTACCCCTACCTTCTACATGGCTCCGCCCCTGTCAAACATTACCATAAATTCAGTTGACTAGTTGAGTTAATCCAGAGTGATTTTTCCCCCTCGTTAATTAAATGGTAAAATGAATTTAGCAAAAGCCTAACTCAAACACTTTGATCATTTATACGACCTACTCTTGAGTATGAACTCTTCAACAACCACCAGCTTCAGACAAGAATACAATAATTAAATTGAAGAAACCAAATTAACCTTGACGAGTGGAATCAACGAAAGTCGAGCATAATATCATCATCATCGATCCGTAATTTCTCCTACAATATCAATATTTTTCACAATTGTTTCAATTAAACCTTAATTAAAAAATTGTACAATCAATATCACAAGTCCGATTGTACATAATAAGTTGCCCCCTACTAATAGGAATTATGCAAGATAAGCTACAACTTGCTCGTGGCCTCATTAATACAGTTATATTTATTCAATAAACTTGACGAACTTGTTTAAGTTGCACTAGCATAAGAAAAAAACTATTTGTGCAAGTAACAGGTGTTATTATCTTTAAAATAATTAAAAATATAAATAATTGAAATAATTTAAAATAATTTAAATAATTTAAAATAACAGGTGTTATGTAACATTTAAAATAATTGAAGGTTGATAACGTAAAAATATAAATGCATATTTATCTGTTAATTAATCAACAATACATAAAATATGTGATGTTGGGAACACATATGATATGCACATAACATAAATATTTTTAAAAACATGACTAATTCGATAAAAGCTGCGATACAAAATATATTTACTCTCTGAAAACATTAATTAATAATAACCGAAACAATATTATAGTGAGAATAATAACTACAAAAATTATAATAACAAGTTGATAACAATAAAATAATAAAAAATTATCAAAATTAAGAAGTTGTAAAAATTTGCTAATTGATAGCAAAATACTTATGTTGTCAATCAATTTTTGTTCTTTAAACAAAATGGTTATTAGCTAAAAAAAACTTAAAATATTTTTTTTCTACTACTATTATTTACACTTATAAATTATGTATCATATTATATACTTATAATAAATTAAATTATAAATATAATTATAATTTTTGCAACCATTTTGGCAAATATAATTATAATTATAATTTTATTTTAATTATAAGCCCCATATCCCTTTTATTATTTCCGTCTCTATACACCTCTCTTCCGTTTTCAACCTCCTTACACTCTCTCCTGCTCCAATTTTTATTTTTAAAGCCTCGAAACCCCAATTATACCCGATTTCAGACCCGCCAAATAGGTATTTCATATTTCCATTTAATCCTTTCTTTTTTCTTTAAATTTTTATTTATTTTTTCAAATCATAATAAACCCTCTCTCGTTCCCTCCTGTTCCCTATGGTTAGGGTTTCATTCGCTCGTTATCTCATCTCATGGCATCTAATCTTCATCGTTCTTGCAGGTTTTCCACGCGAATTCGGTCGGTTTCGCGCAATTGGATCCGTGATCGATGGATGATACGGTTTCAATTGAACCGAGTGATCGATCGGAGGTGCGATCTGATAGTTTGAGCGAGAAGAGACGGTTGGAGAATGGATTTGATGAGGAATTAGGTCATAAGAAGGCTAGAAAAAACAGTGAGGATGTGAAATTAGTGAGTGATGTGAAGAAAGTGGCGGAGATTGTGTTGGTGCTAGCTACTATGGGGAAAATGAGAGGTGGTAGGATACCGAGTGCGGTTGAGGTGGAAATGATGTGTGAAGCTAGGGAGAAATTGGTTGATGTTTGTAAAGAATTTGCTCCCAAAGATATTTTTCCTAGGGATTCTTTTGGGAGTGTTATTGAGGATCTTGGTTTGAATAGATTGAGAGAACAGAAGTTGGGGATTCGGACTCCGAAACTGTCGATTTTCGAGAAATTGCAGGTTACAAAACAAAAGGTGAGGAGGTTATCACCTAAATAGTCAGTACTTTATTGAGGTTGCAAATAGATAATTGGTATATTTGTATACGTTTGTATATATTGTTATTATTATTGGTGAATTCCGCTAGCTACATTACTCACTTCTGCCAAAAGTTGCATGTTATCGTATGTGATTGAGGATTAAAGAATCCTTAGGTTTGTTCTTATATGAGGGCTACCTTAAATGACACTCAACAATCAGCATATATTACTTTGTATTTCCTTTTTGCAGCTATGTTATACCCTTTTTCCGTGCTTATATATAGGAGTTGTAGTTTGTTGCTTTTTATCAGTTGATGTTTTAAATAACTGAATAGTGAATTTCTTTTCCAGGTATAATGATTTGATCATTACTTCGATGTATTAAGTGTATTTTTGGCTGATGTATGTTTCTGTTTTCCGTTTCTGATTAGATGGAAAAGTCGGAGGTATTTCCATTACATTCGAATATGTATACGCCTCCTCATCTGCAATCAAGTGTAACTGGGGCTGCTGAAAGCCGTGGGACTGTTCGGATATTTCCATCAGATAAAGCAAATCATGCCCCTGTTTCTTCAAATCCGGTTCATGCTCCCGCAGCCAATTCACGAACTCTACCTTATCAGTTGCCCACTAGTGAGGTAAGGCCAGGGGTACATGTGGGAAGGGATTCTTTGTCATTATCAGTTCCTCGGGCTGAGAGACCACATGTCAAAGTTGATGGAGGAGCAAATGGTTCTTATGCACCGCAGTCCCGAGGTACAGTTTCCAGTTCTTTCAATCATGGTTATGTGTCTTTTCTGGTTATGATGAAGGATTTATTTACAAGAACATATAATTATGTGATGATGCTTGCATCTTTATTTAGTAAAGGACGGGACAAACTATGTGTGACAGTAGTATTCTAAAAAGGGAAATTCCATGATATTCTTCATTGACTACGTTGGCAATTCCGTTATGGTTTTCATTGATTAATAAGAAACATATATCTACTAAATGCAGCAACTTCGGCTGGAGCTCACATGATGGGGAAAACTCCTACATGGTCGATGCAGCCTCAATCTGCTTCCTTTGCCAAAGTTGGATCGGATAAGGTTCCTGCACATGGTTCTATTAAGGCAGAGGGCTCATCTGATTTCACTGCAGCTCGGGTTTCCAACCATGGAATTACCGCTAAACCGCTCACCACCCAAGCAACACCTACCCCTATGAATGTAAATCAACACCGTATGAACATCGTTCAAGCTCCGTCTACTGCTGATATTCACAGTGAAGTTAGTAAAATTGTTCAAAAATTACTACACCCACATCTGTTGGATCATCCCACATGGAGTCCCCCTTCAAGAGATTACATGAACAAGGCATTGACCTGTCAAATGTGCAAGGCTACAATAACTGAGGTGGATAATGCACTTGTATGTGATGCTTGTGAAAGAGGGTATCACTTGAGATGTCTACAGTGTAATCCAAAATCTATCCCTAGAGGTGAGTGGCAGGAGTGGCACTGTGCAAAATGTTTGGCTATTAGCAATGGGAAACCTTTACCCCCTAAGTATGGGCGTGTTATGAGAAACATAAGTACACAAAAGTTATCTTCCAATTCTGTTACCGTTCAACCATCTTTAGACAAGAAAGAACAATCATCAGATGTGAATGTTAATCAGCAAATAGTGACAACAAATGGAAACTCTGTTTCACAAAATGCTTCTGGTGGTACTATGGGTAATGACAGTAAAACGACAGAAGTTCAAGCTAATGAGAATCGAGAAGCTTGTGTAAGTAGCATCATTGACAAATCAAATGAAGAGAATTTTGCATCTGTGTCAGAAACGCAGCCTCCTACTAATTTGGAGGCAGTTACAAGTGTGTCGAATCATGTGGCTGGAAATCATAATAGTGATAACCTTACAATAGCTCGAAGCATTACAAATACCCTGGCAAATCAATCTCAAGGCAATAGCCTCTCATCTAACGTTGCAGAAATTTCTCATAGCGGGAAAAGTTTAGAATGTGGTGCTAATGGTGACACTGTTAAAACAAGTGAACTCTGTAGTGTGGTTAGCGAGCATGAGAGTCCTTCATTAAGTAGCATGCATGAAGTTGAATGGGTTGGGGGTGTTTTAAAAGATATCGAAGGAAAAACATATTATCAATCTTGTTGTATCAATGGAACTGTATATAAAGTGGAGGATTATGCTCTTTTCACCTTTCCTGGAAACAAACATTTGCCTAATAAGTTACAGGTAAGCATCCATTCTTTACTATGCAGTATCGGTTGTATATAAGTGGCAAAATGGGCAGATGTGACATGGGGTGAGTAATGGGCCAAAATGATTAATTTGCTGTATGGGTCAAAACAAGTTGGGTTGGCTTAAAACCCTTTTTGTCCAATAATTATATCAATTTAGTAGTAATCTAGTTTTTACTCATAATGAAAACAAGAGCATAACGATTAAAAATACTGGGATTATATTATCATTATAAAATTTATATCATGTCATTGTCAATTTTTTGGCGTTGCTTCAATCCGTTCCATCAGCTTGCTCATGAATGAATATTGGAATAATTATTCTGCAAAAGGGAGTATCAGGTAGACTTCCCTTGACCCTTGCCACTTGAAAACAGTATGTGAATGTGAGTATTACATCTATATTACGTCTGCCATGCCAATTGTACTATTATTAATATGTTGGATAGGTGAGGTTATTATTGTTCATTTATCCATAGGTTCTCAATACTAGTGGTATTTATGTAAAGAGGTTTTGCTGCAGGCCATGTGGGAAGATGGCAAGACAACAAAGAAGTGGGTTACTGTCACTCGTTGCTTCTTTCCTGATGATTTGCCCGAGGGTGTTGGTCGCCCATGTGCCCCAGAAAGCAATGAGGTGAAATATTAATGCAAATTTTGGTAACATATTTCATTGTGTCATTCACATGATATTGGAGTATGGACCTTTAATTCAGTATCCTGATTCTGCTCTATTGTTATGTCTGCTTTTTGCATAATTTTTAAGGACTGTTGAACCAATGCTTGGTTTCTGAATCTTGCTAAGAATTTATACCACAAATTCGTTCAACCTTTCAACTCGAGCAAATAGTTCGTGCTTAATTGTTTCAACAGCCAGAATGACATAATTTAGCATTTTGTCCAGGTATATGAATCAAATCATGAAAGCATACTAGAGGCTGGCTTGGTTCATGGTCCATGTGAAGTTCTTCCTCCAAGCAAATTCTCTGAAGAAAGTGCTGTGCAAACTCGTTTGAGCGCACGAGGCAGTGATAGACCAAAACTACTATTTCTTTGCAAGTACGTCCTTCTTTCTACTTCTATTGCGATATGTATTCTTTCATTTAGGTGTATTCAGTAGACTGAAATATTAAATATATGGATTGAAACTGAGAACCAACAAATCTAAATCACGTTAATTTACGTTAATTCTGATCTAGTGCAGGTTTAGTTCCAAACTGGACATAAATCGAATAAACATTTGGGATGTAAATGCTTTATAGTTTGAACTTTGAAGAATATAAATATAAAACGACTTTCAAGTTTGACATAACAAAGTCTAGACACAGGTTCTGGTTCGTTCCACTTGCGGATTGAACCAGGAACCAATTATTGAAAATATCACAAACATAGAACTAGATGTTAGAAACTCTAGAACCGAGTACCGGACTGAGCATGTTAGTTTTGAAATCCTTCATTAACATACTTGTTTCTGCAGATGGTTTTACGATGAAACAAAACGGCTATTTCGAGATGTTACCTGCTAGTTTAATTCATACGATCATCAGGCGACTCAAAAGCTCTCCTGCCACTAAGAGTTGCACTGTTTGTAATTTAGTTTGCCATTTTCACTGATTCTTTTAATAGTTAAGGTTTCACGTACATAGCTAGATGCCTAGATATGTATCTTGCTGAAATGTCTAATGCTCCGGAAACTTACTGACCTTATTTTTCATGTTTGTTTTATATGTATTGTGTTTAGTGATTGTAGTTACTCTTAATATTGATGAAATTAGCTAAAGTACATTTTGACTTGCAAGTTTTATTTATATTATCATCAGTTTTATTTATATTATCATCAATATGCAGAATGGGTAGGTCAGCCGGTTTGGGTAACATGTCAAATCGGGTCAAGATTGGATTGTATAGAAAAAGTTATTAAAGAAAAATGAAATACTACGTTAATTAAATAGAAATAATATAATATATTATATAATATGATTAGGAGTTTAGAAGGTCAAAATCACTCTCGGTCAAATCACGTCTTTTCCTACCGTGCAAATGGTATCACCCCATTTTGAGCCATACAAAACTGAAAAGATCACCAATCTTGACCCGATTTGACCGGTGATGCTATTTGCACGGTAGGAAAAGACGTGATTTGATCGAGAGTGATTTTGACCTTCTAAACTCCTAATTATATTATATAATATATTATATTATTTCTATTTAATTAACATAGTATTTCATTTTTCTTTAATAACTTTTTCTATACAATGTTTAAAATAATTCCGAATATATATTCATGATCAGTGTAATTTTATCTACATTTCGACATAAATTTTATCGTCATATGTAATATATTTAACGAAAGCATTTTTTAGTCTCGAAATCAACTTTTTTTATATCAAAATGTAGATAAAAATAAACTGGTCATAGTGGTATATTTAAATTTATAATATAACATATGTAAGAAAATTTATTAGCCAAAAACACAATAATGCGTTAATAAAACTATTTTCTACTTATAATCAATGTATGCGCGGTATGAAATGATTCAAGTTATTTGAACGAATGTGTTTTTTTTATCTCATATCGACTTTTTATATATCATAGTGTGATTCCTCTTTCGTCCCAAATTAATTGTCCACTAATTATATTCAATTTTTTTTTATTAATGCATTATTGTGTTTTTGACTAATAAATTTTCTTACGTTATAGTATAAATCTAAATATACCACTATGACCAGTTTATTTTTATCTACATTTTGATATATTTAAAAAGTTGGTTCCGAGAATAAAAAATGTTTTTGTTAAATACATAACATATGACGATAAAATTTATGTCGAAATGTAGATAAAATTACACTGATCATGAATATATATTCGGAATTATTTTAAACATTGTATAGAAAAAGTTATTAATGAAAAACGAAATACTACGATAATTAAATAGGAATAATATAATATATTAAATTAAATATGACACATATACCATCTATCACCTCACGTCGCTTTCCAAGAGTGTAAAACACACTTTTAAGTGTGTAAATAGAATTTGCCCTCAAAATGGATTGACCTTTAACAGCCTTTGTCCAACATTGTCACCAAAACTGTTTTATTTCGATAATGATACTGTATAGTAACAAAAATCCTATCGGATGTTTATGCACTCAAAATATAAGAAAATTTGCTTGCTACCTATGAAATAAGTAGCTTGCGTAGGTGTCAACGTAGATTTATCTTAAATCTTAAGGGCTTGTATTGAGCCCGCACAATGATACTTTTAGGTTGGTCGAACCCTGTCTAACCAATAACATTTTGGATTTTAAAAAAAAAAATTTTTTTACTAATTTTATAGAGCAAAGCTAAATAGAAAAACTAAAAACCATTTCAAACTGGAAAGGGCCAGCAAATACAAAAAAGGATGCGGGACTATACGAAGCACCTGTAGAAACAAAATAGAATCCAACAGACCAACACCCAAAACACCAAATAGCTAGCCACATTGCAGAATGTGATTAGGGATTAGCATAGGTCACAAGCAGGGGTGTGAACCATCCTCCAACCATCTTCCTGTTGGTTGGTTTCGAGAAGGTAGGAAAGAATTGGAGGCTAAAAAAGTTTAGAGATCATACTTTATGAGTTTCTATTAATGAACAGACTACCTTTAACCTAATCAAACGTATTACATCATAATGATAAGGTATCATTGTAAAATTTAAACTTTATTTCCCTTCAATTTTTACTTGGGAACATGAAAAAATAAGTAAAGCCATGTTCTTTTATCTTTCTTTCTGTTCTTTTCAACATAGAGAATACAGTCTTTGTTTTCCACTCCAATGTCATGCAACACTGTAATGATGTTCATGGACTTGTACAAGGTCAGGAGACTCGTGAGCATTTTGAGGCGAATCAGCCAATATGAAAATATCAGCAACTTCGGGCTCTCTAAAGCTCACTCTCTTCTTTGGCCTCTCTCCTTTTGACAAATCGCCATTCATTCTCGTCTCCATATTATCACCGTCAGTTTGTTGTGTATCCAGATGAACCTCTAATAGAAGTCTTTTCATAGAGATTTCTTCATTGGCAATTAGAGGATTAGGATAAACCCTTTTGTTAGAAGTAGCTGGTAATGGTGATGATCTTGGCGAGCTTAAAATACACTCCCGTAAGGTCAATTGATCGATTTTCAAAAGTGGTTCTTTTCTCTCATCTCTATGCAATGGGCGTTGCTGCCTTCTCTTATGTTCTTTCTTTTTCTTATTGTTACTGAACAAACATCTAGGCTTCATACACTCTATTAAAGACCCCATTACTTTTTCCATCTCAAATTGATATCGACGCAAGGCTAGTTTGAATTCAGTATATATAAGGGACACATGGAATCTTGGATTTTGGCGTCAACTTGTTGGGTTTTGTACTTTTGTATAAAATATTGAAATGTTGTGTTGCATTGTTTTTCTTTAGAGGAGATTCCTATGAAAGAAAGTAAAAAGATTGGTAGTTTATGGACTTGGACCAATTGGAGAAAACTAAGGTTTAATGTCAATGTACAACCAATGCAATAAGACAGGATTTAAGCCTAGTTGTTGCACTTGAGTTAATGTTGATCTTATCTGTAATTGTGTGTGCCGGTTTCCTAATCGGTCACAAGGGTATGTACATAAACAAGGCTAAGATTCTTCTAAGATTTGAGGCCAAAGAGCAAATAACTGTAGAGAAGTATGTATGATCACAAGCATCTTAACGGACAGTTAAACGAACATTCTAGTTTGCATAACGACACAGTTTCCTGAGTTTTAACTTTGTGAATGAAGTTTTCTAATGGAACTAACAGCTGTTAAGAAAAAAAGATGAAAAGTAGAGCTTGTTAGGGAGAGAACTTTGTGTGTGTGTTGGGAATTTTCAATCCTCGTTTCATGGAACCAAATAATCAGAAGTCCTACAAATCAACTATATAAGCTTAGGCCTTGCCATGAAAATTTTCGTGGAATTAAAACTATAAATAGCTACTCGTACATTGGATTCCAAAGTCAAGTTAGATCGACTCGCAACTACTTTTATCAACTCCTAGTTATATATACAATTGTTGTGTTAAATATGATTACAAAAACAGTAGCGTTGCATAATCAGGTAGATTGACATTAGTTAAGAGTTGAAAAAAACTACTTTGAACGTTGTTAGACTATACAAAATGGTAAAGGACACCACTATATCGGTATTAATGTTTTTGATAGAAAGAAGAAACTAGGATGAGTTGAGGATGAAATTTTGGTGTTTTTTGTGTGGCTCGAAATCGCCGATTGGACCAAATAGTTTGAAAAATAGGGAATCAAAAATATCAAGCAAAATTGTGTCATTTTACGCTTTACAATATGTACAAAAGACCAACTTAGATATTTAAAATCCAAAGTCAAATATGCAAACATTATAATTTATCGAAAGCACCATCGTCCTATGTATTTGTAATATTGGAAGAGACATGGGCTTATGTTATACACTCCGTAATATCCAAAACGGAGAGCAAATATATTGTTAACATCTTCTTACTACCATAATCTAGTCTTTGATATATAATGCACAATTGCACATGCTTTATCTGTATTTTATCATAATGCACAATTTCTCTTTAAGCACTATTTTTTTTTTCTAATTAAATGATTTACGCACTTGATTAAATGGGTTGCATTCGACCCAGATCGACCTGTTTCTAAGTAAATGGGTTAAAATCGCCACCTCTATCTACCAAAAGGGAAAAAGTAAGAGCACTTGGTAATATAGATACTAATATAATGCAAACAAGCTAGCTAACCAAAGTCTACCACTCTCCAAATATGCATATCTTTTGATCTAGTTACAGTAACATGGAATCACACGAGAGAAGTATGATGCTAATTATATTACTCTTAGTCGATCGATTTTTAGGGTGTAATTGGGGCGGGCTCTGTACCAGACACATGTGAGGCAGCATCTTCTTT
Source organism: Helichrysum umbraculigerum (assembly GCA_949592205.1). Lineage (NCBI taxonomy): Eukaryota > Viridiplantae > Streptophyta > Magnoliopsida > Asterales > Asteraceae > Helichrysum > Helichrysum umbraculigerum. Next base: position 159,594,140 of record CATIUR010000004.1, on the reverse strand, counting down.
TGATATGGCTACATAGTTCAAAGGAGCAATTGGCCTAGCGTTGCTGTCCCTTTTGCCTGACTTAGACCCGTTTTGGTTTAAGGATAATCGTCTGTTTGGTGTTCCATTTGCCGCACCCCCATTTACACGTGGACCAACCACCTTTTTTGTACTACTAAGAGGTCGAGCAGGGCTTGGTTTTGAACCAAACATAGCTTCTTGTTCTGTGTTTAGCTGTTCATGAAATTTCTTCTGATCCTGTAATGATTCCAAAAACAAACTCAGTTTCTGTAAAGTGTAGAATAAAAATTGAAGTGGTCAAACACTGAAACGAGTAAAAATAACGAGATTTTTCTAACCCTCATCCTTCGTTTGTCTTCTTCTCTGTCATGCCTGAGTAAGGCATATTCGTCTAGCATGGCAAGGAGTGGGACACCGTCATATGCAAAAGTAAGTCCATATTCCTCTTCCCATGCTCGTGTTTTGGCAACCAAGGTGTCAACAAGAGCTGCATTAGCATTTTAAGATTTGCGTGAAATTTTTTAAATAACAATCTCAATATGTCAGATTTGACACACAAATCGAGATCTATATTCAAGTTTATAATGACATCCTCCTTATGCATGTTTCTTTTCCGGTATATGGATATGAATGGAAGGCCGAAAAATAATCAATATGACTGAAACTTTAAAGATACAGAGGACAAATTTTACGCATCCAAATATAGGATTACAGTGACGATCCAATCATAACCAAAAATTGGAAACTCTGTCTGTTAACCTGGAATTTTGTTGACCAAAATTCTAGCCTTCTCAGCACGTTTGAGATTCAAGTGCGCACCTCTGCTTGCATTGTACCTGTTGTCATCCTGTTATGAAGAAGCCAAAACTATGAACATAGTTGATCACATGATATTAAGGAAACACGAAACTTCCAATAGATGATAAGAGCATTGTGAAAACTGTAGAGTTACTTGGTTCGTTACGTAACAAAGAATCTCAGCTATCATATTATACCAAACTATTAAAATAAGACTTTGAAGGACTTTCAACCCATTTGACATGTTTCCTATTTAGCTAAACTTTTATATTATACTCACTTGAGATATGACAACCAAATCAACCCATTCATAAGTAAACGGGTCTAAATTTTTAACTCTGACTTTTTTGGGTAAATTTGCTAACTAAGTTAAGAGAGCTAGAGAGGGATGGAGAAAATGGAAGAGGATAGTGAGAGAAGGATACCCTATTGTAATCATCAAGCCAACTTTCTTCTTCGCATGCTGACATCCACTTTTCAACCTTATCTAATATATCTTTTCTACTGATTGCCTCTTCTTTTGCTTTTATGATCTGATTATCCATGTCCGAAAGCAATTCCGAAGGCTCAACATTCCCAGAATCTATGAGGGACAAAATTTTCTCCCTTGCAGCCTGTGTGTCAATCTCTATGTGTGCACGTGCAAAAATCTCTTCAAGCTCACCTTGCCTCTTAAAGGCTATCTCTTTCATTCTGCTAGCCTTAAGCTTATTTATCCTTTCAACTTCCACCTCAGCCTAGAGAACAAAAACAGGTAATATTTCAAGAAGTAGTAACCATAATCTGTTACTCGCATTATACAATATTACTTAGTAAATATAGGCAACGTTGCAACAATAGTATTTCCTTTTATTCCTATTTGTTAAAATGTTCCTTAAAGTACAACTTAAGTAGTGTGTGAAAACTACCTGTTCAATCAAATCTAAAGCAAGAGCCCCGGGAACAGTTACTTCATCCACTGAGGCCGATATGTTACATGTTACATGATCAAACAAGTTACGCTCCTCGTCAGATGTATCCATCAAATTCCAAAGATCAATTAGCTGAGTTGCTAAGTCTTGAAGCTGCAAAAGTAAATCATATATCAAAATACTTAAGCACGATGTGCTAGCTATGGATTGATGAAAATGTCCATTAAAGTCAAAACTTTCATCTTATAGAATGTGCAAAGAAACAAAGCGCAGAGAAAATTTTGCACCTTCTTCAACCGTTGCTTCTTATCTCCCTTTAAAGCTAAGACAGTCTTAGAAAGCATAGCTAGTGTATCATTGCTTATGCTTTTAGACTGTACACCAGTTGCATCATTTAAGCTTGGATGAACCTCTGTCACTGTACTGTAAAAGTCGATCCCAAGGACAGCACAAAGATCATGTACAGTACTCACGAATTCCAGGACCTTGTGCAATCTATCACTCTGTCAAATCAAACAATATATCAATGTTACCGATCTCACAGCCAGTGATTTTTCCCGGTGTTGGTTTGAATTAATATTGTACCTTTTCTTTCTGGAGTTCTTGCAGCTGGTCATGAAATTGATCCAACTTCTTCAATGATAGATCAGACTCGTCAATTGTTGGGCTTCCTCCCTGCTGATTGCCCCCTGCAATTTCTCCACATATTTTCTGTATTTGTGTTTGTACATCTAAGAACTCCTTTATCCTCTCTTCCTTCTGTTTGCACAACTGTTCCAGCGCTGGTGCGATAGCAGCAAGTTGTTCCTTGATTGTTCCTGATGTCTTATCAGGCTACACATCATACCAAAAGACACAAAGAAATGCATCCCATGTTATAAATACTACATTCCAATTTCACATGCTATAAAAACACTATATACAAACTGAAGGTCACGAGTTGCATACAATTCCGACAAATGTTTTCTCTCCAAGAGATGCAAGAAGAGTTGAAAGCTCAAGTTTGGAATCTGCAAGTGCTTGAAGAAGTTGTGCCCTTGACTTTGCAGCCTGGTCAACTTTCCTCTTGTATACGTCCAAACACTCTTGCTCTAACTGAAGAAGCATCTTATCCCTCTCCTCATCACCTTCACCTACCTCATCCCAAATTTTCTGCATTAACATGAGAAATGAACTCATGAACAGTTTAGAGCCCAGAAGAAACTAATATCCTTATAAATTTAAGGGTAAACTACTATGTGAAACCATATTTCACCTGCAACTGATGCAGTAACGATCGGCAAGTTGTTTCTCCGATAAGAGGATTTTTTATATCCACCTCTGCCATTTTGTATCACCCCAACCTAACATGAGTCAACAGTTAGCATTTAAAAACTATACAAAAGTATCAATACACATAATGACTAACCTATTACTCTTATTAATTTGATACTCCATTTGGACAAGTAACTTCATCATCAATATCTTTACAATCAAAACTAAATAAACATATATGCTCACTTAGACATACTACCTCCAGAAAGATTCGCACTTATTAGAGCGTTTGCATGTCATCCGTTCCGGATTATTTCATACTACTCTAGTATCATATCGATACACGATTATATATAAGAGTTTTGAGCCATGCAAATCTCTAGATAACTCCATGAAAACAATCCAGATAACACAATTGTAGCAAAGTATGTATCCACCAAAGTCTCATCATTACATTCCCCAAACTACACGCATAATGGAATTCTACTTTCATTGCATTCACAATAATCACAAATTGCAGAAAAATAAAAACAAATAATTAAACCCTATATATACATAACAATACATTAGAATAGATACACATAGTTCATTTCCACTTAAACCTGACTCCACTACACAAAAACCAAATATTATTCAAACAATTACCATCTCAAGTAATAGAACAACACACACACACACACACACACACACACATACTATATACATAATATATATTATATATTACACTATTAGATATACATATACACTCACTAAATATATTACACAAATGTACAGCAATTAATGAGTAAAACACACTAAATATGCAAAATTCAACTAACGACGAACTTCAAAAGTCAAAGGATTTCCAGTAAACACTGAAATTCAAGTGTATGCACAAACGAAGAGTGTACTGAATGTATCAAAAAGTGTAAAAAAAGATGAAGTACATTTTGTAATAATGACGAATTAGATACAAAATTGCTTACAAAAACAGTGAAATTGATTAGGTTTTGGTGAAGATTTCGTGGTCACAGATCTGAGCGTTTAGTTCTTTTTTTTTCTGGTTTCGTTGTTTGTTTTTTTTTGTTGTTGTCGAAATGAAGACGAAGATAGATAGAGTGAGTGACAGTGCATATTTAATGTGTATTTTGTTTGCATTTTATTTTTTATTATTGTTATTTAATGTCATTACAAAAAGAAAAATGATTATTTTTAGCGTGAAGTTACTATTTTACCCTTAGTTGGTTTGCTTGGGAATGACTGGTAGACATTTAATGTTATTTTTTATTTGATCAAAGACATTTAATGTTATTGACCATGTAATAATTCATATGAAATTTAACGTACGTAATTACTTGGTTCGTCCCGGTCAAATGTCCACCATTTTGCACACAATTTTAGGATACTCCACTAATTACATTTTTCAACAATTAAATAACATATATTGATATATACCCACCAAAATCTCTTTCGATTGGTTAAAACATGAAAGTTGACACTTATTAGTTATTTGTGACAACCAAAAATGGAAACGTGGACATTTGAGGTAGGACGGAGGGAGTACTTTTTTTCTTACCCTTCACTTTACTGGCGTTTGTAACATTTATATAGGTAATTATTACATTTTAATAATGCTACATTTTGAGTAAATTATAGTGTGTATGTTAAATGTAATGTCGTACAGAAAGAAATCGGTGGCTCATATCGTCTACCCCTCATTCCCATCAACATATAGTTGACCCTCTGATCTCAATACACATTTTAATTTTTAATAAAAGATATATTGTTTTTACGTAATATATGTTGACGGTTTTTTTTATCTAACGGTATTTGTAGGTATGGTGTAAATTACTAATAAAATGAATTTCTATTAAGTAACAATTAAATACCTATTTTTTTTATCAACCAATATTGAGTTCAACTAACTTTGTTTATTTTATGATCCACAAACATGAGTAGACAAAAGATATAGCTTGACTCGTATGCAAAATCGTATAAAATCTAATGCAGTGGTTGGAGGCGGGGACACAACAAGATTTAGGGGCAAAAGTACAATCAAGTATCAATTAGATATTGTAATTTATATATAATTAATAAAATGTTAGGGTCCATCGTTCCTATTTTTTAATGAAACGATAAACTACAAGCAATCTTCTACTCCCTCCGTTCCAAAATAATTGTCCACCGACAAAAAACACGCATTTTAAATAAAACATAATCATTACTACGGTCTCTTTCTTACTTTTTGCAGAATGACAGTTTTACCCTTAAGTAATTAATTATTGTTTTCTTTAAAGGTTGTAATAATAATTTCAAGGAAGGGTAATATGGTAATCACGACTAAAACTTCCTTTCTAGTTTTGGAAGTGGACAATTAATTTGGGACGTCCAAAAAAGGAAACGCGAACTATATTTTTGGGACGGAGGGAGTATATGATAAATTAAAATATGGTCCCACGGTCATCCTGTCTAGTAGTATTATTTAAACCAAGTTTTTTGCATATAAATATAAATCCTTTTTGAAATAACATCGAAAAATGAGTAATTAACAATAGGGTGTAGCTTATTTGGTAATGGGTGGAGATTTCTTTGTCACAAATAACACAAAGTTACAGGTTCGAGCTCTGATACCACATAATCATAACTGTTTGGTGAATCAGGTATACCTCACATTATGGTATCCATCTAATTGTGAACCCATCTGGATTGTTAATTATCAACTTTTTGTCACGAAATGTGATGGGAATGAAATGAAGACAGTAGACAGTAGCATGACAAAAATAGACCAGTTTGACGACTTATGGTGTGTTTAGTTGAAGAAAAATGCGGCACTAGTTTGTTTGTTTGTTTTTTTTTTTTTTTTTTTTTTAAGAAAAATGAAAAATTAGAAAACACATTAAAATGAGTATTTTCCATAAAAGTTTTCCAAGAAAATGGAAAACTCATTTTTCCATACTACCACTTCCTTCTTAATTTTAAAATTTTCCAAAAACCTCCTATTAACATTATTTTTTCAAAATGGAAAATATATCAACTTTTAAATACATTTTTTAAATTTTTAACACTTTTCTAGAAAATAAAAAATCTTTACATTTCTTAGAAAATTAAAGATAAAAAATTATTTTTTTTTTCGCAACTAAACACACCCTGAAATTCTCCTCCGAACCGGAGTTAAACGGGAGTCTCTACTCTCTAGTATGTGCAGGTAACCCATTCCATGCATGCAGTGGGCCGGGACATGTCCTCCTGATGTTCCTCACATGCAATTTGGACTCATTCTGCTCAATCATTGAATACATAAATAATTTGTATCACTTGTTTAATAACAAAAATAATATTTAATTTTGTTGTATATATAAAAGTGCGATCATGTTTTTAATACACATCCCTAAACGTCTTTAACTGTAGACAATAGTTACATAAATCGTGTGTGCATGTAAAAAATATAACACTACTCGGAAAGTATTTGGAGTTCAACAAAAGCTCATTAATGTTATTAATCGATCACTAATTTCAAGGATTGCTAAGGATTTAATTCTATATTCGGCCGGTAGGATGTACCACGAAGACGTGGTGTGTTCTACTTCTTATCGTCAGGGGCGGAGCTATGTAGAAGGTAGGGATAGCAGTCGCTACGGGTCCTTTCGCTATACGCAGTGTAAATTTCATATAAAAATTACATTTTTTTTTGCATTTCTTCTTTGTGTTACGGTTTAACAAAAATTAACGTGCTACTAGTCACCCCAAATTCTGAATCCGCTACTGCTTATTGTGTTTGTGTAGTATTATTTATTGTAGCGTTACTGTTTTACCAATACATTCATTCATACATCTCTAGATATGTTTTCTAAGGTATTAAAAGGGAGGTATTGCACATTCATATAATTATGGTGCGGCATGTTCAAGCGTAAAAACACTCAAGTACAATGATGATGATGATGTATGGGGAATTAAGCTTGTCACACTTCGATTAACGTGCAAACCCAGAGTCGAGACTAAGTCAATCGAGAGTGGTGAAAGCCTAATTCTTGAAGAGCAATTCTTGAGGAATAACTCTGTGGATTTATGAGGTGTTGGCCAGAAATGAAAGCATAACACTAGTATTTATACTCAAACCCTAAGCTGACGTGAAGGGTTTGGTCGTGGGGGAGCACGACACTTCCTGCGTGGATCGCTGACGTGGAAACTCGGTCGTGGGGGAGCACGACACTTCCTGCGTGGATCGCTGACGTGGAAGCTCGGTCGTGTGCGAAGATGACATTTACTGTGTGACGGCTGACGTGGACCAATCGAATGAACCGACCAGATTAATGGGGGCAGGCTCGCGACGCCTCCGGGCTTAACTGACTGCAGCGGTCATGGGCCGGAACCGTGGCGATGACGCCTGAGAACGGCATTTTTTTTTTTTTGCAATGTTATGTACAACGTATTGTGCAAAACTAATGAACTTGTAAAACAGAAGAATAATATGCAATCAAAAACTTTTTATTGATAAGGATAGATGCTACGAAGGCGGGGGATCAGTCCGGCCTGAGCTTTTACAAAGTTTGATTACATATAGCATTTCTTTAAATTTGTTGCATGCCATGTGCGCGGCACCGACTCGCCATCCAGAGTGGCCAAAACGTAGGAGCCGTTTGCGCTTGCTTCCATGACCTGGTACGGGCCTTCCCAACGCTGCCCAAGCTTTCCTGTGTTCTCAGATTTGCTGGCCTCCTTGTTGCGCAAGACTAGGTCTCCGACCTGAAAGGACAATGGACGGACGCGCTTGTTATAGTAGCGAGCCATTTTCTGCTTGTTCGCGGCTTGGCGAATGGCTGCCATTTCTCGGCGCTCCTGTAGCATGTGGGTGTTCTGTTGCTGGGCTTTCAGGCTTCCATCCTCGGTGAAGTTAATAATTCTTTCACTGGGAACGCTGATCTCGGCTGGGATGACCGCCTCGCAGCCGTAGACAAGGCTAAAGGGGGTCTCGCCAGTGCTTTCTTTGGGAGTAGTGCGGTGCGCCCATAGCACGTTGGGGAGCTCATCCACCCAACCGGTACGACTCTCACCGAGCCTAGCTTTGATACCGGCTACCAGATCTCTGTTTGTGACTTCAACCTGGCCGTTGGCCTGAGGGTGGTATACCGAGGTCAGTGTTTGTTTCACATTGAGTCCCTCGCACCATGTCTTAAACGGGTTCTGCGCAAACTATTTTCCGTTGTCGGTGATGACCTCGTGCGGTATGCCGAACCGACACACGATGTTGTCCCATACAAAGTTGCGAACCTGCTTACCACTGATTTGGCGCAACGGCTTGGCTTCAACCCACTTCGTGAAGTAATCAATAGCTACGATCAAGAACATCACGTTTTCTGGGCCCAGGTGGGAAAGGTCCCACAATATCAATGCCCCACTTGAAGAAAGGCCATGCCGACGAGATGGGGATTAGATCATGCCTTGGCGCCCTAGCAATAGGCGCGTGAATCTGACAGGAAGTGCAGTGCTTGGTTACCTCAGCGGCATCCCTGTACATGGACGGCTAGAAATATCCCATGCGCATGATCTTTGCCACGACAGTCTTGTGGCCGGAGTGCAGGGCACATGACCCTTCATGCATTTCACGAATGACATTCTCAGATTGTTTCGGGTCCAGACACCTTAAATTCGGCCCCAGGTACGATTTCTTCATGAGTTCGTCTTTTTCAATAAAAAACATTGGTGCCTTAATTCGAATTTTCCTTGCTTCGATCGGGTCCTGTGGAAGGACGCCGGACCGGATATAGTATAACACCCCATATTTTTTTTATTATTATTATTTTTTTTAAACTTGGAAGCGTTGGATAAATATGTACATATAAATTACATTATCAAAACTCGGTACTACATCCTAATACATATAATAATTACACATAAAATCAAAAGATTTAAGTTTAGGTGTTATATTTTACACAACCATATTTAAAACATAGTTCAAAACCGTCAGAGTAGCAAGTAGCCAAAACATTCTTCTAAGCCCCAACTTCTTATCTTTAAACAGATCAAACGGACAACCTGCAAGAAGTTTAAGTCGTGGGATTAGCACGAAGCTAAGTGAATAGACTTATAGCAAACAGTCTAACTTAGCCATAATAATCAGTTTACAATAATTCATATGGTAAACACAATATCAGAGAGGATCGGTGGTTCTTGAGGTAACCCTCATGCCGCGGTGGCCCTCAAGAACGCTTATAACCAACTGTATTTGGCCGATACAGGAAACCGATAAGCTAATGTACTATTTACTCACACAATACAGTTTCCATAACAACACATGTGCAAGAACCTGTATTGGCCAATTAATAGTAACCTTAAGCCCAATAACATTTGACCTCTCATTATACACATATACGCACATGGCAATATAGCAATTAGTGACAATACTTGGGCATCATGACAGGCAACAGTATAATCAGTAAACCACAATTACTTGTTGTAATCTTAATCATTACAACTAAATTATACCGAGAGTATAAATCCACTCACCTGTCTTTTCAAGCCTCCAACTCAAAGATCTTATATTATTGAGTTCTTGGATTATCTGAAATACAATAAAACAATAGAATTATCAACTTGTTCCAAATATCCATAAGATTATAAAATTACATCAATCATTTAAATTCTAACAATTTAGTTAATTATATGCTAACACAAGTATCGGTATTAAACCTACATGTATATAACTTAATTTAATACATATTAGCAACTGAATACTAATTTAAGTGATGTAAACATAGTGTACAACCAAATAATACATAAAAAGGCAAGTAAAAATAATCATTCAGCACTGCAGTGGGAATACGGACCGTATTCATGGGAATACGTCCGTATTCAGAGGAATACGACCGTATTCATGTGAATACGCCGTATTCCCAACCCATTTTCAGCCTCACTTTTTATCAGACCTGAAATAAGAGAATACGTTTGGGAATACCCCAAGGAATACGCCGTATTCCCGGGAATACGACCGTATTCATGGGAATACGACCGGATTCCCTGAAATAACAGCTCAGTGCAGTAGCAGGTTTCCTGTACTTCATAAACTCGAACCAAAACTTCAAAATGACCAAAGTTCACTTGATAACCGATTTCTGGACCAATTTTAAGCATCAAATAACCTCTATGAACATGTAGTAACATCAAACAACAAGTTTTACCAATCAAATCATCAAACTCATGATTCACCATAAGAACACACAACCTAACTTTTGCTAATCAATCAAACTTACAAAATCAGTGATAAAATTAACATATGAGCATCACATAATCATCAATTCAATCATATTATCATAACTCACAACTTCACTTTTTGTCAATTCAGGAATCTATCAATTTCTCACAAAATAACCATGAACTTCAAAAATAGAATTTACTTACAAACAATAAGTGTCAAGAGGATGATGATGATGATGTAGTAGTATTCTCAAGATCAAAAGATTTGATCCTATTGCTAGCAAAGTCTTGGTTTTCGATTTATGTTGAAGGTTTTGATTTCATGGAAGAGTGAAGAACTAGGTTTAGGGAATGAAGATAAAGGTCGGCCTTTCTTTTTCAATTATACCGACTCCACATACCACACAGTATAATATTATACCCCCTTTTTAACCTATTGTCTGGAACCTAAAAACCAATTGCGAGAAAATTATTTTATTTTACCGTCAAGTAAAACTATTTAAATCAAGTAATATTTCACTAGTCACAATTAACCAATTGGTCAAATTATCTAAGTTTCAAACAAATACATATAAATGCACATAATTTCTTATAACATATAAAATAATTATATCACATAAAAGAAATTACCAGTTAATATCTAGGCCCAAGGAGTGGATGTTACAAATCTCCCCTTCTTAAGGAGATTTCGTCCCCGAAATCTCACCGTGATAAAAAAGAGTCGGATAACGAACTTTCATACTATCCTCTGTTTCCCAAGTAAGATTAGAGCCAAGACTATGCTTCCACTCGACCAAAACCATAGGAATTTGTTTCTTTCTAAGTTTGGTCACTTTTCTATCTAAAAGTTTAACAGGCTCTTCTATTAACTTTCTATTCTGGTCAACTCTTAGGTCACGCAATGGAAGGATTTGGGATTGATCTTCCACATTACATTTCCTTAAATAGCAAACGTTAAAAGTATCATGAATACCAGATAATTCAGGAGGAAGATCTAAGACAACCGTTTGATCATTAACTAATTGCCTTACTTTAAATGGGCCAATAAATCTAGGAGCTAGTTTTCCTCGTTTCCCAAAACGAATAACGCCTTTCCATGGTGAAACCTTTAAATATACCATTTCACCTTCAACGAAAGATACAGTACGACGACGAGGATCAGCATATTGCTTTTGTCTATCTCTGGCAGCTTTCAGTCTTTCACGAGCAATAGACACTTTATCGGCAGTAATTTGAACAATATCGGGACCAGAAAATTGTTTTTCTCCAGCTTCAAGCCAACAAGTAGGAGTTTGACAATGGCGACCATAAAGCATTTCATATGGCGGCATGCCGATACTAGAATGATAAGAGTTGTTATACGCAAATTCCACTAATGGTAAATGAGTATCCCACGATCCACCATATTCAAGAATACAAGCGCGAAGCATATCCTCAAGAGTTTGAATCGTTCTTTCTGATTGACCATCTGTCTGAGGATGATAAGCAGTACTTAGATTTACACGAGTACCCAATTCATGTTGAAGACTTCGCCAGAAATGAGAAATAAATCGAGAATCACGATCAGAGACAATCGATAAAGGAATACCATGGCGAGAGACAATTTCATTAATATATAATTGGGCCAATCGAGATAAAGATGCCGTTTCACTGGTAGCAAGAAAATGGGCACTTTTTGTCAACCTATCAACGATAACCCAGACCATATCATTCCCACGGGACGTTCTAGGAAGCTTGGTGACAAAATCCATAGTCAAATTCTCCCATTTCCATTCAGGAATCTCTAACTGCCGTAAAGAACCATAAGGCTTTTGGTGTTCAGCTTTGACTTGGGAGCAAACATGACAAGACTCAACAACACGTGCCACATCAGTTTTCATTGTGGGCCACCAATACAGAGGTTTCAAATCATTGTACATCTTTGTGCTTCCTGGATGAATCGATAACCGAGACTTGTGAGCTTCAGTCAAAATTAATTCACGAAGACCACCCAATAGTGGGACCCAAACACGAGATTGAAAAGTTTTCAAACCTCGAGAATTCTCAGTTAACAAGTCTTTCCTCTTTAACATTATCTCAGATTTCAAATTTTGATCTAATAATGCTTCTGACTGAGCAGTTTTTAATTGGTTCATCAAGTCAGAGGAAACTTCTAAACGCATAATATAAACTTTATCAGAAATACTCTTTCGGCTCAATGCATCGGCAACTACATTGGCTTTACCCGGATGATATCGGATTTCGCAATCATAATCTTTAATTAATTCTAACCAACGGCGCTGCCTCATATTCAATTCTTTTTGAGTAAATACATATTGTAAGCTTTTGTGATCGGTACAGATTACACACCTAGTGCCATACAAATAATGCCTCCAAATCTTTAAGGCAAAAACAACAGCTGCTAATTCCAAATCGTGTGTAGGATAGTTTACCTCATGTGTTTTCAATTGCCTAGAAGCATAAGCAATCACTCGTTCTCTTTGCATTAAAACTGCACCCAATCCAGCATAGGAAGCATCGCAGTAAACAACAAAATCTTCTGAACCATCCGGTAACGCCAAAACTGGAGCCTGACATAACAACTGTTTTAATGTTTGAAAAGCTGATTCTTGCTGATCATTCCACTGAAATTCAACATCCTTACGAGTTAATTTAGTCAAGGGACTCGCAATTTTCAAAAAATCTTTGATAAACTTCCGATAATATCCAGCAAGACCGAGAAAACTCTTGATCTCAGAAGAATTCTTGGGAGCATTCCAATGCATAACTGCTTCTACTTTAGATGGATCCACTTTGACTCCATCTTTGCAAATAATGTGACCCAGAAACTGAACTTCTCGAAGCCAGAACTCGCATTTGGAAAACTTTGCATAAAGCTGTTCTCTTTTCAAAATATCAAGAATTAATCTCAAATGCATAGCATGATCAGATTCAGACTTTGAATATATTAGAATATCATCGATGAAAACGATCACAAACTTATCCAAAAATGGCCGACAAACCCGGTTCATTAAATCCATGAAAACAGCAGGAGCATTAGTCAAACCGAAAGGCATAACCAAAAATTCATAATGGCCGTACTTTGTACGAAAAGCTGTCTTTGGAATATCCTCATCACTTACCCGAACTTGATGATATCCTGACCTTAGATCAATTTTAGAGAAATAAGATGACCCTTGGAGCTGATCAAATAACTCATCAATTCAAGGCAAAGGATATTTGTTTTTAACAGTTCTTTTATTTAACTCCCGATAATCAATACACATGCGAAGGGTCCCGTCTTTCTTTTTAACAAACAAAACAGGAGCACCCCAGGGAGAAGAACTTGGTCTGATAAAACCTTTATCTAACAAATCCTGTATTTGGTTCATCATCTCTCTAATTTCAGAGGGAGCTAATCTATAGGGAGACTTAGCTACAGGATTCGAACCAGGAATTAAATCAATGTGGTATTCGACATCTCTTACAGGAGGTAGCCCAGGTAATTCGTCAGGAAACACCTCCGGGTATTCAGAAACTACCCGAATATCGAAAACAGATTTCTTATCTATTTTAACATCTACCACATAAGCCAAATAAGTTTCACAGCCCTTTGCCAGAAAATTTCTAGCTTTCATTAATGAGATTAAAGGAATATGGCTGCCTTCCCGTTCGCCTCGAGCCACAATATATGACTCATTGGAAATTGGGATTTTTATAAGTTTCTTGTGACAATCTATATTAGCCTTATGATGGCTCAACCAATCCATACCCAAAACCGCATCAAAGCCGGGGATTGGCATTAATAAGAAAGAAACCGGAAAAGTATAACTTTCAATCAAGATATGAGCTCCGGTTACCGATGTGGTAACAGGAACCATTCTACCACTAGCAACTTCTACTTCAATGGGATTGGTAATCACAGAGGGAATCAGATTTAATTTATCACAAAACCCAACAGAAATAAATGAGCAATTAGCTCCAGAATCAAATAACACACGTGCTGGTACTGAGTTTATGAGAAATGTACCAGTAATCACATCATCAGTATGAATAGCCTCATCCATCGTCATTTGAAAAGCACGGCTAGTTGCAGGAGGCGGATTCTTTCGTTTCTGCCCAGATGATGACGACCCACCAACCACTCCTGATCCCTCAGTCTTTGCTTCAGGACATTGACCAACACGGTGCCCCTCTTTATAACAATTCCAACACACGTGTCTTGGGAAAACACAATTTTGAATTTCATGACCAAAACCTCCACATTTAACACACCGATTTGTTTGAGGAGTACAAGGTCCATTATGTCGAGCTCTACAATTATTACACCAATTTGGACGATTGCTCGAAACACTTTCCACACTTTTTGCTTTACTTTGCTGTTGACCTTGCCAATTCTGTTTTCCTTTTCCAGAATTACTATTTTTGTTTCGTTGTGCAAACCTTTCCCTATTTTGTTGTGCTCGACCTCTTATATCGCTATCAGCTGCACGCGCCAAATTGAATGCCTGAGGAAGAGTACCAGCAAGTCTCACAGTGGTGCGATAATGATGTGGCAAAGTTCCAACAAAATGCTGAATCTTTGTTCTTTCGTCAGGAACCCACTGATTCACAAACCTCAATTTCTCCGAAAATTGATTAATTAGATCATCTATTGACATTTTCTCAGTTAATTGCAAATCCATAAACTCTTGTCGAATTTTAGTCATTTCAAATTCAGAACAGAATTGCTTACAAATTTCATTATGAAAGTCCGTCCATCTGATTGAAGCTTTTTGTTGTGGTGTTAACGTTGCGGTGACTGAATCCCACCATGACATGGCTAATCCTTTTAATAATTGAACCGCATAGGGAACTTTAAACTCTTCTTCACATTGAACCACTTCAAACTTCCTTTCCACATCTCGAAGCCAATCCAAAGTAACCGCTGGATTAGAACTCCCAAAATACTCAGATGGTTTACTTGACATAAAAGTCTTAAACGAACAACCCTTTTTATGAGGTGATGGAGTCTGCGAAGATGGAGGTGAAGATCTCAATTGTTGTTCATGTAAATATTGCTGTCTTAAGGCTCTTAATCCGATTACTTCATCCTCTAATTTATGCATGTACTCACTTTGATCAACATCACTTTCAGGAGGAAGAGAAGTACCCATTTGATTTTGGTTTCCTGGAGGTATCTCAGTCTCTGGAGGTTGATTATGAGTGGTGGTTGGTTGTACATTATCTGCCATCTGTATTCAAAACAACAAACTCACATTTCGTTAATAGTTAGTACCTAACATACTAACAAATTGCTAATTCATACTAATCCCCACACTTAGAATGTTTGGCGTACACCAATAGGTTTGGGATTGCACACCCTACCAATGTACAATTCGCCCAAGCCTATGCTCTGATACCAATTTATAACACCCCATATTTATTTATTTTTTAAACCTGGAAGCGTTGGATAAATATGTACATATAAATTACATTATCAAAACTCGGTACTACATCCTAATACATATAATAATTACACATAAAATCAAAAGATTTAAGTTTAGGTGTTATATTTTACACAACCATATTTAAAACATAGTTCAAAACCGTCAGAGTAGCAAGTAGCCAAAACATTCTTCTAAGCCCCAACTTCTTATCTTTAAACAGATCAAACGGACAACCTGCAAGAAGTTTAAGCGGTGGGATTAGCACGAAGCTAAGTGAATAGACTTATAGCAAACAGTCTAACTTAGCCATAATAATCAGTTTACAATAATTCATATGGTAAACACAATATCAGAGAGGATCGGTGGTTCTTGAGGTAACCCTCATGCCGCGGTGGCCCTCAAGAACGCTTATAACCAACTGTATTTGGCCGATACAGGAAACCGATAAGCTAATGTACTATTTACTCACACAATACAGTTTCCATAACAACACATGTGCAAGAACCTGTATTGGCCAATTAATAGTAACCTTAAGCCCAATAACATTTGACCTCTCATTATACACATATACGCACATGGCAATATAGCAATTAGTGACAATACTTGGGCATCATGACAAGCAACAGTATAATCAGTAAACCACAATTACTTGTTGTAATCTTAATCATTACAACTAAATTATACCGAGAGTATAAATCCACTCACCTGTCTTTTCAAGCCTCCAACTCAAAGATCTTATATTATTGAGTTCTTGGATTATCTGAAATACAATAAAACAATAGAATTATCAACTTGTTCCAAATATCCATAAGATTATAAAATTACATCAATCATTTAAATTCTAACAATTTAGTTAATTATATGCTAACACAAGTATCGGTATTAAACCTACATGTATATAACTTAATTTAATACATATTAGCAACTGAATACTAATTTAAGTGATGTAAACATAGTGTACAACCAAATAATACATAAAAAGGCAAGTAAAAATAATCATTCAGCACTGCAGTGGGAATACGGACCGTATTCATGGGAATACGTCCGTATTCAGAGGAATACGACCGTATTCATGTGAATATGCCGTATTCCCAACCCATTTTCAGCCTCACTTTTTATCAGACCTGAAATAAGAGAATACGTTTGGGAATACCCCAAGGAATACGCCGTATTCCCGGGAATACGACCGTATTCATGGGAATACGACCGGATTCCCTGAAATAACAGCTCAGTGCAGTAGCAGGTTTCCTGTACTTCATAAACTCGAACCAAAACTTCAAAATGACCAAAGTTCACTTGATAACCGATTTCTGGACCAATTTTAAGCATCAAATAACCTCTATGAACATGTAGTAACATCAAACAACAAGTTTTACCAATCAAATCACCAAACTCATGATTCACCATAAGAACACACAACCTAACTTTTGCTAATCAATCAAACTTACAAAATCAGTGATAAAATTAACATATGAGCATCACATAATCATCAATTCAATCATATTATCACAACTCACAACTTCACTTTTTGTCAATTCAGGAATCTATCAATTTCTCACAAAATCACCATGAACTTCAAAAATAGAATTTACTTACAAACAATAAGTGTCAAGAGGATGATGATGATGATGTAGTAGTATTCTCAAGATCAAAAGATTTGATCCTATTGCTAGCAAAGTCTTGGTTTTCGATTTATGTTGAAGGTTTTGATTTCATGGAAGAGTGAAGAACTAGGTTTAGGGAATGAAGATAAAGGTCGGCCTTTCTTTTTCAATTATACCGACTCCACATACCACACAGTATAATATTATACCCCCTTTTTAACCTATTGTCTGGAACCTAAAAACCAATTGCGAGAAAATTATTTTATTTTACCGTCAAGTAAAACTATTTAAATAAAGTAATATTTCACTAGTCACAATTAACCAATTGGTCAAATTATCTAAGTTTCAAACAAATACATATAAATGCACATAATTTCTTATAACATATAAAATAATTATATCACATAAAAGAAATTACCAGTTAATATCTAGGCCCAAGGGGTGGATGTTACATATAGGACATAATCGGGGTCATCCAGTTGTCCCCTACTTCTTCAACCTGGGCCACTGAGCTGGTTGGGTCAATTGATTTCCGCTCCAGGACCTCCACCAGAACTTTCTTGGTGAGGTGGGCAATGGTAAGCGATGCCAGCTTGCTCAAAGCGTCGGCTTTCTTGTTCTTGTTTCTTGGGACCTGCTCAATTTCAAACGTTCTGAATTGTTTCACCGCTTCTTGCACAAGTGCGAGGTACTGCTTCATCGTCGAGTCTTTTGCCTCGAAGGTACCGTTGAACTGGTTGGCCACCAGCTGAGAATCAACGTATACCCTGAGGTCCTTAATGTCCATTTCAACTGCAACCCGGATACCGGAGAACAACGCTTCATACTCGGCCTCATTGTTGGAGGCGGGGAAGCCAAAACGGAGAGCGTAAGTGTGCTCTTCCCCATCAGGACTGTTGAGTATGAGTCCGGCACCGACACCTTCTCAGCTTGAGGCCCCATCAGTAAACAATTCCCATGTGGCTGGCTTTTCGCGGGTAGGGGCGGTCGAGGTGCATCTAGCCTCTACCCCCCCCCCCCCCCCCCCCCTCCGGAAGCTCGGCAAGGAAATCAGCCATTACTTGACCCTTGACCGCGCTCCGGGGGCAAAACGTGATTTCGTGCTCGCCCAATTCAATTGCACATTTGGCCAGCCGGCCCGAGATTTCCGGCTTTGAGAGTACTTGCTTAATTGGCTGGTCTGTGAGGACCGAGACCGGATGACCCTGAAAATACCGGCGCAGATGTAACACCCGGCCAAAAAGTCAAATTTCGCGCCGATTTTAAACTTTGAATAATTACATTTTATAGTTCAAGTGAAATATTTTTATTAAAAATACTTACAAAATAACATAACCAAATTATAGATTTAAAGTAATAAATCTACATTTTAATCAGGTATAAAATCACGGACATTTTGTACTGTGGTTGGAGACCACAGTACACGAGTTAGGGATCTGAGTTCAAATAAAAACCCAAATCCCTCCTCATTCTTTCTCATTCACCACATTTCACTCTCTCTCTCCTCTCAACTTTTCTCTCATCTCTCTCTCTACAACCTACCACCACACCACCGCCACCATAATCCGCCAAAAACCACCGTCAAACGACCTCCAATCTCAAAGCTCCTTTAGGGAAAAACGATCACCACGCAACGATCTACAATCCTATCTTTTCGGATTCTCCTCGCGCGGATTTGTAAGTTTCCGACAATTCTCGAAATCTCTCAAAACTTTGTTATTTTGCTTGTTTGCGGTTTAGATAAGCTTAAAATACTCAAATATGGGTTGGGTAAAAGAATCAGACTCAACGGAGGCCGGAAAACTCGTTTTCGGCTCAAACTCCGGCGATCAGTCCGCTACGTCGCAGGGACCAAAAACAGTGCTGCGACGTCGCAGCCAACGTCGCAAAAACATCTCAACGTCGCATGATGCGACGTAACACCCTACGTCGCAGTAAATCTTAAACGTCGCACATTGCGACGTAACACGCAATGTCGCATTAAATTGCGACGTCGCACATAGCGACGCAAGACCCTACGTCGCATCTGACGTCGCAGTTGACGTCGCATCTGACGTCGCAGAACCTTAAAAACCTATGTTTTTCACTAAGTATTGACAACCAAATTTTACCACTCGATTTTACCCGAATTTGGATTTCGAATGCGTTTTCTTTAAAGCAAAGTAGTAGAAATAAAAATTTTCCAAGCTGACCTGGCAGCTCGACCCCAGCCAGGGGCTCTGCCCCTTGGACCCCGCCAGGGGTTGCCACCCCTTGGACCCCGCTATCAGGGGCGCCGCCCCCGAACCCCCGTACACGGTCTTTAAAACCAAGCGACAAACAAACATTCGAACGACTTACTTGGTCAGACTATTTGATCTCGTACTTATACAACCTCACGTGTTTAGGACATTAGAAGGTTACCATTCGGACGACGCGCATATCATCGTATCGCTAACAACTCACAGGTGAGTTTCATAGCCCCTCCCTTTCAACTGTTTTACTATTTTCGGGGTGAAACACATGCTCAATTGCTGTTTTCAAATCATATTAACAATCGTTTATAATTTACAACTATTTATATTACTGTATGTAATACGAAATGTGTAATACTTAGGGATTACACCCGCAATATTGTTTTAGAACAATATCAATACTTAACCTAGATAGGTTACAATCGTACCCGGTTAGGTCGTTGGAAACGATTACCAACACATAACTTGATTTAGTTATCACAATCTTTTGGCCATATTGTCACGGGACAATATCATTGAATACATTAGAACTAGTTAGTTCTACCTACACTGAACAACATCTGTACTGTTACAAGTTTAGTTATTCTTTAAGAACTAAAACTGTCAACACACTTCATTATCACTAGAATGGGAACCGAACTTAAGTGAACATTTTCCCAAGACTCCGTTATATATACTTTCTAGGCTTTAGGCTAGGAGTATACAATATTATCACAAGTTAGTACAGACTTCTTATATCCATACTACTCAACTGGTGACGACTCTGGCTCAGGATGTAATCCAACCAGGGATGGTCCCCCGGCCCAGGATGTAATCCAACCGTGGGGGTGTCACCTGATGAATATCTACATACTATTATACGATCTACTTAGTCAGGCATGTCGAGTACTGCTGGCTCTCAAACAACTTAGTCGGGCATGTCGTTGTACTGCCGGCTCAATCACAAATTGCTGCGAGCAATTCCAAAAACGATGCCGCGGTATTGCAGCGGGCACCAAACGATGCCACGGTAAAGTGGGCACAAAACGAAACCACGGTATTGCAGTGGACGAAATTTCAATTAATGGATCAGCGAGTGATACTCGGGATTCACAATAAGTTAACGGATCGGTGGTGCTGCCACGCGAGGCCGTTAGCTCAATTCATGTCCGGGTTAGCTTATGCTAATCGGGTAAATGGACACGCTAAACGTTCAAACATAGATCTGCGGATCTACAATCACTTGTTGCTGGATGCAACACCTCATATATTAAATCATAGTTCTGCGGGACTACAATTACTTACTATCATATGACGTGGTCATACAGTTATTTGTTTACAACTTAGGCAGGTATTGCCTCCCGTTATACACTTACTCATACCAGATAGGTATTCAGGCTCGGTATGCCTCAATTATTGTGTACTTAGGTACGGACTACAATTGCTTAGGTATTAGATACCTAAACTTTCGAATTACACACTGGTAATTACAACTACAATTTGCTACAAATCAGAATCGTGGATTCTGAACAATTTCTCAAAACATACAAGATTTATACTTTATGTATTCAACTAACAAACCTATGAACTCACCAGCTTTATAGCTGACATGTTTTAGCATGTGTTCTCAGGTGCCCAGCAGGATTAGGATTACTACAAGATCTTATTAGTTCGAGTCGCATATTTTCAACAAATGGGACTACTCTGCATTTACTTTCATATTTTCCAATTATGTATTTGGAATTTGTTGTTAAACTTATAACGTTGTAAACATTTTTATTTACGAAATGTATAACCATTTTCAAACGTCTCATTTAGAGTCGTTCATTATGTATCTTATGCTGTGATATTTGATTTAGTAACACCCGACCCGACAGCTTCCGCAAACCGAAATTTGAGGGTGTTACAGATTGGTATCAGAGCCTAAGGTTATAGTGAACTAGGTTGCATTTAGTGGGCCTAGACTATGACCGTTAGGCAGTATTCCTCGTTAGGTATGACTGGTTCAGGGATTACATCATACGAGTTTAATTTAACATAGCGTAGCTAACTATGTACAATTAAATAAAGATGATGCGATATCTGAAAGGGGTTATACTGGACCAGGAATGCGTAGTTGACTCTGATTTGTTATGTGCTAGACATCCTAGGCTATTATATGTACTGTAGGTATGTATGAATAGGCCTTACATGTGTAATACTTTTATGTACTTATATATATTGAGTATATATATAAAATCAATTCCGCTGAACCAATACATACTCGCGAAGAGGCACATCGCCGTCTTCCTAACTATCGCGACCCGACACTTTTCTCCATATGCACGCATAGGAGAATATCACATCTATCACTGAGCCTCGGGAAGGAGGTACAAACGTTACCAATGGGAATGGAAACCCGCACATGCTAAACCTTCACGAAACTTAAAACAAACTGACAACTTTTAAACCTTGAACATATGGATCACAACTGGATTAGTGTTGACTAAGTCCACAACAAAATTATCTCGAATCACAACTTGATCACGTAGATCAACAAATTCAATCATGCGGTACTTTGACCCCTACATTTTAGCCTTTGTGCTACAACTGAGAAATTCGAACTTCAAACACATTTTGGCCGTGGGGCCACAAATCAAACCACACATGGCACGTGGTGCTACGATTTCAAGGTATGTTAATACCACAACTTGAGCACATTAGTGCAACCTTCACAGTACATTGATACTACAATCATGGCATGTTGATGCCACACTCATAGTACATGGATACTACAATTTCAATGCCGCGGGCACTTCATTACAGCACGTGGTGCTGCGTTTCATGGTACCTTGGTACTACAATTACAAAACATTAGTATTTCAATTACTGTGCTGATAACACTGCATTATAGCACTAGGTGCTACTTCAATTATGCATGTAGACTTGTTATAGTTGCATGTACGACTGACATATGTACATATACACTTACTTAACTGGGCACGAGGTGCCACACCTGACTATTATTATGTACGTATACTTGAATAGTTACGTGTACACCATATATGTATATACGACTACTCTACGGGACACGAGGTGTTCCACTCGATTTCTGTGCGTATGAACACTCGCTATACGCACTTATACACTTATACGCATACGCGATTACCTTACTGGGCACGAAGTGCCACACCACGACTACTAAGGCATGTAATGCCTCAATCGATAAATACACGATGTCACCACACACATGGGTTGTGTTGGGAGACCCCGCTTCAACACCACATAGGGCACTATAGGTGTCACATTCACAGGCGTGATTGGCCGTATAGTATCTTAGTACTACACTATAGTCCGTGGGACTACTCACAATAACATAGTCTGGTTGACTACATTAAAACACGATTTAGTCATTATTACGACTATTCATCAAAACTACAACCTAATTGGTCACAACTCTCGAAAAACATGGAAACAGGACAATTTAACCAAGGTTAACTCGACAACGGATACTTAAACTGTTGTGACAACACCACAAAAAGGGCAGAAATATGACTGCCACACGCGATATCATAACTTCAACATCAAGGATCATGGGATCCCGTATCACTCATTTAAGAACTCAAGTTTACTATTCATGTCACTGTAATAATCAAAATCTTTGAATAAAGATCTCACACTTTGTCGTTTCATTCTTGTTCAAGAATCATGCCTCCTAAACGACAAACTTTCACTCGAGCTGAGCACGATCAAATTATTAATCAAGCAGTGACTGCGACCCTAGCTGCTCGGAACCAAGAAAAGCCTTGCACTTTTAAGGATTTTCTGAGGTGCGAACCACCAAACTTCGTTGGTACTGAAGGAGCTATCGGATTAATTCGATGGTTCGAGAGAATGGAATCTATATTTCACGTTTGCAACTGCCCCGACGACTGCAAAGTCTTGTACGCCACATACACCCTCCAGGATGATGCTTCTACCTGGTGGAATTTTCACGCCCGAACTGTAGGAATCGACACTGCTCACAAACTTCCGTGGGAAGACCTGAAACGAATCATGAAGGACAAGTATTGTCCCATCGAAGTACTTCACAAACTTGAGGACGAACTTTGGCACCTCACCGTAAAAGACAACGATATCGTAACATATACCACTCGTTTCCAACAACTAGCACACTTGTGCCCAACTATAGTAAACCCTGAGAGTCAACAAATCGCAAGGTACACCGGTGGACTCCCGCTACTAATTGAGGGGATGGTCACCGCCTCTAAACCCGCTACTATTAAAGAGGCCATTCGTATGGCCCACAGACTTATGGCACAGAGGGAACGACGCGAAGCCACTGCAACCGAAAACAACCTAACGAAATGGAATGGGGATTCCAGCCCTAGTCAAAATCCAACCAATCAACCTGAACCCTTGAAGTACCATGCTGTCGAACCCAACGAAAGACAAGGCTATGCGGGTAACAAACCATTTTGTCACGGCTGTAAACGTCATCACGACGGATTATGCGGATTACCCTGCGAAAGATGCCAACGATACGGTCACGTAATCCGGGACTGCAGAGTTCCCGCCAATCCCGACTCTCGAAGGATATGCTTCAAATGTAAGGAACCCGGTCATTACAAGAAGGACTGCCCAAAAAGACGCAAAATTCACTTAATCGACTCCGAGTAAATCAAATAAATCTCCAACGAAAATGTAAGTACAATTTCTCCTCGAAAAACATAACTCTTCAATTATAGATTCGCTAAACGTGTACTTATTGTCCCCACCATCATTTTAACGACTTATTGTCGATCACATCTTAGGGCTAGTTGACCTAGGCCCACATAAAACCCAAAGTTTGCTTTCAGCAGACCAATCGATAGAACACTCACCAACCAAACTCAATGTTTACTTTCAGTAGACTAATCGACTCAACGATAAATCGCTCAGCCCTGATATAACCAATTACAAAACGGTCACTATGTGACAACCTTCTAGTCCCGAATGGACTACGACGTAAACGGTTACCGAATAACCACAAAATAATCATACACCAAACAAATAATACGGTCAGAATGTGACTACAACGATTAAACATGATGCGGTCATGGAGTGACTGCTATTCAACCTCGTTATAGACATCATGTGTCTGCAATCTATTCGACAAATACCTAGTACGTGCATTGCTCCCCAGACCATGCGCAACCCTGACATCACTTTAAATTTCGGGACGAAATTTTCTTAACAGGGGGAGAATGTAACACCCGGCCAAAAAGTCAAATTTCGCGCCGATTTTAAACTTTGAATAATTACATTTTATAGTTCAAGTGAAATATTTTTATTAAAAATACTTACAAAATAACATAACCAAATTATAGATTTAAAGTAATAAATCTACATTTTAATCAGGTATAAAATCACGGACATTTTGTACTGTGGTTGGAGACCACAGTACACGAGTTAGGGATCTGAGTTCAAATAAAAACCCAAATCCCTCCTCATTCTTTCTCATTCACCACATTTCACTCTCTCTCTCCTCTCAACTTTTCTCTCATCTCTCTCTCTACAACCTACCACCACACCACCGCCACCATAATCCGCCAAAAACCACCGTCAAACGACCTCCAATCTCAAAGCTCCTTTAGGGAAAAACGATCACCACGCAACGATCTACAATCCTATCTTTTCGGATTCTCCTCGCGCGGATTTGTAAGTTTCCGACAATTCTCGAAATCTCTCAAAACTTTGTTATTTTGCTTGTTTGCGGTTTAGATAAGCTTAAAATACTCAAATATGGGTTGGGTAAAAGAATCAGACTCAACGGAGGCCGGAAAACTCGTTTTCGGCTCAAACTCCGGCGATCAGTCCGCTACGTCGCAGGGACCAAAAACAGTGCTGCGACGTCGCAGCCGACGTCGCAGCCAACGTCGCAAAAACATCTCAACGTCGCATGATGCGACGTAACACCCTACGTCGCAGTAAATCTTAAACGTCGCACATTGCGACGTAACACGCAATGTCGCATTAAATTGCGACGTCGCACATAGCGACGCAAGACCCTACGTCGCATCTGACGTCGCAGTTGACGTCGCATCTGACGTCGCATCTGACGTCGCAGAACCTTAAAAACCTATGTTTTTCACTAAGTATTGACAACCAAATTTTACCACTCGATTTTACCCGAATTTGGATTTCGAATGCGTTTTCTTTAAAGCAAAGTAGTAGAAATAAAAATTTTCCAAGCTGACCTGGCAGCTCGACCCCAGCCAGGGGCTCTGCCCCTTGGACCCCGCCAGGGGTTGCCACCCCTTGGACCCCGCTATCAGGGGCGCCGCCCCCGAACCCCCGTACACGGTCTTTAAAACCAAGCGACAAACAAACATTCGAACGACTTACTTGGTCAGACTATTTGATCTCGTACTTATACAACCTCACGTGTTTAGGACATTAGAAGGTTACCATTCGGACGACGCGCATATCATCGTATCGCTAACAACTCACAGGTGAGTTTCATAGCCCCTCCCTTTCAACTGTTTTACTATTTTCGGGGTGAAACACATGCTCAATTGCTGTTTTCAAATCATATTAACAATCGTTTATAATTTACAACTATTTATATTACTGTATGTAATACGAAATGTGTAATACTTAGGGATTACACCCGCAATATTGTTTTAGAACAATATCAATACTTAACCTAGATAGGTTACAATCGTACCCGGTTAGGTCGTTGGAAACGATTACCAACACATAACTTGATTTAGTTATCACAATCTTTTGGCCATATTGTCACGGGACAATATCATTGAATACATTAGAACTAGTTAGTTCTACCTACACTGAACAACATCTGTACTGTTACAAGTTTAGTTATTCTTTAAGAACTAAAACTGTCAACACACTTCATTATCACTAGAATGGGAACCGAACTTAAGTGAACATTTTCCCAAGACTCCGTTATATATACTTTCTAGGCTTTAGGCTAGGAGTATACAATATTATCACAAGTTAGTACAGACTTCTTATATCCATACTACTCAACTGGTGACGACTCTGGCTCAGGATGTAATCCAACCAGGGATGGTCCCCCGGCCCAGGATGTAATCCAACCGTGGGGGTGTCACCTGATGAATATCTACATACTATTATACGATCTACTTAGTCAGGCATGTCGAGTACTTCTGGCTCTCAAACAACTTAGTCGGGCATGTCGTTGTACTGCCGGCTCAATCACAAATTGCTGCGAGCAATTCCAAAAACGATGCCGCGGTATTGCAGCGGGCACCAAACGATGCCACGGTAAAGTGGGCACAAAACGAAACCACGGTATTGCAGTGGACGAAATTTCAATCAATGGATCAGCGAGTGATACTCGGGATTCACAATAAGTTAACGGATCGGTGGTGCTGCCACGCGAGGCCGTTAGCTCAATTCATGTCCGGGTTAGCTTATGCTAATCGGGTAAATGGACACGCTAAACGTTCAAACATAGATCTGCGGATCTACAATCACTTGTTGCTGGATGCAACACCTCATATATTAAATCATAGTTCTGCGGGACTACAATTACTTACTATCATATGACGTGGTCATACAGTTATTTGTTTACAACTTAGGCAGGTATTGCCTCCCGTTATACACTTACTCATACCAGATAGGTATTCAGGCTCGGTATGCCTCAATTATTGTGTACTTAGGTACGGACTACAATTGCTTAGGTATTAGATACCTAAACTTTCGAATTACACACTGGTAATTACAACTACAATTTGCTACAAATCAGAATCGTGGATTCTGAACAATTTCTCAAAACATACAAGATTTATACTTTATGTATTCAACTAACAAACCTATGAACTCACCAGCTTTATAGCTGACCTGTTTTAGCATGTGTTCTCAGGTGCCCAGCAGGATTAGGATTACTACAAGATCTTACTAGTTCGAGTCGCATATTTTCAACAAATGGGACTACTCTGCATTTACTTTCATATTTTCCAATTATGTATTTGGAATTTGTTGTTAAACTTATAACGTTGTAAACATTTTTATTTACGAAATGTATAACCATTTTCAAACGTCTCATTTAGAGTCGTTCATTATGTATCTTATGCTGTGATATTTGATTTAGTAACACCCGACCCGACAGCTTCCGCAAACCGAAATTTGAGGGTGTTACAGCAGGCGCCGTGCTGAGTGTACCAATGCGAGTACAAGTTTCTCAATTGGTGAGTAGTTCAGCTCTCCTGACTGCATGGCGTGGCTAACAAAGTATACCAGCATCTGTGTTTTATCGCGCATAGCTATGAGTACGGAGCTAACAGCGCACTGAGATGCTGCCAAGTACAGCGTAAGCGTTTCGCCAGGAATGGGGGCTGTAAGAGTTGGTAATTCCGTCAAGAACGTCTTCATGTCCTGGAAAGCTTGCTCAGCCTCCGGCGTCCAGGAGAAATCCTTTTTGTTTATGCAACCTTTGAGCGTGTCAAAGAACGACAATGATCGCTCAGCAGCCTTGGAGAGGAAACGAGCCAAGGCTGCTAGCTTTCCGTGGAGGCTTTGCACGTCTTTTTTGTTTTGTGGGGACACCATATCGGCGATTGCTTGAATTTTCTTTGGATTCGCCTTAATGCCTCTCGGGGTCACCATGTGCCCAAGGAATTTGCCTTCTTCCATGCCAAATGAGCACTAGGCCGGGTTGAGCTTCATATTGATTTTCCGCAGCGAGGTGAACGTTTCTAGAATATCCGTGAGTAACTGGGACTCGACGTTGCTTTTGATGACAATGTCGTCAACGTATGCCTCTAAGTTGCGCCCAATTTGGTTTTAAAAGCGCCGTCGACGACGCGCTGTTAAGTGGCGCCTGCATTCTTAAGACCTAATGGCATTTTAGTGTAGCAGAAAATGCCTTGGTCCGTATGGAATGCAGTTTTTTCTTCGTCGTCCTCAGCCATGAGTATCTGGTGGTACCCCTTGTAGGCATCCAAGAAATATTTGAACCTAAACCCGGACAAGGACTCAACCTTCCAGTCAATCTCAGGGAGTGGGTAGTTATCTTTCGGGCATGCCTTGTTGATGTCCTTAAAATCAACGCACATCTGCCACGAGCCATCAAATTTTTTAACAAGGACAGGGTTGGCAACCGAAGTCTGATATTAGACCTCGCGCATGATGCCGGCGTGAACCAACTTGTTGACCTCTTCACAAATAAAACGACTCCGGTCAGGGGCCATGCCCCTCTTCTTCTGTCTGACCGGAGTGATGTTCGTATTGACGTTTAGCCTGTGCTCAGCAATTGACCGCGGCACGCCGGTCATTTCGGAGTTTTGCCAAGCAAAGACATCCGTGTTACTTGCGAGGATTTCACACAACTTCAGTCTGGTCGGCGGGCTCAGAGCCAGGCCAACTCGGACTTTCTGCTCTGGGAACCTGGGGTTGACAGCCACTAACTCATCGCTAGTCATGGTGAACGGGCCAGGAGCCGCCTTTGATACCTGAGCACATATGGGTATAGCGGTGCCTGTTGTTTGCAAAGTGGCAATGCCTGCCGGAGTTGGGAATTTCATCAACCCATGAACAGTTGAGGTGATTGCTCCAAATTTATGGAGAGCGGTGCGGCCTAGGAGCACGTTAAATCTAGACGAGGCGCGTACGATGACAAATTCCAGTTCAGTGGTCCGGCAGTACGGGTATTCATCCAACGTAACATCCAAGACAAGCCTGCCAATTGGCCATTTAGTGTCGTTGGCATAGCTAGACAGCGGGGACAGGGGTTCTTGCAGCCGTCCCTGTACGCGTTGTGGCAACTGTAGGAAGCAGTGTTCATACATGACTTCGACGGCGCTGCCTGTATCAGTGTACACCCTGGAAACCTGGCAGTTTCCGATACGCGCCGAGATAACAACAGGCTCTGGGAGGACGGAGCTCCGCAGAGGTGGGAATGATATGGGTGCCAGCTGCCAGTCTTGTAATGTTTTTGCTTTTCGTTTCAAGCTTGGCCGCGCAGCCTGAATCATGTGGATGACGGCGTCCGGAGGATCACGAGGATCGTCCTTCCGCTGCCAACCGTAAGTTTTAGTGCCGTCTGTTTCTTGAACTTCTTTCCAGGCAGCAAATGGTTAAGCTTGCCGGCCTGGATGGCTGCCTTAATCTCCTTTTTCAATTGTCTACAATCATCGGTATCGTACCCATATTCCTCATGAAAATCACAGTACTTTCCGTTTTTGGGAACGTCGCGATGTTCCATTGGAGGCGGAGGGTTAAACGCACTCCGTGCCGCCGTCTCGGTGAGTAGTATTTCCTTTGGTGACTTGGTGAGCGAAGTCAGCAGAGAATTCTTGTCATATGGTCGACGACGGGTCGCCTCGCGATTATCACCACGGCGGGTATCGTGCCGTGTGTCGCGACGGAATTCCCGTCTCTGGTTGTCGCGCCGGTCGGATCCGGATCCACCCTCATGATGGCGGGCCTGAGGACGGTCATGCTCGATCCGGTGCGAGTCTCGGCCCGGCGTGGTGTGCAGATCTTTGTCTTCTCCCGAACGTAAGTAGTCCCGAGCCATAGCGACGGCCTCGGAATACACTGTTGGTAATTTCCTCTTCAACCGATAGTACAGTGTGGGATACCTTTCATTGATGATGCCGTAGATGAAACCGGCAATTTGTTGACTTGGGTGCAGATCGTTGATCTTCTGACACTCCGTTGTGAAACGGGTGATGAAATCACTAAGTGCCTCACGGCTACCCTGTTTGATCTCGAAGACGTCGAGATGGGTAAGCGTGTGCAGCTTCAGATTGTGGTATTGTTGCAAGAATTTGAACCTGAGATCGGCAT
Organism: Helichrysum umbraculigerum; assembly: GCA_949592205.1. Taxonomy (NCBI): domain Eukaryota; kingdom Viridiplantae; phylum Streptophyta; class Magnoliopsida; order Asterales; family Asteraceae; genus Helichrysum; species Helichrysum umbraculigerum. The sequence continues at coordinate 159,563,985 of CATIUR010000004.1, read as the reverse complement.
AGCTAGCCACGCTACCAGCCGGCAGTTTCTCAAACCAACCGCGGGCGTTACCCTGCAGCACCTGAGGGAACATGTGGCAAGCCACAGCGTCCTCCCAATGCTATGTTTTTATGGCACCCTCAAACCGTTGTAGGAAGTCTTCGGGGTCTGAGTCGCCCGAGTAGGTACCGATTGTCAACTGAATAGTGAGCTTCGCAGGCAACGGATGGTTCGCGATTTTTGCATTGAACCTGGCCGTGCTGGTGGAGACGGGCACCGGCTTCTTCACCTTCTCACCCTGTATGGTGGAATAAAAATTTGCTATTAAGTTATCTGTTGCCGACTCATCAGAGTATGCTGGTATGGCGCCCGGTGGAGCGGCGCTAAGGATCAAATCAGCCAGCATTTTGCGGCTTGCAGCCTTGTCCATCCCACCTTGGTGCACCGGTGGCGGGGGCATATTCCGACGCGGCGGAGACGGCAGTGGAGGCTGCCGCTCAGGCGTTACTACGAAACCCATTTCTGTCAACATGCGTTGGGCTTCAGCGTTGGAAATGGATTTGGGCGTTGAAGATGTGTTTTGTGGTGTACCCTCCGGCGGTGGCCTGTTATCAGAGTCAGCATCATTCTGATTGAAGACCAACTGCCGTGGATCAATCCTGTTGCTCACCGTCGTGCGAACGACGGTGGTCGGGGGGGATTGATCGGAGAAATGTGGTGGTGGTGGTGGTTGGTCCGGATTAGCACCGTCACCACCGTTAGTAGGCTTAGTGTTAACCATTGTGTCGGACAGTTTTCCGGCGTACGGATGGCTAAAAAGTGGTCGTTTTCTGGTAAATCAACCGTGGATGGCGCCAATTGTTCAAGCGTAAAAACACTCAAGTACAATGATGATGATGTATGGGGAATTAAGCTTGTCACACTCCGATTAACGTGCAAACCCAGAGTCGAGACTAAGTCAATCGAGGGTGGTGAAAGCATAATTCTTGAAGAGCAATTCGTGAGGAATAACTCTGTGGATTTATGAGGTGTTGGCAAGAAATGAAAGCATAACACTAGTATTTATACTCAAACCCTAAGCTGACGTGGAGGGTTTGGTCGTGGGGGAGCACGACACTTCCTGCTTGGATCGCTGACGTGGAAGCTCGATCGTGGACGAAGATGACATTTACTGTGTGCCGACTGACGTGGACCAATCGAATGAACCGACCGGGTTAATGGCCAGGGCATGCAAATAGTACCCGAATATAACGGTTGCGGATTGTACTATTGTCAGAGAATGTCGGGCATGCCTTGTTATCTTGCGGCCGTACCGTTGTTATGCAGTTACAGCGGCAGGTGTTGTGGTCCGACCCGGGACGTATCCGGAGCCATGTTTGACCTGGGCACTGGTGCCTATGCCGAGAGCTAAAAGAGTCGGGCTCAGATGTTATCCAGATCTAGGTTCGGCACGGATCCGGGGTCGTGATACTTAGTGCAGTCCTTCGTCCGTACCGAGGGCTAGTAGAGCTGACAGCGGATATTATCCGAGTCCAGGTTCGGTACGGACCCGAGGCCACTTTATGTGGTGTAGGCTGAGATCAGATGACGTACATCATTACGGCCTAAAGAGATATTTAAGACATAAATCAATGTTACACATTGTAAGTTTGTAACGCAAGTAGAATCGTAAAAGAAGGTAAGAAAACAATATTCTCCATTATCGTCCCAATTAAATTTAGTCCATTTACTTTGGTTTCAAAACCTTCTACAAATGGGCCAAAATAAAGGTGATCAACCAGACATGTTTTGGGCCCGTTCAAAACCGTTTTGCCGAACCAAATATCCAGCCCATTTATCTGTCACACACTCACACCCGGTAAGACACAGTTTAATTTTTTAGTTATTTATATTATTTTATGACATGAATAGTTCAAAAGTTCCATAGGCAACGCACAAATTTTTCAAACAGATATAGGTACGTTAAGGGTTCATTTGCATGCTCATCAACTTCTTCCACCTTTCTCAAATGATGATTCATGGAGAATTTACGAATGTTTTTTCTGTGATCTTTCGATATCCGTCAACCACAAGAAATCCATACATATATTCGTCATCGTATCGATTGATTTTAGAATTATAGAATTATAAATCAAGTGTAAGATCTCTCATCGATTATGTTTTATTGATTTGTATTAATCCAGATATATATTGCATTTATACAACCAATCATTAATCTAGAATTTTATGCATTAACCTGATATTTTCAAGTTGTTAATATGGATATAATTTGCATTTACATGTTATATCAAAAAATAATTTCAATTTTGAGGGGATCATGTTATTAATTAACCAACTTGAACTCACAATATGATGATAGATGGTATTCAAATGGTGGATTGAATTTTAAAATTCTAATGAAAATACGTGTAGTTTTAATATTTTAATATCTTGAACCAATATCTGATATGTCTTTAGCCTGGCAGTATATGTCAGATGTCATCGACCAGAGCTTATAAAATAGGCTGGGTATGTGAAGTTAATGAAACCATTTTTTTTGCTTGTTTCTTTAGGTGAAAATGAGTGCTAGATTTATGGAAAAAGATGTTCAAAGCCCTAGATCGCCTTCAAATGCGCGAGCTCGGCATAGAAGAAAGTCAACCGAGGTTGGTTTGAGAGTTAACCTCAAAATTTAGTACCTAAGAGTTGTTGCAAAGTTTTAGCCTAAGCATAAACTATGCATCATTTTTACTTTGTACTATACAGGCTTTTCCAGATGTAACGAAAATAAGTGAAAATGATTTGCTCGTCAATGACCAAAACAAATACAGATCAATGTGGATACGAACATATTCTTCTGTGTGGATGCTTTTGGGGTTCATATTGGTTGTCTATTTGGGTCATCTTTACCTTTGGGGTATGATCGTCGTTATCCAAATTTTAATGACGAGTGAGCTATTCAATTTGCTTAGACGAGCTCATGAAGATAAACGTCTTCCAGGATTCAGGCTTCTCAATTGGTAACACCACTAATTATGATTATTATAACAATCCTCTATTTTTGACAATGCTTTATAATTAAACAGTAATGTGGTGTCACAGGCACTTTTTCTTCACTGCAATGCTGTTTGTGTATGGTCGAATTCTTGGTCAACAGATAATGCATGCTGTAACACCTGAAAAAATCTTTTACAAGCTTGCGACGAGTTTTATGAAATATCAGATGGTTATCTGCTATTTCTTATACATCACAGGTGAGTGTTAAGTATTTATTATAATTAAGAAGTGTTTTTCTTGTATGCTAATAATACCATATTTGTTTTTTTTGGTAACAGGGTTCATGTGGTTCATTCTTACACTAAAGAAGAAGATGTACAAGTATCAATTTAGTCAGTATGCATGGACTCACATGATTTTGATAAGCGTATTCACGCAATCGTCCTTTACTGCTGCCATTATCTTTGAAGGGATTTTCTGGTAGTCGAGATTCATCTATGCTGTTCTCGAGCTGTGATGTCATCATTCTGAAACATTGAATGTTGTTCATGCAGGTTTCTCCTTCCTGCATCACTTATTGCGATTAATGATGTGGCTGCTTATTTCTTCGGTTTTTTCTTTGGAAAGACGCCTCTAATCAAGCTTTCACCAAAGAAGACATGGGAGGGCTTTATAGGAGCCTCAGTCACAACAGTTATTTCAGCATTCTTGGTTAGATTAATTGAAGCCAAAACTTAATCTTATGCTATAAAATTACATTTTTCTCTTTCGTGAAATTGAAAATTTCGTACTAATTTTTTTATGTAGCTTGCAAACGTTTTGGGTCGTTACCAGTGGTTGACATGCCCAAGAAGAGTATGTTTAAAAATCCTGTCGTCCAAACTTGAACGCGACATTTAGTTTACTGGTTACTGCAAACTGTTATCTTATGCTGACGATGCTATGCAGGACTTATCTACAAGTTGGCTTGAATGTGATCCTGGTCCTCTTTTTACACCAGAAATATTTGAGTTGCCCACAGAAATGACTCAATGGGTAGGTATTAAGATAGGACATCTTCTAAAATTTTAAAAGCAGATGAAAGTAATAGGCTAACTTGTTTAGTAAAACATTGCACACAGCTGCCATGGAAAGAGGTAGCTATTTTACCAGTGCAGTGGCATGCTTTATGCCTTGGTTTGTTTGCATCAGTTATAGCACCCTTTGGAGGCTTTTTTGCAAGTGGGTTCAAGAGAGCATTTAAAATCAAGGTTTGTGCTGGTTACTAGGATTAAAAACCAAACTTGCATTCAAATGGGAGGGTCGGTGGGTTAGGTAGCAAGTCAAAATGGCTCAGGTTGAAACGTATCACTCTTAGCACATGACGAAACGGGCCGGGTTGACCCACATCTTTTTTTTCATCCTTAATTTTTTTTAACTACTGCATTAATTATGATTGGATCAACATTATCACAACAATTATAATCTTACTATACCCATTCTACCTATTTGAATCGTTAGACCCATTTGGACAACTTTCAACCCCTGTGACCCACCAATTTGATCAGTTTGAGATGAGACACAACACAAATCAACCCATTCATAATTAAATAGTTCAAATATAACTTATGAATGATGTATTAACACATTCTCAACTTTCCAGGACTTCGGTGGCAGTATTCCAGGACATGGTGGTTTTACTGATAGAATGGATTGTCAGGTACTGGACTGAAGGATGATAATTAGTTCCTTGTTATCGTTTCTTGATTTATGGTTTGAAGATCTTATATTTATTAGTTCCTCACTATCGTTCCTGCATGCTAAAGTTTTTCTTTTTTTCAAAATATGGTTGCAGATGGTAATGGCTGTTTTTGCTTACATCTATCATCAGTCCTTTGTTATCCCACAATATTATCCGGTTGAGGTCCTCTTGGAACAGGTATGCTAGTTTCTCGTCTACATACTTTTTGTTATATTACATTAGTAATTCATTTGTGGGTTGCATATATGTTATGCAAAAGAGTTATCATGGTGTAGCAATCTTTGAACAATAACAAGTTAGAAGGTTATATGTTTTAGCAACTAGACTTTAGATGACTTGCAACTTATTTGACCCATTTGTGAAAAAACACAACCCATATTGACTCATCGATAGGTAAATAGTTGAAATTGCCACCTCTAGCACATAAAGATGAGCTATATTGTCGATGCAGATTTTATTTTCATTAATACAATCAATCTTTTCTGAAATAGATATTAGGTAGCCTTACATTCGAGGAGCAAGAGTTGCTACTTGCGAAACTGAAGGAGGTAATAGACGGGAGACAACTCCAGAATTGAATCTCCTTAATTTTCTATCTTTAACATGAAGAGAAGAACCAATGCATCAAGTCATATTGGTGCAACAAGACATCCATAGTTGTTAGTAATTAGTATTGATTCATTCTTTGGTTCGTTTAGTCTTTTCATTTGAGATTGCTTACTTTGTTTCCTGTGTACCTCTTGTATTACGTCTAAAATTAGGATACAAACATCTGTAATTGTTAATAGATTTCAACATGAATCGTTTATATCTAACTATTGACTACAATTGATTCATTTCGAGATGGCAACCATATAGTCTGTTACTTTGAATACAACTTATACTTATTATTTATATCATATAGTGTTTCTTGAATTCGCAAAACAGTAAGACATAAAGCGGGTATGTTAGAAAGTAACTAAGGCCTAGGTTTCACTTTTTTTTGTTTGCAAGTACAAATTCCAAAAAGAAACTATCAATATATGTCCAATTTCTACGAGAAATAGCAAACTACTTGATTCGATATGTTTATTTCTATTTTTCACTAGAAGCTTTTACACCAAATGTATTCCCTATGAGAAATATTGTTAAGTCTTTTGAATATGCATCAGCTGCAACTATGATACACAATTGATGATTATTTCTAAAAAATTACTCAAAAGATAGCAAAAACTTACAATATGAAGGGTCAGGTCGCTCAACTGCCCTCACCTTCTTTGTTTGTCGGTTCAGAGCTAACAGTTCTAAGATTCTTTCTGTATTGTGGGGAAGTTAACCGTCTTTCAAGTGGCGTTTTCCTCTTGCTCACAACAAAACGGTTCACCCCTTTTCTCATTGGCATAATCGATGGGAAGTCTTCATCAGGGATTTGACTTAACTCAGAAATATCTTTAATCTGTGCAACACGCCTAAACCATCTTTCTGCTTTTGCCTCTTCTGACATGTCCAAAGGGTCAGTTTCCTTGACCGCTGACCCTTCCAGGCTCGACCCTTCCCACCCATTTGAGGTTTCAGGTTTATCTACATTCGTCTTCACTTGTGTATCTCTTGTTTCTTGCACAAGATTGATGTCATTTGCAGCTGACACTACCTGAATCTTTTCTTTCGATCCGTTTCTTACACTTCGGTTTTTAGGTGTTACTCTATCATCATTTGAGGTTTCAGATATAATTTCACTTCTGTTAATTTGGGTATTTTGTGATTCTTTACTTGGATTCTCATCTGACACATGACTAGAATTTGTGGTGTTTGATTGTTGATTGTTGTCTTTTTTAGCAAAATAATCCGGTGGAAATGGGACAAAAGGAACAAAGTTGCTGTTGTTGCTTCCTTGATCCATGGCTTTTTGTTGTTTATACGTGGGCGAAGTTAATGATCTATCTTTTTTCTTGCTCACCACAAATCGGTTTTCTCCTTTACGGATTGGCATGATTTCTGGAAAATCTTCATCTGATATAGCACTTGCCAAATCTGTGACATCATGCAACTCAGCCACTTTCTTGAACCATCTTTCTGATTTCTCTTCTTCCACAGTATCTTTAATCTGATTTTCAATCTTAGTAGCTGATTTTTCAGACTTGCTCTCAGAAACAGTAGCTTTTTTGTTATCCTCAACTGTCTTGTTTTCAGACTTTTTAGCAAACATATCAGCTGGTAAAGGCACAAATGGGGCATAACCGGAATCGCTTCTATTTGATATAGCGGGTGCTTTCACCTGCCCAATGGGTAATGGAACTTCACCGGGTCGCCTACACTCGCATTTTAAACACACCACATTCCTTCCATTGTTAAAGAAATTACAACTGCAAGAGCAACAAACTCAAAACCTCAATATTATGAAATATGCAATAATAGTTTTGCTAGAGGTGGCAAGATGAGTGGGTTTGGTAACCGATAAAAAATGGATTGCAATGAAACTGATCAATGTTTTAGTACATGTCAAAATAGGGATTGGTCTATTTTTTTTTTATATAAATATATAAAACACAACCCAAATTGAAACATTAATAAGTAAATGGGTCGACATTGCCACCTTTAAGTTTTACAAAGCATAGGTAATAATATTGATGGAAGCAATGCTCACTCAGGACAATCCCACTCGCTACCAGTCAAATGTCTATGTGGTCTTAACTCCTTGCATTGAAGGCATTTAGTGTTCTTTGCAAAATTCATGAAATTGCACCTGCTCCAAAATATTTCCAAACATTTTATGTCTTTGATAGAATAAGTTGCTCATTAACACTATTATTGAATATTAAAACTTTTGTAACCATATAGACACACTTAACTTCTATAAAAAATGTGAAATCTTTGGACAAAAAGTGTTTTGGGTCCACCTCATTGGCCTGTACAAAACTAACTGTTTTGACTTGTTAACCAACCCGCATCACCCGTCTTTTTTGTCACCTTTAACTACATGTTTTAAGTGGGAGAGAATGGCTTTGAAACAAATTGATGTGTCAAGAAAAATAAGGCACAACAAGAAATGTAACTTACTTTCGGCATAACCAATCACCTCTTTTCAAAGTAAAATCTGGTCCAAGATTTCTTGGTGTTTGCTCATCTTCCCCTGCCACATTCAGTTTCTCTATAGCAGGCATGGCCAAAGTTTCCCCCCTACCTATAAAATTCGCCATCTCTCTCAACAAATTTCGGGCAGATGATTCAGAAGCTTCTTTTATGTTTCTTTCAGGATGAATAATAGGATTACTTGCATAACTCAATACGTACTTCATCAAGTCCACTGCTGTTGCTTCACTTGATTTCTCCCCCTTCATTTATTTAAAAGAAATTTAAAACTTTGGCAATGAATATACACTAATAACATCAATTATGAATCCTGAGCGGTGCACGCATACACTATGTTACTACCATAAACAAACCTGTAAGAAGGACCTCATTCTTTTCTCAGTTTCTATGGCATCTTTGAAAAGAAATGGAGCCCCATCATTTATAAGCACCTTGATTTCATCCTTAGGAAGCCACCTGAACACAAATTCATATCAACAATTTCTTATTCAAAAGGATAACGCTACGTAGGCCTACTTTAATGGACCTAAAAGTAGGCTTAATGTTATCACTGGTTGATACAGTTTCTCTTTTCTAATCCTATTAGTCGAACCGTAACACGTGTCAACCTCACATTTTTAGGCTACTTTAGGTCTATCTAAACAGGTCTACGTATCATTTTCCTAAAAATAAACAAAGAATACAACAGACCTTAACATATCAGGTGTATCGTGTACAAAACCTAAACACGAACACGCAGCATCAATAAATTCCATCGATAAGCTCTCAATCGGCACGAACTCATCCTTAATGTTGTTCCTGTTTGAATTTAAGTAATCGCCGGATTTAAATACAGATTCTAGCAGCTGTGACCACTCCGGCCACGGGTGGGACGGTGGAACGAGATATTGATTGTTCTGTTGCAGTGAATTATTAGTGACGGAATGTGAGTGAAACTGCTGAGATGAATTTATCGGGAAACGAGAATTAGAACGATAAATATGAGGTGCGGTAGTTAAATGAGTTAATCGGAGGAGAGTGGAAGGCCGGTGGTGGTGGTGGTGGAAAAGAGAGAGTGGACGGATATATAGTTTTGATGAAATTGAAGAAACAAACATTTGATTTGATCGGTGGATTGATTGCAATCGGAATTTATCACCGGCGAATTGAAGAAGAATAAGAAGAAGATGTGGTTTTAGAATAAACTCAGGGACTGGAAATGTATCAGATATTGTGTTTGAATACTGAATTTACAAAAAGACGGTTTTAGCCTCGTTAGATACGGTTACAATAAATACTATAATAGTCCCTTCAGTTTCTTTGTTTATCAATTCACACCCATGCATAATAATCCTGTTACTATCGTTATCCTTTTCACCTTTGATTTTCAACAAATCCTCGTGATTTTATTCGAGCTTTGTTCAAAGTTCAAACGAGCTAACTTCTAACTCTAGTTTTTTCAATTTAACTGAGTTGACCTCGAGTCAACAGGGTTTAATAAGCGTAAAACAGCACAATGATTAAAAAACCATAATTACAAGGTCGAAAGTCAATACAAAGTAGAACGTTTTTGATTTTGAAACTCAATTAAGTACAAAATGCATTACTTTCTATTTAATCTCATTAAACAAAACCAAATCAAATAATCACCTTTCTAAGATAAAATAATGATCTAAACCTAAACCTATCTAGTTAAATGATTAGTTGGGTTATTTTAAAACTCATTTTTTATTTTTCAAGATTATACAAACCAATAAAGGTTTGCAATTTTTTTTATTTAGTAAAAAAAATATTTTCATTATATTTATATACTTTACGCCAATATATAGTTTATATATTCCCCACCTTTTTCTTGCATGAGAAGTTTGTTAACAAAAATACCAAAAATCATCAGAAATAATCGTTCAATATTCATTATTTTCAATCGCAAGTCAGCATTACGTTTCCGATCAAATCATCTATCGCCTGAGATATGGCCGTCGGGTGTATCATCTCCCGAATTTCAAGGACCATCGTAACTCGTTCGGTAATCCTACGTCATCGCCATGACAACCATAACTTCATTCCAGTTCTCCAGAATTATTTTCACTCGCTTCATGGTTCACCAAATTCACATAACAAGGTAATTAATCAATTATTGCCTAGGGTTTTACATTTACATAGTTTAATTATTATTCTCTTAATTAATTAATTAATTAATTAATGTGTATCAATGTTTCACAGCGTGCTTTGCAATACCTTAATTATGTGGCCGAGTGTCGTTAATGGTTAATATTTATACGTACGATCATGTTCTATCTGAAAGTATAACACGTCGAAACCCTAATTAAACCACATTAATTACTTACGAAGCTAGCGTTTATAAGCTGTTCATGATTTATGTGAGGACGTTTGATTTGTAGGTTGTACAAGCGGTAGCAAGTAAAATGAAATCACAAAAATTCCGTTCTTAATTCGTACACCTTTCAACGTTTTGGAATATCGTCATTATCGGGTTCATCACAATTCAATGAAAATGGAACTTCTCAAAATGGGGGAGAAACTACAGGTATTCACAACGATACAAAACGAAGACCAAATGATGGAATTGTTGGTAAAACGTATGCGTCTGATCACAAGGTTGGAGAAGGTTTGTTTTAGGATAACAGGGTTACAAATTTCTAAATCTTTGTTAGAATGGTTACTAATTACATTAGATTTTTTGTAGAGTTCCGTTCATATCATGTAGACAACTTGTCAAAGAAATTTGCTAATGATAAAGAGGAGTTTCTAACGGCAATCGACAAAATAATTGAGCATTTGGAATATAGAGTTGCTCAAATATATGCTGACATGGAAAATTTATTGGAGAAAATAAAAGGAGAGGTTAGCTGCTTATAATGTTTTTTTTTTAGTTTTGTTAGATTAATGCTCTTGTGATAGTTGTCTAAGAGCATCTCCAATGTTGTCACCATTTGTACCTTTTTGCACTATAATAGTGCAAAAGTGTAAAAAAGTGGCTCCAATGTATGCATTAAACACTGCACTATTATAGTGCAGTGACAAATAGTGTTTAGTGATGCACCAAATATAGTGATGCACTAAACTTTGCACTAAACACTATTCACATTAAATAATAATATTTATAATAATTAAAATATATTTATATGATGTATTGAGTATAAATTTATCATTAATAATTTTAACATTACTAAATATAATATTTGCTAATATATTTATCAAAGAAACTTCTTAGTTTTCAGAAAAAATCAATCTATATTTTCAAAAATTTTAAATATAATGATCGTTATTACATCTCTTATTATATTTTAATAGTTATAAAAAAGTTTAAATAGTATATTGTTGAGTTGTTTATTTTAAATCAATAAAAATGATTTTAGTGTAAAGATTTAGTGTAACACATTGGAACAACTTTTTTTTAGTGCAAGCATATTCTCTAAAGATTCTCTTTTTGCACTAAAATAGTGCAATTTGATGCACTAAAATAGTGCATACATTGGAGATGCTCTAATGCATTCAAAAACTGCAGAATTTTGAAGATATATATAGGTTAATGCGTGTTGACCTTCATCTGGGTAGAGTTTCTTTAGCCTTGAAGGATAATTTCGCGAACATTAATACATATCAAGAAGATGCAGCGGTTGTGTCGCATTTAAGAGCCGTTCAGGAAGGCATTGAGAAGATTGAAAAACAAATAGCAGAGGTAACATATTCATTATGTTCTTTGAAACTATATCCCTGCGGTGTGGATACTTCCCATTTTCGATTTGTTTGACTCCTTTCGCTTATAGCTAAAGTTTTTGAAGCCTTATAGTGTGAAAATTGACACACGGCGATTATATCATAAGCTCATGGTTCGAGATTGTCATGATATCTAGTCATGCAACATGAAATATATCTTGTATGTGATGGACATTTTCAAATGAATTAAAGAGACCGTAAGCATTCGAATACATTCGTTTCCCTTTTAACGCCTTCATTTATAGTTAAGTTTTAAAATTTTACCCATTTTGACCCATCGATAACATAAGCCCGAACCAATGCATTTTAAGGTAAATTGGTACTAATTGTCACTTGTTTATTAGAAGTCTCATTCACTAATTCTGCAGGCACGATTCAAGGTGCATGATGTGATCAAGATTGTGGATGAAAAATATACAAACACGAAATGTCAAGGGTGAGGCTTATTACATTTTACCTAAAACACAATCAACTGGTGGCAACTAGATGAAAAGGATTACGCGATTTTAGAAACCAATTTACTATGATAAATTTATCATCCAAACTTGTATATTTGGTAGCTTCATAATTGAGTTTTTCGCTTGATGACAGGATTACACCAGAACGAAGAACACTACTAGTGGATGATGTGACTGATGCTTTCATCTTGACTAGGAGTTTGGATAGGTTAAACCGTGTTCAACATCAAGAATCAAATGAAGACGCACGTGATGAAGCAAAAACAGAAGTACTCTGTAACACCCATTAGGACTAGTAATTAGTGTCTAATCCTATGTTAATACATGTAATTAGTTTTGTGTTAGGCTAATTAATGTATCGGAATATATATTGATGAATATATACAAATCTGCGATTTGATTAAATCGTACGCTCTTCAAATCGAATGTAATACGGTTCGATTAAATACGGACGTTGGTGATCAATTTTATTAAATAACGTGACATTATTTAATAACACTATTATATCCAAAATATTATTTTAATAATGATTTCAATTATAATCTGTATCGTGCAAACAAGGATCACGCGACTAAAAATACTAAACGCGCAAACTAACAAAACGAACTAAGTTGAGTTTTATAACTCAAATATAAAACATTTGGTAAAATACTTCAACAAAAATATCGTGTAATAATTCGTATTTTAAAACTTATAATTAATATGTAAAATAAATATTTGACGTTTAAACGACCGGAAAAACGAACACAACACGGAGCGCGATTGCACAGGAGTAAAGTAGAGACCCACCCCCGGTGGGCCCCCACCGAAAATCAGCCAAGGTGAGGGTCACCACCTCCCTCACCCTCACTTTCTCATTCTCACTCTCTCTCCTTCCCTCTTTCTTCTTCTTTTTCTCTCAAACAACCACCACACCACCATCATCTAAATCCACCAAATACTACCACCAAAACGCCTCGAATCACCTTGCTCGTTTGGAAGAAAACGTCCACCGCATCGAGATCTACATTTCCATCTTTCCGGATTCCTCCGGCGTTAACTTCGTAAGTTTCCGACAAATCCCGACACCTCTCGTTTTCTATTGTTTTCGACTTATAATTGTTTGTTTAAGCTTAAAATGTCCAAATATGGGTTGGGTAAAAGATTTGGACCGAATGGTCGCCGGAAAACTCGTTTTCGACACAAAATCCGGCCAACGGCCCGTAACGTCGCATCTGGCCTGGAGCCTTTGCGACGTCGCGTATAACGTCGCACAGAAATCAATAACGTCGCCTTTGCGACGTCGCACATTACGTCGCATTGAATTGCGAAGTCGCACATAGCGACGTCGCCTACTACGTCGCTAGAATCAACAACGTCGCGTATAGCGACATCATCCTTAACGTCGCATTAAATTGCGAAACGCCGCCTTTAGCGACGTCATGCTCAATTTCGAAATCCTTAACTGCGACATCACACCTAACGTCGCACAAACCAGAACTTGAAAACTCAGATTTTTACCAAGTGTCGAGACCTAAAATTTTAACACCTGATTTTTACCCAAATTCGGATCCAGATGCGTTTTTCGTCAAAGCAATATAGTAGAAATAAAAATTTTCCAAGCTGACCTGGCAGCTCGACCCCAGCCAGGGGCTCTGCCCCTTGGACCCCGCCAAGGGCTGCCGCCCCTTGGACCCCGCTACCAGGGGCGCTGCCCCCGGACCCCCGTACATAGATTTCGTAGACACATTTCACACCAAACATCAAACTTGTATGACTCTTGGAAACTAACAAAATAACATCAAGATCATTATTACCAATAATCACCAACGGGCCGTACGCGTTTTCAAACACTTAAACTATCCACCGAATTGGGAACATTTGGACATTATAGTTGGACGAACAACTACAAGGTAGTCTTATTAGATACCTTCGCATATTATAACCATCGCGTGTCGTGGACACCCTCAGGTTACAAGTCTTTGGACTTCGATTCTCGGCTAATCATTCTCAGTTTATTTTCATAAAATCAACGACTCAGGTGAGTCTCATGGCCCATCTTTTTACTATTTTACTCAGGGGTGTGATATATTGCTCATTTTTAACATGTGAACGCAAGTACAAACATTTTCATATACTACATGAGTTTTTCACAACTAATCATTTAAAGTCCTCCGTCAGCATAGTTGTTAATACGTTGTAGCGTGAATATTAGTATATGGTACCATATAGGATTGACCATCCTCGTCCGGGTTAGCAAGCACTAACCGGGTAAACGGACGTACTAATATTTGGGAAGACGAATGTTGATTAGGCATTCGTGGAGGTACCTCGCCCGGAATTCTCTATAGGGGACCCGGCCCTCGAGTTAAGCTCAACTATGTGCTCATGGCTGTATACCTATACATTATCAATTGCTGGATGCAATTCAATTATTTAAATCTTGCGGTTCATACTATATTACTTGATTTCAAACCTGTGAGCTCACCAGCTTTAGCTGACCCATTTAGCATGTATCGCAGGTACCAAGCAGTAGGTTGCTTATGCTTCAGTACTTTTAGCTCGAGTCAGCATACAGACGATTGAGATTTTCTTGCATTAGTATATTTTGTACAAGTACTTATGTACTGAAATCTCCTTTCAATTAAACTCGAGCTATGTAAAGCTTTAAATGTTGTAAACATTTCAATTATTAATATATTTTGTTAAAACGACGCATATAGAGTCGTTTACTATATATCTTTGTGCTTTGTTATTGATTTAGTAACACCCAAATCGTGCTTCCGCAAATCATTAAATTTGGGGGTGTTACATACTCGATGTTGAACCTAGTAGTGTACAAACTCACGTAGGAGAGGAAATCAATAACCTAGATTCGGATTGTAACACCCCCAAATTTAATAATTTGCGGAAGCACGATTTGGGTGTTACTAATCAATAACAAAACACAAAGATAAATAGTAAACGACTCTATATGCGTCGTTTTAACAAAATATATTAATATTGAAATGTTTACAACATTAATAGCTTTACATAGCTCGAGTTTAAATAAAAGGAGATTTCAGTACATAAGTACTTGTACAAAATATACTAATGCAAGAAAATCTCAAACGTTTGTATGCTGACTTGAGCTAATTGTCCTGAAGCCGAAACAACCTACTGCTTGGTACCTGCGATACATGCTAAATTGGGTCAGCTAAAGCTGGTGAGCTCACAGGTTTGAAATCAAGTAACATAGTATGAACCGCAAGATTTAATAATGATTTGCATCCAGCAAATAAAATGATAGTAATCGTGTATACAGCCATGAGCACATAGTTGAGCTTAACTCGAGGGCCGGGTCCCCTACAGAGAATTCCGGGCGAGGTGCCTCCACGAGTGCCTAATCAACACTCGTCTTCCCAAATATTAGTACGTCCGTTTGCCCGGTTAGTGCTTGCTAACCCGAACGAGGAGGGTCAATCCTATATGGTACCATATACTAATATTCACGCTACAACGTATTAACAACTATGCTGACGGAGGACTTTAAATGATTAGTGAGTAAAACTCATGTAGTATATAAAAAGTTGTACTTGCGTTCACATGTTAAAAATAAGCATTGTATCACACCCCTGAGTAAAACAACTGTAAAAAGAGGGGCTATGAGACTCACCTGAGTCTTGTGAGTTTAACTTAATAAACTTGAGTTGATTAGCCGAGAAATGAAGTCCAAAGACTTGTAACCTGAGGGTGTCCATGACACGCGATGGTTATAAACATGATTGGGTATCTCAAAAGATCACCCTCGTAGTTGTTACACAACTATATATATATGTCCAAATTACTACGATTTGGTTGATTTGTTAAGTGTTTGAAAACGTGTACGGCCCGTTGGTGATTAATTGTAATTAGGGATGGCACCCGCGGGTCGTGGGTATGAATATGCTAAACCCATCACCCGCCCGTGACGGGTTTTTGTACCCATCACCCGCCCATGACCCACTAACGGGTTTACTTTTTACACCCATACCCGCCCGTGACGGGTACCCGTGGGTCGCGGGTAACCCGCGGGTTTATCTAATATAAACGTTTTATCTAAAATTTCAAAAGATTTTATATAATTTTAATGTAGAAGAATGTTTTAAAAAATGTTTAAATCAATAGATCGTATTTTAAACGAATTAAAATTGTTAAAATTGAAGACATGCTGACTAATAGTTCGATAACTATCAATTTATTTGATAATTTTTCTTGATCATTTGTTAAGTTTGCTATTCGAAATATGAAAACTATACTTTTTAATTTGTATAAGAACTGTTTTATTATATATTGTTCAAATTAACCACTATATATAAATATATATTTAATAAATTATACAAATCCACTTGTAGATATATATAATGTACTATGCAGGTTTGCGGGTCGGGTTTACCCGCGGGTACAAGTTCATACCCATCACCCGTCCATCACCCGCTAACGGGTAGAAGTGTATACCCGTAACCCACCCATGGGTAAAAATTTCACAGGTTTACCCACCCATGACGGGCGGGTACCCATGGGTCGTGGGTTTTTCTCACCCATTTGCCATCCCTAATTGTAATAATAGTCCTGATGTTATCAGATTGATTTCGAAGTGTTATACTTGAAAAGTATATTCCATTATGTTTGAAAAGTTGTATCATATAAGCGTTTTGAAGTCATACAAGTTTGACACTTGGTGAGAAATGTGCTTACGGAATCTAAGTACGGGGGTCCGGGGGCAGCGCCCCTGGCGGGGTCCAAGGGGCTGGCCCCTGGCTGGGGTCGAGATGCCAGGTCAGCTCGAAAAATTTTTATTTCTACTATATTGCTTTGGTGGAAAACGCATCTGGGATCTGAATTCGAGTAAAATCGAGTGATAAATTTTGAGTCTCGACACTTAGTAAAAATCTGAGTTTTCTGTGTTTTGCGACACAATATGCGACACAAAAGTTTGTCATGCGACACAAGGGTTATGTCGCATAGGAATGTGACACAAGAGCTTAGCGACACAAGGGTTGTGTCGCATAAGCGTTCGATGCTAAATCAATAGCGACATAAGGGTTGTGTCGCATGGTATTTGCGACATAAGGTACGACACAATATTGTGTCGCATAGGATACGACATAACTGGCTTCATACTGTAACACCCCAAATTTCAGAAAATTAATATCGTACACGGATATATTTTTATTACGAAATATTATTATGTAGATAATGAGATATAGTGAAAAACGTAAACGGTTTTATCGGTTCCAGACTGTAGAGTTTAAAGGGGATAAAATAATTAGACCGACTTATATAGATATGTACGTACAGTATATGTTTATCCAATATTCATCTAAAAACATTCCAAAGTGTTTTAGAGAGAGCGAGAGAAAAAGAGAAAAACCTCAGGGACGATTCTAACTTCCAATTCCTTCAATTCAATTCATGATTCAAGCTTTAGAGATTCGAATTAATCTTCCTTTCATCATCTTCTAGCTCAAGTAAGTTGAATTCTTCCATGATTTAACCTAGGGTTTTGGGGTTTTATGAGATTTTGATGGGTTTTGTATGAATGAGGGTTTTAATCCGAAATTGAAGCTAGAAATTGATTGAATTAGTGTTAGTTAGTGTTTTTATGATTGTTAGTAGTTATATAACATGTTGGAAGTGATGAATTTATGATTTGTGTTCTTGAATAATTATGAGGGTTTTGAAGAATCATGATTATAACTTGAAGTTATGGTTTAATTTGGTGTAGTTAGTGTTAATTAGTGTTATAAAAGTTGTTGAAAATCATATAACATGATGAAAGTGAAGAAATTATGATTTAGTGTTCTTGAGTAATTCTAGAGTTTATGTTAAGATGATGTTAATAAGTTTAATTATGAAACTAGTGATACTTATAGAGTATGATTATGATGATGAATATGTGTGGTAAGAGTTTTATTAGTGAGAGTTAAAAGTGATTAAAGAAGTAGTTTAATGTGATTAACTAAAGATTTAACTAGTGAAATCAAAGTGGGGGAGGAAGTAATGAGATTATGTGGATGATTGATTAGTGTTTAAACATGTTGTTATGTGTTATGTACTTTATGATAGGGATTGAAGAAGTGGATGCTTATGTTGATCAAGATGGTGAAATCGTCATTTAAGAGATTGTGGTGAGTGATACGGGGGGTTAAACAGGTGATTTGGTTGTGTAGTACCGTATAGCTTGCGGGCTAAAGGTTTGCACAATCAAGGAAAGTTAATTGTTAAGTTTGTTTATTTATGTTTATTGCTTATAATAGTTAATTGTGTTAAATTACTTGTTATGCTTAATTGTTATGTGAATACATGTTATTTGGAAAAGTCAGTAGTGATTATCTCATTAGCGAGTAATGAGTATGTCACTAGCTTGAAGGTAAAGGAAAGAATTGGTGGAGAATAGTGTATGATTCAATTGTGTTGGATCCGGATTACTGTTGGGTAAGAGGCTACACAATTGGGTGAAAATTAATGTGTTAATTTATGTGGATTAAATAATTGAGATTATGTAGTTATGATGTTATTTTGAATTGATAGTGTATGATTCGATTGTGTTGGATCCGGATTGCTTCCGAGCAAGAGGCTACACAATTGGGTGGAAGAAAATGTGTTTACATATGTGGATTAATTAATGAAGATAGTGTAGTTATAATGTTATGTGAATCGATTGTTGGGTGATTATGTAGTTTGTGGATTTTATGGAATATGCTTATGTAGTGAAACAGTGTTAGTATGCATACCGTTGTGGTATGGTACTCAGTGAAATAGTGTTAGCATGCATATCGATGTGGTATGGTGCTCAGTGATCAGTGTTCAGTGTTTTCAGAGATCAATGATTTTGTGTTTATGTGAATTGCTTGTTTGATTTGCCTGTGTACTCACTAAGCAGTTGTGCTTACCCGTTTCAGTGTTTATGTTGTAGGTTGATGTTTTGATAGAGACATGTGGATAGAAGGGTTATGAGAAGCTATTGACATGGATATGGAGCATGCTTATGGTTAGAATATGCTTCTTTCTTTTGAATTGTTGTTTTGATGCTCAATTGTGTAAATCGCCCAAACAATGAGTTTTCGAATTAAATATGTTGGTCAATGTATAGTAGTTGACTTTGAAAGTCAAACAGAGTTATGGTGTCTAGTGTATGTGGTTGTCAAGTGTATGAAGTCGTATGATTGGTTTGGTTTGGGTTAAAGTGGTGAAAAGTGATTTAGTGTCGAATGTGATTGGTTGGTCAAATGTGAAGTGGACACATTGTCAATAGCCTTGAATTGGTCAAACAAATGTGGTTTGAGTGTTGAATTGGTTGAAAAATGGTTGAATTATGAAATGGGTCATTAAGGTGTCAAAATGGGTTGAAAGTGGTCACGTGGTGAATTTAATGTGTGGTGGTGTCATGGGTTGGTTTTTATTTGCTTCAAGTTTGTTTTGAGGAGTTAAATAAGTGTGCAAAAGAGTAGAGTTTAATTGTGTGTGGTTTGTGATTTGAGTTGTAGTCAAAAAAGTGGTTAAAATGGTCGAAAAGTGGTTATATGTCCGTTTTCTCGTAAAACGTGAATTTTGAAAAAGTGCAAAAATAGAAAGTTTCAGTTTGGCATTATGGAGGTGCCTGCAAATTTTCAGGGTCTAAGTGTTTACGAGTAAAAAGTTATGCGCGTCGGAAATTCGTATTTTGGTATTAGTTTGTGTGCAGCCCTGATTCCTGGGGAATCGGAGTCATTCCTGAGGAATCTGAACTTAAGTTCTAACAGCAACCCTGATTCCTGGGGAACGAGAGTCATTCCTGGGGAATCCGAATCCAAGTGTTAACAGCATGTCTGATTCCTGAGGAATGAGAGTCATTCCTGGGGAATCTCTTGTAAATTCACATTTTTGTTATTTGAGTCATTATTTGATTAAGGGAACGATATAAGAGTCTGTAATGTCATATTTTAGATGTGGGACCTAATAGAGTGTGTTTTCAGTGTTAGGTAAAAAAAAAAAAAAAATGGTTATGTTTTCGGGGCGTTTCACATACGACACAAAATACGACATAGAGGATTTTATACGACACAACATGCAAAATACGACATAACATGCGACACAAAGCTTGTGTCGCATTGAAGAACACCAGTCCAGAATACAGCGGCTGTCGAGATTTTTCCGGCCAAAACCCAATTCAAACTCATTTTTAAGCTATAAAATCGTGTTCTACTCTTTGTAATGGACATATATAAGTTATATAAACGACTATCAAGTGAAAATACTAAGAATCGAGTGGTTTCGGAATTTTGTCGGAAACTTACAAAGTGTCGGATTGAAAATCCGAAAAGATTGCGTTGTAGATCGTTGCGAGGTGGTCGTGAATCTCTAAAAATCTTGATGATCCGAGTGCGTTTCGTGGTGTTATTTGATGGATTAGTGTGATGTTGGTGGTGGTTTGTTTGAGAGAAAAAAGGGAGAGAGGAGAGAGAGAGGAAAGGAAGAAATGAGAAAAAGAAAGTGGGAGGTGGAGGTTTAACCTCCTCCTTTTTCAGTCTTCGCTCCGCGCTCCGCGTGGTGTTCGTTTTCTCCGTCATTTAACGTTTTAATAAATATTTTGCGCGTTAATTAACCATTTTAAAATACGAATTTTTGTTTAATAATCTAATTAAATTGTTTTATTAACTATCTACTAATTTAAAGATTTAAAATGTGATTTAAATAATTTGTGTATTTTGTTTCTAATTACGTAAGTTTTAATTTTGCAAAACGGGACAACTCTGGGAATGTAATTTAAACAATTAGTTTGGACCCAGTAATGTTTTCAGATAATGTTTTATACTTAAATATAAATTGTGTCACCAACGTCCGTATTTATGGAACCGAAATACATTCGATTTAAATTGCGTACGATTTAATCAAATCGCAAAGTTTGTATATATTCATCAATATATATTCCGATACATTAATTAGCCTAACACATAACTAATTACATGTATTAACAGAGAATTAAGCACTAATTACTAGTCCTAATTTGACGGGTGTTACACGGATCACTTCCATACCTTTAATGAAGTTGACAACACGTCCAACACGGGTGAGTTCTTTAACGAAGTTGACAACACATCCAACACTGGTGAGTTGTTTAGCGAAGTTGGTGAGATGTTTAGCGATTTCTTTGACGACTTTTTTGGCGATGATTGAAATTCAAAGACTGAAGGCCGGTTTCTCATATATGATAGAATGATAACCAAGAAGATTATACATTTTTGTTCCATGAACATATTAGATGTTTTAATATCTATTTGCAATATTTTAGAGTTGACACTATGTATTCCAAGATACATTACTGTAAGAAATCAACTAATTTTAGTTTGCTAGAAAGGTCATTTTGACTTGCTGTCACATGTTACTATGTTAGGGGTGATCATATTTAAGTGATGTATTTTTACAATAATGAATAAGTACTTGCGAACATGTTACTTAAAAATTGATAACTAAAGATGTTATTTTAAGATACACAAATAATTAAACATATAAATTGATTAGCATATTACACGCATAATGCGATGGCAGACAAATAATTTGAATATATTTATTACGTACTTTCGTTAATATAACATTTTCTATCATTGTTCTCTATAGATAATTATATTTGAATTGATTAAAGTAACATGTCAACTACTTTAAAAATAAATATAGATGTGTTACTAGTTTACCACAGTTATAAAATGAGTTTATACATCTTTCCGAATTTCAATAAGCCAATGAGTTTAGATAACCTTAATTATATCGCTTAAATTTTTTGATTGCAATTTTTATGGTTTATATATGAGCTTGATTAGTGAGTTGAGCAAAGCTAAGTGAGCAACAAGCCTCAATAACCGCTTAAAAGAAGCTTGTGCCACATGTTTTTGAAGAAAATGCACCAAAAAATTCAAACATTTTCATCTGCTCAATGATATTTTCATTATAATTTTGATAGACTTACCGAAAAATGGTACAACTACGTACTGTACTATGGATTTATCAAAAGTTATGGTAGAAATATGATTGTTAAACAAAATCAAATCTAACATAATCTTTTACTATGTACAGGATAAGACTTGTGAATTCAAATATTTTCATCAAGTCCATACAGGATTATGATTAAAATATTAAAATTGCTGAAGATAATGACGATACAAACAAAGATCGAGTTGCATGCAATATGTCACTTATATATAGCTCATTTATTAGTTACCTAAAGAGTTATTAATTAATATTTAATTAAGCAATAATTAGGTTAATAGTTTAATTTATATACGATTTTTATTTTTATCTACTTTTAGTGCCCGCCCTTTCTTGCATATAAGAAGCTTAAGTTTTGAAAGAATCGTCTTTTAGATTTGTCTTCAATCGCAAGTCAGGAGTCTCCAGATCAAATCGTTTATCGACTGATCAGCAAATGGTCGTCAACAGTATCATCTCCCGGGTTGCAAGGACCGTTGTAACTCGTTCGTTAATCCTACGACATCGCAATGACAACCATAACTTGATTCCAGTTCTCCAGAATAGTTTTCACTCGCTTCATGGTTCACATAAGGTAATTAATCATCTACTTATTGCCTATGGTTTTACATGCAGTTTAATTATTCTCTTAATTAATTAAGCTGTTTCATGCATAATGTCAACCGGCCTCTCTTAAGGTTTCAATCACAACGATACCAAACAAAAAACGGATTATGGAATTCATGGTAAGACGTATGCGTCTAGTCAGAAAGATGGAAAAGGTTTGTGTTAGGATATCATCATATCAAGATTAAATATTATTCATATATATTTATTTGAATGGTTACTAAATAATCGATTTTTAATTTTAGAGTCGGGTTCAGGTGAAGACAACATGTCAAAGAAGGACGTTATTATGCTCTATAACGATAAAGAGGGACTTCTGAAGACGATGCACGAAATAATAGAGCATTTGAAACATAGAGTTGTTCAAATAAATGATGACATGGAGAATTTAATGAGGAAAACTAAAGAGGAAGCAGAGAGCTTCAAGAATTTTGAAATGCAGGTTACATGTTGGCTGCTTAATTTATTACAGTATTGTTTATTTTATTTCTATATAATGATCCTGTGGCTGCAATCTAATGCATTTAAAACTGGAGAATTTCAAAAAGACCTTGCTCGATGTTGAGTATTGTCACACCCTCAATTTAATGCTTTGCGGAAGCGACTGTTTTGGGGCGTGACTAATCAATAATCAAACCCAAAGTACAAGCAAACGACTCTAAATGAGACGTTGTAGAAAAAGTTACATTAATACATAAGTTTTCAAAAGTAATACATCATTGATGAGTTCGCAACATGTTTTGTTAGATTTTAAGTACATAATCATTATACAAAAGATAATGCAGGTAAAATCTTCATATGTGTAATTGCATGCGACTCGAGCTACTAAAGCATATCCTGCTGGGCCATCCGTACTTATCAACCCTACTGTTGCTGTGTACCTGAGAATGCATTACTAAAACAGGTCAACCAAAAGGTTGGTGAATCTCACAGGTTTATAGTAAGTAACAGTTTGAACACATCAGCTTGTAAAATCATTGAGTAAATATTGCACAGTCGCAATAGTTTCCGTATATATATTGCCATGAGCACCATAGTCGAAGCTTAACAATCAGTGATTTTGCCCTCGTGAATGCTAATCCAGAACATTCATATGTAACGAGTAAGAAACACCCATTTATACCTGTATGTTCGGGGTAGTGCGTGCTACCCTGGGTGAGGATTGTCAGTCCTAATGGATCCATTTACTAGTACTCGCGCTTAAGACCATAACTAACAACTATGATTAAAGGGACTTCATTGGATTAAGTAAAAACCCATGCAATCGATATACCAGTAAATCAGTAAGTAAATCAAGTAAGTAAATCAAGTAAGTAAGTTCATGTGTTCGAGTGAAACAAGCAATGCATCTCCCCCAAAATAGTAAAACAGTAAAAAGGGGCCGTGAGACTCACCTGAGTCTATCCGAGCAATGTACGTATCCGACGTGTAATAAACAATCCCCGAAGTCTCCTAGTGTCCTAAACACGCGAGGTTGTATATTTGTAAGTGAGTGTTTAGTGAATCATTCGTATGTTTGTTCGTTTGATTGTAGGTGTTCAAAGTATTCGATTCGTGTTTATGTTTATATGTTTGAAATCCAATTAAGTTGGTAGTTTGTAAAAGTGTACGACCCGTTGGTGACGGAATTGAAATTATATTTCAAAAACATAATTTGATTTGTTTTCGTAAGAACATTCGTCGTGTATATATATAAAAAGTTCGTTGTGAAACTGTTTTGACATGGCTGCACCGTTTTGACCATATCTCCCTCATACGAACTCGGATTTAGGCGATCAAGCTGCCCAGACGACCGTGACTCAGAGGACTACAAAACTAAAAAATATGGTTTGCTGAAAAAGTGCACATAGCCGATCGGCTAAGGTTTCTTAGCCGAACGGATGAGCTTAGCCGATCTGCTTTGGTATAGCCGAACGGCTTTGGTATAGCCGAACTGCTTTGTATAGCCGAACGGCTGTGAGGTCGTTTCAGGTCTGTTTCGAGCAGAATACTCACAAAACCAGTTTTAAATCCATTTTTGAACATAATCAACTTATTGGAATGCTAATACATGATATATAACGCACTATAAACATAAAATTGAAGTAAATTAGTGAAGATTCATACGTACTCAAGTTGGAACCGAAAATGGAGATGATGAGGATGTCGATGGTGAAGATGATGATGCCAAGAATGTGATGAAGATGATGATTGTTACTGATGTTGTATTGTTGTTGTTGATTGTTGTTGTGTTGATCGATGGAGAGGAACCGAGAGAAAGAGATGAGAGCCGAGTGTGTGTTTGTGAGAGGGAAATAATTGGGGTCGGTGTATATACACCGGTCTCAATTATTGAGGTGTGTGTGTATTTTTCGTCCCGTGTTTGTGTACCCGATCGTAATGTAGTATAATATTTTAAAATGATAATTTTCTAAAAATAGATTCGTATAAGTTTTTAATTGAAGTATTTTATAAAAATGTTTTTACGGTTGTATAAAATTGTAACTTTGTTTTACTTAAAATGTACGGATAGTTTTCTGTATCTAAAATGTATTTAAATTTGAAACGGAGTACGTAATTATTATCCTCAATAATAATACTTGATTTAAAAATGTTTTTCACCAAATTCTATTTTGGGTTTCTGCGTTCTACCAGATTTGTGTACGTGTGATTATTAAATAATCGTTTCGGGTTATTTAATACTTTGTAATTAAAGTTTAAATTTGGACGGTAATTTGGGTCATTTTTGACCGGGTGTAACATTCTCCCCTTGCTAGGAGAATTTCGTCCCGAAATTTGTTTGTAGTATTTATCGTTGTATTCAAGTTATAGTTCGCGTGTTATCTATGTAAGTCTGACAACACCTATCTAGAGTTGTCTATCTCCCCTTGTTGAACTAGTGCCTTTCCGGCAACTAAGAAATTCGAAATGAAGTTTCGAGATGTTTTGACTATTGTGCCTACATGATCAGTCCAGTCGATCACTAGGGAGTAGCTACAATGTGTACTAGTAGCCTAAAGTAATTCAGTAAATCCTTGATTGTTTTGTCGGTAGGACAAAGTTTGTCGTTTAGCCAATTGCTAGAGTACAGCTACATTTTGCACTAGTAGCCCACCTTAGACTCTATCAGTCTCATACAGAAACGAAATGTTTAGCCAACATTAGCTTTATATGAAATGTGACCCATTGTATATATAAAAATATTAACCGGTATGTTTTCCGGTATAAAACAATGTAGGATTTGTTATCCCAATACTTATGCAAGCCAAACCTCGTCTCATATATAAACTATAGAATCTAAATTGTCATTTTCCCCTAACTCTTTAGTGTACTTAGAATATAGGGAAAACCTAACAAGTATCAAGTAGCAAGTAAAGTTTATCAAGTAAGTAGTATGAAAGCAGATAGGTTGCTAGCGAGTTACCATAATCGCATCCCTATTCAGATTCTGGTAAGTTTTGTTCCTATAACAGCAAGGAAGTCATTGTGTACTGTGTAATTTTGTTGACCATTCAAAGTTTGAAATCTTGTATAAAGTTGTGTACAGTAAGCAAGTTTGAACGGTTTTGAAGTTTTGAAAGTTCTTTAAAACATTTCGTAAGAAATTTTGCGACATGTTTGTTAAAGCACATTTGTCAGAAAATTTTGACAGTGAAAGTCGATTGAAAACTTTGAAGATTGATAAAAACTTTAGTCGATAAATAGTTCGGTTGAAATTTTGTCAGCGGCAAAGTTTTGAAATCTCGTTTAACAAAATTTGCTTGAAAATAGATTTTATGAAAAAGTTCGGGGTAAAAGCATGTTAAAATTGCTGAAAATAATTTTCCTAGGGTTCACCTATCAGTAAAACGGTATACATTGTAGACATAAAATTTTGTAGACGGTAGCATTTTAAAATAGAGTCCCGATCTCCGTATCAAAGGACATTGTAGCAGCTATGTTTGTCGTTTATAACGGTGTAGATGGTCTCAAGGGTATCATCGAGTAAAGGCCTATTCCTATACATCCAGTATATAATAGCCTAGTGAGTGGTACGTAGTCTAGGCCTATGTATGTATATATACCAATATCCCATAATAGCCTAATCATACTTGTATGTATCACCGATTCCATCGGTTTCATACTGTCTACCTGAAATAGTTCGCCAATTTCCTTATTCTATTTGTACTTAGAATCTAAGGAAACACATAAAGTACTAAGCAGTAATAGAACCTATTCAAGTAAGTAATACAGATGCAGTTTTGGTTATCCGGGAGTGAATGTACCCGTGTTGAGTAAGTCAATAAGTCTAGGGTTCTGGTGATTACCTTCAGCATTAAGTACATAGAACCTGCCCTTAGCGGCGTTGTTGTTTTTGTCCTTCAGTTTTGGGCAGTCTCTCTTGAAATGTCCAGTATCATTGCACTCATAGCAGGTTTTGGGTGCAGAGGTGTCGGTACCAGTGGTGGTTGCTTTACAGTCTTTGGTCAGATGTCCAAATCGCTTGCATTTGGTGCAAGGACATAGACCATCATGATGAAGCTTGCACTTAGAGCAATAGGGCTTTCTTCCCTTATACTCTTTCTTGTCATCGGATTCAGAGGTGTTGGCCTGAGCAGTTGCAGGCTTCTTGTTAGCTTGGCTCTGATTTCCAGAGCTTCCATCAGCTTTCCTCTTGTTATCTCCCGAGCTGTTTCCAGTATTTTTGTCGCCAGCGGTTCCTTGACGAACCATTTATGCCATCAGTTTGTGTGCCATACGTACTGTACCATGAAATGTGGGAGAGTTTGACGAAGTAACCATTCCCTGAATTTGTGGAGGAAGTCCCCAAAGATAGCGCTCAATTCGCTTGGATTCCGTATCAACCATTGCTGGACACAGGTGCGCCAACTGATTAAATCGGGAGGAATAACCAGCAATGTCATTTCCTTGAGTGGAGAGATTCCAGAATTCTGCCTCGAGCTGTTGGATCTCATCCCTAGGACAATACTCATCCTTGAGCATTTTCTTCAGCTCATCCCAGGGAGTTTCCAGAGCAATGTCTTGACCCACGGAGTCGGCATAAGTGTTCCACCATGTCAGAGCATCGTCCATGAAAGTGTAGGTGGAGAACTTGACCTTACAGTTCTCAGGGCAGCTGCAGATGCGAAAGACTGCCTCTGTCTTCTCCAGCCATCGCAATAACCCAATGGCACCTTCTGTGCCTTTGAAGTTCAAAGGATTACAGTTAAGGAAGTCTTTGTAGGTGCAAGGTTTCACTACAGTGGTATTTGGTGGTGTTTCAGAGCCGCTGGATAGTTGTCGCTCAGCACTTAGTGCATCAGCAACCAGTCGATCAACCTGAGCTTGAGTGAACTTTTGGCGTCGTGGAGGCATGTTCCTTCAATGAAGATAAGGGACATGTCAGAGTTTCGTATAAGAATATGATCATCGTAGTTGTATATATTACAGTAATATACCACAACACAAGTGACAATCAATAGCGTAGATAACAGTGATTGTAATAATCTAACTTGCGAGTTCAAATGATTACAAGGATTAAGGTTTTCAAAAGGAAAAGGGATATTACATCCGAACAGATATCAGTAGTTTTACAGAATGTGATAGGGAGGTATGAAAAGATTTTGTACTTAGAGGAATACTGGATTCGAATATTAAAACTGATGGGTGCGTGAAGGATGGTCCTCTGATGACCGGTTTGTGTTGTGCAGAATAAGGTGTCGAAGTTCTTAATCTCTACCTAGGTAAGCCTATTTCGAAGAGACGACCCTCTCTGTCAGGGCACATCCCGGTACTCTTTTTCCTGATTCGATCAACTTACCATAGGCCTATTCTAAAGTGTGTTTGTGCAGTGAGTGTGATACTGAATATCGGAGGATCTTAATAAGCCTAATCATATAGGTGTAACCTATATATACTTATTATCCACCTAGTTGTGTCTATCACAGAACAAGTACAAGTCACGGTTCTCTCGTGGTCAGAGTCAACTATTGCATTCCTGTTTAACATAACCCCTTTCAGATCTTTCATCATCCTCATTTAATTGTACATAGTTGATCAGGCTATGTTAAATTAAACTCGTATGATGAAATCCCTGAACCAGTTATATCTAATGAGGAATACTGCCTAACGGTCATAGTCTAGGCCCACTAAATGCAACCTAGTTCGCTATAACCTTAGGCTTTGATACCAATTTGTCACACCAATGCTTTGCGGAAGCGACTGTTTTGCGGCGTGACTAATCAATAATCAAACCCAAAGTACAAGCAAACGACTCTAAATGAGACGTTGTAGAAAAAGTTACATTTATACATAAGTTTTCAAAAGTAATACATCATTGATGAGTTCGCAACATGTTTTGTTAGATTTTAAGTACATAATCATTATACAAAAGATAATGCAGGTAAAATCTTCATATGTGTAATTGCATGCGACTCGAGCTACTAAAGCATATCCTGCTGGGCCATCCGTACTGATCAACCCTACTGTTGCTGTGTACCTGAGAATGCATTACTAAAACAGGTCAACCAAAAGGTTGGTGAATCTCACAGGTTTATAGTAAGTAACAGTTTGAACACATCAGCTTGTAAAATCATTGAGTAAATATTGCACAGTCGCAATAGTTTCCGTATATATATTGCCATGAGCACCATAGTCGAAGCTTAACAATCAGTGATTTTGCCCTCGTGAATGCTAATCCAGAACATTCATATGTAACGAGTAAGAAACACCCATTTATACCTGTATGTTCGGGGTAGTGCGTGCTACCCTGGGTGAGGATTGTCAGTCCTAATGGATCCATTTACTAGTACTCGCGCTTAAGACCATAACTAATAACTATGATTAAAGGGACTTCATTGGATTAAGTAAAAACCCATGCAATCGATATACCAGTAAATCAGTAAGTAAATCAAGTAAGTAAATCAAGTAAGTAAGTTCATGTGTTCGAGTGAAACAAGCAATGCATCTCCCCCAAAATAGTAAAACAGTAAAAAGGGGCCGTGAGACTCACCTGAGTCTATCCGAGCAATGTACGTATCCGACGTGTAATAAACAATCCCCGAAGTCTCCTAGTGTCCTAAACACGCGATGTTGTATATTTGTAAGTGAGTGTTTAGTGAATCATTCGTATGTTTGTTCGTTTGATTGTAGGTGTTCAAAGTATTCGATTCGTGTTTATGTTTATATGTTTGAAATCCAATTAAGTTGGTAGTTTGTAAAAGTGTACGACCCGTTGGTGACGGAATTGAAATTATATTTCAAAAACATAATTTGATTTGTTTTCGTAAGAACATTCGTCGTGTATATATATAAAAAGTTCGTTGTGAAACTGTTTTGACATGGCTGCACCGTTTTGACCATATCTCCCTCATACGAACTCGGATTTAGGCGATCAAGCTGCCCAGACGACCGTGACTCAGAGGACTACAAAACTAAAAAATATGGTTTGCTGAAAAAGTGCACATAGCCGATCGGCTAAGGTTTATTAGCCGAACGGCTGAGCTTAGCCGATCTGCTTTGGTATAGCCGAACGGCTTTGGTATAGCCGAACTGCTTTGTATAGCCGAACGGCTGTGAGGTCGTTTCAGGTCTGTTTCGAGCAGAATACTCACAAAACCAGTTTTAAATCCATTTTTGAACATAATCAACTTATTGGAATGCTAATACATGATATATAACGCACTATAAACATAAAATTGAAGTAAATTAGTGAAGATTCATACGTACTCAAGTTGGAACCGAAAATGGAGATGATGAGGATGTCGATGGTGAAGATGATGATGCCAAGAATGTGATGAAGATGATGATTGTTACTGATGTTGTATTGTTGTTGTTGATTGTTGTTGTGTTGATCGATGGAGAGGAACCGAGAGAAAGAGATGAGAGCCGAGTGTGTGTTTGTGAGAGGGAAATAATTGGGGTCGGTGTATATACACCGGCCTCAATTATTGAGGTGTGTGTGTATTTTTCGTCCCGTGTTTGTGTACCCGATCGTAATGTAGTATAATATTTTAAAATGATAATTTTCTAAAAATAGATTCGTATAAGTTTTTAATTGAAGTATTTTATAAAAATGTTTTTACGGTTGTATAAAATTGTAACTTTGTTTTACTTAAAATGTACGGATAGTTTTCTGTATCTAAAATGTATTTAAATTTGAAACGGAGTACGTAATTATTATCCTCAATAATAATACTTGATTTAAAAATGTTTTTCACCAAATTCTATTTTGGGTTTCTGCGTTCTACCAGATTTGTGTACGTGTGATTATTAAATAATCGTTTCGGGTTATTTAATACTTTGTAATTAAAGTTTAAATTTGGACGGTAATTTGGGTCATTTTTGACCGGGTGTAACAAGTATAATTTCAAAAAAGGCTTCCTGGATGTTGAGTATAATTTGGGCAAAGTTTCTTTAGCCTTAAACAGCATTGAGATGATTGAAAAACAAATAGCAGAGGTAACATATATTTAATGATCTTTGAAACTACATCCCTGCAGCGTCGATATTCACTCTTGATTTGTATGACTTGTTCGCTTTTAACTGAATATTTTTATGCCCTACGGTGTAAAATATGATCCACGTAGACTAATTTCTTAAGTTAATGGGTTGAAATTGTCATCTCTAGATTATGCAATCTGTTAAATACTGTGCATCTTGTGGATATTGGGTGTCTTGCTGGATCTTTATAAATGAGGACATATATGTATTAACTACGATCATGCTTTGTTTATTTAAATACTAATTCTATCTATTTGAAAAAAAATAAAAAAAAAGAGTTAAGATAGTGTAAGAAATCAAATACACTTGTGTTGCTTTTGAGTACAAGTTATCTTTTATTAAGTTTTAAAGTTTACCCATTTTGACCCATTAGTAAGACATAACCCGAATGAGTGCATTTCTAGGTAAACTGGTAAAACTTGCCACGTGTTTATTATAAGTCTCATTTACTAACTTTACAGGCACGATACAAGCAACATGATCATATTCTACAGCCATCTGAAGTTGGTGTGACCAAGATTGATGATGAAAAAGATGCTAACAAGAAATCTAAGCAGCCTGATCATATTCTACAACCATCTAAAGTTGGTGTGATCAAGATTGATGATGAAAAAGATGCTAATGAGAAATCTTAGCAGGTAGATCATATTCTACAACCATTTAAAGTTGGTGTGATCAAGATTGATGAGGATAAAGATGCTACCGAGAAATCTCAAAAGTGAGGCGAACTACATTTTTCATAAAACGCATGATTATTCATCAATTGGTGGCCCAATGAAACGCCCTGAAATTTTTATTTTTTTTTATTTTTATTTTTTTAATAATTTATATTCAAACCTGTATCCTTTTAAATTATATGACATCGTTACTTTGAATCATCTTTTGACTTTTCAGTCAAACATACATACAATTAATTGACTAACTTGGTCCCATTAGTTTGACTGTCCAATCAATTTCATACACGATTATTTAAAATCGTCTAACTTTACTTTCTTTTCAACTTTGACTATAATATCATTGACTGGGCGACTTATACAAGTATAGTCATAACGATAATTTAAAAGAATAGGAGCTTGTCTAACCATTTCATTCAAGCTCCACTCCACATCATTTCTAGCAAGCATAGTCAACTCTTAACTTCATTGGTTCAAACGAACCACATACCTGCAACGTAATCAACTGAACGGGGTAAGCCAAAGCTTAGTGAATAATATGAACAACTAAATAAATAATGTACTTTCACATTACACATCAACATATAATCTGTACTTATTCTGTTTCTGTTCAATCATATAACTTTTAGGAAATTGTAGAGATCATCTGAACCTTTCTTTCTGACTAGTACCCTATCTCTAAATGATAGGCATACTATAACATAATCTGTACTGTTAAGGATCCTTAACTATCTGAACATTGTTGAGTTAGTGTCATGATCACAACTCATCTATACCATATCCATCTACTCAATTATCTAAGTAATGGAAACATAACATGACCACGTGCTCTGCACGCCTTTAGCTGCACCTGTAATCTGACATGAAACTGATCTCTACAATTCCCAATACACATAAATCACATAACACCTTTTCTTTCTTTCATATATGTGCATTTATTCTTTATTTACAATCATATCATAATAACGTATAACTACTAAGCACATATAACAACTGAGTACACATAAACCTTCATGTAATCTCAACCATAACACTTTATAATGCTAAACTGGCATATAATAATATACTCAAACATACTGCATTCAAATTGTGTAACCCCTTCCGGTGTACACAATCATTACCTATTTAATTCCCCATATTACTCACCTGGGCCTTTTTGCCGAATAAGCAAGTAATTGACAATACATGTAGGTGCCATACATCGACTCCTGAATCACCTATTACATATCATATTAAAGAAATGACACCTTTAGTAATTAATAATCATTACAATCATATAACTATTTATGATCATCATTCATAATCTATTGATTCATTTTATTTAACTTTAAATATTCTATAGTAACTAGCTTTAGCACTTTAACACGCCCTCACACTATTCTGGGCATAAACTAACCCGTCAATTCATACTTTAATTTAATCATTACCCATGTAGTTGAATCATATTCTAATAACCGTAAATGATTCCAAAAATTCATATTCAATTATTTATACCCAGATAACTTGACCTGTTAAGCCTTCACATACTTTTAGGCATTACTAACTTATCATTATAATAGGTTTCAATAAATCCTTTTCATTCTTAATTTATTTGATTGCTTTGCGGCCTGACCTTTTGAATCTGCCGGATTCTAGAGAATCCGCCGGATTCCCTGTCTCCCCATCGATCTGTTTGCTGTTTATACATACAACTCGAATTTTTTCTTAATAAATCATCATAACCCAGTTTCCACTCATCACCAATCATCTGATATTATCAATATAACCTCTTCCAAGCTTAAATTCATATTCAATCATAAACCCCCAATTTAATCCTATCATAATCAAACTTTTAGGGTTAAAGAAATTAAAGATTTAACTTACATCATATGAAGAGGATGATGGGGATGATGACTTGAATCTTGAAGTAGAAATTAACTGGATAGGTTTTTGTTTCTTGGTTACTCCACGCCAAACACAGGGATGATTCATGTTTCTCTACTTTATTTCTTTCTCTTTCTTTCTACTGTGTGTGTACTCTTGTGTGGAATACTTGAGAAAGAATAAAGTCAACACATATATATCCTCCCATACACATTTTAAAGTGTACACCAATTTAGACTCATTTTTGGACCTATTGTCTGGAACTTAAAGACCAATTGCGATTTCTACCACTTTATTTTTCTTACAACTTTATAAACTTAAAATAATTATTTATTCACTTATCACAATAATATTTTTACATTTTTGGGGTGTTACAACTCTCCCCCACTTGTTTCATTCGTGTCCTCACGAACGCCATTCATCTCTGTTTAATTCTAACACTTTCTATTATAGCAGAAACATACACTCTTACATACATTATATATGTCTCAACTATATTCTCACTTTGTCTCACACATTTAACTCTTTAACAACTTAGTCGGTATGGATATAAAACATATGCTATTAACTGTACTCGTCATGAATCTGTAATTTAATACATACATTACAATAAACTTAACTCGTCTCATTAACTTAGTAGCTCCTCAGCTAAACATATATCTTTCTTAACTTTGCACAAATTTTTACACATTTCACATAATAACTTCATGCACTAATGTGCATATTTCTTTATTAACTTACATATCCTGTCATACATTTTTTTTTTTAACTTTTCTTACCTTAAACACATAATAGCTTGTGCATTTAGAACATTTTCTGAATCTTTTCTAAGAGTACTTATATACATGTACTTAATCATATCTTTTTAAGTCAATTGACCCTTTACCTGGGTCTCATATCCTTTCTCATTTATATAGTTAACTCCATGATCACTTATAGCACGTATAACATATAGCTTGTACATATAACAAGTATACACATAACTTTATCAACATATGCACAAAAAGTGCGTTCTGTCCCCTTTACTTGCACACAATCCGCGCGCCTTTAACTTTCTCACATAAGCACATATAACATGTGCATCTTTTTATTCACTTTCTTACTGGCACCAAGTGCTATAACCAGCACAAGTGCAACATTAACCTTTTCTTTCACGGAATTAACTTTTCGTTTAATAACTAATACATATAACACTCAGTACCCAATGTGAGCAACTTAAAAACTTAAACATGTACTTTCAATTCTTTCCATACACAATCAAAGTGTGTATTTTATTTGCTTTTATTAACATTATTCATAAGGGTTACTTAAGCTTAACCCTTAAATATCTTTAAACATAAGTACTTAAAACAACTTTACCATTTAAAACTAGCAACCATGCTAACATCATTACGCATATGCGTGTACTTCTTTTTCTGCAACAATTATATCAGTCATAAAACATGTACATATCTGAATCACTTAAAATTTCTTACATAAATGGGATCCGCACATCACTTTCACTTAATTGGTATCACTTATATAGTGAAATATATCATTATTAGACACAAAACGTGTCACTTACATGTTCATTACCTTCATCATTTCTTTAGAATTATTCGGCTATTAAAGCTGTAACTAATACTTTAACATCATAAACTACTGAACATATATCTCTTCTTAACATTTCAATCTTCTCCCTCACTTAAACTCTTCTTACTATTCTCTTTTAAAATTAACTCATATTTTAACGTTCGTACTTATAACAAACTTTTAACATATCAAGTGAAACAAGTTTCACGTTCTGAAAACTTTAATATTGACACTTTTTATTTCATAACTCTGAAACATACTCTATTAGGTCCCATTCATAACATCTATTTAATTTAAACCAATACCATTCAATCGCAATTTATATACATGACTTAATAACAATAAAATACTGAAAACAGAGGGAATCTGCCATATTCCCCTTGAATCCGCTGGATTCAATTCACTTTCAGACTCGACTCATGATCAGACCAAAATCTAAGCAATCCGGTTGGGAATCCGTTTGGGAATCTGCCGGATTCAACATATCCCCGCCGGATACAGGGGTTGCCCGCCGGGTAAACCCCTTGTACAGCAGACCCTGCACCTGTTTAACTCAATACCAAAACACAAATTTCCAACGCGCATAAAATCAAAGCCACTTTGAGTTAGACTCTGAAAATTTATACACACTTCCTCTATGACAAAATGAAACTTTATACTTTTTTTACTTTTTTTACACTTTTCCCAAAAACGACAGTTTTAGACGTGTCACTTGTTTTTGGCTATTTTAACCCTTTCACATGACATACCTTTTTACTAACCATTACAAATCTGACCTCAACTCTTTTACCATATTTTCAACATAATGATTGCAATCTATTGGTGTAGAAATCATTGACTTTTATAAATTCCGGGCCAAAATGACATGTAACCTCATTAGTGACCCGTTTGGGCACTAAAACGACCCATTTGGGTTTTTAACCATATTGACACCATTTTCGTAACACTTTTCATCCAATTGACTTATTCAAGTCAAACTAACTTGCTAACATCATCATTTGACCATAATATTAAAACTTAACACTTTTGACTTTCATAGCTTACCCTCTCATTAACAATACTTTAAATACTTTAATTTTAATCGTTCATTAACTTTCTAATTTACTTACAACATTGACTATTTAAAAATGACGACTACACGTCGTCACTTAATTGGACTAAAGTCCATTTTGTCACTTTACCACATTCTCAACACTCATACATTAAATACAAGGCTATAACAATAGTCATCAAACCTTGTCTTTAGCATACTTTAACATTCATATAAAGAATCATTTGACCCGTTGAGGGTATTAATAATAACTAGCATCATATAACATCTATCTCTAACTTTCTCATTCAATTACTTACTTAACATGTCATTTCTACCATCACATTCACTTAATCATGCATACTCGTGCATTGAAACTGATTTCTGTTTTACCCAATAAAGAGTTTATACATATCTTACTCTTACACATAACTTAGTCACATTAAGTCTCTCTGATAATTGGTGACCTCAATAACTTCCGGTGACATAGCATAATATAGCTACGGTGATCAGGCGTGGCTAGATTATGTTTTTCACACTTCCATCATCAGGCTACTTCATATCATTAATTCTCACTGTGACTATTCTTTACTGTAAACACATAACATATAACATAACACTTTAGCAACAAAATAATTAAATTATAAGTTGCCTTACTCATAACTATTTTCACATAAACAATTAATTCCACATAATCAATCAACAATCTTTTATGAGGCATTCATCACAGCCTCTACTACTTTATCTATTCTCATATCATTCTTTACTTTATAACCGACCTCAGTCAGTATTTCTAATTACTTATTGTACACTTATAACATTTAATTACCTTATCAACTGTAGCTAACTTAGGTTAGCAATTCTTTTGTTTGAACTTGTATCACATTGCCAACATACATATCAGCAATTTTCTGTACCTCTGAACATATGGCCAACATAAGTTAGCCTATCTGTATACTTGACATAACTAAGGCTTTACATATAACTAAACACATAAACATACTCTTTCACATATTTCTGTACGACTATCAATTCATATTTGTTCATATTATGTAAGCACAATCATATAAAATCTTTCTCTACCTCCTCTGGCCATTCTCACATTTTCTTTAACATTTTAAACATACTAACTTTCCATTAGAACTATTCGATATACTAGCATCTCTTTCAACATTCTACTACTAAATTAACACATAACCAATATCGAATAATTCACTACAGGGAAGCATATCAGTTCTGTCTACTATACGTTACTACTACACTTACTCAGCATACATAATTAAGCATTTCATATCGGTTTAAGATTAGGAAATCTCACTGTGGATTACCTAACTCTCTCAAACCATCACTCTGATACCAACTTGAAACGTCCTGAAATTTTTTTTTTTTTTTTTTTTTTAATAATTTATATTCAAACCTGTATCCTTTTAAATTATATGACATCGTTACTTTGAATCATCTTTTGACTTTTCAGTCAAACATACATACAATTAATTGACTAACTTGGTCCCATTAGTTTGACTGTCCAATCAATTTCATACACGATTATTTAAAATCGTCTAACTTTACTTTCTTTTCAACTTTGACTATAATATCATTGGCTGGGCGACTTATACAAGTATAGTCATAACGATAATTTAAAAGAATAGGAGCTTGTCTAACCATTTCATTCAAGCTCCACTCCACATCATTTCTAGCAAGCATAGTCAACTCTTAACTTCATTGGTTCAAACGAACCACATACCTGCAACGTAATCAACTGAACGGGGTAAGCCAAAGCTTAGTGAATAATATGAACAACTAAATAAATAATGTACTTTCACATTACACATCAACATATAATCTGTACTTATTCTGTTTCTGTTCAATCATATAACTTTTAGGAAATTGTAGAGATCATCTAAACCTTTCTTTCTGACTAGTACCCTATCTCTGAATGATAGGCATACTATAACATAATCTGTACTGTTAAGGATCCTTAACTATCTGAACATTATTGAGTTAGTGTCATGATCACAACTCATCTATACCATATCCATCTACTCAATTATCTGAGTAATGGAAACATAACATGACCACGTGCTCTGCACGCCTTTAGCTGCACCTGTAATCTGACATGAAACTGATCTCTACAATTCCCAATACACATAAATCACATAACACCTTTTCTTTCTTTCATATATGTGCATTTATTCTTTATTTACAATCATATCATAATAACGTATAACTACTAAGCACATATAACAACTGAGTACACATAAACCTTCATGTAATCTCAACCATAACACTTTATAATGCTAAACTGGCATATAATAATATACTCAAACATACTGCATTCAAATTGTGTAACCCCTTCCGGTGTACACAATCATTACCTATTTAATTCCCCATATTACTCACCTGGGCCTTTTTGCCGAATAAGCAAGTAATTGACAATACATGTAGGTGCCATACATCGACTCCTGAATCACCTATTACATATCATATTAAAGAAATGACACCTTTAGTAATTAATAATCATTACAATCATATAACTATTTATGATCATCATTCATAATCTATTGATTCATTTTATTTAACTTTAAATATTCTATAGTAACTAGCTTTAGCACTTTAACACGCCCTCACACTATTCTGGGCATAAACTAACCCGTCAATTCATACTTTAATTTAATCATTACCCATGTAGTTGAATCATATTCTAATAACTGTAAATGATTCCAAAAATTCATATTCAATTATTTATACCCAGATAACTTGACCTGTTAAGCCTTCACATACTTTTAGGCATTACTAACTGATCATTATAATAGGTTTCAATAAATCCTTTTCATTCTTAATTTATTTGATTGCTTTGCGGCTTGACCTTTTGAATCTGCCGGATTCTAGAGAATCCGTCGGATTCCCTGTCTCCCCCATCGATCTGTTTGCTGTTTATACATACAACTCGAATTTTTTCTTAATAAATCATCATAACCCAGTTTCCACTCATCACCAATCATCTGATATTATCAATATAACCTCTTCCAAGCTTAAATTCATATTCAATCATAAACCCCTAATTTAATCCTATCATAATCAAACTTTTAGGGTTAAAGAAATTAAAGATTTAACTTACATCATATGAAGAGGATGATGGGGATGATGACTTGAATCTTGAAGTAGAAATTAACTGGATAGGTTTTTGTTTCTTGGTTACTCCACGCCAAACACAGGGATGATTCATGTTTCTCTACTTTATTTCTTTCTCTTTCTTTCTACTGTGTGTGTACTCTTGTGTGGAATACTTGAGAAAGAATAAAGTCAACACATATATATCCTCCCATACACATTTTAAAGTGTACACCAATTTAGACTCATTTTTGGACCTATTGTCTGGAACTTAAAGACCAATTGCGATTTCTACCACTTTATTTTTCTTACAACTTTATAAACTTAAAATAATTATTTATTCACTTATCACAATAATATTTTTACATTTTTGGGGTGTTACAACTCTCCCCCACTTGTTTCATTCGTGTCCTCACGAACGCCATTCATCTCTGTTTAATTCTAACACTTTCTATTACAGCAGAAACATACACTCTTACATACATTATATCTGTCTCAACTATATTCTCACTTTGTCTCACACATTTAACTCTTTAACAACTTAGTCGGTATGGATATAAAACATATGCTATTAACTGTACTCGTCATGAATCTGTAATTTAATACATACATTACAATAAACTTAACTCGTCTCATTAACTTAGTAGCTCCTCAGCTAAACATATATCTTTCTTAACTTTGCACAAATTTTTACACATTTCACATAATAACTTCATGCACTAATGTGCATATTTCTTTATTAACTTACATATCCTGTCATACATTTTTTTTTTTTTAACTTTTCTTACCTTAAACACATAATAGCTTGTGCATTTAGAACATTTTCTGAATCTTTTCTAAGAGTACTTATATACATGTACTTAATCATATCTTTTTAAGTCAATTGACCCTTTACCTGGGTCTCATATCCTTTCTCATTTATATAGTTAACTCCATGATCACTTATAGCACGTATAACATATAGCTTGTACATATAACAAGTATACACATAACTTTATCAACATATGCACAAAAAGTGCGTTCTGTCCCCTTTACTTGCACACAATCCGCGCGCCTTTAACTTTCTCACATAAACACATATAACATGTGCATCTTTTTATTCACTTTCTTACTGGCACCAAGTGCTATAACCAGCACAAGTGCAACATTAACCTTTTCTTTCACGGAATTAACTTTTCGTTTAATAACTAATACATATAACACTCAGTACCCAATGTGAGCAACTTAAAAACTTAAACATGTACTTTCAATTCTTTCCATACACAATCAAAGTGTGTATTTTATTTGCTTTTATTAACATTATTCATAAGGGTTACTTAAGCTTAACCCTTAAATATCTTTAAACATAAGTACTTAAAACAACTTTACCATTTAAAACTAGCAACCATGCTAACATCATTACGCATATGCGTGTACTTCTTTTTCTGCAACAATTATATCAGTCATAAAACATGTACATATCTGAATCACTTAAAATTTCTTACATAAATGGGATCCGCACATCACTTTCACTTAATTGGTATCACTTATATAGTGAAATATATCATTATTAGACACAAAACGTGTCACTTACATGTTCATTACCTTCATCATTTCTTTAGAATTATTCGGCTATTAAAGCTGTAACTAATACTTTAACATCATAAACTACTGAACATATATCTCTTCTTAACATTTCAATCTTCTCCCTCACTTAAACTCTTCTTACTATTCTCTTTTAAAATTAACTCATATTTTAACGTTCGTACTTATAACAAACTTTTAACATATCAAGTGAAACAAGTTTCACGTTCTGAAAACTTTAATATTGACACTTTTTATTTCATAACTCTGAAACATACTCTATTAGGTCCCATTCATAACATCTATTTAATTTAAACCAATACCATTCAATCGCAATTTATATACATGACTTAATAACAATAAAATACTGAAAACAGAGGGAATCTGCCATATTCCCCTTGAATCCGCTGGATTCAATTCACTTTCAGACTCGACTCATGATCAGACCAAAATCTAAGCAATCCGGTTGGGAATCCGTTTGGGAATCCGCCGGATTCAACATATCCCCGCCGGATACAGGGGTTGCCCGCCGGGTAAACCCCTTGTACAGCAGACCCTGCACCTGTTTAACTCAATACCAAAACACAAATTTCCAACGCGCATAAAATCAAAGCCACTTTGAGTTAGACTCTGAAAATTTATACACACTTCCACTATGACAAAATGAAACTTTATACTTTTTTTACTTTTTTTACACTTTTCCCAAAAACGACAGTTTTAGACGTGTCACTTGTTTTTGGCTATTTTAACCCTTTCACATGACATACCTTTTTACTAACCATTACAAATCTGACCTCAACTCTTTTACCATATTTTCAACATAATGATTGCAATCTATTGGTGTAGAAATCATTGACTTTTATAAATTCCGGGCCAAAATGACATGTAACCTCATTAGTGACCCGTTTGGGTACTAAAACGACCCATTTGGGTTTTTAACCATATTGACACCATTTTCGTAACACTTTTCATCCAATTGACTTATTCAAGTCAAACTAACTTGCTAACATCATCATTTGACCATAATATTAAAACTTAACACTTTTGACTTTCATAGCTTACCCTCTCATTAACAATACTTTAAATACTTTAATTTTAATCGTTCATTAACTTTCTAATTTACTTACAACATTGACTATTTAAAAATGACGACTACACGTCGTCACTTAATTGGACTAAAGTCCATTTTGTCACTTTACCACATTCTCAACACTCATACATTAAATACAAGGCTATAACAATAGTCATCAAACCTTGTCTTTAGCATACTTTAACATTCATATAAAGAATCATTTGACCCGTTGAGGGTATTAATAATAACTAGCATCATATAACATCTATCTCTAACTTTCTCATTCAATTACTTACTTAACATGTCATTTCTACCATCACATTCACTTAATCATGCATACTCGTGCATTGAAACCGATTTCTGTTTTACCCAATAAAGAGTTTATACATATCTTACTCTTACACATAACTTAGTCATATTAAGTCTCTCTGATAATTGGTGACCTCAATAACTTCCGGTGACATAGCATAATATAGCTACGGTGATCAGGCGTGGCTAGATTATGTTTTTCACACTTCCATCATCAGGCTACTTCATATCATTAATTCTCACTGTGACTATTCTTTACTGTAAACACATAACATATAACATAACACTTTAGCAACAAAATAATTAAATTATAAGTTGCCTTACTCATAACTATTTTCACATAAACAATTAATTCCACATAATCAATCAACAATCTTTTATGAGGCATTCATCACAACCTCTACTACTTTATCTATTCTCATATCATTCTTTACTTTATAACCGACCTCAGTCAGTATTTCTAATTACTTATTGTACACTTATAACATTTAATTACCTTATCAACTGTAGCTAACTTAGGTTAGCAATTCTTTTGTTTGAACTTGTATCACATTGCCAACATACATATCAGCAATTTTCTGTACCTCTGAACATATGGCCAACATAAGTTAGCCTATCTGTATACTTGACATAACTAAGGCTTTACATATAACTAAACACATAAACATACTCTTTCACATATTTCTGTACGACTATCAATTCATATTTGTTCATATTATGTAAGCACAATCATATAAAATCTTTCTCTACCTCCTCTGGCCATTCTCACATTTTCTTTAACATTTTAAACATACTAACTTTCCATTAGAACTATTCGATATACTAGCATCTCTTTCAACATTCTACTACTAAATTAACACATAACCAATATCGAATAATTCACTACAGGGAAGCATATCAGTTCTGTCTACTATACGTTACTACTACACTTACTCAGCATACATAATTAAGCATTTCATATCGGTTTAAGATTAGGAAATCTCACTGTGGATTACCTAACTCTCTCAAACCATCACTCTGATACCAACTTGAAACGTCCTGAAATTTTTTTTTTTTTTTTTTTAATAATTTATATTCAAACCTGTATCCTTTTAAATTATATGACATCGTTACTTTGAATCATCTTTTGACTTTTCAGTCAAACATACATACAATTAATTGACTAACTTGGTCCCATTAGTTTGACTGTCCAATCAATTTCATACACGATTATTTAAAATCGTCTAACTTTACTTTCTTTTCAACTTTGACTATAATATCATTGGCTGGGCGACTTATACAAGTATAGTCATAACGATAATTTAAAAGAATAGGAGCTTGTCTAACCATTTCATTCAAGCTCAACTCCACATCATTTCTAGCAAGCATAGTCAACTCTTAACTTCATTGGTTCAAACGAACCACATACCTGCAACGTAATCAACTGAACGGGGTAAGCCAAAGCTTAGTGAATAATATGAACAACTAAATAAATAATGTACTTTCACATTACACATCAACATATAATCTGTACTTATTCTGTTTCTGTTCAATCATATAACTTTCCGTTTTACCCTTATTTATTACTTTCAAATCATTATTTCTTATATTATACGTAGTATAAATCTATTCAAACTAGTTTTGAATATAAGGGTAAAACTGCATTTACATACCTATCTTAATTTAAACAAAACTTATTGGGGGACATCTTTTGTGGAGTACACAATTTTAACTATCATGATCTATCTATCTATCTATCTATCTATCTATCTATCTATCATACAAGCTAGTATTGGTAGCTTGTAATCGAGTTTTTGTTTTTCGCTTGATTATAGTATCATACCAAAACGAAGAATAATGCTAGTGGATGATGTGGGAGATGCTTTCCATGTGAATAGCTGTTCGGATAGCGCTAAACGTGTTCAAAATCACGAATCACATGAAGACGCACATGATGAAATAAAACAAGAACTACCTGATGTGGAGCCTATAAAAAGTCATGTAGAAGTGGAAATCGGTTTTCTCGAGTTTCTCATCAATTTTCTCATCGATGCATTTTATGAGGTTGACGAATCATCCAATGGCGACTTCTTTGATTAAAGATTGAAATAACTAAATGATACGATATCTATTGTAAATACTTCAGAGTTCAAGTATCTATTCCGAACTATGTCAAAAGCTTGTGACGTTAGTTTAAAAAATTTAACTAATTTCAATATTTTAAAAAGGTCCTTTTGACTTGCTACCATAGGTTATGCCGTTAGGGTATAACTGAGATTGTTTATTTGGGTGATGCATGGTTGTAGTTTTAAATGAGTAGTTTAACGGATGAGTTTTGGTTTTCTCCGAAGGAGGTTTCAAGTTCAATCTCCACAAACATAACATATTTTTGTGGAGTCACCTCGTTCTTTCTGAAAAGAAGGTCTTTTGTTCGATTTATGTAGAGCGGGGGCTTTGCATATATCCCGTGGATTAATGTAACATCCTCGAATTGGACCTAGTTGTTTTATATTATTTCTTGATTTAAATAAGTATTTAAATGTGTT
Source organism: Helichrysum umbraculigerum (assembly GCA_949592205.1). NCBI lineage: Eukaryota > Viridiplantae > Streptophyta > Magnoliopsida > Asterales > Asteraceae > Helichrysum > Helichrysum umbraculigerum. Next base: position 159,519,294 of record CATIUR010000004.1, on the reverse strand, counting down.
TGGAAATAATATTGTTTGAAATAGTTGAAATAATTGGAATAGGAGTTAAATATTCCAATGTGATAAGTGAATTATTAATTGTTGTAAATTAATATAGTTAACGGTACAATAAAATGTTTGGACTCGCAAATGGTTTTCGGGTTCCAGACAATAGATTGAGATGGGGTATTAAATTATACCCGTATATTGAAGGCGGTTTGTGAACCGACTATATATTTAACTTTCCATTTTAGGAAAGTTCATTTAGAAACTTTAGAAACTCATAGAAACTCTCTGAAAACTTCCAAATCAATCCAGAAATCAAATCAGGAAGTTGTGATTCTCGTGAATCTTCATAATCATCAGATTACCATCGTTAGATTCTTCAACCAGTAAGTATTCTTGAGTATTTAAGAATTTGATTTTTGATTGAATTTGGGTAAATTGATGATTTGAGAGATTTGGATGTTAGAAACAGGTTATAAGTGTTACATATTGATTATGTGATGATATTTGAGGTTTATAACCGTTTAAAAACGAGTTTTTGGTGTTTTGGGGATTAAACCCGCGAGTTAGGGTTTCTGCTGTTCGTGCTGGGCTGGGACGAGGCCAGAAGCCGGCGGCTTCTTTGGCCAAGCCGGTGGCTTGTTCTTGTTAGCCGAAGCCGGCGGCTTCATAGGGGTAGCCGGCGGCTTGTGTGGTGTAGCATGAAACCGGCGGGTTTATACATAGACCCGACGGTTGGTATAGGCTTTAAAATGTGGTTTTAATTCTGTTACCACATTTAGTAATTTACCCGGTGGTTAGAGTGGTGAAGCCGGCGGGTGGAGTCCAGAAGCCGGCGGCTTCTAAGAGGAAGCCGGCGGCTTGAAGGGCTGGTGCAACATTTCTTGTTTTTTTGTTAATAAGTAATGTGATTGCTAATTGATATATATTAATATATGATAATGATTATGTTGTAAATCATTAGTGTATAATTAGGAACTAGTAATCTTGATGTAGATTATGTTAAGTTCTTAATGTAAATGGTTGATATAAGTTCAGTATATTGATATTGATTACTAACTTATATTTGATTGATTGATTCACAGATATGGAGAAGACTCAGTGATATTAGACTACTGAGTGGAGGCCTGAGGTAGTCGGTGAGTGGATCTGTAACCTCAGTGTGATTTAGTTGTAATGATTTGATTTACAACAAGTAATTATAGTATTACTTTGATAGAATGTAATTGTTGAGATATCTTGCCATGATAGTTTGACTAGTTGCTTACTTGGCTGTTTGAGCTAGTATGTAAGATTCTGAGGTCAACTTGACTTGACAGTTGGACTTGGTTGTTATTGTAGACGACAGGAGATCTTGAAACTTGAAATGTTGGTTTGGAGATCTAGGTCGTGTGTGATTAACAACTGGTTACCGGTAATTCTGTATAGGCCAATACAGATGATTGATAAGGGTTCCCTGAGTACCAAACCGGTATTAGGGTATCTCAGGAGCCACCGGTCCTCATGATGATTTATAATGTTTGATTGGTGTAGCTTGACATTGATTGGATGTCGAGTGAATGATTGATTTTCTGTTTATTGTTATTTGATGTAAACAGATTGTTATGCTAGGTTGTACTGTTGCTTATAGTTTCATTCACTTAGCTTTATGCTAACCCCACCACAGTTCTTCATGCAGGTTAAAATAGAGGGGACATATTGGGCAGGGCAGGAAGTGTTTGGAATTGATGGAATGTTTGACAGGCTGTTACTCTGATGTTATTTGGATAACTAAAGAGATGTTTTGAATTATATAACACCGAGTTTGTTGAAATGTCATGTAATAAGTTTGAAAAAGTTTATTGACATTTTGAGTACATTGATAGTATGTTTTAAATATACGCTTCCGAGTCGCCATTATTATATAAATTGTTTGAAATGAAACGAGGGGTGTTATAAGCTGGTATCAGAGCAATAGTTTGGGTGAATTGAACATGATAGATTGTTCAATCCTAAACTTGATTGAGTTGAGTCAAACATTCCAGTGGGTGTGGGTTTAGTTGAGTAGTGAATGCATGTGAAAAAAAAAAAAAAAAAAAGAAGAAGAAGGTGATTAGTTGAATATGTACTAACCCTTAACAAGTTGTGAAGTTGTTATTTGATTGCAGAGACGGAGGGACATGAGTATCTGATTGGTATATTTCATGTTTCCTCAACACTAGTGGGCTTAAGATTGCCAGGTAATCTTCGATAAGCCTGTGTTAAATTTAAATTAACTTGAACTGTTTACTTTGTTATGTTAAGTAAGCATTGTTGTGAAGTTAATTGAGTCAGACTGATATGATTCCCCAGTTTTGAGTCAACTAATGATTGTTATAGGTTGACATGAGGATAGAGGTATTGAATGGGATACTCATTGTGGTGATTATTTCTGATTGAATTGAAAAATGCAGAAATATGTTTAAGTAGACAGAGAGTTGATTAAGGTTTAACAAGATTGATGTTAGAACCTAAGAGTGTCTTTATTGGTGATACAAAATAATTGATAGTATTATGTTAATGGATTAATCACTAGGTGTGATCTAAATCCTTGTTAAGGAAGGTTGTGTCATTTGAATTGATAATGACTGCTAATTGAGAAAATATGTGTTTATGTGACTATATGATATGTGTCGACTATAGTTAAACACTTGACCTAAACAATGACTGATAGGTTTATAAGAAATAGGGCTTATGATAAAGCTAAATTAATTGGGAAGTGATGGATCTTTCTGGGCAATTGTAAATTAAGAAATGAAATGTTTTATAGTAACAGGATTGAGTAGGCTTGTTATGACAGTGATGCTTGATAGTATAGTATATGTCAAAGTGATAATAGTTAATTAAGATGTGTCCTGAATTTGGAGGAAAATAAGGACATTGATTAGTGTTAAGTATTGAAACTATGATGATGAGTTATCATGTGTTTGAGGTTTCAGATAAGTGATATACTGAGTAATTCAGTTGTTGAAAATTAGAACATTGTGTGTATGTGAGATGACTTGCATATGTAAGGTTGAATATGTAAAGTAGTAAACTGATATTGAGTATGTATCAGCTGTTAGAAACTATTAAATAGATGTTGATTGATTTGAAATCATAAAGTATTTAATATATATGAGATAAGAGTAGATCACATTGATAATTATAATGTAGAGTAGCCTGAGAATGGATTGTGAAGAACATAATCTTGCAACGCCTGATCACCGTTGTTATATTATGTTGTGTCACATGAACTTGTTGAGGCTACTTGGTATAAAAGAAATGTAATGTGATTTTGGAAATGGAGCATGATAGTATGCTAAGTTGTTTAATAATTGTTTTGATAAGAAAACAATCAGTTGATAGAACTGTGACCTTTAGACTGTAAAGGTGAGAGTGTAAATGATAGTTGTCATTGATAGAGGCTTTGATGATAAACCTAATTAACAAATTTGATTTTGTTGAATGAGTAATTGTGATTGATTTTGATAGATTACTTGTAGATGAATTTGATAGTGTTTAAAGGGGTCACTATTTTGTATTTGGCTTGTATGATGCCAAAGTTGAAATAGGTTGATATTGCTTTGCTTGAGGAATTTCTAGTATTATTGAATGTAATAATTTAAAATATATGTTGGAAGGTGAACATATAAGATGAAATGGTTTGTTATGAGTTAATATGGATGGTATGTTAACTTTGAAAGTCAAACCATGAATAGAGAATTGTGTATAAAATTAATTGCTTGTGATTTGTTTGAGGATAGGTCAAACTTGAGAAACAGCAGTTAGAAGATTTTATTGATTGGTTGATTGAGATCAAGGTTGACACATAGTCAACTGTTTGAGTTGAAATAGTCTAACATAGATTGAAATGTTATGATTGTGTGGAATGTGATTGAATTCCTAGATTGGTCACATTATGTTGAAACGGGTCATTGAAAATCCAAAGGAGATAGATGAATGATCTAAGTTTGTGAGACTTGAGTTATTACTTAAAGCTAGTATTAAGTAATTGAAATAGTGTTAAGTATAATTGAGTATTCAGTTGGGTAATATTTAATATTTGAACTGAATATGTGTTGAAAAAATTATACAGATATAAAGTCATTGTTTGATATGACAGTTATAATTTGCTAAGATATGTTAGAATAATTAAATCACATTGAATCTTACCAGTGTATGAGGCTTGTGATGATAGCTTTGATTAGGTAAGAATGTAAGATAAGAAATAATTGAAAGTTATTATTAATGGTGGCATAAGTTGATTGGGTACCTCATGGTGAGTTACTTAGATATTGAAAGAATTGAATGGATTCTTTAGTTATTTGTTGATTTTATACAAATGAAGTAAGTGATGAAGTGATAAAATGGGATTAGATCCAAATAAGAAAGGATATGAAAGGATATCTGAAAGTGAATTGTGCTAAAGGTTTAGCTTAACCTTGGTTAATAATTGAGGAAATATGAATTGAATAGTTGGTCATATTTTAAGAAATCAGGTATGAAATTAAGTGTAATGATCATTATTTTGATAGTTTAAGAATAATGATTGCTTGACATTTGGGGCTGAAAACCTTATGTGTATAATTGTAAGTGTTAGAAAGTAAGAGAAACCTTGAGATTGATAGGTGATGATTGTATTCACCAAACTTTTCTTGAAAGTTTAGAATGAAACGTTTAAGTTATATACTAGTTGATAAGTATATAAGGGAAACATAGAGTTATTGATTGTTCCATGTCCTGTGGTATGGATATGTGATGACTAGTACTACTGAGAAGGCTTGATAAAGACTTTAACAGTCTGAATGGCCTAGTGTATAGGATTAAATGGAATTGATGTGTATGTGTCCATTTAAGAGAATATCTAAAAATAGTGTAGGTATGTATGTGTGGTATACATGATAATAAATGGCATGATAAGTTTTAATAGAATGAATTAAAATATGCCATAAGATATGTGGAGGTTAGTTAATTGTGATTAACTTGATGTAGATTTTGTTGGAAATGTGTTGGAAAGTAGCACATTTTGATAATGTGATATTGTGATGCTTGACCTGTAGTATCATAATATGTGGATTAAGACTGACTTAGTTGCTAGATTGACGGGATCTAGTGTTGAATGATTGGGTGGTTAAAGTTGTATAAATTCTAATTGCTTGTGATTAGTAGTTTAAGATTGTAAAGTTGAATTGAAATAACTGGTTGCTAAGAGAATATTATTGATGTCTTACCAGTTTAAGTAATAAATAAGTTTTAACTTGATGGTTAGTTAGACTTTAGAGATACATAGTAAGTATTGATGGGTATACTGTAGTGTATAATTATTAGTGTTGTGATTATTGGTTGTGTAAATTGTTGTTGTTGACAATTGATAGATTGTAATGAAAGGAGTTACAAGCAGAAATAAGTCAATGTAGAGGTTGGTTGAATGTAGGTAATATTTGATTGTGGTACTATTGTTGATTGAGCAAAGTACTTGTTGATTGTAGTTTTACCTACTGAGTGTGACCTCTGCTGTGCTTATTAAGGTGATATGAATCTGGATTACTTTAAGTAAAGGATTTCATATGATTAAAGTGATATGTGAATATGGTAGGTTATTCACAAGAGTAGGTATGAAACTTTTGGATGAAAAGTTAACCTAGATTTGAATTTCAAATCTTTGATGGTAGAGATTTAAAATTGTGATCTGTATATTAGACTGATTGTTGGTCGTGAGCTGAATTATATTTCAGTGTTGCTAGGTACATTGTGGTTTAATAAACACTGTTGTTGTGATATTGTTACTGCTGTTTTATTGTTACCAGTGATGAACAGTGAGAGTAGGTTAAAGATTTTAGCATGTTGCTAATTTCTGGTTGTGTAGACCTAGTAAGTGACGTTAGGTTTTACTTATTGTTGTTGGTTAAAGTGATAGGGTGCTTTAAACTTTTATCTGATTGGTGATAAAGGAATTAGATAGATGATTGGTTCCTATGAGATGTTGGATGGATGCACCGTACGTGTGCATAGAAAAAGATAGAAGCATGTACATTTGGATATGTGCATGTGGAAAGAATTCAAACAGTCTAAGTATAGTTGTAAGTTGCTATTGAGGACAAATGTATATTAAGATATATGTGATTATATCACATTAGTTAGATTGATTGAGGTTAGATTTCGGGGACGAAATCTCTTTAAGGAGGGGAGAGTTGTAACATCCTCGAATTGGACCTAGTTGTTTTATATTATTTCTTGATTTAAATAAGTATTTAAATGTGTTTGGAAATAATATTGTTTGAAATAGTTGAAATAATTGGAATAGGAGTTAAATATTCCAATGTGATAAGTGATTTATTAATTGTTGTAAATTAATATAGTTAACGGTACAATAAAATGTTTGGACTCGCAAATGGTTTTCGGGTTCCAGACAATAGATTGAGATGGGGTATTAAATTATACCCGTATATTGAAGGCGGTTTGTGAACCGACTATATATTTAACTTTCCATTTTAGGAAAGTTCATTTAGAAACTTTAGAAACTCATAGAAACTCTCTGAAAACTTCCAAATCAATCCAGAAATCAAATCAGGAAGTTGTGATTCTCGTGAATCTTCATAATCATCAGATTACCATCGTTAGATTCTTCAATCAGTAAGTATTCTTGAGTATTTAAGAATTTGATTTTTGATTGAATTTGGGTAAATTGATGATTTGAGAGATTTGGATGTTAGAAACAGGTTATAAGTGTTACATATTGATTATGTGATGATATTTGAGGTTTATAACCGTTTAAAAACGAGTTTTGGTGTTTTGGGGATTAAACCCGCGAGTTAGGGTTTCTGCTGTTCGTGCTGGGCTGGGACGAGGCCAGAAGCCGGCGGCTTCTTTGGCCAAGCCGGCGGCTTGTTCTTGTTAGCCGAAGCCGGCGGCTTCATAGGGGTAGCCGGCGGCTTGTGTGGTGTAGCATGAAACCGGCGGGTTTATACATAGACCCGGCGGTTGGTATAGGCTTTAAAATGTGGTTTTAATTCTGTTACCACATTTAGTAATTTACCCGGTGGTTAGAGTGGTGAAGCCGGCGGGTGGAGTCCAGAAGCCGGCGGCTTCTAAGAGGAAGCCGGCGGCTTGAAGGGCTGGTGCAACATTTCTTGTTTTTTTGTTAATAAGTAATGTGATTGCTAATTGATATATATTAATATATGATAATGATTATGTTGTAAATCATTAGTGTATAATTAGGAACTAGTAATCTTGATGTAGATTATGTTAAGTTCTTAATGTAAATGGTTGATATAAGTTCAGTATATTGATATTGATTACTAACTTATATTTGATTGATTGATTCACAGATATGGAGAAGACTCAGTGATATTAGACTACTGAGTGGAGGCCTGAGGTAGTCGGTGAGTGGATCTGTAACCTCAGTGTGATTTAGTTGTAATGATTTGATTTACAACAAGTAATTATAGTATTACTTTGATAGAATATAATTGTTGAGATATCTTGCCATGATAGTTTGACTAGTTGCTTACTTGGCTGTTTGAGCTAGTATGTAAGATTCTGAGGTCAACTTGACTTGACAGTTGGACTTGGTTGTTATTGTAGACGACAGGAGATCTTGAAACTTAAAATGTTGGTTTGGAGATCTAGGTCGTGTGTGATTAACAACTGGTTACCGGTAATTCTGTATAGGCCAATACAGATGATTGATAAGGGTTCCCTGAGTACCAAACCGGTATTAGGGTATCTCAGGAGCCACCGGTCCTCATGATGATTTATAATGTTTGATTGGTGTAGCTTGACATTGATTGGATGTCGAGTGAATGATTGATTTTCTGTTTATTGTTATTTGATGTAAACAGATTGTTATGCTAGGTTGTACTGTTGCTTATAGTTTCATTCACTTAGCTTTATGCTAACCCCACCACAGTTCTTCCTACAGGTTAAAATAGAGGGGACATATTGGGCAGGGCAGGAAGTGTTTGGAATTGATGGAATGTTTGACAGGCTGTTACTCTGATGTTATTTGGATAACTAAAGAGATGTTTTGAATTATATAACACCGAGTTTGTTGAAATGTCATGTAATAAGTTTGAAAAAGTTTATTGACATTTTGAGTACATTGATAGTATGTTTTAAATATACGCTTCCGAGTCGCCATTATTATATAAATTGTTTGAAATGAAACGAGGGGTGTTATAATTAATCACTAATCAAAAGACGACGTCGTTATCACGATCTTGCGATTCTAACAAAAAATTATAATATATGCTTTTAAATATATTAAATATGTAATGATTTGTAAATGATACGTTCTTATCGTTTCACCATTAACTCAGATTTATAGTGTTCTAAAGTTGATTATTGGGTGAATGTGTAAGAATAGTACAACACTACAATGGTGATTTAACGGTGAACGAATAAAAATAGACCCCTATACTAAATACTCGTTATGAAAGTTATTTATCACCGTCCCAAAAAACCTTATTCTTCTCATTTCTACCATCTTATAACATATTATTCAAAAACTTATGATTTATTATTTAGTATAAGGAAAAAAATTAGTGATGTTAAGTTGTTAACAATAAGGATAATTAGGTGATGTTAGCTTTATTGTGAGGACTAATTGTATGCATGTTTTAAGGTTCTTGGATCATCTTTTCCATAGAGGCAACTCTTTACCTTTTAGGTAAGAAGATAGTATAGTAACTTGAAAATTATGTCTCAATATGACGTGCATCTCATATTACGATAGAGGCTATACTGACACAAAAAACTACATCGAGAGAAAACGAAATAAAAATGAGAGAAAAATTCAAGAGGCCTACGTATATAAGAAGTTGCGCAACAGCTTCATACAGGACACAATTTGCTTATGATCTCGATAAAGCTACTCATATCTTTCGAGGACATGCAAAAAGCGACAATAGATCTCGTCGTTAAAGCGAAGTGTACGACATATAAAATATGAATATTTAATTAAACTGTATGAATTTTAAGAGTTGGATCGAATTGGGAAAACCCATCGAAGGGTCCAGATTGAAGCTGTCATGGGATTATGGTTTAAGTATTTGTTATTTGTTACTCCCTTCGTCCATGTCAAAGTGTCCACTTTGACTTTGCACACAGTTTTGATATTATCTACTAACTTTATGTAACGCCCTTAAATTCGTAAGTTTAAATTATATTATATTAGTTTTGTTGTCTAAGTTATAAATTATATGTATATTAAATGTGTTATGTGTTTAAATATAATTGTATCTAAAAAATAAGTTAGTATGACTAACTATGTCAAACAAAATTGTTAGAAAGGTAGAAGTTGCCAAATGAAATTACTTAAGGGTGAAGAATGTAAATTAATTAAATAAAAGCCTGCAGCTTCTATTTCCTTCCGATATAACAAATTGAAAACAGAAAACAGTATGTACATATGTGTGTGAGTTCGTGAGAAAGAAACCAAGAGGAGGAAGAAGAAATCTTGAATTGAAGCTAGGGTTTTGTTAATTGGTGCTTCAAATCTCTAATTGATCATATCTAAGGTAAGATTAAATCTTTAACTCTTTGAATTAGTAATTATAAACATTAGGGCATAAACCCTAGATTATTATTTAGGGCAAATGACCCGAAAAGGTAACCATGTTGTCAAAATTTGACAATAAAGGGAATATGAATTTTGTCGATGCCCAAAAAGGACTCACATTTTAAAATTGTGCCGTAAAAGGATTTAAGTTGTCAAAAAAGTTCAATTAAAGGTGTATTTATTTTCACATTTGTTCTCTTTCAATTTTTGATCGGTTTTAGGTAATGCGGAGCTTAAATCTCAAATATTCGATTATTATGTGACATTTTTAACCTTGAAAACATACGATATAAACAATAATTTTACTTTTTGAGTGTCTAAACCCGAAATTTATTTTTAGTGTTAATTCCTTTTATCACTCGATTTCGAAAACTTTAATCCTTTTATGGCATAATTTCAATATACTATATCCTTTTATGGCACGTTTTTAAAATAAAACGGTAATTTTTACCCTTAATTGAATTTTTTTGACAATTTGAATCCTTTTATGGCACAATTTTGAAATGTAAGTCCTTTTTCGGCATCGACAAATTTCATATTCCCTTTATTGTCAAATTTTGACAACTTGGTTACCTTTTCGGGCCATTTGCCCTATTATTTATGATTAAAAGTTGTTAAATTGATGTAGGAAAGAATTATACTTGTTATTAAGCTATTTTCTAAGTTGTTTTGTTAAGTTCTTGTGTAAAGGATCATATACATATGGGTATTGGTGAAATTGTAAGTTATGAGAATTAATTAATGAAAGTAATGATGTTGTTAATGAATATAACCAATTACCCATTGTATGTGAATTTTTATAAGAAAGAAGTTTATAAATTGTAAGTTGAATCATGGGTGTTATTAAAGTTAACACCTAAGATTTAAGAAATGTGAAGTAAGATGATTAATAGTAAGTTATGTTGTTAAGTAATTTATTGTGTAAGTAATATGTGTTTATGTGCCTATGTGATTAGGTGGACTAAGTGTTGAAGTTGTTTTAAGTGTTCCTCATAATCAAAGACAAGGTAAGTAAATGGATAATTGTGGAAATAAGTGATGGTCATGACATCACTTGTGTTAACATGTTAATTATATAATAATTAACATGTGGAAGTGTTAAGGATCCTTAATATGTGGAAGTGTTAAGTTAAATTATTCTTTTACTTACTAAGCAATGTGCTTATTGTGTTAAGTTTACTAAGCAATGTTTTAGGTGAGCCAAGTGGAAGGAGGGACGACTTGGACAAAAAGTCCGCGGGAAGCTAATGGTGACTTGTTGCTAGTCGGTAACAAGTTTTAATCCTTTTGAATCATGCTCAATATCATAATGCACCCCTTTTGCAAAACATTTAAGAAACTTGTTTTGACATTTTAGGTATCACTTATGAGTAATGTTTTGGTATATGAAAATGTTGAAGTCATAGGTGGGATTCAAAAGTTTGTAAAGTTGTAAAGTGTGTGGTTATATAAGATGTTGAAAGTTAAAGAATTGTGGAAGTGTAGATTTGTAAGTAATATTAATGTAAATGTTGACTTTGACTTTATTAAGTCAAATGGGTAAAGAATAGTAGTAGTAATGTGATTATTTTGATTGGAAACCCAAACGGGATTTGGTGTCCAAATGGGTCACCAAATGGTTTAAGTGTTAAAATGAGTTAAAGTTGTGATGTGTCAAGTGTTATGGTTGAAATAGGGTCATTTGGTAATATTGAAAGTATTGGTAAATTTTGAAAGTCTGATTGTTAAAGATTTGAAATTTGGTAAATTTGAAAAAGTACCAAAAATAGTCATAAAATGGATTTCGGTCCAAATCGTGATAAAATGCGAAATCTGAAAAAGTATAATTTGATAAATGTTGGTATTTATGTAAGAAACGTGTTTGTAAAGTTTCGTAATCATATGACAAATGGGTAAAGAGTTATGTGAATTCGAAATTTGCATTTTGGTATTAAAAGTTCAGATTTGTAACTGCCGGGCTGTATTCATGTTAATACGCGATCGCGTATAGCTATGCGGGATCGCGTACTTTTGTTGTAATTGGTCAAGTTCGGATTTTTGCTTTAATACGCGATCCGGATAAAATTTTGGGATCGTGTAACTATGTTGATTTCGGTTACAGAAGGTTTCCACGAGTTATTACGCGATCCTGTCTTTGGTGGGATTGTGTATGACTGTTTAATACGTGATCGGATGGGCTTTCGCATGATCGCGTACTTTGTCTTTTCTTTAATTAAATTGTTGTCAAGTCCAATTTATATCGTCCTCCATAATAATCAAATTACTGAATTGTAAAATAATTATGGGACATATAATAACATATCTACCTATTAAAGTCTCTTTCGATTGGTTGAAATATGAAAATTAACACTTATTTGAAACAACTCAAAATAGTAAGTATGACAATTGGAGTGGGACGGACGGAGTAATAGATAGATAATAAAAGGGTTTAAGTCAGCGATCGCCAACGAACTTTTCATTTTGTCCCGAGATCACCAATCAACCGGTTTTATTACCGTGATCACCATCGAACTTTCAAATTTCGTTTCGAGATCACCAACCATCGAACTTTCAAGAATCACCATCTGACGTGGCATTGCCACGTAGGTATTTTAATGACGTGGCATTGCCACGTAGGTATTTTTAATGACGTGGCAATGCCACGTCAGATGGTGATTCTGGTTGTCACAAAAAAGTACATGGTTGGTGATCTCGGAACGAAATTTAAAAATTCAATGGTGATCTCGGGACAAAATGGAAAGTTCATTGGCGATCGCTGACTTAAACCCTTTTATAATCAAAAGGAACTCAATCTCAATTGATCATAAAATTGCGTTAGGTAATCACTAATAATCAAACAATAATCAAGGATCATCAAATAAAATACACCTGATTTTGACTTTTTTAAAAATCGCTTCGGCTCCTGTCACGAGTGGGTAGAAGAAGCAAGAAGAATCGGAGGTTTTTGTTAGTTCATTCATTTTTTCGGTTTCTCGGTTCGAATACGTTATTCCTTTTCATTTGATTATGATTTCGATTTCATTTCCGGGTCTGAGTTTCTGTAACGTTATGATTGGCTAAATTATTTATGTATTTACTTAGATGATGATATTTAGATGATGGTTTGATTATTGATTTGTGAAAGATATTGAATTTTATGAATGTTTATGTGTTTATTTGATGATCCTTGAAAAAGAATAACGTATTCGAGCCGAGAAACTGAAAAAATGAATGAACTAACAAAAACCTCAAATTCTTCTTGCTTCTTCTACCCACTCGTGATAGGAGCCGAAGCGATTTTTAAAAAAGTCAAAATCAGGTGTATTTTATTTGATGATCCTTGATTATTGTTTGATTATTAGTGATTACTTAACGTGATTTTATGATCAATTGAGATTGAGTTCCTTTTAATTATAAAAGGGTTTAAGTCCGTGATCGCCAATGAACTTTCCATTTTGTCCCGAGATCACCATCGAACTTTCAAATTTCGTTCCGAGATCACCAACCATGTACTTTTTTGTGACAACCAGAATCACTATTTGACGTGGCATTGCCACGTCATTAAAAATACCTACGTGGAAATGCCACGTCATTAAAAATACCTACGTGGCAATGCCACGTCAGATGGTGATTCTTGAAAGTTCGATGGTTGGTGATCTCGGAACGAAATTTGAAAGTTCGATGGTGATCACGGTAATAAAACCGGTTGATTGGTGATCTCGGGACAAAATGGAAAGTTCGTTGGCGATCGCTGACTTAAACCCGTAATAAAAGTAGAAAAACTATCGATTATTAGAAGGGCAAATTACGTCATTTTTCAGAGATGATTGTTCTCGAACTTACTCGAGTTTTCCCCGCCCTTTTCTCCTTAAACCCTATACCCCAACCAACCCAACCCTCTTGTTGATCTTATAATTCATCATACACCGTAATTACAACCGTTTCCGATCAATTTATTGCCTGAAAAATGATTTCTGGCGGTATCATCTCCCGGATTTCGAGGACCGTTGTGACTCGGTGCCATGGTTCGTTAATATTCCGTGATCGCCATAACAATCACAACTTCATTCCAATCATTCGGAATTATTTTCACTCGCTCCACGGTTATCGGAAGAAGGTAGTTAAGTTTTTGTTTTTCAGTTTATTTTGTAGGTTTGAAATCGCCTAGGGTTTAACTAGAGTTTTAGTAAGTAGTTTATCTTGCATACCGATTAAAATAATATAGCTTTATGCGTTTGGTTGCTAGGGTATTATTAGGTTTATAGTTAAGTATTAAGTAGTAAATTGTATAGCAGAATAGGTGACTGTGTATGTTTGTATCTGTAGTGTTTATATATATGATATATGCCATGAAAGGAGTCGTTTACTCGTTTTCTGTTTGTTTTGCGATGTAAATCCTTGCTAAGGAAGCTGCGGATTTGAATCAGTTTTCTGGAGCTAATTTTCAAATCCTTTCTATGTGGTATATATGACAGTGAGTGGTGCTGTTTTGACGTTGTAGGGTGACTTAATTGCCTATGGTTGGTAAAGACTATGATTGATATGTGGACGTATCATGATGATAAGGCAGATTAGACTTGCCCCATCTTTCGTTATAATAGGTTGGTCGCGTGTCTGATACTTTATTTTTATTTGTTGCACAGGGGATAGTAGGTGAAATGGAATTACAAAATTCTGTTCTTAAACCATACACCCTTCAAAGATTTGGAATATCATCATCTGCATCTCCGCAGTCAAATGAAAATGAAACTACCCAAAATGCGGAAGATACTACAGATGTTCCCAATGATACAAAAGAAAGTAAAGATGCAGAAAACTCTGGTAAAATGGACACTTCTGATCAGAAAGAAGAAGGTTTGTTTTAGGAATCAGGGTTAAAGTGTTTAATCTGATTACTAGGAGGGTTTTAATTAAATTGAACTTTTTCAGAGGCAGATTCAGATGAGGAAGAGCTGTCAATGGAGGATCTGTTCAAACTCGTTCTTAAGAAAGATGAGCTGCTGATGACAAAGGATGAAGAGATTAAAAAGCTGAAAGATAAAGTTCTCCGAACATATGCTGAAACGGAGAATGTGATGGAGAGGACTAAAAGAGAAGCCGAGAACTCAAAAAAGTTTGCAATACAGGTTGCATGTTAGCTAGTAGCTACTTAAACTGATCTGAATACTTATCCTCATGTTTCTGTCTAATGCATTAAAAGCTGCAGAATTTTGCGAAGAGCTTACTGGATGTTGCAGATAATCTGGGTAGAGCTTCTTCAGTTGTAAAAGAGAGCTATGTGAAGATCGATACATCTCAAGACAGTGCTGGAGCTGTTCCACTTCTAAAAACCCTGCTGGAAGGCGTTGAGATGACCGAAAAACAACTAGCAGAGGTAACTTAAATATTTATTTTCTAAGAAGGGATTTTGATTTACTGCTTAAATTATGTGAAACATGTTCTGGTTATCTGTATTAAGAACTGTTGAAGGACTTAGGGTTCACCTGCATCTTTGGTTGCTTGAACATCTTTGTTGTCTTCATCACATAACTTTCCTCATATTCATTGAGCACCTCTAAAAACAAGACTGGGACCAAATCTGAAGGTGATCTCTAAGCGAACGGGACAATATATGTAACTCATATATTACAGCCAATGTGTAGTTGCAACTTGTAACACAATATTTATTGAAACAAGGATCCTGGAAAGTCAGTCATTTCCACCTGGGCTAAAGAATTTGCTGCTTTCAGGTTTTTAAGAAATTTGGTGTGGAAAAATATGATCCCACAGATGAACAATTTGATCCCAACAGGCACAATGCAATATTTCAAGTACCTGATCCAACCAAGCCTCCTGATAATGTTGCGGTTGTGCTAAAGGTATGTTAATCTGACTGGCACGCTACAATACATATTTATCTCTGTCCTTTCCCTGCTTTCTTACCATCTCATAGCCGTCTCTCCTTGGTTATCCAGCTGCTTAAACACCTTGACTCTGTTTGTTACTTAGGGAATTTTTGCTGATTTAAACCAAAAGTACACTTCTTGCAAACAATCAGCATGTCAATATTATCACAGAAGTGTTATGATCTCGATAATACTCAAAATTAATGAAGTAATAGAATTAGGAGGCTTTGTGCATTAACAATAACTGTTTGGGTGAATTTCAGTTCACTCCTTACAATTTTCATATATAGTGGGTTGAAACTGCCCTCTAGTTGTTGCCCTTGTTCACCCACGTGGGGTGTAGGCAGCAGTTACTATAGCAACATGTTGCCTAAGTGGTCTTCTTTGTGGTCTTCAGTTTCCTACATCTTGGGAGAATTTTTTTTTGTTACAGATATGAGATATTGGTAAAATGTGGTTGGTAAATGTTCTCTTTACTGATTTTGCAGGCTGGATACATGCTGCATGATCGAATTCTACGGCCAGCTGAAGTTGGTGTGACGATAGCTGTGGACGAAAAAGATGCAGACAAAGAACCCCAAACTTAAGATGCATCACTTTTACTTGACACCCCTAATTTTCACTCAAGTTTCCATTTTCAATCAATGAAATTTATGGTGGAGTTTGGAAGTTGTTGAAAGTACTTTTAAGTTACTCACTCAAATCACACATGCTTACCCGTTATATTGGTAAGTTTTCAAAGGCCAACTTTGCTTTCGTTCAGTCCTTTTCTTTTGTTTTGTTCGTTTGTTGTTTGTTTATTAGATTTCATGTAAAAAATTTAGGACTCAACTAGGGCAGATAACCATCCACTGATCCACTATAAAACCTAGAGTGTTCTACGTTGCAATCTCAATCCATCACAAATGAATATAAGGGCCATAGTAGAAAAGTTTAGCTAAAACTAAAAAAAAATCAAATGAGTTCTTTTGCATATGAATATCCATGGTCAATTGTTCATTTTTGTAAGCGATTAACTTCTCGTGGCTTTCTTGCGCAGAGGATTGAACAGTTTGCATGAAAATATCAATTAATAATTTGATTGAAAGGCCAAACTCGCATACTAACAATCCAGTATTCAAGAACTAACTTTGTTCTTCAAGAATAACATCATACAAGCATTATTCATGCATCGTAACAGGTCTGCTAACCATGCTTTTACATTGTACTGAGACGAGAACAAACAAAGAGACCCCGCAACCATAATATAAAACGGGTCAGGAAATTACATATATGAAGAACCAAAACTAGGTTAAGAGTAACTAAAATGACAGTGCGTTACAACTTGAATATGTGCTGCCTACTGTAAATGTAACAGATATGCACAATAACCAGATTTTTACCTAATTTTACTCGCTCACGGCAAACCCTAAAATGCTTCTTAATGATCATAAGGAGAATTATGCACGAATTGCTGCTCAATTGTATATGGGAACTCAACTGCAATACCGCATGAACGGCACTTTACGTGCAACCGCAATTGACATAACAACGGTACCTAGTCTTCAACATCTAACTTGGGTCATGACTACAGAAGTAACATAACATTTGCATATGTTTATACTTTTATAGCATCATATCTCAAAATCTAGAAACTGAATCGGGATAATAAACTTAACAACAAGAACAATGAACACCAATTGAAACTAACCAGAGTTGAGATTCATTCAATGTGAAGCCAGTACAATAATATCCAGTGTTCAATGTGAAAAAAAATAAACAACAAAAACCTTCAAACTAAGACATGAAATTTCAATCTTACATCAAGCATTAATCATGTCTATCATTGATTAGATTTTGAAGCTTATTTTTCCAGCTATAATAATACAACATACAACATTAACACACATCTAGTGCATTTGAATCCTCAGAGCCGAAGCGCCGTACAAATAAGCTCATCATCGTTACATAACTCGACCTCATCCTCACCAACTGGTGGCGGCATATTCAAATCAAACTGTAATAACCGTTTATTCCACAACAGCGAATCAATCTCACCAGTATCACCTCCACTACCATCTCTATCGACCACCACTGATGACGAAGAATCGCAGTCACTATGACAGTCGTCTGGCGCAACCGGAGGTGATCGAGGATGATATCTCCGGCCAACCACGACATCTGCAATCGTTCGCTTAGGGCAACTACACGACTCGACAGTACTACTCATACTACTACTACAAGAAACCCTAGGCATCTGTGGATCAACATTCTGATACACACGATTATCATTTATCTGATTATAAAACCGATTATGATCGTTACAGTTTTGTATATCTAGTATATGAGATGTTACATATGATGCAAAATTAGTTTTAGCTTTACTTCCTCGAAGTTTCAAAGCGGCGTTATCGTAAGCACGAGCTGCTTCTTCAGCTGTTTCAAAAGTGCCAAGCCAAACCCTAGCTTTCCGCCATGGATCTCTGATTTCAGCTGCAAATTTGCCCCACGGTCTCTTCCTTACACCTCTAAACTTAATTTCCGTTCCCGATCCGTTGATCTCCGGCGCCGGAGCTCTGGCTCGACCCATCGTTGATGAAATGAAAAATTATTTCGAATTCAATTGTTCATAATATCATGTTTCTTTTTATCTTTTTAATTGTTGATATATATAGATAGATATGGCGGTCGATTGGATATATAGATATAGGTAGGATTTGCGGATTGATTTGAGTTAGAAATCGGTTTCACGAACCCTAACTCGTCTCGATCCTCATTTTCCCCCTTTCTTTGTGTTTTCGTCGTTCCCGATTTTTCTTTAATAAATCGGTATGGGAAATAATCGAGGTGGGTTTAATTACCAATATACCCCTGGATTTGCGAGTATGAAAACAACCAAACAATATTATTTTTTTCTTATCATGCTATCCACACCTTTTTTGGTAGATCACGAATATAGTATTTTATTTTTATAACATGCCGAAATGAAATGGCTTCAAATTATTCATTTTTTTTAGTTATTTTTATCATTATCATTTCGTATCATGCTATAAAATTGCAAATTGAAGTTCATAGTACCAAAAAGTACCACTTCTTAACGGTACGTGAGTAACTCGTAAATATGTTCGGTTTCAAATCTCATGGAAGATAACTTTATATATAATATATGTGACTAAAGCGAATTTGATGATAACCAATAATGTTATGATATGATATGATACCAATAGAATAAACAAAAGGGTATAATGGGAAAGTGGTGGAGGGTGCATTGGTATAGTCGTTTTCATTGTTTTATTGCCTTTGAAGTCAAAATAAGACCAAGTGGGGTCTAGATTGTAAGGTCAAAGAGACTGCAATAGAAACCATGTGCGTGTCTTTTACTTTTTACCCTTCATTTCGCTAAATTTATTTACCCCTTTGTACGGAGTATATGAACAAATACTCGTATTCTGTATGTGACATAATAGGACAATAGTATCATTGGTCTAAAACTTCATAAAAAGCTTAGAATATAATTTATGTGACATAAAGAACTCTGATTCATTACCTAGTAAGAAATTTTAAAGAGTTACCAGTTTGATCCTCGTGTCCCAAAACTCTATGATAAGTTGAAACCCAATTTGAACCATTATCAAGTAAGCAGGAGGTACCAGGATTTAATTGTAAGTGTGGTCAAATTTTCAGGTCAACTCGATTTTTCGCTTTAAACATTTAACATTATCAACTTGGCTTGATTTTTCCGCTTTAACCAAAACACTATCAACTTGACTTGATTATCCACTTTAATCGAAACTTTTTTAATTTGAACCAACTTGAATTTTGAACTATATATAAAGAAAAAAGAATGCAATAGCTGATGGAAAGAAATAGAGGAGGAAAAAAGCATTGAATAGGGGGATAGAAGGCAAAAATTAAATAAAAAATAAATAAATTAGTGACATATGAAAGAATCGAACTCTGTACATCTAGATAAATGATGATAGTAGTTTACCACTAGGCTAATACGGAACTTTGGTTATTCCGTCATCTTCGAAAAAAATTGTGGTTCGTAAAATGTTTTTGGGGGCGGCGGTCCACGGTGCCCACACTGTGGTACCGCCCCTGAAGTAAGGTATATAAAATTTTACGGAGTATCACTTAATTAATGATAATGAAATTCAATTAATCATATTTAAAGAGACCTAAAAGGAAATTGTAATTCGCATACTCATTGAAATGTCGTATGAAAATACGAATCTTGTTGTAAACAACTTTTAAAAAGTGTAAATTGCATGAATGATTTTTTACATGGTTCACATACATTTTCACTATTAGTTACCGTGTTTTGTTTGTCGCATAGACAGTATAAATTGTTACACGTTTAGTATATCCTCTACGTAAAATAACTTATATAACATCGGTGATGCACGCTCATATCTATTTTGCTTGACGGGAGGAGGGACCGAGAGTTTTTTGAGTTTGTATGCAACAACAAAATAGACAGACAAAGTGACGGTGAAAATACGTGTGTAACCCATTTATTAAATTAACTCTTTTAATTTGCAAATTTGAAATTTGTGGTTCATTTTTAGAACAAAAATTCTGTAAAAAAGTTTAGACCCCACATGAAAGATGCCCTGGGCCGAGCTTGTTGCAAGCAAACGGCTAAATAGATTCGCATAAACTGGAGGCACTAGAAGTAGGCTCGTGCTTATGCCTCGTAGAATGTAGACCGTCCACGTTTCCGTTTGTTAGGATTTGACTTTTGGTCAACTTCAACTATTTCATGTGACTTTTTTCTTTATTTAAATCTCGACACATTTCTTTGTTCACATAACAAAATATATAACTAGTGGCGTGTGAAAGTCGAGCCTTACACAGGCTCACAATTTATGAGGAGCCTATTTTTCATGTATCTAGTATATATGTATCGGTAAATAGTAAATATGATTCAATCTAAATAATAAATTATGATGAATATAATCATGTGAGATAGAACACTTTACTATCGTATTTTAGATTTTTTATATTAAAGACTCATACATTTACCAGAAATGGTGAATCTATGAGTACTATTAAATGAATAGTAAAAAACTATTTAATATTATACTAAATTAAATATAATCGTTCAAATTATTACACTTAAAATTTATCATTTTCAATTAATATGTTTTATAAATATAAATTATAAATTGCATATACTTTGTCTTATATAAATTTTCAAACACCCGATTAATTAATATGTTGTATTTTAATTAATTGGTTTACACGATGTAAACAAAAAATACAATTTCGATACGTTTTATTTAACGACAAGTGTCATTTTTGTTTAATCCTTATTTACAATTTTTTTAAATAGAATGGAGGAATACGAAATATAAATATGAGAAAGTCTAGGCAACAAGAAGTTGTTGAATCATGAGATACACAATATCGCGTACAAATTTTTTTGTATATTTTTAACATCATAACTCACAAAAATTATCTTCAAATGTTAACAAAAACTACAACCTCTTACATTTGGTTCCATGCATTTGTGAATCTACTTATATTATGATGCTTATGGACGATAAAAATATTATTATCAAAATTTGAGTATTTTATTTCACACTTGGAATTGTTATAATAGTTTTTAAGTAGTTAACAACTTTTTTGTTATTATAAATGTATTTTTTTTAGATCCCGCCACAACGTTCGGGTATAAAAATACTTGTTTATAACATTTTCGTAATATTTATTGAATTGGTTTTATTTATACATAGCATTTTTATTAATAGTATTTTTATGTATGGAGGGCCTATTTATATCTATTGAATAGGGCACTCGAACTCATTGAGACACCCTGCATATAACAATAATGTTCGTCAACTTGTTTCATAAAAAAGCTGTTACATACTTAGAAGATTTTAAGAATAGCTTAATTAGCCATTAATTAATAAACGTACATCTTTCTAGTATGGTTTGTTTTGCTCTTGATTAAAAACAGCATCTACTTCACAACAAACATGTCCATCCAACAAGATGAAAATCGTTACCTCTTAAAAGTGATGTATCCAAAGCCTAAATTCTACGGTTTTGTCACAACTAGGCTTTTAACTTGTACGAATAATACAGCTTTTGTTCTTTGTGATCTTCACAAATTGCAAAATATCGCTCGTCAAACAAAGATTGTACATTTGATCCTCTATTGCCGCGTATAAGTAAATAAGAGCTATGAGTAACGATCTTCCATTTTCATTAGTCCCGACTCAAAAGGAAAGCGTAAAATGGTTAACATTGTTAGCGGGTTTTGCTTCTTGATCATCGCTATCACCCTCTCGTTACAACTTTGTGGTAAGTTACACATATTCACTCTCTTGATCGTGTATATATGTTCTAACAAAACAAAAATGATGTTAGTCAAATATGTAAACTATTTTATGAGATTAAAAGCAAACATTTCACTTAAGAAAAGGTCAATTTTAACTATTAAGGGTGTATGTAAAATCATTTGATACAATTTTAGTACTGCTAGGCTAAAAGTACGTTGTTTTTTATAGATGGAAAAGTGATGATGGAATACATCGGAGCAACCGGAAAACCGGTAACTTTCGACGAAGTTCCAATCGTCGATGGGATCGACTTCCACTTCATTCTTAGTTTTGCAATCGACGCAGATATCTCGGGAACTCCCCAAAACGGAAATTTCAAGCCATATTGGTCATCACAATTAACAGCGGCTTCAGTATCCGCCATAAAATCCAAACACCCTAACGTAAAAGCCCTTGCAAGTCTCTCCGGCTGGAGCATCGGCTCAACACCACTTCGTTGGTACAAACCAAAAAACAACGACATTTGGGTCACAAACGCGTGCACCTCACTCAAATCCATAATCGAAACCTATCATCTAGACGGAATAGACATCGACTATGAAAATTTTCCTAAGCACAACGAAACTTTTTCTTATTGCATAGGCGAACTTATAACATACTTAAAAAATCAAAGTGTAATCTCTATTGCTACCATTGCACCTTATAGATTAACTACAGTACCTTACATACAACTTTTTGATACGTATGGTGATGTTATAGACTACGTTAATCATCAGTTTTACACGGATAAAGTGAAGACTACGGAAGCCTACGTAGAAGATTTCAAGCAACGAGCAACCGAGTTTGATAAATCTAAGTTGCTACCGAGCTACGAGATCGATGGAAGAGGGATTCAAGGTGATCTGTTTTTTGATGCGTTACGAAATTTGGAAGAAAATGGATTCGATATAAATGGGATTATGATATTTTCAGCAGATGCATCTGCTACTACGAATTCAACTAGCAAGTTTTATTATGAGCAAAAATCACAAGAGTTTTTGCTTAATTCTACTAGTGTTTGAGATCATTAAAATGTTTCATTTTAGTTGTCAAGCTTAATTGTTTTATTTTATATACATTTAATTATTATAATAATATGTTTCTTTTATTGTATCTTTACACATCTATACAATCTCAAAAGTTGTTATATATAAAAATGTAATTTAATTTAATTTGATTTAATATATAATATAGTAATGTAAATAAAATTCCAAAAACAATATATAAGTCTAAGTTAGTAGTATATGATTTTATATATTTCTTGACTATTTTCTCTTCAAATAATCAAGTAATTAGATTAAAATGATACACTCACGATCTCACATTTTACTTTTTAACATGATTTGAATTTTTTTGTGTATAACAAAAAATAATAAAAGCAAAAAAATAAAAATACAAGATGACAAGACCTATCAAAGGAGAAGTAGTACACTCTTTAAGGCTTCAGCTAATAAATGAAAGAAAAGACCGTCCATTGGACCGTCATCAAAACGTCGTCGTTCCCTCTTTCCACTTGGCTTATTGTTTGACACATTTTGATCGATCAGAGCAATTAAGAACATGTCGACCATCAACGGTGAAAAGAGCAAACCAGCTGCTAATGACAAGGATTTCATAAATTTGATAGTTAAAGGCCACTTTAAGGTTATTTTTTTCATCACTTCTACTTAAGTATCCCCATTTGTTCAATGTAAGATCATAGCATTATTATACTGTTTGTCAACTTATTTTGTAAAGAGTATGCTTTTGTGGTTAGGGTTTGTTTATATAAAGAGTACTAGTACTCCATCTAAAGTTGTTGATCTGGATATATTGTACTACTGTTCAAATTAAAGGGTGTGGTTTCATATCCATATTTATGTAATTTATGGTGTACATTTGTACTTTAAATTAGAAGGTGAAACCCCTTGTGTTTGTACTTGTAGCTACATCAAAATGATGAGTTCCCAAAATAAAGACAAAAAAAAAAAAAAAAAAAATGTTTGGTAGTTAAACTAAATAGCCGTTATCTAGCGGTATATGAGGAGCTCGTTGTAGTAAGAATGACTCGTTTTGACCCGATACGCAAGAGTTTGTTCCTCCTATTTTGCCACCTTGCTAAATTTTAAGCTTAAAGTCATAGATCGGTAACATACTTTCGTTTTTGTTCTAATGTTGATAACGAACTAATTTTATTACCAATGTTGGTAAATTACTTTGTAAAAATGTGTCGATGTAGGTAATATAATGTATAAGTATATTACCTACCTTGGAACACATTATGTAAAGTACATTGCTTATATGTAGCACTTACAAAAATGTGTCGATGTAGGTAATATAATGTATAAGTATATTACCTACCTTGGAACACATTATGTAAAGTACATTGCTTATATGTAGCACTTTTTACTGGTACATTACATACATTGGTAATAAAATTAGTTCGTGATCGACATTTGAGCAAAAATGAAAGTACGTTGCCAATCTATGACTTTAACCCTATATATTTTGCATCAGCATTGCACATTGGGAGTAGTGGTACATGTTTCTAGAGCTCATGAAGATTCTATAATTGTTATCTATTTTGAATTGGTAGCTATAATGTTTCGCAATCATACTATCTTTGGAGGATGTTTGATGTATGTTGGTACCAAGTGGTTAAGTTTCTGATTAGGGCACGCTAGCATGTTATTTAATGTCAATTTACAGCATGTATGTGATACATATTGCGTCATGCGTTATTTGATTAAGGGCTTCTCATTCTTATATAGGAAGGACGTGAGTTATTCTTTAAGGTCAAGCGTACCACACAATTCAGGAGGCTAATGAATGCCTATTGTGATCGAACTTCAAAAGAACGCAACTCTCTTGCATTCTTGTTTGATGGGGGTCTTATTCGACCTGAGCAGACGCCAGAGGAGGTTTTGCTTTCTTCTTCAATTGCTTCATTTACCCTCACCCACACACACACATAGTCTCATATACTCGTAAAAAGTGTAAGCACACATGTATGCACATTTGAGATACCTTGTTACTCTTTATTTATAAATGGCTTGATTTCAGATATGTTTTACATTTAAAAGGTCTACCGGGTAAAAGAAAGTTAATTATAATGATATTGTCAAATGAGTTTAAAGTCGCCCAAAATGCATATTCAATGCATAAAAGGATACGGAGTAAATCCTTTAAAATCATCAATTTTATTCAAACTGAATATGTAATCTTATATAACATATAGTAATTTCCCTTATTTAGGATTTGGTAATGGCAACCCATAAGAAAAATTCATGATCATATATTGAAGTTAAAGATTTTTTTAATTTCATAATTATATTTATCACACTTAAAATGTGCATTTAATACACCAAAACTTTCTTTTTATTTGTGATATTGAATGAAATTTATTTATTACAATGGAAACTTTGTTTTTATTATATGTCCCTAAAGGTTCTTGCTTGCCATTAGCATTTCCCGAATAATTTATTTAAAATGTACTAGTTTGGGAGCAAAACTGTATCGAGTCAACTTCGCGTGTTATGACCTACTACCCAACCTGCCTGGCCTGCCCATTGTGCCACTACTAATGCTCTTATGCTTTTTGCTAGTGATGAGTCCTTACAACAAACTTTCTATTGGTCACATGCACCTGTATCTGACTTACCCGATGCCTGCAATGGTGTCACATGTAGCATCTGTTCTTGTGATTTATTGAGTTGCTAATGTGGAACCTTTTGCTGCAACAGCTAGACATGGAGGACAGAGATGAGATTGAAGCCATGACGCACCACCTGGGAGGTACTGCTTAAATCCCATGGATGTAGAACACTTGATACTCATGATTTGCACTGTTTTTTGCTGTAAAAATCCAACTGTTATCTGATGTTTGCTACACAACCTATTGCTGTAATCATAGGGTCTTTTGGGTATGTCCTAGAAATGGTTCTTTTATAAACCAATTATTTTGCAGACCAGCCACATAGAACCTGTAGCATGATGAAATCCACATCTATATTTTTACTATTGTATGTGAATACTTGCAAAATGACCAAGGGGTGTGGAGCCGTTCCCAACGGCGTTTACCATCCAGAACACTGTAACACACTGTTCTGCCACACCGCTTCAGTGTTCTCAACAAGATTCTGAGCAGTGTCCTCGCATGCCGTTCTGTTTAGGATGCTGCTTTCCAGTTTTTTTTTTCCTCTTTTTTGTTTTGTTTTTACCCACACACATTTAATAAAATAAACAAAAATAAACTTTGAGAAAACTGTCCAAAACATTGTCTACCATACCGTCAATTTTCTAGCAATAACATTATTTATCACTAGAACATTGTAAAAATAAAATCTATCTCTGTGCTCTAAATTTCTAATGGGTGCTTTTATCGATACATGATGATGCACTTGCTATGTTAATGCATGCCCACTGCCCCCCTTTAATTATGGGCCCATTAAGCAAATAAGAAAAAGGCCCTTAGATGAGGAAATTTGGGTGCCATATAACTTGTCAAATTGGTTCGGCTCAAAACGAGTAATTTTTTGATTAATTTTAATACACCCGATTAGTCGTGCACAAAAACCGGTTCGGGGCCAACCCGACCTGACCCGAAAACCGAACCGGTTTTTGACTAAAAAAGTCAAAACCGGGTTTGACCAAACCAAACCGGGTTCAAACCGGTTTTTGACCGGGTTTGACCGGTTTTTTTGACCGGTTTTTTGACCAGTTTTCGGGTTTTGACCGGTTTTTTGATCGGGTTTGACCGGGTTTTGACCGGTTTTCGGGTTCAAAACCGGTTTCTAAACCCTAAAGTCCAAACCGGTTTGGACCCGTCGGGTTCTAGAAAACCCGAACCGGTTTTGGTCAAAACCGGTTTTGACCGGGTTGGAATCGGGTTGAAATCGGGTCGGGTTCTAGAAACCGGTTTTTTTGTACACCTCTACACCCGATTGTGTTGATCATCCAATTCATTCCTTTTTGATGTGTTACAATGTGATCATAAAAAAGCCTCTAATAATCTTTGCAGTTCATATTGAAGTAAGTGCATCTAAACCTTTAAAAAAATTTTGAAAATCAAAAAAGCAAAACTGAAATATCAAATATTTCAAGATTTAATTCATATAAACTAATGTTTGAATAATATAAAGGGTTAATAGACAATTTCGTTACTGTGCTTTTCGAAAAAGTTCAATTTAGTTACCGAACTTTTATTTGGTTCAATTGAATTACTGAACTTACAAAACCGGTTTACAAGTGTAAAATCCTCGTTTTTTATTCCAAAAAAATGAAAGTTCGATAACGAAATTGAACATTTTCGTAAACTACAGTAACTAATATGTGTATGATTAGAAACTTGAGTAACAATTTGATCAATTATTTAAATGTTCAGTAATTCAATTGAACCAAATAAAAGTTCGGTAACTAAATTGAACTTTTTCTGAAAGTACAGTAACGAAATTGTCTATTAACCCTAATATAAATTATATATATCCATAATTAGCTACGGAGTATATAAATCCAAGAATAACAAATGTATATGACCTCAATTAATTTATATTTTAATATACTTACGAGATACGATTTGATTACGGCAACATTTAATTTAATTTTTATGTTTTAACTATAAGTTTTATTCTTATATTTTTAATTAGATTTTGTTATAAGTTGTATTAATATTAATATTAATATATTAATATTTAGTGGAGTTACACTTATTCGGATTAGTCATCTAGAACTCTAGAAGTATGTCCATTTGTACTCGCCAAGAGAAAGCAATTGACCCGATATATATAGTATGTTCTAAAAAAAGATGAAGTATCACACAATCTCCTTCCAAAATAGCCCAATTTCTATATATATCGGCAGAGATTGCTAGCTCCCATTCAAACACGTACATTTTAATTTATATATAACTAGATAAAAGACCCGCGGCAACGCGGGTTATTGTTAAATGTTTTGGTTATTTATTTCATAAAGAATTTTTATTTTTATATAATGTATTGGTTAATATTTTTTTTTGTTTGTTTGTTTTATTTAATTAAGGTAAACGTGACTTTATATGCCTAATTATATAGACCTATAATTGTACCTACTTATTATATTTATCTCTCTCTTAATATGATCCAATAAAATTTATACATTCATCAATCATATTATTAATTATATATTTAGGCCTATAATTTTAAATTCACCAATCATTTTCCATATTAGTGTGTTAAATGTAAACTGTTATAATATTATATATTTTGGGACTTTGGGATCTTCAAAAAGAATTTGTTTTTCATCTACAAATCGGTTAAAAAAATGTTAGTAAATACAAATAATTGATCATAAGTTAAATAATGAACATAATAGTAAAAAAATTGTAACATAAATAAACAACATATAATACCTTCCATATTTGTTTTGCTATTATTTTTATGAAGTCTAATTGTGATCAATTACAATTACCTTCATGATAGATGTAGATAGAGATAGTTTGTTATTTCAATTTAAAAAACTGAATGATACAATATTATCTCTAAAATTTATATTTTGATAAATATAATGATAATTTAAACGTTTATAATCTTAATAAATAATAATAGTTAAACTTGTGAAGGCATAGTTGTTAACAATTGGGTTTTATTTTGTGAGCCAATTACATAATTATTTGACCCGTTAACAAAGTATTTGGACTATAGTTACTCACATTTGGCAAACTGTAAACGCCTAAAAACCAACTCAAATAGTGAAAATTAATCAAAGGCAGAAATTTAACTATCAACCACCTTTTTTTTTGGGTGGTGATAATTGATAAATACAATATATAATTTGATTCAAACAACAAAGTCATGTTACAGTATACTTGTACTGTGAGCTTTCACTCTTATACAGTATGGTGTATGAAACAATTTTAGTGTTGTATCTATCAACTTCTTTTTTTTTTATATTTAAAAGTTGTAACAAAGGACTCTTCCATTTTTAGATCACATTAAATTCAATATATCTTAAAAAGGAAAATATAATAAATAATAATGGTTTGATTTGAAAGTAGTAACAATGATATAATGTATGTTTGTAATTTGTATTTCATCCAAATTAATAGTAGTTTTTCATTGCTAACATTTATTTATCGATTATATATATATATATATAGGATATGGTTCTAGGGAGAAGAGTTTTTGATTAGAGAAGATGGAGAAATGATCATGAGCTTTGATTTTATCATCCAACGACCAAGATTATTTGATTACAAATTTCCAAATTTTGATACAATTAAGGTCAGCTATAGGGGCATAAACGTAAATTACACACATTGTCTAGGATAAACGGTTCGTGCCTAATTCAAAAGAGGCCACGTTTTAAAAGCATTAACTGTCAAATAATTAGTTCCTAAAAAGGGGGGTTTTCATTTAATTCCATTAATATATCTTTTGAATCAAATGTTCTACACACTCATTTGTATTTTTTTATTTTTTAAATCATGTTTCAACATAAAAGTTTGTTTTCTACCGGAAAAAAAAATCTTCTACCGAATTAAGTTTTAGTGCATATCTATAAGTTATTAATGAATACAATTTGATGCATTGAAAATTATTGCTTTATAATTTAGTGAATCAGTTCAAATGTTGATTTATGAATCATTGTCTAATAACATTGAATCATAGTATGAATTAGATGAATCATAGTAGATGTTAATGAATCATATTATAAACGGATGAATATAAACTTGATGTCCATCTTGTATAATAACAATGTATTGTAGTTTCATGCATATATAGCAGTTTGTATAATTCATATTGATGAATGAATTATAAAATAATCTGTAAGTTAAATGATGCTTCTTAAAATAGAATCATCAATCATATCAATTTTGCTCTATTCTTTTCTTGTGAATCACAGTTAGAATCATAGTAATAAAACGTTGAATCTTAGTATAAATGAGATGAATAATATTTAAAAGAAAAAAGAAACAAAAAAAAATAAAATATATATATATATATATATATATATATATATATATATGAAGTGCAATCAAAACCTTACAAACTTTTCATTGGAATAAATGGAGATATATAAGAAAATTAGATGGATTGTAACACTAAAATTATTCCTTCACTTTTTGAATGGAACAGTAATTAATTGGAACAATTGAATAATATATGTATGATGCAAATCGACTACTTAAAATTAATAACTCAACTTCTGACACCATTTGTGTTTGTTCAAATCATCCACCAATTATTTTTAAAAAATACGCATAACTGAATTGAGAAGAAAAAGCATTTTCTAAAATCAAATATTAAAACGGGTGTAAAATGTTCTTGTCAATAAAGAAAGTAGACAAAAGATTTTAATTAATTGAAATGGTAAATTACCCATCCTACCCTTGTGTGTGATTGAAAAATAAGTGGTCCAGATCTTTTCTCCCTCTTCTCTCAAATATTACTCTTCTTTTTTGATCCCCCTACTATATATATATATATATATATATATATATATATATATATATATATATATATATATATATATATATTGAATTAGAAAGGGGTTTATCAAGTCTTTGAAAAATAATGTAAAATCTAAAAAATATGCTATGTTCAACACATATCATTAGGCAAAGCCCAATATAGAGAACAAATACAAAAAGAATGGATTCATTAATGCCCAATTTAAAAAAAAAATTTATGTGCCATTATATTAGTTGTGTGCCATATTTTGATAGAGGCTTTAAAAAATAATAATAATAATGTAAACAATAAACTAAGACTAACTACAAATAGCATTATAAATGTTAATTAAAAACTAAAATGTGCGAAGAACATCAATGATAACAAATAAACAATTAAGAGAATAATTATGACCTAGTGCACTTAGTTTTTTAATTTGATCATCGGCCATTGGGTGTGTTTGGCGTAACTAGCTGGTAGCTGGAGCTGGAAGCTTGTAGTTGGAGCTTGTAGCTGGAGCTTATTTTTGGAGCTGAAAGCTGGAGCTTATATAAATTTTTAGAAGTGTTTGTTAAAGTAGCTGGAGCTGGAGCTTAATATGTGAATAGACATAAAAGGATAAAAAGTTTAAATCAAAGACATGTAGAGAGGGGTATTCATGTAATTTCACACCCAATAAGCTTGTAGCTTATTTTAAAAGCTAGTTGAAGTAGCTTATTATTCTAGAGCTTATTTTTTCAATAAGCTCCCAATAAGCTCCTACACTTTTGTATGCCAAACAAAGCTTGTTTTGGAAAAAATAAGCTCAAGCTCCAACAAGCTCCAACAAGCTCCTACAAGCTAGTTTGCCGAACATAGCCATAATAATCTTCTTCAATACACTTTTCAATACATCTTCACTTACTTCATCCTTTGAAAACTTCATCTTTAGTCATTCTATGATTTGGTCTAAATTAGCCTTTTCTACACAAATAAATATAACATTTATTAAAAATTAAACTATAAAATAATAATAATTAATATTAAGGATAATAACTATAATACAATCGGACTTTGGAAGAACCTTTAAAAAAATCTTGATCTTGTTGTTCTTGAAAAGGAGGAGAAAGAGGTTTATTCCCTACAAAAAATATATAGATGCAATATAAGAAGTCGATAGATGTAAATAAATACAATAAAACCATAACAAATCCTAGATACATAAAACAAACCTATGAAAACAAATCTCCTTCTTGGTAGTGGATTATGTTGTTCTTGAAAAGGAGAAGGACTTTTGTTGCCTACAAAAATTATATTGATGAATTATAAGAAGATACATGATATTAAAAGGATGACAATTCAAAATACATAAAACAAACCTTGATAAATATTAGGAAGTAGATGTTGATCAGGAGATGGATGTTTACCTACAAAATTTAAGTCAAATTGAGGTATGTAAAATATATAGAAGATGTTTGGAGTTGAAAAAACAAACCTTTTGATTCATTGTGTTGTGGACATCAATAGTGTGAGAATTGAATTTTTTTTTTCTTGAGAATCCATCGATGTGGCTAATATGTACAGAAATTTTTTGCTAATATGGAGAGAAAGAGGTGAAAACAAAAGTATATATAGGGTTTAGAAGATGAGAACTAAAAGGAGAATAAACATTATTATATAAATTAAAGATATTAAAACATATGAACGTAAATAGAGAGATGCTTTAATTTTGCCTATAATTTCGGACATTAATGTTGATGAAATATCAACAAAAATCTTTAATTCTTTTTTTGTTTGTTCAATTTACGTTTTTTTAATATATTAAAATCGTTTCTATAAATGTGAAAGGATTACATACGGGATATATATATTGGGTAGGGTTCAAATGAGACTAAAAATTTTTGTGAGACTAAGGGAACCAATGATATCATGCCACATGTACAAAGAGAATGTTCCATACTACAAAACCCATTTACCCCTTAAGTTAAATATCTCACAAACGACAAATCGAAAAATTATGAAAATTGCACCATTAGATTCAGCGTTTGATCCTCTTCGATTTGCCGTCCCTCAAGGCATACTTCCTACGAAATTTTTTTTTTCGTTTTTTTGGTGGGTTTCATATGTTACTAACACATGTGTTAGAGTGTTGCGTTTAGGGTTTAGGGTTTGGGGTTTAGGGGTTAGGGTTTAGGGTTTAGGGTTGGGAGTTTGGGGTTTCGGGACGAAACCCCAAACTCCCAATCCTAAACCCTAAACCCTAACCCCTAAACCCCAAACCCTAAACCCTAAACGCTTTATAAAACTCTAAACCCTAAATCATACTAAACCCTAAACCCTGCTAAACCCTAGCACTAAACCCTGCTAAACCCTAACTCTAAACCCTAACCCTAAACCCTAAATCAAATGTATAATCAATCACTAACACATGTGTTACTAATATGTAAAACCCACCAAAAAAATGAAAAAAAAAAAGTTCGTTGGAAATATGCCTTGATGGACGGCAAATCGAAGAGGATAAAACGCTGAAAAATATGGTGCAATTTTCATGATTTTTCGACTTGTCGTTTGTGAGATATTTAATTTTTAAAAATGTGGATGAGAGAGAAAAAAGTGACACATGGCATATTGTGGTTGGTTCCCCTAGTCTCACACAAAATAAATGGTCTCAATTGAACTATTCTCTATATATATTATTTGTTATATTTTTTTAATAAAAATTTTATTTAACTAATAAAGGGGCTAAGTGTAACTAATAACAAATTAATCTTAATCATTGGATCAATTTGACAAAATACAATTAAGGGCCGAGATTGCTCTATGGTATTTTGCTTTAAGTATATGTTATAGATTAAAAGAGGATATCACGGAGTAATCTGGACCTTAGATTGGTTTCATCCATACAAATCCTACGGTTAAAATTATTTCTTACATTTTTTTTCAATTTTTAAAATGTGTACCTATAACTATTAAAATTTGCACTTTCAGTACTTCCCTATTTTTTTGGTCCTTATAGTTTAAATATCATAACATTTTAAGTGGTAATTTATAAATAAACCAATCGTATTTGAAATATTTATCTATATTGATTGATTACATGAATTTTTTTATCAACATCATGAAACTAAAAATAGGTCGTCCATATAGCCATACAACCGTAATATGATAAATATTTTAAAGTCGTAACTAAAATATTTTATCATTTTAGCTAATAAGGTATTAAATTAAATGTAGATTTTCATATTAAAATCTTTGCATTTATTATAACAAGTTTTTAATGTACTCGATGATAAATCTGCTATCGAGCATTTTATTGATTAGTTAAATTTAACGTTTACAAAGATCAAGTTGGCGAATATGTTTTCAAAAACCTTATGAAGAAAATTGTGATGGCTGATATATTAACTAAACAATTTCAAACCGATGGAGTATATGCTAGATGTTATTAGTTGGTGATTACATTATATAAAATTTCAATTCATGGTACAATTTCATTTGACTTAAATTTTTAATACCACAATTTATAAAATCAAATGTCGAAGCCCCGCGTTGTCGCGGGATCTCACCTAGTTCTAATTAAAACAATATATATGACATATATTTTAGCTCATTTCAAAAGATTATACGAACCAAACATAGCCGTGAGTTATTTCATTGCATACCAAGATGATTCTAATTTAAACATGCCTATACCAAGATTAATGTTTTGACTATTTATTCTTAAAAAAATGTGCACTTTCACATCTGTTGCTATTATTATTATAAACAACTTATGTGACGTTAGTATATAATTATCGCTGAAGGGAACTTTCCTCCATTAGATAGCTATTGTCCATTCGTATCTATCCACTTGGTTTCTTTGATCGACTCAGCAAGAACATGTCGATCATAAACGGGTAAACGATGGAGGTTTTTCATATACAGATCATTCGATGGAGGCGAACATTTTTACTCATGATCATAAACGGGTAAACTAATGAGGTTTTCCCTGTTCAGATTATCCGAGAAAGACGAACATTTTTACTCAGATGTACACGACTAACCAAGATCTATATATACGGAGGACGAAGATAAGATCGATGCCATGAAGCACCACATGGGAGGTAATGCTTAATATCTATGGACGTAGCACACTTTGATACTCATGAATTGCCCTGTTTTTCGCTGTAATTTTCTAACTGTTATCTGATGTTTGCTAGATAATGCAACCTGACAAGCTTCAATGTGTTTGTGTGTTACTAATGTTGTCTATAAACATGTGTTCTTGAATTCTACAGTACTACATATGAAACACATACATAATTAACCACAAACAAAATCCATACAAGATTACAAACTAAGATAGAACTATTTACATTTACATTACATATAACCAAAGAAACTTTATACATGAGAAGAAAAAGGTGTTCATTTCATGCTTTAACCACAACATCCTCATAGACAATCATTTGTGTCCGGTCTTATTACCGACGCCAACAGGCTCTTTGAAACTTTCTTTGACGCGTTCGATGTTGTCATCGCCAGTGACTGCTTCCATGAAACCATCTATTGCCTTCTCCACGGTTTGACTAGTAACTCCTTGACGTTCTTTTTCTTCCACGAGCCGTTTACACTCCTGTTTTTCTTCCTCGAGCCGTTTAAACTCCTCTAACGTAGATGGTGCTCTCTCATGAATAATAGTTTCGTCGGTGTGGCTTGCTTTGCTACTTTCATGGCTATATCCCTACACATTTTTGTGTTCATTGGTAATTCAGTTTTTCATGGTCATCACTCATGGTACATACATTATCTGAAGGGTTAATTCTTTAAATTAGCAACGTACTTGCATTTAATAGCAAGGTGAATAACATACCAGTTTATTACTAATGTGAAATACCAATGTGAGTAACAAACTCTTAAGTTTTGTTCCAATGTTAATAACATTGTATTTTAGTCACCGTTTAATTATTATCATTGCTCACATTTCACTGACATGTATATTTTTTAATGACATAGAATTACACGTTAGATATATTAAGTGTATTTAAACTTTATTTCTTGATGAAATTCATTTGGAACACTAGTTTTATAAGTTGAATTCAACAAGAAAGGCCGGTTGTAAAGAAAATACGGCAACAGATGAATTTCATCAATATGTTTAAGTACACTTAATACGTTTTATCTTCAAATTATTTTTAATCAAAGGGATCCATATTTTAGTCACTAAAAGTACGAGAAAATTGTGTCCGAAATAATCATCAATGTTATAAAAAAATGCCGAGTTCTATGAAAAGATAATATAATAATTAAAAATTAGGAAACTTATTCGAACGGAGTATTTAGATTAGATATATAAAAGAAAAGATTCATTCATGTACTAAACTTTTTTTTTTGAAAGGCAGTTTTTGGATCACTGACGGGGGCCCATTAGCCACCCACCCGATCATCACCATTATGCACCCTCGAGAAGAAACCCTACTCCGTCCCCGGCCCAAGTGCCGACAGATCCGGTTGCCGAAGCGGGTAAAACTCCTCACCCCGGAGCCCAAAGGCCCAAGGGATTTTCCATATGTCCATTACGGGGTTTGAACCCCTGACCTGTGGTTTGAAAACCACTTGCTCAACCACTGAGCTAGATCAGCTGGACACAATTAATTAATCGACCAATTAATCGTAATTAATTAATTAATAGGTGAAAGTGAGATTGAATTACCTTGCGAATAATAAACGGTGGAGGTGGTGGGAGGGAGGTGAAGTAAGAGGTGGAGGACGGCGGCCGTACGGAAGAAGTGTAGAGAAGGTACAGAAGATGGCGACGACCCATATTCTATTTCCGTTCAGTTACCGGAGATCTAATATGGACTTTATTTAATTATATATATATTTTGATTGATATAAACAACGATGACGACGACGAACACGGTTAACTTGGTTTGAGATATCGATTTTATTATCGTCTGAAAAAAGTTGTGTAACAGGTAGAGAAGTGGCTGCTTAATTGACACATAAGCTCATATCTCCACGTGGCCTTTGGCTACACGTATACATAGTGGCTGTACATGTATACACGCTTCATTTTGATTTGATAGAATAAAAATTGGTTATTTATTTTCTTTTGATAATAATAAAATAAAATAAAATAAATTGTTATAACACTAGTAACATATGTTATTTGTTGGAACAAAAGGGTTGGATTTATGCTATACATTCGCATTGATAGTGTTAGGATTAAAAACTCAAATCCTCACTTTATATTCTCTTTCTTTGTGTTTTCGCAAGGAGATAATGATTTTAATGGATAAAAAGAAATAGAGATGGTTCAAATATGAACGTTAATTATGATAAGAACATTGAGAACGAACATTTTAAATACTAATATTAATTAAAACTAATTACATTTTTCATCTTTATATATAAGCTTTTAAACTAAATATCATCATACTAAAGTATTTAATTTTAAAGCTAATGACATTCATTCTAAGTCTATATATAATTATATATACATTTATTTTTCTTCTTCTTCCATAAATTGGGCTTTAAAATTAACATATCACCATACTTAAGTACCTAACCCTAAGACTATTGACATTCCTTTATATAAAATACTTTACTTAACTCTAAGCCTAATTACATATCTTTCTAGTTTATTTAAGTAAAAAACTTTAATAATTTGTAAGTTTAAAGATGTTAGTACATTTATTTTGATGATATGATACTTTGACGATCTTATAACAATACAAATACTTCAAGATGTACATGACTATTCGTAAATAATATACAACTACACAAATTAATTCACATTTAAATTTCAATATCGACTTATGTGGGCCATGCATTGCATGACCAAAATTACTTACTAGTATCACACATAAAAACTGTGCAATAAAAAATTCAATCTCATACCAATTGAAATTTTTTTACTAATTTTGATATTATTATTTTTAGAAAATTATGCATATGCTGAAAACTTGAGATTAATAATGAAAAATCAAATTTACGATTAGGATTTTTTTTAATGTGCCTCTATGGCACACGTTAAGATATATTTGGTAAAGTCGAAATTTCCTTGAATTATTAGCATTTGTATTTAATATTCATTAATTCAATCAAATATCTACCTTTTTGTGTATATATTGATTATAAATTATGATATTTAAGAAAATTATAGGTTCATTAAATGCACCTTAACGTGTTACACGGGAGCACGCGTTAGCAAAATCTTTACGATTAATACCGTAACGAATGATTATACAATAACACCTCCCATTTGGAATATATCGATACGTGACAGAAATCTGTCAAAATTAACGAATCAAATCGATTATTATAGTTACAACTAGGGTATATCCCGTTCGATGGACGGTTTCGTAAAATATAATATACTAATGTAAAACTCGTGTGGTGCACGACAATGTTCTATAAACTTTAACATTATCACGAGGTTTATAATATATCGAGATCGAGATGAGTTTAATTGAAAATACCAATTGTAAACTTTATCATCGTAGTATTTCCACAAAATCAAAAACAACATATATTCTATAGAATTTAACATTATTACATGATCATGGTTCATTTAAGAATTACATGATCATAGTTCATTTAAGAACCTTATTTTGGTGAAAGTGCTAAACAGCTAACAAAGTCAAACCTCAATATAAAATTTGGTGAAAGTGCTAAAAAGTCAGCCCCAAAATTTCTCTGAATGTCGTGAATTCGGTCATGTATTGAAAATGTACTATAATTTTCAAAACTAATAATTTTAATACTTAAAGTCTTCCGGTTGAGCAATAGATTTTTTTTGTTTCCTTTTTATTTTTCTAAGGGAGAAATGGAGGAAATGAAAGTTTTAGTTTTCATATTTTCTATTTTGTTTAGAGGGAAAAAATAATTTTTCCTTTTTCTTTCTTGGAGAGGGCAAAATATAAATATAAACTTAATACCTTTAAAAAAAATAACAAAATTTAATAAATTTTGTGGGGGCGAATGCCCCTACTCCAGCTCCGCTTCTGTCTTAATTGTTTTTTGGTTTCTTCTTGGCTTTTCAGAACGACGTGTTTTTCGACCATCAGTTTTTTAACCAACGATTTTTTGCATCATTATTGGTTCTAGTGGAATCATGTTCTCTACGGATTGAATAAACTTGATAAAGCCTCTAAAAAGGCTTTTCAAATAGTCAACAAAATTAAATATTTTCTCAAGTTCGACTCTTGTGTGGTCATTAGTTAACTTAACCACATTAAAATCTAACTAATTTTTTTCTCTCTTTTGAAGACCTTTTACCCATCATTTCCTTTTTATTTCCACTACATCTTCATGTTCTTATTCTACTATTTCTACTTCCTCCAAGTCTTCAACTTCTAGTTCAAACCAATTCTTCAGTGTTTCAAGTCAAAGTTTTGGGATTTTACAAGTTCTTTAAGTTCTTAAATAACACTTTCCGTAGACACACCAGTAAAAGAAATGGTTCTATCGATCCCCATTTTTATAACTGATTCTACGGGTTCCAAATCAAATAAACGAAACTCGGGCAATACATATGACTCATTTTTCTTGCTCCTAAGCTTTTCGATGCATGATAGCCCTATTTCTTGAATCTTTGCCAAAGGATTACCTAAGTATGGATTAAAGGCTTTGGAATCCTTTAATTTTGGCGACAGTCTCAAAAAGTGGTGACATTTTTTATAACTGAAAATAGTGAAATATCAACGAATAAGATTGAGTTTGATATGATTTAAAGTTAAAAAAATAACTATACTTTTGACGATAATTAAAAATATCAATTATAAACCTTATAATCAAAGTGATTCCACATAATCAAAAACAAAATATATTCTATAAAGTTTAACATCATCACAATTTTCATAGTTCATTTAAGAACCTTATGTTGGTGAAAGTGCAAATCAGTCAACAAAGTATGATCTCAATATGAAATTTGGTGAAAATGCTAAAATCTCAACCCTAAAAATTCTTCGAATTCGGTGAATTCGGTCCCATTTTGAAAATCTACTATGATTCTCAAAACGAATTAGTTTTAATCCGAGCTTCCAATACTCGGATTCCTCAAAACCATCAACGTCGTCAAATTTGTGGAATCTTTGTTCGCCGGCACCGAGACCACAAATATATGAATCTTTTCTCCTCATCCAACATATTAGATGTGTTTCATCTCTAGTGGTAAGATCGATTCTAATATATTGGGAACCATTTCTTTCAATGAAATCCGTTTCTGCACCCTATCGTATAAGATTTATTACATCATTCACAAATTCTTCGTAGCTTCTCTCAGGATCTGAAACTCTGTAAGTCAGGTGGGAGTGGTGGGGGTGGTGGGGATTGGAGTGCCATGGTGGTTTACGGTGGTGGCCTCAAGGCCCTCAACTACTCTTTTATTATCTAGGGTTTACTATCTAGGGTTTACGACTTACTTTAGGGCTAAGGTTGATGGTCGTTCATTGGGCCTAGTGGCGACAAGATTGAGTTTGATATGATTTAAGGTTAAAAAAATAACTATACTTTTGACGATAATTAAAAATATCAATTATAAACCTTATAATCATAGTGATTCCACATAATTAAAAACAAAATATATTCTATAAAGTTTAACATTATCACAAGGTTCATAGTTCATTTAAGAACCTTATGTTGGTGAAAGTGCTAATCAGTCAACAAAGTATGACCTCAATATGAAATTTAGTGAAAGTGCTAAAAAGTCAGCCCTAAAAATTCTTCGAATTAGGTGAATTCGGTCCCGTTTTGAAAATCTACTCTGATTCTCAAAACGATTTAGTTTTATACTTAAAGTCTCCCGGTTGTTCAATAAGAATTATGTTTATTTTTATTTTTCTAAGAAAGAAATAGTGGAAATGAAAGTTTTCGTTTTCATATTTTCTTGTTTTATTTGGGAAAGAAAGAAATAATATTTGATTTTTCTTTTTTGGAGAATGAAATATATCATTTATACAATTAGAAAAAAAATTAAAACATTTTAAAACTCTTGTGGTGGCGACTGCCCCAACTCTAGCTCCGCCTCTGTCTTAATTATTTTTTGGTTTTCTTCTTGGCTTTCTAGAACGATGAGTTTTTCGACCACTGATTTTTTGCTTCATTATTGGTTCCAGGTCAGGTCTTTATATATATTTTATTTATTTTTAGTTATTTTATTATTATTGTATAATTGTTAGAGATCCGCATGCTCATGTTTATCCTGATCCGCATGTTTATTATATGTTTAAATAATTTTAATACTGATGTGCTATAAGTAATTGTTGAGATTCGCATGTTTATAAATATACCCATGAGCTATAAATAGACATTCTTTTGCTTGAGATATCCATGTTTATTATATGTTTAAATAATTTATATATTTAATTTATAGTTATTTTATTATAAACAATTATTATACAATATATAATTGTTTATATGTTTATGATGATTGAAGTTATTATGCGGTTCTGATTTGATTGTTGTTTTGTTTTATCTATATCCAGCCATGGTTAAGCTAGGATAAAGATGCTTACGAAGTAGGAATAATGCCAATTTATTAACTCGGGCTCAAATTCTTGGGTAGTGTGGAAAATGCAACATCAATCAGGCCGCTGATAACGTTGGGGGTATGTTATTTCCCAATTGTTGCATTCCATTTCTTTGTTTCTTTTAAAGTACTAACAACATGTTATGTGTAGTCTCGATTGACACATTCAAGTGAAAATGTCTGAAAGAGTTGGAATATGTGTGGGTAAATGTGGCTGGGGAAAAGTCTCGGGTTGCTGCTCAAGACAATAGACTCAAAATCAGACTTGGAGTTTTCAATGAAGAAAACCGCAATGAGGTAGAGCACTTCTTCTTGAACATGGAGGATTGGAGGACTTGATTATGTTGTCGACGTAATTAAAGCTTCGGTCAAGATGACTTCCGATGAGTATCGTCTCAAGTATGAGCTGGAAAACTTGGATTTGTATCCGGGCGCGCTTATGTCAAACCAGGATTGGGAGTCATGTATTGCCGGATATTTTGAAACCGGGAAGCGCTTCATGAGACTTCAAATCTGGCTCCGGGACTTGGTCATAGTTGCACTCCTGTCTGCATTTGCCTTTTCAATTGAATCCGAACAACTAAACGTTGCAAGACAAGTTGAATGTGTTCTGAGCCAAAGACTGGAGGATCTCGATGTGGAAAGAGTCAGAGCCGGTCAACTTGCAACAACAAATGTTGCACGTGTCAATGAGAGGCGGGCCAGAGTTACTGCAACAGGACGTGGAGGGGGGAGAGGTGGTGCCTCAAAAAGAATTAGTGTTATACTTAAAGTCTACCGGTTGTTCAATAAGAATTATGTTTATTTTTATTTTTCTAAGGGAGAAATAGTGGAAATGGAAGTTTTCGTTTTCATATTTTCTAGTTTTTTTAGGGAAAGAAATAAATAATTTTTTATTTTTCTTTCTTAGAGAATGAAATATAAAATTAGGCCTGTAAACGAACCGAACGAACACGAACGGAGTCTGTTCGTGTTCGTTCATTAAGGTTTTGACGAACAAATGAACGAACACGAACGGATAAGCGAACGAATTTTTTTGTTCATGTTCGTTCATTAAGAAAATTTGTTTGTTCACGAACACAAACGAACGTACACAAACAAACACATAATGTAATGCATTTCTTCGTTAATACCTTAAATAAACCTCAACAAACGTAAACGAATGTATATATACACATCTACACATATATATTATAAAACTTGAAACTTTGTAATGCATATTCAACATTACAAAACGATCAAAATATGAAGATAACCTCCTTTTTCTTGCTACGATAGTAGGTAGGAGCAACATATTTAGTGGAGGTGAGTTTGGAGTGGGGGAAAATATGAGGTAAAAATATCTAGATGTTTAATATTATTAAATGAAAATATCTAAATATTTAATAGTATTATATTTTGAATTTAGCTTAAATCAAAATAAGATATACAAATATGTAATAATTTAATTAAACTATTAGTTAATAAACGAACATTTAACCGAACATTCACGAACATGTTATCGAACGTTCACGAACGTAAATGAACGAACGAGACCTGTGTTCATGTTCGTTCATATAATTAAACGAACGTAAAAATTTGTTCATGTTCGTTCATATAACGAAGCGAACGAACATAAACGAACTTCCCGCCGAACGGTTCGCGAATAGTTCGCCGAACGTTCAGTTCGCTTACAGGCCTATATAAAATATATCATTTATACAATCAGAAAAAAATTAAAAAAATTTAAAACTCTTGTGGTGGCGACTGCCCCAAACTCTAGCTCCGCCTCTGTCTTAATTGTTTTTTGGTTTTCTTCTTGGCTTTCCAGAACGATGAGTTTTTTGACCACTGATTTTTTGCTTCATTATTGGTTCTAGTGGAATCATATTTTCTACGGATTGAATAAGCTTGATATACCCTTTAAAATGTTTCTTTGAATAGTCACTAAGATTAAACCTTTTATCAAGTTCGCCTCGAGTTTTGTCATTAGTTAACTCAACCTATCTCTTGTTGAAGACCGTTTACCCATTCTTTCCATTTTATTTTCACCTCATCTTCATGTTCTTGTTATACTTTTCCCATTTCTTCCAAGTCTTCATCTTCTAGTTCAAACCAATTTTTCAATGTTTTAAGTCGTTGTTTTTGGGATTTTACAAATTCTTTAAGTTCTTCAATAACACGATCCTTAGACACACCGGTAGAAGAAACGGTTCCATCGATCACCATTCTTATAACTGATTCTACGGGTTCCAAGTCAAATGAATGAAACCCGGGCATATGACTCATTTATCTCGTTCTTAAGCTTTTTGATGCATAATAGCCCCATTTCTCGAAGCTTTGCCAA
Source organism: Helichrysum umbraculigerum (assembly GCA_949592205.1). NCBI lineage: Eukaryota > Viridiplantae > Streptophyta > Magnoliopsida > Asterales > Asteraceae > Helichrysum > Helichrysum umbraculigerum. The sequence goes on along the minus strand of CATIUR010000004.1, from coordinate 159,476,352 downwards.
AGGATTACCCAAGTATGTATTAAAGGCTTTTGCCTCCTTCAATTTTGGCGACAATCTCAAAAAGTGGAGATATTTTCAAAACTGAAAACGGTGAAATATCAACGCATAGGATTGAGATTGATATAATTTAAGGCTAAAAACGAAAAAACTATACTTTTGACGATAATTAAAAATACCAATTGTAAACCTCATCATCGTAGTGATTCCATAAAATCAAAACAACATATATATATTCTATAAAGTTAAAGAGTATCACATGGTTCATGGTTTATTTAAGAATCTTCTTTTGGTATAAGTGCTAACCAGTCAACGAAGTCAAACCTTAATATAAAATTTGAATGTGTTAGGTTTCATGTTTTCTATTTTTTGTTTAGGGTGAATTTTTTTTCTTTTTTCCTTTCATGTAGATGGCAATATATAAAAAAATATCATTAATACTTTTTAAAAAATTACAAAATTATGATATTCTTGTAGGGCGACGGCCCCTACTTTAGCTCTGCCTCTGTCTTCATTGTTTTTTCTTCGTGGCTTTCCAGAACGGCTAGTTTTTCGACCACAAGTTTTTTGACCATCAATCTTTTGATTAATTATTGGTTCGAGTGGAATCATGTTCTCTACGGATTGAATAAGCTCGATATATATACACTTTAAAAAGGTCATTTAAATAGTCACCAAGATTAAACATTTTCTCAAGTTCGCCTCTTATGTGGTCATTAGTTAACTCAACCAAATTTAAATCTAACTATTTCTTATCTATAACACCTTACAAATTTTAGAACTGTTTTTTTTTTTTTTTTAAATACCGGAAGCGAAAGTCCAACTGACATTAATAATTATACATTATATAATACTCATATTAGTCAATCCATTTCAAAACATAATTTATCATTTTGGGTGTTACATAATTTGAAAGACAACAATGATTTTATAAAATCAAAGATCAGAGTAAACATCGGGTCGTCAAACATTCCATCCAGTCAGCTGCTCCTTGCTCATCACATAATCTAATCATATCCTGCAAGGAGTGGTAATGTGGGGGATTAGCTCAACGCTAAGTGAATGAACCAATAATCTACATTGCAACCTAGCATAGCAAATCTGTTTACAACTAAGCATCGCATAATAAACCAGTTTACAGCAACAGCATCGTAAACACACAATCATTTGTTTACAGCATAAAGCATCGCAAACAAATATCATCCAAGAGGATCGGCGGTCCTTGAGGCGCCCTCATGCCCGGGTGGCCCCCAAGCAACCTCACACCAACTGCAGGCCAATACAGTGGTAAACCGATAGCCTAGGTACTATTTACCCACACAACACAGTATTCCTATAACCATCCATGTACAAGGGCCTGTGTTGGCAACTCAATAGTAACCTTAAACCCAAACCATGTTGACCTCTGAAACACATATGCCCAAAGGCCAGATATCACAAAATCTATATCTATCAAGGCAATATGTCAATCAACAGTTTATAAGCAGTAAAACCACGTTTACCCGTTGTAACCAAATCTGTTACAACTAAGTTACGCTGAAGGTTACAGGTCCACTCACCAACACCTCCGCCGTCCACTCAGTAGTCTAATGTCACTGAGTCTTCTCCATATCTACGAACATTATAAACAATGAGTTAGTAATTAATTCATATCATATAACTCATTTAACTTAATAATGTTAATCATCATCATTAATCCCTTATAATATAATCATTAACAATACTTATTAATTATACACTAATAACATCAACTTAACACATGGATTCTTCAAAATCAACCAAACTCACAAACTTTATTAATGATCATATATCAACTTCATCATTTCTAAGTTAGGCTTAAGTTATAATCATGAATTAAACACTAACTAACAACTCTAACACAACACCAAGCTTCTATCCATGAATATTCAACTAAACCCATAACTATCCATATGATTATCTCTTCATTTTAAACTAAGATTAAGGTTATAATCCACATATAAACATCAACTAACTATCATGCAAGTATTTCAAGCTTCAATTTCAAGTAAATCATGCTAATTCCATCAATTATCCAAAAACCCATTTTGATTACAACTTGTATAACATGATTACTTCATTTCTAGGTTAAATTAATATTACTAACCATCTTATAAACACTTATTAACACCACCTTAACCAATTTCATACTTTAATTTCGGATTAAAGTCATTAACCCGCAAAAATCATCATAAACCCTAAGAATCACCATAAATCTATAATCTTAAGCTTGAATCTAGTTAGTAATCAACAATAACATGTTTAACTAACAACAATTTCACAAAACAAACTCTTAATTTCGGATTAAACTCACTAATTAGTAAAAACCCCAAAAACCCCAATTTAAGGTTATGGAAAATGAAGAACATATGATCATACCTTGTTCTTGATGATTATAGAAGCTTGAATCCGAATTTACAAGCTCCAATTTGATGTTTTGAGAATGATTTGGTGATTAGGGTTTCTTGAATGTATGTATGCACGTACGTATGTGTGTATGTGGAGGAAATAAAGACCGACTCAATTATTGAGTATAACATCTAATTGGTTAATTTCATTCCCCGTACTTATTATTGTCTGGAACTTAAAAACCATATACGAGGAAACACTATTTTATTTTACCGCCAACTAAATTAATTTAAAACAGGTAATATTTTACTATCCACAATAAGTCATTTAGCTAATGGACCTATTAATTTCAATGCTCAAATAATATAAATCATTTATAATACAATGTAAATAATTAAATATAATAAAGAAATTACCGATTTCCACTAGGCCCAAAACGAGGATGTTACATTATCTCTTGTTGAAGACCTTTTACCCATCATTTCCTTTTTATTTTCACTTCATCTTCATGTTACTTTTTCCACTTCCTCCAAGTCTTCATCTTCTAGTTCAAACCAATTCTTCAGTGTTTCAAGTCGTTGTTTTCGGCATTTTACAAAACACCAGTAAAAAAAATGGTTCCATCGATCCCCATTTTTATAACTAATTTTACGGGTTCTAAATCAATTAAACGAAAGTCGGGCAATACATATGACTCGTTTATCTTGCTCTTAAGCTTTTTGTTGCATGATAGCCCCATTTCTTGAATCTTTGCCAAAGGATTACCCAAGTATGGATTTAAGACTTTTGCAATCTTCAATTTTGGCGACAATCTCAAAAGGTGGTGACAGTTTCAATAGTGAAAACAATGAAATATCAACGAATAAGATTGAGTTTGATATGATTTAAGGGTAAAAAAAATCATGCTTTTGACGATAATTACAAATATCAATTTTCAACCTTATAATCGTAGTGATTCAACATAATCAAAAACAACATATATGCTATAAAGTTAAACATTATCACACGGTTCATAGTTCATTTAAGAACCTTATTTTGATGAAAGTTATAACCAGTCAACAAAGACTTTTGATGTTTTCAAACATTTTTGAAATTAAAGGGAGTGAAATTTTGATTAATATATGTTATAAAAGTTTTATCCACAAGATGACAATATATAAATAATTGTTGCAAGAATGACATTAGAATTGAAATAACATATCCTTTAAAGATATATAAATGAATATAACAACTTTGAAAGTATAATAAAATCCAAAACACAAATAATAAATAAGAAATCTGTAATACAAAGTAACGATTATATTTTGTACTAATAGTAGTTTTAATATAACAAAATTATTATTACAATTAAACGTGTTCGTGTGGAGGGTAATGAGGAGGAGGTTGCTGGTTCGGGTAGAGTTGGATAAAAGAATTAATGACTTACATTCCATATTGTGTCCCTGGAGTGATAATAGTGTTGAATATGTGGATCATTGTTTAGTACTTTGTAATGAGGTTATGTTGGTATGATCAAAAGTATTTAGATGGTGGAATAATGCAAGTACGAATTTGATTGGTTTAGGGGATATATTTGAATTTGTGAATAATGCGGTTAGTTGTAGGAAATTGATTATGTAATTGTGGGAATTGGTGGTGTGGATTACTTTGTACCAGATTTGGAAAAATATAAATGCAAAGGTTATTCGGGAGAAAGACATTGAGAGAAGCGGGACTGTTTCAAGAGATACAAGTGAAAAGCTTTCAAGTGGATGATGTTGGATATTGTGTCCAATTCATAACTAATTGGAAATACTATCGTTAAAAGTGGAGTCCTTTTTGGGTTGCCCTTGATGAACGGTTAAGAGAAATAATTAAGAAAACGTGAGTTGGGAGCAATGGTTGAAAGTCTTGGACATATTTGTGGCTATCCCACATTGCTCAATGGATGAAACCATAAGGAAATGGTTATCCCACATTGCCCATGGGATGAAACTATAAGCATTTCCTTCCCCTATAAATAGAGGGGTTATGTTAAGGTTTCAAAGTGCACCATTTCTCATTCTTTCTTTCTTAGTACGAATCCTTGTAAGAGTTATTCGATTTTATATCGTTACCAAAGGATTTGGAATTTCTCTTTGGTTCGTGAGTGTGAGCCATTAGAGGTGTTCTAGTTTGGGCACTCGCCTCCAAGTAAGGAAGCTCTGCAAGATCGTCTGCGCGCGTGAGAAATTGATTTTCTCAAAGGTTAGTAATTTCTATTTATCTTATTTATTTTATTGCTTTTATTTATTCAAGTTAAGATCCCTTAGGGTTTAGTTTCCTAATTGCCTTATATTAATTTTGTTATAATTCCGCTGTGCATATTAATCTAGTTAGGGAATAGAAAACCCAACAGTGGTATCAGAGCCTTAGCTAAATAAATACTAGCATTTAATTATCTGCAATAGTATGTAGGTAAAGATAAATTAGAAATTGGCTTGTCTAAATTGGTAAAAAGAATTTACACTTTAAACCCTATATTTTGAAATGTTTAAAATATACCCCTGAATTTTAAAATGTTTTAAAATAGAACCGTAGACTTTAAGAGTTTAAAGAGAGATCTTACATATATTATGAGTTATATATATATATATATATATATATATATATATATATATATATATATATATATATGTATCATTAAAGTTAAATACATCGTCAGTCAATTGATAAATCGGCTCACCCATAGTGAACAAACTATAAGAGAGGCATAAGGCGGGTTGCTCTGCTTCCCTAAAGAAGTCAGGTTTTTAATAGGCTTCGCGCTGACCTGCTTCTCCGCTTCTTTGTGCGTTCAATGGAGCTACCGAGGACTTTTGATAGGATGATGTCAAGATCAAAAGTATGACATAAAAGTACTAAAACAAAATCCCGTTCTAGAGACTAAAAATGTGAATAGTATGCTAACCCATGAAAACCGCACATCTCTCGTATGATCTGTTAATGGAGCGTGTATGGTTTACCGGCACATTAATATGAGATCATATTGAGAGGTGATGTGGAACTCGCGATTCTCGAGCGTACTCGGGCCGGGGACCACGCGGATTTTGCATGGTTAAGTTCACCATCTTGTTCATGATCCTCGGCATACCAGTCATGAATGGTAGATGAGCATATCCGAGATTAACATGCCGTTGATAAGATTCAATGAATCTCAAAAGAACTAGGAGTTTCATAGAGAATGAAATTGACAAAGACAATTGTCTACCTAAAATAAATTCGTGATATGATTACGGCAAACCTTTTCATAAAACGAATCTAAAATACGGATCCTAGCCTTAATTTTATAATTGGGTAATTAATTAAGGAATATTCAAATTAACTAAAACTGTTTATCTTATAGATGTCTTCTACAAATGGTAATAATCCTCCCGTACCCAATCCCGCACATAACTCGAACTTCTCACTACTCTCGGTTCTTGGAAGGGAAAGACTGACTGGTCCAAACTATATGGATTGGATGCGTAACCTAAGGTTTACCTTGAGGTACGAGAACAAGGAGTATGTTCTCGATGAGCAGATTCCCGTGATTGATGAAAATTCAACCCAAGAGGAGATTGAGGCACACAGGAAACATTATGATGATGCGAATAAAGTGTCTTGTATCATGGCATCTTCCATGAGCCCCGAGTTGCAAAAGACTTTTGAGAATACTTGGGCTTATGAAATGAACCAGCAGCTTAAGGAAATGTTTCAGGCAAAGGAGAGCAAAGAACGCCTTGATGTGGTTAAGTCACTCATGGTTTGCAAACCTAAACCTGGAGCATCTATCGGTGCTTTCGTCTTGGAGATGAAAGGGTACTTTGATAGATTGGAATATTTGAACATGATGTTTGACACAGAGTTTTCCATTGCCATAATTCTGTCCAGTCTGCCAGCTGTCTACAATCAGTTTGTAATTTCATATCAGATGAATATGAATGAGAGAGAAGGCTCAATAATGGAACTTCATAATTTACTGCAAACCGCTGAGCAAGGGATCAAAAAGGATGATGTGTCATCTAGCTCAGCAGCTCCTGTGTTGGCAATTGGTCAAACTGCAAAGAAAAGAAAGAGGTCAAATTGGAAAGCAAAGACTGTAAATGAAAGTCCAAACATGGGTCCAAAAGAAAGACTGATTCTGATATTGCACCAGTGAATGATCCGAAGGAAGCAGTGTGCTTTTACTGCAACACCAAGGGGCATTGGAAACGTAGCTGCCCTAAGTACCTGAAAGACCTTGAAGATGGCAAGGTTGAAAAGAGTGTTCACTCAGGTATGTTCATGATCGAACTCCATAATACTACAACTTCTAATTCGTGGGTTTTGGATACAGGGTGTGGTACTCACATTTGCACTGTATTGCAGGGCCTAAAGGAAAGTAGGAAGTTGAAGCATGGGGAGATTAATCTAGTCATGGGAAACAGAGGAATCACGCCTGTTACCGAGATTGGAAAGTATGAGCTCGTGCTGAACTCTGGAGTTAGGATAGATTTGAATAATTGCTGTTATTCGTCAGAAATGACAAGAAACATTATTTCATTTTATGCTTTGTTTAAGGATGGTTATCGGTTTTCATTTGACAATGAGAATTGTGATATTTTGGTTTATTAAATGGTTGTTTTATTTTTAAAGCTTCTCCTTACAATGGCATATATGAAAATGTTGAATGTGTTAGCAATTTGATTTTAAATGTTGATTCGTCTAATGAGCTTGATAAATCCAAATTGTGGCATTATCGTCTTGGGCATGTAAACAAGAAACGCATTGGCCAACTCCAAAAGGATGGAGTGTTGGAATCATTCGACCTCAAGTCAGGTGATGTATGCGAATCTTGTTTATTGGGCAAGATGACTAAATCACCATTCACAGGGTCGTGTGAAAGAGGTGAAGGACTGTTGGACTTGGTACACACGGATGTTTGTGGACCATTCCGATGCACCACAAAAGATGGAAATCGATACTATGTTACATTTACTGATGATTACAGTAGATTTGGACATGTCTATCTGATTAAGCATAAGTCGGATACTTTTGAGGTGTTCAAAAGATATCAAAGCGAAGTAGAGAATCAACTGGGCAGAAAGATAAAGGTTCTCCGATCCGATAGGGGAGGAGAATACCTTAGTATCGAGTTTCTCGATCATCTTAGAGATTGTGGAATAGTTTCACAATTAACTCCTCCTAGAACGCCACAACTTAATGGTGTTGCTGAGAGGAGAAATAGAACCTTGTTAGACATGGTTCGGTCTATGATGAGTCGGGCTACACTTCCGATAAGGTTTTGGGGTTATGCATTAGAAACAGCCGCTCACATCTTAAATCTTTTACCCACCAAGAAGGTTTCAAAGACACCTTATGAGATGTGGAAGGGAAAACGTCCTTCTCTTGGTCACATCAAAATATGGGGTTGTGAAGTTTTCGTTAGACGAGAAACTCAGGACAAACTAGACTCCAGATCAGAAAAGTGTCTTTTCGTCGGCTATCCACAGGAGTCGTTTGGATATCTGTTCTACAGATCCACGGATAATGTGGTCTTTGTAGCTCGAAGAGGAGTGTTCCTTGAGAGATAAATGATATCTAAAGAGGACAGTGGGAGTAAGATTGATCTTGAAGAAATTCAAGAGTCGCCCGATAAAGAACCTACAGTAAACACTGATGTTCAACAAGAGGTGGAAACACCTGTTGAACCTGAAGACATATCCTTACCCATTCGCAGATCTAGTAGAGTTAGCAATCCTCCTCAGTACTATTATGATTTACAAATAGAACAAGAGGATAAAATTAGTGACATTACACTAAATGACTTAGATGAACCTGCTAACTACAAGGAAGCGATGGCAGGCCCTGAGGCTGCCAAGTGGAAGGAAGCTATGAAAAGCGAAATTCAGTCTATGTATGACAACCAAGTTTGGAATTTGGTTGACACTACACCCGGTCTTAAGACGGTGGGTTGTAAGTGGATCTTCAAGAAGAAGACCGACATGGATGGGAAAGTACACATTTATAAAGCTAGGTTGGTAGCGAAGGGCTATACTCAAACCCACGGGATTGATTATGAGGAAACCTTCTCACCAGTAGCTAAGATAAAGTCAATTAGGATTATGCTAGCCATAGCTGCGTTTCATGATTATGAAATTTGGCAGATGGATGTCAAAACCGCTTTCCTTAACGGGAAACTGACAGAGGATGTGTTAATGGCACAACCGGAAGGTTTTGAAGATGAAAAGTATCCTAATAGAGTGTGTAAGCTTCAGAAGGCTATTTATGGACTTAAACAAGCCTCTCGTAGTTGGAATCTCTGCTTCCATGAGAAAGTCACAGAGTTTGGATTTTTTAGAAGTGAAGATGAGTCCTGTATATATGTCAAGTTCAGTGGGAGTGTTGTAGTCTTCCTAGTATTATATGTGGATGATATACTACTCATAGGAAACGATATCCCAACTTTACAAGGTGTAAAGGATTGGTTGGGAAAATGTTTCGCTATGAAAGACTTGGGAGATGCAGCATATATTCTTGGTATAAAGATTTATAGAGATAGGTCGAGACGTCTCATAGGACTTAGCCAGGACACATACTTAGATAAAATTTTGAAAAGATTCAAAATGGAGAACTCTAAGAAAGGGAATCTGCCCTTACATCATGGCATTAAGATCAGTAAGGATCTTTGTCCGAAATCTAAGGAAGAATCGGATAGAATGAGTCGAGTCCCATATGCTTCGGCTATAGGACGATCATGTATGCCATGATGTGTACGAGGCCTGATGTCTCATTTGCCTTGAGCTTAGTGAGTCGACATCAGCAGAATCCTGGTGAAGGTCATTGGACAGCTGTAAAGAATATTCTTAAGTATTTGAGAAATACTAAGGACAGGTTCTTGGTTTATGGTGGAGAAGAGGAACTTAGAGTAATGGGTTATAGTGACGCAAGTTTCCAAACGGACAGAGATGATAGCCGTTCACAGTCTGGTTGGGTATTCTTACTAAATGGGGGAGCAGTGACATGGAAAAGTTCCAAGCAAGATACGGTGGCAGACTCAACGTGCGAGTCTGAGTACATAGCGGCTTGCGAGGCTTCAAAGGAGGCCATCTGGATTAAGAATTTCATTGGAGATCTTGGAGTTGTTCCAACGGTTCAAGACCCCATTGAAATATTCTGTGCGGTCGCCTTGAGTAAAGAACTCAAGGATCACGGAAAGTCAAAACACATTGAAAGAAAATACCATTTTGTTCGAAAGAAAGTCGAAGAAGGACACGTAATTGTGAAGAGCATAAGATCAGAGGATAATCCAGCTGATCCGTTCACAAAGCCACTTGAAAAGTCCAAACATGATGAACATGCTAGGAGCATAGGTTTAAGAGATAATGTAAAGTTTTAGTTGTTAGTTTGATTTTTGAAACATTGTAAACAATGATGGAAATTGATATAGACTTGGTGATTAAATAATAGAGATTTATTTATTGGAAGGAGTTCTACTATTTACTATTGTTTGTCATTGTGTTTCTGTTTTGCATGTTTAGACACCACTTCCCGAGTAAAACAATTTTTACTCGAACCTCCTCAGTCGTTCACACTAGTGGAAGTAAGTGGTGAATCAAGACTGTCATGGAGTGTTAGTAGATTGTCTATGGAGATTAGACATGGCATAGAGAATGCTACAACACTCATGGGTACTTAATGAGGATTTAAGTATAGGAGAGACCCGCACTCATGGAAGTTACTTCATGGATTGAAATCACGAGTAACTTTGAGATGATAATATCCCCTATTCTTAAAATGGAGATACATTGAGTTCCTAGTTTTTCAAGTCTGTTATACTTTAGTCTATTCAAACGCTGTGCGTAACTGCCAGTCATAAAGGGTATGCTAGGTATGACATGATGAGTTGACTAGTACTATGTAGTCAAAATTTATTTGTTCCTTTTCGCCTAAATGGGAAAAGCGATATCTTGGGCCCTCTGATGATTAAAGATTGACTCTAAAGTGCTAGGCCTGGCCGAGACTAAGTTGATATTTCAGTAGTCTCATATAGTCAATATAATCGGAAATCAGAAAACTAATTATGAATCTTGAGATTGATTAAAATCCATGTCTCGATTCATACGATATCTATAGAACAAAGGAATAGTTGATCACTTATCTAAAGGGCTAACTCTAGATTCGAATCAGAGTTCGGCAGTTGCGTTGGATGGCACTCTCTATTTAGTTGTAACATCCTCAAAAGTGGCCTAGTTGAAATACGGTATTTCCCTAAATTAATCGTTATTTAAATTGTATTTTAAATACTTGGTATAGTTCGATAGCTAAATTAATAGGTCAATTGGTCAATTGGCTTATGGTGATAAATGAATTATTACATGTTTTAAATTTATTTAGTTGACGGTATAATAAAAACTTATTTCTCGCAAATGGTTTTTAGGTTCCAGACAATAGATTTAGGACGGGTATAATTTATACCAAAAAATGGTGAGTCATAAAGATCAGGTCGACACCTGTTTCTTTATTTTGACACAACACCATTTTGTTCCCTGATCTTTTGCTTCCTCCACTTGAACACACATTCTCTATCAAATTAATACACAATCTGATTTCATCAAGTTAAGGGTGTGATTTTGATTCCCTTGTGTTCTTCCAATTCATTGTATCATCTTCATCATCTCCATTGTAAGTGAAATTACCTACATTTTATGTATGAACTTGAGTTGATTGAATTGGTTGAATTAATAGGATGAAATGATGAATTTGAGTTAATCTATGTTTGAATGTGTTTGTGTGTTGATTATAAACTGATTTCATGTTTAATTTAGATGAATCAGTTGTATGTTCATATGTGAAATTGAATGAATTTGGGTTCTAGTTGAATTTAGAGTGAACACATGATGCATGTATGAATCTTGGTGTTAGATGTTGCTATTAGTTGTTGCTATATGTTTACACATGTTTGTAGAGGTCAATTATAAGTCAAAATCGTGTTTGATGATTGAATTGTATGAAATTTGAGTTTTTGGTTCGAGCTGAAACTAGTTGCAGGTCTGGACCATTGCTGAAAAACATATGAACGCGATCCCGAAACCCTTGCCCGGATCGCGTTGCTATGTGTATTTTAATCCCAGGATGATTTTGTACGTATGAACGCGATCCAGCCTCTATCATCCGGATCGCGTTATCTAGTGTTAAATTGGGTCAACGGATTTTGTTCCTTGGAACGCGATCCAGCTCCTTGTCCCGGATCGCGTTTGCAAGCGTATTTTGGCAACAGAATATTTTGGTGTTAAGGAACGCGATCCAACCACACCTTACCCGGATCGCGTTTGTCAGTTTTACTTTGACGAATTTGACAACTTGTAACTTGTGTGTTATGTTATTTAACGAGTATTGAAATTATATTATGAGCATTATACTGCATTGTTTATGTGAATGTTACACTATAAATTCTAAACATGAGAGTCTAACTCGGGTTTTGATCGTGTTCTCAGATAACCAGAAGACTCAATAAGATAAGATCTTTGAGTGGAGACTACAGTCGACAAGGGTGAGTGGATCTTGGACTGTCAGTCTAATTTGGTTGTAACAATATGGTTACAACGGGTAAATGTGAATTTACTGTTTTCATTGTTAAGTTAATATTTTGCCATGATGGTTTTATTTAGCTTATTTATTGGTGTCCTTGATTGCCTTGATGGTTGTGGACTATATGAATGTCGGGGGTCAACGTGTGTTGGGTTTGTGTACTATTACTTTGGATATCATAAGCGCTTTGTGCATGTGTTGTTCACTGAAATTATGTTGTAAGTAGTAATAGTACCAAGCTATCGGTTTAGCCACTGATTTGGCCTTCAGTTGGTTTTAAGTGTTACTTGGAGAACCACCGCGGCATGAGGGTACTCCAAGGACCACCGATCCTTCATGATTAACTGTTGCTATGCTTTCCTGTATTCATTTGTTAAGCTAAGTAGGTGATAGTTTGAGATTTATTCACTTAGCTTCGTGCTAATCCCTCATTACTTCTTGCAGGTTTACTTTGGTATGTGGGTGGGCAAGAAGTACTATAGGAATGGAATGTTTGACAAGCCCACTCTGTTTTGTTAACTTTGCTAATGTTATGACATTATGTTGTGGAATTCTATAACACTAAACTTATCGTGTGTAATGTCTAGGATAATCTAGTTTAAAGACTGTATGTTTTTGGATTGCCATTTTGAGATGTAAATATGCAATCCAATGGTTTGTATTTAAATCTTGCGCTTCCTTTTATAAAAAAAAAAAAAAAAAATCCTTGTATTTTCGAGAAGGGTGTTATAAATTGGTATCAGAGCAACGGTTTGGGTGAATTGAACATGGGTTAATTGTTCAATCCCAAATCTATTTGTGTTAGTCAAACATTCCTGGGAAGTTATCATAAAAAAAAGTCCCTTAATATTATGGGTGATGATTCGTACACCACCTCTTTTTAGCCGTACACCACCAAATGTGCTTCAGGATGTTGTACTGTACAAAACTGTAAAGCGCATTAATAGTGTATGGCTAAAAATAGGTGGTGTACGAATCACCATCCTAATATTATACTTTTTGTAATCATACCACTCACAATGGGTGTTCATTATTACAATTGCGTGCACTTAAGTCTATTTATTTTAGCATGTGATATAATGTGATTTGTTTAATAAATTAGTCGTGAGGCTCATGTCAATATGTTATATATACTTAAAAAACAACAACGTTAATTGTTTAGATAAGTTGGCCAATATTTTTTGTTAATGAGAAGTTATCATAAAAAAAAGTGTACACCTTTAATGCTACTATTACAAATCGACAATCAATAAGCTAATACTCAAATACTATAATGCACTCATACTGTAATAGACTCACCACATCCATACGAATCAAATATACAAAGGTACTAAAACACTCATTTGTTGCAGGTGATCGGGAGATAAATGAATAAATCTGATGCAATATAAACCATATTTGAACTTATCTGAGGAGAAAGAGAAGATTTGTGCTTTCTGATACTCCTAACTCCTTTCCACCACCATTACCATAACTATGAGAAGATGATTGGTCACCAAGTATCATGTCCTGATAATGTGCTAGGCCTCTTCCTAGAGACACTCTTCTCATTGTATTGATTCAATGGGCATGTTCACAATCAGTGTCATTCATACTTTTAAGTCCTTCATATTTCCAATCTCGACCGATAGAACATGAAGACGGATTAACATCGTTGCATTCCGGAACTTTGGAAAAAAAATCCAGGAAAACAGAAAATTAGTTTTGAACTATAGTAAATGTGATCATATAAAATACACAAACTATTTAAGAATATAAAAAGTTACGTAAGTGGGATACAAAGTATTTGGGGTCAACCCATTCGAATATGTTACTCAAACCATAGAGCCAATCATTGATATCATACCATACTATATGTTCCCAGCTTATTGCAATCTGGAAAATCCAATAGATAATCAACTACATACGAACACAAAAGTAGAGGATTAAAAGCAGTTAGTTGTACATGAGATCTCAACATTATATCGGCTTGGCATATGAATACAAAAGTTACTGAGATTAATTGAATAACCAATTTAATGAATACATGACCTGAGTTAAACTATTTTTATAAAGTAAATTTTTAGGAGGCAAATCAAGGATAAAAGTATATCTAATAGGACATCTGAAAGGCTCATTATCTGTAGTTCTTTTTCTATAACCACAAAGTAAAAACCGAAAATGAGTTGAGAAATACTTAATTAGAAACCTTCAATAGTTCAATATATAGCAATACCATGCAATACATACATACATACACACACATTAATAAATTGGCAAAAATTATAATCTGCAATATATAACATTAAATGTACTACGATTAAGCTGTGAATTTTTTTGCACATGATTGTTGACCGTTGATAATAACGTGTAAAGCGTGACCAACAGCAGATAAGGGAGTAAGTGTAGCCTGTTCTTTCCTTATCAAGAATCTTTCATTCAAGTCGAAGTTGACACTGATCACAAACAAACGATAACTAAAAGCCCGTAAATCAATCCACCATTTCGATATAAAAAGATTTACCACAAGGAAACATGTGGATCGGGTTGAAAGTCTCTTAAAAGTGTATAATCCTATAGCCTCTTAAATATATATTTAGAAAAACTTGATTGTTGATGTAAAATGTGATTTCTAATCATATTTAACGCTCGGATACTTTTAAAGATTTGTAGAAGTGTAAAGGATAAAGTAATTGTGGGCAAACCCAACCCGAGGGGTCCATTTTGGGGTATTAAAACTGACACATTTTGGCATGTTATTTAACCTGCCCATTTTGCCACTTTGTATATAGACGCTATAGGCCAACAAAGATTGTGTTGCACTTACTCAGTCATGTACCATAAGTATCATAAGCATCTCTAGTCACATTAACTGCTAATAATCCAATTGTACCGAACGTATCGTCATTGTACGATTGCCAATCAAATCCTGCCGGTTCTTGAGTCATTTTCATCACTGTCATTTGTGCACCTACCTATTGATCACATCCTGCTTTATAATTAATTGACTAAAATAAAAATATTCCAAATTTGCAAAATACGGTATTTGTTACCCTTTTTGTATTATAAACGTCGTGCCTGATCTGCCTAATCTGCACATAAAAGCTAACCGAATCCCAACCTGCTTGATCTGCCCGTATTTCCACTCTTATATAGATGCATAATCACTGCCATCTATGTCAAAATGATCTAGAGTTTTGTCCAAATC
The DNA here is from genome assembly GCA_949592205.1 of Helichrysum umbraculigerum. Taxonomy (NCBI): domain Eukaryota; kingdom Viridiplantae; phylum Streptophyta; class Magnoliopsida; order Asterales; family Asteraceae; genus Helichrysum; species Helichrysum umbraculigerum. The sequence continues at coordinate 159,461,231 of CATIUR010000004.1, read as the reverse complement.
TTCTTCATCTCCTACTTCGTATCAATGCATTGTTGCTGTGATGAATTCAATGTGGTCGATCGACCCATTCAAATATACATTAAACATGGGGTTTGAATAGATAATCTTTTAATCTTGAAATCTCAAAGCAACTTAAGGCATCCATGATCTATTTAACAATTCAACATTTTCGTTCCAAATCTGTTTTGTAGATTATGATGATATGATATTCTTAAACTTTTTGTAAATCGAACTTTGGTTTATTTATTCTAAATCTCTTTTAAGCCCAGGACCCAATTATTGGCATGATTACGAATTGACTTTTCAAGAGTTTATACTTTAGTCACTCGTTGACCATAAGAGATAAATGTGACACCCGTCAAATTAGGACTAGAATTTAGTGCCTAATCAAGTTTTAATACATGTAATTAGTTCTGTGTTAGGCTAATTAATGTATCAATTATTATATATATATTGTTGAATATATATCTACAATTACGCGGTTTGTTTAAATCGTACGAGTTTCAAATCGAATGAATTTCGATACAATTAATACGGACGTTGGTGTAAAATTTATTAAGGTAATACAAACATTATTCAATAACTCAATTTTATTAGGAATATTATTTATTGTAATATTTCGTGGTCAATTCGTATTTCACAAATAACACATATATAATTAAAATACAAACGCGCAAACAAATATAACGAATTTCATTTTAAATATCATAAATAGATAATTGGTAAAATTTTACAATAAAACATTATGTAATAATTTATAATTTAAAATGTATCCTTAAATAAATAAAATAAATATTTAACGTTTAAACGACGGAGTAAACGAACACCGCACGGAGCGCGGGGGTTCAGGCTGAGAGTGGAACTCCCAACCAAAACCCCCTCCTTTTCTTCATTTTCTTTCATTTCTCACCTTCCACCTCTCTCTCTCCTCTTATTTTTCTCTCAACTAAACCACAAACCAAATTCAACAAAAATCGCAAATAAACATACTAAACAACCTCGGATCTTCAAGCCCCTTTGGAAATAAACGACCCCCTCGCGACGATCTACACTTCTACCTTTCCGGAATTTCATTTCGGCGATTTGTAAGTTTCCGACACAACTCCGAAAACTCTCGTTTTTAAGTTTTATAACTTGCTAGTTGTTTGTATAACCTTGTAATGTCCTAAAATGGGTTGGGTAAAAATATTAGGCCGATCGATGGCCGGAAAACGCGTTTTTGGAGTTGAAACTCCGATCAGACTCCGTACGTCGCATTTGGCCTGGGGCAAATGCGACGCAGCGACCTACGTCGCACTATATCCTCAACGTCGCATATAGCGACGCAGCGACCTACGTCGCATTATATCCCCAACGTCGCATATAGCGACGCAGCCTATTACGTCGCATTGACTTGCGAACGTCGCACATAGCGACGCAGACCTTAACGTCGCAACACGAACCTACGTCGCATAAGCGACGTAGCACCCTACGTCGCTATTGACTTAGCACTGTTGACTTTAGCGACGCAACCCTTTTCGTCGCAAAACTCCTACGTCGCAGGCTACGTCGCACAAAACAGAATCTTCAAACCTCAAAATTTTGAAGTCAAAGTTACTGTTCAAAAAAAGTCAAATTTACTGTAGCAGTACTGTAGCAAAGTCAACATTTTAGAATTATTATTATTTCAACTAAATCACCAACGGGCCGTACACATTTTCAAATACACAATTGAATCAACTAAGTCATAGTAACTTAGATAATTCAATCAAACAAGTCGTTGTAACTTGTATCAACTTATTCCAAACAAGTCGTGGTAACTTGTAACAAAACAATCAACCAAATCGGGGTAATTTGGACATCAAGTTAAGCAAACAATTTCAATGGTAGTCTTTCGAGATACCGGTACAATTAATGACAATTTAAGTGTCGTGGACACATTCAGGTTTCAAGCCTTTGGACACCAACTCACAGCTAATTACTTCAAGTTTATTAAGTTAAACATTTCAAGACTCATGTGAGTTTCATAGCCCCATTTTCACTGCTTTACAACTAGGGGTGTGATATTACTACTCGATTTTGTTTTACAAGTAGAACGCAAGTGCCAAACTTCAAATACTACATGAGTTTCAAGCTAATCAATTTAAAGTCCTCCATAAGCATAGTCTCTAGTATTTTATAGCGTGAATGTTAGTATATGATATCATATGGGATTGACAATCCTTATCCGGGTTAGCACGCACTAACCGGTCAAACGGATGTATTAGCATTTGGGAAGACGAGTGTTGATTAGGCACTCGTAGGAGGCACTCCAAGTTAGGTTTCCTTAATTGGGCCTGACAAATCAAGTTAAGCTCAGACTATGTGCTCATGGACAGTATAACTTTTATTTTGCTTAATTGCATTTTAAATTCAATATAAATCTTGCGGTTCTTACAACTATACATTGACATACAAACCTGTGAGCTCACCAGCGTTTTCGCTGACCCATTTTAGTATTTATCACAGGTACCCAGCAGTAGTTTGGCTGCACAAGCAGGAATTATTAGCTCGAGTCAGCATACATACAACTAGAGATTGGACTGCATTATTGTATTTTGTAAAAGTAATTATGCTATGTAATCTCTAAATTTCAGGAACCGAGCTAATGTAACAATATTTTGATGTAAACATTTACTTTATCTATACAAGTTTAAAACGACGCATATAGTGGTCGTTCATTATATCTTATGTGCTTTGTATATTGATTAGTGACACCCAAATCAAGCTTCCGCAAATCATCAAATTTGGGGGTGTCACAATAAACTATGATTCGAATTGACCTATTTATTAGTAAATGGTGAAAGTTGAACATCTTTAACTGCATAAGTGTATTAAGAAAATACCTTACACATCTTGTTGCATGATGTAACCCAGCTGTTAAGTAAGCATGCTTCTATGAAAAGAAAAAAATTCTCAAACAAAAAAGAGAAGGAATGCTTGAGAAAATATCTGAGATTAAATTGAAAGTCTTGGATTCTACTAAAGATTAGTGACATGAAGGGTATAAACAAAAATAGGATAGATTTGAACTATATAAATTTGAACTGTCTCAATTGAATTGAAAACAGAATATAGAGATGATCTCTTGCCCGAACCTTGACTAAAACTACGTAAACTATAGATGTAGAGGAAAAAAATTGAAAAATGAAGCCAACCCCAATTGAAAAAATTGCCACTTATAAGTTATAATTGTAAGTATACTAATAATCTTTATATAATTTTTAAATGAGTTGCACAATTCCATTGAGACCAACCTCTGTAAACCCCCGCAGTTGTCACATAGAATTGACAAATTAACAAATAGTAAGCCAACCGTACAAATCCTTAAAAATAGACAAAAAAAAAATACTTATATAGAACATGTACCACAAAAATTTCTTTATGTCTTACTTAATTGGAACATGTACCAAAGGAAAATACTGCTACTGATGATACAGATATTGCTGGCCCATTGTCACCTTCTAGGCAACCGATTATATTTAGGTCCCCTACAATTCATGCAATGATTTCACTGTTGCTAACCATGGATCCCGTCAACCAATTTGTCCATCACTTGTCCATACTTTTTGCCACAACTTATTCTCAGATTATAGATTTTATATATACATCTATACAGGGAAAATGTTGTCTTCCCTTCACTTTTAGAGACCTTATACTCAAGCAGTTCACATAATCCAACATCCACATCTTCTTCCCTAACAATGATCCAGTTTTTAAATGGTTATTATTCTAATTCACGGAATTTACTTCAATTCAAGGCAATCATTCTTAGTCTGATGGCAGGAGGATACACAAACATTCTTTTCACATCCTACAATTCAAACATTCATATCTGGTACATACTAAGACTGTGAAACAACAGTTTACATCCACATATGCCATATTAGAATCTAATAAATAGATAAATATAAGAAGCAGTAAGTTTGAGTTCAAGAACCTTCATCTTTTTAGAATACTGGGATTAGGACAACATTTAATCAATTGAACATAACTCAAGGCTTAAAGGCTTTAAATCACAAAATCTCTTGGACTTGATAATAAACTCAGTAAAATAAATAATTAAATGAAACATAAACTTTTATTTTATAAAAGTACCTTCTTCTCCAATCCAAATTGGTTTGGATTATACTTGGTATACGATAGAATCAAAAAAAAAAAATATTTAACAATCGCACCTAATGTTCTGACAACTGCCACATTTTTGTGAGCAATATCGTGACTCATCATGGCATCATATAAACTTGAGAATTATTAAGGAAGCAAACACCTTTCGAACTTGAAACACATAATAAAAGAATCAAAAACAGTTAAATCATACGAATTGAATTAGCATTTGAGATAACAAATACGTGTTATTGACAGCATGTTGCTTGCCTGTTTTTGATCCTTGTAGTGCAATCACACGTGTGATTCCATTAGCCCATTCACACGAAGAGGTTGTTCAACTACATCCCCTTTCTCAAGATGACCACTGCATGCCAATATACCTGAAATATATATACTAACACAAACATCAAATAAAAAACACGAAAATCAAGTGCTAACGTCATCAATCAATTATAGATATAAAAATATCTAAAGTTCAGTCAAAATAATACAAAACATGTGTAATCTTTGTGCCATAATGGAGTTCTTGTTCCGTTTTCTTCAAGAATAAAAAAAGAATCAACAACAAATATTCAATAAGATGGATCTTGTTTGTATGTGTAACACCCCCGAAATTCACTGTTTTGCGGAAGCATAGTTTGGGGTGTTACTAATCAAATATCACAGCACAAAGGTAAAGTAAACGACATCTATATGCAACGTTTGTAAATTAGTTACATTCCATAGATATATTGTTTGAAAACTTAGTGTTTTCGTATACAAAAATGTAGTTTCCCTAGAGTCCGCGCGTGTAGCGGGAGATTCTATTACATAATCAAAATATACAAAAGATAATGCTAAGAATCTCCGTTAATGCAGTTGTGTTGAAATCATGCGACTCTAGCTAAAATCCTGGAGTAATCCTACTCCATCCGGGTACCTGAGAAAACATGCTAAAATGTGTCAACCAAAAGGTTGGTGAATCTCACAGGTTTGTAAGTAATATCGGCTTTGAACACGAGATTTCATTAGTAATGCCCGTAGGCGTAAAATCAGCCATTGCAATCCAGCAATCGTAAAATCAGTATTTGCAATCCAGCAAATGTAAATAAGTAAGTTTATACCGTTGCCATGAGGCTCATAATCGAAGCTTAACCCGTAAGTAATAAGTTTGCTCCCGTGACATGCTCGTAAATGAGCAAGCATCAGTAACGAATAAGTTGTCACCCGTTTATACGTGTAAATCGGTACGTGGCAGCGCTACTGCCCCGGGTGGGGAGGGTCATTTCCCTAATGGATCCATTAACTACTGTTCGCGCTTAAGTCCATAACTAACGATATATGATGGAGAGACTTCTGTAAATAGTAATTAACTCATGCAATTCCGTTTGGTATAGAAATCAGTTTAGTACTTGTGTTCAGGAAAAATCAGTAGCATGTATCTCCCCCAATAAGATAAAACAGTAAAAGTGGGGCCGTAAGACTCACCTGAGTCTTGTAGTAATCAGTTGCAATTAGCAAGTAGTAAGTAAAGCAAGTAGGTTCTCTGAACCCGTAACCTTCAAATGCCTAATCATATGAAGTTATGTAAGTATGCGTCTCACGAGACGTTTCGTTTAGATGTACACAACTAGTATATCCAGTGTTTGTCCGTATGTTTGTAATTGTTTGTTTGTTGGAAAACGTGTTTGGCCCGTTGGTGACGGTTTGTAGCAAAAATTCTAAAATGTTGACTTTGCTACAGTACTGCTACAGTAAAATTTGACTTTTTTGTACAGTAACTTTGACTTTAAAATTCTGGTTTTCTGTGTTTTTACGACACAATCTGCGACACTAAAGTTTGGTATGCGACACAGTGGTTGTGTCGCATAAGGTGCGACACAAGAGCTCTGCGACACAGTGGTTGTGTCGCAAAAGCTTGCGATGCTAATTTAATAGCGACATAACGGTTGTGTCGTATAAATTACGACATAGTATGCGACATAGAGTGCGACACAATATTGTGTCGCAAAGATTACGACACTAAAGGATCAGTACGACACAAGGTGCGACACTAATGGGTTTATGCGACACAGTGTGCGACACAAGGCTTGTGTCGCACGTATGAACACCAGCCCAGAAACTTACGGGTTTCGAGAATTTTCGACCAAAAACGCAAATCTAACCCATTTTTGAGCTATAAAATCGTGTATTATTCCTGTATTAGGTTATATCTAAGTTGTGTACACATCAAAACATTAAAACATTACATCAAATTGAATAGATCTAAGATTTTAGAAATTTCTTACTTTTGCAAATCGAGCTAAATGGAGGATGAAATGGTGAAAACGATCTTGGTATTCTTGCTCCACTCGTGATGGTGATTCCGAATATGTAATTTTCGTGGTCGGGATTTGATTCCGAAAATTTGGTGTAGATTGGAGTTGAGAGAGTTTGGTTTGTGTGTGTTTTGTGATAATGAAAAATGAAAGAGAGAAGTGAGAATGGGGGTGGGGTTTGGCTGATCCACCAAGGAAGGAGGGGGAAATACTCCCCAAAACACAGTGTTGACTCCGTGTCCTAATCGTTTAATCACTAGTTTTTAATATTGAACCAAACGTTTATATTTTTAAAATATAACTAAAGTATTTAAATAAAAATACTTTGAAATTAATAGTAAAACATTTGTCGCAATATTTTAATTATTAAGTCGCGTTTATTACGTTTTGTTGCGTTAGTTAAAATGTCGTCGCGATAATATATAAATAATGCTCGTTCAGTTGCGTATTTTATATAACAAAATACGTTCTCATTATTTAAGTAAATTTCTGTCACCAACGTCCAAGTAAACTGTGTCGGACTCCGTCCGGTTAATTCGCACGATTTATCCAAATCGCGTAAGTACACACACATATATATAAATCACCTTATATATATATACAAATAGAGCCTGTAATTAGTCCTATTACATACTAATTACAACCTCTTACAAACAATTAGGCATAATTAAGTATCCTAATTATGCAGGTGTTACATTCTCCCCTTGTTAAAGAAATTTCGTCCCGAAATTAGCTTGAGTGCACGGACGGTGCGTTATCTGGGAAAAGATGTGGGTATTTCTGTCGTATTTGGTCTTCCCGTTCCCAGGTGAACTCAGGGCCGCGCCTAGAATTCCACCTGACCTTTACGATGGGAATACGACTCTGTTTCAATCGTTTGACCTCACGGTCCATGATTTCCATAGGTTCCTCGACAAAATGAAGTTTATCATCGATTTGAATTTCGTCGAGCGGTATAATCAGTGTCTCGTCAGACAGACATTTCTTCAAGTTAGAAATGTGGAATGTGTTGTGTACGCTGCTAAGTTCAGCAGGAAGTTGCAGGCGGTATGCCACTGGACCAATCCTTTCCAGGATTTCGAATGGTCCGATGTATCTAGGATTTAGTTTGCCTCGCTTTCCGAATCGAATGACACCCTTCCACGGTGCCACTTTGAGAAGTACCTTGTCCCCTACCTGGAACTCAAGGTGTTTGCGTCTCACGTCAGCATAGCTTTTCTGACGATCACGTGCGGCTTTCAACCGGTTTTGAATACCAACGATTTTCTCAGTAGTTTCTTGAATGATATCTGGACCCGTGAGTTGGGAATCTCCTAACTCAGTCCAACAGATAGGTGATCGGCATTTACGCCCGTAAAGTGCCTCGAAGGGTGCAGCCTTTATGCTGGTATGGTAACTGTTGTTGTAAGAGAACTCGCACAACGGTAAGTGATTTTCCCAAGAAGTACCGAAGTCAACTACGCAGGCTCGTAGCATATCCTCCAGTGTTTGAATAGTTCGCTCGCTTTGGCCATCGGTTTGCGGGTGATAAGCAGTACTCATATCCAGACGAGTACCAAGAGATTTTTGTAGCGATTGCCAAAAGTTAGAAGTAAAACGGCTGTCCCTATCCGAGATGATCGAGATAGGTACACCGTGTCGCGAGATGATTTCTTTGACATAGATGCGAGTCAGACGCTCCATCTTGTCGGTTTCCTTGATGGCCAGAAAATGAGCAGATTTCGTGAGACGGTCCACGATCACCCAAATGGTATCGCAACCACTCGAAGTTTTCGGTAGTTTGGTGATGAAGTCCATGGAAATCTGTTCCCATTTCCATTGAGGAATTTCAGGTTGTTGGAGCAACCCCGAGGGTCTTTGGTGTTCGGCCTTGACTTTGGAACAGGTTAGGCATTTACTGACGTACAAGGCAATGTCAGCTTTCATGTTAGGCCACCAATACAACCCTTTGACGTCATGATACATCTTATCAGAACCAGGATGTATAGAGTATCGAGATTTGTGAGCTTCAGCCATCACCAAATCTCGCAAGTTTCCGAATTTGGGTAACCACACCCGGTTAGAGAAGTATCGAGTTCCATCGGGTTTGATTTCGAATTGTTTATCCAAGCCTCGCAAGGCTTCATTTTTCAAGTTTTCATCGTTGAGTGCTTCAAGTTGAGCGGTAAGGATTTTAGCAGGAAGCTCGTTACGAATTGTCATAGAAAGTGCTCGGACTCGAAGGGGTTTCACTCGTTCTTTTCGGCTTAAGGCATCGGCAACTACGTTAGCCTTGCCCGGATGGTATTTGATCTCGCAGTCGTAGTCACTAAGTAACTCAACCCAGCGACGTTGTCTCATGTTTAGATCTTTCTGATCGAATATGTGTTGGAGACTTTTGTGATCGGTAAAGATGGTGCTTTTCGTACCGTAGAGATAATGTCTCCAGATTTTCAATGCGAAGACCACAGCACCTAACTCGAGGTCGTGGGTCGTATAGTTTTTCTCGTGAATTTTTAGTTGTCGTGAGGCATAGGCAATGACTTTTTCTCGTTGCATCAACACACAACCAAGTCCTTGGTGTGAGGCATCGCAGTAAACTACGAAATCGTCGGTGCCTTCGGGTAAGGACAAGATTGGTGCACTGCAAAGTTTGTTTTTCAATAGCTGGAAAGCTGACTCTTGTTTATCAGTCCAATCGAACTTTTTATCTTTCTGAGTCAGTGTGGTTAGGGGGACAGCTATTCTTGAAAAGTTTTCGATGAATCGACGATAATAACCAGCAAGACCTAAGAATTGTCTCACTTCGGTTGGGGTGATCGGTGACTCCCAGCCCTTGATTGCTTCAATCTTGGCGGGATCAACATGAATTCCTTGGCTGTCAATCACGTGCCCGAGGAATTGAACGGTTCGAATCCAGAATTCACACTTAGAGAATTTTGCATATAACTCTTCGTGTTTCAGAAGTCCTAGAATGGTTTTCAGATGTTGAGCATGTTCCTGCTCGTTGCGAGAGTAAATCAGGATATCATCGATGAACACAATGACGAATTTGTCAAGATATGGTTTGCACACCCGATTCATAAGGTCCATGAATACGGCCGGTGCGTTAGTCAACCCGAATGGCATCACTTGGAATTCGTAATGCCCATAACGAGTTCGGAAAGCTGTCTTTGGGATATCATTGTCACGGACTTGGAGTTGATGATAACCCGACCGTAGATCAATCTTTGAGTAAACACTCGATCCCTGGAGTTGGTCAAACAGATCATCAATTCTAGGAAGTGGGTACCGATTCTTTATGGTTAGCTTATTCAGCTCTCGGTAATCGATACACATGCGGTAAGATCCATCTTTCTTTTTCACGAACAAGACCGGAGCTCCCCAAGGTGAGGAACTTGGTCGAATGAATCCTCTGTCCAGGAGTTCCTGTAGTTGGTTAGACAACTCCTGCATTTCGGATGGTGCTAAACGGTAAGGGGCTCGTGCCACGGGTGCAGCTCCGGGCACAAGTTCGATTTGGTAATCAACTTGTCTAGGTGGCGGAAGTCCGGGCAAGTCTTCAGGAAAGACTTCCGGGAAATCCCGCATGATCGGAACATCCTCAAGTCGCTTCTCCTCCGACTTCTTCTCCGTTACATGTGCAAGGATGGCTTGATACCCTTTTCGTAGGTATTTTCTAGTTTTCAGACAGGAGACAATATTCAGAGTTCGTCTGCCGGTCTCCCCTTGTAGGACTAAGGTTCCACCGGAGACAAGAGGTATGCGAACGAGTTTGTCATGACAGATGATTTCAGCTCGGTGCTTGGATAACCAATCCATACCGACAATAATATCGAAGCTGCCGATCTCGACAGGGATTAAATCAATGGAAAACGTTTCGTTCGTGAGGTTAAGTGTACAGTTGTGTATGATGCTATCAGTCTCAATCAGTTTGCCGTTAGCTAATTCTACAATGTATTTAGCATCTAAGGCAGTGGGAGTTATATCAAGTAAAGGGCTAAATTTCTCAGAAATGAAGCTTCTATCGGCACCGGTATATAATACAGAAGCAGTAAGGTCGTTGAGAAGGAACGTACCCGTCACGACATTCGGGTCTTGTCTGGCTTCCCCAGCCTTGATGACGAATGCTCTACCACGAGCAGGGTTGTTGTTGTTTTTCAGCTTTGGGCAATCTTTCTTGAAGTGCCCTGAATTTCCGCACCCAAAGCAGGCCTTTGGTGCATTGGTGTTGGGGGTAGCAATGTTGGTTCGGCAATCCTTGGCTAGATGCCCGAACCGTTTGCAGTTGTAGCAAGGGCAAGAACCGTCATGATGGCGGCTGCATTTGGAACAGTAAGGCTTGTTCCCGCTGTACCCTTTCTTTTCCGAAGTCCCCGATGAATAAGCCTTAATGTACTCAGGCTTTTTGTTGGAGGTTTGGTTGGATGAGTTGGGGTTACCTTCCCACTTGCGTTTGTTGTTTGCAGATGGGGTTGAAGTTGTGCCACGGCGGACAGAATTTGCCGTTAGTTCATGGGCCATACGGATGGCGCTCTGAATAGTACCCGGTTTGGATGAAGTCACCAGGTCCTGTAGTCTCTCGGGAAGTCCATCAATGAATTTCTCGATCCTCTTGTACTCAGGATCGACCATGGTTGGGCACAGAAGTGCCAGTTGGTGGAAACGGTTGGTATAACCGGTGATGTCATCACCCTGCATCTTGTGGTTCCAGAATTCCATTTCCAGCTGTTTCAATTCATCCCTGGGGCAGTACTCGCCCCTCAACATCTCCTTCAACTCCTCCCACGGGAGTTTGTAAGCATTAGCAACACCCACAGTCTGGGCATAGGTGTTCCACCAGGTGAGTGCGGTGTCAGTAAAAGTACTAACGGAGAACTTAACTTTGTCTCCTTCCGCACAGTTGCAGATCAGAAATACGGATTCAACTTTCTCGATCCAGCGTACTAGACCGATAGCTCCCTCAGTACCTGCAAAGTTTAGAGGTTTGCAGTTCTGAAAGTCTTTGTATGAACAGGGTTTAGCAGTAGGGGTTTCAGCGGCATCGCTGTTCCTCGTGGAATTTGGTGGAGTATTCCGATCCAAGGCTTCAGTAACAGCCTGGGTTATAAGGGAGGTAATCTGGGCATCGGTGTATGGTCTTGTCTTTGGCGGCATGATTCTTCAATAAAAGAAATGAAGATACATGAGATTTTGTAGGAACTTGTAATTGTCATAGATGTACATGTATAAAAGCAGTAATACATAACATCAACATGGAAAAATGACAATTATTATGAGTTGAAATATCAAGGAATATTTGATAGATAATGTGAGTTCAAAGGTTACATCCTACAGAGATATTACAAAAGGTGTCGGGAATTGTTACATCCGACTAGTTTATAGAGTAGTGCTAGATAGTCAAAAGATTACGAGATAGATTATAAGACAAAGACTACACTAGTCTTCATGTAGATTAATTTGTTCCATCAGCGCGACAAGGCGGTCCACGGTTTCTGCTAGTCTGTTGGTTTGCCTGGCGTTGTCTTCCACCAAGGCCAGTCGTTGTGCTAGTGTTCGAGAGTGATCCTCAGTCTCCTGTGAACGCTGTTCACATTCCTCTAGTCGGTTTCGTACAAGTTCATCCGCACCTAATTCGGCGGTCATGGAATCCTGAATTATGCTTACAGAGAGGTTGGTATCCTCTTGTTCTCGCTGGAGTTGGGATATGTGATCAAGTGCTTGGCGAAGCAGGTAGGTCATTCGGTGTTGTTCCCGTTCGAGACTTTCAAGCCTTTGCTCTTGACGGCGGAATTGGGTAGCCAACACTGGCAACGTGAGATGTGCCGAGTCCTGAGAGTTATGAACAGGATAAGGGCTATTTCGAGGCGACCTTGTGTTCCTCCTGGCTACTCGTGGGTTCCGTGACCCATGTGAGTGAGAGTGTGACGGATTAGGTGGTGTGTTTGCCATTCCTGTGGCAGAATGTAAGTAAGACGAGGCTAATATATATACATATATCATATCCAGCCTATTGTCTAGCACGTATCAAGTAATGGTCCGGTTCTCTCGTGGTCAGAGTCAACTAACGTATCCCCGTTCAACATAATCATTTCAGACCTTACATCATCTTTCCTTAATTGTACATAGTTGATCAGGCTATGTTAAATTAAAGTCGTATGCTGTAATTTCTGAACCAGTCATGTCTAATAAGAGAATACTGCCTAACGGTCATAGTCTAGGCCCACTAAATGCAACCTAGTTCACTATAACCTTAGGCTCTGATACCAATCTGTAACACCCCCGAAATTCACTGTTTTGCGGAAGCATAGTTTGGGGTGTTACTAATCAAATATCACAGCACAAAGGTAAAGTAAACGACATCTATATGCAACGTTTGTAAATTAGTTACATTCCATAGATATATTGTTTGAAAACTTAGTGTTTTCGTATACAAAAATGTAGTTTCCCTAGAGTCCGCGCGTGTAGCGGGAGATTCTATTACATAATCAAAATATACAAAAGATAATGCTAAGAATCTCCGTTAATGCAGTTGTGTTGAAATCATGCGACTCTAGCTAAAATCCTGGAGTAATCCTACTCCATCCGGGTACCTGAGAAAACATGCTAAAATGTGTCAACCAAAAGGTTGGTGAATCTCACAGGTTTGTAAGTAATATCGGCTTTGAACACGAGATTTCATTAGTAATGCCCGTAGGCGTAAAATCAGCCATTGCAATCCAGCAATCGTAAAATCAGTATTTGCAATCCAGCAAATGTAAATAAGTAAGTTTATACCGTTGCCATGAGGCTCATAATCGAAGCTTAACCCGTAAGTAATAAGTTTGCTCCCGTGACATGCTCGTAAATGAGCAAGCATCAGTAACGAATAAGTTGTCACCCGTTTATACGTGTAAATCGGTACGTGGCAGCGCTACAGCCCCGGGTGGGGAGGGTCATTTCCCTAATGGATCCATTAACTACTGTTCGCGCTTAAGTCCATAACTAACGATATATGATTGAGAGACTTCTGTAAATAGTAATTAACTCATGCAATTCCGTTTGGTATAGAAATCAGTTTAGTACTTGTGTTCAGGAAAAATCAGTAGCATGTATCTCCCCCAATAAGATAAAACAGTAAAAGTGGGGCCGTAAGACTCACCTGAGTCTTGTAGTAATCAGTTGCAATTAGCAAGTAGTAAGTAAAGCAAGTAGGTTCTCTGAACCCGTAACCTTCAAATGCCTAATCATATGAAGTTATGTAAGTATGCGTCTCACGAGACGTTTCGTTTAGATGTACACAACTAGTATATCCAGTGTTTGTCCGTATGTTTGTAATTGTTTGTTTGTTGGAAAACGTGTTTGGCCCGTTGGTGACGGTTTGTAGCAAAAATTCTAAAATGTTGACTTTGCTACAGTACTGCTACAGTAAAATTTGACTTTTTTGTACAGTAACTTTGACTTTAAAATTCTGGTTTTCTGTGTTTTTACGACACAATCTGCGACACTAAAGTTTGGTATGCGACACAGTGGTTGTGTCGCATAAGGTGCGACACAAGAGCTCTGCGACACAGTGGTTGTGTCGCAAAAGCTTGCGATGCTAATTTAATAGCGACATAACGGTTGTGTCGTATAAATTACGACATAGTATGCGACATAGAGTGCGACACAATATTGTGTCGCAAAGATTACGACACTAAAGGATCAGTACGACACAAGGTGCGACACTAATGGGTTTATGCGACACAGTGTGCGACACAAGGCTTGTGTCGCACGTATGAACACCAGCCCAGAAACTTACGGGTTTCGAGAATTTTCGACCAAAAACGCAAATCTAACCCATTTTTGAGCTATAAAATCGTGTATTATTCCTGTATTAGGTTATATCTAAGTTGTGTACACATCAAAACATTAAAACATTACATCAAATTGAATAGATCTAAGATTTTAGAAATTTCTTACTTTTGCAAATCGAGCTAAATGGAGGATGAAATGGTGAAAACGATCTTGGTATTCTTGCTCCACTCGTGATGGTGATTCCGAATATGTAATTTTCGTGGTCGGGATTTGATTCCGAAAATTTGGTGTAGATTGGAGTTGAGAGAGTTTGGTTTGTGTGTGTTTTGTGATAATGAAAAATGAAAGAGAGAAGTGAGAATGGGGGTGGGGTTTGGCTGATCCACCAAGGAAGGAGGGGGAAATACTCCCCAAAACACAGTGTTGACTCCGTGTCCTAATCGTTTAATCACTAGTTTTTAATATTGAACCAAACGTTTATATTTTTAAAATATAACTAAAGTATTTAAATAAAAATACTTTGAAATTAATAGTAAAACATTTGTCGCAATATTTTAATTATTAAGTCGCGTTTATTACGTTTTGTTGCGTTAGTTAAAATGTCGTCGCGATAATATATAAATAATGCTCGTTCAGTTGCGTATTTTATATAACAAAATACGTTCTCATTATTTAAGTAAATTTCTGTCACCAACGTCCAAGTAAACTGTGTCGGACTCCGTCCGGTTAATTCGCACGATTTATCCAAATCGCGTAAGTACACACACATATATATAAATCACCTTATATATATATATACAAATAGAGCCTGTAATTAGTCCTATTACATACTAATTACAACCTGTTACAAACAATTAGGCATAATTAAGTATCCTAATTATGCAGGTGTTACAGTATGAAATTTTGAAATTTTGAGTTTTAGCATCAACAATTGACTAAAACGATTTTATCAAAATTCCATCATTATTTAAGCTACAAAAATTCTATAAGATCATTATCTACCTTTATACAGTAGAGCCTTTGTCTCCTTCACATACTTTGTGTGTCCACTACATGAGTTGCTTCGACGATGTACGGATTGATCCATTAAATCTCACGTTATCTTGGAGTTCTTGTTCTATTACTTCAAGAAAAGAAAAGATTAACGACAAAGACACAGGATCACATGGATCTTATTTGTAACAAAGTTACATTATTAGCATCAACAATTGAATAAAACGATTTTGCCTATATTCCATCATTAATAAGATCATTATCTACCTTTGTACCATAAGATCATTAACAGTCCAAAATACATTGACTACACGAATTCAAGTTCCAGGGTTAAAAAGTTTTGTGATTCGTCATTTGAAGGTTCTAAAGAAGGAAGTAATAATGTAAATACTTTAACAAATTAAATGTCATTAATTATTTAAGAACTCTTTTGGAAATTTTGGACGAAAATATTGTGGAATCCTACGCCAAAATTTTAGTAACTTTCAAATTGGTATGATCTCTTAAGGCTAACATATATTTCCTATGTATATGAGACTCCCTATATATTCAAATAATAATATAATATAATTTCCTAAAATTATGCATGCAATTAATAAGTTGATTTTGTCAATTATGATTCCAAAAGTGAAACCGTATTCTTTAAATATTTATTATTTACGAATTAATTAGCATGGGTTTTTAAGTCTTTTAATCAACCATAATCCACTATTTAGGTAGTCATTATATCTAAATCTAATCAATGGTACTAATTAAAATGTCTAATTAATTGAATGGTCAAGATTAACTAATAAGGGGCTTATTGAATAATGACAACCTAATTTACACTTTGTTATAATATATAAGAGAGATTTGTTTAGTTAATGATAAGTTTATAAGAGTCGATATTTTTGCACTGCTAGGGCAAAACAATAAAAGACATGATAATTATTTATTAGATCAAAACCTTTTGCTTTTGTTTCTACTTGTTTTATTATAATAATAATAACACCCCTAAATAGATTAGATGCATATATAGAAAAGTCTAATCATTTATTTTGAACTCAATAATAAAAGAAACTAGAAATTTAGGTTCGTGCAATGCACGGGTTTTGAATTATACCGATTTGTATTGTACATATATATTTAATTTGTTGGAAAGCACTAAAAATATTGATATTTTGTTACTTTGTCATTTTTTTATATTTATATGTTTATATCTTGTGTATTTTTAAAGGGCAAAATAGCCCAAAATAGATTACTCTTTGGACTTTAGGTTTTTTTTTTTTTTTTTTTTTTTACCATTTTCCCCTTTTATAAATATTATATTCAAAAGTTTAATGAAAATAAATCTGAAATCTTTATAATCTTAAATTATATTTTATTGTAACTTTATTTGACAATCTAAATTTTGTGTAACGCTTACGAATCGAATTAGTCGTTAGTTTTAAATTGAAATTTAGTTAATACATATCAAGAAGCAAGTAATTGCTTTAATTAATTAAACATATTTAAGTCAGTATGGATAAACATAATTTCACGATAGTTACTATATAATATTAAAGTAATAGTTATATAAAATTAAAGTAATAATTAATTATAATTTTAGTTAGTTTAAATTGTCCACGCATCAACAACGTACTCTTACAAATAATGATGTCTCTGACAAAGTATCAAAATGAATGCCAGTATGGCCCAACGATATGTGGTGGGCCCATCAACTAAGAGTTTAATGAAAACCGGTTTTCATCATGCACCTCTAGGCATGTGTGTGTATATATATATACACGATACGATGCACATATATTATGTGAGGTAATTTAGTTGTAGGATTGTGTTCACATAAAAAAAATGTAAAACACGCGCAATATGCATAATACATGTGTTACTATTTATGGTACTAATGAAAATCAACTCCATATACACAACGAAGGTTTCATTACTCAATGTTACTTTACGGTTACAATTCTCAAACACACTATTTTAGTACTCATGTCATCTTTGGAGAGCTATTAATTACTATGAACACGATATACAAATGTTAACCCACATCTAATGCTAACAGATATGAACAGTTGTGTATGACTCATGTTTTTCAGCTGTATATTGTCTAAATACTCTCTTTATGAGCTTATGTAATTCATGGTTATTAAGGTTCTTTTTTCTTTTAAGATTTAGAAATGAGGAGTTTCGGTCTTAAGAAACTTTAAAAATACTAAGAGTTTGTGTTCATGACACAGTTGAAATATAGAAGGATTTGATTAATTAAAGAAGGGTTTAGTGTCTGGGAATGTACCAAACTTTGACCAAATGTCTATTGTGTGTACCCAACTTACATTTGCTAATTTTAATGTACCCAACTTTCAAAAACGATATTTTGATGTATTTTGATGACGTGTCATTCGTATAGCGTGCCACGTGGCATACGGAGAGAGTGACACGTGATCGACACGTCATCAAAATACTTTAAAACATCCTTTTTGAAAGTTTGATGCATTAAAATTAGCAAATGTAAATTGGGTACACACAATAGACATTTGGTCAAAGTTTGATACATTCCCAGACACTAAACCCATTAAAGAACTAAAAATTAGGCAATTGGAAGGACTTAACCCATTCAAATAGTCATGACCCATATTTTGCAGACTTAAATTTATCTATCTATCTATTCATTATTTGACTTGAAGAAAAAAAAAATTAACTAACTAAATTTTATTCGTTGATGGAAATCGAAACCAAATACTTATATCCACTATTTAATACATTCGCTATAACTAAAACTCAAAAAAATAAAAATATAACTATTACGTACTTGCATCATGGTTAATTGTTGAACATCATATGTTATTTGAACTATTGACCAAGTTTTATCTGCCATCGAAATAATACAAACATATGTGATAATGTATTTGTAAGTAAGGTAGAAATATATCCAAATTCATTCATCCAAATAAAGTAAGCTAGCTTTATATAGTAAAAAAATGCTTAAATAGTAGAGTAACATAATGCTATTGTTGATTTTAGTACTGGACTTTACAAATTTGCAACAAAACCAAACCAACCACTTGATTGAACCCCAAAATAATAATAATATATTAACATTGAACTATGATACAAATGAGTCAAATCAAGATATTCCACGACAAAATTAACAAACATAGAAATGGAACACATAGAAGAACTAACTCAAAAGCCAAACTAAAAGATCGAACCCGTTCATGACTCAAAAATAAATTGAATCAAGACAAGATGCACATTCATGAACTCTAAAAAAAAACCTCAAAGATTATCTTTAGCCACACAAACTTAAATGTTTATGTTCATGCGAATAACACCTTTTAAGAAAATGAATTGAGGACTCCGATCCAACTAATTCCAATTTGAAAATGGTTAATGGAAATCAAAAGTAGATGGAAAATCAAATCTGATGAAGAACAATGGTATGGTGTAGTATATTTATTTATATATAGATAAAGCATATGAAAAGTTATATATTTAAAAAACGATCAATCTATGTGCTATTTATTTAATAAACATATGTTGTTAATGGCTCGATACCGTTACTTGCAATTAGACCATATGGTAAAGGTTCTCATCAGTTACTTACTGGGAGATGGAAGGCTATAATAATCTACTCGTAATATTTAGTTATTTACTATCATTAAACTTGAACTATTAACATGATAACAAAGTTTAAGTTTAGTTATTAACAATACTAATGGCAAACATTATGATAAGATTCATGTAGATTGTTATCATTTATTACAAACAAAACTCAAAAATTATAGGATTGTAGATTATAGGATTGTAGATTGTAGATATTACTTCAACGTATGTGATTATTATCACTAATCAAAACACGAGTCTTCTAAGACAATTGCAAGAACACGTGATTATATAATTAATTAATTTTAATTTTAATCAATCGGAAGAGACATTGACATATGATCGATGAATCACACCGTTAAGAATAACAAGTAAAGACAGAGAAAAAAATTAAAATTGTCCACCATTTCCTTTCTTTTTATAAAAAAAATTATCATTTTTGTTTCCAATTAAATTGGTTCTTCATCTCCTCAAATATGTATATGTACTTGAAATTATTACTCCTTTGATCTCAGTTAAAGTGTTCACTTTAACTTTGCACACAATTTTATAATTCTCCACTAAGGCCTCTCCCAACGGAGAGCGTCGCTTCTCATCACTTTGAACCGTCGGAGCCGACGCCGATGGCACGGTCCATCGGTTGGCTTCCGTCGGTTCGCTTCGTCTCATTTCTAACGCTCCATCGCTTTGTATCTGTGGGTCCCGTGCGAGTTTAGTTGTTTTTTATTTTTGTTTTGTGTATAGAAATAAAAGGTAAATTGGTAAATGTAGAACCCAAAAATCAAAGTGACGGGTTACTAATGACAGGGTCAATTTTGGGAAAAACTGATGTGGCATTGACGTGACACGTCGGTTTCAGTTTCTGTCTTCCATTGGGAGTAGTTTAACTATACTTTTCACCAATCATTAGATAACATATATATCAACTAAGCTTTTTTGATCGGTTAAATATCTAGTTTCTCGATTGATTTAAAACATAATAGTTGACAATTAGTTGTGACAGTCCAAAATAGTAATTTAGATAACGGAGTAATGTATAATTTGCGTAATTTAGATAACGGAGTAATATATAATTTGCGTAAAGGAAGTCTTCCCCAACCCAAAAGGGCGCCAAGAGACAGGAGGATAAAAAAGAAAAACTTCGTAATTAGGGTTTATCATTTGACTTGTGCCTCCAAATTAATTAATGGAATCCAACGGCGGAGCTGATGAATCATCACGATTACTCCGTGAACTTCAATCCTTGAAGGACTCTAAACGAGATATTGAATCTCGCATTTCACTAATCGAAGCTCAGCTTCAACAAATTCAATCAAATCATACAACATCTTCCGATTATTCAAACGGCGGTCATGATTTAACTCCAGATTCGATATATAGATACAGCCGTCAACTGTTACTCCCTTCATTCGGTGTTCAAGGTTCAAACCCCTATACTCTTGTTTATTGAAATTGAATTTGAATATAATAAACTTTAATATTAATATTATATGAGTTATTTATAATTTAATTAATGAAAACAGCATATACGTATCGTACTTATGAGCATGTTACGTTCGTGTTGTATCGATTGCATCAATTTTGAAGCTAAAGTGTAGCTCAGTTGACTTTAGGAAGTAAACTGTGGACTTCAGTTTTTAGGTGAAGGTGGTGGTGATATGCATGCTAAATAAGTTATGGCTGTATATCCAGATGATGAATTCTGCATAAGGGATATCGTAAATGAATGAGTGTAAATTTATTTTTTTCTTATTCAAATGATTTATTAGAGATGAAAAAAAAGATTACTATGTTGCTTCATGGTGACTATTTACGTAAGGGGAGGTATTCGTACATCACCATTTTCTATTAGTACACCACCAAACATGCTTTATAGTATTGTACAATACTATTTATATTACCATTTAGCTTCATGTAGACTATTTACTTAAATTTTCGTTACGAGATATAATGTAATGGAATTCTATATCAATAGTGATTTTAGGATGTGATTAAATCGATAGAGGAGCCTCAGGGGACAGCCTTGTTATCATATGGGTGTGTTTTTAGTCCATTTAAGATTTGTTACTATTGGTAAAAATGGTCCTTAAAGTAACAAATGTAGGAAGGATTTTGGTGCTGAAACATGTTCTGATGTACACTAAGTTCTATAGTTTGATGCACCAAAGACAGTTTAAATAAATGATGCATCAAAACACGTGTAAGCATCATTACCATAATCTTTTCTACTCTTTTTACCTTAGTTCGTTAGTGATTGGCTCACATCTCCTGGCAAAGAAATGAACCCCATTCTTGACTTCCTGTTTTTTATGATTAAGATGATATGGATTTCAGAAGTTTGATCTAATTTACTTTTTACTTGGTTGCAGCGCAGTCAAATCTCTTAAAGTCATCCATTTTAGTTATTGGAGCTGGGGGTTTGGGATCACCTGCTCTGTTATATCTAGCTGCCTGTGGCGTAGGTGAGATACCCGATCTTTGATTGTGGCTTTTTAATATTCCTATTTTGTATGTAAAGTTTATTGATACTTATATATGTTTTCACTAATGATTTAGAATTGCTTGGTAACTATATATTTTGCTTCAAAATTTGCCCTTATTATTTTTCTGATTTCTTTAACCTTGTGATACTGATGAAGGTGAACATTTGAGTGGTAGTTGAAAGTAGTCACCACTCGCCACTTACTTAAAGGAGACATTTTTTATTTGTTGAACCTGAACTTTTTTCATCTGTTGTACTAATATCTTTAGCTTAATCTTGATAGGTCGTTTAGGTATGGTGGATCATGATGTTGTTGAGCTTAACAATCTACACAGGCAGGTATAGTTGTGATGCCTTCCCTTTAGCAGTCGCTAATGTTAATTTTTAATATAATTATAGTGAATCATTTACCTGTTTAACGATGTTGGCAATGTTAAAACAGTTAGTTTCTATAAATGATGTACATCTTTTTTTAGGTGTGTGTTTTCTGAAATATGTTAGCAGGCATGATGTTAATTTACTACTTCTGTGAAATATTTCAGATCATCCATAGCGAAGCTTACATAGGTCGGTCCAAAGTAGAGTCTGCTGCTGCAGCTTGCCGTTCGTAAGTTACTCTTGCTCCATTTTTTTATGTTATTTTTAAATTTCTCTTGAATTTAGCAAGAGCATGCTCCCATTTGTAATTATTTGAAGTGTGTTCCGTACTAATTTTCCTTTTTTTTTTTTCATGTATCTTACCTTGGTGTCTCAGTATCAATTCTAATATAGAAATAGTGGAACACAAAGAAGCTTTACGCACATCCAATGCTTTGGAGATTGTGAGCAAGTATCCTTCATAGTTTGAACTTTGAACTTAACCTCACAAATATATTTTCTTCAGTGTCACGCTTCAGTTTTTGATATTGTAAGTGGTTTCTTGATTTCCATGACTGTAACTTTTCTAGATACGACATCGTAATAGATGCGACAGATAATGCTCCCAGTAGATATATGATCAGTGATTGCTGTGTTTTACTTGGAAAGGTATGGTTCTTTCTACACTCTTGTGTATGGAAAGAAGTGGTCATATTATGGTCACGCTACCAGATCATTTGCAACATGATACATAAAAAGACGTCTTTCATGAATACAAAGTCCTGACTCGTAATAATTTTACATGCAGCCTCTTGTATCAGGTGCTGCAATAGGTTTGGAAGGGCAGGTACCTTTTGCAATATAACATTATTTTCCTTCATATGAATAAAATTTATGGGAAGTGTAGAATGTCTTACTTGTGTTCATTTTTGTTACTAACTGCATGTGTATTCTTCATTTGCTTTTATAGCTTGCAGTTTACAATTACAATGGAGGCCCATGTTATCGTTGCCTTTTTCCAACCCCACCACCCACATCAGCATGTCAGAGATGCTCTGATAGTGGAGTTCTAGGTGTAGGTAAGAAAAAATCTCTTCGTGTTTATAATCTTTAGCGTAGGCAGCTGTCTCATATTTTTTAGAGGATGATAACATATAACATTGCTTGTAAGATATGAAATAAGTTTCCGTGATATTATTCAGCATGTTGGCTACCTAATGCAAACTGTGAATTTAATAAATAAACCTGGTTCTCAGGATGTTCATTTATGATCTCACCTTGAGCTTGCTTTCTTTCATGTTTTATTACTCCGTAAAATATATGATTGGCATCTAATTTCTCATATGGCTACATGCATTACAGTTCCAGGTGTTATCGGTTGTCTTCAAGCTCTAGAGGCTATCAAGGTTGCGAGCTTGGTTGGCGAGCCACTTTCTGAAAGGATGCTTCTTTTCGATGCATTGTCAGCTCGCATCCGCATTGTGAGTTTTGGCAGTTCTATAAACTCTCCTAGAGTGTCTTTGGTTTAGATGTGCTAAAAATAATATGTTTTCTTTCAATCAGATTTGGCCAGGTTGACGTGTAAGATAAAGTGAGATGTATTAATTTCCATTTGTATTATATATCTGATGACAACAAATGTAATTGGTAATTTATTACTACTTCAGGTGAAGATTAGAGGGAGGTCATCACAGTGCAAAGCTTGTGGAGAAAGTGGAACATTAACCCAACAAGAATTTCGAAGTTTTGACTATGAGAAGTTCACTCAGTCACCTTTGTCCCCGGTTCGTTTAATTATCTCTGAATCTTATACTGTGCTGTCAATTTCTTTTCCTGTATAATCTATGTGACTACTTCAACTCTTAGAAGAGAAAGAAAATATATCACTTAAATTGTTTGCAGGCTCCTTTGAAACTGAAATTGCTGACAGAGGATTCTAGAATAAGCAGCAAGGAATATGATGAGGTGGTTAAGAAGGGCGAGCCACATGTTTTGATTGATGTACGACCATCCCACCATTATAAGATCGTTTCTCTTCCCAAGTCCATGAATGTACCTCTTGCAAGTTTGGAAGGTAGGTTACCCGAGATATCATCTGCATTGAAATCAGTGCAGGAAAGCAATGGAATTCACAATACTCCAGATGCTGGTATTTATGTAGTATGCAGACGAGGTAATGATTCACAGAGGGCTGTTCAGTTGCTTCATAAGTCGGGTTTTACGTCTGCAAAGGATATTGTTGGTGGATTGGAGTCTTGGGCACATGATGTGGATCCGAGATTTCCAACCTATTAGTATGTTGTAACGTGGTATGACCATATATGAAAGATTATTGTTTTTTGAACTCGCGATGAATTAGCTTCTTATACTTGCTGGATGAGCAAAAATGTTAGGAATTTAAGATCTGCTGTGATATGTTGATTGTGTTTACTGTTTGAGTTTGGTTAAGTTATGTCATTACCATGTAAGAACAAGTACTAGACCTTAAATTTGCAAAGGAAGTGATTCAGTTGAGAAATGGATGATTTTTGGGAACAGACCAATTTAAATGTGTGGATAGTTGGGAACCTTGATGGTAAATTTGGACTTAACGTCAGAGCACGAGGAGCGATTAACTTGGAATTAATGTTAAACCCATTGTTTCAAATGTCAACATACTAATATAAATTGTACCACATACTAATTTAGAATTGTTACTAACATAGTTTTAAATCATATTTCAGAGGTTCCACAGCCAACCAAGAGCCGAACCCACGGCTAACCCAGTAACTAGAAACATTTCCATAGCGATGCCAACCACCTCCGATTCCTCAATAGGAACCAACTTGGGTGCAAGAATCATAAGCACACTAGTCAAATACCCATTGCTTGTTCCAAGTATCAAAGTCAGAACTATCACCAGAATCTCACTGTGCATCCATTTTGGTCCATAAACACAACCTATAAAAAGTGGATAAAAAACCACCCTAGCCATAGAAAACCATATTGCCCCCTTACTCCTAACAGGTACATAAATTGCAGTCAAACACTTCCCTAAAAAATCACCAAAGTTATACATTGCGATTAAACATATAGGATACCAATCCTTGAAATGCGATGATTCAACGTTCTCACTTAAATACCCTGGGAAAATCGACAGTGAAACAATGTATAGTGTGAAGACTGCGATTACTTGCCATCGGATTTTTTTTACCACTACCCCAAAATATGACCGTATTGACTTGTGTTGGGTGGGGTTCGGGTCAGTCTGTTTTCTGTTACGGTAACATGTAATCACTGGCAACTTGTCTAACACGTTAGTGCAAATGATGCATAAAAGAACGATGAGCGCACTAGACACAAAGTAGATCTGTGTACTTGTTCGGAGACCTCTTTGTGTGTGTGGAAGCGATGCCTTTGTTATGATTCTTAATATCGAAATCATAAGTCCTGCAAAAATAAGCTCATTACCATGTCTGAATTAATTAGTGAGACTAATTTTGTTATATAATGTGAACTAATTACTGGAACTGACTCACATTTATATATTTTTACCTTTAAAAGCAATGTTCATATAAAAAGACATTGAGCCTCACATTGAGCCTCGGAATGGTCACACGGGTGTGATAGCGGACCATGCCACTCCTGATGCTCCAATACTTTTCCATTTACCGTTTGTGTAACAAATGTTTAAACTCACAATAAAACGTGCACCTTCATAACTAATGGAGATAAAGATGAATAAAAATTGATAATTATTTTAGAGAGAACATGAAGATAATCACTGAATATTTAAAATTATCTAGACTCGGGCTGGTTCACTAGACGAGCTGACTCGGTGTGAGTCGGTTAACTAGTTACGAATCAAGTATGAGTCACATTTGTTTCCGAGTTAGGAGTCACCACTTCTATAGCCTATTTTGACTCGACTCAAACACGTTGACTCAAGATTCGTTTGAGTTTAATGTCCATCACTAGAAATTAATTATAAATGTTTTGAAATTATAAGAATAACTACAAATTTTAAAGATTTTTTTCTTCACGGATTTTTTATTCTTAAAAAGTAATCTTTTTACGTTTTTCATACTTGTTGAGCAAGCTATAACTATTGGCACTATGTATGAAACACTTTTGTTGTTGTATTTATCAATTCCCTTTAGTAAAGTCTGAAATAGTAAAAGTCATACCGGCGGTAGCATTGCCGGCGAATACGGCTTGCATGTACCGTCCGGGAAGTTCTCCGGTAGCTCCAATTAAACTTCCACCCACTAATCCATTAGCCAACCCACTAACCACAACCATCGTAACAAGCACCACAAAATCTATATCCGTCATTCGAACACCATGATTAATCCAATCGGTCAAAGGTGGCACCATGAGACCCATAATAAACAAACCCTGACCCACATTCATCCGTGCCCGAACCGAAGACAGCTGCTTAATCCGGTTGGACCGGACAGACCAACACATGAGAGTAAGAAGAACCATAACGGAAGTAGACATGTAAGCAACAGAAAACACTTTGTTGATGTGTTTTGTTGGGTATAAATATTGAAAATAGTCAACGGCTGTGATAAAAGCATTCCATGGAACCAAATAACCCGCACCAAGTAAGAAATGGATCATGTATGCTAAATGGTACTTGTCTTTTGGTTCGTCGATATTAATTGTTTCCGGCTTAACCGTTGATTGTAGAACCTCCATTTTCACCGGAGTTTGATCGTTTAGTTTTTCTAGCTTAGTTGGTAGTCAAACGGTTGGTTTTATATCTGGATGATGCATGACATTTTTTATTTTTGTTGATCGATAAGAAACGTGTCCACAAAATGACAAAAAATGTGATTCGTGTATGAAGAAATGTGACAAATGGATTACTATAAAAAGGAAAAATTTATTTATATTAGTGTAGATGATAGATGATATTGCCATATTGGTAGAATTAATTTATAGAAAAAAACAAGCACTAGTTTTTCATAATGATAAATGTTCCATGTACACGAATGTTTTTACTTTTATAAGGTTGTTAGATGAGCTCGTACGTTTTACATTGTTGTCATAACTTCTTTGTATGTCAAATAAATACTTACGTTGTGTTTGATTAGCGGAATGTTTTTGATGGAATTGAAATTCATCAAGGGAATTAGAATTCCAAGAAATGTGAATTCATTATAGTAAAGGAATTTGAAGACTTGCAAATCAATTCAGTCGTGAACCGAACACCTTTATGGAATGGAATAAGATTTCAATTTCATTAGATTCCACTAACCAAAAACAACCTTAGAAATCTCAAATGCCAATATAAACCGAAAGATTGTTCAATTATTATTAAAATTCTGGATCAACTCTACTTAAAAAACTGACTAAAAAACTACTGATCATAACAAGATACACTGCATATGAGGAAAGTTATGAGCACGTTGCCCTGTAACCTTATCACATGTCCACTTAGTTCAAAATTTTTAAGCATGAATGAAAACAATTAACATCCATATCGAGAAACGGGTATTATAGTATTGATGTATCCGATTCATGCATCTGTCCTAACTCCTACGAACATTATCCCTGCAGTTTTTGGTGTTAGAATCCCAAAGGGACACGAAGGATGCTGCAACTTCCAAAACATGGATCATCACCAACCGAGAAGTAAGAGCTTCAACAAAGCCATTCGAATGAAGAGTCCATTTTTTGCTTGTCTAAAGTAGGCAGCTCTTGGATCCCCATCTACTTCCACTGTGATCTACATAGCATTACAAAAGGTAAATGCACTATTTGCATCATGATTCATGAAAAAAACATCTAACTTGAACATGCAAAATAGGCAGCTTGGATTTATATTATACATACAGACCCTTTTGTCCATTTATTAGAATATATAACGTGAAGTTGATTCACCACAACATTTTATTTATTTTATTTTATTTTTTGATGAAAGAATATAGAAGGTTATATACATTAGCAATGGGGCTAACTTCACAGAAAAAGAACCTGCTTTCACAGTTTCTCCAATCAAGGTTACATACTCCGAAAATTACACTAGGACCCTAGTTTCAACTTATTGTCAATCACAGCATCATTCAGTAAATGTAATTTGTATGATTGATACAAGGTTGTAAGGAAGTTATCACTAGTATAAAAATGAATTTCTAAAGTAATGGGTATTTGGACCACCCACTGGAGCCGCTCCATATTTCAATAGAGCACGACCGAACCCCCCACAAGGTCCAACATCGCCGGGTAAATCACCTCCATCACACATACCACAACGGTCCGAGCCGAAACTCGCACCGACTAAGCCTTGGTCATGCGCTTCATTTGTGGTAGGTACCTTTATGATTAATAATACCCATGGCAAGACTCGAACCCATGACCTCTAGGAAGTCACGAGATGCCCTTACCACTAGGCTATTTAGTCATTGGTATGAATTTCTAAAGTAGGTTGCAATAATGCGTAATTTATTTATTTATCCATTTTCGGTTTGACACCTTTGAGATATAACGAAGGCAAATCAATTGGAGGTAAAATGGGTTTACATTTCCACATCTACCCGATAGAGACAAATTAGCTAGGGTTAAACGTCACTTAAGATATACCATTTTAGCTATTGTAATGTACAGAAGTTGTTAATATATATTCATTATTTCACTGAAAATGATAGGAAACAAGTATGCCACTCAAAAAAAATTACGAGCAGCCTTACCTCATCAAGCCTCGGGAGAGGATGCATGACCACTGCATGCTTCTGCATGACACGCAAGATATCACGATTGACAATGTACTTGCCACGAGCTTCGTCATAAAGATCAATTCTCTCCCCAAACCGCTCTCGCTGGATGCGAGTTTGATATACCACATCACATTTGGAGGCTACTTCAATTAGATCTGCACTTTCTTCCCATTCAATTCCCTTTGATGTCAAGTACTCCTTAATGTCATCCTATTGACCCATTTACACCAAGCAAACATATTAATAAGCAAATGATTACCACAAATATTGTAAGTTAAGAGAAGATAAGTCTTGTTATGATGCTCGTTCTTGTGTACTTTTGGTTGGATATGGAGCATGATTTGAAGAGTGATGTTAGCATATGAGGTAGTTAGGATGGACATTTTTTTTACTGGTTTAATCCATTTACTATCTTAGCTCTCCATTACTACAAAATGGGAACTCTGTGTATATTTAGGTAGAGGTACACATTTTGACCCATTTACTTGTGAAAGGTTTGATTCAGGTCATCTTTTTACTCAAACAGGTCAGATAAAGAAATATTAGCTTAAGAGGAGACAAGTCAAAAAATGCCCAGAAGTGTGTTTTCAAAAGCATAAAACCTCCTATATCATTTAATTTTTAAAGGTAGATTAATATTGAATATATAAATATATATATATATATATATATATATATATATATAAAAGCATGTTTGACACACCAAAAGTCAAACATTTTGACTCAAACACTTCAGTTACCCAACATGGCCCATTTGCCACCTAAGGGCAGACCCAATGCAAGTTTTTTTAACATCTTTTACTATTACAAAAAGCTTTCTAGAAAGCTTATTACGATTGGGGTAGAGAGCTTTTAGTAAAATAGCTTGAGGAATATCAAGTTATTGGTGTGATGATTACCAACTTTCCGTCTTTTCATTGGGAATAGCCTTTTGCATTGTAGTAAAAGATTTTCTTGAAAAGGCTTTTGAAGAAAAGCTTTATGATTAGTGATAGGGATGCTCTAAGATGTACGCAAAATGTTGAATCGCGTAATAACATGTATATAATCAATCATTTTATTTTGACCATTGTACGTGATTATAGATATGGTAATAACCTACGACCTTCATTTAAAACTCAAATCGAAAACTTTAGAGTAGGCTAACCGGATCTTCGCATTAAGTGCATACCTTCATCTTTACAACCTCTGGAGAAACAAAGTAGATCTTCACATCATTGTATTTGGCTAGAAGATATGCAAGGGATCTCACAGTTCGTCCGTTAGCAAGATCCCCAACCAGTCCAACTTTAATTCCATCCAATTTTCCTATCTCTCTTTCAATAGTGTAAACATCAAGAAGTGCCTGTTATAGTTGTGATAAAAAAATAAATATACAACCAACATGAGTGTTCCATAAGGAAAAAAACCAAATTCACAATGATTGCAGTAACTAATATAAAGAAAACAATATATAAATAAATATATTTATATATATATATATATATATATAGGGAAGAGTTCCGGTAAGAACACCCCACAAATAAGTACAGTGAGAACAGAGGGTATAATGGGTATTTTATCATGTAAATCGACTACAAAACCCAGATCTGTACATATTATTTAGAATTAGCATTTCCACCATTTTTTTAACCAGTCATATCATTAACATCTTTTAAACTTTCAATCATAAATCTTACATCATTAAATTCAGTTTAGTATTCTCTTTGTTTTGATATCTCTTTTAATGTATTTGGCTAATATAAAAAAAAAAAAACAAAGATGCACACCAAAACGTGTTGTTCATCCAATGAAAATATACACATAGATTCTACCTGAGTAGGATGCTGTCCTGGTCCATCACCGGCATTAATGATGGGAATGTTAGCTGTCATGGCAGCTCTTCTAGCCGCACCACTTTCGAAATGCCTCATTACAATTATGTCCGAATACCCTTCAACTGTCCTTATTGTATCTGCAAAACCGTATTGTACTAACGCTCAAAATCACAAAAGTTCAAGGAACACTTGAAACAACCAGAGTTGGCCCATATGGCGTGGGTTGGGTAATAGGTCAATGAGAGGTAAATTCGTACAGGTCAACATGTGTTGGGTTGACCCGGAACATTTTTGTCCAATGTTTATTATTTAGTCAGCATGTTAGAAATGATCGAAAAATACACTATTTTGGTAAAAATATTATTACAACTATAAAAATAAGGTAGGTAGTTTTAAGCATTTAACTTGCACTTTCATCGACTCTAACCAATTTGACCTGTTTGACCCGTTTTCTTTTTAGCCATCTTTTTCTAATTTTTTATTTCACTTGTCTGATAGAGATAAAACATAAACTGAACCGACCCATTCACAAGAAATAGGTCGATATATACACCTTTAATAACTACCTTCAAGAGTCTCTCCTTTTGCAGCAGATGAAAACTCTCGTGCATTTTCTGTTGTCAAAACTTCCCCACCCAACCGTTTCATTGCTGATTCAAATGAAAGCCTGGTCCTGGTTGAAGGCTCGTAAAAGAGAGTAGCCATTAAGTAACCTTTCAAAAGCTGGTTTCCACGTGACTTCTTCTCAATCGTTTCCATTTCACGTGCTACTTCGAAAATAGCACTCAGTATATCTCTATCAAACTGTTGTGCTTCAATTACGTCATCAAGTTGAAACACATCCCCTTTCAAGAAAGTACAATTATTTTCAACATTTAGCGCCCTGCATTGAAGCCTTCCGGTTTGTCGCGAGGTCGTCTTCAGATGAGACAGGCCAGCAGATATGCAGTTTTTCTTCAAACGCTCACTAAAGCAACTCGATTTATTGTATAACAATTCATGATTTTGCAGGGTGTCATGCAATGTATGTGTAGAGAATGCACAAGATGACATTGCCTCAAGTTGATTCTCACCTGAACAATGTTTTACACAAACTTGTGACCATAAGTATACTCATAAATACACAATCTTCCGTTTTTCTTAAAGAAGTACAAACAATGCTAAAGAGAAAACAATCATATGTTTAATATTTCACGTCCACCCTATATATTTTTCAACTGTAAACCAATTCAAGACAGCAAACTCAATTTAGGACCATATCAAAGTCGCAACAATTTCCATTTCGGAATGTCAGATCAAAGTTGCATCGTTTCCTTTGAGGGGTGTTTGGAAGTACACTTAAACGCATTAATAAGAATGTTCGAGTAAACGTGATTACTATATTTTTGCTCCTTTTTCAGTAAATTAGGAAATAACACAAAAAATTGTAGCATGAAAACTGATTATTGAGATACATGTAAACCAATTAATAAGCTGAGTTTGATTCCCATTCTATAACTCTCAATAATCACTTTCAATACATACATCCAAACGCCTCTTTACTACATAACATTAACTACTAGTTGCAGCCAAGCCCAATGCATACAACATTTACTATCTATTTTGACTTTAAAAGTCAAACCAAACTTTTTTTTCTTTTTTTTTTTAAATTATTGAACTCAGTGACATTTTATCAGTAAGGTCCAATTTCCTGACTGACAACCTAAGTAACATTTTATCATCTTCAGATAATTTTGCAGTTAACTATAAATTAGGGCTAATAGTGGTACGCTATGACGTATATATCCGATACATCAGTGTGTGAGGGTTTTTCTGAAGAATCAAATAAAACATGATTCAACAAAATCATAAGTGATAAAAACATGAAGACGTATGATTAATTACGATAACGATGAGATTGAAGATGAGAAATTACCTCGAAAATAGAAGGTTTTTGATTGAGCTCCAATGGAGTAGTGTGAGTGTGGTGCAAAGGATTTTACAATTTATGGGGATATTTAGCGGCTGTTTGGACTTATTATTTGGTTAAACTTGATATTCATTGTTTTAATTTCAACGGTTTTTAAAAGTTTGTAAAATTCAGCTTAAAGTATACCCCTTAATAATTGATTAAGGGAGGTGATTTGTACACCACCAAAATTTAGCTATACACCACTAATATGCATCAGCCTTTGATTCACATGCAAAATTAAGTAGTAAATATAAAAAGAGATAATCAGTGGAATCTATGTTGTTTTATACGTACTTATAATTATATTTAAAATGTCATGTATATACTTAAATAGTGAACATCAACAATTAAGTTGATTTTTTTACCGCTATTCAGTAACTATGGTTACATTATCGATTGTTAGGGGTGTCCCAACGGGACTTCGGTTCTTCCGTCAGTTAGCAACTGACGTTGAAAACCAAACCGACACCATAGGCACCAAAATGTCAGTTGAGCGTCGGTTTGGAGTCCGTCGGTTTGGCGACGTCCGTCTGCTTTTTTTTTTTGTTTTTTGTTTTGTTTTAGTGTATAGAATAAAGAGAAAATTGGTAAAAGTGGGTCCAGAAAAAGGAGAAGTGATGTTATTATAGGGAGTGAAACGTCAGTTTGTGTCAGTTGGGAAAAAACTGACGTGGCGCAGAGGTGGCACAAACTGACGCGTCAGTAGTTAGTCACTTTTGGGAGGAGTCTTACCACTATCCCAACGTTTGACTACTTAATTAATCTATGCTCGTTAACATGAACCAAGTAACAAAGAGAACATAATTCGTATGATCATAGAATATGTAAAGATTTTGATAAATTAATGAAATTTAGTAAATTCACGTGAAAGTGGTATAACAAAAGATTGATAATCACTTTACAGTTGTTTGCCATTTTGATTAATTATTATTATTATTATTATTATTATTATTATTATTATTATTATTATTATTATTATTATTATTATTATTAATAATTATTAATAGTGGTCAATTTGCGTGAATAAAATACTTCCAAGGTGCTAAATATGCTTTACTATATGCTTTCAGTTATATTCGCAATTTAACTGCGATGTTTGTTAGCATGCTATCATAGATATAACCCTATTATTATTTGCATGCTAAATACGTGTTTTATTTACATCATAAGCTATTTTAATGATGGTTTATATGCGTGTTTTAAAAAGGTTGTAGAGAACTAGTATTTGGTATGATATATAAATGCAACATCTGCAAGTTGATAGCTATTTAAGGTTTATAGTTTGATAGTTTATTGAACTCTAAATATTTTACTATCGTTCATTTAATTTTGAAAAATATCTATGGCATATATTCAAGTTTTTAAATCGTCTACACTATTCATTTAACTTAGTATTGGATTTCCAAAGCTTACAAGGAAAATGTCAAAATAAACGGTCAACGGATAAGGTTTTTTCCATTTCGTGTTACACCGGGTGGGAAGGGTGAGTCTTTTCACTATGATGTATAAGACCTAATCAGGATATCCCGTGAACGTTTCCGACCATTTCCCTAGACACCCCAAGATGTGCAGTTAGCAAGATTTGAACATGACACATCTTCTGAGGATATCAGAACGCCAACCATTAGGCCATCTTGCTAATGGTTTCGATATAAACGGGTAAACGAAAAAGGTTTTCCATGTTCAAGTTACCCGGGAAAGTGATTATTTTTACTTTGAAATGTTCAAAATATGTAGTATACCGTAATAAACAGCTTTAATATAATAATATTTTAATATACACAATAAAAAATTTCGAAGTTAAATACAGACAATGGTAAAACACTCCCACACTATAAACACCTATTTGTTTGAAAACGACTAACAAAAGAAATTATATGTCATGTTAATAAATTAATTGATTAATTGATAATTGTGATACGATGACAATGTTTAGTTCCACTTTGAAGTGTTGTATTTACGTAGTTTCTCATATAAGAATTTATTACTTTTTATTCAAATTGATATATAATAATTGTTATTCACTTTGATTCATAAGAGCACGCCGGCGCACGACGTTCTCGTCCCTGAACGTCGATGCCAGATCATCGCATACCGTGTGAACTAACTTCTCTATAAAGTCTTCATGCTTTTGTAAGCTAATGATTTATTCAAAAACTAACAAATTTCACAAACGTCTTATACTATCAAATATTAACATCTTTAAAATCGTATAATTTAACATCACCAAACATAGGTCATACCGGAAAAGTGAAAACATGACAGTTTTCCCAAAGTACCCTCCAAAATCAGCCGAGTTGTGCACAGTTCACTCGATTGCTGCAGTTATCGTATAGTTTTTTTCGTTCGCATATCTGCTTCTAACCGGTACTAGTACTCGTCAAGAGCAAATGTGTCAATAGGTTAATCACTAGACCGCAAGTTAATAAGCAAAAACACAGCAAGAATTTATGTATAATAATGAAATAAATAAAACTTATAATGATTAAAAAATAAACAATTTTATTTATTCAATGATATATGTGCTAAACAAATCAATGTCCCAATAGTACACGAATGAAATCTGTATATAAATGTTCTCTTTATTTAGATATATTATATAATGGCATGGATGACACACCACAA
This sequence comes from Helichrysum umbraculigerum, assembly GCA_949592205.1. Classification (NCBI taxonomy): domain Eukaryota; kingdom Viridiplantae; phylum Streptophyta; class Magnoliopsida; order Asterales; family Asteraceae; genus Helichrysum; species Helichrysum umbraculigerum. Next base: position 159,426,537 of record CATIUR010000004.1, on the reverse strand, counting down.
GAACAATAGCCCACTGACCACATCAGATGCAAGGTAACTTAATCATATACGCAGAATAAACATAACAAATTGACAGCAGCAGACGATCAAACATGTTTATCAGGTTGTACTGGTGGCTGTTCCACCAGATTGTGGAGGCATCAGACCATCGAATAGAGGTGGTTCACCGAAGCCTGGAGGTGCTGAGCCATCACCTAAGGATGGTTGACCAACTTCTGGAAGAGGTTGACCTTGTGGTGGTTCGGGTTGCTCTGGCTCTCTACGAGGCGGCTTTGGTGGTTTGGGAGGAAATGGAGATGGTTTCGGGGGTTTGGGAGGAAATGGAGATGGTTTCGGGGGTTTCGGAGGAAATGGAGATGGTTTCGGGGGTTTCGGAGGAAATGGAGGTTTCGGGGGTCTGGGAGGGAATGGAGTAGGTGGATTTGGGGGTTGCGGAGGGAATGGCCCTGCGTATCCACACATCCCATAAGTGCAGAACGTAAAAAACGGGCATCGATTGAAACACTGCCCACAATTGAATGGATTCATGGACGTATCAGTGCATACACCTCTGCAACATTTCCAAGTAAACGGGCATCGAATCCCGCATACTCCACAATTATTCACATCTGAGGTCACCTCAACACAACGATTATTACAACACCTTCTTCTAACTCGAGCTGGTTCCTCACCCTCGTTACAAGTCCAAGGCTTATCCTGGCACCCAACAAGGGCTTGTTTTCTAACTCGCCTAACCCATGGCACCATGGTTCCTGACCCATTTGTCGCATTTTCATCCAACCCAATGAGCCATGTTCGATTGCTCTTGTTACCTGCTGCATGTACAGTACAGAAAAGCAGAGAAACAAGAACCAGCAGGTTGATTTGAGAATGTGCTAACTTAAACATTTGAAGGATGCATTACTTAGACAAATGTGTCAACATAGTGAAGATATTTATAAGGTAACAGGTTCATGTTTTTCTTAAGAGCGAGTGTTTTAAGGCTTTCAGCCTGTGGCTTTCTGTGAGACTAATTATAATTAACGTGTAAAAGAAAGGTTTTTCATAGCACTATGCTTGGGTCTAGGTGTCTTAACAAAGACTTTTTTTATGGCTTTACACATTTCCATGTGAGTAAAGCAAGATCAACAGCCTCCCCTCTCCCCTTTATAACACTATATTCACATTAATATAAATATCATGTAATCTTACACACGGGACCTTTATAACGGGCCTGAATGACCATGTAAACCCAACTAGCCTGTTGACCTGGATCATAAAAGTCAAAATACTTACTAAACAACTAACAAGTGGCGAACCCAAATCTTAATCTTACTACTATTGAGATTTGAGCACATACTAAGAGAGATGAAATGATGAATCTTGAGGCACGTCCAATATATATGCACTGATGTAATAACCACCTTACCAGATTTAAGAAAGATAATACTTAAGTAGACCAAATATTGATATAAAATGCACAAACTAGTAGACCAAATATTGCTATAAAACGCACAAACTAGTAGACCAAATATTGCTATAAAATGCAATATCTTTAACACATATGAATATTTATGTATGCTCCACTAATAAGCACTACGAATATCCACTTGACAATTAGTAAACAGTACCTTAAATCAGTACCAAGATACAAGCAAATGAATAACAAAAAGCAGAAATATGTGTCGGGACGAACCCAATCTAATTTCAATTTTATGACGAGATTATAAAATACGAACATAAAGGGACCTACTGGTTCACTTTTTAGTCTCATCTTCTTTCTCCTCTTCCACTTGTCCATAACGACGCTTGAACTTAGCAACCTGACCAACACTTTCAGCCATCTGTCGCCTTGCTCTAAAGTGATAAACTTTGCCAGCTTGGTGTATTTTGGTCATCATAACATGCATCAGTCGACCACTTTGAGTAACATATGAGATCCATTGCATCTGAGGGTGAATCCCTTTCTTCATTTCCTCCTGAAAATAAAGTTTTTGTTAGAAAAATAGTATCCAATTAGCTCACAAAGCAAGGTAAACATAACTATTTGATACCACAAATTCAAAAAGAGCAACACGATCGAACAGTGGTTATGGACAGCGGAATCATCTTTAAGTGATCTATAAGTTCATAAGGAGTTAGCAATTTGCTAACAGCATATACAATGCACAATCCTCACTGAGGCATTAGATCGAACACGTGGTGCTCGTTATCAGAAAAACAATATTTAGTAGTTAAAAGAATACAAGACCATTGAAGATTTCAGAGTGTTGCCTACAAACAGCAGCACCAAGATACCATTTCCTAATATATGGGAAGCTAAATGAAAAAGACTGAATTTTTATAAGTGAAATTAATTAAATGGGCAACTACTTCGATTCAAAAACCTAACGAACACAACTAGGGTTTTATGGTTACACACATGCATATATATTTTGTATACAAAAGCTGAATACTACGTATAACATTGATATAATAAGAAAAATACCTGCTAAAACGATGAAATTTCGTTACTCACCGGCTCACTTTCAAGAACTCGCCGCCAGCTTCTCCTTTGATCCTTTCTGGGCTTTAGTTACATACTTTATTTATGCCCCAAAACTATATTTAAACGACAATTATAGTCCCTTTGGAAAAAGAAATCATTTTATGTAACTCCATAATTTAACATTTAAACAAGTAAATTCAGGGGCGGAGACAGGGCGGGGTAGCGTAGGCAGCCGCCCCACAAGAGTATATAAATTACGTAAAAAAAAAATTTTGTAAGGTATTAATGACATTTTAAAAATTTCGCCCCCACGAAACTATGAAGGAAATAAAAAATTAATTTTTTCCGCCCCACGAAACTATGAAGGAAATTGTGGAAATCATCTTGGTAGCAAATTGCACAAATAATCGGAAGAAACAATATACAAAAAATGATTTGATTGTACACATTTTGAAAAGTCTAAGCATTAAATTTGTAAACTTTGTCATGTTTATAAGCTTTTTTGCCGAATATATAATATACATGTGTTATCAACATACATGAAATCGTATAGAAAATGAGGGGTTTTAGGCATTTTCGTTGGATTTATGTTTATGCTTGAGAAGTACAAAAAACACAAACCCACCTTTCACCTTGTGCATTTTCTCGGTTCTCTGCCTACACAAAACTGAAGAACACTTTTCAACCCTGTTCATCGTAGATAATCATTCAGTCACTCTATTGGTATTTCATGGACAATGACTTGAAGAGTTGGTCTATTGGTATATTGGTATTTAGTATTCGCTATATCAGGGACAACGGCTTAAATTCATTTTGTGGTTAATTGTAGAGGTTAATATCTTGGTGCTATGAATCAACGGCGATCATTTGTAGCACGGTTCAAGTATGTAACAACCTTATTTGGGTCAAGGAATGGAGGTAGTTAAAATATATGTTTCACACATATAAGCATCATATGTTGACGCTTAACAAGCCTCTCAAGAAACTTTCAAAACACTGCAACTCTTCGCTTTAGGGTGTGCACTTGCTCATGGGAGCATTGCACTCAAAAATAACATTAAAACAATACTATCCCTACATAAATAATCAAACATGACAGTGTTTTGCAAAATTCAAATCTTGTATATATAACATATCTCCAATATTCAATCCACACATAAACATGTATTACACAGCAAAGCAAGCCTCTGATGGGTTATTTAAGGAGAAACATGAACTTTAAACAACCAGGTACTAGTCTGATTCGCCTAAACTACCCCTAGTGCTGAACTAGGCATTCCTGCTTCCCAGCCACAATGGCTGCCTGGTGTGACCCGTTGTTAAGGGCGTCAACGTCTTCAAGATCTTGCTCATCATCATCAGGCAAGCTTACACTCTCAGTAACTGCACATGATATGGCTTCAAAGATGATGGCTATCACTTCTTGAAACCTTTCCTCAGAGAGGGAAACCTCTGCAAGAAGTCTCCAAGCGTTTTCCTCAGTTGCACCATTGTAGTCTTCTTTTCGTTTCAACACCATGTGTCCACTGATCTCCCAAACTGCTGGGTTCACTTGTGTGTCTAGAAGCTCAGCACTCACTTCTCCTAAAGCTTGTTTCTCAGCATAACACTGTGTTTCCATGAAGTATATATATTAGCCAAAACAAATATCATATCAAAGTACATTTCAAAATTCAGATCAACTATTGCATGCTATTTTCCTACTAATTAATTCTTAAACAAGCTTACAGACACTAGATTATTACAAGTACTAAAATTCAGAGAAATCAGTAAATGCTAAACATTTTTACCTGAGGTAGGAGAAAGATGCGTCTCCCCGAATCTGAGATAAGGACATTGTAAGGTATATTGTTGTCTTGAAGGCATATGCATGAATCAGAGACAGCGTTTGATAAGTCTTCAAGTGAGTACCCACCCTCAAAGACAAGACCTCTAACTGGGTATTTGAGGATCTCGGAAATAATCACTCCACCTTTAAAGTTGGTAATCTTCCTAGTTGGAGCTTTCTCAATTGGAAAGGGCACAGCCAAATAGTAAGCCTGAAATGCATATAATATAAACATAAGCATATTTAGGATACATTTAATGTTATATACTCCCTTCGTTTCAGGAAAATTGTTACACTCCACATTTGGGATCAAGCACCTATTTTCCAAGTTATTGTTACATCAGATAAATGATATGAATTCGTGCACTGAACTTCTATTTTCTTTGTTAGAAATTTGATACTTTGATTGCCTGGTCCATTTTTATATAATGGAGGGAACATTCTTAGAATCTTAGTTGATGTTGTATCAAGTGGCAACTTGTTTGTAGATCCATTTAGGAGTTGTTTGAATGTCATCTAAAGAAATTATCATGCATTGTTTAGAGTGTTTGACAAACTAATCAGATCGCCAGAAGCATGTAGGAAGAGGCATAAAATCTGTATCTAACTGACTAACTCTAACTAACTGATTATCTGATTCTTAAAGTAGCACTGTAGCAATTATTACTTTGGAAATACACATACAAAGAAAGATCAAGGTAGATAGGAACCTGGAAGTGAAGGTGATTGATAGTAGCAAATGCACCAAGACTATTGTAACCCAGACGGAAGTACGGATTCCCAGCTTCAGATGCCATGTAAAGTGCAAGCAACAAGCTCTTGTGGTCAATCATTTGAGGCAAACACTCCAAAATTCGAGGAATCAGAAGCACATGTCCATATTCAATTGGACTCACCTATTGATTTAGAAACAGCAAAATATATATTAAACACTTAGCTCATTATGAACAAAGATGGTATAATTAAGTGGGTTGGATGTGATTGGGGTTGCTACAATATACTTCTTGTCCAAAATACACTTTAGGCGATTTATGACCCATTCGACACATTTCCTTTTAAGCAACTACTTCTATTTTCGCATTTGACCCATTAAGAAAACCATAACCCTAATTGACCATCCATAAGTAATCAAGCCCAAACAGTTACATGTACCATGATTCCATGAAACAATGTTGCTGTATAATTGGCTTCATAATCAAGATAGAAATCAAAGTAACTTACATTGATGGCAACAACACTAGGGGACTTTTCAACATCAATGGGAGCATTTGGATAAAACTTGACTTCACCATCTTCACTTGATTCAAACTGAAAGAGAATCTCTTCCTGCCCAACTTTAGTGAAGTTGAACTTGCTCCCATCAAATGGCTGAAGAACTTTATCCACTCGAAACTCAGTTGGACGCTTCTTTAGGTGACGCCCCTCATTCAACTGTGCAACAAACCCATAATCTCCAGGAATCACCTGTTAAATAACATATACATATGTTTGTTCATTCCTCATATTAAACACTTAAAAAATTAATGTTCGACGTTTCTACCTTAGTTTCGCAGGCAGTAACATCATAACGAAACAACCCCCTCTCAACACGATCCTCCCACTGTAAAAGCAAGCAATCTTAGCTTAAAACGATAATCAAAAGCCCTAAAGACTAAAAAGTATTAACTTCCGTGTTTCAAACATTACCTCTCCAAGGAGAAGAGAATCCAAGAAAGCAAAAGGTGGTTCCTTTTTGTCACTGGATTCAACCTTATCCGATTTCCCGAAAGCATACAAAGGTAGCTTTGCACCTATATCAAATCAAACCCCACATCAATATAAAACTAACTCAACTATGCAAATTATAACAAGGGCTATTTCGGTAACCTTACCGTTAATAATTTAAACTTATAAGCTTTTCAAATTTCAATAAGTAAGCAAGTCAATAAAATAAGCTTACAGAAACATACTACTAAAGAATTCATGAAAAGAAAGAAGGTATAAAGTGAAGGCATTTTAACAAACACCTGGTAGGCAGCAATCTCGCATGCAGTTACGACCACAACCACCACGATATACACCACCTTCTTCCACATCTTCCTTTTGGTAATTGGAAACAACAGTAGGAACCCTCTTAATCCTCAACATCTTCTTAATCAATCAATTTCAATACCAATACCGATACCAATTGTATGTGTGTATACGTAAAACAGTAAAAAACTAGGCTGTAAGAATAAAAGGTAAGAGAAATTGGAAGGCAGAACCACCGCCGGCGAGAAAAAGGAGGTCGGAAGGACAACCGCCTTCAGAAGGCAAAGCCCCACGACCACCGTGAGTAGAAGGATTGCTTTCGATAGTAACTAGAGATGATGCAATAGATCGTCCGTACGATCGGACATGTAAAAGAGGTGACCGCGGTGAACCGTAAATAGCCGTGATGTCTACAACGTTATGATCCCGGGTTTTACCCCAAATTACAACACACAATAAACAAAACAAAACAAAACAATTGGCCTGAATTTATGGGAAATTGAATTGATTTGGTTGTGAAGGAATAGAGATATAAATGTGGGTGTATATATACAGATTAGAATGGTACGAATTTATGGCTGAGATTTGGTGATGACGAAGCTGAAGGGTTTGAGTGGCGTTGAGTGATTTTGATGTAATTTTGTTATTCAAGGTCGGAAAAAGAACACACCAACACCCTTTTCGTCGTTCCAAAGAAATTATCTTACTAAAATCATTTTTAATTTACTTAATTAATTAAATAAATAACCAAAAGCTTGAAATATGATCTCTCTTTTTTTTTCCCCTTCATAAATGTTGTGGACTTGTGAGCAAGAATATTATTTCTAACTAAATTTGTTGTTTATTATTTATTTTTTTACGTCGTTGAAAGCTCATTATTTAATATTTATTTAGGTAGGTTTCACTTTTCGGAGTTCCTCCAAGCTCACATGATGGTGAAGGAGTTGCCGTGAAGATCTAGGAGTGTAAGTCGGACGAGCTAAAAGACTCCCATACTGTTTAGAGGGCAGGGAGCATAGATGCCAAACAAACCTTACGCTATCAATCGTCGTAGAAGCTGTGCCTAGAAAAGCTTATGATTCTATGGTGTCCAATCAATTATCCCGCGTTAGTTGTCGACATGTCTGATTAATAATGGCAAATTAGTATTTTTTTAGAAACTTAAGATTTAAAATTTATAATATAAGTTAAAATAAATCAAATACTTAATAATTTGGTATAAAATATACGTATGAAATTGTCAAAATCAAAAGCTTTTTTTTCTTTATTTATTGGTTTGGGATATGAGTATAAGAACAATTTTTGTGGATTATAAATGATTCAAGTACCCTTGGATTGACTTGGTATATTATGTGTGGACCAATTAAATCGGTTATATATCTGTGTGGACCATTTTATTAAATATTCTACGCATTATTCATCAACATGTTCGTCCACATATAACATCTTAATATATCTTGAATGAAGTACAAATTGCGACACACGCAAGGTAAAATTGATAAAGATTGCGTTTAGATTCATGAAAATTGATAAAGATTGCTTGTAATTTGTAAGTCGTGGATTAGACTTTGCAAAATTTGTTGTATGACAATATCTCGAATGGAAATTTCCATTGATGACACATTATCGACATCAAATATATAAAACGTAGACGTAATTTTTTAAACCACAAATATAAACCAATGTTTGTTTTCGGTTAAGTGTCAAATTTCCCGTCCATTCATGTCCCCTTATGATCATCTAAGATTGAAATGTTCACAAACGTTTACAATCATCTACTTAGATTTTAACTTATTAAGATTTCAAGCTATCATTTTATTTTAATTGCAATATTTAGCTCATCATGAACGATAAGTTATAAAAAGTGATTTATACACTACTTTTGTATAATACACACATCATAATATAACGTTACTAATGCACAATGACCAAATAAATACTTTATTTTACACCTGCGGCAGACATAAGAAAAAAAATTTGAATGTACAAATCAATATTGTTAAGATCATTTTACTTATAATTGTTTTTGTCTTCGTAAAATCGAGATTCTAAGATATCCTACTCTGATATTATAGTCTCATATATGTATATGTGTGTTTTTATAATGTAAAATAACAAATGTATGACAAATTAATAAATTGCTCATAATTTATACACTATAACACTTGCTCATAAATTTTTAGAGTAGTATGTTTGATATCATTGGTATATATTATTAACTAGATCATAACCCGCAAATTTGCGGGCTTTTGCATATATTTACTACAAAGTTATATTAGAATTGAAAAAACTTGAATTTGTCTATCTATGATTATCACGCGTAGTGATTAAAGTTTGTTCCCTTTAATGTCAACAATTGCTCAGTTAGTAGCTACTCTTATATATGCTTTCTACCATCATGACTCATTTCCGTCTTTTTAGTGCCGAGATAGCCATGAAAAGATAAACCACTCAATTCTGTCTTTCTACCATCATGACTTATTTCACAACTCTTTCAGCAACAGCAGGGTCCAAGAACACAACAAAACCAAACCCACGAGCACGACCCTTGGTCTGATCGTTCATCATTACAGCCTCAATCACCTCACCAATAGCTTCAAACTACTCCTTCAATCGTTCTTCATTAGTATCTCATGAAATCCCACCAATAAACAACTTCCCATGCTCCATTTCCATTCGAAATCAACTATAAAAAATTCAACTACAGAATTTCACCAAGTGAATTACATAAACATCAAAACACACAGATCTCATCAAAACAGTATCAGACTATTCAAAGTATACGACACCTATATATACACATGCAAGTCAGATTCACTCATCTTTTACAGCAAACTTATGATATGGTGTGTGAGTTATTGCCGTTTGTAAAAAATAAAAAATAAAATAAAATAATGAAATGATAAGCAACTTAAACAATGCACAAATCTGAAAATAAGTTAGAACTATAGTGCATTGCTTACATGTCAAAGGGAAAATCTAGTCATGGCATAATGGAATAATTAAAGGTAAGCATTAAGAATAATTGTGGTCTTGTGGAACTGTTAAATGAAGTAAGACATATTTCTTTGCCAGAATTAACTCGTAATAATAAAAGTATAATTAGAATATCTTGCAAATTACATGGATGTATTATATGCAATTATATAATGATTTTATCTCATACAATGTATCTATGTATTCACATATCCAGTGCTAGATTAGTACATTACAGTTTCTATCAGCAACGGTTTAAATTAAACACCATTGCATTACCAGGTGCTTCTTTTCTAAGTATTTACAACTTGTTCAGGATAATTGAAAGGTTGATTATTTCAAACTCTCGTGTATCGTTTGTCGAATATATCCATTTTAAATCTGATAAATTCAAAGTCTTTTGTGATTAGGCACCTGGATTTTTCTTGATCTGAGATGGTTGTCTCATGTTGGGTGTGTTTTCTTTATCTCTGCTGCCGAATCATCAATCTTGCTTCTTGAATCGTTAATAACAGGAGCTATTCTCATTAGCGGTTACTTTGTTGATCTACCTACTCTTCGTTCGCATTTGGAGGTAAACTATTAGGCACTAATTGATCCAATGACTGAACTACAATTGTCCGATCATTTGATTCTTGAACCTCGTTGACACCTTTATAAAGAGAACTGGATGACAAGCCCTGTTCAGTCAATGACTTGGGCTGTAAAAAAAGATACGCAAGAAGTTGTGACAACTGGAAAGAAACTATAGGTGGACATTTTGACCCATTTACTCATAAATAGGTTGTTTAGGGTCATGTTTATCTCTAGTAGGTAAAATAAGATAAAACCTCCCTAGAAAGGAAACAAGTCTAACGGGTCCAAAGTCACCCAACGTGTATTTATTAAGTACAAACCTTTATTTTATTTGGATAAAAGTAGATTGATACTGAAGTATTATAAACTTTAAAAAATTATGAAGTTCAGCAAAAAAAAGTGTTTTGGGTCACCCAACCAGATCCCTTTGAACAGTACAACTGAATTACCATTTTGACCTGACCCACTTTGACGTGTTACCCAACCTGCCCATTTTGTCACTTCTGAAAAAACTAACCTCTAGCTTTGTGTAACTATCCTTGTGATCCTGTGCCAATCGTCTATCTTCTTCTACAATATAATGGGCATCTTGTTCATCGGTCTGATTTGGCTTCATGGTTGATTCAAGAGGGCGTGGATCAATCGCACCTTGCTCACTCATTTCATCTATATCTCTCAACTGCACTTCATATAAATCCAGTTCGGATGGGTTTGTTGAGTTAACCAGACTTCCTTTACCATCTTCATCTAAAGATGACATTATTGTTGATGGAGGTGAACCAACTTCCGAGACCTCCACTTGCAAATCAGAAGCAACTGAATTTGAACCATAATGAATTCCTTTATTTGCCGCGAAAAAGAAACCATCAGTTTTTGTCTTGTCAAACAGTGCAGACGGTCCACAATCGAATGATTCAGCATTTCTACGAATATTATTTCCTTGTGAAACTATCCTCATTCGTGACATACTTGGACAATGCAAAATCGCTTCTTTGTTTGGTCTTAAGATCGGTTCATCTTCACTTGAGGATGATGAAGTTGATTGACCACTGGAGACCACATCACTGTGAACCTCAGGTTCTTTTGTATATGATTCAGTTCCAGATTTTTCATTGAGAATGTCAACCACATCAGCCCCTTTTTTAGAGGATTCACCTTCTTCTATGGCACGTTTATCATCGGTGACACCTTCAGGAATCGAACATTTATCTTGAGGGTGTTTGTTGTCATCCTCCTTGATTGCTAGACAACAGAATTCACCATCAGAGATTGAGGGTCCATCAAAATTTAAGTTCAGACACTTAAGACTCAAAGACTGAGGTCCATTCATTTACTTATTATTTGTGAATGTATCGCTCTTTTATCTCTAACGGGTCAAACGGGCTTAAAGTTCCACAAAGCATATTTTTGATGCATAATACTTACTATCTAATGATTTTTAGGTACGTTATAATAATAAAAAAATATACTACTTTTTATAACCACATTCAACAGGCTAACTATTCATATATGTACATCTAGAAAATAGACAGACATGTTTTTAACCAGTCCAGCCCAACCCGTTTCAATCCATACAAAAGTTACCCGTTTTGATCCGTCAGCCCCACGCATTTTGCCACCTTTCCTGGATGATGAATTATCAGAATACTATAGAACAATATGAGCCAAATGGTGCTTACCTACTTTGAAGTTCCCAATCTTCTCAACTGCTTGATGGCAAAATCAATGTCAAAATCTGGCTCATTATCATGCCTGCTGAGTAACGCTTCTTTCTGGCGAGTAACCGTTAACTCGTCATCAAAGCCATCACCTGTAAGAATTGGCCTTTCTTCGTGTGGGTCATAAGGAAGGTCAAACGGGTTGTTTTTAACCATGTAAGATGGAGCTGAACCAGGAATAGGCGAATTTAGATCACCCAAAATTCTTGAAAGAAATGGATTCTTTTTCGGTATATGGAGTGAAGAAATTTGATTGCAGCTGTTATTTACTCCAACCCCAATCGCGTTTCTTATAATTTGAAAATTCGAAAACTTTCTTGATCTTCTTCTTTCCATAAGACCCTCTATCCTCTTGGTTCTTTCCCTATTAAAAAAATTCATTTATCTTTTACAGACTTTGCCCAATATGTGCTGGAGTTTTGTGTTTCAAAATATCATACCAGTCAGATTAATGAAAGTTAAAAAACCAAGCTTATAAAGAAAGTCAATAGGCTTGAAACAATACTTTATTTGAATGTACAAATCAATATTGTTAAGATCATTTTACTTATAATTGTTTTTGTCTTCGTAAAATCGAGATTCTAAGATATCCTACTCTGATATTATAGTCTCATATATGTATATATGTGTGTTTTTATAATGTAAAATAACAAATGTATGACAAATTAATAAATTGCTCATAATTTATACACTATAACACTTACTCATAAATTTTTAGAGTAGTATGTTACTATGTTTGATATCATTGGTATATATTATTAATTGATAAGCTGTCGTAGTTGAATAATTGATTAGACTATCAACTTTTTTTTATCACACAAAATCAATGTATTTTTACATTTGTAGCTCATGCGTTCATAATAAGTAAGATCGAACCTTATCGAAATCATAAGATTTTATATCGAAGATCGAGATCGTTAAGAGATACTATTTTTTTTTATCTTGTTTAAGATTAAGATCGTTTTCATAATTAAAACTACAATCATAAAATAATAATATCTTAAAATAGATCTTAACATTGTTAGTTTGTTACAATTTACAAACACCTCCCACAAATTAGTGAATTACAAGTCCGAATCCTCAATGAGCCGGCGGGCTGATCTATTTAGGTTCTCGACAAGTACTATTTAAGCCCAAATAATGATAAAAGCCCATTAACAAATCGTAAGGTAAATCAAAACCACCGGCTTGAAGAATTTATCAACTTAAAAAACACTCATCGTTCCGTCACCGACGACCACCCTTCCCGGAAAAATAATTACGAAATTATTAGCTTCAATTGTTGTAAATTATATAATTGTTACGTGTAAATCATTCAATTAATTATACTTCTTTATATCTATTTCGATCTTATTGTAATTTCATTTCCACTTCATTGCTGATCGTTGAGTACGAAGTTAGGGTTTTGAACGATCTATACAATTGACATCAATCAATATATATATAAATACATATTAATAGAAGAGGTGATTCTGATTTGGTTATTGTAATGGATGAGGTAATTACAGCGGCTGACGCGTCTTCAAGTCTTCGATCGTACTCATCAGAATCGTCCGTTTTACCGGCGAATTTACCTCTTCTTACTGCTTTTCTATCGTTGTTTATCGCTCAGTTTCTTAAAGTGTTTACTCATTGGTACGGATTCTGATTTTATATCTATATCTGTACGCATCTGTATCTATAGATAAAACTATATTTATCTTTCGGTGTGAATGTAATTGTATGTTTCTGATGGAATTTTGTTATCGTGTGGAGTTATTGGTAGCTAAATTGGGCGTTTTATAAGGATCGAATGAAAAATTGAATTGAATTTAACTTGGTGGCAGCGTGCTTGATGTGATGACATTAATAAAAATGCGAAGAACTATATTTTGTGTTTCGATTCTAATGTGAACGTGTTGATAGAATTGTAGAAAATCTTGCTGAGATTGTAGTTCGATAATGTAGTTGGTGAATGATGGCTAGGAGCCTAGGAGATTGTGCGTGTGATGGTTTTTTTGTGTAGGCTTCCCTATGTAACCAGTAACTGAATATGAGTACTTTTATGAGTTGGAGACACCCAAATTATGACACAATGATCTAAACTGGAGTTTAGTTGATAAGCTAAATTACGAAACATAGGATTATCTATTTTCGTATAATTAAATGATTATATCTCCTTCCACCAAAAGTTTATTCTCAAAAGGGAGTGTGCCACATGTATTCTGTTATTGCTTCCTAAGTCCTCAATAACCAATCAAAGAGATAAAAGAGAAGAGAAACACAGTTGAATAATGCGGTGATATTTTGTGTTTCGTGTTTTGTGTTTGTTTTTAACTAACTAACTTCCCCGATATTTAATTTCCTTTTATACTTATAATAAATACATTGATGTGGTCAGCTGAGTAGGTCTGATCACCATTTGACTTCGGCACTATTTAGCTGTGGCGAAAGGGTTAAATTATTGGTATTTGTTGGTTGGAGTAACATAGTAAAACATTATAAGTTGATACTTGAAATATTTTAGAATTATAAAAATTATGTTAAGTCTGTTATCAATGTGAATGTTGGAGACTGGCCAAGGTTGATCTGCTTAGAGATCTGTTACTTCTCTCCTAGAGATATGTGTGTATCGTTGAACTAGAAACTTAAAGTGTAGGTGACAATCTTGCTTATATGGCTATGTGTTAGCTAAAACAAGTTGGAAAGAATGGCCAATGGTAATACTGCCACATAGTGCTTACATAGAGATGAAAATTGCTAGTTTTTGCTCCTTAGTAACTTCTTCCCAGTTTTTGCTCATCATATGACTTCTGTTTGTTTCTTTATTTTGATTGCGGTTTGGATGCCTTTCAGGTATAAAGAGAAGAAATGGGATACGAGAAGGATGCTTAGCTCAGGTGGCATGCCATCATCACATTCTTCAACAGTGACTGCTCTTGCTGCGTGCATAGGCTTACAAGAGGGCATGGGTTCATCGGCTTTTGCTATTGCAGTGGTTTTGGCATGTGTTGTATGTACTTTCTACACTTGGATTTCAATCTTCTTGTTTCTGGTTGCGTAGTAGAGATTTTTACAAATGTTGCAGAATTCTGTTTTGAATTGGTTATTTTTATGGGACTCTTTGTAGGATCATAATTGTAGGTTCTACCGAAGTTAGTATGCAACTCAAATGCTGAGCTAGGATGACTAGTTCTCTCATTGTTCCTCAAGTTGGATAACAACTATCCAGCGTTTGTTTCTAGCAAAGACAAATTGTAAAAGAGGTTTTTTTTAAAGAGTTCTCAAGCTTTTTTATAATATTGTTGCGAAGTAACAACAATATGAGCGATTTTAATAGTTTAGTTACATTAGAACTCATATGAGCCTATCTTCCTCTTAACCGATGAGAATTAGATTGGAGTTTTTTTTATGTTGGTTTCTTGAAAGATGTCATGAAACGAGAATCCAGCTTTTATTAATGGTTTTTACAGACTAGACGCTTTTGGATGGGGGTGTTTTGTGATTTCTTGTCTATCACTGAGCTATCATGATAATATTTGCTTGATGTGTTTTGAAGATTATTGGTGGCTGTTGCTGTTTGTCTTTTAATCTGTTTATTTATTTTTGGTGCATGTTTTCACATTGACTTAGTTGTTGGCCATTGGGTAGAAATATAGAGGGAAATTGCTTTAACTAGTTTAGTGTTTTCAACTTTATCTGCTTTATGATTGAGCTAAAGTAAATTTTATTGTGACCTATGTGGTAATTTGGGCAATACAGGTATAGTGTCGTTGTGTTTGATGTCTAAACTATTCTTTGAATAATATCATCCATCCTGGCACATTGAGTTAGCTTAACAAATGTGCATTTATAAACGACTTTCGATTGTTTACTTCTTTATTTGACAGGTAATGTATGACGCCACTGGTGTTAGACTTCATGCTGGTCGACAAGCCGAGGTATATCCCTCTAAATGTGTCTACTGCCTTTAACATTTGACATCATTCATAACTATTACTCTCGAATGGTTTGTATTTGAAAATTTATATCTTATGGTGGGTTGTGGATAGGATGCTGCTGTAATTAATAATATTTAATATCTGTATAACAGAATGGAATTGTGTATGACGTGGGTGTAGTACAGAAACTGCCCTCCAACCAAATTTTACTATGTTAGAGGCAGTGTTTACAAGCCTATGTTTGAAGTTCGAACTTATGCATTTTCGTTTTTTATAGTATGAAAATGATTATATCTTCTATGCAGCTATTAAATCAAATTGTTTGTGAGCTGCCTCCGGAACATCCACTTTCCAATGTTAGGCCTCTACGAGACTCACTGGGTCACACTCCATTCCAGGTGTGATTAATCTAACTATTTGCATGTTCATGCTGTACAACATGGAACCATTTAAGAAAGTGTTTGCTGTGTATATCTTTTAATGTTGTTTGCTAAAGGTATTAGGCTCATACGTACATGCAAGTTTGTGTTGACACTGTTTTTAAGAGGCCGCTTTTTTATCAAACACCTTTTGATATATAAGACAAAGATGACAACTGAAGAATCTTTCCATTGTTTCCAAAGATATTTATTATTCGTTAGGGTTTTGTATGCAGGTTGCAGCAGGTGCTGTCCTGGGAGTAATGATGGCCTTTCTCATGAAAATGTCAATTTGACTGTTTGATTATCTGATCATCAATGGTGGCTTGAAGATTCTTTAGGAGACCCTTAAGGTAACAAGATTATTTGGCAACTCAAGATGGTGTCCTTCCCCTCCCCGTATATTAAAACACGTCTGCATAAGCTTTTATAGACGATTAATGTCGTTTTTAACTGTGTATTGCCCACTATTCATGTATAAGTTTTCTATTCTGCCTCTGTAAGCACTAGCTCTTAAAGTTTATCGATAATGAGAAGGGTTCATATTCATCAAATGATTCTTTGGGTTGAAATCTACATGTAGATATGTTATTTTTGTATTTTATCCTATTACAATTAGTTTCATATAGAAATATTGTTGTAGATTCAAATGATCACACCATCACATCCAAAATTTGTGAAAATACATGGAAAAGGTCTCATGAGCATAATGTTTTGATTACGTATATAATGTAGATACATGTAGCTAGTAAGAAAAGCAAAAGATTTTACATATAAATTCTTTTTTATATAATCTTGACAAAAACTACAAAAAGAAGAATTTGAATTGTGAGATCTAATTGGGCTACCAAACTCTAAACATTTTGAGGCAATCCATGATTAGAATGCATAGACCTAAAGCGTAATGCGTGTGTATATTGGATGAATAGCGAATAATGTTGGCTCCTAAGCTTTGGGGATCAGGTTTTGCTTATTTCCAATGATCACAATCACAACAAAACTGCAAAATCAGACCCATCAATTTCAACAAGAAAGCATTAAAGATTAAGCACATTAGTTTAATACTTTAATATACACATGACTCTGCATGACTTATCGTGGCACACGCCGTTCACAAGGCTAAGACCTCAAATATAAACAAGTAAACATGACGATTCACCTTTGGAAAACAATCCACATCTAATGATCTAATAATAATAAATAATAATAGAAACTTGAGCAGTATCAGATTGCTAAACTTCTCTTGACTACATTCAGTTGACCAGCATATGATCAAATCCACCACCTCCCTGAAGACCAACCCGAGGTCCTTGAACGTTATGAACCAACTGTTGAAGCCACCTCCTTGTCGTTGGATCCTCCTGAAATACAAAACCCAGATATATTTAAAGAGTAATCACATATAAAGGTAATCGAACTATGGTCTAATTACTGTTTAGAGTAGCCAACTCATTTTAGGCCAGAAGAATCATCAGAGTTTCAAAAATTTCATTTAAAGGTATTTGACCTAAAATAACCAGTTCTCATGTGCGACGACAGAAAGAAGTAATTCATGGTAAAACTTATTGTTACTTCATCGGTTGGAAACCTTAAACCCAAAACTATAAACACCATCAAATAGTTAATTTTGGAACTCAGATATTTATTTCTATCCTATAAAACAGTTGGAGATCTAAAATAGAAACTGGACCAAAGTTGGTACCCTTTTAAGAAATCACATTTATTCTATTAGTATAGTTTATGTATTTATACTTGACACATTAATGAAATACAAATTCGGATAAAAGGACAAAAAGGCATTGCTGGGTCAACCTTATTTATACCCAACTCGATCATTTTGACCATTTATAATTTTACCCCGACCAGGCCATTTTGCCACCTCTAACTAATACACAATGCTTACACGAAGGCAACTGCTAAATGTAGCATCTCGTAGCATGTCCGGCAGACAACTCCTCAAAGCATCACAAGCCCTGCAATATTCAAACATTGACAAGTTTATATCATATTAGCGTATGTAACATCATATGTGTGATTTTAGTAGGTAATAGTTATTATGTGTCAACAACTAACCTTGGATTATCTGACAAGCGAAGGTAACAACGAATGATGTGCTTCAAGAGACGTGAAGAGGGTTGTTCAGCAAGTGCAGCAACCATATTCCCCAAAACTCTACCCACTGCAAAAAACCGTTCAGCTGTGGTGCATATGTAGTCCAACCCCACATCATCCAACAAGATCTTTTGGACTATAAATGTGGCAACCTGGGATCATCAAAGCTTTGATCAGACTTCTAGAAGCCAAAGAGATACGGTCATGACTGTAGGTGTCACCTTTGACCCATTTACAAATGAATGGGCTGATTTGGGCTTTGTATTTTCAAAAAATGGGTCAAATCAATTTTTGCTATGGAAACCAATTAAATGGCTCTAACAGGTTGAAATACAAAAGTCTATTTTCAATGCATACAACCTCCTAAACCATTTTACTCCTTAATTATAATCAACTATTTATAATTACTTTTTGAAATGGACAAGGAAGTTTTTGCAGGGCCCATCGCCCCGGGCCATTTCAACCATACTAAGAGAAAACATAGTTAGATAAATAAAAAATAAAAAAATCTACCGTTTTTGACAATTCGCTGCCCATTTCCATTGTGCGCAGACATAGGGGAATTATCTCTGTTGAAAGCAAAAAGCTGATAACTTCTGTGTCATCAACCTGGAAATTAAACGAATGTAGTTCCATATCACAACTTCATAGTAGGTGATGAATTACTGAAAAAATGTACAGGAAAAATACTATAACAGAAGGAAGAAGCAAGTTTACATGAATAATAATAATAATAAACAAGATGAAGTACCTTCACCAGGGCACCAATGACACCTAAGCTAGTAAGCCTCAGATACTCAAATGGCCTCGACTTGCTCGTTGTGTTGAGGAAAGGGTACAAGTATAAAGGAATATGAGCTACAAACAAGAAATTTTCAGTATATTATTTTTGGTTCGTCGTATGTGTAGACTTGAGTGCAGTATATTAAATATCTTATAGAACTAGCCAGTCTTAACACACTATATTTTTTATAGTAGATTGGGGGTTAGTTCTGTTTCCATTCTAGAAAGAGTGGGAGTATGGCCTGCTAGTAATTTCAGTATGCTAATTTGGTATGTACTAGAGTGCAGTATATTAATTAAATGGCCCACTCAATCAATGCTAGAAATCTTACTATAAACCTAGTCCCTCTTGACCACGTGTAACATTACAATAAATTAAGGATCGTCTTGTTCCTACTCTATAAAGAGTGGGAGTATCAACTGCTACCAATTAACCAGTCGTCACAACATAAGGTAGTAAATTTTTTGTCAATGAAACCAAATACAGAAGACAATCTTACCATTCAAGAACAGCATTCTTGTGTCCGGATGGGAAGCTACACACTGCAAAATATAAAGGAAAAGAGGATACCTGCATCAGCCGATGATCATCCCAACTAAACGAAGACCATGTTTTAAACTAAATTCTAACTAGACATGACATGTGAGGGAAAGCAGAAGTAAACGTTTTTTAATGACAGTCTCAAACAATCAGCATGCCAATTGCATTTTCATGTCTATACAAACATGAGTATTTTAAAAGGAGCTACAAAGTCATTGTTTGTGTCGGAGTTCTTCAGAGATCCTAAGCCCACCCAATTGTAACAAGCTTGCACTTTCATTTGACATGTCCCTCCCATGTTCCAATGTTCTGTACCTCTGTGATATCTGACTTCTCTTTGTTCAACATCCCCGGAAAATATATCATACATACTGAAGCATTCTTATGGCATAATATATGATTTTAACCATTAAACATTATACATGAACAAATGACACAATAAATGACTTTACCCATTATACATAAACAAATGGCGCGACTGTAGGAATTACCATTCAACCAAGACAATTCAGCTATGAAAGCCAGAAAAATGAAATAAAATATATTTGGTATGAGTTTTATAAAGTACACCTGAAGAAGAGCAAGTGCATTGCAAACTCTGTTCGATTGAGCAGGGGTCAAATTGGGAGGTGATAGAAAGGGGTATATTGATACTATCTCCTGCAAATATGCACGACGTGACATCAGACAGCATTTAATTATGCAGATTACTAATACAGGAAATTAACCAAACAAATAGATACATTAGTCATGGCAATGGCAGCAGAGCTTTAACTAACTATGGATCCCAGAAATCTATATACTTCTCAATAATGGAAACTACAATTACCAAGTGAAACAACATACGGAAACTACGAACAAAGAAAACAATCATACAGAAGACTCAACAAGGAGTAAAATTAAATGATAGTGAAACATATAAGTTTTTCTACTCACATAAACAGATATTAACCTTAAGAAAGACAAAGGGACTAGGGTGCATTTAATAACCAACCAATAGGTAATGTGCAACCGCCTAAAGTCACGTTCTGAATTGCATAGCATAGTTCTTGCAGCAATATTTTGGGTCATAAAACATATACATCTCAAATTATCTTTGTCAGAGGCTACAAAGAATGGAGCACAACTACTCATAGAAAGGTGAATTTGCAACTCCATAAAGATGTACACTAAACATTACGGAAACGTAAACGTCTTAAATAACTCACATAAAACATACCTGTAATAGAGCAGCAATAGTTCCAAATGAGTTCCATAGTAATGGAGCTAAATCTTGAAACAGCTCTCTCTTCTACAATAACACAAAATTACAAAAAATCAATTAGGCATAATACTTTCAAAATTAAAAAAAGAAAAAGAAAAAAAAAAGTAATCTTGAGGGCCCTATAAGTAGCAAATTTATACAGCTTGTTAATTATAACGTTAAAAACGTATATAAACGAAAACTGTCATATCCCAAAACTAGTTCTTTGCCCTAATTCTCGTGCACAATTCCCAAATTAGAACAATAGTTGATCGGATTGACATTCATATACCTCAAATTTGATAAATTTAATTAGGCTATCATGTTCGCAGGTTGTAAAATTATATAATCCTACCCTGAATGATTGAATTGATAACGAAAAATTTTATAATTAAATGATGACGATATATAGATATGTGTAATATATACTACAACGAAAAATGAAGAAATTGGGAAAACCTTGGAGAGCTCGAGAAGGGCATTTTCACGTAGATCAGGACTGCTGAGATCGAGTACTAACTGCTCGGCGGACTGCATTTCTGATGTTTATTGCCGATGGCGTTTGCGCAGACAAAGTGGTATCCTTTGATTTAGTAGACTGATACCTCTCTATACACAATAGTTAAGTTATGTTTTCTATTTTTCTATTATTGTAAATTTTAACCACCGCAAAATTTTCATATATTTTTACACGAAATTATATTGATAATTTTATTATAATATATGTAATCGATTTAATAATGTGGATGTAATTTAATTAATACATTACACCAACTTGAAATCAAAAGTAATTTAGGGTACGTTTGATATGAGGGAATAGTAGAGAATGGAATCGTAATAAAAAATGGAAATATAGAGAAAGAGAATGAGTCAAAAGAAACATAGTTAATTCGTTTGTTTGGTATGAACAAGAATCGAAGTAATATTATTCTCGTGTTTGGTAATATTATCCAATGGAATGGAAATAAGTTTTGAGTATCCAAAGTTCATATCTTTCAAAAATTTTGACGAGCAAATACGAAAATAAAAAGTAATGAACACTCTGTTTTGATTCAAAATAAAAAATAATTGATTATCTGTTTGTTTATAAAAGTCGAACATGATCTCCATGTTAAATGTTATTTTGAATATACAATCTTTTATTTAACTAACATGAAATGTATACAAAGTATGTATGAATCATTGAACCAAACAAGAAGATCAAGATGAACGATGCAACCCACATCCATAACTCATAACAACATTAATTAAAGAATCAATTTCTAATTACCAGTATTTTTTTAAGAATACATACGGTCATAAAACTATAAAAGCACCAAGAATACAGAATGTAAAAAAGAAATTGAAAATGATACTAGATCGGTTGTTAACACTCTCCGGCTAACAAATATTAATTTAAGATATTTTCACCTCTCACTTGATTATTGATACGTTCATGGGTGTGGAGATGAACCCATAATGCATTAAGAACATCGAAGAAGAAGAAGAATAACAAGAACAATAACCAACGACCTAGATCTGTGGTGAGGGAACAACATCGACGACCTGAACAACCGTGAGGAGGAAAAGGTGATGACAAGAAGAAGAAGAAGAAGCAAGAATAGTTGTCTTGTAGTAGATTGAAGAACCAGAAGAAAAGCGCCATAAACATATTTGGGGGCTAGGGCTTCAAATGGTTTGATTTGGATAGCATGTGCGATGCACAAAACAAATTATATTTATACCTTGTTTTTTCAACTTGCCCTCTCATTCTCAGAAAAAAAGCGGAGAAACGCTACTTATATATTTATCCATTCTCACCATTCTTTCGTAAATTTGAAGAGAATCAAAACAATGGAAAGGGAATGCTAATTTGATTCTCCGTTTCCATTCTCTGTTTCAAACAAACTAGAGAAGTGGAATCGATTCCCTTTCTCCCTTTCCATTCACTCCTACCAAACACACCCTTAGATTGTACTATTAACTATCTATTGTTGGCTTAAAAAGTGGGACATCTATGAACTTTAGAACCCCTAAAGAGGTTTATCTTCTATTCGTGATTAATGTGACGATAGTTACCTTCGTATAGCTCAACACCAATGTTAGCCAAGTCAACGAAGCTACCTTCTTTTAAACAATCCTCGAAGTCTGGAAAGACGAAATTTTTTATGGATGTGATAATCTTGTTGCCCTACATAACATAAATAAATATAATAATGTTATGAATATAACATGTCATTCAAGGATAAATGTGTCAATCAAAGTTATGCTTAATACCTGCTCATCCATAAGGATCAATTCAATCGAAGCTACTGGTGTAAGATTCTTGACATAGGTTTGTTTCCACAATAGAAACACCTTCGCACGAACCCTTATGCCTTCCATCTCATTCATGTCACCGTTAATAAGGTTTAACGGAGTGAAACCAAGATCAACAGCCATTGATACACTATATTGTTTTGCTTATGAAAGATTTTCCACCCAATTGTATTCCAATAGGTATTCAGCTATTCCACAGTCGGCATCCACATATGATAGTTAAAGCATTTCATGTAATTGTAAGGCATGGAGGGAAATAAAAGTTGTAAAAATTTTTAAATTTTGAACAACATGTTCAAATGATTCATTTTCCCTCTTGATATCATTTTGTTTGATCTTATATTCGATTTGTATTTAATATCAATATTTACTTTTTGAATTCTCTTATATTATAAACGTATGTACATGGTGTAACATCCTCTCTTCTGGTCCGGTAATTTCTAATTTTAAATTGATATATTTAATTGTATTAGAAATTATGTTATATTATTTGTTTATTGCGAAACTTATATAAATAAGTCCCAGAACTTATTGTGAATAGTAAATTGTTGATTGTTGTGATTTACTATAGTTGACGGTAGAATAAAATAAGTTTCTCGCAAATGGTTTTTAGGTTCCAGGCAATAGATTGAAACGGGACTAGTTTTAAGTGAATACGGGTCGGTGAGAAAATAATAAGCCGACCTATATGTAACTTTCCCTTTTAGGAAAGCTTATCACTTTCCTTTTTTAGAAATCCTCAAGAAACCTAAAACCTAAAACCCTAAAAACATTAAGTTACAAACTGAAATCAAACAATTGCAACTGAAGATTTGCTGTGATTTTGAGAGTTAGATCATCACCATCATCATCAAATTGTAAGTTATTTCATGGTTAAAGTTCATGATCATAATCACTTGATGTATTATATGAATTAGTGTTGAATTGATGCACTAAACATGTTATTGTATGCATATATGATGATATATGATCTGAAACATGTTGCTGGAATCGACTTTGTGTTTATTTGATTATGGTTTTGAAATTCTGGGCTGAGCCCTGTACGAACTGCAAAGACGAAGGAATCCGGCGGATTCCTAATGAATCCGGCGGATTCAAGCCGATCAAAGGGTGGAGAATCCGGTCAAATGGGGTTTAATCCGGTGGATTCGTCAACCGGATTCGTTTTGGGAACCCTGGTCCAAATTGTTGCATCTGAAACCCATTAGAATCCGGCGGATTCTAAGGGAATCCGGCGGATTCTGGCCTATTGCAGAGATGTGATTTTGTTATCAAACTTCATATGATCTCTAAATGTATTATAGTTATTTGATAGCTATGTTGATATACTTGATCTATGTTTATATATTGATTGTGTTATATATGTTGTGATAAGTATTCATAGATGTAATATTCGAATATAAGCTATGGTTTTAAGAATGTGATTACTAACTTATATTTGATTGTTAATTCTCAGATCCTCAGAGAACTCAGCGAGATAAGGCAGCTGAGTAAGTGAACTAAAACAATCAGGTGAGTGAATTTGAAACTCACAGTTTGATTTGGTTGTATCAGTTTAATTTCAATCGGTAATTATAGGATTACTATTGATAGAATGTTAACGCTGAAATGATATGCCATATGATTGGTAGTTTGATTAGCCTGTGAGCTTGATTGATAAATCCAGAGGTCAACTAGATTGTCAGTTGGACTTGAATGCTAATGTTGGTCAACACAGGGTTGCGTACATGTGTTGATGGAGATTAGCATTTAGTTAGCGGTTAATCACTGTTTTGGCCTACAGTTGATGTAAGTGTTCTGATGGGGCCACCCGGAACAGGGTCCTTAGGAACCACCGTTCCTCTTGACGATATTTGTTACATTATTGGTTGTGAACAAATTGCTAGCTAAATTGAATTGTAGTTGATTATTCATTCACTTAGCTTCGTGCTAATCCCTCAATTTACTTCCTGCAGGTTATGTTTAATTATGTGGGTAGCCAGGAAGGGACGTTTTGATGCTGGGAATGTTTAAAACTTGCAACTCTGATCCAGTTTGTTATAAACAATGTTTTGTAGAATATAATACCCCGGTTTGTAAACAAGTTAACTGTGGTTGGTTTAGTAGTAAACATGTTGTATAAATGTTTGCGAAAATTTCTAGCAGAATTCTAATTAAATAGGTATTGTAAATATACACTTCCTTGAACCTTAATATTATATTGTGATATCAAATGTGGGGTGTTATAAGTTGGTATCAGAGCAATAGTTTGGGTGAATTGAACTTGATAGTATGTTCAATCCTGAACTTTGATTTTGTTGTGTCAAACATTCTTGGGAATGGGATTATGTACTGAATGTGAATCGGTTAGTAGGATAGGTACTAACGATTAACGATTTGTGAGCTGTTGTTGTATTTACAGATATGGCGGATAATGAACAACCACCTGTTAACCCTAATAATGTCTCAAGGCCGGAAGTTACTGTTGAGACGCATGATGATCAGGCTGGGCATATTGGTACTTCTTTCCATGCTAGAGAGGAGTTAGAAAGAGACGAATATCTCCTTCAATTGGAAGACGAAAACCAAGCACTTAGAATGTATAAACAACAAAAAGAGGCTGAATCTTCTAATCCTGTGTTTAGTACGATTTCACCGCCAAAACAAAAGGTGTGTTCATTTAAAACCTTTATGAGCAGTAATCCGTCTGTGTATTCTGGTAGTACAAATCTGTAACATCCTCGAAATGGACCTAGTTGTGTTATATTATTTCTTGATTTAAATTAATATGTAAATGTGTTTGGAAATAATATTGTTTGAATTAGTGAAATAATTGGAATAGGAGTTGAATATTCCAATGTGATAAGTGAATTATTAATTATTGTAAATTAATATAGTTGACGGTACAATAAAATGTTTGGACTCGCAAATGGTTTTCGGGTTCCAGGCAATAGATTGGGATGGGGGTATTAAATTATACCCGTATATTGAAGGTGGTTTAAGTTGAACCGACTATTTATTTAACTTTCTCTTTTTGGAAAGTTTATTTCAATTCTTCAAATCCTCTCAAAAACCTTATGAAACTCAAATCAAAACCATAAATTGAATCTGGAGCTGTGATCTTGAGTTAGTTTCATCATAATCATGGTGTTCTTCATTCAAATTTGTAAGTAAGTTTGATTTAATTGGATTATGATTGAAATATTAGAAATTATTGATTTGATGTGAAATCAATGTTAGAAACATGCTAGAAGTGTTACATATTGATTACCTGAGGTTTCTAGTGGTTTAAATCGATTTGAAATCGAGTTTTGAGTGTTTTGGGTTAAAACCCGTAGGTTAGGGTTTGATCAGGGATGAAGATGAGCTGAAAAAGGCTCAAACGCGATCCCAGAACCCTAGCCAGGATCGCGTTCGTTAGTTATAAAAGGAATCGGACGAGTTTTGTTCTTGGGAACGCGATCCCAAGAATTTGTCCGGATCGCGTTGCCAAGTGTAAAACGGTGACAGAACTTTTTCTGAGGGTGAACGCGATCCAGCCATTACTACCCGGATCGCGTTTGCATGAGAAAAAGTTTGAAGGATTTTGCAAATTTTGAAAGTGCATAAGTGTTTAGTAGTGATTTTTGCCACGGAAAAATTGACAAATTGTCTTTAAACTTTGATTGGGTTGAAATTTGCATGGTCACTCGAAAACGGCCCACTGATCAAAGCTATATACTATAGCCTAGTCAGTTTTTGGCTATTCGGGGTCGTTTAGGGGTCGAAAATGGCATTTTACAGTTTTTGGACCTTAATTCGGGACTTTTTGATTATGTTCCGAATTGAACTTTTGTTGCTGTGATCTTAGGGATCATTTGATACATGTAATTATGTTATGATTGTGTAACGATGTTAATTACATAAGTATTATCAGTTGATACAAGTTACTAACTCATTGTTTATTGATTGTATTCTCAGATGTGTAGAAGGCTCAGTAATATTAGACTTCTGAGCTTGCAGCTGAGGTGTCGGTGAGTGGATCTGTAACCTCAGTGTGATTTAGTTGTAATGATTTGATTTACAACAAGTAATTTATAGTATTACTTTAATATGATGCATTTGTTGAGATATCTTGCCATGATAGTTTAATTAGTTGCTTACTTGGCTGATTGTGCTAGTATGTAAGATTTTGAGGTCAACTTGATTTGATGGTTGGACTTGTTGTTGTTGTAGACGACAGGAGATCTCGGAAACTTGAAATGTTGGTTTAGAGATCTAGGTCGTGTGTGATTGACAACAAGTTATCGGTAGTTCTGTATGGGCCAATACAGATGATTGATAAGAGTTCCTTGAGTACCAAACCGGTATTAGGGTGTCTCAGGGGCCACCGATCCTCATGATGTTGCGTGTATGACATTGATTGGATGTTGAGTGATTGATTGATTTTCTGTTTATTGTTAATTGATGTAAACAGATTGTTATGCTAGGTTGTACTGTTGCTTATAGTTTCATTCACTTAGCTTTATGCTAACCCCACCACAGTTCTTCCTGCAGGTTGTAATAGATGGGACATATTGGGCAGGGCAGGAAGTGTTTTGACCGGATGGAATGTTTGACAGGCTTTTACTCTGATGTTATTTTGATAATTAAAGAGATGTTTTGAATTATATAACACCGAGTTTGTTGAAATGTCATGAAATAAGTTTGAAAAAGTTTAGTGACATTTTGAGTACATTGATAGTATGTTTTAAATCTCCGCTTCCGAGTCGCAATTATTATATTATTGTTTATATAAGAAACGAGGGGTGTTAAAAAATCCTTCGGTAACTCTAGATTGGTTGAGAGATATTGAAAAGAAATTCGAAGTTTGCCAATGTGAGGAAGAGTTAAAGGTTCCTTATGCAACTCAACTTTTAAAAGGAGCAGCTATGAATTGGTGGGATTCGATTACTTCTGTGTTATCTCTTTTTCAGAAAGCATCTATCCGATGGCCTGATTTTCATAATGAAGTTTGTAAGCAGTATTGTTCAAACTTTGATATAGCTCGGATTCGAAAGGAGTTTATGGATTTGCAATTAACTGATAAAATGTCAATGGATGATTTGATTAATCAGTTTTCAGATAAACTTAGGTTTGTTCAGCAGTGGGTTCCTGATGAGAGGACCATAATTGAACAGTTTGTGGGTACTTTACCTAATCATTATCGAACTTCAGTAAGGTTGGCGGGCTCTCTTTCCCAAGCTTTTATGTTAGCTCGGTCAGTTGACAGTGATTTGAGACCTCAAGAGGCACCAAGTAAAGAAATGGTTTCTCAGAAATCTAGGAGTGAATCTTCTAGTAAAGGTAAGCAGCGGTGGCAAGGAAATCAACAGGGTAAGAAACAAGAAAGTCGTGGTGGTACTTCTGATCGTCCCAATTGGTGTATTAAATGTAGAGCTAGACATTTTGGGCCATGTACTGTGCAAACCACTAGATGTGTGAAATGTGGTGTGATTGGGCATGAAGCCAAAGATTGTGTTTTTCCTACTTATGTGTGTTGGAATTGTCACAAAGAAGGTCATCGTGCAAATCAGTGTTCTGAGGCTAAGAGACAGGGTTCTGGGTCGGTTGTTAGTTCGTCATCTTCCGGTCAGAAGCGGAAGAATCCGCCATCTGCAGTTAGTAGGGCTTTTCAAATGACAGTGGATGAAGCTGTTCACACAGATGACATTATCACTGGTACTTTTCTTGTAAACTCTGTACCAGCACGTGTTTTGTTTGATTCAGGTGCAAATTGTTCTTTTGTATCTGTGTATTTCTGTGATAAGTTGAAAATGATGCCTACTGTGATTACAAACCCTGTTGAAGTAGAAATAGCTAGTGGCAAATCAGTTCCTGTTACCACCTCGGTAATTGGAGCTAGTATTATGATAGATGGCCAGACTTTCCCAATTTCCTTTCTACTGATGCCGATTGCTAGTTTCGATGTGATTATTGGCATGGATTGGTTAAGTCAGTGTAAAGCAAGTATAGATTGCCACAATAAGCTGATTAGAATCCCAATTTCTGAAGAGTCATATGTAGTGGCTCTTGGAGAACGGGATAGTGGGTGTATACCTTTGATTAGTATGATGAAAGCTAGGAAATCTTTATCCAAAGACTGTGAATCGTACCTAGCTTATGTGATTGATACTAAAGTAGAAAAGAAATCCCTTTCTGATGTCCCGGTTGTTTCTGAATACCCGAAAGTGTTCCCTGATGAATTACCTGGATTACCACCAGTTAGGGAAGTTGAATATCAGATTGATCTGGTTCCTGGCTCGTCACCTGTAGCCAAAGCTCCCTATAGATTAGCTCCTTCTGAAATGCGTGAAATGATGAATCAGATACAGGAGTTGTTGGATAAAGGGTTCATTAGACCTAGTTCTTCTCCTTGGGGTGCACCAGTTTTGTTTGTGAAAAAGAAGGATGGGTCTTTTCGAATGTGCATTGATTATAGGGAATTGAATAAACGCACGGTAAAGAATAAATATCCACTGCCTCGCATAGATGATTTGTTTGATCAGTTGCAGGGATCTTCGTTTTATTCTAAAATTGATTTAAGGTCTGGTTATCATCAAGTTCGTGTTTGTGAACGGGATATTCCTAAAACTGCATTTCGTACCAGGTATGGTCATTTTGAATTCCTGGTTATGCCTTTTGGTTTGACTAATGCTCCAGCAGTTTTTATGGATTTGATGAACCGTGTTTGTCGACCTTTTCTTGATAAATTTGTGATTGTATTTATCGATGATATTCTTGTATATTCTAAATCCGAATCAGAACATGAAATGCATTTGAGGTTAGTGTTGGAAACCTTGAAAAGAGAACAGTTATATGCAAAGTTTTCTAAATGTGAATTTTGGATTCGGGAGGTACAATTTTTGGGTCATATTATATGTAATGATGGTGTTAAAGTTGATCCTTCAAAGATTGAAGTTGTAATGAATTGGAAAGCTCCAAAGTCTGCTTCAGAAATAAAGAGTTTTCTTGGTTTGGCGGGTTATTACCGGAAGTTCATAAAGGACTTTTCTAAAATTGCCGGTTCATTGACTAAATTGACCCGTAAGGATGAAAAATTTGTTTGGACTGAACAACAGGAAACAACTTTTCAGACTCTAAAATAGTTGTTATGTCAGGCTCCTATGTTAGCATTGCCAGATGGGTCCGATGATTTTGTTGTTTACTGTGATGCATCGATTGCTGGTTTGGGTTGTGTTTTGATGCAGCGAGATCGTGTGATTGCTTATGCTTCTCGTCAGCTCAAACCTCATGAAATAAATTATCCTACCCATGATTTAGAACTCGCAGCAGTTGTATTTGCTTTGAAAATCTAGAGGCATTACTTATATGGTACCAAATGTGTTATTTGTACAGATCACAAGAGTCTTCAGTATATATTTTCACAGCAAGAGTTGAATATGCGTCAGAGGCGATGGTTAGAGTTAATCAAAGATTATGATTGTGAGATTAAATACCATCCAGGGAAAGCCAATGTGGTTGCTGATGCTTTAAGCCGCAAGGTAACTTCTAATCGAGTTTATTTTATGCGTTTAGAAGTTTCTTCTGATTTGGTGGCTCAGATAAAAGCTGCACAGTTAGAGGCTTTGTTAAAGCATAACTTGAAATCTGAAATTATGTTGAATCGAAAGGAATTGTTATTGGATGATTCGAGAGGATTAAAAACCTTTCAGTCTCGTGTTTAGATTCCTTTGTTTGGTGGTCTTCGGGATGTTATTATGAATGAAGCCCATAAGTCCAGATTATCTGTACATCCTGGAAGTACGAAAATGTATGATGACTTGAAACCTTTGTATTGGTGGCCTACAATGAAGATGGATGTAGCAAGGTTTGTTAGTTCTTATCATATTTGTTCTCAAGTTAAAGCTGAACACCAGAAGCCGTATGGATCGTTGAAACAGCTTGAGATTCCTGAATGGAAGTGGGAACATTTGACTATGGATTTTGTAACTAAGTTACCTCGAACTGCTCGAGGAAATGATATGGTTTGGGTTATTGTGGATCGATTGACAAAAAGTGCACATTTTCTAGCTGCCAGTGAGACTGCATCTCTGAGTAGATTGGCACAATTGTATATGAATGAAATAGTCTCAAGACATGGAATTCCATTATCGATTGTATCTGATAGAGATCCTAGATTTGTATCTCATTTTTGGCAAAGTTTGCAGCATGAATTGGGTACACGTGTGAATCTTAGTACAGCTTATCATCCTCAAACAGATGGTCAGTCAGAACGCACGATTCAGACGCTTGAGGATATGTTAAGAGCTTGTGTTTTGGAGTATGGTGGTTATTGGGATTCTCATTTGCCATTGGTTGAATTTGCTTATAATAATTCATATCATTCTAGTATTGGCATGCCTCCATATGAAATGCTTTATGGTCGCCGTTGTAGAACTCCGACTTGTTGGTTAGAAGCTGGGGAGAAACAGTTTGCAGGTCCAGACATTGTTCAGATGACAGCTGATAAAGTAGCAGTGGCTCGAGAAAAGTTGAAAGCTGCACGTGATAGACAGAAACAATATGCTGATCCTAAACGTCGACCGGTTACTTTTGTGGAAGGTGAACTTGTTTACCTGAAAGTTTCGCCTTGGAAGGGGGTAATTCGGTTTGGGAAACGTGGCAAGTTAGCTCCTCGATATATTGGACCGTTTAGAATTCGTCAGATTGTTAATGATCAGTCAGTTACACTTGATCTTCCTCCAGAACTTGCTGGCATTCATGATACGTTTAACATTTGTTATTTGAGGAAATGTAACGTTGAAGACCAGTCTCAGATTCTTCCTTTGAAAGATTTGAAAGTTGATCAAAGTCAGAAGTTAGTTGAAGAACCAGTTGAACTTCTTGACAGAAAAGTTACTAAACTTAGGAAGAAACATATTCCCATGGTGTTAGTGAAATGGAAACATAGTTTAGGTTCAAACCTAACTTGGGAAACAGAGGACAGTATGAAATCCAAATATCCTGGATTGTTTGATCGTGATGAGATTTCGGGGACGAAATCTTCTTAAGGGGGGAGAATTGTAACATCCTCTCTTCTGGTCCGGTAATTTCTAATTTTAAATTGATATATTTAATTGTATTAGAAATTATGTGATATTATTTGTTTATTGCGAAACTTATATAAATAAGTCCCAGAACTTATTGTGAATAGTAAATTGTTGATTGTTGTGATTTACTATAGTTGACGGTAGAATAAAATAAGTTTCTCGCAAATGGTTTTTAGGTTCCAGGCAATAGATTGAAACGGGACTAGTTTTAAGTGAATACGGGTCGGTGAGAAAATAATAAGCCGACCTATATGTAACTTTCCCTTTTAGGAAAGCTTATCACTTTCCTTTTTTAGAAATCCTCAAGAAACCTAAAACCTAAAACCCTAAAAACCTTAAGTTACAAACTGAAATCAAACAATTGCAACTGAAGATTTGCTGTGATTTTGAGAGTTAGATCATCACCATCATCATCAAATTGTAAGTTATTTCATGGTTAAAGTTCATGATCATAATCACTTGATGTATTGTATGAATTAGTGTTGAATTGATGCACTAAACATGTTATTGTATGCATATATGATGATATATGATCTGAAACATGTTGCTGGAATCGACTTTGTGTTTATTTGATTATGGTTTTGAAATTCTGGGCTGAGCCCTGTACGAACTGCAAAGACGAAGGAATCCGGCGGATTCCTAATGAATCCGGCGGATTCAAGCCGGTCAAAGGGTGGAGAATCCGGTCAAATGGGGTTTAATCCGGCGGATAGAATGTTATAGGATTACTATTGATTTCAATCGGTAATTATAGGATTACTATTGATAGAATGTTAACGCTGAAATGATATGCCATATGATTGGTAGTTTGATTAGCCTGTGAGCTTGATTGATAAATCTAGAGGTCAACTAGATTGTCAGTTGGACTTGAATGCTAATGTTGGTCAACACAGGGTTGCGTACATGTGTTGATGGAGATTAACATTTAGTTAGCGGTTAATCACTGTTTTGGCCTACAGTTGATGTAAGTGTTCTGATGGGGCCACCCGGAACAGGGTCCTTAGGAACCACCGTTCCTCTTGACGATATTTGTTACATTATTGGTTGTGAACAAATTGCTAGCTAAATTGAATTGTAGTTGATTATTCATTCACTTAGCTTCGTGCTAATCCCTCAATTTACTTCCTGCAGGTTATGTTTAATTATGTGGGTAGCCAGGAAGGGACGTTTTGATGCTGGGAATGTTTGAAACTTGCAACTCTGATCCAGTTTGTTATAAACAATGTTTTGTAGAATATAATACCCCGGTTTGTAAACAAGTTAACTGTGGTTGGTTTAGTAGTAAACATGTTGTATAAATGTTTGCGAAAATTTCTAGCATAATTCTAATTAAATAGGTATTGTAAATATACGCTTCCGTGAACCTTGGTATTATATTGTGATATTAAATGAGGGGTGTTATACATGGTGATAGCCCTGCAAATTATACTCTGTATTATATATGCCCTAGATTAAGTGTATTACATATGTAAAAGATGTCATTAATTTATCAATGATATTATTATGTGTACGAAAAAAATATTGTATATGTACATGTATATGTATACGGAAAAAATAAACTATATATGTATATGTATTTGAATGAAAGTAAATATTAATGGAATTAAAAGTATATACTTTTGTAGTATTTTCAAACTTTATTAATTAAATCGTATGATATTTATATTAGGATAATTATTATATTCTCAAATTATATTTAGCACTAATAAATAGGGTCTTTGAATTTAAATACGATTCTATTGTCTCCCAAAAAATAGGGTCTTTGAATTTAATTAAGTGTTTAATTTAGTATTAATTTCAAATTTCAATTAAGAGATTTGAATTTGAATAATATTAATTATTTTTAATTTGCATTCTAAATTTGGGAAATGATTTTAAATTTAAATAAGAGTATAAAAGTCAATAAGGGCATAAAGGACTTTTAGTGAATCACTAATCACTATTTAGGTAAACATCAAAAGTTTTGAAGATCAAAGGTTGTAATTCAATAGGCTTAATTATTTAATGGACAATATTAGATCAATGGAGGCTAATTTTAGGTTGTTTACTATATTATGTCTTTCTTATAATACATAAGAGAGATTACGAAGTAATATTTTATGGCCATTTAATTATTTATATCTATCAAAACTATCCATAGTTTTAATGGATTTATTTAAGCTCATACAATCATCAAATGTGCTTTACTATTAATAACTATTCAAACTCACAAATACACTATATCAACTCAATGAACTTCTATGTTAGATTCTATCATTATTACTTTTTTGCTATTTACCTTTTATTTCATAATGTTAGAAGGAAAAACTAAAAAAAATAAAACAATACAAATATTTCAAGTTCTTCCACCTAAGTATCTTCATTTTTTGGTAAGTGTAATCAAATTCTAAATATTTATAATATTAAATAAATACTTATTTTGACCATCAATAAAATTTGTATGGTTCTTTGTAGGGCTGTTCACAGTTCGGATAAAACCGGATTATCCAATTGGATAACTCGGATCGGACCCTATGGTTTGGATAATTGAATTTTTGGATCGGCTCGGATCAAAACCAAACTTATTATTTTGGATCACGGATTGGTTTTGGTTAGTAAATTACAAACCGGATTATCCAAAAAAACCAAATAACAAATTAATATTTATTTTCCAAACATTATATGTATACATACACATACAAAATAGTTGATTAACTTATTAATATTCTATAAATATCCAAATATAATAAGTAGTTTATAGTTTACAAAATTGTTTACTTATATATGTAGGTAATTTATAGTTTCATTTTGCATTTTACTATTATATTACACACACATGTATATATACAAGGAGGTTCAAATGAGAACTATCCATTATGTATAAGTTTATTATAATATCTAACATATTTTTAGTAGATATTGTAAATATTTATTTATGTGTTTGGATATCCAAAAACCAAACCGATCCATCCAAATAGTAATTCGGATAGATTGGTTCGGTTTTTGAATTTGTTTGGTCGGATCGGATTCATATTTTCGAGACCATAATCCATTTGGATTCATGTATACGGATCGGTTTTAAACCGATCCATCCATTTGAACACCCCTAGTTCTTTGTTTGCTAGATACATCTTATTAATTAATTGTATATTCTTTAAATAAATAATTAAAACTTTAGAACTTTAAGCATAAGTTACAAATTTATTTGAAAATAAAAATATTAAAAATGATAAATACTTGGTATGTAAAATTTAGATGGTCAGAGTTTAAGTCAGCCTGTAAATTAATCCATACTTAAAAAGTAACAATTTTTTTTTAAAGATGTTAATTATTAACAATAGAAAAACAATTAAATGTATGTAAGGTATATAAATTACACAGTTTTAAAATCTCTCTCTCTCTCTCTCTCTCTATATATATATATATATATATATATATATATATATATATATATATATAAGAAAACCCTAAGAGAGATCTCCCCCCTTGATTATAAGTTAATCCTTCACTAACCCACCATTAGATGAAACAATGACATCATTATACCCCTTAATTGTGTTATAAATTACTAAAATACCCCTTATTCAAATTAATTACCATCCTCTGTCATATATCTATTGTCCATTATTCTGCATTTGTTCTAACTCCTATGGAAAAACCCTAATCGCACAAAATGTACAATTGTTCATCTTCCATTAAATTCCTCAATCAAACAAATTGACCCAATTAAAGGGCTTTCAATTGTTCATCCTCTGCAACAGGTATGCGATTCCTTAATCATCAAAACAGGTATGTGTGATTTGTTGCTTCATCAATTTCGATTCGTTCGCCATCAAAATCGTAGGATATGATTTTTTACTTCCATCAAGATCGATTTGTTCATCATCAACACCATGTATACAATTTTTTCATTCTTTTGATTTCTGAAATTAGGGTTCATAGGATTAATTCAGAAAGTGATTTTGATTTTGTATACGATCTGATTGTTTCATATGCATTCCGATTGAACAATTTATTCAAGCAAACCCTTTATTACGCGATCCTCCCTTATCATTTTTTATTAATATTGAACTTAATTTTAGCGTTTTAATTTGCTGATTAATTTTATTATTCTATTTTGATTTCAATTGGTCATCACGGAATGGTGATTTGCTTCAATATTGTAAGTTGATTTCTTATATCACAATACATTTCAATTTTAGTCTTTAATTATGCTGATTAGTTTTTTGTTTTTCTTATTTATTTATTATTGATTGTTGATGTAAGTAATGCATCTTTTAGTTTTTAGTTAATGTTTTTGTTGATTTCTTATATGATTTTAAAGTAATGCATCTTTTAGTTTTTAGTTTTCTTTGTTAATGTTTTTGTATGTCTGCTATTGCATATATTTATTAATAGGCAACTACCAAGGCAAGTTTTTTTGATTGTATGTCTGCTACAAATTATTTATGTTTGTCCTGTTAATAATTCTTCTTGATTTCTGTCATTGTGACTTCACATGTATGTACATGGCAAGCTTTTTTGCTTTCTTATCCATAAGGGTTTCTACATGTCCTAGCAAGGATTGTTCTTATTTTCATTTTTCTTATGTTCCTGTTTTTGGCTTCGGCAAATGTGTAATTGTGGGTACTGGGTCCATTTACAAGCTGTCATGTGAGTGATAATTGTGGCTGATTATTATCTTACCCTTTTCGTCCTTTTGATATTTCAGTTGATCGAACACCTATCCGTTCGTGCGCCATCTCCTGATGTGAAGCTTAATCTGTTAAAGGAAATCGCAGAGGAGCATGAGCTTGATTGGGATCCTACTGAATCAGAAACTGATTTGCTGAAGCCACATGAAGATTTACTGGTTGGCACTTATTTATTTTATTTATTTTTTAAAATTTATTAGTTTTCTTCAATTAGACAATTGTATGACTTTTAACCTCAATTTTTTAACTTAGTATATGTTGCTTTTGTGGGTTTTCTGTTAAGCCTGCTGATATAAAATGACTGATAATTTTTATTACATTATATAAAAAAAGACTAATGGAACAGGACTGCACCCTTGTGAATAATGCGAGTATCAATGATTTTTACAAAATTAAGATTTTTCAATATATTTATATACGTCCATTTATAAAAAATGTTTTAGATCAACTTTGAGAAAATCTATGAGTCAGAAATTGGTATAGTGGTTCTTGATTTGATTCACTCAGGTCTGTGTTGAGATGGGTTCCTTTTAGTAACTTTTGAGATGGCTGGGGTTGGATTAAGCCTCAAAGTTTTTGTTTTTGTCATTTTTTTTCTATATATATATATGGCTGATGTTAAATATGATTACAAAGATTATGTTATTACCATAAAGATCTGATATATTAAGATTAATATGATTTAGGAGGCTTTAAGCATTCAAATTACGTTTTGGCTGACTTACTACCTATTTCCCTGTAGGTAAATTGTTGGATTTGACTTGTTAGGAATGAATCATAATCCAAACTGACCATTCATAAGTAATTGGATTGAAATTTCTACCTGTAACAAGTAATATAATGATTATTGATTTGATACGCATATGAATTTCTATTAACTCTTCTCTTTTGCTTGCAGAATGGCCCTTCACAACTTTTATAGATTTCTAGGTTCCGTATTGCAGATTCTGTGCAGGAGGACAACACTTATTCTTGAAACAAATGGTGACTTATAACTCACATATTATTGGCTCACATGATGGCTTCGCAAGGTAGCCATGTTACCTGTCAATCCAATACAATTAAATTCTCTTTTGGAATCAGACTTATTTTTGAAACTTACGGATCACAGGTTATTGGCTAAAATGTTGGCGAAATTATATCACGGATTCCGTATGATGACATGAATCTGTAAGGTATACCCGTAAAAGGAGCAATGTCCGTATTGCAAATAAGCATTTGTTTCACATGGGTTTCACCGTGATATTATTTATATGCTTTGTAAACTACAGGTCTTGAGAGAGTGCATGGGTTCACTTTTGGAGATAGTCTAGATGAGGATAGGAAATGCAAATGGATGGACTTTAGAACAAGACTCATAAAGGTAAGAATCTTGTACTTACGTGCTTGTCGTTGTATTCTTCAATTTGATGGAGGAATTCACTCCTAAGACTTAGAGTTGGACAGCTAATCAACCTACTGTGTATGATGTGCCTTGGTGTATATAACACCCCTCGTTTAATTATAAG
Source organism: Helichrysum umbraculigerum (assembly GCA_949592205.1). Taxonomy (NCBI): domain Eukaryota; kingdom Viridiplantae; phylum Streptophyta; class Magnoliopsida; order Asterales; family Asteraceae; genus Helichrysum; species Helichrysum umbraculigerum. The sequence goes on along the minus strand of CATIUR010000004.1, from coordinate 159,388,415 downwards.
CAATAATATAATAATTGCGACTCGGAAGCGTATATTTCAAAACATACTATCAATGTTTTACATTACGTAAAATGTCAATAAACTTTTTCAAACTTATTACACTTGACATTTCAACAAACTCGGTGTTATATAATTCAAAACATTACTTTAGTTATCAAAATAACATCAGAGTAACAGCCTGTCAAACATTCCTTCAGTTCCAAACTACTTCCTGCCCTGCCCGATATGTCCCATCTATTTAACCTGCAGGAAGAACTGTGGTGGGGTTAGCATAAAGCTAAGTGAATGAAACTATAAGCAACAGTACAGCTTAGCATAACAATCTGTTTACATCAAATTAACAATAAACAGAAAATCAATCAATCACTAATTCACACAACTTCTAATCAAGCATTATCAACCGTCATGAGGACCGGTGGCTCCTGAGACACCCTAATACCGGTTTGGTACTCAAGGAACTCTTATCAATCATCTGTATTGGCCTATACAGAATTACCGGTAACCAGTTGTTAATTACATACGACCTAGATCTATAAACCAACATTTCAAGTTTCAAGATCTCCTGTCGTCTACAATAACAACCAAGTCCAACTGTCAAGTCAAGTTGACCTCAGAATCTTACATACTAGCTCAAACAGCCAAGTAAGCAAACCACCACACTAACATGGCAAGATATCTCAACAGATTCATCATATCAAAGTAATACTATAAATTACTTGTTGTAAATCAAATCATTACAACTAAATCACACTGAGGTTACAGATTCACTCACCGACTACCTCAGCCGCAAGCTCAGAAGTCTAATATTACTGAGCCTTCTCCACATCTGAGAATACAATCAATTAAACAATGAGTTAGTAACTTGTATCAACTGATAATACTTATGTAATTAACATCGTTACACAATCATAACATAATTACATGTATCAAGTGATCCCTAAGATCACAGCAACAAAAGTTCAATTCGGAACATAATCAAAAAGTCCCGAAATAAGGTCCAAAAACTGTAAAATGCCATTTTCGACCCCTAAACGACCTCGAAAGGCCAAAAACCATATAGACTCTTAGAATAGAGCTTTGATCATTGGGCCGTTTTCGAGTCACCATGTAAATTTCAACCCAATCCGAGTTAATGAAAATTTATCAATTTCAAGTGTCGCTAAAAACACCACCTTCTAAACACTTATGCATTTTCAAAATTTACAAAACGCACTAACAAACGCGATCCAGAAAACAATGGTAGGATCGCGTTCCTCTTTGTAATTTAATTCTGTGACAAATTATAACTAAGCAACGCGATCCGGACAAATTCTTGGGATCGCGTTCCCAAGAACAAAACTCGTCCGATTCCTTTTATAACTAACGAACGCGATCCTGGCTAGGGTTATGGGATCGCGTTTGAGCCTTTTTTAGCTCATCTTCATCCCTGATCAAACCCTAACTCGCGATTTTAATACCCAAATCACCCAAACTCGATTTCTAACTGTTTTAAACACCTAATAACTTCACATAATCAATATGCAACAGTTATAACGAAGTTCTAACATCAAATTCATGTTTTTCAATCCAAATCAATCAATTCAAAACTTATAAACTATTTGATTCGATTCAAACTTACCTCTCAATTGAAGAACACTGAATTGAAAGATAATAATGGTGAAACTAGAATCAATCATAGCTCCAATTCGTAGGTTTCAAGTTTCTGATTTGGATTTCATAAGGTTTATGTGAGTTTTGAAGTTTCATATGAAACTTTCCTTAAATGGAAAGTGATATATAAGTCGGCCCAACTTAAACCGCCTTCAATATACGGGTATAATTTAATACCCCATCTCAATCTATTGTCTGGAACCCGAAAACCATTTGCGAGTTCAAACATTTTATTGCACCGTTAGCTATATTAATTTACAACAATTAATAATTTACTTATCACATTGGAATATTCGACTCCTATTCCAATTATTTCAACTATTTCAAACAATATTATTTCCAAACACGTTTAAATACATATTTAAATCAAGAAATAATATATAAACAACTAGGTCCATTTCGAGGATGTTACAACTCTCCCCCCCTTAAAGAGATTTCGTCCCCGAAATCTAACATCTATCAGTCTGACTAATGTGATATAATCACATATATCTTATCATACATTAATCCTCAATAGCAACTTACAACTATACTTAGAATTTTTGAATTCTTTCCACATGCACATATCTAAATGTACATGCTTCTGTCTTTTCCTATGCACACTTACAGTGCATCCATCCAACATCTCATAGGAACCAATCATCTATCTAATTCATTTATCACCAATCAAATAAAAGTTTAAAGCACCCAATCACTTTAACCAACAACAATAAGTGAAACCTAACATCACTTATTAGGTCTACGCAACCAGAAATTAGCAACATGCTAAAATCTTTAACCTATTTTCACTGTTCATCTCTGTTATCAATAAAACAGCAATCACACTATTACAATAGTAGTTATTAAACTACTTAGCAACACTGAAAGTTAATTTCAGTTCATGACTAACAACCAGTCTAATATTCAGATAACAATCTCAAATCTCTACTATCAAAGATTTAAAATTCAACTCTAGGTCAACTTTTCACCCAACAGTTCCATACTTACTTTCATGAATAACCTATAATATTCACATATCACTACAATCATAGGAAATCCTTTACTTATAAGAAATTCAGATTCATATCACCTTAATAAGCAAAGCAGAGGTCAAACTCAGTAGGTAAAACCACCCTCAACAAGTACTTTGCTCAATCAACAAAAGTACTAAAATCAAATATTACATATATTCAATCAACCTCTACATTGACTTATTTCTGCTTGTAACTCCTTCTATTACAACCTATCAATTGTCAACAACAACAGTTGTCCACTCAATAATCACAGCACTAATGATTATATATTTCAGTACACTTATCAATACTTACTATTTATTTTCAAAATCTAACTAACCATCAAGTTAGAATTCATATATTACTTAAACTGGTAAGACATCCATAATCTTATCTTAGCAACCAATTAATTACTTTACAATCTTAAGCTACTAATCACAAGCTTTTAGAATTTATATGACTTTAATCACCCAATCACTTAGTACTAAATTCCATCAATCTAGCAGCTAAGTCAACATTAATCAATATTATGATACTACAGGTCAAGCATCATAATATCACAATGTGCTACTTTTCAACACACTTCTAACAAAATCTACATCAAGTTAATCACAATTAACTAACTTTACACAACTTATGGCATATTTTAATTCATTCTATTAAAATTCATCCTGCCATTTGTTTTCATGTATACCACACATACATACACAATTTCAGGCAACTCTCTAAAATGGACACTTACCCCTCAATTCCATTTAATTCCATATCATAGGCCATTCAGACTGTTAAAGTTTTTATCAAGCCTTCACATTATTACCAATCATCAGATATCCATACCACAGGACATGGAACAATTATCAATCAACAACTCTATGTTTCACTTATATACTTACCAACTCGTATATAACTTAAACAATTCAACTTCCAGATATCCTTTCATATCATTTCTTATTTGGATCTAATCCCAATTTACTACTTTATCACTTACTTCATTTGTATACAATCAACAATTAACTAAAGAATCCATTCAATTCTTTCAATACTTAAGTAACTCACCATAAGGTATCCAATCAACTTATGCCACTATTAATAATAACTTTCAATTATTTCTTATCTTACATTCTTACCCAATCAAAGCTATCATCACAAGCCTCATACACTGGTAAGAAATTTCTTATCACAATTCTAATCAATGTAACTTAATTTGCACCTTTCAACAAATTATAACTGTCATATCATAACATGACTTCACATCTGTATAATTCCTTAACATATATTCAACTCAAATATCCAATATTACTTAATTGAATACTCAATTACAATTAACAATATTTCGATTACTTAATACTAGCTTTAAGTAATAATCAAGTTTCACAAACTTAAACTATTCATCTATCTCCTTTGGATCTTAAATGACCCATTTCAACATGTTTTGACTAATCAAGGAATTCAATCACATTCCACACAATCATAACATTTCAATCTAGGTTAGACTATTTCAACACACACAGTTGACTATATGTCAACTTTGATTTCAATCAACAAATCAATAAAACTCTCTAACTGCTTTTCTCAAGTTTGACCCAAACTCAAACCAATCACAAGCAATTAATTTTATACACAATTCTCTATTCATGGTTTGACTTTCAAAGTTAACATACTATCAATATTAACTCACAACAAACCATTTCATCTTATATGTTCACTTTCAAACATATATTTCAAATTATTACTTTCAATAATCTTATCAATCCTTTACAAGGACAAAGTCAACCTACATCAATTTTTGCTCCATACAAGCCATTTCATATTGTATGTTTACTTTCAAACATAAACTTCAAATTTTTACATTCAATAATTACTAGTAGTTTCTCAAGCAAAATAATATCAACCTATCTCAACTTTGGCTTCATACAAGCCAGCTATAACATAGTGATTCATTTCAACACTATGCAATTCTACCTACAGGTAATCTCTCATTATTAATCACAATTATCTATTTAACAGAATCCAATTTGTCATTTATGTTTATCAACAAAACAACTATCAATGACAAACATTATTTACACTCTCACATTTACGTTCTAAATGTTACAGTTCTATCAACCAATTGTTTTCTTATCAAAACAACTATTAAACCACTTAGCATACTTTCATGCTCAGTTTTCCTAAATCACATTACATTTCTTTTTATACTAAATAGCCTCAACAAGTTCATGTGACACAGCATAATATAACAACGGTGATCAGGCGTTGCAAGATTATGTTCTTCACAATCCATTCTCAGGCTACTCTACTTTATAATTATCAATGTGATTTATTTTCATCTCATATATATTAAATACTTCATGATTTCAAATCAATCAACATCTATTTAATAGTTTCTAACAGCTGATACATACTCAAAATCAGCTTACTACTTTACATATTCAACCTTACCTATGCAAGTCATCTCACATACACACAATGTTCTAATTTTCAACAACTGAATCACTCAGTATATCACTTATCTGAAACCTCAAACATATGATAACCCATCATCATAGTTTCAATACTTAACACTAATCAATGTCCCTATTTACCTCCAAATTCAGGACACATCTTAATTAATTATCATCATTTTGACATATGCTATACCATCAAGCATCACTGTCACAACAAACCTACTCAATCATGTTACTATAAAACATTTCATTTATTAATTTATAATTGATTAGAAAGATCTATCACTTCCCAAATCAATTTCACCTTATTATTTTCTACTTTTCTCATAAACCTATTCATCTTGGTTTAGATCAACTGTTTAGCTATAATCAAAACGTATCATATAGCCACATAAACACATATTTTCTCAAATAGCAGTCATCCTCCAATCAAATGACACAACATTCCTTAACAAGGATTTAGATCACACCTTGTGATCAATCCATTAACATAATGCTATCAATTATCTTCGTCTCACCAATAAAGACACTCCTTAGGTTCTAACATAAATCTTGCTAAAACCTTAATCAACTCTCTATCTACTTATTTAATCACATTTCTGCATTTTCAATTCAATCAGAAATAATCACCACAATGAGTATCCCATTCAATACCTCTATCCTCATGTCAACCTATAACAATCATTAGTTGACTCAAAACTGGGAAATCATATCAGTCTGACTCAATTAACTTTACAACAAAGCTTACTCAACATAACAGAGTAAACAATTCAAGTTAATGTAAATTAACATAGGCTTATTGAAGATTACCTGACAAATCTTAAGCCAAGAATTCATCTCTGCAATCAAAACAACAACTTCACAACTTGTTAAGAGTTAATACATATTCAACTAACTACTTTGTCATACATCAACTAATCAATTAAACCCGCACCCATTGGAATGTTTGACTCAACTCAATCAAAGTTTAGGATTGAACATTCTATCAAGTCCAATTCACCCAAACTATTGCTCTGATACCAACTTATAACACCCCTCGTTTAATTATAAGCAATAATATAATAATTGCGACTCGGAAGCGTATATTTCAAAACATACTATCAATGTTTTACATTACGTAAAATGTCAATAAACTTTTTCAAACTTATTACACTTGACATTTCAACAAACTCGGTGTTATATAATTCAAAACATTACTTTAGTTATCAAAATAACATCAGAGTAACAGCCTGTCAAACATTCCTTCAGTTCCAAACTACTTCCTGCCCTGCCCGATATGTCCCATCTATTTAACCTGCAGGAAGAACTGTGGTGGGGTTAGCATAAAGCTAAGTGAATGAAACTATAAGCAACAGTACAGCTTAGCATAACAATCTGTTTACATCAAATTAACAATAAACAGAAAATCAATCAATCACTAATTCACACAACTTCTAATCAAGCATTATCAACCGTCATGAGGACCGGTGGCTCCTGAGACACCCTAATACCGGTTTGGTACTCAAGGAACTCTTATCAATCATCTGTATTGGCCTATACAGAATTACCGGTAACCAGTTATTAATTACATACGACCTAGATCTATAAACCAACATTTCAAGTTTCAAGATCTCCTGTCGTCTACAATAACAACCAAGTCCAACTGTCAAGTCAAGTTGACCTCAGAATCTTACATACTAGCTCAAACAGCCAAGTAAGCAAACCACCACACTAACATGGCAAGATATCTCAACAGATTCATCATATCAAAGTAATACTATAAATTACTTGTTGTAAATCAAATCATTACAACTAAATCACACTGAGGTTACAGATTCACTCACCGACTACCTCAGCCGCAAGCTCAGAAGTCTAATATTACTGAGCCTTCTCCACATCTGAGAATACAATCAATTAAACAATGAGTTAGTAACTTGTATCAACTGATAATACTTATGTAATTAACATCGTTACACAATCATAACATAATTACATGTATCAAGTGATCCCTAAGATCACAGCAACAAAAGTTCAATTCGGAACATAATCAAAAAGTCCCGAAATAAGGTCCAAAAACTGTAAAATGCCATTTTCGACCCCTAAACGACCTCGAAAGGCCAAAAACCATATAGACTCTTAGAATAGAGCTTTGATCATTGGGCCGTTTTCGAGTCACCATGTAAATTTCAACCCAATCCGAGTTAATGAAAATTTATCAATTTCAAGTGTCGCTAAAAACACCACCTTCTAAACACTTATGCATTTTCAAAATTTACAAAACGCACTAACAAACGCGATCCAGAAAACAATGGTAGGATCGCGTTCCTCTTTGTAATTTAATTCTGTGACAAATTATAACTAAGCAACGCGATCCGGACAAATTCTTGGGATCGCGTTCCCAAGAACAAAACTCGTCCGATTCCTTTTATAACTAACGAACGCGATCCTGGCTAGGGTTATGGGATCGCGTTTGAGCCTTTTTTAGCTCATCTTCATCCCTGATCAAACCCTAACTCGCGATTTTAATACCCAAATCACCCAAACTCGATTTCTAACTGTTTTAAACACCTAATAACTTCACATAATCAATATGCAACAGTTATAACGAAGTTCTAACATCAAATTCATGTTTTTCAATCCAAATCAATCAATTCAAAACTTATAAACTATTTGATTCGATTCAAACTTACCTCTCAATTGAAGAACACTGAATTGAAAGATAATAATGGTGAAACTAGAATCAATCATAGCTCCAATTCGTAGGTTTCAAGTTTCTGATTTGGATTTCATAAGGTTTATGTGAGTTTTGAAGTTTCATATGAAACTTTCCTTAAATGGAAAGTGATATATAAGTCGGCCCAACTTAAACCGCCTTCAATATACGGGTATAATTTAATACCCCATCTCAATCTATTGTCTGGAACCCGAAAACCATTTGCGAGTTCAAACATTTTATTGCACCGTCAGCTATATTAATTTACAACAATTAATAATTTACTTATCACATTGGAATATTCGACTCCTATTCCAATTATTTCAACTATTTCAAACAATATTATTTCCAAACACGTTTAAATACATATTTAAATCAAGAAATAATATATAAACAACTAGGTCCATTTCGAGGATGTTACAGTGTAGGAAAAGTATGCTTCAATTTCATGTATTGGTGATTGTAACCATATACATATGACCAAAGTCTATGTTAAATCACTCAGATTTAGGACACCTATATTTGTTTGCAATTATGTAATTTTTATTCTAACGTTTACCGGTTTGACTCTTATCGTGGCCAGAATGTTGTCTATGGGCTTACAAACTGATATATACTAATCTCATTTGTTTTTATCTTAGATTTGGAGGAAGTTTCCTTGCCTTTAAATCAGTATGCATCTCTAAAAGATTTTTTTTTTCGTACCCGAAAGAAGGTTGCAGGCTGCTTGATTCTGACCTACGTATTCTGGTAACTGGTAACCAGCTGGTGTATTTCTCAATTATTTACTTATGTGTCACATATAAGGGGCGAAATGGGCTGTTTGGTCAAAATGGGCCGGTCGAAATGCTAGTTTGGAATGCATTGCTTCACAAAGATTTTTTGCCCGTTGAAAAAACCTTATAGATATTAATACGTTAACTTTGAATGCAAAAATAATATTTACACACTACTAATCTAAATCCTTCAACAAATTGATTTAAAATGTTGTATGCATTGAGAATAGACTTTGGGCAAGTCTGTACCCATTTGGCTGGTCCACACCTATTCGTTTTAGTTGACCCATTTGAGCTAAACCAAAACCCATGATGACTGGTTTTATTTTCTCACTTCTACTCACCAAGTCACCATTACGGTTTAGTGATAATATAACTTTTTCAAATGCAGATCAGTCCTGTTGATGGTATCATATTAAGAGTTGGAGAGAGCTTAGAGAAGGCGTTATAATTGAGCAAGTTAAAGGGTTCTCCTATTCTGTATCTTTCCTTTTAGGCGCAGGGTCATTGCTCCCACTTATGGCTTCTAAAGATATACATGAAGATGGTAGTCTGCAATGAGAGCACAAAATCATGGTGGTTCATTGGCTTCACCAAAAGTTAGGGAGTTGTCTTCTTCACGGTATATATTCGTTTTTAGTGTGTAACAATCATTAGTATCATTGTTCTTTTAAAAGACTGTATATATGTTATAATCTGCTAACTGGTAATTTGTATACAAGGACACAATTTTGGCTATCATACTTGTGTGCAACAAGTTGATTCACGGTTTTATGTTGATTGCAGTCCAATGAAAGGTCTCTTTTACTGTGTTATATACCCGAGGCCTGGAGACTACCATCGAACTCATTCTCCAGTTGGTTGGAATGTATTGCTTCGGCGACATTTTTCTTGTAGTTATTCTTGTAGTTTGAAATAATGCAATTAAGTATAAATGCCATTTTTGTGGTTTGGCTTTGGTTCTTTTTTTAGTAAACGAGTTTAAGATGCATTTCGTTTAGAGTTTTAATGATCTTATAAGCCTATTGCATCTATATTCTATCACACTTTAGTTGCATGTCTCGGGTTGACGGGTTGTATAACATTCTTTTAGAGATCATATTTAATTGTGTAATTTAGTGTTGGAAGTTATTCTCATATTTATTGTTTAACCTATGAAAGTTACCTTTTCTTCAGGTCGCCTCTACCTGTGAATGAGCATGCTACCATGACAATAAAGAATCTATTTATTGAAGAGTTTTGTATAATCATTGTGAACGTACAAATAAATTCTTGATATAGTGTATTTGTGATTATGGTTAAGTAAATATATAAATGGTGTGTTTGAGCCAACCCGACCGGATTGACCCACTCTTAAATATCACCCGTTTTTACTTTAATTTTTGACCTTAAATGAAATATTTAGAGAGGAGATCGTACAGTCCATAAATTACGTACATGTTAGTATTTTTGTCAAATTCATGCTCCTCTAAAGTGCCAAAAAGTGCACTAAGTACTTCATTGCATTCTGATATCTTATGATTTGATGAAAAGAAGATAATCTAAATACAACCTTGAAGAAACCTATTTTAAGTATACTGCAACTTAGAAACTAAGCTAATTGTACCGTCTAGGTAGTATCCCGTAATATGGTGGGCTGATATGATGAGAGGAGTTGTCTCTTCGCTTTGGCATTCAAAAAGGTTAAGTTTTGTCACTTTAATTAAAGTATGTCTCTTTCTCTGTTACCACATATATCCAAATCATGCCCTTAAATGAAATTTTGTTACAGTTATATGAATTATTATCATATAGTCTTTGTCTCAAAAGTGCAAGATGATGAAGCAGGCAACATGGTTTTGGTTACATAGCTTATAAGGGAGGTTGAGAATTACATTTTTATTACACCTCTATAAATGTATCCCGTGACACGGTTTTAGAAATGCTATATTTTGTGAACTATAATTTTTTTCTCAATTTGGTAAATCATGGTGGCAAGTGGTGGCATAGATTGCGTGATGTTATGGGGGTGTTTGGGAAGCTTATTTGAAAATGTTTATTTGCTTATAAGCAAATAAGCTAGAAATTTGGGGCTTCTTTTGAATCCCCTCACAAAGTAGAAATAAGCAAATAAGCTTCACAGAATTGACTTATTCAAACACTTATATGTTAGCTTATTAAGCAAATAAGTATATAAGCAATCAAAATAAGTCCCCCAAACACCCACTACATGTGTAAATTGAAACAATAGGGTATATCGATGCAAAGACAGGTCAGATCATGCCACATCAACATCTCTCAAAACTGACTTGACAGTTGCCATATCAGCTGTTCCCTAAATTGACATAAACCGACTAACATCCTACTGAATCCGCACACGGAGCCAAAGTAACATGGTAGTACCAATGGTGTCACTAAAGTGGTACCCGTCACCTACTCACTTGCAAACCGAGGAATTAACTAATGATCTGTTGGAATAGGAGGGATCACACTGAATCAAATTTACATTAATTTCTTTGTTACATTCCATTACATGCAACAAGCTACTAAAAAAAATTCTATATAATAATCCCGCGAATCCGCGGGTTATAAACTAGTTTTATAAGTATAATAATTATAATCAAGCGACTTAAAAAGGTATCATTCTTGAGCATTATATATATATATATATATATGTATATATATATTCGTAACCCCGCCGTAACGGATGGGTAAGAAAACCTCGTTAAATACAATGATAGAAATGTCATCGCTCATATTTTATATACGTTATAACTTGTATTTATGCTCTGGTCTTACTATTTTTGGGGTTCTCTAAAGGCATCTATGCTAAATAATTGTAGCATTGTTAGGCATAGTGTACAAAATACGAGATAATAAATGAGTTTCATATGTTTAGTTGGACATATTTAACTATGTACATTGTTGAAATGTACAAAATTCCGCTAATAACTAAATTTAGTTTATTTATAACATTAATAAATCAAAGAGTACTTAAGATCTATAATACTTCGTTTGAAAATATAAAATAACGATTGCACTTGTAATGTGGTGATGAAGGGGTAGTTTTTAAAAATGATACTAGTATATACTACGGAGTATTTCATTTTGTAGACAATAAAATAGGGGTGAGCTTGGTACCATACCGGTACCGACCGGTTAGTACCGTTTTTTTTTTGCCCCAAATTAAAAATCGAATAACGTACCATTTGTATCGGTTGGTACCGGTCCGATGCAGTTCCGGTTCGGTTTAGGTATTTTGGTGTGCATGGTACCAACCGGTACCGACAGGTTGGTACCGGGTTTTTTTTGCCCAAAATCAAAAACCGAATACCGTACCATTTGTAACGGTCGGTACCGGTCCGGTTTGATACCGGTTCGGTTTCGGTATTTCGGTTTTTTTTTTCTCATCCCTACAATAAAATTTACAATTAATTAAGATTTACCCCAACATAACCTTCATACAAGCGGATCACTTACAACGATGGTGCGGCGTCTGTGACTTCGACCCACTATTCCACTCATTTCTAAGATTTCATTCTATTTCGTAAGCTTCACACTACAATTACATTGCCTGATTCATGTTTCTTGATTACGAGTTGTTATAAACCCTAGTAATACTCCACTATACTACTGTATGTGTAATTGCACCCTGTTTCATAGTCTGAACCTATGCTCTAGATTAAACCCCTGATTAATAATTTATTATTACGTTAGTATTAAGTACTAAGTGTTTGTTGTGTCTATGACTACTACTTCGACTTAGCTGATGATTTTTGTCATTTTGAATGTTGGACCCCTTTTGTTATGCACATTAACTGTTTGATGAAAGTCCCCTATGATGCACTTCTTTTTTCTTGCCTTTTTCTATTATTTTTTGGTATTTGGGACTTTCTGGATATATGCATATTGAATGGGCTGAATCTTTTTGTTTGTAAATGAAATTTCCGTGCTTTTTTATTCAAGATTAATGTTTGCATAGGCAATGTAGTGTGACCCAGATAGCTACATGCATATGCAATAGGACTACAATTTTTATATTAGTTAACATTCACGGTTGTTCATGAAAAACAAAGGTGTGAAATCATAGCTTGAATTAAATGATCAATCGGACTGTATTATAGCCTTATATAGGTGTTCCAGTAGTATCTTTTGTGATCAGTTAATTTCGCTAAACATACCACCTCATATAGAACTTTGTGTTGCTTGTGCTATTGGAATCTGTTTTGATTGTAATGTCATCTATTAATGGATGGATGTAATTTATTCTTGGTGATGACAAGAATTTTTGTAGGGAGTGAAAGAAAAAAATATAAGAAATCACCAGCATACTCTTTTAGTTTGGAATATTTGTTCTAGGAATTATAAAGTTGATTTTTATTGTGATGTTAAGGGTTAATTACTCCGAATCTTACTCATAATTTTTGTATATGATTGTTTACCATTTGTTATGTTCATGAGTATCATGTTTTGCTTTAGTATTTCATGAATCTGTTAAAATGTTTAGTGAGCCGTCTTTCTATTCGGCATTTTAAAAAATCATTGTTGTTGAAATTAAGTATTTTCAATTTGTTTCAGAATCCACATTTAATCAACCATGAGACGGAGCTTGGGAAAGTTTTCACACCCAGCTATTGGACACACAAGCAGAAAAGCCCTTCTCTTATCCTCATCATATGATTTCTCTACATCTTCCGGAAATGATGGCGGCAGCGGTGGTGGAGGTAGAGGTCGGGGCCGAGGCTCCGATTTTCCCAAGTTCAATGTCATAGATTCTAGTCCTGGAAAAAGTGAGCCAACAGGTCGTGATGACGAGGCATCTTTCCCATCCTCACTCGGTCATGGTCGAGGCAAACCCTTTTCGTCCCCTCCAAACGTTCCTCAGTTTTCATCTTTTGTGGCCTCAGGCGGCAATAAAGGTACTGTCGCGGGCCGTGGTCGTGGCACTGTGTCACTGCCTTCTCAATCTGGGGAAAATAAACTTAAGACACCAATATTTGTTCGCAAGGACAGAGAATCGCTATTACCGCCAAAAGCACCAATTGAAGATCAATCTGGGAACCAGGAAAAGAGTACACTTCCTTCAAGCCTTTTGTCTGTTCTAACTGGTGCAGGTCGTGGGAAGCCTGCCCAAGCAACAACACCTGTTGGTCATGAGAAGGTCGAGGAAGTAAACCGGCATATTAAACCTAGACAACCCGTGGCCCCCCGAGAACCTCGGCCTGCATCCCCTAGGATGAGTCAAGCAGATGTAATAAACAAGGCGAGGGGTATTCTTCCGAGGCGCAGGGACAGTGGTGGACAAGATGGTGTTGGTGGGCCCCAAGGAGGATCAAGAGGAATGGAGACTAGAGGTGGTGGTGGCAGAGGGCAACGGGGTGGTTTTAGTTTCAGGGGGAGGGGAAGGGGAAGGGGAAGGGGAAGGGGAAGGTCATATCGTGATGATGATGACCAAGAGGAAGATGAAGAAGAAGCGGAGTTGGATAAAGCTAATGAAGAAAAGATTTCTAAATATCTCGGGGGTGAAAAATATGCTGTTTTGGTTGAAGCATTTGAAGAAGCTAGTGGGAGTGTGTTGCCTTCCCCGGAAGAAGATGCCTACGTGGATGCAATGCATACCAACCTTCTGGTATTGACTTTTATACAATCCTTCATAATTAGGGGTGGAAAAATATACAGGTCGTCTGGGTCAGGTAATGGGTGAAAATGTGTTCGGGTCAAAACATGTAGCTTTTTGGCATATATCAAAATGTGGGTTGACCCAAAGCACTTGTTGGCTGATTTTAAAAGAATATTTGGTGTGTCAAGTGTGATTACAATATTACGTTATTTCAGTAGTAATCTATATTTTTGAATCAAATTATTTAGGATGGTTTTATGCATTGAAAAATAAACTTTTGGTGACTTCGACTTGTTAGACCCATTTTGTTTTTAGCTACTTTTCATAAGTCCAACCTTTTGACTCTTGATAAATACACCATAACCTGAATCAACCCGTTCATAAGTAATTGGGCCGTACTTGTTAGCTCTATGTGGGATTGTATGGTAACATTTTAACATTATGCTATTTGATTATACCTGCAGTTGGAGTGTGAGCCAGAATACTTAATGGCTGAGTTTGATTCTAATCCAGACATTGATGAGAAGCCTCCTATAGCACTTCGAGATGCCCTTGAGAAAATGAAGCCGTTCCTAATGGCTTATGAAAATATTCAAACTGAAAAAGAATGGCAGGTTAGTTACCATCCGAAATCAGTTTTCATAGACTTCAGAAACAAGCCATAATCTTCTCATGCTCATCTGATTTTGATATAATTATCATATCATTCATTCAGTTGTGTGTTCACTAATGGGTAAAGACTAAAGAGTCAGAATTCTTTATCAAATCTGTTGTCCCTTTGAATTATTCCTTACAGAGATGGTTAACTTGTAGTTGGCAAAATTGGGCTACTCGGTAGGCTAGGTATCTGGCTAATATGGGTTGGGGCTGAGTTGGCTCGTAGTTACTTTTTCTTCTCTTTACAGTACATATGTTATAAATAGTACTCCGTAATAAATTAAATGGTAATTTGAGGTTATATACATTTTAAGATACACTTTTGGGCGGCTTCGACACTTTCCGTTGTAGTTAGTTTTTCTAATCGACTCTTTAGAGATAAAATGTAAGCTATATTCACCCATTTATAAGCAAATGGGTATGGATTGCCTTATCTACTAGTAATGGTCGATTTTTAGTTTTTTTTTAAAAAGCAACGATTTATATTAGAACCCCCAAAATAGGCAACAAATACAAAAGACGAGCTGAGAGCTCCAAGGAAGAGCTCAAGAACTTAACACCAAAAACAAGCAAAAGAAATTACATAGCAACACCCATAGATCCTGAGGGTTCGAACCCAGTTTGTCCAAAGAATATCTTTACGAGCACACCTATTTTTCATCCAAAGGAGAGACAACCTTTGAATCGAGGGAAAAATATCTTCATGGCTAATCATATCAATTTTGTCTCTCGGTGCATGAAGAATTCTATTTCTCCAATTCCAAATGGCCCAAATAAACACATAACAAACCCCATGGAATAAGGAATTGACCCCATCATGATTAAAGAAACTTAGAACACCCGAAGATAGATCACCCGTTGTCATATAACACTGAGGGGAAATCGACCACCAACTCCAAACTTTGGCCCAAATAAGGTGAATTTTTAAGCAAATGAAGAAACAATGGTCCACATATTCAATAGCAATGCCACAAAACAAGCATAATGCCGAGTTTAAAGAAATTCCACGTTTAACCAAGTGTATAGCTAGTAGAGCTTTAGAAGTGTATAGCTACTCAAACTGTCTCTAGTTTTGGAAACACTCGGGCTTCTCGTTTTATTGTTAATAAATACTTGTATAAGCAAAGAAATTAGTAAAACATATCTTTTTTTGTAATTGATGAATGCACCTTTGTTTTCAGGATGTGGTGGAAGCAACAATGAAGAATGTCCCCCTAATGAAGGAACTTGTGGATTACTATAGTGGACCTAACAGGGTAACTGCTAAAAAACAAGGGGGGGAGCTTGAAAGAGTTGCAAAAACTCTGCCTGCAAGTGCACCTCCATCTGTTAAGCGATTTACTGACCGAGCTGTTCTTTCTTTACAGGTTTGACACTCCTCTATATATAAGCTAGTTTTACTGTTAGTAAAGTAGTATGATTGGCACTGTAGCTGACAAAATGGGCAGTCAAAACTAGTAATGGTTGATCCGCGAACTTTTTAATTCCGTAAATGCATAATATTATTAAAATTTGCTTACATCATTAAATACTTGTAAAACTAGTTCATTACTCGTGCGATGCACGGCGAAGCTACACAATTGGTAAAATTTATGAGGAAATGTTAGTTTGATTTCATTCATTAGAAAACATAAGTTATATTTATACGCTGATCTCATAGTGGAATAATTCTTTTTATGTATATATATTTAAGTATTGAGAATTTAAGATCAATCAAGGGCAAACATTATATTTTAATAGATAAAAGTAGAACAGGTTGATAAACATAAGGATTATTCTATAAGCATGTGTTAATTACAACTTGTTAAAAAGTAAAAGTATGCTCAACTCATATAAAGGAGCAACTTTTATATTTATTTCTATTTTTTGAGTTTTCGTTTACCAGTCAAAATGAGTCAGTATTATTAGATGTCAAGATACAACTAATGTAAAAGTTAACGAACTTAAAAGATACTATAGTCTATAGAATAATTAGAGCAATGAGAGTACTACTTCTCTAAACAATATATCAAATTACATGGAATTGACTTTCTAAACAATATATCAAATTACATGGAATTGACTTTTTAAACTTGTTCGGAGAGTAAACAAATAAACATTATACACCAAGCTCACTTTAGTACGTGATCTCCACGGTGTCGATTTATTCAACACTATTTAACTATGCTTACACTGTTAAATACTTGTAAAATGATGATCAATATTTTTTTTTATAATATAATTTGGATGTTGTAGTCATT
Organism: Helichrysum umbraculigerum; assembly: GCA_949592205.1. Taxonomy (NCBI): domain Eukaryota; kingdom Viridiplantae; phylum Streptophyta; class Magnoliopsida; order Asterales; family Asteraceae; genus Helichrysum; species Helichrysum umbraculigerum. The sequence goes on along the minus strand of CATIUR010000004.1, from coordinate 159,371,365 downwards.
GGTATGCTTTGGAGAATTTTCAACCATTGAACCTGCTCCGTTTTGTGAAACAATTTGATTAGAGTTATACTCGTACTAATTATGAAGCAAAGGTGTATAAATAAAAAGTATATGAAAACTTCAAAATAAAGAAACGGGTCGAATGATAAGTATATTCAAGCGGTTAAAATCTCCTATAATACCTTTCAGAAAATATTGGACCACTTTTTTGGTAGTAGTTTTTGTAATCATTTCCAGTATCGATCATTCACGAAATTAAAAATTGACCAAACATGACCTAAACTGTCGTGCATTTTACTCTCGTTTTGTGATAATTGTATCCCGCCATATGTTTGCAATGCAGAGCAACCCAGGATGGGGATTCGACAAAAAATGCCAATTTATGGATAAGCTGGTTTGGGAGGTTTCACAAAGTTATAAATGAGAAATTACCTGATCCAAGTATGCTAGATTTACTTATAAAGGTAGAAGAAATAGTTCTGTTCAGACATTTTTTACTACGCTACAATCAACTTCTTTGGGTTCTTTTCCCTATCCAACAGGTAAAAGGAGAGACTTGCTTGAATTAACGTTATGTTAATATACTTTTGTATTCTGGAATAATCCATCGTGTTGGAATTTTGCTTGATTTAATAGCGTTGGCATATGGTCTTATCTCATGCCTTTTGTTTGTCTTCCTTTGAGGCGAATTGACTGTAGTTAGATGATGAATTTTCTTCCGTTCCCTTCCCACAAATGATCTATACATGTTTTTCTTTTTTGTACCGAAGTATCAACGCCTTGTGTCTCCTTATTTGTCACAGTGGTGAACGTATTCGTATAATCAATTGATTGTTATGATTATTGAAAGTATATCTTGGTGGTGAAGGTATTCGTATAATCAATTGGTTGTTATGATTATTGAAAGTATATCTTTGTAATATTGATTGATGATTTAAGCTGTTAACGAATTGATTCTTTTATAAGTAGCATGTGTTAATTATACTCTTTACACGACTGTTGACTCATCTGGGCGTTCCTTTTTTTAGCTAAGGTTCTGACCCATTTGAGATAACCGAAGATCGACCGCTTTCTTAAAAGAAAATTTTTGTTGAATACCCAACTATCCACAAGCTTTTATTAGATTTTCCAGCAGTTGTGTTTATGGCATAGTCCTTGTGATGACCAAATGAATACAAACTAATTTATTGACTGATCTGATCTATTATTGCATATATGTAACTATCGTCAATGTGACCTAGTGGTAAGGCGTACTGATGTCCTTACAAGAGGTCTCAGTTTCGAACCAAACAGTCATTGGATACTCGATTAGACCGTGTACATCGGAGTAAATAAAAACTCTGTCGTCTTCGGTAACCTAAAGGGGAAAACCCTATCCGTTACCCGTTTATATGCTATTTGTACGTTGGATGTTGGGATTGAAGATGGCTTGCTTATTGAAATTCTTTTGTATTTATTTTGCTTGAAAAACATGGGCTTGTTGAGCTCAATCACGAGCCATATTATTATATGAAGAAAACCTTAACACGTCTCGAATGGAAGAAAAGTTGTAGATATTGGTCGGATAAAATATGGAATTTAACATGAAACCCCAACATTAAATCATTAAATTTTCCCAAGTGTCACCTCTTTTTGAGGGTATGCCTGCAAAAAGCAAAGGAATGTGACCTCAAAAGTGGCATCCTTCCCTTTCTTTATCCTTCCTAAACCATGTTTACATGTTGATTTTGATTTAAGAAAACTCTACATTGCAAATATCGAATCAAAACTTTATCCTATTGACGTTTACATGTTTTATCAAGGGTAAACAGAAACCATTTAGATGGTGGTGGTTTTGCTTTTTTTTATTTTTATTTTTTTATTTCATGTAATTGGACTTGGATATTAATCTTATATTGTCTACCGAATTTGTTTTCGTTATCTTTTTCCTGTTTTGTACAGATATAAATGTTACATTTGATGGAAGAAGTTGAATGTTACATTATTAGTTTAAAGGAACTCCAATGCTCCTACATGGAGAGTTCAAAGTTTGCCTAGTCATGGTTTAAAGTTGGAAAATTGCATTGTGGGATTGCCAAATGTACTAGCGTATAAAGAGGGATCCAAAGAACGGGGGGCGGTTCATGGACGCAAGGTACGCAATATCAATGTGCATTGTGTATCAATGTGCATTGTGTATCAATGTGCATTGTGTATCACGTTTTTTATTTGATATTTTTAAACATGAAAGTGCATTGTGTATCACTTTTTCTAATTTATTTTTTTAAACATGCTCAGGATTTTCAGAAAGTGCATTGTGTATCACTTTTTTTAATTTATTTTTCTAATCATACTTTCATATTGTTCATTGTGTATTACGTTTTAACACATTGTTTTTATAATGTTCATTGTGTATCACGTTTTTTATTTGATATTTCTAAACATACTCATGGTTTTCAGAATGTGCATTGTGTATCACTTTTTTAATTTACTTTTTAAATCATACTTTTATATTGATCATTGTGTATCACGTTTTAATACATCGTTTTCAGAATGTTCATTGTGTATACATTGTTTTGTTCATCGGCATCAGTAATTGTTGATTCGAGGATGAAAGTAGAATCAACAGACACTTTTTTGAATTATTGAAAGATTGAAAATAATTGATGTCAATTTTGGAAAAGGATTTCAGAATCGGAATGAAAGATCCTTGTATAAGAACAGAGTTAACGGAATTAACGGATAGATAACGTCAAAAAGAAAAAGGACGAAGAAGAAGGAGAAGGATGTTAGCCGAAGAAGAAGGAGAAGGACACGTGGATGTTTTTGGTGGCTGCGTACCATTGCGTACCGAAAAGGTACTGCGTACATGAACCGCGGACTGAACATTGAACTTTATTTTGGACTCAAATTATAACACCCCTCGTTTAAATATAAACAATAATATAATATTTGCGACTCGGAAGCGTATATTTCAAAACATACTATCAATGTTTTACATTACTTAAAATGTCACTAAACTTTTTCAAACTTATTACACATGATATTTCAACAAAGTCGGTGTTATATAATTCAAAACATTTCTTTGATTATCAAAATCAAATCAGAGTAACAGCCTGTCAAACATTCCATCCAGTCCCACAACCTCCTGCCCAATATGTCCCATCTATTTAACCTGCAGGAAGAACTGTGGTGGGGTTAGCATAAAGCTAAGTGAATGAAACTATAAGTAACAGTATAACCTAGCATAACAATCTGTTTACATCAAATAACAATAAACAGAAAATCAATCATTCACTCGACATCCAATCAATGTCAAGCTACACCTATCAATCATTATCAATCATCATGAGGACCGGTGGCTCCTGAGATACCCTAATACCGGTTTGGTACTCAGGGAACCCTTATCAATCATCTGTATTGGCCTATACAGAATTACCGGTAACCAGTTGTTAATCACACACGACCTAGATCTCCAAACCAACATTTCAAGTTTCAAGATCTCCTGTCGTCTACAATAACAACCAAGTCCAACTGTCAAGTCAAGTTGACCTCAGAATCTTACATACTAGCTCAAACAGCCAAGTAAGCAACTAGTCAAACTATCATGGCAAGATATCTCAACAATTACATTCTATCACAGTAATACTATAATTACTTGTTGTAAATCAAATCATTACAACTAAATCATACTGAGGTTACAGATCCACTCACCGACTACCTCAGGCCTTTACTCAGTAGTCTAATATCACTGAGCCTTCTCCACATCTGAGAATTTACAATCAAATATAAGTTAGTAATCCATATCAATACATAACTTATATTAATCCATACTATTAGGAACTTAACATAATAATATGAATATTACTAGTTCCTAATCATATATTAGTTATTACAACATAACTATTATCATATATGAATCTGAACATATATCAAATAACAATCACATTACTTATCAAAATCAAACAAGAAATGTGACACCAGCCTATCAAGCCGCCGGATTCCCTCAGAAGCCGCCGGCTTCCCACAAATCAGCCTGAATCCGCCGGATTCCCTGAATCCGCCGGATTCCCTGAATCCGCCGGATTCCCTGAATCCGACCGGATTCCCTAAATTTTGCCGGAATCCGCCGGATTCCCGTGAATCCGCCGGATTCTCTCGTCGTCCCAGCCCAGTTTCGAGCTGTAAAACCCTAACCCACGGGTTTATAATCCAAAACCTCAAAAACAAGGTTTCTAACCGTTTAAAACCACAATTATTATCACATAATCAATATGTAACACTTATAACATGATTTCTAACATCCAAATCTCTCAAATCATCAATTTACCCAAATTCAATCAAAATCAAATTCTTAAATACTCAAGAATACTTACTGATTGAAGAATCTAACGATGGTAATCTGATGATTATTAAGTTTCATGAGAATCACAACTTCCTGATTTGATTTCTGGATTGATTTGGAGGTTTTCAAAGAGTTTCTGTGAGTTTCTAAAATGAAAATGAATAACTTTCCTAAATAGGAAATTTCCTAAATAGGAAAGGATATATATAGAAACTTAGGTCGGTCCAACCTAAACCGCCTTCAATATATGGGTATAATTTAATACCCCATCTCAATCTATTGCCTGGAACCCGAAAACCATTTGCGAGTCCAAACATTTTATCACACCGTCAGCTATATTAATTTACAACAATTAATATTTCACTTATCACATTGGAATATTCGGATCCTATTCCAATTATTTCACTATTTCAAACAATATTATTTCCAAACACATTTAAATACTTATTTAAATCAAGAAATAATATAAAACAACTAGGTCCATTTCGAGGATGTTACACAAATTGTGGGCCATTTTGATTCCTTTCCTATAAAATATTGTTTATTCAATTTGATGATTAACAAAATTCAAAGACTACATAACATACATTTTTATTTTTTATACGTTGAAATAATAGTATAAATTCATGCATTTAAACTAAATAATAATGCATTCTAACTTAAACTAAAAATTACATTAATAAGTACATGAAAGTTCATAACATAGGCACTACCTAATCTCATCATATTTATTTGGTGCGATGGAAGGGTAAGACCACAAAACTAATTTCATAAGATAACTAGACATTAGTAGAACATTTTACAATCTAATAAACTCATACGCTTATATTATATTTGTTTTGATTGCCTTAGTTTAAAAAACGATCCCAAATATGTTCAGTCAAATCATCTCGAAGCCTTCGATGTATCCTACGATCACGTAGTTGAGCGTTTTTTTCGATTTGATATCGAATTTCATCGGTGGGTCCTCGGTTCACACGTATTGGAGGATCAACATCGTCCACCCAATCACTAATCGCATTTCCTTCATCCTCCACGATCATATTATGCAAGATGATGCATGCATACATGATATCTCTTATCTTTTTCATATACCAAGATCTTGATGGACCTCTTACAATTGCCCAACGAGATTGGAGGACCCCGAAAGCTCGTTCGACATCATTTCTTGCGGCCTCATGCTTTTCTTTAAACTTGGACTTCTCAGGTTCAGTTGGATGTTTAAAACTTTTGACTAACGTAACCCATTCGGGGTAAATTCCATCTACTAGATAATATCCTTTTGTATATTGTGAGCCATTGACTGTAAATTACAATCTGGAGCATATCCTTATAATATGTCATTGAACAATGGAGATTGGTTAAGTACATTGATATCATTATTAGATCCCGCCACACCGAAATATGCATGCCATATCCATAAATCTTGTGATGCAACTTCCTCCAACATGATTGTTGGACATCCTTGATCACCCCTAGTGAACTGACCCTACCATGCAACATGACAATTTTTCCAAGGCCAGTGCATACAATCAATACTTCCTAACATGCCAGGAAACCAATGTTTTTCGAAATGCTTTTATAGTAAATTTTGAACATCATTAGCGTCTGGTCTTCTCAAATATATATCGGAATAGACATCATTAACACATGGACAAAATTTATTTAGAAATTCAATTAAAGTTGATTCACCAATTCGTATGTAATCATCAAATTGGTTGGCTGCGGTTCCAAATGCCAACTGGCGTATGGCAGCCGTACATTTTTGTAGTGGAGAAAGAGCTTTTTTATTCAAAGCATCATTTCTTTGTTGAAAATAAATAGAATGATTAGAGATACCGTCAACTATTTTTAGAAATACCTCTCTGCACATTCGAAACCTTCGTCTAAACAAATCTGCGGGGTACACCGGTTGATCATCGAAATAGTCTTTTCAAAGACGGTTATGTCCTTCACGTTCTCTACGCATATATGTTCGATTCCGTTTTGGACGCCTAGAACTTTCAGCATCCGCATCTTCTTCAACTTCTAAACGTTTCAAGTCCACGTATAAATTAGTGATAGAGTTATCAGTCAACTTCTTGATCATTAAATCAGATGAACTTGATGAAGAGGATGACATGTTTATGAAATGAAAACAAATTTGATAAAATCAATGATTTAAAAACCGGTTTATTCATCGAATCGGAGGAAAGCCCAGCTCCGGTTCAACCGGTTGGGCCGGAAAAACCGTCCGGTTAAACCGTTACCTTACACGTGTACATGTCAAACTTTTTATTATAACTTTCTTACATAAAAACAATAAAATAGATAAATGTTGACTCAGCGACTAACTAGTCATTGTCATTTGACTACTTTATGAGCTGTCCACTTTTCTGCCAAAGTTGTTGTACATAGGACAAGACAACACCACCTCCACTATCATCGATATTTCTCATCACTCACTGTGAGATAATAACATACAACCGAAGTGACTCTCGGACTATCAACTTCAACAGCGAAAGGGCGATCATCTCTATTTAATAAATGGCTGCCGGATGATTATACGTTTATGAAGAGGCAAAATAACATCTCTGTGATTGTAATATAAATACTTTGTATCCTATACAAAGGCTAAATCATAAAATTATTTGAATAATAACCACCAACTCTCATTAATATGAGTTGTTGTATGTGTGAACGATATATCTGCCATTATAAGCTCTAACTTATGCCACCAACCACATTTATATATGCATTCATCAATATATCAACTTCTACATAAATGTTTCATGGTTTAAAAGTTAAAACACCCCTATTTGAAATGCAAGCGCGCCTTGCAACCAAACACATCAATTTCTATCTACCGCATTTACGTGTTTATTTATTTTTATTTTATTTTATCGATAAATATTTGGAGGTCATTGTTATTTTCGTGGAACATTATTACGTGGGTAATTCCCGATTCTTTGAATCAGTTTATGCAAGACTGGTACATTGAATTTCCCCTTCGTATCCGAAAGTTTTGGGCAATTGTTGGTCCATGCGCAATGTGGTCAATTTGGACTTCAAGGTTTGAAGCAATATTCAATGACTCAACTTCATGTTGTAACCTAAGATTGAAGTTTTTTATCTGGGCGGTTGAAGAGAACCTGTTGACTATGAGCTGTAAAGAATTTGTAAATATAGAGGATATTGTGTCAGAAGTGATTAAGCAATTATAGGGATCATATGTATCATGGAAATCAATTACGTATGATTTCCTAAATTAAAATAGTTTCCTTCTTGTATATGTATCTATATATTATCTCCATTGGAGAAAAGAATTAATATAGAAAAAACACCTTAAACCCTTATTTGGCGTACATGGTATCAGAGAGGTACCAATCGAAAGCTTCGAATTAAACCCCAGAAACCTTTACAATCTGCACTCGAAAAATCCATATGGAGGACCAAGGATCTCTTATCACATCTACATCTACACAACCTATTATCATTCAACAAGATAATCATTCTTTTCCATCAAGTATCATACTTGATGAAACGAATTACTCATTATGGTCTCAGCTTATGGAGATGCGCATCGGAGCACGTAACAAGACTGGATACATCACCGGAACAACGAAGAAACCGAAATCTGATGACCCAACTTATGGGACATGGATTACTGAGAATCAAAGAGTGAAAAGTTGGCTCATTGATTCAATGATTCCTTCACTAATGCAACGTTTTATTCGTCTACCAACCGCGAAAGATATTTGGGAGGCTGTAGCAAAAACCTTCTATGATGGATCTGATGAAACTCGGCTCTTTGAATTAAATCAAAGATCTTTTTCTACCCGACAAGATGGTAGGCCATTGTCAACTTATTATAACGAACTTGTAGCTATATTTCAAGAAATTGATCAGAGGTCAACTTCTCAAGAAGGAACTGTTGAAGGAGTAGTTGAAATGCATTCTGCAATAAGTAGGCTTCGAGTTCATATTTTCCTGAGTGGACTTGATTCCGAATTCGATCAAGTACGAGGAGAAGTTTTACGGAAGGATCCAAAACTCGACTTGGAGAGCACATATGCATACGTAAGGAGGGACTACCAACAAAGGCAAACCATGGGAGGAAGTCACTCCATCTCTGAAAATTCAGCAATGTTGGTTAATCAGACCCGTCAAAGTTCTTTGTCTCGCTTTGATAAGAGTAAGAAAAATTTGGCCCCTCGAAACAATCTCGTATGCGATTATTGTGGTGAAGCAGGCCACTCGAAACAACGATGTTACGAAATTGTTGGGTATCCAGATTGGTGGGATTTTTCAAAGAAACCACGAAAGAAAGCACTAGGAAAGGCTGCAGTGGCAAATGTGAACGAAGTAGGATCGACCCAAGAGGGCGTGACAAAGCCAACGGCAAACCTTGTGCATTCGGGTAGTGAAAGTAACGGTAATATGAATGCTTTCTTTACAACTACTAAAAAAAACAATTGGATAATTGATACAGGTGCATTGGATCACATGATTGGTGACTCTAGTCAGTTAAAGTCTATCGGTCCATCACCTGAATCTTTTGTTTCCGCTGCTAATGGTAATGCGTGTCCTATTATCGGGCAAGGATCTGTTACCTTGTCAAATAATCTTACACTGAATTCCGTTTTAATTGTTCCGTCGCTTGAACATAATCTTTTATCGGTTGGGCAGATTACTTCAGCTCTTCATTGTATTGTAACTTTTTGGCCAACTTTCTGCGTGTTTCAGGATATTCTGACCCGGAAGACTCTTGGTTATGGTGTTAAAAGAGGCAAACTATATTACTTGGAGCTAACAGATAAAGGAAGGCAGGGGTTCACTCATGCATATCAAACCAATACCGAAGAATCTGCTCGAGCGAATGTATGGTTGTGGCATAGACGTTTGGGCCATCTTTCTTTCGGATATCTTAGAAAACTACAACCGCATCTTTTCTCAAAATTAAGTAATTCTGTTTTTTCTTGTGATATTTGTGAACTTGCAAAAAGTCATCGTGTTCCTTATTTTCCTAATCCAAATAAATGTAACGAACCATTTGCCGTTATACATTCTGATGTTTGGGGACCTGCTAAAATTTCATCTTTGTCTAAGGCTAAGTTTTTTGTTACATTTATTGATGAATGTACACGCATGACTTGGATCTCCTTACTACAAAGAAAAAGCGATGTCGGTACCGCATTTCGTGAATTCCAAAACATGGTAAGCACTCAGTATAAAAAACCAATTTTGGTTTGGCAAACTGATAATGCGATGGAATTTATGGATGCTAGCCTTGGAAGTTTTTTGAAACAACTTGGAATTCGACATCAAACCTCGTGTCCATACACACCGCAGCAAAATGGTTTAGCAGAACGAAAAAATAAACAAATATTAGAAGTGGTTCGAGCCTCTCTCTTTGGAATGAATATGCCACGTTTTTATTGGGGTGAAGCGGTAAAGTCTGCCGTTTACATTATTAACCGAACACCATCTCGAGTTCTTGATTTTCAAACACCTCAACAAAAAATGGAGTCTTTACTTTCAGTTCCCCATCTTCCAAACCTTGAACCTAGAATTTTTGGTTGCACAGTATATGTTCACATTCCTAAGTCTTTGAGAACTAAACTTGACCCCTGTGCGAAAAAATGTGTTTTTCTTGGATATTCGGATTTTCAAAAGGGGTATCGATGTTATGATCCTCATACCAAAAAATTACATGTAACATTAGATGCCTCTTTTCGAGAGTCTGAACCGTACTATGTACAGGGAGGTTCAACTTCTTCCCTTCAGGGGGAGAATGGTGGTGAAGGGAATGTGCTACAAGACACAAATATAAATGCAAATGAGTGTCTTGAACCAAACGAAAATTTTGATATTTTACAAGATGCACATGAACATTTAGAAGTACACAATTCTGTTGGAACTAACAACCATGATGCTGATTTCCTCCATGAAGAATGCTTAGATGGTGAAAAGACTAATGGTAATGACACAAATGAAGAGCATCATAGTAATATGGACTTGCCCACTGTAACACCATACAACGAAGAGTCGGTCCAGAATATCCCGAACGACAACCATCAGGTTACTTTACTTTTGTGGAAGGAAATCTCGTAACATGGAAAAGTAAAAAACAAAAGGTTGTTGCAAGGTCAAGTGCTGAAGCTGAGTTTCGAGGCATGGCTCATGGAATATGCGAATTGCTATGGATTAGACGTGTTCTATCAAACTTGGGGATTAAGTATACGGAGCCTATGAATCTTTATTGTGATAATACGGCTGCTATTGAGATAGCACAAAATCCGGTACAACATGATCGTACAAAGCATGTTGAAGTGGATAGACATTTCACAAAGGAAAAGTTGGATCAAAAGATTGTTAAATTTCCTTATGTCAAGTCTGAAGAACAACTTGCTGATGTTCTTACAAAATCTGTTTCGAGAAAGGCGTTTCATAATATGATCGACAAGTTGGGCATGCTAGATATTTATGCTCCAACTTGAGGGGGAGTGTTGACTATGAGCTGTAAAGAATTTGTAAATATAGAGGATATTGTGTCAGAAGTGATTAAGCAATTATAGGGATCATATGTATCATGGAAATCAATTACGTATGATTTCCTAAATTAAAATAGTTTCCTTCTTGTATATGTATCTATATATTATCTCCATTGGAGAAAAGAATTAATATAGAAAAAACACCTTAAACCCTTATTTGGCGTACAGAACCTATGTAAAGCTTTTCAGCTTCATGATGTGTTTATTACCACATTTACGATAGTCTCTCATTAATGTACCAACCAAACCATTTGTATTTCAACTACCATAACCTTTACGAACATCATCCACTTTATTTAACAACTTCATGCTCTATGGTCTGATTTCATTTTTGGTTATATCTTCTGGTGAACCTGAATTATCCTTCACACCCTATATCCAAGGTTATCACATTTTATATGATGCTTTATTTTTTACCCAATACATTTTAAGCAAAGTTTTTTTCTTGATTCAAGTTGTTATCCTACTGATTGGCATTTCTAACTCCATACATATGAAGGTAGGTAACTTTGGACTATCAAAAATCAAGCAGAACACTTTGGTCTCGGGATGGACTTAGGGAACCCTATGTTGGATGGCTTCACAGCTACTGAATGGTGGCCGTAATAAAGCTTCTAAGAAAGTAAAGATGCCCCTTTATAGCTTTTTCTGTGTATGCTATGCACCAGCTGATTTCATTTTTAAATTTTTTATATGGCATTATCACAGGTTGAAGTTTTCTCCATTGGGATCGTGTTTTGGCAGATTCTTACTGGCGAGAAACCTTATGCAAATATGACTTTGGGTTAATCATAGGTGGGCTTTGTGTACTTTTTTACTGTCAGCTTTTAAGCTTGAGTAGTTTATTTGTTTAACTATGGATAATGTCTAACTGTGACAGTTTCAACCATATACTTATGAATGGGTCATCTGGGTTCTCTTATCTCATGTGGGTCAAACTAAAAAGTATAGCTAGAAAGGTGAAAGTTGCCCCAAGTCTTCTTTTGTAAGAAATTTATCATTCAAAAGTTAGAACCCCGACACCCAAATCTGTGTTAGCGGCATTGGCTTTGTAGATAATTAAAGAATGCTTTAAAAAAGATGGATGCATTAAAATAAGACGTAGATCACTGATTTTAACCCCGACGCCTGAATCTTAATACCCTTGAAGTTCGGTTACTCATTCGAGGGATCACACAACTTTTTTGTTTATATCAGGCACTTTTTGAGGGACTAAGTTGTTTCCCGTTTTGTTTTAGAACGTTTCATCAAACAGGTAGATAATGTTTGTAATGTTAGCACTAATTGGTGGTTCTTACATGGTCGATATAGTTTATTTATTAATCTGGTAAACATCAAAGGCTCTTTCTCAATACTGCTTGCTATGACAGGAAATGGACTGTTTATCCCTTGCGCACTATTTGTCAAAGGTCTCATGGTGTAAACTCTTTTCCATCAATTTTCTCCATCTCAGGTCTGTTTTTCTTAGCAAATTATTATTAATATGTTCAACAAAACGCTTACGTTATCACCTAAAGCATCCCTTTAGATTCACCTAAACTGATGGTGGGTGGCTGGGTCCTAAGGAGAGTTGCTGTGTTAATGAGGTTAGACCGAGTAATAGCTTATGATTTTACTGCATTTTATCTCTCGATATTATTTTTAATTTATTTGTTTTCTTTGGTTTCATTAATTTGGATTTACATCTTAGTGTTGTGACGACATCTGGAAATAGAAGAATATTATTCAAATATCAGTTTTAAGTTGAAAAGTTCATGTAAGTTACTTTAAAGAGGAACGACTCTTCCCCTCTATTTTAATAAAATCTCCAAATTTATTTTTCTTCCCTAATTAGATCCATTGTGCGTGTTCAAATTGTATGGTCGGTTTTTAAAATTAAATGCTTCATCATGAGCTACGATGTACCCTTCAATAATTGTTGGTGGTTATGTGTAAATAATCTAGATTGTAACGACATGGGGCATTAGTTTGTAAAAGAAGTGAGAATTTGTATTTGCATCATGAGTTTTCTTTGCTGAGAGTTTGGCAATCATTTTTGCAGGCTTGATGTTTTGGCCCATTTTCTGTCTTAATGGCAGATACCGAAACTTTGAAGGAGGCGTTCACGTAAGTATATTCAGTCATCTTATTATTGGTCAGGTTTTATGATTAAGTTTTTGGGTTTATATCATATTTGTATTATTGATTATTGATTGAAGGATAACAATGATGATGGCATGCGTCTTATTTATGGTGATTCATAGTAGGGGTGAGCATGGGGCGGTTAGGTGTGGATAGGTATGAAAACCGCCCCCATAACCAAAACTTTGGTTAATAAAAAATTTTAACCGTTCGATTTGGTTAAAAACGGATTGGTTAATTTGGTTAATTTGGTTAACGCCTAGATATAAAGCGGTTAATTCGGTTAACCGTTTATGACAAAAAAAAAAAAAAAAACTTCTTCAATGGGTATGTGCCTAACACATTGAACATAAACAAATAGCAAAAACATAGCAAATTCAATGATATTCGAATAGCAAAAACAAATAGCATACTTCATGCAGTTTTTACACTGCAAATTCTTGCAGAAAGCCATAAATTAACTAGAAAATAACGAAAATCTCATCTATAGTTATTAAAGTGCTAAAATTTCTTCAAACTTAATCTTCATCCATCCAAGAGTCATCAATGCAAGTGTCTTTCATTGGTGTCTTTCCCTTTGGAATTATGTCTACAATAAAAAGAAAATAAATTTGTTATGGTAGTTATTTAAGTAGAATACATATTATTTAATTTAAAACTAATAAAAGGTACACATGTCACAACAATATGATATATTGTATTAAGTATGATTATTGAATACCTGCTTAAGATGACTCTTGGCTAATTTAAACCATATTTGCATAAGTGCTACATTATTTTACCTACTTGCATCAATATACGACATATCTGTTAAACTAAGTAATAAATAACAATAGTATGAAGAAATGCTTACCAATCTCGAGTTTAGCCAAACTTTCAGTCAAGTCTTCTAGCTGAGGCCCATTAACAGTCATCTCTTGCAAATCTGCGAGAGAAGAGCGTAGCCAATCTTGTGTGCATACCAAGGCTTCTGATGTTTTTGCACAGATGTCCATGTGTCCGTAGTAAGTGACACGGTTTGATTTTTAAAAAGTTGTTTGAGCTTATCCTTCTCTTCTTGATATATTGACAAACAATCTCTAGCTACGGTCCACCTAGATGGGAACTTAAACAAGGGATTCAAATCCCAGACAAATTCTCTTAATCCCTCGTCATCGACAACGCTAAATGGCCTATTGTCTTTGATACACATGCGAGCTAGGGATTTTCTAGCCTTTTCTTGGGTAAAAGAATGAGAAGCCAAACTACCCCCGTCCCCTAAAGTGATGGGCTTGAGGTTCAAGGTAGCTTGTTTCTTCATATCTTTTTTCTTGTAAACAGGCGATCTCTTGCATACATTTTTCAAATGATACGACATGGAACTCGTACCATGGCTTCTCGTACCAGCAGAAATTCTCGTTGGACAAAACATACACTTTACTTTAGTGTTATTGCTACCATTGACGTATTTAAAATAGTCCCACACCCATGATCTCTTATTACCACCATCATTCTTTTCATTTCCAACAGGTTCTTTATCGACATCAATCACGGGTGCATCGTTCTTCTCACGATCAACATCGATGACGTGTTCCTTACGTTTTGATTCCATCTGCAACCAACCAAAGTCACAAAATATTATTAGCAAAACAATAACTAGTTAACATATAATAGATTATACACATGTGTAAAGTACAAACAACAAAAGCTATCTAGCCATCGATTCTTTCTTTGTCTTCAACAACAACTATATTTTACACTTATAGATATAAATATATCATATAATCTTCTTAACAGAATCATGAGTGTAAATGTAGACATCGAATAAATTTTTATATTACTTGAAATGTGGTAGTATTTAACTTGTTCTTGTATCAGATTAAAGCTACATGTATATATTATCTTTCTTTAAAAAAAGTAGACATCGAATAAATACCATTAGCAAAAAGAGTCAAGTACAATGACACCAACAACGACAACATCAATACAGGGACAGTCAAATAATCATTGAGCAGCAACCATACAACAACATAAGTTCGTATCATACACTTATATGATCACCACATATCAAAAGATGAATAATAATATAATATGTACAATGGATCACTCGTGCATATATAATACATATGTTGTAATTACAATACGAAACATCAAACGTGGAATTGTAAACTTACTGTAATGAACTCGGAATTGTGAAGAACTCGGAATCGTGAAATGGCAGTCAGATTATACGTGAAGAGAGGGAGATGCTAGGGTTTAATCGTTGAATAATGGTGATGAGAGGGATATCCGATATATACAAGGTTGATCGTATCTTTTTGCTCCATGATTTTAGTGATTGAAGTTTCATTTCCTAACAAAATCAGTTTCTAAAGATAATTTCATTTATTGCAAATCAATTATAATATTGATTTATTAATATTGTTTATATTCAAATATATAAATATAATATTTAATTATTTTTAAGTGTGTGGGGCGGTGCGGTTAAAACCGCGGCGGATAGCCTCTACTTTCATAACCGAACCGCAAACTGTGGTTAATCCAAAACCGTTAACCAAATCCACGGTTACATGTTCGGTTTGGTTAATTCGGTTTGGTTTTGACGGTTAAAACGGTTATGATTTGGTTAATTCGGTTTTTTGCTCGGCCCTAATTCAGAGTACTTATCTACCCATTTCATCCGGGTGAGTTTATTAGTGAGAATGTGAAGCCCCTTTTTGTAAGTTAGCATTCTAGAGTATTTGATTGTTTACGGGTGTACAATAGCGGGTCGGCTAACGGGTTTCTTAATTAGATTGTACAATTTAGAAATAAATGAAACAGTGGTGTTAACGGTTATTGGGTTTGGAAATGGGATTGGGTGTATGAAGATCATATAATGGCACTTAAGATTCAATCTAATCATATAATGGCACTAGCATTATGATTTTTTTTCTTTCCAATAAAGTTTTCTTAGGAATTTGACATTATTATAAGGGCTTAGTGTCTGGGAATGTATCAAACTTTCACCAAATCTCTATTGTGTGTATCCAACTTACAAAACTCAATATTAATGCACTCAACTTGTAAAAACCCTTATATTGATGTACTTTGATGACGTGTTACGCACATAGCATGCCACATGGCACAAGGAGAGAGTGACACGTCATCAAAGTACATCAATATAAGGGTTTTTACAAGTTGAGTACATTAATATTGAGTTTCGTAAGTTGGATACATACAATAGAGATTTGGTGAAAATTTGATACATTCCCAGACACTAAGGCCTTATTATAATATCAAATGTTACAAGCACAGGTCATCCTTTGATTTTGAATATTTTGGAAAGATGTTTGATGTATAAATTTAATAAAATAATGTTATATGTTTTGGATAATTGACCACCAATTACCTTTATACATATATAAAATTATTTGTATACTTACGGTACATAAATAAATATGTCAACTAACTTCTTTAACATATTTTTTTTACAAACCCGTATTGTCACGGGTTAATAAACTAATTTATACAATAGAACAAATTTTCAAAGGATGTATGTTGCTTCATCTAGTCGTTTATTCCAAACACATGTCTATAATAATGATTCCTCAAACTACAAATTTAGTTTAGAATTATGATAGATAGTATATAGTGGTGTTATTGTTGACTTGTAGAGTCTAATTATCACCCGACTTTCATGCATCCCGCATATAATTCAGTTTTGTGTATTGCCCAAATCCATAGTTATAAATTTAAGGACACGTGTCTTATTGGTTTTTCATCGTCAGTTGATTAGAAGTCTCCAAACAACATTCGATCATTGTCGCTGTCGTCTTCTTCCTCGGTCTCTTCATCAACAAATGCTTTTATAGGATCTCCTTTTGGAAAGAAGGATATTTGAAAAAAATTTTAAAACATGAGGTTTAACTAACATACTATTACTCTACCTAATTGATGTAAATACCTAACTAATTAATGATAAATCAAATCTTTAACTATTGTATTTCAAACCTCACGTGAATAAAAACTATTGTCTGCTGGAGGTCACTGATACGTGCATAATAGCCCAAGAGTCCAAGCCCAAGTCATATTTAGATTCTTAATGAATGAACCCATGTCTCTAGTTTATTTAGTATCTTTGAAATTTAGTTATTAGAAGTAGAATCACGTAAGCCATGATCTCTAGACTTTAGCAAGTAACTTTATTGTTTTCCTTATAAATATTGTACTTCTTGTTTGAGAAAATGAAGAATAAAAGCAATAATGTTTTAGTTAATTAGTGTCTTTTCTATCTTAGTTTTCTTGGGAGATTAACCATCGTGAATAGGTTTCTTATCAATAAATGATACAAGTGATTCAAGATAGTTAATCTCCTATTAAACTAAACCAACGATAAAACTAATTAAGATAATATTTGTTGCAAATTTTCTTTTATTAAGTACTGAAGCAAAGTCACACTTAATTACTTGAATTGTAAATCCTAATTTTTAGAAGCAAAAAAAACAGGAAACGTGCATTGAAGGAAACATGCATTGAAGTTAAAAGAATAAATGTGGACTAATCCAATGTGGACTGGACCACTTCTTGTTTCTGAATGTATGCATGCAAATATGTTAAAGTTAGTCTGATAATTGATAGAATAGAATTCTCTTCAAAAGATATTAAACTTACTTTCGATAATACAAGGTTCCTTACTTATTGCTACATAATACCCATATCTGTTAAAATAAAACTGATTAAAAACTAAACCAACAAATATATTGACACATAAGATAAAACTTTCAAAAACCATGGATACTAGCTAAGTAGACGTGATTCCCCCAAACACCGCCTGCAGCTGGATTGGTGGTGGATAATAGGACCGCACTCTTATCAATATGTATGATAGGATCGTACTCTATTAGCGTATGGTGGTAACTAATACTCCTCCTCTATTTTCACGAATATCTCTAATAATAACCCAGGAAATATTTCACGAAAAAGTTGCTCCTATATATAATCATCAAAGCCACCAAGTTGATTGCGTACATTCAGAGTGTACGGCGACATCATATTACCCCTGTGATGTTTGTAATCCCTCATTATTCTTAAGAGGCTTACAACGGCCCAACGTTCGTACGGTGGAAGATTCTTTTTGGTAGCCCTTACATCAATTATTCCAACAAAATTAGGGGCAATCCAGGCAAAATGATTTGTCCAGTCATCACCAACAAATGTATAACAATTTTCTATTGCATTTTGGAAGTTTGCATTCGCACCTTGAAGCATGTCACTGACTTCATTCAAATATTCAATACGTTGTTCACCACTAAAAAGCCAAAACTGTGCTAGAACCCAATTTAGGTTTGGTCTGCATAAAGATTAAATTATGCATTAGACGTAATCTTTCAAAAGATCTATTTGTTTAGTAATCTAAACAAGGAAGTTTTGAAAGATTACGTTTAATGCATAATCTAATCTTTATGCAGACCAAACCTAAATTGGGTTCTAGCATAGTTTTTGCTTTTTAGTGGTGAACAACGTATTGAATATTTGAATGAAGTCAGTGACATGCTTCAAGGTGCGAATGCAAACCTCCAAAATGCAATAGAAAATTGTTATACATTTGTTGGTGATGACTGGACAAATCATTTTGCCTGGATTGCCCCTAATTTTGTTGGAATAATGGATGTAAGGGCTACCAAAAAGAATCTTCCACCGTACGAACGTTGGTCCGTTGTAAGCCTCTTACGAATAATGAGGGATTACAAACATCACAGGGGTAATATGATGTCGCTTTACACTGTGAACGTACGCAATCAACTTGGTGGCTTTGATGATGATATATTGGAGCAACGTTTTCGTGAATTATTTCCTGGTTTATTATTAGAGATATTCGTGAAAATAGAGGAGTATAATCTGTTACCACCATACGCTAATAGAGTACGATCCTATCATACATATTGATAAGAGTGCGGTCCTATTATCCACCACCAATCCAGCTGCGGGCGGTGTTTGGGGGTATCACGTCTACCTAGCTAGTATCCATGGTTTTTGAAAGTTTTATCTGATGTGTCAATATATTTGTTGGTTAAGTTTTTAATCAGTTTTATGTTAGCAATTATGGGTATTATGTAGCAATAAGTAAGGAACCTTGTATTATCAAAAGTAAGTTTAATATCTTTTGAAGTGAATTCTATTCTATCAATTATCAGACTAAATTTAACATATTTGCATGTATACATTTAGAAACAAGAAGTGGTCTGGTCCACATTTATTCTTTTAACTTCAATGCAATGCACGTAGCCTGTTTTCTTTGCTTCTAAAAATTAGGATTTACAATTCAAGTATTTAAGTGTGACTTTGCTTCAGTTAATAAAAGAAAATTTGCAACAAATATTATCTTAATTAGTTTTATCGTTGGTTTAGTTTAATAGGAGATTAACTATCTTGAATCACTGTATCATTTATTGATAAGTGAACCTATTCACGATGGTTAATCTTCCAACAAACTAAGATAGAAAAGACACTAATTAACTAAAACATTATTGCTTTTATTCATTCATTTTCTCAAACAGGAAGTACAATATTTATAAGGAAAACAATAAAGTTACTTTCTAAAGTCTAGATCATGGCTTACGTGATTCTACTTCTAATAACGAAACTTCAAAAATACTAAATAAACTAGAGACATGGGTTCATGCATTAAGAATCCAGATATGACTTGGGCTTGGACTCTTGGGTTTCTATGCCCGTATCAGTGACCTCCAGCAGAGAAGAGTTTTTATTCACGTTAGGTTTGAAATACAAAAGTTAAAAATTTGATTTATTATTAATTAGTTAGGCATTTACGTCAATTAGGTAGAGTAATAGTATGTTAGTTAAACCTCATGTTTAAAAAAATATCAAATATCCTTCTTTCCAAAAGGAGATCCTATAAAAGCATTTGTTGATGAAGAGACCGAGGAAGTAAACCGACATATTAAACCTAGACAACCTGTGGCCCCCCGAGAACCTCGGCCTGCATACCCTAGGATGAGTCAAGCAGATGTAATAAACAAGGTAAGGTGTATTCTTCCGAGGCGCGGGGATGGTGGTGGACAAGATGGTGTTGGTGGGCCCCAAGGAGGATCAAGAGGAATGGAGACTAGAGGTGGTGGTGGCAGAGGGCAACGGGGTGGTTTTAGTGCTAGGGGGAGGGGACGGGGAAGGGAAGGTCATATCGTGATGATGATGACCAAGAGGAAGATGAAGAAGAAACGGAGTTGGATAAAGCTAATGAAGACAAGATCTCTAAATATCTCGGGGGTGAAAAATATGCTGTTTTGGTTGAAGCATTTGAAGAAGCTAGTGGGAGTGTGTTGCCTTCCCCGGAAGAAGATGCCTACGTGGATGCAATGCATACCAATCTTCTGGTATTGACTTTTATTCAATCCTTCATAATTAGGGGTGGAAATATATACGGGTTGTCTGGGTCAGGTAATGGGTGAAAATGTGTTCGGGTCAAAACATGTAGCATTTTGGCATATATCAAAATGTGGGTTGACCCAAAGCACTTGTTGGCTGATTTATTTATAAATATTTAGCGTGTCAAGTGTGATTACAATATTACATTATTTCAGCAGTAATCTTTATTTTTGAATCAAATTATTAAGGATGGTTTTATGCATCAAAAAATAAACTTTTGATGACTTCGACTTGTTTGGCCTGGTTTGTTTTCAGCTACTTTTCTTTAGTCCAACCTTTTGACTCGTGAAAAATACATCATAACCTGAATCAACCCGTTCATAATTAATTGGTTTGTACTTGTCACCTCTGTGTGGGATTGTATGGTAACATTTTAACATTTTGCTATTTGATTGTACCTGCAGTTGGAGTGTGAGCCAGAATACTTAATGGCTGAGTTTGATTCTAATCCAGACATTGATGAGAAGCCTCCTATAGCACTTCGTGATGCCCTTGAGAAAATGAAGCCGTTCGTAATGGCTTATGAAAATATTCAAACTGAAAAAGAATGGCAGGTTAGTTACCATCCCAAGTCAGTTTTCAAAGACTTAAAAAACAAGCCTTAATCTTCTCATGCTAATGGCTGAGTTTGATTCTAATCCAGACATTGATGAGAAGCCTCTTATAGCACTTCGTGATGCCCTTGAGAAAATGAAGCCGTTCGTAATGGCTTATGAAAAATATTCAAACTGAAAAAGAATGGCAGGTTAGTTACCATCCCAAGTCAGTTTTCAAAGATTATAAAAACAAGCCTTAATCTTCTCATGCTCATCTGATCTTGATTTAATTATCATATCATTTGTGTGTTCACCTACTCACTAATGGGTAAAGGCTAAAGAGTCAGAATTCTTTATCAAATCTGTTGTCCCTTTGAATTATTCCTTACAGAGGTGGTTAACTTATATTTGGCAAAATTGGGCTACTCGGTAGGCCAGTTATCTGGCCAAAATGGGCTGGGGCTGAGTTGGCTCGTAGTTACTTTTTTCTCCTCTTTACATTACATATGTCATAAATAGTACTCCGTAATATGTTTAAGTTTGATTAGAAACATATATCTAAATGGTAATTTGAGGTTATATATATTTTAAGATACACTTTTGGGCGACTTCGACACTTTCCATTGTAGTTTTTCTAATCGACTCTTTAGGGATATAATGTAAGCTATATTGACCATTTATAAGTAAATGGGTATAGATTGCCATATCTACTGGACGATTTTTAGTTTTTATTTTGAAAGCAACAAATTATATTAGAGCCCCCAAAATAGGCCACGAATAAAAAAGACGAGCCGAGAGCTCCAAGGAAGAGCTTAAGAGCTCAACACCAAAAACAAGCAAAAGAGATTACATAGCAACACACATAGATCCAGAGGGGTTTTGAACCCAGTCTGTCCAAAGAATATCTTTACGAGCGTACCTATTTTATATCCAAAGGAGAGACAAACTTTGAATCGAGGGGAAAATATCTTCATGGCTAATCATGTCAATTTTGTCTCTCGGAGCATGAGGAATTCTATTTCTCCAATTCCAAACGGCCGAAATAAATACATAACAAACCCCATGAAATAAGGAATTGACCCCATCATGATTAAAGAAACTTAGAGCACCTGAAGATAGATCACCCATTGTCATATAACTCCGAGGGGGAATCGACCACCAACTCCAAACTTTGGCCCAAATAAGGTGAATTTTTGAGCAATTGGAGAAACAATGTTCCACACATTCAATAGAAGCGCCACAAAACAAGCATAATGCCGAGTTTAAAGAAATTCCATGTTTAAGCAAGTGTATAGCTAGTAGAGCTTTAGAGGTGTATAGCTACTCAAACTATCTCTAGTTTTGGAAACACTCGAGCTTCTCGTTTTATTGTTAATTGTAACTACTTGTATAAGCAAAGAAATTAGTAAGACATTATTTATTTATTTTTTTGTAATCGATGAATGCACCTTTGTTTTCAGGATGTGGTGGAAGCAACAATGAAGAATGTCCCCCTAATGAAAGAACTTGTGGATTACTACAGTGGACCTAACAGGGTAACTAAAAAACAAGGGGGGGAGCTTGAAAGAGTTGCAAAAACTCTACCTGCAAGTGCACCTCCATCTGTTAAGCGATTTACGGACCGAGCTGTTCTTTCTTTACAGGTTTGACACTCCTCTATATATAAGCTAGTTTTACTGTTAGTAAAGTAGTATGATTGGCACTGTAGCTGACAAAATGGGCAGTCAAAACTAGTAATGGTTGATCTGCAAACTTTTTAATTCCGTAAACGTATTATATTATTAAATTTGCTTACATCATTTAATACTTGTAAAACTAGTTCTGCAATGCACGGCGAAGCTACACAGTTGGCAAACTTTATGAGGAAATATTAGTTTGATTTCATTCATTAGAAAACATTAGTTATTTTTATACGCTGAACTCATAATGGAATAATGCTAATTGTGTATTTATTTTGATATTGGGAATTTAAGATTTATCAAGGGCAAACATTATATTTTAATAGATTAAAGTAGAACAGTTTAATAAACATAAGAATTATTCGGTAAGCATGTATCAATTACAACTTGTTAAAAAGTAAAAGAATAGGAACAACTTTTTTTTTATTTTTCAATTCTTCATTTACCGGTCGAAATGAGTCAGTATTATTAGATGTCAAGATACAACTAATGTAAAAGTTAACGAACTTAAAAGATACTACAGACTGTAGAACAATAAGAGCAATGAGAGTACTACTTCTCTAAACAATATATCAAATTACATGGAGTTGACTTTTTGAACTTGTTTAGAGAGTAAACAACTTAACATTATACACCAAGCTCACTTTAGTACATGGTCTCCATGGTGCTGATTTATGCAACACTATTTAAGTATGCTTACACTGTTAAATACTTGTAAAATGTTTATCAATCTTTTTTTTTAAATAATATAATTTGGATGTTGTAGACATTTGGTATGCTTTGGAGATTTTTAAACCGTTGCATCCGTTCCATTTTGTGAAACAAGTTGATTAGAGTTATACTAATTATGAAGCAATGGTATATAAATAGAAAGTATATGAAAACTTCAATATAAAGAACGGTTCGAATGATAAGCAGGGGCGGATCCAATGTATTAGGTGTGGGGTCCCGGGCCCCCAGTCACTTCAAGCCCACTAGTATAATTTTATGAAAGCCCAGCCGGAAGATCCAATAAAAATTAATCAGGCCCCATTAACAATCTCATGCTTCATCATCAGGGACCCCACTTTTATATTTATTACTGAAAAATAAGACATGCTAGCTTTCTTTTTATAAATTATAAACATATTTATATCTGGACATATTTTCTTTTCCCCAACGATGTGGGATAAGATCACATCCCTTGTTATTTTATTCCAAAATTTTGTTACACATTTTAAGTACTAAATTTAATAAACATGTTATTTAATCTTTTGACACACTTTTATAATACATTTTTTTGACCGAATTTCTTTCTTTTTGTAGTGTTTAATAAATATAATATGTAACTTAAGGGTATCACTAAGAATGGTGCTTAAAAAAAAATTGTAGGTAGTTTTAATGGTTAATTCAGTTATGATTTACCATTATTTACTCGGTTTTCATGTAAAATAGAAAATATCAACACATGAACCGACCCGTTTTGAGGCGTTAGATATCAACACGTGACCCGACCCGTTTTGAGACGTTAGCTAACCCGTCTATATTGCCTTTTTAAACGTTTGGTGCCCCCCACGAATCAAATTCCTGGATCCGCCACTGATGATAAGTATACTTAAGCGGTAAAAATCTCCTATAATACCTTTCAGAAAATATTGGACCACTTTTTTGGTAGTAGTTTTTGTAATCATTTCCAGCATCGATCATTCACGAAATTAAAAAACTGACTGAACCTAACCTAAACTGTCGTGCATCTTACTCTCGTTTTGTGTTAATTGCATCCCGCCATATGTTTGCAATGCAGAGCAACCCAGGATGGGGATTCGACAAAAAATGCCAATATATGGATAAGCTGGTTTGGGAGGTTTCACAAAGTTACAAAATGAGAAATTTCCTGCTCCAAGTATGCTAGTTTACTTGAAAAGGAAGAAGAAATAGTTCTGTTGTGACATATTTTACTACGCTACAATCAACTTCTTTGGGTTTACTATCCAGCTGGTAAAAGGACTTGCTTGAGTTAACGTTATGTTAATATACTTTTGTATTTTGTAATAATCCATCGTGTTGGAATTTTGATTGATTTAATAGCGTTGGCAAATGGTCTTTGTCTTCCTTTGAGGCGAATTGACTGTAGTTAGATGATCAATTTTCTTTCCTTCCCCTTCCCACAAATGATCTATACATGTTTTTCTTTTTTGTACCGAAGTATCAACGCCTTGTGTGTCACAGTGGTGAACGTATTCGCATAATCAATTGGTTATTATGATTGTTCTTTTTTGTACCGAAGTATCAATGCCTTGTGTGTCACAGTGGTGAACGTATTCGCATAATCAATTGGTGGTTATGATTATTGAAAGTATATCTTCGGGGTGAACGTATTCGTATAATCAATTGGTTGTTATGATTAATGAAAGTATATATTGGTAGTATTGATTTAAGCTGTTGAACGAATTGATTCTTTTATAAGTAGCATGTATTAATTATACTCTTTACACAACTGCTGACTCATCTGGTCCGTTCCTTTTTTTCAGCTAAGGTTCTGACACATTTGAGATAAAATATACCGAGATCGACCGCTTTATTAAAAGAAAATTTTCGTTGAATACCCGACTATCCACGAGCTATTATAAAATTTACCAGCCGTTGTGTTTATGGCATAATTTTTGTGATGACCAAATGATACAAACTAATTTATCGACTGATCTAATCTATTATTACATATTACATATGTAACAATCATCAATGTGACATAGAGGCAAGGCATATTGATGTCCTTACAAGAAGTCTTAGTTTTGAACCTAACTGGCTACACCCTGGGGTGGTAGTAAATGAGTAGGAAATGGTCACTGGATACTCGGTTAGACCTTGTACATGTGATTAAATAAAAACTCGCCCTCTTCGGTAACCTGAACGGGAAAACCTTATTCTGCCTTGATTACTGAAATTCTTTTGTACTTATTTTGCTTGAAAAACATGGGCTTGTTGAGCTCAATCACGAGCCAAATTATTATATTACGAAAACCTTAACATGTCTCGAATGGAAGAAAAGTTGTGCATATTGGTCGGATATAATATGAAATTTAACATGAAACCCCAACATTAAATCATTAAATTTTCCCAAGTGTCACCCCTTTTTGGGGGTATGCCTGCAAAAAGCAAAGGAATGTGACCTCAAAAGTGGCATCCTTCCCTTTCTTTATCCTTCCTAAACCATGTTTAGATGTTGATTTTAATTTAAGAAAACTCTACATTGCAATATCGAATCTAAATTTTATGGGTAAATAATGGTTTAATCACCAAACTTTCAACTTTTTTTCGTTTTAACCCTTCAACTTTTTTTTTAACGTTTTAAGCCTTCAACTTACAATTGACCTGTTAATTTTGCCATTCACCTTGATTGTGACCTAGTGTAGCCGGTTTTTGTACAGTTGGCATCTACATGTCGTCGCTGTAGGGTTTTAGCGACGACATGTCGTCTCTGTAGGGTTTTAGCGACGACATTTAGCGATGACATGTCGTCGCTAATTCTTTGGCTTTGTGTACAATTGCCACGTCGCCGGTTACAAGTCATACAAATGGCTGTTTCGTACGGTCAATTAAAGTGAAGGGATTAAAAATTGGTCAACCCGTAAGTTGAAGGCTTAAAACGTTAAAAAAAAAAGTTGAAGGGTTAAAACGAAAAAAAGTTGAAAGTTTGGTGATTAAACCATTATTTACCCAAATTTTATCCTATTGATGTTCACATGTTTTATCAAGGGTAAAAGAAACCATTACGATGGCGGTGAGTTTGGTCCCGTAGTATAGTGGCCCAAAAAAGGTGACACCCCTTAACGCTCTACTCTTCAATCAAAACAATACTCAATTCCGTCGAGAACGCAGTATAGGGTCTCCAATCAAATATTCAGACTGTAATTAGTTATTTGAGTGTAGTCAGTGGCTCACTGCTCCAAACCCCAGATGTTGGTGTTTTTGTCCAAGTCTAGTGGGAGGTGGCAATGGACCATGGTACTTAAAGTGGGTCCTAGACAAGGGACAAGAAAAAGGTTGGAAGTGTGTAAAGGGTGAATGATGATGTGGGGGTGTGGTGCTGTATTTTCTTTTCAAAATGATTAGCATTTGCTTGCCGGTTAAACATTCCATTTCCATTTCCATAAAGATAGAAGAATAAGAATCCTAACCTACACCCATCATTCACCACTACCATAACCAACACCACCCTTGATTTTAACTTTTTCCTATAACGGAGTGATTGTTAACATTTGCATGTTTTATCTAAGGGAAAATAATCCGTGTGTTATTAGTGTTAATGAATATGTCATTTGTGTGAAGATAAAAAAGTTGAAGAATCAAAAATATAAAATATGTAATTTTCTTTGAATGTTGATTGGCCGACAACACATTGTTTTGTGCTGTCAACAACATAGTTGATATCCCCTTATTTTAATCACATACGAGTATTTTATACACAATCGTCGTTTAAAGTGACACTTAAACTCACAACGTGTTGATTGATTAATGAGATTTCGTACCTTGAAACCGATATTTGGATAGAAACTGAATCATCCCCGAGATCACTCACATCAATGGTTGAGTATAAAATACACATCAGAGGTGTACATAATTTGGTAATTTGGTTGAGTCGAATTGAAGAGACGGGATTACGTTTTTTCTTATTAATCGTACTTGGTTCTCCAAGTAAAAATGATGAATCTATGAATTGTTTTGCTATAAAGTTACTACATTAATCAGGACCACACCTTAATTGCATTGTCAATTATGGATAGCTTAAATTGTAACCAACATTAATCAACAAATTATGTTCTAGAAGTTCTACACATCATCAATAGTAGTTTCTACATTTAATCTGATAAAATGGACCCCTTGAATTGAATAAGGCACTTCTAAAGATCCAAATTCTAACATATTTCAAAAATCAAAACATGTAACAAAAAGTGTTGGTGCTAAAAATTGAAGTTGATGGATCGGGTCGGGTTATACGGCAGTTAAACATGATACAACAGCGTAGATATTGTCACGAGTGCAAAAAATGAATCGAGTATATTTGTCACGTGTTGTCACGTGATTGGGTTTATTTGAAGGCAAGCAACCACCGCCCAACCTCTCTACCGGAGCTCCTCGTAGCTCCACACTCATGTTCACACGTGATCCAATCACAACTCAACATTTCTCCTACATTTCAAATACTAAAGAGAAAATGCTACATTTATAATTATGGGATCCGATATTATTAGCAAAAAGAATCAAGGAGGGGAAAACAAGCATATGTAAACACATGTAGTATTCTAGTAACTTTAAATGCTTTTAAAAGATTATGTTTAAATTTATGACGTACGTGTTTGGTAAGTGAGCTTAGGATGGCTTAAAATAATTCATTTTTACAAGTTTAAGTTTTTAGTATTGTTTGGTTGACAATATTAATTTTAACGAAGTAACTTTAAAATAACCTGAAAGCTTATGAAATGTCAAATTACACAAATACCCTTTATGTAACTACGAAGTATTTATCATGTGTTTGTTTGTCAATGACTTAATTCGTTAGTCCACATCTTTAAGCTCCAACTAATTTTACCAAACACAACCTTAAACTTCTTCATTGATTTTAATAAGCTTTCGAAGTGAATATACTCTTATATCATATGTTTCTTTTAATAAATGAGATTTAATTTAATGCTGCTCTAATTTTAAAATTTTAACATCGGGTGTTTTGGGGAGCTTATTTTTGTTGCTTATGGCTTATTGCTTATAAGCAAATAAGCTAGAAAAATTGAGCTTATTTCAAGCTTATAAAATCTCTCTCACAATGAACCAAATAAGCTTATCCAAACACAAAAACATAAGCTTATTGTGTTGTAATAAGAAAATAAGCTAATAAGCAAAAAAAAATAAACCCATCCAAACACCCACCTAGTCTTCTAGTCTAGTATATATATACGCTCACATTGTCTTATTTATATAAACAACTTATAGACCCTTCAATTTCTCCATCTAAAATGGAGTGGACAAGGGGTCCGGTTATCGGCCGGGGCTCCACGGCCACTGTCCACCTCGCCACCACCACCACCGGCCACCATTTCGCCGTCAAGTCTACCGAGCTTTCCACATCACGTTTCTTACAAAAAGAACAACAACTTCTTTCCCAATTGAACTCTCCCAACATAATCTCATACATGGGTCATGACATAAATTACTACAACAACAAACCGATGTACAATTTGTTCATGGAATACGCTCCATTTGGAACCATTTCCGATATGATCAAGAAACATAAAGGATCACTACATGAATCATTGATTCGTATTTACACGAAGCAAATTCTTATGGGATTGGATCACATTCACTTGAATAATATAGTACATTGTGATATTAAATGTGATAACATTTTGTTATGTAACAATGGTGTTAAAATCGCCGATATGGGTTGTGCTAAACGGGTCGAAAATAGTGAAGTTACAAGTTTTGAATTTTCCGGTACACCGGTTTTTATGGCGCCTGAAGTTGCACGTGGTGAAGAACAAAAGTTTGCAGCTGATGTCTGGGCTGTTGGGTGTGTGGTAATTGAAATGGCAACCGGAGAAAACCCATGGCCAGAGGTTAATGATCCGGTGGCTGCTTTGTATAGAATTGGGTATTCCGGTGAGATACCGGAGTTTCCACGGTGGTTGTCGCCGGAATGTAAATTTTTTTTGGAAAAGTGTTTGAAAATAGATGTTGATGAAAGGTGGACTATAAAGCAACTTCTTAGACACCCTTTTGTTGATAATTTGAACTTGGATTTTGAAAAAGTTGAAGAATTTACTAAAAGTTCACCAACTTGTGTATTGGATCAAGATTTTTGGGGTTGTTTGGATACTTCGCCGGAGATAACTCAAGTTGTTGACTTTTCCGGCGAGTCTCCGATGGAAAGGATAATGCAATTGAGTATAGGTACTACATGTTTACCAAATTGGGATAATGAAGAAGATTGGATCATTGTTAGAAGTAATCATATGGAGGAAAGTTTGAAGCTTTTTGAGTACATGGTTTCGATGGATTTGGACTACGGTACTGAGTCAACTGGTGTCGAGTCAACTCGTACTGAGTCATCTTCAGTTTTAAATTTTGAAATTTTAAGGTTGGAAAATGATGCGGTTGAAGGTGACAATGAAAATGTCACGCATGGGTTTGCATCAAGATTTCTTGATTTTGAGAAAATATTTTATGATAACCATTTGTTTTTGGGCTCAATATTGTATATTTGTGATATTTTTGTTAATTGTAAGGTTTTATTGTTTATGAAGTCATATGTTTTTTACCACCAAATTGCTAGTTTGGAACTGAACATGAACAATAATGATGTTTTTTACAATCCAAAAAGTAAAAAGAACTACTGAGAGTAACTCGAAGTAAATCTCTCCACTTGTCATATGTAATATCCTATTTACCTTATTAATTTGACCTAAAACTTTTATGATAAATCAAATTTTGTTGTTTTAAGGAATACGTAAGTGTTTTTAAGAAACATCAATAGGCGGGCGAACAAATACCTTAATCGGTTGGCTTTGACCTTTCGTTCAAAAGAAAAGTTAATATCATAGCTTAGCGCATGTCGTGAGATGACTAATCTCACACGGACTATAACTTATAACTCATTTTGCTACCGATGAAAAAATATTGTGTGCTAGCTAACTCTCGAAGTGGAGTATCTAGTATCGGAAATGATATATACAACCTAAAAAATATTTGATGTATAACTATAGTTTATAAAAATTATAGCATATTGTATAACTACATCATATCACAATTTTAATGTATGCACTAATTTTTGTGCCGTAAATATCATTAACCGGTATGCAATGTCACATAAAAAGATATATTAACTCAAGTAACAGATAAACAATGCTAATAAAATTCTGATAAATACTAACTAAGGTCAAATTAAACAAAATGGCCTAAAAGCACGCAAAGAGGAAATAATGTGGGTGTCTTTAATGGTTGAATATTAAATAAAGTGATTGACTTTATTTTTAATAATTAGAATAATACACAAATAATGTATGATATATATGCATATCTTTATTTATAGTCTGTTAGAGAGTCAATTCATCTTTGATTTTGCGTATTTTGGCTTCTATGTTTTTAATATACGACTTTTATATCGTTACATCTAACTCAACAAATGTTAATGGTTGTGAAATTCATCAGAGTTGACATTTGATTTTATGTAGCGAAGTGATTTTTTCTTGTAGAAATCATAAAAGGTTGACATTGTTTTCCGCACGACCGCACCCTTACTGCTGGGGTGGGGCTCGACCTCTGAACTGTACGTAGGATGAGTTTGAGTTTATGCCATATACAGTTCGAACAACTTTTTGAGTAGAAGGAAAAAGTCATATAATACCGTTAATTGTTTTGTTATCCATTTTGGTCTATGACATACTCTCAAATCTCAATCATAGTTTCAATGATGATATAATTGATTTGATATTATAATTTATTCGATTTATTAGTGTTGATTGTTATATAAAAAATTGGAAAACGCGATGTATAACATGGCTTAAATGAAATAATGCAACATTATGAATGACAAAACTATAGTTTGAGACCAAACATTTATTTGTATTTTTTCTTAGTTTATGATATAGTTAAAATGTTAGTTGCAATTTGCAAATGGGATGATTGGGAAAAAATGGGGATTCCAACTTTCAAAAATTTTGCAATTTCTATGCTACGACGATGCTTTTTGATATTGTAAGGTCAACCTTTTTTATTTTTATATATTTTATATTTTATTGGATTTGATTTGCTATCTTTCATGTGACATTTTCAATGGGCCACTATTTAACCAATTATAAATGTTTAAAAGAGTGGTGATATATTTACCTTCAATTTTGATAAATCCACAACATATGTGTATTATATACATGTCCAGTACAAAATGCTAATTCATAATATTAGTAGATTTATAAAAATTGAAGGTGGAAATATCACCACCCTTAAAAAATGGGTTACTTGTAATTATTTTATCATTTCTCAAGTCTGTATTCATTTTGTTAAATGAAAATGGTACCACTTTAAGTGTATAATAGTGTAAAATCTACGTATTTATGAGAATAAAGTTTAGTAGATCAAAAGAAACTCAATTGAAAGGTATGGAACAAAGGCTGTAAAGGATTAAACCAACGAATTAAACAAATTTATAATCTTATTTATTTATTTTTTGTTTTTTAGTTTTTTTTTCTTCGTATTTTGCCGAAGATAGCCCTAAATACACTCTTTGACTCCTAAGGGCCGTTTAACAACCGATTATTCATTGGTAAGTTGATAAAAAAACAACCGAAGTTTATTAGTTAACGTTCACAATTTAACCATTGGTGGTTGGCGATTTCCTGGTGGTTGGTGACGGTTTTATGATAGTTAATGGCTTTTTTTTCAGAAGTGATGATTTTAAACATAGTCCTAAGATTTATGTAGCATTTTTTTTTTTTTTTGTCACTTAAATTCAAACAACATTTGGCCCAAGTCAAATTCGAACGGGCTTTTTAATGGGCTTTTGGATTCAGAAACTTTTGGCCCAAATCAAATTCAAAACCGCCGCCGCTCTCCTCTGCTCGTTTTTAGGTCCTTTATTCAGACACACCGCCGCCGTTAACGCCGTTAACAGGTTGGAAATGGAGGTCCCGTCGCTCAGTTCTTCGCAGTTCACCACCGTTTCCAGTTCACGGCAGTTGCCGTTAAAAAAAATAAACAGAAATAACATCAGTTTCACATCTCCGACAAAATTCTCCGTCCGTACCTCCGCCGTTTCAAGCGATGATTCCGGTTATCTCTAATTCACTTTTACTACTCATTTGATAATATCTGTAAATAGTTTATTTTTAGTTATATATTTGTGTAATTGTATTTGCAGCTGTGACTTTGCTTGATTATGGTGCTGGAAATGTTCAAAGTATCAGAAATGCAATCCGTTACATAGGTCTAAACATTAAAGATGTAAGTAAATAAATATAAATTCAATATTCGTGTGCGTTAGTTAGTTATATAAATTGATATAAACACATGTTACATGTATACATATAGATAGATGAGTGAATAAAGAAGCATATGATTTTAGATACTGTAAATGCAGAATAGTTTATGAACTGAAGAGCTATATGTGGTATTATCGAATACGATCAAACTAGTAGTTCTATTTTTGTGTTACTTTTATTAAATATTAGTTTTGCTTTTTGTTGTTTAGGTTCAAACACCAGAGGACATTTTGAACGCAAAACGTCTTATTTTCCCTGGTGTTGGAGCATTTGCTGCAATGATGGATGTGTTAAACAAGAACGGGTAACTTTTACTCTTTTAGCATCATGTAAATTTGTACAGTTAATACTTGCAACAGATACATTTTTTGTGTACAACGTATATATAGTGTTTTTCCATCTATTATTATTTGATTATTTGATTTTAAGAATCAGCCATGCAAGTCAAAGCGGAAATGCCTGTTAGTGTTTTGATCAAAATTTGTTTACATCATTGTAACTTTTCTACAATGTGGCAACTTCAAGTCTCCCCAACGAAAGTATTTTTTATCAATTTCTTTCAGGATGGCAGAAGCACTCCGCACTTATATTGAGAAAGATCGTCCATTTTTAGGCATTTGTCTCGGTCTGCAGCTACTTTTTGAGTCCAGTGAGGAAAAAGGGTCAGGTGGGTATTCAATATGTTTCATTAGACCCATGTTTATATCTTCAACTTTTAGCTACAGATGGTTAGTCAGTCTGTTTCTATCTGGATTCGAACTCCTTTTTGCATATAATAATATCATATTATTATCAATGTGAAAGTGAATGCAACTCGATTTTAATCATATACTGTACCCATACCACTGCCCGTTATCATCTGGTGATGGTGCTATTCAGTTTTCCCTGTATGTACATTTTGTTCATCTGTGAAAGTTTGAAAGAAAGATTATAGTTAGTAATAACAAACGTTGAAATTTGGTACGGTACAGTGGTAGAGATCTGTATTTTGTTAATCTGTAACTGTGATTGTGCCTTTTTCCTCTGTTTGCCAAACTGAAAACCAGACAAATCAGGCTTACAAGAAATAATTGTAAGATTTGCTTGCGTTTGAGCTTATGTTAATTGTTGAAAGGAATATCGTCAATCATCATAATTGTTTCCGCTTTTAACCGAGTTGATTAATCATTATCTCAGTGAGAGGTCTTGGTTTGATTCCTGGGGTGGTTGGACGTTTCGATTCTTCTGATGGTTGCAGAGTGCCTCATATCGGTTGGAATGCTTTGCAAGTTAAAGAAGATTCTGTTATTTTAGATGATGTAGCAAACCGCCATGTATATTTTGTTCATTCCTACTGTGCTGTTCCGGTATGATTGCTTATCTTTTTCATCATCTAATCCGTGTTTTCTCACTGACGTTGATTTCATAACTGCAATTATGAATGCAATTATGCAGTCCGAAGAAAATAAAGAATGGGTTTCTTCCACCTGCAATTATGGTGTTGACTTCATATCATCCATTAGAAGGGGAAATGTGCACGCCGTTCAATTTCACCCGGAGAAGAGTGGAGGCAAGTACCATATATTTAGTTGATATAGTTCAGCTCATACTTTAGCTTGTTAGATAAAAATGATGTGTGTTCAAAAATTCTATATATATTAAAAAAAACATATTGAAAGGCGAGCTCTAATTTTACTTTCTGTGAAACTTGAACTTAACCATCGTTGAAATTTTCAGATGTTGGTCTTTCAATATTGCGGAAGTTCTTGTTACCAAATTCTTCCATGGCTAAGGTAGCCAATAAACTTTTGAATTTTAATTTTCATAGATGTCTTCTATTTATTTAACAATTTTACACCGTAATGTGAAGACAGAAGCCACTTGAAGGGAAGGCTAGAAAGCTTGCAAAGAGGGTAAGTTCTAGGATATATTGGTCTAAGTTACTATAACTGAAATTCTGATTTGGCTGTTATGTTTTTTCTTCGAAATGACTTAATTATAATGATAATGTGGTTAGTGTACTAGTAGAGAGTACAGTAACAATTGAATTCACCTACTTGCAGGTAATTGCCTGCCTTGATGTGAGAACTAATGATAATGGTGATCTTGTTGTGACCAAAGGAGATCAATATGATGTGAGAGAGCAGACAAAAGAAAATGAGGTATCTTTAAATGTTATATTGTCAAAACATCGTACATATTTTGTTGTAAATAGTAGTTTGTTTGCTTTCCAAAATTCGGTGTTTGTAAGCAACACTTCTGTAAATAATTGCAATTAATAGTGTTTATACACAATAGGTGAGAAACCTGGGTAAGCCAGTTGAACTTGCTGGCCAGTATTACCTAGATGGGGCTGATGAGGTACATCCTTTTTCTTTCGTATTAGTTTTTTTATTTTTATCGTTCATGACCATGGGGTCTTAACACAGCAATGCATCGCAGGTTAGCTTTTTGAACATTACTGGTTTTCGCGACTTCCCTCTGGGTGATTTGCCAATGTTGCAGGTATGTCTTATTGTCCAGCTGTGATGTATCATATCATTATATGAATGTTTTAATACTTGGGTATTGTTTGATAGATATTGAGGTACACGTCAGAGAATGTTTTTGTGCCACTAACAGTTGGTGGTGGTATCAGAGATTTCACCGATGGAAATGGCAGGTACTTGCTTGTTTCTGAAGTTGTCTCTAGCACGTTAGTCCCAATTTTTAACTGTATAATGATCCAGGAGTTTTTATGCATTAATAGTACACCTTTTGGATGACTTCCGAGCTGTTTGATCCATTTGACTTGTTTTAAGTTAAATATTTTTATTTCACACGTTAAGATAAAACATAATCTGAATCGACCCAGTCACAAGTAACTGGGTTGATAGTGCTTCCTCTACTTGTTTTGTTCAGTGAACAATCATTTTGTCCACTGTTTCTAGATACGTTTATGTGTGGAACTTAGCTTAATGACTGTTTGTGTATTCCCCATAGGTACTATTCTAGTTTGGAAGTTGCTTCAGAATATTTCAGATCTGGCGCTGACAAGATTTCTATAGGGAGTGATGCTGTTTATGCTGCTGAAGAGTATCTAAAGATGGGGGTAGGAAACTGAATTTTGTTCTGTAATGTTTACACTAATTCGTTATCTAAAGTCTAAACTTGCATCATCATTTACAGGTAAAAACTGGAAAGAGCAGCTTAGAACAAATTTCCAGAGTCTATGGGAATCAGGTGACTA
This sequence comes from Helichrysum umbraculigerum, assembly GCA_949592205.1. Classification (NCBI taxonomy): domain Eukaryota; kingdom Viridiplantae; phylum Streptophyta; class Magnoliopsida; order Asterales; family Asteraceae; genus Helichrysum; species Helichrysum umbraculigerum. Next base: position 159,335,550 of record CATIUR010000004.1, on the reverse strand, counting down.
TTTTTCTATTTTGTCTTAATACAATGCTTACATTCATTGTTACTTATATGTTATGTAGTTGCAAAATCTTGAAATGTACAAGTACGTATATTGTATCCACATGTTGTATTGGTATCGAATTTTCAGGCAGTGGTTGTGAGCATCGATCCTCGTAGACAATATTTGACAAGTCCCTATGAAGTTGGTTTCAAGTCTGTCAAAGTAAGAAACTTGGGTAAGTAATTTGGTTTCATTTTCTACTTTTCAATGTAACATGACGTAAATATTCCTTGAATATAATTACTGAAATATCTAATAAAATATTCATCAACTTATACTTTTGTTAGGACCAAATGGTGAAGAGTATGCCTGGTACCAGTGCACGGTAATTTCTGTTCATTCATATTAGATGTTACTTATGTGTCATCTGAGAAATATCTAATTATTATATTTGCCAAATGAAATAGGTGAATGGTGGACGAGAGGGTCGTCCAATTGGCGCTTACGAGCTTGCCAAAGCCGTTGAAGAACTGGGAGCTGGAGAAATTTTGCTTAACTGTATCGACTGCGACGGTAATATCAAGTCTTCTATATAGGGGCATCAAAGAAAAAACTGATTCTTTTTTCTTCCTTTTCGTGGTTACAGAATGATCAACTATTGTTATGGTTGACTTTTCAGGTCAAGGGAAAGGATTCGATATTGATCTGATAAAGCTAATCTCTGATGCTGTTAGCATTCCTGTAATTGCAAGCAGTGGTGCAGGAACTGTGGAACACTTCTCTGAGGTTTTCTCCGAGACAAATGCTTCCGCAGCTCTTGCTGCTGGCATTTTCCACAGGAAAGAGGTATCACCCTTCACAATTATTCTAGAAAAATGGTGGGTTGGGTTATTGGTCAAATCTAATTATTATATATGAATCACTATGGGTTGGGTTGGCCTGCCACCGCCAACATCTGCTTATCTTTTCATAATAAAAATGGATGTATTAAGTACGGTTGACTCAAGCTATTTGTATTGTTGGAGATAAAACATAATCCAACACAAGCCGAACTACAATGCTTTTAAAATTATATTTGCCGTATAAACTACTCATATATTGTTTGTTTGCAGGTTCCTATTCAGTCGGTCAAAGAGCACCTGTTGAAGGAAGGCATTGAAGTCAGGATGTAGCCTTTAATTCCAGCAATAAGATTCGGCAAGGTGTCAAATGCGGTCCGTTTTTCAAATTAGTATGATTGCACGATTGTGATTTCTTATTGAAAACTATTTTCTTTTCATTTTCGAACTGATAACTGCAATTGCTAGATCTTCATTGGTATCTGAGTTCTGTAGTTTATGGTTGGTGCCATGTGTGGGGATTATTTCAAAGCTTGTAATGAGTCTTTTGTCGAACAATTTTCCGAATAATAGGTTTCGAAACCATATGTAAGTTATTGTGGAGATAACATAAGCGTCTAATGACTTGAAATAATATATACTGTATTGTGATACTTAACTTCATATATCTATTTGATGGTAACTTTATCATAAACTGGTAGGTTTTTCATGTTCATTTTAGAACTAGTATTACGGTATTACCCATTTTGTTAATGCAATGATAATTTTATATTCCCAACTAAATTTTATATGGACGTAGTGATTAAATTACTCATGGAACTGCATGCATGGAAACTTTCTTATTCAAAATAGACATTACATAACTAGATACTATAACATCCATAACCACATTTGCATGCAATAGACATCGGAGATAAGCTTACGGCAACCGTCCACCACCTTCCACCTCTGCTGCCCCATCTATAGCTCCTCCACCACTGCCGAACCCAAGCCGGCCACCAATCCCTCCACCAATTCCCGCATTACCCAATCCAGTGTTACCTACAATAAGATAAAATAACAATGTAAACGCTTTTAATTTATGATAAATGATTTTATATGTCTAACAAAGAGATCAAGACAAATAACAATAATCAGTTATTGATTTTTCGGCGAGAGAAAATGAGTGTGTATGGCAAAAGTAGTTGTAGTTACACGCTATAAAGGTACTATAATTGGCTTTTCATTTGGTAATCTCTACTGAAAAATAAGCTCAAGCTCTCGCATTTCAAACAGATCGAGTAATAACATAACCAATATTTTTAGATCGATTTTCAGACATATATATCATTAATTACTCTTTACCTGATCCTATTCCACCACCCATGCCAATACTTCTTCCAATTCCACCACCAAGCCCTTGATCACCACCACCTCCAAACCCTTGACCACCTCTTGCACCACCACCTCCATACACTCCACCACCACCAAATCCTTGACCAAGTCCACCAAGACCACCTCCATCTCCACCAAGACCACCACCACCAATACCAGTTCCAATATTCCCGCCAATTCCACCCGCAACTCCCGTATTCATTCCCGGAATCGCTCCAAACCCACCACTACCCATGTTAGCTCCAGCTCCAACTCCAAAGCTTCCAGACAATGCACTTGCTTCCACCTCTTTCGCTGGAGCTGCGGTTAACTTCCTGGCGGAGATGGTGGAAAGAAGAGCACCAATGATCAGAAAAAAGACAAGTTTATAAGTAAAAGATGACATTTTTTTTAGCTTGCATGTAATAGTTATAATATTTGGGAGGTATGTCCGGTTTTTATAGAGGGTTTTGGTGATTGCATGCATGGAGCAGTAAATGATGTTCCGTATTCATTAATTTTATATCGATAGTGTCATTGTCACAAAATTTAATTAACACTGGTGTGATCATATGCATGCAAACATTCATATCTTTTCATAATAAATTTAATGAAGTTAGAGTCTTCCCAACCGTGGTTGAACCACTTCCAAACCACTCCTGACACATCAGCGCCACATCAGCTTTCCACCAACTGATTCAAAACTGATTCCCCCATGCCAACAGTTTAACCACTTACAAACCACTTTATTTTCATTTTAATTATTTACTACAAACCAAATTAAAATAATTTCATTAAATGAAAATAAAACATCACATAAAATAACTAAAACACACTTTTTAAAATTTGAATATTTAAAAATTTGAATTTTAAAAATTTTGATTTTTAAAAATTTGGTAGGCAAAAACCACCGTCCCATTTTGAATATATATTTTGGTATAAACCGTACGCCGAAGAAAACAAAAGAAAAAGGAATAAAGTGATGCGGGGCCCACACTTATCCCAACTGGTTTGAACCAGTTTGCCGATTATAACCAGTTCCACCCACTAACCGGTTTGAAACCGGTTAGCGATGGCATCCTCCAACCAATCGGTTCCAAACCGATTCCCCAAACCGATTTGCCGTTGGGAAGGCTCTTAATTCTGGTTTATATCTTGAAACAAACAATAATAGGTTTAAGGACGATTCGGGGACTCGATCAAACTCAACCATCTTAATGTTATAATTTTGTCTCGGAAATGTATAACAACGTACTTCAATTCAAAACTTTCAGTTCTGAATCTCAAAGACTCCTAACTTTCACCATTTTTGACTTTCTTCCAGGAATTAATATTAATTAAGTGCGTGAGTTAATGTGCCATATATGAACCTTTGTTATCAACACTCACTCACTCATGTAACAAGTATATATTCCGTCTTATAAATGCGTAGTTCTTTTAATAAACTGTAAATTCATTTTATCCAACCTATCTTGATTTTTCGACATCTATTTTCCATCGATGTGCATGAACGTTAAAAAAATTTACACTGATACCGTTAGGCCAAAGACACTTCAATAAAACTTTAACACATTCAGATTTATTTGAAGTAAAACTAATGATGCAAGAGCCATGAATTGAATGAGGTGACAAATTAAATAAATCTGTGGTACAAAATCTTTTGCATATATGGCAGTAGTTTTGATTTTAGCTTCCAGCTTGGCTAAGCAACAGTCTCTGTGTGTTCATGAATGGTGTGTTTGTGAGGCTACATTTATGAACCCAGCTAAACCTTTTTTTCTTTCTTTCTTTTTTTTATATAAAAAAAACAAAAAAAACACTAATTTTATATAATTGGAACCATGCATGATGTCAGTCAACTTGTATATCCTCAACATCTACAAAAGAAAAGGAAATAAGTAGTAAATAAATGGAATTGTGTTTTTATTTTGGTTTGTGTTTACAATTTTAAATTATTTATTTGCAAATTCACTTGTATATAATCGTTAATTTTTGTTTACAAAGTGAAAGTGAGGTTCAAATGAGAATGGAAAATTTGGTGAGAACGGAGGAACTAATAAGAATGCGTCATGTGTCATAAATTTCATTTTCTCCCACGTTTTAAAAATGGTATGTCGGAAAATTATAAAAATTACATCATAAAAATAAGAATTTTTTTCTCTTCGATTTGCCATCTCACAAGCAATACTTTCGACGACTTTTTTTTTTTTTTTTACAAATTGTACAAAATTAGTAACACATGTGGAACTTGCTGGTAACACGTGTTAGTTGTTTTCAAAACCCACCGAAAAACGGAAAAAAAAGTTCATCGAAAGTATACATCGCCACATCTTTAATCAAAGAAAATAAAACGCTGATTTTTATGGTGCAATTTTGTGATTTTTCGACTTTCCGTTTGGGAGATATTTAATTTTTAAAAACGTGGTGAAAAGAGAGTTTAGTGATACGTGACGTATTCCTATTGGTTCCATTATTCTCACAAAAAATTATTCTAATCATTTGAACCTTACTATTTGTTTTTATAATAACTTATATCAAGTTAAAAGGGTGGTTGGGGTTACTTTGGGTTACCAATATACACTATTTGCCTTGGGTTTTCAACGGTACATTTTGAACCAAAATATTCTGGCCCATTTATCGTATTTTAGCTATATATTGAAAGCGGTGAGAGTTCAAAATAAAGGATTACATGTACCAGTACCCTAAATGGCTAAATAGTAAATTTCATCCATTAATTTAGGAATCGACAATAACTCTTTGGTAAAATTTCTTTTCTAGACGGTAAAATTATCAGATTATATTATCACTTTTTTTCTTTTTGAAGTACGATTAAAATGGAACAGATGAAGCATGTACAATCACACAAATATCATAAGTATTCCTCCTAACTACCGATTAGGTATAACTGAAGTGGTACTAACTGCAAACGTCCAGATTCTACATGTGTGACTAACATGTCAGTGGTTGTCACGTGTTCGAATCCGTATCGCACCACATGTGAGTGATTTGTAGATAGATGATTTGCCCGACGTCGATGCTCCTTGTAGGTGGGACGAATATATACCTTTAATATATGGTAAGGAAGTTAGGTGTATGCTCCAAATTATTGAGTATTACTAGTAAGTGATGTTTGAACATAAACCTTTAATTAAAACGTAATCATTCTTCATCCAAAAACCGTTAGCTAGCTATAATTTAAAGGCAAACCCCACTTTGACATTTTATGCACATCGATTAGATTGATTGCGATATGTATATGGGGATAAGACTCGGTCTTTCTGCTTATCAACCCAACTGCATAAGCTCATAATTAAGACCCCTCTTTGTCATTAAAAACAAAAAGGTTATTGGAGGAAACCTTTAACCCCGGATCCGTAGATCCACGGAGCCCCACCCGCAAGAGGCAACCCGTCCGGCTAAACACCTGGCCCCAGTGACCCCACACACGGAGCATAGGATTTTTTGTACTCCCAGAGGCTTGAACCCGGGTGGAGCGTGAGGATTTGCGGCGGCGGTACCACTGAGGCAAAGCCCCATTGGTATCATTAAAAACAAGAGAGGTTAATGTACCACAACTTCCATGGAATAATATTATTATTATTACGAGTATTATTTATTATTAATTATTATTAGGGTTTTGTTAAGTTGTGACTCCCTGGTACACGTTAAGATGCATTTAATGAAATCCGCAATTTTCTTAAATAACAGAATTTGTAATTAATATATGCATATAAAATGTGAATATTAGATTGAATTTATGACTATTAAATGCAAATGCTAATATTCAAGGAAATTACGAGTTTATTACATGCACCCGGTACACGTTAGCAAAATCCTTCGTTAATTGAGTGCTTAATTTGTATCTAAACGCAAAAATTAATGTGGGCAAAGAAAAAGATGTATCTCCGGGTCAAACTTAAGTTTTGCTAAACATAACGGATATTTGAAACATAACCAACTTAACCAAAACTGAATTAACCAGAACCAAACAGTTTTGAAAAAAAAAAAAAACAGTTTTGAATTCTTATAAAACCAAACGTTATGCTTTCGTATTGTTTTTTATACAAAAATCGAACTGGAACACAAACACTCATTCAGTAGGTTCTAGTTTACCATCACAGTTAATATCGTCACACGAATGTGGACAGTGAAATATAAAGCATTCTCCGGAAGATATCAATCGAATCCAAAAGAATACGTTAAAAGGTTGTCGTATGTTAATTGGTGATAGACGTATACATCTACATATGTGTATACAAATGAGTATACGTACGTTTATATCACAATATATATGTATACGTATGGCCTACATACTCCAGTTGTGCAGGTGGGTGAAACTCGTGGATTTTGTCAAAGAGACGGTTGGGCGAATGCATTTTGCAAAATCACCATTTATTTTCCACACATTTTGATACCCTTTGCATTTATTAATTTATAATCTGTCTATTTTCTTTTATGATTAGTACCGTACAAGTGTTTGCTGCATGCATGTGTTGAATAATTTTAACACTATATAAGTGCAGCCTCATGCATTCATCGTCTCACCATCATTTGAACTCAACTAGTTAAAATGGCATCTTCCAAATTGTTTCTTTTTGTTGTCGTTGGTGTTCTTGTTTGCACCTCCACCGCCCGGAAGTTGACAAGTTCGGGTCAGTCTTTTGAGGATGAAAAGAATTTTTATGGTGGTGGGGTTGGAGCCGGTGGTGGTGGTGGTAGTGGTTTTGGCGGCGGTGGCGGATTAGGTGGCGGCGGCGGAGGAGGGTATGGTGGAGGAGGTGGTGGTGGATTGGGAGGTGGGTCCGGATTTGGAGGAGGATCTGGTGGTGGTTTTGGAGGTGGGTCGGGATTTGGAGGAGGATCGGGTGGTGGTGGAGGGTTTGGCGGTGGCGGTGGTTCCGGTGGCGGTGGGGGACTTGGTGGTGGTTCTGGTGGAGGATTTGGTGGTGGTTCAGGTGGTGGGATTGGTGGTGGATTCCCTTGAGTGCATGCATGGCTATATAGCAAAATAAATATATATAGTTACAAAAGGCCGGTGCATGACATTGTGGGAGTCAATTGTTGTTGAATTGTATGTGTGTGTGTGTATTAATTGCTTTAAAACCGTAAGTTTATGATGGTTTAATGTTGTAATATAAGTTGAAGATCTATGTATTGTACCAGTTTATAAATGAATAATGAATAATTAGATTGCTATCTATTTCTTGGGTTGCTACCAAAAAACCAAGTCACGTGGATAGGCATGTGATAGTGTATATTCAAATTGCAAAGATAACGTATCTAAACCTCAAAAGCATTATCCACATCCAAATTCCTCACAGGACTAACCTAAAGGCATACACTGGTGGGAATTAATTTAACTGAATTGTTTTAGAAAATGAAGTCCATCAACTACCATAAACCACCACTTTCCACCCACAAACACCATTGGTTCCCTAGACATAATTCACCACCACTAGGTGGGCTTCTACCCAGACACAAGTTTTACTTGCAACCAAATCATGTGAGAACTAATAAGCCCATGACCATGGCTACAACCTCTTCTCAATTGGTGATTCTTGCTGTGAATTCACCCGCCACCACCGGAGATTTGTCAGTCTTGATTCCGACGAGGTTTGTTCATTCTACAATTATCCCTTCTTATTAAGTGCATTTGCTTGTGTAGTGTGTGTTTTAATTTGAAGTTTTAACTAAAGTCACCCGCTTACATGGATTTATGACAATCCATTCTTCCTAGAAACAAATTTATCTGGATTAATAGTCTGAATTCAAAACCAGTACATAGTTTGTGCATTGCATCTTCCTAGATCCTAAGTAGTAAAGATTCAAATGCTCAAAAATCCCAAGTTTGTGTGTTCTTCACTTATAAGTGACCAATATACTAAAACTACTTCATATGCCACCCAAGTATGTATCTAGTTTGTTCATATACTGGATATGAACAATTACATCTTGTGATTCTTCATTTACAATATAGAAAACTTAACCAATAATAATTGTCTTTTTGATAACTTGAGGGCACTCGTCAACTAGTATGGTTTAGGTCGGATTCAGTATATAAGCAAAACAACATAAGTACTTCACTGGGCAAAAGTAGTTTCAATATATGGTGGCTTTTATGTTTAAATACAATAGAAGATGGACAAATGTGTGTGTGAGTCAGCCAACCCGGCCATTTTGACACATACTACAGAATGACAGATATCAACCTAAACCCATTATGGCACGTAACCAGGCACACCCATCTTTCCACCTTATGTAGTTGTGTGTGTCTGTGTGCGCGCGCACAAACGAGTATGAATACACTTCAAAACATTCTTACAATTGTACCTGGTTCACAGTGCAGCATTCCTCTTTCTTTACTGGCTTGCCAACTTCGTGGTGCCTGATATTCTAATCAAGGAACTCGAGTCTCAAGACGCAGATCAAAACCCTAACGAGGAAGAAAGCATTCCGTTAAGCAAAACAATTAACTCAGAACCAAAAAAGAAGGGGTTCCAAGGCACCAAATGATTCAACTACAGCAGAATTTCATTCATGTAACTGTCTTTTAACAATAATATACAGTTACTCGGTTTTTTGGTATATGAAAAAACAGTATCCTCGTCACTGATCACTCCCCCAGACCAACAAATTAAATTTAGCTCATTATTTTAAGATAATTTACAATTAAATAATGAATGATTATACATCTATCCAGTCATTTTGAACTGGTTTTTCAGCAGGGGATGCACTCCCAGCCCTCGGTGGTTTCTTTGAAAACATCGATGATAAAGATTGGCGTAATGGATTTTCCTCTACATTTTTTGGTTCTTTTGGTGGTGTTTTCCCGGCAGACTTGTCTTTGTTACCAAACACAAAACTTAGCCTTCTGAATCGAGCCTTCAGTTCACCAGCAATTTGAGTATCATCCCCTTGCTGATGCTTTGTGAGCCTTATGAACTCATCTGGGTTTGATACCATCATCACCACTGTGTCATACACCTATTACGAGATACTTTATAATGAGTACACACGCCAACATGCAGACACATGCATAGATGCAAACATGTAATATTCAGATACCTGACATATTTCATCAACTTTTTCAAACCAACTTTTGCCTTGACAAGTAGCAACAATGTAGTCTTTGCACTCAAGGAAAAGCTTGGACAGATATTCATTTGTCGAGGTTCGGGCCTCAGCAACAGCACATCCTGAACACAACTGAAAATCAAACATTTTTACATCAACTCTTTACATCATACAACTACCATTTTCTAATCATTACAAAAATGTCAACCATACTGAGTAGTCACTTACCAGAGAAATGTACAGTTGTTCAAAAAATTCAGAAGGCAGGAAATTCTCTAAGCCATGCAAAATGCCTTCTCTACAGAGACAAATAGCCATGACTGTTTTATCAAATCATCACATACAACTATATTGCGGCCTTTGCTTATAAATGGGTCGCTTTGGGGTATACTTTACTTTTAATGGGTCAAAAAAGGCATAATGAAACACCAATAATAAGCTTTAACGGCAACTAGTCGAAAGGCCGCCCACATGTAAATGTATAAAACGTCTTAAATCGTGTGCATCTAACCATTGATTTTACTATTAAAATAATGCGGAGTATAATTTTTTGTAATCATTTTGACACACTATATATTCATAGAAACCTTAAAGAACTTGAACAGTTAGTGTTTCAGGAGAAGACAACATATGTCAACCCACACAAAAACTTAGCTCTTTGACTCTTAGTTAATTCCACTTGCCGGCACGGCCCGTTTTCTACCTTTACATAAATCAAGACATCGATGACAGAAATGAACATATCTTACTTACACAGACAAATCTTCATCGTATAATGGCGACTGTTTGACAGCTGGTACCGGTTTTGCGGTTTCCCAAATCTCTCTCCACAAATTACCTAAAAAGCCAACATACACACCAGAAATAAACACACACAAAAAGTCTTATAAAACAACATTTTGCACACCACATATGATTCAACAGCAAGGGTAGGTACCTTCTTTTTGCATACGCATACTTAAGCGGCCTCTCGAAGAATTATCACCATCTACAGATTCTTTGCTTTCATCATCTGATGCGGGCTCCATCCAATCAGGGGGTGAGTGCCATCTAACAAAATCCTCCAATATGCACCCAGGATTTGCAGCCTACGAAACAGTGATCAAAAGATCACAGGGTTAGCTAACAGAAAACATGTCATTTATTATAACTGAAGAATAACTTGCGCTTCGTAGCCTATTAATTCACCTTGAAAGCCTGCATGTCCGAGAGAAGTTGAGAACACCCTGCTCCGACACTGACCACATATAAAAGTCAACTTGTTTAGATTGCCATAACACTAGTTCTTTGAAGTAAAACACTAACCACATAGAAAAGTCAACTTATTTAGATTGCCATGACACTAATTATTCAAATCAAGATAAGAAATAAAATCTGTGTACTTAATCAACTAACCTCCCTGTACGTAATATAAATTCCTCGGTTTCCTTGACAAGATCTTCTGTGAGCAAAGGCTCTTCCTGCAAACCGAAATGAAAAATACGTCTATAAGAAAATGTATCAACCTGACTTTTTTTTTTGAATAAAATCGAGATTTATTGAGCAAACCTGCATAACAGGGGCAAACACAGGTTCACCAGTTTCCAACATTGTTAAATTCTCATATTGTTTGGCAGCTCCTAATCGAAGTACAAGCTCTCCTGAGCTAACTTTAGCATACATGAGAGCAGTTTCTCCATTTATAGATGGCACTTCATCATTTGAATTGGCTTGTTTTAAGATGGAGTCTAGTGATTCTGTGGCAATTGCACGGCGTTGTTTCCTAGATATACAGCAATTGATAACCTGCAACTGCTGATACAGCAAACAGCAATTTAAATCTGGAATTTGATCAGCAGGGATGCCAGGAATATGTTGTCCTTCACTCCAGAGTCGTCTCAACTGCACACCAAAAGTTCAGAAAGCATCAAGACTCAAGTAGATAGATAGATCTTACAAACTTGCGACCGTAGTACCATAATATAATCATGAACCGTTGGAGTATTTATGGAATGAAAATGAAAGAAAAGACCAAAAGGCTTTATCCACAGAAAAAATCTTCGAATTTATGCCAGAAAATTTCTTTTGCAAGAAAAAAAAAAAGAATATAAAAAACTTTGCGATATATATTTTTTTTTAATCGTCTTTTCTGCGATTAGGGCTGACTTAATGCAAATTTATGTCAGAAAAACAGAAGATTTGCATACATAACTTTCTATTTTATGCGGCAAACACAATTTAGCGAAACTAAATAAAAAAATCCCTAAAAATAAAAAATTTTGCAAAAAAAGGAAAATGTTGTTAGAAAAAATTTCTAGTAAATTTCCATTAATTTCATATTATATACCATATTCAAATTCATTAATTAGATATTAAAGTTAGATATATGTTATTTGTTGGTTAACATAGAAAATTAGTCACCAAAAAAAAAACCTACCGTACCCCTCCCCCCCTTCCCCGACCATTTTGTCACCTCTAGTTATGGCCCTTTGATAATTAATCAATTAGTTCCAAGTACGAGGTTAAAAAATAGAGGAACTCACTTACTTCTGCAACAACCCTGCACCAAAATGACGCCATTCTCCTTAAAGTTTTTAAACATCCAATGGCTTCAGCAAGTTCTACCACAAAGCTGTCAGGAGGAGCACCATGAAGGTCTTTAAGCAAAGATGTAACGTTTGCATTTGCATCCAGCTTACGACTAATTTTCCTTCCAGAAAGATGTCCTTCTGTGAATATCTTGCAAGAAATTGATAGATTATCAAGGGGCAATGCAAGAAGGTCGCTAATAGATTTATTTTAGCTACGTACATTCACCAAAACAAAAAAATCTACCTCCATCAAGCAGTGAATTTATAAGAGACACAAATTTCTCATCAGCACTAAGCTCGACATCAATCTTATCTTCCTTATCCCTCAATACTAATGACTTCACTGTTGAGAAGTTCAAACCAGTTTTCTCTCTGACAGGTGAAGAATCTCTAGATGGCATTAGGAGATTCTTCATTGACCTGACCATTCTGGTGGTCCTGCAGTCAATATCAAGTCATCAACTTAGGAGTCTAATAACATCATATGATTTTGAACTACTTCAACATTGGATTGTCTAAGCTGGTTATTCAAGTTTCTCATGAGAGATAATATATTTGGTATTATTCATTTCACCCAATTTTATACATATTAGTAAGATGCCTAATACATGACAGATATATAAAAAGAATACAGGTAACAGGAAAGAAAAAAGTTGATCTACAATCTCTTGTATACAAACATCACATAAATCAGCTAGAAATGTGACAAAATCAGATAATAGGAAAAACTTACTCAACACCAATAGCCAATTGCCTAAGCACGGCCGCTGATGGCATGATATCAATATTTGAGATGTCAGAACCCAATAGAGCACCTTCTGATTCCTAGAAGATATAAACATGTGAATCACTTTTAGTTGATTGATGTCAAATTTATAACAAATATATCTTATTACTTCTCAAAGGAACCTATAACAAGTTCAGGAATCGATCTCACTATTCATTTTCTTGTATTTTTCAAATTATAATCGGCACTTTCGGTTGATAAATGCAAAGATCACAAAGAGTGTATAAGTATACATTTTGAAATAACTATCCGCAACACAAAAGAAATAAAAAATTGCAAAAAAATATAAATAAATAAATCTTCATCTTTCATCTTAAAACCAGTCAAGAGTTTCAACTTTTTCAGCAGCTATACATTTTACATAGAAGATTCAGCAAAACTTATCAGCTCCATTTACAGCTTTGCCCAACTCAGTGATGTTTTTGTAACTCCGTCTCCAATAAAATTACTTACTTATTCCACATCCTAAAGTCTTTTCTGCATTGTTTATGTATTTAGCCGGCCTCTGGTATGAACTCTAAGCCAATAATGCTAGCATGGGAATATTATACCAACTAACACAGTGAAACTGATTCAATTTCTAAAACTAGTCACTACAAATAGAATCTACATACAAATGCCTCTTAGGAAAACCTATATTCAAGTTAACTGCTTTTGTTACCTTTGACATAGGACTAGTGCTTGGTACGAAGATATTTTCATCATATGTCGAGACAGACATTGTATTATCATCGGTTTTATCAGCTTCTTGAGCTCCTTTTTTCCTAAACCTCATGTTTTTGAATCTCTCCTGCCAATCTTGCTTAGTTTTAATCGGCTCTAGTCTCCACTTTTCATCCTTTTCCTGTCAAAAACACCATCGACAAATTCATCAATTCGAACGTAAACAACTAAAAAGGGGTATACATTTACTTTTGTAAACTAGGCACATTCTTTTTTCATAGTTAAATCTTCATCTGAAAACACTCATTTTACTTACTGTTTACTGAATTGAAATAATTAAAAGAAGAGAAAAAAGAAGAAGTTATGCATCGATCATTTTACAGATACATATAGGTAGATATCTAAGGATCCAGTAAGCACGCCATATACATACATTAAGTCATCAGATTTACTAAGGTCACATTCATAAATCTTGAATATGAATTAACTTTTGTAGCACCATAGTCAGTAACACCGTAGTCAGAATCACCAATTCGAATGTAAACAACCAAAAAAGAAGTAATTAACTTTTGTGAACGTACATACTTCTTTCATAATTACATCTTCGTCGTAGCACACTCAATTTACTTGCTAATAAATTGAATAATAAAAAGAGGGAAAAAGTTATCCATCAATCATTCTTCATACATAAATACATACATATTACATATAGTAATAATAATAGATACGGATTCACTGAATTCACATTCATACATCTTAACTATGAGTAAAAACGGATACACATATGCCCAAACTTATATAAGTAAGTCAATAAAATAGGAGTAGATGCACAACAGCACAAATTGAAACAGAGCAAAACTTGTTAACTTATTAGAGTATAACAAAAGGTTGATCCGATCCATTTTTTAGGCATATCTGAGATATATAAATGTGAACTGACCTTAGTAACGATGACATCAGTAGTCGAATCAGTAATATTCTCAGTAACTGACGATTGATTAAGGTAATCATCAAGAGTATCTACAGTATCACCAATCAATTTCAAATAATAATCAGTATAAGATCCAAATAGATACTAATATCATAACGATTGCGATTGTAATCGGAGTATACATACAGTTGAAATAAAAATTGAAGACGTGTAGATATAGAGATAGAAGATAGTGTAAAAACCTAGATCGGAGGAAGAATCGGATTTTTTAATAGTATCAGTGAAGACTTTTTCGGCTTTAGCAGCGGCGGAATGTAAGGCGGTACGAGCTTTAGATACAAATCCAGTGGATGACGCCGCCATTTTCTGCTGCTGCTGCTTACGAAAATGAAGGCATCATCATGTTGAATGTTTGGAGGGAAATTTTTGATTAAAGATTCAATTGAAGATGAAACTGCAATTGAAATCAGGGCACAAATATATATATAGACAGTAAAATTAATAAAAAGTAGTCAAAATCTGAAATCTGACATGTATTTATTGTATGTACGAGTAACGAGTATAGAGGAAAGGAGATTTAGGAAACAGTGGGAGGGAGTGCGCGTCTCGTTTTCGGTTGGGGACTATCAGTTCGGAACGGATTACGGATATTCCAACTTTTTTTATTTTTTCCCTTGTCATGACCTTTTCTAACTTTATTTATACACGATAAATCTATTGATTTTTCGTAATTTTACTTTGTTTTCTACGAGTATGACGTAGATTACATTTTTTTAAAATATTATATGAGATTTTATATAGTATAGACTTTTCATTTTTAATTATTTTATCATTTGGAATATGATTTCGGGCGTTTGATATTGCTTACTTTTAAGTTAAAAAAGAAAGATACATGTATATATATATATATATGTAAATGTATGTGACTAAATGTAGACCTTACAATATGATTGATACATTCCCTTTGATACAAATGTAAAAACTAAAATGGTAAACGTGTATCAGATTGTGTTATCGACTATGTCTAGATTTAGACTTGTATTTTAGACCTCTATAACCAATACTCCAAAAATTATATAAAGTTTAGGTTAGTCTTCTTTATCGTATCTTAAAACATTCACAACTTTTTATATGATGTAACACCTTTAGTAACGTGTTACTAGAACTTCATAAAACATGTACATGTTGATATGGTTTTACCATAATAATTCATTAATACGAGGGTTTGTTAGAAACAAAATTAATTATCTAAATAAGGTTGACAATAGACTCTTATTGTAAATACGGAGTATATGACAATACAGCCAGAAAAAACAAGGTATTTAAATCTAGTTTGATACTAGCTTGGTTCGGAATTGGAACCTAACCGGACCAAAAATAATCGAATACAAACATGTAGAAATAGAGAATCGAACCTAAGCTAGAATCAGTTTTAAGATAAATCATAGGGTTAGATAACTTAACTAAAATAGTTAAATGTCAATTTAGTTTGGTTTAGTGATTCAATTAGTTCACACCAAGATTTCACAACCCTAATAACGTCGAAGTCATAGAGATTGCGATTCAAAATTAGGCCTTTCCGTTGTTATAATTTGCTTTAATATCTACGTTCTACGAAACTTTAATCGATATTAAGAATCCAATTATTGATTCCTTATAATTGTTTGTTATTTTTAGACTATGTCCTTAATGATTGTGTTAGTCTTCTCATGTCTCACAACAAAACGACCTAATGCATCCATATTGTCTAGACACTTTGAAAATTGGTCATAGCAATACCTTAATGCTTGTATCAGAAAATGACTCTTCAAGTTTACTTTTTAACTCGAGTTTAAATATATAAACTTGAAGATAAACATTAAGGATACATAATTAATCAGAGATCAACTTTATATTACAAAAAGAGACATTAGAAAATGACCGTATAATTACATTATGCACTAATGTGCAAGTTGACTTGGGTTGCCCATGTAAATGGAGTTAAGTGTCGTTTTCTACTTTACTTACATTGTTTACATTTGATTTAAAAACACAAAGTTTGCTTCTTTTTGGTCCCTATTTCCTTTTCGATAAATTATATTTATAGAAATGAATAATTGTATCATTGCTGACCGATGATTTAGCATGTGACACTCTTCTATGTTTCACTAAAATGTGATCAGTCCTTTATATGACACCGAGTCTATTAAATATTCCGTCTTACCGTAACGTTTGGTTTGCGAATTATTTTCGATGAAATTGAAATTCATCAAGAGAATTGGAATTTCTAGAAATGTGAATTCCTCTGAAGAAATATGATGACTGTCAAATCAATTCATTTGTAAATATATCAAACACCCTTATAAAATGAAATTGAGGTTCCAATTTCATTAAATCTACAAAATTCCGCAAATTAAAGGTAATCTAAGTTCAATTAAATTCATGTACTAACTTGAACGAAACAAAACTCAAAAACTTTTTTTCTGGACAAAGACAAAACTCATCAACTTGGAAACTCATCAACTTGGTGCAACTTATAACGCGAAGCAATTGCATCAACTATCAAGAGGCATTAACAATATCCAAATTGTTTTGTCGAGTTTGTCACCCTTTGAAAATTAGGTATGCTTACTTAATCATTAAGCTATGATTAACTTTTCATTATATGAATATCTAATCACCAACTTATGATTCCTATTTGTTTATTTATTTTGTTTGCTTACCTAAGAAATGTTTAGTGACTAAGTATCGATAACAGTCTAGTAGTGAGGGGAAATGAAGTATAAAGTGAAAGTTATACATTTAGTACCCTTCATACGTGTAGTATGAGTTATATGATTTACCTCTTTCATGTTGAGGGTGGAATCGATCGATAAATGATATCACATGATCATTTAACTTTTTATCATTCGTGCCAAGTGAAATTAAGCAAAATTTAAATTGGAAAGCTCTCAAAACGCGAAATATTTATCTTTATTCTCAAATGTTTTAGAATTAGAACTTGACTTAAAGATATAAGTGTGTGTCATCATTTAAGTGTTTACACATGAATACATGATATTCAAATCACACAAATTATATCATTAATATGACATAATCAAAAATACAAATCAATAGAGCAAGTAGCAACCAGCACTACCAAAAAACTAACAATATTCAATAACTACTAGATCAACTAACGACATTGACACAATAAGTTACACGAAAATAGTAACACATCAAATTCAACATATATGCATGCTAATAAGACTATATATCTCAATGCTCCTTTGAAAGAAACCCAAAATGATTGTATAAATATGTATATGACGGTGTATGTATATCTCTTCATCATGTCATGTCTTACACTTTAACGAGTTCTTCTACATTCATCGGAGTCGTTACTTGTTGTGATCCACTGTAAATAAAACCGGCAAATATACTTGATGTACTCTCGGTTGGATGGTAAAGATCCCAAAAAAGATGGTTTTTTCGGTTGGAACAATAAGTTGAAATTGGGATACATGGGATGTCGGCTTTAAGGTTACCAAGTCCGCAACAAGCTGATTTTATCTCTGTAATACCTGAAAAAGGGGGGAAAATACAACTTTAAATTATTTTGCAACATTAGAAAAGGGATAACTTGGGTTAATTGACATCACAAGTACATTATTCGTTATGTATTGAACTAAACTATACAATAGATCAAGTGTAAGATAAAAAATAAGTACCGTAAGATTGAGGATTTTGGATGAGGCCATTCATAGCATCATACGTATCAAAATATGAATAATGAATATCTGGTGACTCTGTCTTCAGTTCTCGCAGCAAAGCCTTTAGAGCTACATTGTACTTTGTTGACCAATAATTCGCTTCAACATTGCACTCGCTTGAGGCGTTTTGCTTCCTTTGCGCCGGACAACAACCAATCACTCCAACTCCACTTATCACAAACTTACGCGCTCCCATTCCATACATTTCCTACAACCATATCAAGTAAACATCAATACTACTTATAAGCCCATTTCTTAATTAAATATCTACTTCTTCATTAATCGAATTACTCATTGCTCATTTGCAAGATTATACGAACTTGTAATCATACAAAGTATCTTCGTTTAGAAACGAGCAACTCGAAATGATTATTATGAATTAATATAAGTTAGGAAGATGGTTTACCTTCATAAGTCCTTTGAGGGTAGAGGCCATGAGATCGACATATTGTTGTGGGGTGTATTGTTTAGAGACTTTGGAATCTTTGTTGAAGTAGCCGAAGAGATCATTGCTTCCGATCACAATCAGAAATATGGACTTGCCTAAGTGGGCTTGGGCTCCAGCTGGGCCCATTTGTTGAACGAGTTCATCATGGACCAGAGAGTAGTAACCCACCTGCTTTGTTAACGGAACTGATTGTCTCTGCATTTATCAGTTAACTAACAACGTAAGGTATAAATACAAAAGTTGCGGGGATAGCTCAGTTGGGAGAGCGTCAGACTGAAGATCTGAAGGTCAGGTGTTCGATCCACCTTCACCGCAATTCAGTTTTTTTTTAACTTTTTTTAATTTTTATTGTTGGAAAATAAATAATTAAATGTAATCTTAATCCTTGTTTGTGATACCGATACCCTACGAATGACTTTCTAAGAAATGGAAATAACGCGGAAATAAAGAATATGATGCCCATGCAAAAGCTAAATCTCAGATCTTAGTGGATTTCACTAAATGTGTACAGTATACATTAGTGCATATGCTTTATTCCTGTTCAGCTTTTTATGGGTTTAATTATTTTTTTCAAAAAAATATAAATAATAATGTTATATAAATGGGAAATTTAGACTCTGTGACATGTATTATTAACATTGTTTACAGGTAATATTTAATCATGTCGTCTAAAATTTTGTTCAATCCTAACATGAGTAACATTTTCTTATTATACGCGTATTACCCACTAAACTTTCGATAATACAATTGATACTCTACTACTATAAACAAATTAAATCCGTTTTTAAGATATTTTTGTTATTCTATTTCATAATACAACAATTTATTGATTAATTAACTTCATACGAATTATTATTGTTACTAAATAAATTATGGTCAATTAATGTACTTGGCATTTATATCAATATGAATAATCAACGATCAATACCAACAATAAGAGACTTAATTAATCAAAAAAATCATTCTGTTCGATCGACTTATTTTAGTTATATTAATTTATCCGAATAATAAAAGAGACAGGTGTCACGTCAGTACTTCTAGATCCTAGTTTTATTGAATTTTCTTTATTATTTTTTGTCCTACGTTTTAAATAGTTACTAGAAAGGACCAAACATAACTATCAACCCCCGTACACGTTCTTCCTACACCGTGTTCTCATTATCCAAATTTTAATGTGCTTTTTCAGATCTTGTGACCATAGTTGACAAGTAAATGAAGTTAATATAAGTTTTCAAGATATATATGTATTGATTCTTACATATAATTCGTCTGTTCCGTTGAAGATACCGGCACCACCAGAAGCAAAGTTGACTCCGGTCACCACCGCATTGGAGCTGCTCAACTTTTTCGATTTTGATACCAGTGATAGATACGGTGGGGCCGACGGCAGTCCGACCTTCTCAGCTGCCAAATCACAAAAAACATTTTCGTACGTTTAGCTTTTATCTAAGGTGCGACTGTACAGGGCCTCAAAATTTACATCATATACGTGTTCAAGATAATAGTATGAGCTCCGTATTTTATTGCACCGACATTGATTAATATGATTCTAAATATTTAATTATTTCATCTACCTTGTTTATTTTTAAGGTACTCTTTTCGATAAATACGCAAGATATGTATTCAGGAATCAGGATATACGTACCTAAAAAATCTGCTGCATTCTTTCCGTTACTAAACCGGCCAGTTGCTTTTCCAGTAGGAAAGTCGACACCATTGTGAGGGAAATCAGCTTTGGCAAGAGACAACGACAAATAGTTATTGTTTCCGTCATCAACTAACGAGTCTCCGAATACGTAAACACCCGGAACTAATTGACCCATGGTACCACAAGTTCCAAACACCAAAACACACAAAAAAAAGGTGGTAATGAAGTTAGTAGCCATATTTGAGTATTTGGCTAGCTAGTGTGTGTTTGTTGGTGTGTGTTGATCGATTGATGGTTTGAGGTGATGAATGGGGTTTATAAAGAGTAAAATGAAGACAAAGTATGTGTGTGAACGATTGTTAGAAAACAAGAAATTAGAAGTTACGATTCTGATTTGTATGAGTTGTAGGGTTAGCGTGTGCGTGCTTTATCGGATGGTGAAATAAATTTCTAAATAATGGTCCATGTGCAAGATCATGGTTTTTTTGAAAAACTTTTTATTTATTTTATTTTTAACGACTAATGAGTATGTTTGATTGTATTCATAAAGTGAATAGTTAAATAACGACTAATAATTATAGTGAAACGAAAATGAAATAATAAAAATAAGCATAAAGATTGATGTATAGGGATGGCAATGGGTCGGGTTCGGGTCGGGTTTTAGTGAACCCGTACCCAAACCCATTTAGAATATGCCTACCCAAATCCAACCCAATAGCTAGCGGGTACCCATTTAATATTGCCCATCGGTTTCGGGTTTCCCCACGGGTATCGGTTATCCCCGCTTGACTATTCCACAAATGAAATAGCAAGTATGACGATTATAAATGATGTCTTAAAACGGAAACGTGACAAAAAAAGAAGCAAACCAAGATACCCTAAATAATAGAATGGTTGTTCAAACTGATCATAATACAAACAATTACATGTTTTTGAAAGTACAAAATTCAAATGTCATGATCATTCAAATTCAAAGAAATAGATGCAAAATATATAGATAATATGATCATTTTTAATCTTCATTCTTCAATCTTCATCCACAAATTAATTGTGCTTTAATTATATTATATATATATTTTATAGATTACATATAATTAAGAATAATAATTATGCGGGTACGGGTACGGGTAATTGGATATGGGTACGGGTACGGGTAATCGGGGCGGGTATTACTAAAACCCGTACCCAAACCCAAACCCGCGAAGAAAAAAAACTTGTACCCAAACCCGTATCCAAACCCGTCTACCCATACGGGTACGGGTATTAATTGGGTCGGGTTCGGTTTTTCCCATCGGGTTCGGATGTTTTTGCCATCCCTATTGATGTAAGACCGAACATTCTTTGATTTAGGAGTATGATAGGAATTTATCAATTGGTATGCTATTATTTCAAGCCTCTTCTCTATGTATTCGTAGTGGTCGTATACATATCGTAAAATTGTCTTTATAGATATGGTAAATGATTTTAATTTATAGACTCATATAAATGTACATGTTTTAAACATCGTACTCTAAAGAAAAAGGGTAGCTAATTAGTTATATATATACTTTTATAATTGTGGTAGTTAATAGCTATGTCACTTTTTTCTTTGGATTTTAATAAGTTTAACCAATTAAGTAATTAACTAATGCTCATTCAAGTTATGATGGCCAAGATTAAACATGACGCTAAATTATTATTTCTTATTTTTACATTCCGTAGTAGTAAATGAACCATAATTTACGGGAAGACTTCTTTTCACATATAAATAAATAAACCGTCACATAAAATAAATATTATTATTTGTCACTTTGATCCAAAATTATATTCTTTAATTCACATTATTTCTCTCTCTTTACGTAGTTTTTCTGGCAATGTTGTTTTGGATTTTATAGTGTGTAGGTATGTATAAAACTATATAATAATCATTATTAAAATGAAACAAAAGAAATATTATTTGGTCTTGATGTAATATTAGAGAAATAATTTTATAGTATGCTTTTAACGTAAATGAAAAAATATATACTATTTGGAGTCAACATTTGACTTTTTATTTGAGAGATACTTATCATTTTTCTGTATATGTGGTGTCGTGAACATTCTAACCTGGATGATTGCAAAAGGTCAACTTATTTGTCAATCATTTATCTCCTTCTTTGAATATTAATTCGTTAAATAAATTCTCATGTAATGATAAACATTAAAAAATAATATGGGAGCTGATAAAAAAAAAATGATTCAGACATCAAAATTATGTTGTAAGTGCTTGTACTATATGCAACAACTACTGTACAGTATGGTGTATTTATCAACTCCCCAATAATATTAGTCCGTATCGATAATTCTACTCTACTACTATATTATTTGAAGAAGATAATGTTTAGATTTAATTTGATCGAACTTTTATTAGGATTACATTTCTTGTTTAGCAAACTTATACAACATAAGCTCATGTAAATATCTTTCATTTTAATCAGTAACAATTCTAGCTCTTTCATGAATTTACAATAGTCGTTTCAAATTTAATACTCTACAATTTTACCGTATCCATGACGTATAGTGAATTACGTCCGTATGTTTTTATGAATGTACAAGTCCGATCAACTTGATTGATGGTTCCACTTTAATTAGTTAACGTATTTAATTTGCATGTGTTTTTATACTATATCTATATCTATATTTATTATTATTATTATTATTATACTATACGGCCCCAAAATATAAACGTATTAATTTGGTGTCTGGTGTGTAAATGGGAAATTGACATCAACGAAACGAGTGCCAAACAATGAGGATTGGTTATATGTATTTTTCGTGTCAACTGACAACTACGAGTAATTGCAACTTAGCTACCTCATTTATGATTTATGTCGCACAAGGAACCAACAAAAAAGAAGAAGCACTTTCTAAATTTTTAATTCCATATATATTTCGCTTCTTCGGGTGTATTTGGCATATATATATATATATATGGAAGGCTTCTATAGGCTTCCTAAAAAAATATCTTTATTCGACCTATAATAAATTATCGTTATTCAACAATTCAAATTAAGTGGAACTTCTTGAAAAAATAAACGATAAAGAATTACGATCAAAGCTACTTTAAGTAGCTTATTTAATCCCTAAGAGCTTCTTAAGCATCATTCACAACCCCCCAGCCACCAGCTGGAATCACAAGTTCAACTCTAGCTATTTGACATCAAATACAAAACTACGGAGCAATAGCAATTCATGATAACTCTTGTTTGTTTGGTTGTACGTCATTTATAAAATTAAAAAATAATTATTAGTATTAATATATATATATATATATATATATATATATATATATATATATATATATATATATATATATATATAATGCATTCTTTAATATGTATGATAATGAAATGAGAATTAATTGGATCATTTTAACTTGGAACAAATATCAATCATCTTTAATGATGGTATAAACAGGATCCAATAATTGGTGGGAAGTCCACATAACTCCTTTATCTCCTATATCAAAATCAAATCATCATTAACACATGGTCTAAACAAATATAATGCCACATGTCTCACACTCCATAGATTATGTGTGGTTAAGATTGGTTTCATATTAATCACTGTATATAGTTAGAGTAAGGTTCAAATGAGTACACCAATTTTGAGTGAAAATGAGGGAACCAATAGATTTCTGCCATGTGTCACTTTATTCTCTCTCCTCCACACTTTATTCTCTCTCCTCCACATTTTTAAAAATTAAATATCTCACAAACGGTAAGTCGAAAAATCATGAAAATTGCACCATAAAATTCAGCGTTTTCTCCTCTTCGATTTGCCGTCCCTCAAGGCATACTTTTGACAACTTTTTTTTTCTCATTTTTTGGTGGGTTTCACAAATTAGTAACACATGTGTTAGTGATTAGTTGTACATTTAATTTGTGGTTAAGGTTAGGGTTTAGGTTTAGGTTTATGGTTTATGGTTTATAAGGGTTTAGGGTTTAGAAGGGGTTCAAGGTGTAGGGTTTAGAAAGATTTAGGGTTTAGCGTTTTGTAAAGCGTTTAGGGTTTAGGGTTTGTGGTTTAGGGGTTAGGGTTTAGGGTTTGAGGTTTGGGGTTTCGGGGGAGAAACCCCAAACCTCAAACCCTAAACCCTAACCCCTAAACCACAAACCCTAAACCCTAAACGCAACAATTTAACACATGTGTTTGTAAATGTGAAACCCACCAAAAAAATGAAAAAAAAAAAACTTTTCGAAAGTATGTCTTGAGGGACGGCAAATCGAAGAGGAGAAAACGACGAATTTAATGGTGCAATTTTCATAATTTTTCGATTTGTCGTTTGTGAGATAATTGATGTTGGGGGTAAATGGGTTTTGTACATGTGGAACATTCTCTTTGTACACATGGCTTGATATCATTGGTTCCCTCATTCTCACACAATTTCCTATTCTCATTTAAACCCTACCCTATATAGTTATTAAAAAAAATAACCTTAAAACAATTAACGATAACTAATAAGTATTATCTTCTTTGTTAATGCGTGTATGAATGTATATGATGTTTTGAAGATAAATTTTTTGAGTGTCTCCTATATATATTTAAAATCGCGAAGTAGATATGAATACAAGGTTTGTTGGAAAATAATTACAAGTAATTATTTAATTTCCATAAATAAAGTTTTAATATTAGAATATAGACCAACAATTCTAAATATATTTATAGGAAGAAGGGGTTACGAGATTATCAATTAAAATTAAATTCAATTAATCAATTAGATTTTTATATTTTAATTAAATTAAATTAACAATCAAAACCTCTATTTTAATTAAACAATCAACATTCTGTATACGTACACGGGTTTGAAATCTAGTATATTATAGTACGTGACAACAACACCAATATTATATTAAAGTTTTACTTAGCTACAGAAATCGACAACACCAAATAGAGGAGGTCATTATCATTTATCATCAAAGGTTTGTTTTCGATTACACTAATATGAAACTAAAACCATATAAAGAGTCGAGAAACGTATTATCGCAAATTCTTAGAAAACTAGGTGTTCACATACTATGACCGATATTGTATTTTACTAAAATCATTATATGACTAACAAAACATGTATTTATTATGGGTGGTGATTTGTACACCACTACTTTTTTGCCATACACCACTAAAATATATTTTTAGACCCTTTTACCCCTTGCAAATTAAAATTCTTCAAACACTCATTGTAACACCCGGTCAAAAAGTAAATTTTGACTTCAGATTTAAACTTTGATTAATTGTATTTTGATAAACAATTATAACCGAATTACATGTTTGTAATTCAAATGAAATATTTTTATTTAAAATATTTACGAAATTATATAAACAAAATTATAAATTATAAATTTAAAATATTAAATTTATATTTCGATCGGGTACAAAAACACGGGTATTTTGTACTGTGGTTGGAGATCACAGTCCCCAAAATGGGGATCTGAGTTTTGACAAAACCCAAATCCCCACCTCATTATCACCATCATTTTTCTTCTTCTTCTTTTCTTCACCTCATCTTTTCTCTCTCTCTTTCAAAACTCCATCACCACCACCACCTTAAAAATGCAAAATAACACCACCATACGACCTCCAATCATCTCGTTCATTTAGTATAACACCCCTCATTTTGAAAACATTTAAATATATTGTACCGGAAGCGTTATCCCAATTTCTACATTTATAAGATACATTGTTTCATATAGGTATAAAATCAACTTAATTCAAAACACAGTTTATCAACATGGGTGTTATATAAAACAAAAGATATCATTAATTTATTTAAATCAAATGTCAGAGTCACGTCAGCATGTCAAACATTCCTTCAAGTCCAACTTCTTGCCCACCCAATACAATAGCCAAAACCTGCAAGAAGGGATAATGTGGGGGATTAGCATAACGCTAAGTGAGCAGATACTAATCAACAACTTAACTTAGCGCAACAACTTTGTGTACAACAATTAGCACTAAACAAGCAAGTACCCAATTCAACACATCAACAATGCATCAGTTCAACAATGCAACAATTCAACTAATCAACAACACCATAATGAGGATCGGCGGCTCTAGGGATAACCATTAACCCGGGAGGCTCCCCAAGAACACTTACCCAACCTATCCGTATGGCCATACGGACGAGACCGATAGCTAGTGATTATCTTCAACTAACACAGGAGATGTGTTAAACTTTGGATAACCAACTAGCCCAACCAACAGTTCAACAACTCGTTGCCTCATTAACAACTGATGCTCGAAGGCCAATTAACTCAAGTGATCACGTAATCAACAAGTCACATATTCAACTAGTCAACATATCAACAGTATTATTACTATCCGCATAAACACCAATGCAAATAATAAAGTAATAACACGTTACTTGTTGTAACCAAACTTGTTACAACCAAGTTACGCTGAGGATTAGAGATCCACTCACCGACCACCTCAGGCATCCACTCAGTAGTCTAATATCACTGAGCCTTCTGCACATCTGAATTTACAACAGAATACACAAGTTAGTCACTTGTCTCAAGATTATGCAATAATCCGAATTATTCAACTTCATATCAACTAACCCAATCATCACTATTATCATTAAGCTAACACATTTAATAAGTATAAACTTAGTAGTCACTAATCACAATCATATTATCAATGTAATTCAAGCTCACTTATCAAGTTATAATCACAACATCACTCTTAATCTACTTCAATTATTACTAATCAACATGGTTAAACCATCACTAATTCATCAAAACTACAATTCTAATGAATACTTAACCACATGAGTTATAACTTTATTATTTGATTACTATTCAAGTGTTCTTAATCACGACTAATATCAAGTTCATAAATTAACCCATCAATTCATCACAATCATCAATTTTTCCAAAAACACTTTACGAACATTCAATCAAATTCTTCAATTCCAAGTTAGGGCTTAAATTATAATCACCAATTAAGCACTAACTAACAATTCTAATCATAACTACTAGTTTTTATTCCATATAAATCATCCTAATTCCATCAAGTGCTCAAAACCCATTTCTAGGTTTTCATTTAAATTCAATCCTAGCTCAAGAACATGAATTTACTATATATCATCAATCAATAATCATCACATAGCATCATATATCACAAGTAATCATCATCTAAACTCAAGAATCAAATCAATTCATCATTTCATCATTTAATCTAACATTTGAGTTTATGAATGAAACTCACTTACAAAGGATGGAGGAACAAAATGATAGAAGATAGAGGATGATGATAATGCTTGTTAAAAGATTACAACTTCAATTTACACCATCAATTTGATGATTTGAGTTTTTGATTTAAGTTAGGGTTTGTGTTATAATCTTGAAATGAAAATGAGGAAGAAAGAAAGGAATTGGGAAAGTGACCAACAAAAAGGGATCGGCCCCTTTTTTTAACCGACCTAATATTTTGGGTATTTTATACCCGTCCTAAATCTATTGCCTGACACTTAAATACTGAATGCGAGAAATTTATTTTATTATACCGTCAACTTCATTACTTTAAAACAAGTAACATTTTATTAATCACAATAAGTCCTGAGACCTATTTATCTAAGTTTCTCACTAAAATAATTAAGTACTCAATTTAAATAGAAAAACTACTAGACCACTTGAGAGGATGTTACAAATCTCCCCTACTAAAAGAGATTTCGTCCTCGAAATCTGTTCACCCTTAAGCACTCTAGTGAGAAGGAATCATCTATGCCTTCTATTTTAATTTACTTATGTACATCTTCACTATGAATATCTTTAGTCACCCCAACATCCACTATACTTACCTATATTTATATAGATATATGTTATTGCATCAATTTACACACCACCAGTGTGCATTTCAACTAAACTCTCTTAAACACATAGATTGTGTTTTACCTCTACTTATTTTATTAGCACAAGTTGTTATTTTCAACACATAGTGTAACATCGTCAATTGTTTAATTACAATATGTACACACATCATACATTACCTCCTTGAGCCACTCATAATATATACACTTGTTTTCAATTCTTTCCACTTGCACATATCCGAATGTACATGGCCTTATCTTTCCCTTGCACCAATCCGTGCATATACCCTGCCTCTAATAAATTAAATCAACCACTACATAGTCAAGGAAAGTATCATATTTATCACAATAACAACTATAGCAGCAAATACAACCATAACGACAACGACAACCACAATAACAACAATTGGTACTGGCCACTACTACATGCATCTTAACAACATGTTGTAACTCGATTAGTCACTAGCAATTTAACTAATAATTATATACTTCTTTAGTTATCACTTTGCTAGATTTACAAATTTTAGCAACTCATTAATTACTACTTTACAACTTGCAGTTATAAATATAACTCGATTATATGAAATCCTTTATTTAACCGGAATTCACAATCATATAATCATCAACATATAAGATTAACTAACAAGCATTATGTAGAGGTTCATTTCTATAATTAAACTTATTATCATGTAATCAACTAACATCACGTCACACCAATTTGGATGCTAAACAACACCTGTTAATACTAAACATCATCAATGGTATTATTACAACACAAGATGTTGTCATTATTCATCTATTCAACAATATTAACACAATATTATTCACATTCAACTTACGTCTACTTTGTTTAAATCAACTTTTAACTCTTACTATTGACAATGAATCACACATACACATCAAATGTGCCATAGATATCACATTAGCAACAACAACTTAGTGATTTATTACTCTTTCGTATTAGTTCAACATTGACTATTTATCAATTACAGGTCAACATATCTTATCTGTGATTTTAAAACCACTTAACTTTATATGGTACTTAGTAACCTCAACAACTCCATGTGAAATGACATAATATAAATACGTTGGCCAGACGTCGTCATATTATGTCAGTCACACTTTATTCTCAGGTCACTTCATACCATTCATTTTCAAAGTTATTACTTTACTCTCTCATAGTTTACAACAATGATATCAACATCTTACACATATATAGCAACATCGTGCAACAGGTATACAACTATGTATTAACTCGTTACTATTCTCAACTTATCACTTTAAAGGTAAACTACTCATATCATCATGTAGATATTAACAATATAAGCATACTACACCAATGTCTGACACGAATACATCAATCAACTTCTTTATTACCCGATTCAATATCAAGGATTATTTATATAACTTAATACTTATAGTACATTTAGTACTAAACAGTTCATCAATATTATGTATAATATTCAACACATAATAGTCAATCTATATACCCTTAATGAGTATTTCATGCTTAACTATTACATCAATATAAGCTCCTATGCTTATTTCGTAATTTCTTAAAACGGTTAATTCAACATTCTCTATTTCTCTATATGATTCAATACTTTATCATATTTCAATTTATCCACATACTATGATCCACATAATCCCATAATCAATGTTTACTAATTCTTGCAAGTAGCAATCAACAATACCATCTACTGGTATATTTTTGCAGTTAAATAAACTGCCTACAACCAACGCATACACCATAAAATATGTGAACCTCTTAAATCAACTTTTAATGTTGTATATAGTCACAGGAATGATCTCTGGGCTCAATGAAACAAAAGCCCAATACAAAACGTAAGCTAAAAGTTCGAAATAAGATTCGAAAAACAATAAAACGCGATTTTCGGGCCCCAAACGACCCCGAAGTGCCGAAAACTGACAGGGCTCATGGCAAAGCGATGAGCTTTGACCGTTGGCCCGTTTTTGAGTGGACATGTAAATTTCATCTTAATCGGACACCGAAATTTTCTATCGGAAATTTCTACGTCAAAAGTTACGTCGAACGTCGAAAAACGTAAAAAAAATATTTTAATCCTGTAAATACCCACAAACCGCCGGCTAGGCTACATGAGCCGCCGGCTAACATATCTAGCTGCCGGCTAAATGTCTTGACCCGCGGGCTACCCGAGTCGAAACGCCGGCTAACACCAATTTTTGCAAACAGAACAAAAGTGCGTTTTAAAGCCAAAAGAAGCCGTCGGCTTGGGGCATCCAGCCGCCGGTTTGGACCTCCAGCCGCCGGCTATAACCTCCAGCCGCCGGGTCCCCTGTCTGCACAGCAGACTGAACATCTTAGTGCAAAAATGCGAATTTCAAACGCGCATATCTCACAAACCGTAAGGAGTTAGGTCATGAAATTTTGCATGCACTTACATTATGCCAAAATAAAACTTTCCCTTTTTACACTTTTTAAATTTTACACTTTTTACGAGAAATAGGCATACGACTCATTTTGGGCTGTTTTCGACCATTTTGGTTGACACATCTAATTCCAATTGGCTTACATTCTGATTTCAACCTTTTGCTAACATGTTTCTATATACAGTTGTGACGTGTGGGCATATTCATCAACTCTATATACCCATCCTATCGTGTTTTGACTCGTTGACCCGTTTGAGGGTCCAATTGGGCACCATTACCAAAATCTACTAGTTTAACTACTTCAACACTTATAACACACATTCCTACTATATGTAGGACTTAAAATCACTGTTACATTGGTCATAACCAAACCAATACTCATTTTAACCATTTAACCACCAAGTGACCCATTTGGGCACTTCAACAACCCATTTGGGTTTCAACCTATATGTTTACAAATTCTAACACCCATTTTACACTTCTTTGACTTTACCAAATCAAACAACTTCACTTTCGCTATCGGTGTCTCATTATATTCTTAAAACACCAAATTCACATAAAATCATCAAATTTAGACCAATCACAACAAGTTTTCCAATTTCATGATCACTTTGACTTTTCACAACTTGTCAATACATATTAGTGTGGTTGACCACTTCGACTTCATTATTTTACCACTTTTAATATATAGATCATAATTCAATTACAATCATAATCATTATTAAACACATAAACATCTTACCATATTCATCACTTTATGGTATATATATTACCAAATTCGACTCTACTAATCTCAACTTTGACTTTTCTGTGTCAAACATACCATTCCCAATCAATGGACACTTTCTCATTTAAACAACAACAAGACTCCAAATTACCTCGATTGAGATATTCCAACAATCTCATTTCACTATCTAGAGTCATTTCAACTTTGCTAATCACAGTACTTCCAAAATTATTATTTCACATAACAATTCATACAACCGATTTCATATTTTAATTTCATATTGTAGACACAATTAAATCCACATAATACAACTATTACACCTTATTCAACAATGTATCTACACAATTTAACAATATATTACACCTTGCATTTAGCAACTAATAATCATGCCACCGATTATAATTTCCGTTTCAACATTGTAGACACTTTTAAGTTTAACTATATCACTGTTAACAACTTATTCAACACAGCGTCTACACGACTTAACACCTTTTTAACAATTTCAAGTTCAACATAAACTACCCAGTTTTTTTCATAACATATGAATAACATCAATTGACTCAAAACTAGGGAATCATATCAGTCTGACTCAACTTACTTTAGGGTAGATCAACATCATCATAGCAAAGTACACAATTCAAACTGAATTAAATTCAACAAGGTTATCGAGAATAACCTGATGCACTTAAGCCAACAACAATCGAGGAATCAATGAGAATACCAGTCGGTTCCTCATATTCCTCCGTCTCTGCAACCAAAACAACATTCTAGCATCTTGTTTTAGGTTAGTACACATTCAATATCAACTTTCTCATGCAACCACTAATCCCCACCCCTGGAATGTTTGACTTGATACAATTCTAAGTTTGGGATTGAACATCTTATAATGTACAATTCACCCAAACTTATGCTCTGATACCAACTTATAACACCCCTCATTTTGAAAACATTTAAATATATTGTACCGGAAGCGTTATCCCAATTTCTACATTTATAAGATACATTGTTTCATATAGGTATAAAATCAACTTAATTCAAAACACAGTTTATCAACATGGGTGTTATATAAAACAAAAGATATCATTAATTTATTTAAATCAAATGTCAGAGTCACGTCAGCATGTCAAACATTCCTTCAAGTCCAACTTCTTGCCCACCCAATACAATAGCCAAAACCTGCAAGAAGGGATAATGTGGGGGATTAGCATAACGCTAAGTGAGCAGATACTAATCAACAACTTAACTTAGCGCAACAACTTTGTGTACAACAATTAGCACTAAACAAGCAAGTACCCAATTCAACACATCAACAATGCATCAGTTCAACAATGCAACAATTCAACTAATCAACAACACCATAATGAGGATCGGCGGCTCTAGGGATAACCATTAACCCGGGAGGCTCCCCAAGAACACTTACCCAACCTATCCGTATGGCCATACGGACGAGACCGATAGCTAGTGATTATCTTCAACTAACAAAGGAGATGTGTTAAACTTTGGATAACCAACTAGCCCAACCAACAGTTCAACAACTCGTTGCCTCATTAACAACTGATGCCCGAATGCCAATTAACTCAAGTGATCACGTAATCAACAAGTCACATATTCAACTAGTCAACATATCAACAGTATTATTACTATCCGCATAAACACCAATGCAAATAATAAAGTAATAACACGTTACTTGTTGTAACCAAACTTGTTACAACCAAGTTACGCTGAGGATTAGAGATCCACTCACCGACCACCTCAGGCATCCACTCAGTAGTCTAATATCACTGAGCCTTCTGCACATCTGAATTTACAACAGAATACACAAGTTAGTCACTTGTCTCAAGATTATGCAATAATCCGAATTATTCAACTTCATATCAACTAACCCAATCATCACTATTATCATTAAGCTAACACATTTAATAAGTATAAACTTAGTAGTCACTAATCACAATCATATTATCAATGTAATTCAAGCTCACTTATCAAGTTATAATCACAACATCACTCTTAATCTACTTCAATTATTACTAATCAACATGGTTAAACCATCACTAATTCATCAAAACTACAATTCTAATGAATACTTAACCACATGAGTTATAACTTTATTCTTTGATTACTATTCAAGTGTTCTTAATCACGACTAATATCAAGTTCATAAATTAACCCATCAATTCATCACAATCATCAATTTTTCCAAAAACACTTTACGAACATTCAATCAAATTCTTCAATTCCAAGTTAGGGCTTAAATTATAATCACCAATTAAGCACTAACTAACAATTCTAATCATAACTACTAGTTTTTATTCCATATAAATCATCCTAATTCCATCAAGTGCTCAAAACCCATTTCTAGGTTTTCATTTAAATTCAATCCTAGCTCAAGAACATGAATTTACTATATATCATCAATCAATAATCATCACATAGCATCATATATCACAAGTAATCATCATCTAAACTCAAGAATCAAATCAATTCATCATTTCATCATTTAATCTAACATTTGAGTTTATGAATGAAACTCACTTACAAAGGATGGAGGAACAAAATGATAGAAGATAGAGGATGATGATAATGCTTGTTAAAAGATTACAACTTCAATTTACACCATCAATTTGATGATTTGAGTTTTTGATTTAAGTTAGGGTTTGTGTTATAATCTTGAAATGAAAATGAGGAAGAAAGAAAGGAATTGGGAAAGTGACCAACAAAAAGGGATCGGCCCCTTTTTTTAACCGACCTAATATTTTGGGTATTTTATACCCGTCCTAAATCTATTGCCTGACACTTAAATACTGAATGCGAGAAATTTATTTTACTATACCGTCAACTTCATTACTTTAAAACAAGTAACATTTTATTAATCACAATAAGTCCTGAGACCTATTTATCTAAGTTTCTCACTAAAATAATTAAGTACTCAATTTAAATAGAAAAACTACTAGACCACTTGAGAGGATGTTACATTTAGGGAAAAACGTTCACCTCATCACGATCTACAATCCCATCTTTTCGGATTTCTCCGGCGTAAACTCGTAAGTTTCCGACAAATTCTCGAAAACGCTTAAATCCTTGTTATAAAACTTGATTTTGGTTTCTATAAGCTTAAAATGTCCCAATATAGGTTGGGTAAAATATTTGGACCAAACGGTGGCCGGAAAATCCTTTTTCGGCTCAAACTCCGGCGAACAGTCGTGAGTGTCGCTAGTGTGCCAAAAACAGTACTAGCGACACTACCTAAGTGTCGCTATGCTAAGTGTCGCCCATATAGCGACACTACTTAAGTGTCGCTGAATTACTTAATCAGATTTACCTATAGCGACACTCCTTAAGTGACGCCAAAATTGAGAAGTGTCGCCTATAGCGACACTAACCAAGTGTCGCCAGAATTCTTAACTATTTGGAACCAGCGACACTATCCCAGTGTCGCCAACTAAAACTAAGTGTCGCCATAGCGACACTAGCCAAGTGTCGCTAAAAACAGAAAACAGAACTATTATTTCACTAAGTGTTGAACTCATATTTTACCACCTAATTTTCCTCCGAAATGGAATTTCAGAGCGTTTTCACTACAGCAACATAGTAGAAATAAAAATTTTCCAAGTTGACTTGGCAGCTCGACCCCAACCAGGGGCTCTGCCCCTTGGACCCCGCCAGGGGTTGCCACCCCTTGGACCCCGCTATCAGGGGCGCTGCCCCCGAACCCCCTTACACGGTTTCCAAACCTGAACGACAGATAAATAATTACACCACACACTTAGACAAACTGATTTGTCTCATACTTATATGATCTCACGTGTTTAGGACACTAGGAGGTTACCTATCGGACGACGCGCGTATCGTAGGATCGCTGACAACTCACAGGTGAGTTTCATAGCCCCACTCTTTCAACTGTTTTACTGTTTTCGGGGTGAAACACATGCACAACAACTGTTTTCGAATTATATTAATAAACTTTTATAATTCACACTTACTTATATTGTTGTTATGTAATACAAATGTGTAATACTTAGGAATTACACCCATCATATTGTTTTGGAACAACATAAATACTTAACCTAGATAGGTTACAAACATACACTGCTAGATTGTTGGAAAACAATTACCGTTATATAACTTGCTTAAGTTACAATTATACAGTGACCATATTGTCACGGGACAATACCATCAAATACATTAGAACCGGTTAGTTCTACCTTCACTGGACAACAACTAGACTTCAACAGGATTAGTCTTCCTTTTAGGAAATTAAGACCGCTGATACAATTTATGATCATCAGGACGGGAAGTGTACTTAAGTGAACCTTTCCCCCAAGACCTCATTATACTTGTTAGGCTTAAGGCTAGGAGTATACAATAGTATCATATGTTAGAATAGATTCCTTATACTAATACAAAACAACTAGGCGATGATTAGTCGTACCTAGGCATATTGCGATACAACGAATAGTTAAGTATTGTATATACATACTTAGCTACGATAAATCGACATCGTGTGTTACATGATACCTTATTAAATGTGTTTGTTGATTTGACCCATATATATATATATATATATATATATATATATACATATATATATATATATATCTACACACTCATACGACATCTTGAGCACTTGGTGATATCTACATTATTACTTATGTGTATTAGTATACATACAATCATACAAACACAACTACTCAAGTCGGACTCGTCGTAGTACGGTCGGCTCAATCAATCAAGTCGGGCATGTCGTAGTACTGCTGGCTCTCATACGTTGCTTGCGAGCAATGCGATCGATGCCTGTTAAGGCACAAAATGATGCCACGGTATTGCAGTGGGCACCAAACGATGTCACGGTAAAGTGGGCACAAAACGATGCCACGGTATTGCAGTGGGCACAAGTACAAAACAAATCGATGGATGTGCGGGCTTATGCTCGTGATCCACACACATTCACGGATGGGCGAGCTTATGCTCGTGATCCGCAATAAGTTAACGGATCGGTGAGATTATCATGCGAGGCCGTTAGCTCAATCATGTCCGGGTTAGCTTACACTAAGTGGGTAAACGGGCACACTAAAATCATTTTCAATCATGTCCGGGTTAGCTTACGCTAACTGGTCAAACGGGCAAACTAAAATATTTCAACTATAGTTCTGCAAAACTACAATTATTTTCAATCATGTCCGGGTTAGCTCACACTAACTGGTCAAACGGACACACTAAACATTCAATCATAGATCTGCGGGTCTACAATCCATTGTTGCTGGATGCAACATACTATATATATTCAATCATAGTTCTGCGGAACTACAAATACTTGTTATCATATGACGTAGTCATACAATTACTAGATAGTTATTAGGCATGTATTGCCTCACGTTGATATATTTATTTAATACCGGATAGGTATCCAGGCACGGAGTGTCTCAATATTTATGTACTTAGGTACACTACTAAACCACTTAGGTATGAGATACCTCAATATACGTATACACATTGGTGTTACACACCTTAATACATTATATATCAAAATCGTGGATTTTGACACAATCATTTTCAAAACATATAATGTTTTATACTTTATGTTTTCAACTAACAATCCTATGAACTCACCAGCTTTATAGCTGACTCGTTTTAGCATGTGTTCTCAGGTGCCCAACATGATTATGATTGCTACAAGATATAACTAACTCGAGTCGCATGTTTTCAAATCAACCGGATTTCTCTGCGTAACCTTTGTATTACAACTTATGTATTGAAATTATTTTGCGAACTCGCAACTTGTATACATTTTATTTTGGGAAATGTAATAACTATTTTCAAACGTCTCATTTAGAGTCGTTCATTATGTATCTTATGCTGTGATATTTGATTTGGTAACACCCGACCCGATCGCTTCCGCAACCCGAAATTTGAGGGTGTTACACTCATTCACAACTTCGAGGGCAAAAATGTCCAAAACATGATTTTGGTGGTGTATGGCAAAAAAATGGTGGTGTACAAATCACCACCCATTTATTATTGTGTGAGTTGTTTATGAATATCAGCATGACAATATAGCGGAAGTTAGTGAGGGCAGGGTGGGGTCCTGGCCCTCATAAACTTTAGGGTAGAAGTAGCATATATAGGTATAGTATGAGGACCAAATGGAAATTTATGTCCATATTTTACAGTTGACCCCTAGGGTGTCATTGGGTCGGGTTAATCGGGTTTCGGGTTATTCGAGTCAGGTTATTCGGTTTTCCAAGTTTATAATATTATCTGTAACTCGACTCAAATAAAGTCGGGTTATTCAGGTTCGGGTTATTTGGATTCGGGTTGAGTTCGGGTTATCCATCTAAACTCAAATAAGATGATATTCAAAATTTTCGCATCTTGAACAAAACTTAAATATTATAATGGGACACTAAAGTTTATATAAACCTATCATAAGTAACTTATATGTATATAATATATGGATGTATTCATATAAATCATAAAAAACTTATACGTACATAGTTATATTTGTATATTATATAACTTATATGCTTATTCGGGTTATTCGGTTTACCCAAATTGTAAAATATTTATCCGAAACTCGATTCAAATAAGACTCGGGCTATTCGAATTCGGGTGGCCAACTAAGCTTCGAATTCGATTTATTCGGGTTTGGGTTCGGGTTAGTTATTCGGGTTGGGTTAAAAGTGACACCCCTAGTTAACCCCCCGTAAAATTAGACAGATGACAACTAGTCTATATTTTACAGTTGACCCCCCCCATAAAATTAGACAGATGACAATTACGAATTTTTGGACTGAGAAATGATGGCGGTTAACATTCATCATATACATACTCCATTAAATTAAATAAATAAATAAACTATATACGGAGTATTTAAGTGGCACATGACACGCTTTCTATTAGCTCAATCATCTATTTCATTTTAATTAATGGGTTTTGCTAACGGAAGCCTTAAGGGCTTTCGTTAATATCAAATAAATGCATTAAATAAAGTTAAACATTCCTTTTTTATTCACAATTACATCTGATAAAATTAAACTTTGTATTTAATACACTCAAACTTTCCTTTTAGAACACATATATTAAATGAGATTTAATATTATTAATAGAAATTTAAGTATATTTATGACACCTAATTGTTCTTAACGAAAGCCCTTAGGGCTTCCGTTAGCAAAACCTTTTACAATAACAGGTTTTCACCCCGACATAAGTTACGCATTTCATACACTTTAGCAAACACAACTTGATGACAATATTCTCATAAATATAAATATGGTAAAAACAAAGAAGTCATAATTCCTATAGAAATTTTAGAAGTTATTATCCATCTATATATATCTATGTACAACTTTTTTGATTTAATGACAACTTTTTTATATACAAAACTACATTATGAAGGCTTTATATGTATGGTAATCAGTAGATTCCTTTTCGGAAACGATTCATCCTTCTCGAATGTAGCATACAACTCTTCATTAAGTGTGCATGTTCCCCTTCTTCTTTACCTTAACAAGTCTTTAATAAATAACTCCAATGAGAAGAAAAATTTCGCCCCCCCAATAAACATTTTCAAGTTCCGCCACTATATATATATATATATATTCAACTTTACTTATAGTAGCGTGAGTATAAATATAAATATATCTATAAATTACGTTTATGAGTTGTGAATAACTAACTAACTAACGACTTTTTTTTCATATTAAATATATCTTTACTTCAAAAAACTTCTTATTCAGAGGCTTCTGGTGCTTTTTTTTTTTTTTCTTTTCAAAAAGTCTCATTTTTGCTATGTTGACAAACAAAGTAGTATATGAGTTGGGGTTTAAAAAAAGTAGAAGTTCAAACTCCTAAAAGCTCTTCAAATCCCCTTGCGAAACACACGTGCAGCTCATTAGTTGAAAATTAGAGAGAAGAATTTTGCATGTCTAATTAATAAGTTCTGTATTTGGTTTGAACCCTGATGTGAATTGGATGTAGCATGAACCGAAAATTTGGAAAATGGATAATGATATGGACCCATGACTCCATGAGGCCATGAGGAATTGAGGATGACTCAAGTGTTCAAACGGTGTGTACCCCTGGGCTCTTTGTCTTCATTCTTCATGGGCCGGGTTAATCTTTAACAACAAACGTCAATCACCCAATAGTATCATTTTTCTACTATTTCATAATACCAACAAAATCATGTCGATTTCAACCTAAACCTTGTCTGATTCATGTTAAACACGTCGGTCGTCGACAAGCCTAACTTAATATGTCTGAGTACACACGTAGAGACAGAGGACAAAACACTTTCATTGAAGGGACAGAAATTAACCTCAACTAAAGATTTTTGTAAAATTACATTCAGCAATCTACTATTATTCTAAGTACTACCATTCCTTATTCATGAGATACTGAGAAGTTAAACAATACAGTAGGAATATGATAATCCATAATAAGATAGTCGCAACGATTAGTCGATGTAAGAAAATTTATAAAAATATCAACTATCAACAATGTACATGGGTCATTTTAAGTATCGAATGCGCATATTGAATCAAACAATTAATTCATAAATCAAAATAGACATAATTATTAAACATTAAATCGCATGTTTTACTAATTCTTGTGTCTCATGAAAAAGACATAAATTAATGCCACATTATACCCCAAAAGTCACTAGTCAATGGGCCCTAATCATTCAAGAGTCGAGACTTTTATAAAATTACGATCAAAGGATACCCAAATTAGCAATAGTTCAATGGGCCCTCAAACCACTCACAGTAAAATTTCATAGGCCCAGCTCACGTTGCTTAAAATGTTAACGACTGTGGAAATTGGATACAACAAAATAAAAATAAAAATAAAAATACAGTAATTACCTTTAATATTTAGAAAATTATGTAAGGAATAATTTGATTGCATTCGTATTTATGCATTTGTTAGTAATGTGTATCAGTGTATGTATGACAATTACTTGTATATCCGAATAAGGAATAATTTGA
Organism: Helichrysum umbraculigerum; assembly: GCA_949592205.1. Taxonomy (NCBI): domain Eukaryota; kingdom Viridiplantae; phylum Streptophyta; class Magnoliopsida; order Asterales; family Asteraceae; genus Helichrysum; species Helichrysum umbraculigerum. Next base: position 159,295,579 of record CATIUR010000004.1, on the reverse strand, counting down.
TTGCATTCGTATTTATGCAATTGTTAGTAATGTGTATCAGTGTATGTATGACAATTACTTGTATATCCGAATATAAGCTACGATTAACAAAGGCTTTAATGAATCGAAAACACACACGAACAAAATTTTCAAGCCACATAAATTTTAGGCTCAAATAGAAGTTAGATTTCTTTTTCTTTTCTTAATTTTTTTTATTATTATTGTAGGAGTAAATTCCAAAAATCATACCTGTGGTTTACACAGAATTTCACAAGTCATACCTGAATATTTTTTTTTAGGTTATCAATACCAAAAGTTTATATTTTGATCGTAAATGGTACCTCCGTCACAAATCTGTTAGTTTTTTTCCATTAAGTTCGTGTATATCACGTAATGGAACTTAACGGCAAAAATTAACGGATTGTGACGGAGATACCATTTACGAGCAAAATGGAAACTTATTGTATCGATAACCTGGAAAAAAAAAAGTTTGTGTATGACTTGTGAAAATCTGTGTAAACCACATGTATGATTTATGAAATTTTCTCTTATTGTAATCACGAAAAAGTCTACTTTCTTGTTATATCATTAAGGTATGCATGTCTTAAATTCGTACTCGAAATCATTTTCATACACTAATTAACTCGCGTCTTTCATTATCTATCTCCCATTATACATTACCAATCAAATTAACATGTGTATCAATAAATTTTGTTATGCTCATCTTTTCATGTACGATTTTTTAGGTCTTTTAGGTATTTTTTTTTTCTATGACATATGACATTTGTAAGTATTTACGGAGTATTTCAAAAGCTCTTATTTATGCGGATTATCTATATTGTTCCTTTCGCCATAACCTTTTTTCTTATGAGGCAATGCATATAAATATTTAGAGTGAAATGACATCATTTATCCTACAAAGTATCATCACTAAAGCTTAAACACTTTATAAACATAATGAGAATATACATTATTTACTCAACTAATGGTACCTTCACTAACATACAAATAAAGTTAATGGTCCCAAAACGCTTGTCAACACCATGCTGGCATGCTTCCTTTCGAACCGTTTTGTACCCCGACATCTAAATTTGGGAGGTTCATCTCGTGTAGTGATTGTGGACTCGTCGTACGTAATCTTATGTTAGAGCAATAGCTAGTCTTGATTAATACGACATAATTGAAAATTGTGAATGAAAAGTAATTTACGTGTCGAAAAATGTAATCTAAATCTATATATATGTAACATTTTGATTGATAATACTCCGTATAATATAATGATTTGTAGAGAAAAATAAAAGATAGAGACTAATAAGTAAAATTTCTGTAACATGCAATTTACCATATATTAAACATGGTTCTAAAATATATTTTTAATTATATTTAACGTTATTTTTTTAAATATGGCAAACTTGCATACGTTACCTCGTATGATTGTAGAATCATGATATTAATTAGAGATAGATATATATCTATCGATAATAATTGTAACAACATGTTACATATTCAGTTATTCACACAAAATTTATAAACAAAAACGACATTTAAGTGATAGCTCAAGTGGCACCGCTATTGCAAACGTTCATATCTCACATGTGTGATCGATATGTCAGTGGTTCAAATGTGTGCTTCAGCTCACGTGGGTGATTTGTAAATACGTAATTTGTCTATCGTTGATGATCCTTACGGATGGAGCGAACACGTACTACTAAAATATAATATGAGAGTCAGAGGTACCTTACAAATTACTTTTTTTTTTCAACCTTCCTATAATTATAAAATTAAAATCATGATATAATTAGAGGACCTTTTTACATTGGTCGTCCCTGTTGTTTGCAAAAAAATGCACTGGTCATTCCTTGAAGTATTTTTGGACACTGGTAATCCCTTTGGTTGCATAATCTTGCAATCGTAGTCCATATCACTAACGCCCGTTAATTTTCTCCGTTAAATATATAAATGTCCTACGCATGTGATGGTAGAATGGTCATTTCAGTAAACCACATGGATTGTGAGATTAATTTTAAACCACAAAGACCATTTGTGTAATATTCTATTTTATTTTTCAAATTTCAAGTTCATTTAAATTTTAATATTGTTTTTTAATTGTTAAACAAATATTTAAATTGATCATTTTAATTGACCAAAATAAAATAACCGATACTAAAACAAAGTTAATTAAAATAATTAAATTGAATTGAAAAGATTATTCGAACAAATAAATTAACTAAATACAATTTAAAAACATTCTTAAATATTTGAAAAAACAAATTAAAAAAATTATACAAATGGTATGTGTGGTTCAAAATTACACTCCCAGTCTATGTGGTTTACTGAAATGATCATTCTAACCTCACATGCATATCACATGTCAATATTTAAAAGAGAAAATTAACGGCATTAGTAATAGGGACTACTAGTGCAAAATTATGCAAACATATGGATTACCAGTGTAAAAAAAACTTGCAGGGAGCCAGGGATGACCAATGTAATTTTTTGCAAACTATAGGAATGACTCGTTTAAAAAGTCATCATTAGAGAGCGATATAAAGTTTATAAATCGATGACGGTTGCATATTACTCCCTCTGTCCCAAAATTAGTGTCACCCGACAAAAAACACAGAATTTAATAATAACATAATCATTATTGTTTTCTCTTTCTTATTTTTTGCATAATGACAACTATACTCTTAACCAATTAATTACTGCTTTCTTAAAAGTGTGTAATAATAATTTCAATTAAGAATAATATGGTAATCACGACCAAACTTCACTATCTATTTTTAGAAATAGACAATTAATTTAGACAATCCAAAAAAGGAAACATGGACTATAACTCTCTGTTTCTGTACTCAATAGTTCATCAATATAAACATAATATTTATTTACGTTTGTGTGTTCAATTACTCGTTACTCGATTTATTCACGTATAAGCAAATTTGTAAATCGTATTTCGCACGTTTACAAGTTGCTTTCGAATCAAACGATCAAGGTTGAAGACTTAAGGGAGTTTAGCACCGTTATTTGGGTACAGTTCAGAGGAGAACAAAAGGGGTAGGGGGAAGGGAGGACATGGACTATTTTGTAATTATAACAAAGTTTTGGATCTGACCTAAAAAACTGCCCGAAAATTATTAAAAAATGTAAAAAAAAAAAATTCAATCAAAAAACCTTTAATATTAAAGATTATGTAAAAAATGTTTAAAAAGATAAGATGCGGTAAAAATATACAAGATGCAGTAAAAATAAATATAACTAGTTTTTTTATTTCAATACATAAAAAGTTAAAAACGATGCAATAACAAAATATACAAGATGCAGTGAAACATGTAATATTAATTTTTTAGATTCAAGAATAAAATCAAAGATTTACATAAGATGCAGTAAATAAGTATAAGTAGTTTTTTTATTTCAACACATAAAAAGCTAAAAAAACAACATAAGATGCAGTAAAAAACTACTTATATATATATATATATATATATATATTAAATAAGTACTACTACAAATATACACTAATTGAACGTAAGATGCAGTAATGCAAGATACAGTAGAAAACGCAAGATGCAATCGATTTTTTCAGATCTAAAAACAACATAAAATGAAGTAACGATATACAAGATGCAGTAAAAAAATATTAGCAATTTCACAAGATACAGTAAATAAGTACTACTACAAATATACACTAATTGAACGTAAGATGCAGTAACGCAAGATGCAGTAGAAAACGCAAGATGCAGTCGATTTTTTTAGATCTAAAAACAACATAACATGAAGTAACAATATACAAGATGCAGTAAAAAAAATATTAACAATTTCACAAGATAAAGTAAATAAGTACTACTAAATATATATTAAATGAACGTAAGATGCAGTTTGCAAGATGCAGCAGAAAAAATGAACGATGAAGTCAATTTTTTTCAGATCTAAAAAGTAGATCCGGATCTAAATAGGTAGTACTACAAATATACATAAATTGAACGGAAGATGCAGTTAAGATACAGCAGAAAAATGCAAGATGCAGTCGTTTTTTTTTCAAAATCTAAAAAGTAGATCTAGATCTAAAAAGTAGATCTACTTTTTAGATCTACTTTTTACAGCTCTGATCTACAAATTTCAAAGGTCTATTTCATCTTAAATCAAAAAAGTTTACAAAGTAGTGGTGTTGTGAAGATGATGACGAAAGCGATAGTGGCGGTGGTGGCGTGGAGCGGCGAAAGAAGTGGAGAAACATCACGGTTGGTTACGTCCGGTGGATGCCGGTTCACCAACGGTGGTGGTTCGCACCTCAAACTCTCCGCCATAAAATATGCCATCATTTGTCCGCATATTTTCTCCGATTACGAAGTCGGTGGTGGTGGCGGTGGAGCGACGGTGGTTGTTGCGGTGTAGCGACAGTGGCGGCGGTGCATCCACGGTGGTGGAGGTGGTTGCGGTGGTGCAGCGACGGTGGTGACGTTGGTTGCGGTGGAGTGGTGGTGGTAAATGATTAAGGTGGTGGTAGAAGGTGGTGGTTGTGGTTTGTAGTTGTATGTTTTGTAGAGAGAAAAAGAGAGAGTTTGTGTTTGTGATTTTTGTGAAAAGTGAGAAAATGATGGTGCCCAAAAATCTGACCCATCCATCTAAGTTACACAAAAATTGCAATTTAGTACCTCCTCCCAAAATATTTGCAAAACATCCCCTCCGCCCAAAAAAGTATTTGCAAAAAAAAACCCCGCGTGACTTGGCTTGATATGGACCATTGATGAAGGAAATGGATGGTCCAGATGCCCTTGCCCTCGTTGCCCTCTTTAACAATTGTTTTCCTCTAATCCTGAATCCCGTTATTTTGAATTTAAATAAAAGGCCCTTTGAAAAATTTTACGTGGACTTTTATCACTGGCGTTATTACGTGGTAATCGATGGTTGGAGGATGCCAGTACGAGGGGTCCCACACCTCAAAAGCCTCTAAAATTTTATTTTATTTTAGTGGGTAATAACGGACCCACCATTATCATCACCTGTATCTTCTCAGCTCTATCATTAATGCTTCCCAACTACGGAGTACATAATTATACTTTTTATGTTTTTAATAATATTAATAAGATAGATAGATTGTAAATGCTACTCATAATTATAAATATAATAATGACTAGTACTAAATTGAAAATGATTTAAGTTTCTTATTTTTTACTTCCTCCTCCGTCCCAGAATAAATGTGAGGTTTTAATTTTTATTGAGTTTAAATAATTACATTGTCTGATAGTGAATATGACACTTATATCCTTACTTTTTGCATAAACTTCAGAGTATCAGTTTTAAGCAAAAAGTATATTGAAGGTTATATAATAAAGTTAAGAAAATATGTCATTTTCGAAGGTGGACTCTTATTTTGGGACAAACGGAAATGAAAATATGGACACTTATTTTAGAACGGAGAGAGTATTTTTGAATTACCAGTAGTTAAGATTGTTAGAATATTTTCATACAATTTGTAAAACATAAATAGAAAGAGGGCATATTTTTTGCTCACTAAGTATATGAAAATATACTATTTTCGCCTTCAATAATACACTTTTTACACGATTTTGGCACATATAATGGATGACATTATTGTTAGAGTTATTAATCAAAAACAAATTTATATTGTTATTAATCAAAAACAAACATATATATTGTGTAAGCCATCAACAACTTTTATTTTAATAATTGTGTAAACGACAATAATAGACAGTCCATCTTATATTCAAAATAAATAGATACGTAGTAATAAATTCAAGTAATAGTGTACATGACCACTTAACTATCTACATAGACTTAAAAATCGCATACTTTTTTCATTAGTTGAGTTTAATCTCTCTATTAGGCCTCTCCCAACCGTGACACGAACTGATGCGTCAGTTGCCTGCCAGCTCAGCGCCACGTCAGACTGACACAAACTGACACACAACTGACACACCCCTGCCAACAGCAACATCACTTCCCTTATTTTCAGGGCCCCACACACTATTTAATCTATTTATTTGATACAAAAACTTAAATAACACATTTAAATTAAAACTAAAAACATTACATTAATTAAAAATAAAATATTACAAATCCTAAAAAATAAAATGTTACAATTCCTAAAAAAAGAAAAAAATTACAATTCCTAAAAAAATAAAATGTTACAAATCCTAAAAAAGAAAAATGTTACAAATCCTAAAAAAGAAAAAAATACATTTATTGAAAGCTTAAAAATACAACTAGTAGTCTACTCGGATTCGTTGTCGTTTTCGTTGTCGTCTTCATTGTCGTCCTCGTCTTCATCCGTTTCCGCCACTTGAGTAGAACCCGCACCCGCGTCGTGACCAAAGAACGTTTTGTAGTCCGACTCATAGTTGTCAACCAAGGTTTTTCTTACTTCCTTGATCATTTTTTTCTCCTTGCCTTTGAGAAACGACGGGACAGGCTGCATAAGCATTTTCCACGACTTAATGATCGTTTTTTTGGCCGCGGCTTTTCCGATTTGCACCATTGTACGTTCGGCCACTGATGCGGCTCGTATGTTGGCCAAACGTTCTTGTTCTCTCAAAGAACGCGAAGAAGTGGCGGCGTCACTGGAACCCGAGCTTTTTTGGCTTTTTCTAGAAGACGAACGACCGGGCGGGCGACGAATGGGGTCGTCGGTGAACAAATGTTGCATGTTAGCCGTGAGAGGGTCGGAATAAGGCATGTCGTCTCCAAGATTGATGGGTTCGAGCTCGGGTTGGGATGGTTCTTCGCGGTTGCTCATGACACCAAACGTTGCCAAAAATTTTGGATGGTCTTTGACAACGTTCCAAGAAGTTTCATATGTGAAATCTCTTTTCATTCGGGATTTGAACCTCTTATGACTTGCTTTCAAAATGTCTTCTTCTTTGGCACCGCTCGGACGAGGATTTGTAACCTCCTTGTAAATTCCTATGAAGATCTTGCAATCCGAACGGATCTTGTTCCATTTGCCTTGAAGTTGGCTCTTGGAACGGTATTGGGGAGCCACCTTGTTGTAGTCCTCCACAACTTTAGCCCAAAACGCTTCTCCAGCTTGTGCAGCGCCTTCCTTGTCTTTTTCTGACCGGTGGATCCATCGTTGCGCCAACAAAACCGCCTCGTCGTCGGACCATCGTACTTGCACCCGGCCAGTGTCCACGGCTTTTCCTTTAGATCTTCCTCTTTTTGGAGCCGGCTCGGGTTCGGGTTGGGTTTCGGGTTCGGGTTCGGGTTCGGGTTGGGGTTGGGGTTGGGTTTCGGGTTCAATTCGGGGTGGAGTGTTGATGTTTCCGAATTGTGGGTAGTTGATTGGTGTTGGTGGATATGGGTTAAAAGCGGAAGGATGAGCTTGGTGCATGTAGTGTGGGTTTCCGAACGCCGCGGGAGATTGATGATATGGGATTGTTGGTGAAAAACCTTGATATGCCAAGGGTTGATACATTTGGTATGGAGCGGATGGACTTTGGAAGGTTCGGGTTGGACTTGCGTATGATGAAAAACCGGGGGGTTGGCTAGGTGACGAGTTGCTCGATTGAGCCGAGAAAGTGGATGGTGGTGAACCTTGATTAACCGGCGGAGGCACGTAGTTGAATAAGTTGTTAAACATATCGTCGCCGGTGGAGTTGGAATTTCGCCTCATTTTTTTTGTGTATAGAGGTGGTGAATTGAGAGTGGTTAATTGAAGAAGTTGATAAAATTTTATATAAAAGTGGTGAGTTTTATATAAAAGTGGTGAATTGGGTGTAAAATAATGTGGAAAGTTGGTTGAGAGTGGGGAATTGGAAAGAATATATTGTATAAAAGTGGGGAATTGTATATAAAAGTAGTGAATTGAGGAGTGAATGTTGTGAAAAATGGGTTGGATTTGGTTTGAATTTATAGAGTGTAAAAAGGAAAAAAAATAAAAAATTTAAATTTTTTTTTTGACCGTTTCACACTTTTTAAATTTTTTTTTTTTTTTTTTTTTTTTTTTTTTTTTTTTTGGTATAAAGCAGCCGGTGGACCCCAGCCCATACCTCTCTCTTCCTTCGGTTCCACGACGCACACAACCGACGCGGCCGAACCGACGCCCCGTGCCAACGGCGTCGGTGCGTCGGTCCAACCGACGCCCCCCACCGACGCGTAACCGATGCCCCGTTAGTAGTGGTCTTAATCTCATTCAATGTATATTATATATAAATGTATAATTTTAGACCTTCAAATTTAGGTATACCTTCATTTTCCAATAGTCCAATAGATACACAACACAACTAAAAGACTAAACACCCAACTTTCCGGTTCGAAGGGTAATGTGGTACCGTTAGACCAATGACGCTTTAATTGTCGAGTCATAATTACTAGATTGAAAATTTACCTTGTTGTATAAATGACTTGAGCAATTCAATTATGACATATAACTTGTTAATCTTAGTATGATACCATGGGCGGAGCTACGTAGAAGGTAGGGGTAGCAGTTGCTACGGGTCCTTTCGTTATAGGCAGTGTAAATTTCATATAAAAATTGAATTTTTTGTTGAATTTCTTCTTTATGCTACGGGTTTACAAAAATTTAGATACTTCTGCTACTGGTCACCTCAAATCCTGAATCCGCCATTGTATGATACGGGTATATATATGTAAGTTTCAAGTGTTGAATAAAAATCAAGCTAGTATATTTCAAGGCAAACGGGTCAATTTAATTTAACATTATAAGTTTCACAAAGCTACCACATGAATAATGAGTGATCGTTGAAATCAAAGTATACAAATACTTTATTAAAAAAAATCGAATACAACTTACAACTACAAGTGATGTTCAAATTGAATATACATTTTTGATACAAAATTAATGGTTGCATTGAAAACACAAGAGATGTTTACTATATTTTCTAGTGTTATATGCTATAAATCATACAGGAAATATCATGAAAAAGTAGCCATTGTTGTTGATTTTTTCCATTTTTAATTGAATATATAGGTAGCATTTTACCTTTTCCATTTTTTCTTGTTAAACCTTGAAACAAGCAACAAACTTACTATAATTACTTTGGATGATATCGATATGCTACTACAATATTTTGGGTATGGAATTGTAAAAGGGAGTTATGTTATGTCAAAATTCTAGTTTAGTTCATTTCATTGATAAAAAGTGTTCTCAAATACGTTGATCGATGGCTCAGATTGATAACTCATATACTAATCCGATTGGGAGATGATATTTCCATTATCTAATTTGATAGATCCATCAAAAGTATGCAGTTAGTGCATAATTTTTGTGGATCTATCAAATTAAATGGTGGAATTATCACCACCAAATCCGATTTCGACTTGTTAAATAAGGGTGTTAGGTTTATGGGTTAACGTGCCAATCTTTTCAAACAGAAGTTGTTCTTTTTTCATGAAGTTTTGAAGCGTTTCTCAAATCAGCGATTTTCATTTTACTATGTCGATGACACACATAAATCACCGACACATCTACATGGGAAAAAAATGTAGTTTTAGTCGATAGCAAATTTTTATATACTACTCTGTATTATGGTAGGCAAAGTTAGAAAAAAAACATTTAGGAGTAGCATTTGTGTTGTCTCTAATAAGATCTTAAAAACTTCATATATTGATTAAGTGATTATGATAATACATTAATTAATATTAACAAAAGGTTTTATTGCAAAGTTTTTAATTTTAATTAAAGAAAAATAAAAAAGGAAAAAAGTTGTTTTGAGTTTTTTCAAGTTAAATGTTGCTTATTCAAATAAAAAGACAAAAAACCTTCTGGTAACCATAGCCCGAACCTGAGGTCCGGAACTTGGTTCGGGAAACCTAGGGAAATAATACAGCACTAGTAAAAGAAGAGAGAGAAAAACCTATAGATACACACAGAGATACACAGATAGAAGCAAGAGAGAGAAACTTAAGCTCAAGCTCAATAGCTGCAAAAAATGGGTCAGATCGTGAGAAGAAAGAGGAAAGGAAGACCAGCAAACTCAGATCGAGCTCACCGTAACTCCGCCGTTGCTCCACCGTCACCCGTTGACCGTCGGAGCACCCGTAGACGACGGAACGTCAGGTATAACTTTGACATCGATGATTATGTTGATGATGATGAGTTCTACAATAATTACGAAGATGATGAAGATGTGGTTATTGGAAGGAGAGAGAAAAAAATTAGGTTATCGTTATTGGAAGAAGATGATGATGAGGAGGAGGATGACTCTAGGTCAAATCGGCGTGCACCTCACGCGCCTCACTCTTCTTATGCTCATCACGCGCCTCCGTCTTCTTCGGAGGACGATGATGACGAGTTTAATCCGCTGAAGAAACGGAAACTTGATGAAGAAGATAATGAAATCGAAGAGGTAATTACTTGATTAATTAAAGTCAACATTGAATTCTGTTAACTGGATTTGATCAATTGCTTCTGTGTGTGTGTTTTAGTGTTTATATTCTGCTCACTGGAATTTAATTTCAGCTCAATTTTATACTCCGTAACAGAAATCGCAGCAATATTATGAGCACATTGTTTGTATGCACATTTGAGATTTATGCATAAATGTAGAATGTGCTTATTGTGTGTATATATATGTATGTAACGGTTGGGTCAACTGTAATAACAGAAAAAACTAACTCTCTCTCACACACACTACAGAATATAATCACGCTGTCGACCTTTCTCTCTCTCTCTCTCTCTCTCTCTCATTTCGTGTCACTCACTCTGTCTATCTGTATGTATAGGTATCTGCTGCCCTATGTAATTTTATAATGTAGCTGATTGACTAATGTTGTTATAATGTCTATGTGTATAATATATGTTTCAAAATTGTGCGGATTAATTCTTATATTCTAACAGATTAGAGGAAGAAAATTGGATGATGACGATGAAGATGATGAAGAGGAGGAGGAGGAAGCGGGAGGGTCGGATTACGATTGTGGTTCGTTAATTCGGGTTTTGTTCATTGTTTATTCTTCAGCATTGTGTTAGTTTTGTAGTTGTTACTCATGGTTCATTGGGATATTGAATTTAGGGACAGGGTCGGATCGTTCGAAGATTGTACCACTGCCGGATAAAAAGACTCTAGAGTTGATCCTAGATAAACTTCAGAAGTAAGTATGATTGGTTTGATTGATTGGAATATGTTACTTTTGTGTTCGTTCGATGTGTAATTATGTGATGGATTAATTGTGGCAGAAAAGATATTTATGGGGTCTATGCTGCGCCGGTTGATCCTGATGAGGTAGTTTTGAGTTTTTCTTAATCTTGGTATTGTTTTTGTGATGATTGAAATTGATATAACGAATTTTGTTGCTTGTATCAGCTTCCGGATTATCATGATGTGATTAAGCATCCAATGGACTTTGCCACTGTGAGGAAAAAGCTTGCAAAAGGATCATATCTAACTTTGAAAGAATTCGAGGTTAGTTTATTACAGTATCTTTTTCATTAAGGGTTGAATGTCTGAGTGAATGAAGGGGTCCAGTTACTTGATTAGTAGTTCTTATGGAGTTAAGATTTCTATATTTTTTCTGAGTTCTTGGTAACACCTGATGATAGCATTTTGACATTGTGTTTGGTCTTCCTGAATATATATGGTTTCTTGTCATTGATCAATTCTAAATTTTAAATTCTCCTTTCTGAATAAGCTGAACGTGTGGTTTTATTTGAATGCAGAGTGACATTTATCTTATTTGCTCAAATGCAATGCAATACAATGCACCAGATACAGTTTACTATAAACAGGTATTCACTTTTGACGTTTCCATGTTTCCTCTTTTTTTGTAACAATCTTGTTCAGTTTTTGATCTCACCACTCTAATAATTTGGGAAGGCAAGCTCTATTCAAGAGCAGGCGAAACTCAGATTCCAGAGGCTAAGGGCTAATGTTGATAGATCCGAGATAGAACTCAAAACAGAAAGGAAAACGTTACCAAGTTTCTCTTTGCCTAAAAAACAGTTAAAGAAGTCAGTGGGCCAGACCACACAAGACTCTGTTGGCTCTGAAACCTTCTCTGGGTCCACTGTTAGAACAGGAGAGCTACCAAATGGTTCATCAGCTCAGACTCCTGTAAGGCAGAATAGTTTCTCGGGTTCCGTTGTTAGAACAGGAGAACTACCAAATGGTTCATCTGTTCAGACTCCTGTAAGGCAAAATAGTTTCTCTGGTTCCATTGTTAGAACAAAAGAACTACCAAACTGTTTACCTGCTCAGACTCCTGTAAGACAATATAGTTGTGATGTTGCTGAACATTCTTCCTTACCAGATGACAATTTAGATAAAGATCAAGAACTACCACCAGGTATCTCGCTGCATTAACTACCTTTGTTTCTAAAATCTTTTCCATGCACGTAAACTGTAAAGATGTTCACATGAGATTTAAGAAGTGCAGATTTGGGTTCACTATAGATGTTCAATTTATGTTTTGTGTTATCACTAACGGGCCATATAAAAAATACGTCAAATAGGGAACTATTATAATGCCTCGAATGGGTTAAACACGTTAAATGTCATCCATAGTCTAAATTTGATGCACGGAACCTCCTAAATTGTTTAATTTTAGATATTTAGATTTGTTTCATAATATAAATTGTAATCATATTTAACACATTACTCATTCATATACTTTTTCGATGGACTGTATATACTGCACCTTTTCAGCAGGAAACAACCCGATTTGCTTATAGTTAAATACACTTTTTCACGTAATACAAATATTTCATGCAGGCTTTGAGTAATTGTTGCTGAAATTTTGTTTAGTTGTATTTGCTTATTTACTCCATCTAATATTAAAGCCCTCATTTAGAAATTATATTCACCGTGCTGACTTTTTTATATACTAATTTGTTTATATAGAGAAAGATTCCATGCCTAAACTTGGAAGGAAACCATCAGTTCATGATGAAAATCGACGTGCAACATACAACATGGATGTCCAACCAGTAACTGATTCAGGCTCTGTATTGTCAACCTTCGAGGGTGAAAGCAAGCAGTTTATTCCTGTACGTCACGATATACTACATATTTTCTCCTAATCAATCAGTAACAATGGTTTGCTCATTCTTATGGTTATTATCTTTGGGCATCAGGTTGGGCTTCATGTAGATCTTTCATATGCCAGAAGCTTGGCTCGTTTTGCTGCAACTCTCGGATCCGTTGCTTGGAAAGTCGCTTCTCACACTATAGAACAAGCCTTGCCCGAAGGCGTCAAATTTGGGCGTGGATGGGTAGGAGAATATGAGCCACTTCCAACTCCTGTTCCATTGCCTGAAAACCGCTCCTTGAAGGAACCCAATTTTCTTGCACACTTCAAGATTCCTTCTGATATCAAAGGCAATGGAAAAACTTCTACTTTTACACGTTCTGACAATCATAAAGCACCTAAAAGCCTTGTTGCCGAGAAAAAGCTAATTGATGGTTTTAACCCTGGTATCCCTGTAAAGCAAGAAACTTTTAGGGAAACCAGTAAAGACCTGAGCCCAAGACCTTTCTTTTCTGCATTGCAAGCGAATCCTGCAATTTCTGGTTCAAATCTTATGCATCAGAACGCACATGCCGTGAACTTTACTCGACCTGAAAAGATGGGCCCACCACAAGTTGAACTCAATCATCCTCCCCCAACACATGCAAATGCTGCTGATTTCGTTGCAAGAAGACCCATTTCCAATGCTTCAGATATCCCATCACCTAGACCATCAAATCCCGTTTCAAGAAATGGAAATATTGCGTCATTTGCATCTTTTAAGCACCCGAACAGTAACAATGATGGATTTGCCCCAGGGAGACCAAGTAAAGGAAATCCGATACCAGTTGTTGTGGATTATAACAGAATGGTTCGCCCGGATAATAATTTTACACTTCAACACGAACAACAGGTCCTAAGTGACCCAGTTCAGATGATGAAAATGCTAGCCGAGAAAAGTCAACATCAACAGAATAACTCAAATGCTTTTGGTTTTGTCCCGAAAAGAGAGGATTCAAATAATTCTGCCTCAACCATTCAGCAATATCATTCAAACAGTTTTCCAATCGGCTCAAGACATGATGATTCAAGTAATGTTGCATTAACAGCTGCGCAGCAATGGATGTCATTAGGAGCAGGGGGGTTCGTTAAACCACCATTAACAGATAATCTAAACCCCCACAAACAACAAAGATCTTCTGAATTTATGTATAACTCGACTCGTGACCGCCAGCAACCTCAAGTTTCACGGTTTCGTGGTGAGTTTCCTGTTCCCGGAGTTCATATTCAGCCAGTCAATCCCTTCACCCAACAAGTTAGAACGATCAACGATGCTCAAGCGCATATCCAAAACAGAAATGTCGGTTTTCCTCAATTGGTACCAACAGATTTATCAAGATTTCAGGTACAGTCTAGTTGGAGAGGGATCAATCCTCAGATGCAGCAGCATCACCAGCAGCAGCAGCCAAGACCAAAACTACAAGAATCACGCCCCCCTGATCTAAACATTGGGTACCAATCAATCGGGTCTCCCGTGAGACAGTCCGGTGGTATGTTGGTTGATACTCAGCAACCTGATTTAGCTTTGCAACTCTAGAATCTGAACCATGAGACTGATGTATGCTATGCCACTGGCTAAACTGTGATCGGGTGTGTAGGTCGAAGAGAGAATGTGTCTAGTGCTGAGCTAAGAGAAAATATGTGTCTAGCGGCTGATGTATTGAATCTTATCAGAACTAGCGAGTCGCTGAGTCAATTTAAGAGCTTGTGTTGTGGTTAGAAGTTTTAGGTAGAGATCTTGTAGTTGCATAGTGATAGACGTAGTGTTGGTTGGTTGGTAGATGGAATTACATTGTTGTTATAGCAATTTTATAGTTGTATTAGCATTGGATTTGATTATTCATCTACTACTAGTTTAGACTATGACAAACCTCTTATCAAGCGGCCCATAAGCGATGTCCCGGAGTTGGTTCCTACAAATCTTGAAGATCTAAAGTTTTACAATTAGAGAATGTCCAGTAATAGATCACGATTTAATGAAAAAATTGCAGGTTGAAATGAGTTGGTTTAGGTTGAGTTATAACTTTGAGTTGGTTTAGGTTGAGTTATAACTTGTTTCCCAACGGTGTGCTTTAAAATTCATCTAATTCTGTACATTCCTTTCGCATAGTTCTATCAATTTATTGCATTTGATTACAGTTATTTAGTATAATCAATAAAACTTGACCCCGTCCTTAAGAAGAGGTTAGTAAAAATAAGCCGAAGGTTATGAAATTGCCTGAAACAACTTTTGGCATTTGTTTTTTTGGTACGTTTGTAACATCATAGAAACAGAATAACATGATAGAGTAAACCAACTACAAATGTTCAGATAACGAAACTAAACGACACTTAAGAAGCAAGACCACATACTATTATTCCATGCAGACACCAGTAGTTTATATACTATTAGACCATTCACGCAAATTGCCAAGATGCGGAAACTAAACAAAGCAAGCACCAATGATAAAAGAATGTACATATTAAGCGTCATCTTATAACCATATTTACATTGTTTCTTCCTCGTATCCAGGCAACAGTTTCAGAGCAATCCAAACGTGTTCTCACCACTGTAGGTCATGTAGAGGAAACCATCCTCGTCTTTGTTGTCCTCATAGATGGCAGACATCATTGCAGCTGTAGATAGGTATTAAAAGGATATTAGAATACTCAAACATGCAAACTATCAGCTAACGGTAAGCCAAATGAGAGCAGGTCGGGTTGACCCAAAAAAACTTGTCTAGAAGTTCTAAACTAGTTATTATATAGATAACTAGGGATATGATTACTAAAGACATTATTTCAACCACCTAATATTTTAATTAGGAGGTTTTGTATATTAGATCTAAATTTTTGATAATACCAGTTCTATCCGTTACAGATAGTCAGATACCCAAGTATAGAAGCATACATGATAGCCGGAATCAACCCATTTTACAGGTTTTAGTGTCCTAAATGGGTCGACATTTCTGCTCTAATTAGTGTCGAAAAGATTTTGTACTAACCAGTAGGTGGGAGTATGTTCTTAACAAAGATAAAAATAGCCTTTTCAGCACTGAGTTTAATCCTCTTTCTGACAACATATACGAACTGTCCAACAGTGAGATCAGCAGGAACCAGGTATCTGCATATACCATCATGTAAATCAGTCAACGAGAGCAAGTGTATACATTTTGTGGGTCTCGTTTATTAAGTATCTGAAAATGAAGATGCGAAAACAGTAAATAGTGTAAACAAATGATGCTAGAGGTTGGTTGTCTCTTGTGCTTTTCAGGACGGCCAAGTATATCTTGAATACAGCATGTCTAGAATTCACTCCCGATAAAAAGCGAAAGCTATAGGAACAGATAGGATACATATAGGCTATAGCAACCACATCATAAGCTATATGATTCCAATATACTTTGTGATAAGAATGCAACAAAACTGAGGTCGATCAACCTTGATGAAGGTGATCAAAAGAAGTCAACCACACACGATACATGAAACAGAAACACAGTAGCATCACAAGATTAACAATGAACCAAGAATACAAAGATGTAACTAACTTTTTCTTGTCAATGTCAGGAATGTCACTTCTTTCAGCCTTCTCGACAATAACCTGTGTAAAACAAAACAAAAAAAAGGGAAAATATCATAATTGCAACCTATAACTTATACAATTATGCCAAAAATTGAAAATTTTCACATCTTATACCGGAATTCGGTCAGGATACTTTTCCCTGATCCGCGCAGCTTCAGCTTGGCGCCTCTCTGTAAGATTTCGGTTAAAAGTTCAATTATTATACTTAGTTGTTAGCACAAGACATAATTCCTGATCGTACAGTACAATAATTCCCAGCAATGCAAATTCATTAAACTCAATACATCCACCTATAAACTTCAGTTAATAATACTTTCAAATATTAGGTGAATCAATCAGTTTAATCACATAAGATACTGTTAATTTTAATCATCTACAATTGAAGAAATAAATAATTGAATATATAAGGTAAAGTACCGAGAGGATGTTCAAGTTTGAATGAGCTTTTAGCCATGGCGATCAAGTGGATGCAAACAACTGCAAAATAACATACGGATTAACAGATCGAATCGAATTAGGGTTTTGATCAAAATGGTCAGATTGTAATGAACGATTTAACTGAACAAGTAAAATGCGACGAAAGGACATGAAAATCGTACCAAAATTGTTTGAAATTAGTGAGAAATTGATGGAGGATTCAGTATTTGGATGCCGATCGGTGCCTCAAATTTTGTTTGATGATATTTCCCAGAATTAGGGCAAAAAGGAGTAAGATATAATGAAGAAAACTAGAAATGTGGATCATACGGCGCCGTTTTAGTATGGATACAGTCATGGGCCGACCCGTTTTTGTTCGGTGTTTTTTTTAACATAAAAAGTCTGGCTGAAAATGTAAATTGGTATAAAGCTTAAGGAGTGAAAGAGAAAACACTTAAAAGAAAAAGGGCTGGAGTTGTCAAAAGAGAAAAAAGGAAGCTTCCTAGGAAAGGAGGTAGAGAGAAAACCTACTTAATTGGGTAAATAAAAATCATTTACCTCATCCATCATCTATCTCATTAGACCTCCGTAACGCGCTGATGTGGCCCGCGTTGTCAGCTCCAGAACGCCAACGCGGCGTTCTGGACGGCGTTCAGCTCGGCGTTCTCACTCGATTAACGCCTCCGTTTTCCGCGTTTTGGTGGGACCCACAGCATATTTAATTTTCTTTTCTCTTTTTCTTTCGCGATAAATACCGAAAAAAAAAAAAAAAACGGTTTTTTTTTTTGAAATTCAAAAAGTTTCGAAAAAAACAAAAAAAAAAATAAAAAAAAATTAGGGGAGCGTGGGTAACGGTTCTTTTTCAAAAAAAATTAATTTTTTTTTTTTTTTTTTCAAACCACCTAACCCATTTCTCTATATAAACTAACACATTCTAACTCATTTTTTAACCCACTTCTTTCCTTTCAACACCATTTCTCCATCTATTTTCAATACTTTCAACACCATGTCCAACCCAAATTCCGACTACAATCAAACCAACAACCCGGAAAATATGTCGTACACAAACCTTATGTTATTCGGAACCGGAAACACACCCGGTTCGAGCGGGTCTAACCCAAACGTACGTCCAACCCAACCACCATACGGGTATTATCCTAACCCGAATTTTCAACAACACTATGATCCAACCCAACCACCATACGGGTATTATCCTAACCCGAATTTTCAACAACTACCGTTCCCGCAACCTTACCCGCAACAACCGTTCCGGCAACCAACTTTCCCGCAACAACCGGCTATGCAACCCGAACAGACGGATGAAGCACCAACCCAAAGATCCGGAAAACAAGTCACGCCTCAATCCAATAAAAGAAGCCATGCCAAAAAAACAGACGGGTCGAAAAAAACATGCAACAAACGGGCATGGTCGCCAACTGAAGAGGCGTGGTTAGCAACTTGTTATTGCGACGCATCCGAAGACTCTGAAGTCGGTAACTCACAAAAACGGGGTACTTTGTGGGGTACTATTGAAGAAAAGTTCAACGCCAACAATTATGGTTGGGTTCGCGGCGCCGACCAATTATCATCCAAGTGGCGTACACTTGACCGAATCTGCAAAAACTTCAACGGGTGTTATGAGTCGGTAAATCGAGCTTGGGGTAGCGGCCGAGACAACGGGATGATTTACGATCAAGCCGTAGCCGAATACTACGATACCTACACGAAGACATTCACCTCAAGGGAGGCTTGGTGGTTCCTCAAAGATCATCCGAAATGGAAGGCACCAAATCCGGTAGGTGGAACCGGATTGCGCGACGAGGACGAAGATTTTTTTGATCAGTCCGTTGATCTCTCTGCCGACCGAGAGAACGAGTTATTTGGGCCCGACCCGATTCCACGGCCCATGGGCCGAAACAGAGCCCGAAAAGCGGCCCGAAGCTCTGGTTCTTCCGATGCGGCGACATCTTCCCGGACAGGAACCCCGACCGAAAAGGTTGATGACACGATACAGGCTATGGCGAAACACAAGGCCGAATTGTTAGCCGCCCAAAAAGCATCGATTGAGGAGATCACCCGTCAGGAACGATTGAGAACTGCGTTTCAAGGTCTACAGTTTCTCAAATTCAACCCCGAAGAGATCCCGGATCCAGCTGACCGTGCAGCGTTCGCGAAGATGAAGAAACAGTTTCGAAATGAGTTTGCGGAGTTCTACGATGCCGACGAGGACAACGAGGATGACGACGAGTAGTTTTTAGTGTGTTTAGATTTTTATGATTGTAACGTTTAATTTCTTAGGATTGTAACGTTTTATTTTTTAGGATTTTTATGATTGTAACGTTTTATTTTTTAGGATTGTAACGTTTAGATTTTTAGGAATGTAACGTTTTAATTTTTAGGATCGTATTGTATTTTAAAATTATTGTGATGTATTTTATTTTTAAAAAGTAATGTAGTTCATTTTTATTTGAATTAATGTATGGTTTTTATTTTAATTATTGTGGTGTATTGTATTTTTAATTAAAATGTTTTGTATTGTATTTTAAATAAAAGAAAATTAAATTTAGTTAGTTAGTGGTGGGTCCCAGAATGGAGAAAAAAAGTGGCGTTCTGGTGTTATGATTAGGGGCGTTCTGGTGTTATAGTTTGACGCTGATGTGGCGCTGATGTGGCAGCTGAAAAAGTGGCGTTCTGGTGTTACGGTTACGGATGGTCTTATCTACAGAGGTAGAGAGAAAACAGTATATTATATTGTTTGTTAAAAAAAAAAAAAAAAAAAAAAAATTAAAAATTAACAAATTTACAAACATATATTTAATCGTTTTACTTGGATAATGGATAGCCCTAAAAAGGTTTATAAGGCTATTACGGAGTGTGACATTATCGTAAATGTTCAGCATGACGGAATAGGTGGAGCAGCTAAGGTCTACAATCTTACTGAATCGGAAGTGAAGGACATTGTTTCGAGAGGAATACAAGATCATGAAGACATCATAAAAAGGCATCAACAGACCGTATCAAGACTGAAAAAGCGAATGGAAGAAAAGGATGATGGTGGTAGTAGTGTGGAGCTTGAAGAAAATTATTGCTATATGTGTAGTGAGAGGGGGCATGTAGCTAGTAGGGACTGTAATGGTGTTGCTTGCTACAAATGTGGTCATATTAAGCATACGATAGTCGACTGTAAAGTGAGATTTGTTCGAGATGTTGGTAGCAGTAGTGCTATTTGTTATTATTGTGGCATGCGTGGGTACAAGACTGTTTGTTCCCTGTGCGGTTCAACAGAGCATCTGGGTCAGGACTGTTACTAAAGATGATGATCGATCAAGATTCAAGATCTTAAGTGTGATGATCACATGTATGCATGTGTTTTTATTTTAATTTAGATTAGATGTTTAATGTTAAATATGATGTTTGTAGATTAATGGTTATGTTACTAGTAGTAGTATTATATTATATGATATTATATATATGGGTATGAATGAAAGTAATGCAAAATTAGAGTTTCTATCATGTTGCTTTATTTGTTCACTTTTATTATGGTATTTTTTGTGACTAGTGATAGATACAAGTTTTTTGATGCATACAATCTCTTATAATATTTATTGGAGGAGTTTAAATGTGTATACATTTTTAAAATAATTTCAAATGATTTAATCATACCCTTTAAATGATGTTCATAAAATGATCTTAACCGTTGATTTACGTTAACAACAATGTTTACGTAATATCTCATATTTGATCATCTTATTTTACCATCTTAACCCTATCTTATATATATGTTGCGTAATTATAGGAAGGCAAATGATTTAAATTTGAAATTTTAAATTCAAATGTTTAATTTTCAAAACCAAAACTGAACTTTGAATTTTTCAAACTAAAAATGCGTAATAATAATAATATAATATAATATAAATATAAATATATAAATAAGCCAACAATTTTGGGAATTTATTAGATAAAAAGAAATCTGACATATTACGAGGAACAAATCACGGCACCAAATAACAAACGCCCTCCTTCAGATCCGGGGGAAATTGTACCAGAAGAATCGAATCTGCACAAAACTAAACCCATCGCCATCTTGTGTTGTGTATTTTTGTTTTAACATAAAAAAAAAACCCTCAAAGCTCCCCTAAACCCTGAACCTTTGCTTCTCGGGCGATTTTGACGATTCACATAATTCATCATCATGACAACCGATCCTCGTCGTTTGTCCTCCCTCTCAGGCGACTTCATTCCTCTGTTTCGATTCCGGTGATTACGACGTTTTTTCTCCAGGTTGTGTTTCTTGATTTATATTGAATTTTAAATTTAAAGTTCGGATATAATTTGCGAAAAAACCAATTATATGTTTTCGTTCAGTTCATCTTCAACCGATTCCTTATTTTGAGCCTATGTTGATGTTTTAAATAAAATGTTGGGCTAATTATCAACCATGATATTAATGTGTTTTTCTTAGCATTGATAGTGTTTATTTTTTCACAATTATCTTTATTCTTACAGCTGTTTATCTGAGAACGAGTTCAATTCGGTTATTTGTGTTCATTGTGTTCATTATAATGTCAATTACAAAATAATAGTGTACATCTTGAACCAGATTGTATAAAGTTTGTTAACGAGCTACGTGATATTTGCAAAATTGTTTGTATTTAGTATCTTCATGTGATTTGCATAAGATTGTATTAGAATAAGGATTATAACCCAATGGCTAATTTGATGGAACAACTAATGAAACCCAGTGGTTTGGTAGATATAATATCAATATCAATATACAATGGATACTCGACACCCAATGTTCATCATGATTTACTTTTTTTTAGATCTTTTGTATTGTTTTTCTTAATGTATGACAGTTTAATTGTAATCTGATATTTAATTGTTTTGTATTTAACTTGTCGTCTAATGGTATATTAATAGATACGCAACTGCAAACGCACCGACTGAAGCAATTCATGCATTTCAGATATTGGAGAAGTTCAAATTCAGTCCTGATCAGAAGGTATTCTATACACTTCTGATTTCCTATGTAAGCATGGAAACGTTGAAGAAGCGGAAGAGTTCAGGTTTATAAACTCGAAACTTTTTCTGCTTGAAACTGAATCGTTCACCAGGTTTGATGTTTATATGTAGTTGCGACTCTCTATTTATCCATCTTAAAACCTTAATCAATGATTTCATATGAATGTTTTTATCAATGTTTGCAGTTAATAAATTGATTAGGCTTTTGATCGAGAATACAGAAAGTAATATTTTTTAATTTTGTGATTTAAGCTCATGATATATTATATGATATCCTCGCTCCTAATTGATTGAACATGTATAACATATATATGTGAAACTTATACAACACACTTGAAATATTTGTGTTTATAGATTTTGTTTTGATACTTTGCAGATAAATATCATGCTTTAATCTTTCATTTGATTGGCATCATCATTCACATGACTGTATTATAGTTGGGTTTACTTGTGATTTCATTACTTTATGTATTTTTTGTAGGTGCAATATGGGTTCAAAACACCTAGAAGCCAGGCGTCTTTTTATCCCAGTTTGTTTCTTCTAGACTCTCTATCAAATTGTTGTTAATGTAGTTAATACGTGAACAATTATGCTTAATGTATTATTGCTTTTGATTTTAGTTTTCAAGTCAAAATCTATGTTATATCATAGTGTTTACTATCTTCAATTGGGCTCAACTATTCATGGTTGCTCCTAACCAATTTTTTCCTATGGAGAAATGATGGGTATATACTTACCTCCTAATATTATCGTGCATGCCAAACCAGAGAAGTTTGATAATGATTTTCATGCAACTGATCCAAAGGCAAAGGTGAAACCAAACCTCCTATTTTCTTGTCCTGTTTCTGACCCATTCATTTTTCCTCATATATTTAATGTGGTTAATTCACAATGCATACGTGAGTGATTATCTGTGCATAGATTTGTTTGATCGGGTCTTTTCAGCTATTATCACCAATGCCTTTGGATTTGTTGATAAATGTCAAGCTCTTGTCTATCTACTGGACCCCATAACAGGATGTTCAAACTAAGGATCAACATACATCTGAGATGGCAATTGGAATGAAGAGAAAGCCACCACCTCTAACATATAAATAACTATGTGAGTTATTTCAGAGACTTGAAAAGAAGGATTTCTGATGAAGTTGAAGTTGATGTCAATCGCTGATTTAGCGAGACAATAACAGTAATCATGAAGTGAAAAAGTCAAAAGAATACCACCAGATCGATTGACTGGGAACCTGCAAGACCGTAGTTTGGAAGGAACACGAGGTGGTTCTAACTTTAGAGGGTGAGAATTTGATAATAATGTAAATTTGTTTGGCATCCAAAGGAAATTACTACAATTGGAGAGACAACGGAAAAGTTATGTACATAAGGGAAAGTTATGTACATGACTGTTATTAACATTCATCAGAGGGGGTAAAATGGGTGGGCCATTAAGCAGGTCAAAAATGGATATTCGCTGCTGGTCCATGAAATGGTAAGTAAAATTACAAAATCTACTATGTTTATCTTTTCCCTTTGTTTATTACTCCGCATTATTATTCGTATTATATTATAGGTTGATATCTGAATGACAAATCTAGATTTTTCATGTGTTTATTGCTGTTAATATTTAAAATAATGGACCAGATTTTGAAAGATGGAATTCTGATGTTCTCGATCCAGTTATACTTTCTGGTCTAAACGACAGGTGTAGACACTTAATCTGGCAAGTATGGTCTTTCAAGGTCTAAATCTTCCTCTACAACTATTAAATGAATAATGTATCTCCAGTATACATAAAAATGATGACAGGTGCGACTTAAAGGCAAAGTTCTAACTCTTCACTTGCTCAGCGGTAGTTCACCTATCGTATGGGTTAAGGTTCGTTGAAGAATCAAGTCATCAACAATTCATATGATTTTGAAAGCTTGTGTCCTTTATATAATGCTTTGGTTCAGACACACTTTAGAAGGTACATAAGTTTATCCATTAGACTTTACGAATGATTATTTTCTCCAGTTATCATATTATATAGGTTGTTATGTGAATAT
Source organism: Helichrysum umbraculigerum (assembly GCA_949592205.1). Classification (NCBI taxonomy): domain Eukaryota; kingdom Viridiplantae; phylum Streptophyta; class Magnoliopsida; order Asterales; family Asteraceae; genus Helichrysum; species Helichrysum umbraculigerum. Next base: position 159,271,578 of record CATIUR010000004.1, on the reverse strand, counting down.
AAAGATTCACATTCTGTGGGTTAGTGATGTAGATTAAGTATATCTAATTTGATGCTCTTTTGGATGTTATTTATGCTCTCCTATGTATTTTTTGGATGTTATGTTATTACTGCTACGTAAATACATGATTTTGTTGTTTGTATGTCTCCCAAGTTTTTCCCCTGGTTAGTGGGATATGGTGATGTTTGAGACTTTGATCTCATATATTGATAATTTTATTAATTATTTGAAGGATGGTACCAACTCCTTTGGCTATTGCTAAGTGAAGAAGTAAGATCGACAATTTTAAGACCATTTGCAATTTTTCATGGTAACGAAAACTGATTCTATCTAAAGGTATATTTTATCTAACTTATGCCAGGTTTGTATGAGTTTCGAAAGATTAATTATTTATTTATTTATTTATAAGGAAACGTCAAGTTTTCATGTTGATTTGAAACAGGGTATAGTTATGTATCCTTGATCCATCATGTTTACGGTTCACATGGGAATTTACCAATCAGAAACAATAAAATTCATGATTGAGTCCACTTTTTCGTTGGCAAATTCATACTAAATTATTGAGCTCCTAAATGAAAGCAATAAATTACTTAAACGATTTAACTAACCTTCTTAATAGAACAAGAAGACAATTTTAATGATTGTATTGGTGGACTTTTGTAGAAGCTTAATAGTTTTCTTGTATATCAGGTGGCATCTAAACAGAAAATAAGGATCAAACTGAGGATCATATACCGGGTGACACTATTCAAAGATTTATGCAACCAAATCATGGATGTTGCTAAAACAACATGGTTGTAAAAACCATAGGTCATGTTCCGTTACCAACCAATAATAGAATTTTTTTTTGTGTGCTTAAGTTTCCTCAAGTTTGTCTAATGCAAGTATTCACTTTGAGATCAGAACCCATCAACGGATCATTGATATTTCATACCCGACTGCACAGACTACCGACTTTTTGATGCTGGTTGTTTCTTCTTGCTTGTGTCGATGCTGAGGTTAAGCAATAGAAAAACATATGGTAAGCCCTTTTTTGCCAATTAATGTTTGTGAATTTCTTTATTATATCATTGTTGATTATCAGAATATATTTTTGGGAAGTGTTGTTGTAACCACCTAATCTTGAAATGATGGGTTATGCATTTCAAATTGTATAGTTACCCCTTCAGATCAGAAGTCACAACTGCTTTAGCTATTGTAACTTTTGAAACCGATGGTGTCTTAAAGGTCTTTCATATCATTAGCAAGAAAATCCTTTTGATAAAAGTTGTGGTATGTTAAAATTGCATTACCTTGTTAGTCTATGCGTTTTAGATGGGTACTTATGTGCACATGTAATTTAATAGTGATTTATTACAGATTGGACATTACTATTTAAGGTTTTCCCGTATCATATTTTTCTTCTTTCGAGGTGGCAACACCCGTTTCTTGACGTATCATGTCGTATTCTATTATATGGTAGGTAGTCCAACCAATTAGACATTAGCACTATAAATCTATTCTGATATGTAGGTGATCTTATAAACTTTTTAGATGTGATTCATTAGAGATACTTCCATAATCCAGCATCTATTATCTGTTAAATTTTTTTGTGGGTCATTAGGTCCCATCGTTGTACTTTCCTAAATTAAAATACTGATGCTCCATAACTTTTATTTGGTCCCTGTAAAGAACACAATGACATAGTATATACCAGGTAGTCCGGACTACCAAAGGAGGCATTCAAGTTTTTAGATCAAAATTATTGAGTATACCGTATTATATCAGGAAATTCATGTTTCGAGTTTCAAATGGTTATCATGACGAAAAAGGGATCAGTGGCATGGTAACGATGGATCTCAAACTCAGGTGCATACTGTATGGCAGCTGGTATAGACGAGAGGGCATAACGTTGATATGTGAACACGTTTGAGTTTTGAACGGAACATGACGTTGTATGGCAGCTGGCATCTGGTATAAATGAGAGGGCATAAAGTATGAATCTAGCAAGTCATTTGGTGTCTCGAACAAATTGGTGAGTATTTCTATAGTTGTTTTTAAGTTTTAAGTGGGTTATTCAATGTTTTATTGGGTAGAACAAGTGTTACGGATCCATAGCAATAGCCAAAGTACCATAATGTAACTAATTATCATTGGTTCATATATGTTACTGGGAATTATTATGGGTCGGTCACCGATAGATCAATTTTTTTTATTTAATATTCCCAAAGACTTTTTTTTGTTCATCAATCAATGCATGTAGATTAAAGTTTATCGTATTCAACGCAATGGTCATACTCATATACACAGTTAATGCTCTATTTGAATTTATATGTAATAGTATAAAATATATAATGATAATAATAATATATTGATATGAAACCACAAAGTCCATTTGTCACGGTGTTTAGTTTTTGATTTTGCAATTTAATTTTTTACATGTCATTAATTTTGTTTTGAGAGCCCATTTGGTCTAGATAGTCACTCCATTTGATCACACTCATTCTCATTATAATCTTGTGTTCTCTTCAACTTTTGTTGGGGAATAACATATTTATCTTATATAATAATTATGTTATTTTGTCAAAATAATAAAAAAAATTAACGGGTTAGAAAAAGGACAAATTACATGTCCACAAATCAGTTACATATGCTAGGGAACGGATTTTAACCCGGTCAGGTCACACATGTAAGGCATGAATCATGAATGGTTGTGATGGAATTGATATAATCAACGTTGATAGGAACCACACTTCACCCGTTTGTGAAATATAATGAACCTTAATAAGCTTGGTATTTTGTAAAATAAGTATAAACCCATATGAGCTATAACGTAGACGTGAATGAGAATAAACAATCGTTTATTTCAAAGTTAACAACCAAATATTTCAAAACAGAAATATATACGTAACACATATCGATTATTTTACTCTTCTTGACATCTACAATATATAGGACATTCAAAACATTTTTGCACTGTCATATGTCAAATAAATATTATGTAATAAAAAATTTATAATATAAATTTTGTATTAAAATCATGTGATATCCCGCGAATTCGCGGGTTATGATCTAGCATATATAAACTTTGACGTTTACTTCCACATATTTTAGGAGTAAAATGACATCACAAATATATATATTAATAGTTCACCACAAATCTGTTACCTTCAATGACAATTTTTTTTTTTATCGAGGATTGTCTCCTTTGCAGATACATTAATGGGCTTATCGTGCAACTATGTTGGATCTGAGACATTTTTGTTTAAGGTTATAAGCATTTGAGACAAACTAGAACAATCAACTTTCACTGGGGACGAGAAATTTTCTTATTTGAAGCTAAGAACTACAACACAAGAGGTACATACCTCTATGTAGGTTTAAATGGATTACGTCGAGCTTTTCCATGGTAAGCTCAATCCTTCAGTATACTTATAATCAATTAAAATCCCAGTCTTGCAGGACTTGAGTTGGCTTGAAAATTTGATTGCTTTAGCTCGTGTGGTTGTACATATTAGTGATCGAAGGTGGAAAAGGGAAAGTTTGTACAATTTATGTGTATCTGATTGGATCAGCAAGTTCTTAATTTAGTAATTGTATGTTAGTTTGTCATTGTTAGAAGACATGTTATAAACCTTCGATTATGTAATTCAAATTACCAACCGTGAATGATAACTTAAACCATTGTAAAGAAGCTAACGCAATATGAGAAGGCTATGGGAAATCAGTGCATAGCAGTTGTGTGTATACCAAAAAAGGTCAATTGTATATCAAGCATTATGTCGAATAATTGATTGTATATTCAATGTCTACTACTTCATATTATCATAACTTTTGTTGTAATATTTTAATGTTGTAGCCCGCGATTTCGCGGGTTTTGATCTAGTAACTTTATATTGGTGACAGAAAACTAATGTACAATCACTTGCATTCTAAGCAGAATAGACTTTCATCTTTAAGTGGGAAAAAGAAAACTGGGCACAAATGCACAACTATAGTCTATATAGCACAAATGAACTAGTACATATCTTTTAACTTATAATTATCTTTAGCATCTATAAAAGAACTAGTTTTATACCCGGGTGCTGCCCGGTTAAATGGCTGCTATATAAATTAGTATAAACGTAGTAGTTCAATTTCTATAATGATACAATTAAATTGCTATCGTTTTATATACGGTTGGTTGAAAACGGATAAAAGGTAAAGTCATATACATAAAAATCATAACAATACCAAACATAAGATTTCAAGTTGATATATAGAACACTCAATCCTATTGAATCAAATTACCAACAAAAAGAAGGTTTTAAGCATACAAGATACAATAAGAACTTTTGCTACCTATATCAAACAATATTTCACACTTCATATGATACAATATCTCTGTAATTTGTTTAGTGCATATGAAAACATGTTGGGAAATTTTTGGTTCGTTGACCTCATTCTACCTATTCTAGTTTTAGCTATCCTTATACATTTGACCCGTTAACAATAAATATAACCGAAAACTAACTATCATATATAAAGTTGATAAAGTTCATCCACGATCTTCATTTTTTTTTGTAAAAGTCCAAGTGAACACTAACACTCCAAAGATTCGCATTTGCTACATGTGGCATATACACTAATACACGTAGGTAGTGAATCTTTTTCCATAAATCTTCAAATTATATTCCATATAGCAGCACCTTTAGGATGCAAGAACACTATCTTCAAATTATATTCCATATAGCGGCACCTTTAGTTGTATAAAGAGAGTTAGTGAGTCAAATTATTGCCATCCAATTATTAGTTCTTATAGTAATCCACATTTTTCAATTGCACGATTTAGAAAGTTTTATGGTAATAAAAATAAAATTTAAGCGACAAACCCAAGTTGAACTTTTCTTAAGCTAAATAGGTCGAAGTTGACCTCAGCTTGAGATTTCATCAAGAAGCTCATTTTCTTGATAGCTCCAACTGTATGATAATAAGTATTGATATTATGGTAACACTTGGTCTTAATTCTACTTGACTATGTTGTTTTGATATCATGGTTTGCATATTTGGACATCGCTCGGTGTTTTGGTACTGTATTAATCTACTATTAGTGATTTAGTATAGTCACTTTGTGTAAGATTGTATGGATCAAGCCCATTGGGTTGCACTCATATATGACTTGGGTATGCCTTCAACTGCTTTCATAATTACATCGTTGCTACTAAATAAGTATTTTCACATAGAGTTTACATTTAAGAGGTAATTATTTGTAATTATAAAACACAAAACTTATATCTACATTGTTATACTTACAAGATTTGTCAACATAATCTTATAATTTTAGTATGTGTCAGACCGTTACAGGTAACTCGTATGTTGTTCAAACCCCTCTTTGTGTTAACTATGTCCGATTTCTTTTTTTCTTTTTTTAAAAAAAAAATCATGCTTCCATAAATGTCTTTGCCAATTACTTGAATTATTTTTTCCATATATATGCATAAGTTTTCTTGGCCAATTAAAGATCAAATATTAGGCTTGTGGATTGTCCTATAACAAATAAGAGCAATCTTTATGTTATGCAATTGGAGATGATAATAGTTGAATGATTGTTCGAAAGTATTTGATGAGGTAAGCACATTTTAGCTAATTCATTCGTAAATATCCAAACTTATAAGGGTGGGGATCAGAGGAGCAGGTCCCTTATGAGGGGCAGAAAAGGCAGGCTTTTAGTCAACCAAAAATTGACACATGTCACATTTTTCTTGCATTAGGGACTATTTTGCAAATTTGAAAAATTTAGGGACCTACCCGAAAATTTATTTAATAAAAAAAATCAAAAATAAAAAAAAAACGTTTTTTTTTACGAAAACCAAATTACCATTATTTTTTACTGCATTTTGCATGTTCAGTACTGCATTTTATATTTGTTCCTATTGTTATAAAGCAATTTTTTATAAAATGCAGTAGAATGCCTTTTTACAACATATGAACATAAAATGCAGTAAGTAGTGTAAAATGCAGTCAAAATATTTTTTTTGTTGCTTTTCCTATAAAATGCAGTTGTGTATATTACAATGCTGTAGAAGTTTTTTTGTGTGTAAAATGCAGCATAATTCACATTAAAATGCAATCAGATTGCAGTAAGAGATATTAAAATGCAGTATAAGAATGTAAATGAAGTGATTTTTCAAGATCTCCTTAGTAGATCTAAAATGCAGTAGATAAGGCTAAAATGCAGGGGCGTTTTCCAGATCTACTTTTTGAGATCTAGATGTGAAAAAGTATATATAGATCGAATTTTTTGAGATCTAGATCTGAAAAGTATATCTCGATCTACATATTTCAGATCTAGAAGATGAAGGTGGTGGTTGACGGTGACGGTGAAGTGAGGGTGGTGGTGGCGGAGAAAGTGAACGGTGGTGGTGGCATAGAAAGTAAACGGTGGTGGTTGCGGAGAAAGTGAACGGTGATGGTGGACGGTAGCGGTGAAAGGAGGTGGTGGCGGTGATGGTGATGGTGGTGGCGGGCGGTGACGGTGTAAATTGAAGGTGGTGGTAGTGGTGGTGGCAGAGAAGGTGGCGGCGAAGGTGATGGCGGAGAAGGTGGCGGCGGTAAAGGTGACAACGGCGGTGAAATGAGGTGGTGTTGGTGGTGGTGGTGGTGGTGGTGGTGGTGGTGGTGGTGGTGGTGGTGGTGATTGTATGTGTGTGTGTGAATTGAGTGTGAGAAGTGAGAGAATTTGAGCGTTGTGTGTGAAGAGAGAGAGAGAAGATGAGAGTGCAAATGAGCAGATCTGTTTTTGATCCAAATTTAACCACCAAAAAAAATATTTTATCTAAATTGCATTATGGTCCCTCCACCCAAAAGTATTTGTATTTTAACCCTTCTGCTCTCACTGCTCCTCAAATTGCCCCTGCTCCTCAAATTGCCCCTGCTCCTTTGATCCTCTTCTAACTTATAATTGCAAACTAATGTATATTTTTAATTACCACTCGACTCTTTGGATTACGTTACCTAATTTGCTCTTCTTAGAAAATAAATGTCATTTATTGTGTTTCTTAAACTATAGTTTCGCTATTTACTATAGTTTGAAAAGGTTAATCATGATAAAATCATAAATAACGTTAATACGAATAAGATTCGTAGCAGAAATCATCGGGTAAAAATATACTCCCTCTGTTCGATTATAAGTATTCTATTTTGACTTTTTGAAGTCTTTCTTTTTCAATTTTAACATTGAATATTTCTGTTTGTGCTATGCAGCGGAAATGATTTTTGAAAAATCGATCATTATGATTAATCATTTCATAGTTAATACAAATAATATGTCATAGATCAAGTAAATAATATAATAAATTTGGTGTGATATCTATGAAGTAGTGTGATTATAAAAGTTAGAATTCGTTTATTGAAAGATAATTTATGTTGAGCCACTGGTCGCTGACCATGATGAAGTCACTGGTCGCTGATCAACTCAACTATACACTACTCGATGAAGAAATGGATTGTATCGAAGCTGCTGTTGCTAATGATAGGTTTCGCTGATCGTCATTCATTCTGTTCGATATTCTGAGGAAGATTTAAAGCTCAACTTGGTGTGTCGCTGATCAACGTCAGCGAGAGCATTACTTCTTCAAATCAATAAAGGCAAAAGTCACTGCCAGAATAACAGCTAGTCACTGAAGATCTTTTGTTCAATTCATTCTACATGAGCTTGTTAGCTCGCAGTGAGTGAGGAGGATTGCTGCATCTTCAGTGACTATTCAATAAAGCCTCTCAATCATCTAGTACTAAAAAGTACTGTACTTAACTATACATCAGCAAGAGTGTTCCAGTTCGAAATATGTCTGAAAGATTACGTGGCAGCAAGTGATTGGTTTAAAGGTAACGAGATATTTGCGGTAACAGAATTGGGACCCGCAGAATGTCGGTTTATCAGAGATCAGGACCAATCAAGCAGCTACACGTGTCTATCCAAGATCCTATTTTGTAGGCGATATTTTAGGAACTCTTGTAGTATAAATAGTTCAGTGTTTTGTACTATTGAGGCTAGTCGTCATATGCACCGTTCTTCTGTTTGTCAGAGAACTAGTTTGTCTAGGTGTGTATTAAGACTCAGCGAGGTTAACTATCAACGTGTATGTCCACTGTAGTTAATACTCTTCATTGTAATAATTTAGCTAAGTGTTTGAATTGGATTAACTTTGGTTAATCCATTCCGCATTCAACACTTCGTGAATTTAATCAATACAATTCACTTTCAGCTACTATTACTTGTCGTTCTTTGATTCTGTTATATCTTTAATCTGTTATTCCAATACCGTCATACTCTGTTATAGATAATCAATTTAAAACAAGCTGAAACACTTGGTAAAATCTGAAATTGTTTTAAATTGTATTCAACCCCCCCTTCTACAATTAAACTTTACACTTTGTGATTTCAAATCACTAACTAATAGTGATTACGGGACTATCAATTTATTTCTGTTTTCTCGTTATTTTATTGTCATTTCTTCTTTTTTAAAATACTTATTTTGTCCAGACTTTTTTAAACCGTGTTATAATATAAAGTAATTGGTTAAGAAAAGTGTAACGTCCCAGATTTCAGGAATTTAATTTCGTACGCGGGTATAATTTTTATTATAAAGTATTATTATATAAATGATACAATATAATAGAAAACGTAAGACGGTTTCCCAGTTCCAGAATGTGTATTTAATAAAAGAAAGGATTAAAATAGATGAATACGTGTGTTATTTCTCGTTCATTCCTATTTCCTCCAAAATACTCTAGAATAGAAAACAGAGACTAGAGAAAATCGCAGGAACTATTCTTCATCTCTAAATCATCAATTGTAAGCTAGTAATCTTCAAGTCTTCATCTTCTTTCCATTCCTAATCATTGTAAGTTGAATTCTCTTAAGATTTTAACCTAGTTCTTGGGGTTTTGAAGGGTTTCCATGGGGCTTTGGTTAATTAGTGAAATTAACACGAAATTAGGGTTAGGAATTGTTAGAATTGATGTTTATAAGTGTTATTGAGCTAGATAATGATTAAATTACAACACAAAAGTGATTAATTGGTGATAGGTGTTCTTGAATAATTATGGGGTTTTGGTTAAATATGTATGAATTAGTGTTAATTAGTTAAAAGTGTGATCTATAATGCAATTAGATTATAAAAACTATGTTAGAACATGAATTAAGTGAAGTTGTTCATAAATGGATTAGGTTAACCAAAGTGGAGGAGGGTTTAAGAATGATTAATGGTTTAGAGTTATGAATTCCTTGAATTTAAACATATTGTTATGTGATATGTGTATAGGTACTAAGAAGTTGGAAGTGTTACCTTTGGTAGTATATTGTGAATCATCAAATCAAGACTAAGGTGAGTATTATAAGGATTTCATCAAGTAAGTGGTAGTATGTATTTCCGGATTACTCTTGAGTAAAAGAAGCATACGATCATTTGAATTTAATTGTGTTTTATTTGTTTAAATCGTTACTTGTGGATTGTTATGATATGAATTGATTGTACATGTTACCGGATAGCTTCCGAGCTAGAGGTGGGTACAATCAAGTGGAAGTTAATTGTATTACTTGTATATGATTATAGTGATATGAATTGATTGTACATGTTACCGGATAGCTTCCGAGCTAGAGGTGGGTACAATCAAAAGTTAGTGATATGAAGCTCATGAAGTTTATGATGTAGAGTTGCTAGTTTCACTAGCATAGTGTTTATGTAGCTATGTTATGTATTATTTGATTAAATTGCTTATATGCTCACTAAGCAAAAGTGCTTATTGTTTAAGTGTTTTATGTTTTAGGTGAAAGTGGACAAGGAAAGGGGAAGGCGGTTTAAGGGGATAGCGTGGATTGAATGATATTAGAGTATGGCAAGTTTTCTCTTTGAAGTATCGTTTAGATAAGACTTGTGTAAAGCGCCCTTTTAAGACATGTTTTAAAAGTTAGTCATGGTGAGCCATGACATATGAAATTTTGATGTGGTTTGACTTTCAAAGTCACGAATACTTGAATATGATGTAAATTATGGTTTTAAAGTTTTAATATAAGTGTTTGAATTAAATTAGTGTTCATAGAATGGTTTCCTAAAAATGGAGTGAATCAATGGTCAAGTGTGTTTTTTATTTGAAATGAAGTGTTGACATGTAGTCAAACATTCCATTAGTCAATTATGGGTTGTGATTGGCTAGTCAATGGGTCAAAGTAGTCATTGTGGGTCAGCGGGTCAAAAAGGGTCGATATGGGTCATTAAATGCACTTACGGTCTAAAACGGATTAGAGAAGGGTTAAGGGTGTGATGAAGCATCTTACAACTTTGTTTTAATATGTATGATATGTGGTCAAAGGCATAATGTCTCAGCCTTCATGGTTTGAGACTTGGTATGTTCACAAAATGGTCGTTTTTGGGTCAAAAAGAGTCATACGCCAAAATCCCGTGTTATTGTGAAATTTGGAAAAGTGCAAAAAGGGAAGTCTTCATTTTGGTCATATGAAGGTGCACGCAAAATTTCAGGTCAAACGGATGCACGAGTAAAAGTTATGCGCGTTTGAAGTTGGTTAAAAAGTTGACTTTTGCTGACTTCTGGATTTACCCTAAGGAACGCGATCCTGACACCATTTTCCGGATCGCGTTCGCAAGGAAAAAATGGTAACCGAAAGTTTATAACTAAGGAACGCGATCCCGCCCACTTTCCCGGATCGCGTTTGACATTGAAAAATGAAATTTTAGGTCTTAAAAAGCTTGTTTTAACTAGGAATAACTATTAAGGTTAAACCATACATATGGGGTAGCCATGGGACATAATTAAGAGTGTTATAAACTGAAAGTGTAAAAAAAAAAAAAAAATGTTTATGTTTTCGGGGCATTTCAAAGAGTATAGGTGTTGATTTATTTAATTGGTTAAAAAAGATTGTTTCCAAAATAAAAAATATTAATGTGTGAAATGTTGACTCTTCCAAAAATGCATTACTATTGACTTTTCAAGGGGTATAGTTGGTATTTTCGATTGGACAAATAGTAAGTTATAAGCTAATACCCTAAACCAATTATAAGGGTTTAAGATTTAAGATATGTATATATATATATATATATATATATATATATGGATTGAGTTTTAAATGTATTTTCATTGGTATAATTTTCATCAAGTACTCCGTATTATATAACAAAAACAAAAATATTTAAGGTCAAATTTGAAAAAGAATGACTTTGAAAAGTCAAAACATGACACTTGTAATGGGATGGAGGTAGTAAATAAATTGTAAATTGCACCTTTTCGCATAAGGCACGAGTACTAATTGCGTATGGGCACCTTTGTGCTAAAGGCATGAGTACTAATTGCGTAGTTGTAGTATTGTTAGGAAAAGCAACAAATATCTTATGTATTTCCTTTTAACGTTTATCATATTATTATTCAACTTTCAAATGGGATATGCTTGGCAAATAATAATCGATGTTATATAGTAGCCAAGTTAATTGGGCAACGTCTGGGTAATAAACTAGTTTATGAGGTTTCAGTGTTGTTTAGTATTTTGTTTTGAAAGGATTACATTATTATTAAGTTTTGGATCATTTATTGGGCCAGTGATTGATATCGCGTAAAAAGTCACGTTTTTACTACCGATATCTATCTCATTCTGGAACGATTCTTGGCATTTCAACTCAAAAACAGTACAAATCAATAGTATTATGCCAAGATGGTCAAAACAAGGTTGCACGATAAAAATCAAGCAAAACGGATGAAAAACGAAGATTCCACACACGTTTGAAGATTCAAGACATCAAAACAAGATTTCAAGACTAAAATGCCCTTCACCAACATCCATTCCATCCAAGATGTTCGTTTTCAAAATACGAATCCAACAGAAGAAGAATCAACTGAAACGGATAAAGAATGAAGATTCTACGCCAGTCGGAAGATCCAAATGATTCACACGCAATATCTGGAGCTAGGGACCTCATCTCAGGGCCTATATTATGTCAAAATCTTCGTTTTTGAATTACGAATCCAACAAAAAAAGAATCGACGCAAACGGACGCATAACGAAGAAAATACGCACGAATCAAGAAACGAAGCGAAACGGGGCGGGTAGCCGCCGGCCGCCGCCGGCTGCTACAGTGTCGCCGCCGGCTACAGTACCCCCGTCTCAGTTTCCGTTTTTGGTAACTTTTGGTACCTGGTGCGCCTACTTTTCGCGTTGTACAGTACCCGGTGCGCCTACTTTTCGTGTTGTACGGTACCCGGTGCACCCTTTTGGCTACCTTTTTCTAATGTGCACCTCTTGATGCTTATGTGAGCCTAAACTCACCTATAAATAGGAGGCTTGGGTTCCATTTGCAAGACACACCATATGCACACACTTTAAGCATATTTCTTTCTTTCTTTACTTTCTCATTCTTTTGTATTACTTCAAGATTAGTATTAGGCTAGTTAGGAAGCTTGTTCAAGGTAGAACGAAAGTAAGAAACGCATTGTAATCTTCGGTGTATGCTCGGAATTGTGTCAATTAATTCAAGTCTACTTTCTCCCGCATTTAATCCTGGTTCTTTCTATCCTTATCTATCTCAATTAATTACGTTTATATTGATTATGCTAGATTTAGTCATTGCCATGATTGGAGAGTAGTATACTTGTTGTGTTTGTTTGCGATGTAGTTAGTTAATTATGGGATGATTTATAATTAAATATTAAAGATCGGTAATATTGCTTTGATCGTCTTATTGCATGTTCTTGTTTGATTGTTGCCTTAGGATCATCATAGTAGTAAAATATAAACGGTATTAATTATCGTCAAATAATATGACGGCCCTATTCGACTGTTACTCGATATAGTACTGGAAACACTTCAAGGTGGAGTACAAATGTATGGAAGTTGAGGAACGACCGAAGGTAGTCATATTACGAAACGATACAATATTATGAAGTAATATGATGGCCCCTATTCGACTGTTACTCAGTATAGCGTTGGAAACACTTTAGGTGTAGTACAAATACGTGGAAGCTGCGTAACGACCGAAGGTAGTTATATTACGGACTAATATATATAAAATGAGAAACCTAGTTTAATTAACCTTTCTAAATAGACTTTTAAACTTTAAATTAATCTATCGCCTTTCCACCAATTAACGTGATTACAACACCTTTTTAACGACGTCCAATTAAAAGGTAGTCAATTATCTGTGTCAATATAATTTGTCAAAGGTATGAAACTATGGAACCGCAAGGCTACATGGGGGATTATCATAGGACAAGACATGGCCAAGGTTTGAAGCGGCGGAACCACTTAAAGTGAGGAACGCTGTGAATAATTAGGGGATTTATTGGGTAGTCTTAAGCAAGGGCTGGTTTAAAGTCATAAATGAACTGTTTTAAATACATGAATCTGTTAGGATGACGAGGAATCGTTATATGATTCGGTAATGTCTAGTACCTTAAGATTTTGTTCCCGTTCATATGAAAGTATCATTAGACCTTAATTAAGATTTTGCTTATTATTCAAAATACTTTGTAATGTTACCATAACCTAGCTCCCGGTGTGACATGCTAATGGGATTTTAATTAGTAGGGAATCTAGTGTTTACATGCAAGTATTCAAGAATGATAATTAACTAATATCTTTCAAAATAGTTTCTCCAAATATCATCCCATAACTTAATTAACGAAATCTCAGCAAACACTATCTTTATTTTATCTGCTTTACGTTTTACTTTTATTTCGCTTTTATTTATTTACTTGCCTAAGTTAGTTAACATAAAAACCAAAACCCCCACTATTTTATAAACCATTCACTAGTTTGAAAGCCCTCATCTGCCTCACCTGAGTTTCAATTCAGTCGGTTTGAAGAACGACTCTAGGTCATACCTACCACTTGCTCACCCTTAGGATTAGCATTGTTAGGGAAAACTTAGGCCCCGCAATTACAAATTTAAAACACCCACTGTTGGTGCCCGGTTAGTAATCGTTAACGACACCGACCTGATCGGGACCCAACAAGTTTTTGGCGCCGCTGCCGGGGAACCAACTGTACGATCCTTAGGCGTCAAGATGAACTTACTCGCTAGTGAACCTTTATGATTAACTCTTCTCCTTAGACCCCTACGTCTTTCTTTGTTTTTCCTTACTTTTAGTACTTTTATAAATTACGTCATCCCTATCCACTCAACCAGTCAACCACCTGCCAACGAGACTATGACAGCTACACGTATAACTCTCGCTGAAAACTCTAAACCTCTTATTGAAGGTCGAGGAGGACCAATTGTCTATCCGGAAACTGATAGAACTTCATTTGAATTAAAACCACACATTGTTCAGTTAGTCCAAAACCTCTGTCAATTCCGTGGCCTACCAAATGATGATCCCAACTCCCTCCTTGACAAATTCATTTCCTTATCCAACTCTTTTAAGCCGATCGGGGTTAATCAGGACATAGTCTATCTATACCTATTTCCCTATTCACTAACTCTCAATGCACAAACCTGGTTTGAGGAACTAGAGATTAACTCTATAACCTCTTGGGTAGAATTAGCAACTAAATTTTTGGCCAAATATTTCCCCCCATCAAAACAAGCCACGTTTAGGTCCAACATCATAAACTTTCGTCAAGTGCATGATGAATCAATCTTCGATGCATGGGAGCGCTTTAAGAAATTGCTTAAGAAATGTCCAAATCATCGTTTTGAGCGTTCGGACCAGTTGCGCATTTTCTACAATGGTCTCTTCCCACATCACCGTCCTTTACTTGATACCGCCTCTCAAGGTAGTTTCATAGACTGTACGGCAAATGAAGCTTGGGGCCTTATTGAGAAAATGACAATACACAACCATGACTGGAACAGTGAAAATCACCCCTCACTAGTGAATTCACTTACTACAATCGGGAACGAAGCTATCAAAACCCTCACTCAACAAGTGGCAGACCTAACCAATGAGATTAAGGAATTGAAAAGTCAACCACAACAAGTCTGTCAAGTTCAAACCTGCCTTAATTGTGCTAATCTGAACCACTCAGCCCAAATTCCTGAGTCTCATCTAACACCACCCAACACTAACCATTCTCCTTACCCACCTACGAATAGCCCACCAACTTACCAACCCCAACCTTTGGAACCCTCTCCCTCACAAACCTCTAGTTTTGACGACACCCTGATACAAGTCATTCAAGGTCTCTCGGCTAGACAAGACCAAACTGATCTCATCTTAAGAGATCATTTGACTTTGTTAAAAGCTTTCGAATCCCAGTTAGGACAATTAGCACAACGTATTACCGCTAAACCTCAGGATAGTCCAACTAGTTGCCATAAGGAGGCTTCTCATATTCTAGCTTCTCAGGTAGCACATAGCCCACCTACGGTTTCTTCTCCGGTGAAGGAACCGCCTATTGTTCATTCGACAATAGATTTAGAGTCTACATCAAATAGGAAAATCCCATTTCCGGCTCGTCTTAAACAATGACCCGACAAGCTTAAGTCTTTTCAGCTTGATAGGAAATTCCTAGATACCGC
Organism: Helichrysum umbraculigerum; assembly: GCA_949592205.1. Taxonomy (NCBI): domain Eukaryota; kingdom Viridiplantae; phylum Streptophyta; class Magnoliopsida; order Asterales; family Asteraceae; genus Helichrysum; species Helichrysum umbraculigerum. The sequence goes on along the minus strand of CATIUR010000004.1, from coordinate 159,256,093 downwards.
CTCTGAAGTTCACTCCAAAAAGTACTTCAGAAAACTTCTTACAACCAAGGATAAGGTACCCGAAGTACCCAATGTTCCGCTGAACGAGGAATGTTCAGCTATTCTTAACAATACCTTTCCTAAAAAACTCGGAGACACCGGACCTTTTACTCTCCTTATTTCCATCTACAATTCAGGCATTATCCGTTCTCTCGCCGATTTAGGAGCTAGTGTTAATCTTGTGCCATACTCGCTTTACAAAAGGCTTGAGTTAGAAAATCTTCGACCTACCAAAATGACCATACAGCTTGCTGACCACTCGGTCAAATACCCTAGGGGAATAGCTGAAAATGTTTTAGTTAGGATTGACAAATTTCTTTACCCAGCAGATTTTGTAATAATGGATATGCAGGAAGACATACACATCCCAATCATACTAGGAAGACCTTTCATGAATACGGCCAAGGCAATCATCAACGTCTTCGCACAAACCATCAGCTTGCAGTCTCAGGGAGAAACCATCACTTTCCATATCGACAATCTAAATGCTGGAGAGCAAGCCGATATGTACATGATCTCCATGAAGACCGCCAGAGATGAAGAAACTGCAAAGTCAACAAGTGAAAATAAATCTAGCAAGGAAATGGCAATCACGCCATATTTCCCGATTGTCCTCCGACGAATAGGACAAGAGATGAAAAATGCATCAACAAACAAACCAACGATGGAAGAAATTGGGAAGATAATGATTGAAGAAGAAAACAAAAGAAGTACACTGCCAACTAATCCATTTACCACGGAAGAAATGGCGGGAGGTAACCACAACCATCCCTTGAGAAGAGAAACATTGGAAGAATATTCCAAACGCACAAGATACCAACCGCAAACCATCATGGATCACAAAGTGCTCGAAGAATTCATCCAAAGATTTGACAAAGCGGTAGAAGGAATTAGCAACGCAGTCAACTTGCTTGCTCCTTCCCCTACTGAACTGCAATTCTGTCAACAACAGAAACGGACTTACGCTAGGATCTACAATGCCTTTAAAAGATCTAACATCCCATTCACCTCAACACAATGGGAGATGTTGGGATCTATTAGAGCGCATATGAAAGAAACTACTGGACATCCAAGCAGTCGTGCCAACATCTTGACGATGAATGACCTCACATCATTGCTTGACTTGCTAAATAGAGAAGATCACCTTAGTTCCAAAGAAAGCGGATCTATGGTTATCAACTCCACTATTGAAAAACAAGTTGAGTTACTGAGTGAAGAACTTAGTGATCTTGTTTCGGAGGAATCAAGGCGCGAACGACCTTTTAGGGCCACATATGAATCACCACTTGATATCGCTACTTTTGTTACGATCCATCTACGGGAGATTCAACAACGGAAAAGTAACTCCAGAAGAATGTTCATATTCTACTCAGGATGCAAGGAGATACTTCGTCAGCTTACTCTAGTTTTCTCAGAATCCGACTTTCCATTCAGTAACCATCAGCACCGGCAAATAGAGAACCTGTGCACATGCATAAGAAGATTCAACGGAGACCCCAAGTCCGAAAATTATGAAGGCATAAAACTGCAATTCTTGGCATTTGTTTGCTCTCTCTGGCAAAACCCACCGCCAAAAGAGGTTGTTAAGACAGACACAACAACCATGACCGACCCTAGTGGGACTGTCACTAAAGCAGTCGACTACATCACCTTCGGACTTCACAGACTTGCAAGAACAACTTCAGAGCATCTTCAGAACTACAAGGAAGAATCAAGAGATAGCCCATTTGAATTGATTACGATAGTAGTCAATCATTTCATGAAAATCTATCCACCTCGATACACCTTTCCGCAACCTAGGGCCCACAACATCAACACAGTGGATCCCATGGATGCATCCATCTCCATCTAGCTAGGAGAAAAGAAGTCGAGCTATCGACTTTAAAAGAGCGCTTCTCGGGAGGCAACCCGAATTTTACATTTCCGCAATTTTACATTCCAAGAAGTGATAAAGTCTCCGACTATCTTTCACACTTGGATATACGACCAAGTTTCAGCCCGACGCATCAAGTTTTTGACGCCGCGCATTAAAGAAAAGTATATCCGACGTGTTCACACCTACGAGACCAATCACAAGAAGACTTGATCAAGAGTGAACCCAGCAAAGACGAAGTTCGGCAAACGCATACACTGCAACTACTGGGGAATACTTCTTTACTAGTCTCTTTCATTCGTTTTAAATATACCATATCCACTATGCTTATCACTAAGTGTGGGATTCAACCCCAAAACACACCGCTAAAAGAATACGTCTTAGATGTTTAAATTTCTAAATGTGGGACTTTATGCCAATCAGAACTTAGTATAACATCGAGGACGATGTTCCTTTAAGTGTGGGATAGCAGTAGTTGCACTACTGTTAAATGGATATTGGTATATGCTTGATTCTAAAATCGTTGCTCTTTATAAGACCTTGCTTCTCCATAAAAGTAAACAAAAATTTTCAAAATTGAGTTAAGAATATGTGGAAAAATGAAAAATTTTAAACAAAGAATGATTTACTTTGGGGAAGAAGGAAAAATAAAATACAAATTCTTTTGAAAAAAAAGTTTAGTAATCCCATAAAGAGCATCGCATGACTAAGCACACAACAACCCAACTTTCGATTCGTGAGGTATCTTGAGCCATATGAAAAGCATTCACTTTTAATGCTTCACTTTTTCGATTCTTGAGTGTGCCGATGTATGCGTTTAGAATCAGAACTTGCTCTTGCTATGCATTTCGAATCCGAACTGGTGAATCAAAAAGGAGATCGAATCACATCATTCTTGAACCCATCCATACACACAAAAATAAGTACGTTACCCCCTTTACCTACTCAAAAGCATCCCTCAAACTTCATAGAAAGTTCCAAAGATGAAAAAAGAGAAGTATTAAGGATATGACGTCGAAAAAAAAATATATCTTAGAAAATTCGAAGAAAAGAAAGTCAAATGGAGAAAAAGACTCCTCCCAAAAGAAAAAGGCGTCAAATCTCCCGAAAATTCAAAAATTTCAGCCTTCCGCTTCACCAAAAAGAAAACCTATGAAAAACCAACACAACCCCCTCTCATACCACCAACACTCCACTCCACAAACCCTACATCACCTCCCTTAGAATGATTGTGGCTAGATCGACTTCGCACTCACCTAAAAGGTAACGATTTGATACTCGATCAAGCCTATGACGATAAACGATACATGACTGGCGTTCTGAGCGATTGATATAATCGAATAGGAAACCCTAAACACTTTAAGTGATTTGAGTGACCACCTTGATAGGATCGCCTAGTCATGTATCCAAGAACAAAGATCACAAGCATGCTCCTAAAGATTACAATCCTTCCTTTTCAAAGAACAAGTACTTTATTTTTTTTCCAAAACCCCCTTAGTAAAAAGTTCCGCCTTAAAATATTTCATTATCTTCTTATCTTTAACCATGTTGAATACTAGTTTGCTTGAGGACAAGCAAAGTTTTAAGTGTGGGATACTTGATATCGCGTAAAAAGTCACGTTTTTACTACCGATATCTCTCTCATTCTGGAATGATTCTTGGCATTTCAACTCAAAAATAGTACAAATCAATAGTATTATGCCAAGATGGTCAAAACAAGGTTGCACGATAAAAATCAAGCAAAACGGATGAAAAACGAAGATTCCACACACGTTTGAAGATTCAAGAAATCAAAACGAGATTTCAAGATTAAAATGCCCTTCACCAACATCCATTCCATCCAAGATGTTCGTTTTCAAAATACAAATCCAACAGAAGAAGAATCAACTGAAACGGATAAAGAATGAAGATTCTACGTCCGCCGGAAGATCCAAATGATTCGCACACAATATATGGAGCTAGGGACCTCATCTCAGGACCTATCTTATGTCAAAATCTTCGTTTTTGAATTACGAATCCAACAAAAAAAGAATCGACGCAAACGGATTTATAACGAAGAAAATACGCACGAATCAAGAAACGGAGCGAAACGGGGCGGGTAGCCGCCGGCTGCTACAGTGCCGCCGCCGGCTACAGTACCCCCATCTCAGTTTCCATTTTTGGTAACTTTTGGTACCTGGTGCACCTACTTTTCGCGTTGTACAGTACCCGGTGCGCCTATTTTTCGTGTTGTACGGTACCCGGTGCACCCTTTTGGCTACCTTTTTCTAATGTGCACCTCTTGATGCTAATGTGAGCCTAAACTCACCTATAAATAGGAGGCTTGGGTTCCATTTGCAAGACACACCATATGCACACACTTTAAGCATATTTCTTTCTTTCTTTCTTTACTTTCTCATTCTTTTGTATTACTTCAAGATTAGTATTAGGCTAGTTAGGAAGCTTGTTCAAGGTAGAACGAAAGTAAGAAACGCATTGTAATCTTCGGTGTATGCTCGGAATTGTGTCAATTAATTCAAGTCTACTTTCTCCCGCATTTAATCCTGGTTTTTTCTATCCTTATCTATCTCAATTAATTACGTTTATATTGATTATGCTAGATTTAGTTATTGCCATGATTGGAGAGTAGTATACTTGTTGTGTTTGTTTGCGATGTAGTTAGTTAATTATGGGATGATTTATAATTAAATATTAAAGGTCGGTAATATTTCTTTGATCGTCTTATTGCATGTTCTTGTTTGATTGTTGCCTTAGGATCATCATAGTAGTAAAATATAAACGGTATTAATTATCGTCAAATAATATGACGGCCCCTATTCGACTGTTACTCGATATAGTACTGGAAACACTTCAAGGTGGAGTACAAATGTATGGAAGTCGAGGAACGACCAAAGGTAGTCATATTACAAAACGATACAATATTATGAAGTAATATGATGGCCCCTATTCGACTGTTACTCAGTATAGCGTTGGAAACACTTTAGGTGTAGTACAAATACGTGGAAGCTGCGTAACGACCGAAGGTAGTTATATTACGGACTAATATATATAAAATGAGAAACCTAGTTTAATTAACCTTTCTAAATAGACTTTTAAACTTTAAATTAATCTATCGCCTTTCCACCAATAAACGTGATTACAACACCTTTTTAACGACGTCTAATTAAAAGGTAGTCAATTATCTGTGTCAATATAATTTGTCAAAGGTATGAAACTATGGAACCGCAAGGCTATATGGGGGATTATCATAGGACAAGACATGGCCAAGGTTTGAAGCGGCGGAATCACTTAAAGTGAGGAACGCTGTGGATAATTAGGGGATTTATTGGGTAGTCTTAAGCAAGGGCTGGTTTAAAGTCATAAATGAACTGTTTTAAATACATGAATCTGTTAGGATGACGAGGAATCGTTATATGATTCGGTAATGTCTAGTACCTTAAGATTTTGTTCCCGTTCATATGAAAGTATCATTAGACATTAATTAAGATTTTGCTTATTATTCAAAATACTTTGTAATGTTACCATAACCTAGCTCCCGGTGTGACATGCTAATGGGATTTTAATTAGTAGGGAATCTAGTGTTTACATGCAAGTATTCAAGAATGATAATTAACTAATATCTTTCAAAATAGTTTCTCCAAATATCATCCCATAACTTAATTAACGAAATCTCAGCAAACACTATCTTTATTTTATCTGCTTTACGTTTTACTTTTATTTCGCTTTTATTTATTTACTTGCCTAAGTTAGTTAACATAAAAACCAAAACCCCCACTATTTTATAAACCATTCACTAGTTTGAAAGCCCTCATCTGCCTCGCCTTAGTTTCAATTCAGTCAGTTTGAAGAACGACTCTAGGTCATACCTACCACTTGCTCACCCTTAGGATTAGCATTGTTAGGGAAAACTTAGGCCCCGCAATTACAAATTTAAAACACCCACTGCTGGTGCCCGGTTAGTAATCGTTAACGACACCGACCTGATCTGGACACAACAGTGATAAATACAACAAATATTTTCATTCATACACCAACATAGAGGGAGGTTCAAATGATAACCAACTTAAAGTTAAGAACCGTGAGAACTACCTGATTATATATTTGTTCACATGTGATTAACTTCAATCATATGTGAACATTGATGTACATTTAATTGATAAAGAAAAAAGTCAAAAAATCCTAAAATTATATCGAAAAACACAAAAAACAAATATACGTTCACACGTGAACGGATAATGTGAACAAATAAGTAAAACGTGTTTTAAGACGTAATTTTAGGTTTTTTTGACATTTTTTTTGTTTCTCAATCTAACCTAAATCAATGTTCACATGTGAATGAAGTTAATCACATGTGAATAAACACGTTATCTAGTAGTTCTCAAGGTTCTCAACTTTTAGTTGGTTCTCATTTGAACCTAACCCCACCAACATATATGCATATTGATGCAGTACAATACAACACTCCAATGCATATATTTGTTGTATGTATCAAAAAGTATGTTGTATTTATCAACACTCATTTATTGGGCCAATTTAATACTAACTAATTTGTCACAAAGTACCAAAATATGCGTTCCATGCTAAAGTATTAAAATCATAATTTATAATAAATAGTCAATTATCAATAGACCTAAGTATAAATTATTGAAATGAAATGATGAAGAATCCCAATAAAGGATTAATGCATACTAAATAAATTATATATAAGTGTTTTAAAATAATTAAATATTATGTATTCACTCATTTAAAAAAAAAAAATTGATACTAAACATCTTAAATTTGGGTCACTATTAATAAAATTTCAAAAATCTCCATTCAAATGGGTTGTAAAAATACATGATGTATAATTAAATTGGAACACAATAAAAATGCATTATTATATGTAATTTAAGTACTCTAAAATCGTTTACAACATACGTTGTGAACCAAAAACTTACATAAATTCGAAAATCCAATGAATTTAATTGTCCAAAAATAAGAAGATGTATTAATTATAAAAAATCATATCAATTATCCAAGACACAAATAAATACAAAAGTCAATGGGAAAAACAATTTAAAGATTCATAAAAATTATATGTATAATGAGGAAAAAATAAACATAAAAATACATGTACAAACAATATATGTCTTAAAATTAAATTTTAAAATTACAAAATTATTATAATATCCTCATACATGCGCAATATCATATTTCTTTTAATATTTGCAAAACTATAATGTATCATACAACAGCATATTAGTATATTACACTGTAACACCCGGTTTCTGGTACCGAAAATAAATTGTATTTTATTAAGTTTTAAATGGTTATTGAAAATTAACGAGTAAAAGAATCACAGGTTTTAATTGTGATTAATAAAATATTACTTGTTTTAAATAGTTGAATCTGACGGTAAAATAAAATATTTTGCTTCGCGGGTATTTTCGGGTTCCAGACAATAGGCTTAGAAAGGGGATAATATTTACACTGTATTATATTTGGGTCGGTGGTGGAGACCGACTCATTTATTCACCTAACCTTCTCATTTTTCCTCAAAATCTTCTTTTATTTGTTCTAAAATCCTCTCAAAGTTTCTTTAAACCAAATCAAAGAAATCAAAAGAAGAAATTGGCAATTAACTTGTTTTGGAATCTAGCATCTTAAAAGAAGATTACTATCATTTTGTTCATTCTCCATAGATTGTAAGTATCATGTTTATATATTTTTGTAAGTTTTAAACCTAGAACATGAATAAAGTAAATGAGTTATGATATGAAATTTAGATTGAGATACTATTACTTGGTGATTATATGAAGCTATTATATAATATTTTTGTGTTCTTTAAATTTGAGTAAAGGATTTGAATGAAATTGGGATATTAAGATGAATCTTGAATTGAAGCTTGAATTATTGTTTTGGGATGTTATTATATGTTTAGATGGTGTTGTTTGAGTTTAATAGAGGTAGTAGTAGCTTTAGGTGTAACATCCCCAAATTGGGCCTAGGAGAAACAGGTATTTCTTTATATTTAATTGTGATATTTAATTGTATTGTGTTTGATTGTGAAATTTATAGGTAAATGAGCCTCAGGAAATATTGTGACTAGTAAATTATAGTTTGTTTTAAATAAACTTCGGTGACGGTAAAATAAAATAATTTTATCGCAATTGAAACTGAGGTTCCAGACAATAGGTCAAAAAGGGGTATAATATTGCACTGTGAATTAAGAGAGTCGGTTTAATAAAAGGGATAAGGCCGACTTAATTCATTTTCTTCAAACTTCTTGTGTTCTTCATACCTCTCACAAACCTTCATCAAATCACCTACACAATTGCTAGTGAAAAGTGATCAAAAGTAAAGCTGTGATCTTCTTGTTAAACTATCATCATCATCTTCATAATCTTCTCCTTGTTCTTTATTGGTAAGTTAAACTTTTGTTTAACCTAAATGATGAAATTGTTTGAATGATAGGAATTGAAGCTTAAATGATAGAATTGATAGTTGTTTGAAGGTGTAATAGCTAGGTGAATGCTTTATGAACTGATTTGATAATGATTACATGATGAAAATTGTTAGATTCTTGAGTTTTAGGTTTGAAAGTGGAATTGATAAGTTATAAGTGATTGATTGAAATTGTGATGATTTGAAGCTTGAATCTTTGATATATGATGTTAGTGTATGTTGTTATGACCAAAAACTGATAAAAAGTCGAGTTTAGAGCTCAGTTTTATTGAATTGTGATTTTGGTTTCGTAGTTGCATATGTGCAGGAACTGAAATGTGCAGGTCTGGAAGAACCTGGGAATACGGTCGGATTCCCCTGAATCCGGACGTATTCAAGGGAATACGGCGTATTCCCGGGGTGTATTCCCAACCGGATTCCTAAGATTGAGTTCTGGTTGAAATTGAAGCAAAAATGACTGGGGAATACGGGCGTATTCACTGGAATACGGCCGGATTCACCTGAATACGGCCGGATTCCAAGGAATACGGCCGGATTCCCTTGGCCTGGCAGAGATTTTAATTTAAACCTTAGAATGTGATATTTGTTTGCTTAATATGTTTATATAACTTTATACTTGTTTGATTGTTGATATTAAGTTATATATAATGTGATGTGAGGATTGACTTGGAATTCTTTTGTATTTCAGATCCGACCACGACTCAATAAAATTAGATCTTTGAGTGAAGCTTGAAACGAGACAGGTGAGTGACTGGTTCTCACAGTTTAAATTGGTGTTAACAATTTAGTTACATCAATTTTAAGTAGATCTATATTGTGAGTTATTGATAAGTTGATTGCGATTAAATGATTGATTGCTAGTGATTCATTCCATGATAGGTTGGAATGATAGAGGTCAATTTCGGTTGGGTTTAGTTGCTATAGGTTAATCTTTATGGTATTGATGAACATTCGTTGTGAATTCTTCCATATTGATTAAAGATAGCATTGAACTATCGGTAAAATCTCTGTATTGGCCTGCAGTGGATTATAAGTGTTCTTGGTGGGCCATCCGCGGGCTGAGGGTACCACAAGAACCACCGATCCTCTAATTTGATTGTTACTATTAGTTGATTGTTGTGAGTTGATTGTTTATGCTAAGTTAGATTGCTGGAATCGTTATTCACTTAGCTTCGTGCTAATCCCCCACCTCACTTTTGCAGGTTAAGTTTGCTTATGCTCGGTTGAGAGGTTTTGTGTGAAATGTTTGACAAGCTGGGCACTCTTGATTACTTTGTTTTGGCGTAAACGTTTGTATAAATAACACCACTAGATTATGAGTTTGTAACAAAATAATTTAATGATAGTATGTGTAATAACTAACCTTTGATATTATGTATTATGTAAATTTTGTTGAATGGGATAACGCTTCCAGGTAAAAAAAAAAAAAAAAAATGGCTTGAAAATATGGGGTGTTATATTAGGATACTGATTTGAAGCTGTATAGAGAGTAAATATTGAAGTTAGATTCGTGCAGTAGTAGTTTTACTCGAGTGCAGGTTTGCTGTAATTGCAAAGATCGCGACGCGATCAGTCTGATATTGCGACGCGATTGTTGTTCAGTTGCGACGCGAAATCCTTTTGTAAGTCCCTAGTTCTTAAGATCGATAACTTCGTTATCTGTAGTATTAAGGTGTGGAATCCCTCAATACGGTGTTATCTTACTAACAACGAGTAAGTTCGTAATTGCGTATACTAATACTTAGCTTTAAACGATAATACGTCAAAGCCTAGCCGTTAGGTTTATTTTCTCTGGGTTTATCGAATTCGCAGATCAGAATAAATGCCAAAAGTTATCAAAAAGTGTTATGTTTTTCATCCGTGAAAAACAATATATACGTCAGCTCGTCTCGGCTCGCATGGGCCTGCGAGTTCAGCCCAACTCGCAGCCCAAGCCCAGTATAGGACTCGGCTCGCCAGACTAATGCTTCTCGAGTTCAGGTCTCACCTCACAGCTCAACTCGCTGCGACTTGAGATCTCGACTCGTCTCGCATAAAACGTATATACTAAAAACATATTTCGTCTATCTTTAATACTAAATATTAATAACAAAACGAATATGCATTTACAAATCCAAACCAATGTACAAACATAATAATAATTACACCAGTCCTATTTCAAGCTAGATCTGTTGTCACAATCTATGTCTCAACAGACTCCCACTTGACAATAGCTCTAGCGTCTTTAGCTTCACGCTGTCTTTGGTCTTCATTTGTAAATCTTACTACCTGCGTAAATCTTCATCTTGATACAAGTTTTAACCATCAACTGATAATCTCTTGCTAAATCAGCCCATTCAATAGTCGTCAAAATTCTGTTCTCATTTAACTTTAACAGATCATTTCTCGACATATTCATCAGGTGTCGATGATCATAAACTCTGAAGATTTCTCTTTCACCACTTTCAACCTCATCATCAGCTTCAACCATAACAGCTTCTCCAGTTCCTGAATCCACGTGCCAACTCTTCATACTTCCCAGAATATCCTGTGGCATTGTCTTCAGTGGAATCTGCTGTATGCATCTAACAGCTGGATATATCTTTTTCCTTCTTCTTCTTCCAGTTCTTTGACTTTTCTCTTATAGTTTCACAATCTTTCCCTTTCTTGGCTTAATCTGAACAAACTTATTTGAACCAACTTCAGTTCTAATAATTCGTTCAAAACGTTTAGCATAATCATCATTACTTGGATTATTGATCTCCAATCTAGCCAAGTCACGTATCTCATAACGGGGTAAAGAGCTAAAAACTGCAAGCTTTCGCTCAAAATATTGAACTCCATCAAACCTTTTAATAGCAAAAAGCTTGAGCTCAGAGTCAAAGTACCATCCAACAATCCCTTTACGAGGAACACGTTTTCCCGTAATATCTACTTCTGAAACTCCAACTTTCTTCTTCTGTTTTGGAAGTTTCCTAAGAAAAACAGCAGGATTCTTGGTAGGAATCAAAATTTCATCTTTTTCAGAATCGGTTGAGTCATCGATTTCTTCATCTACATCGACAACCATTGGACCTTGTTCATTTTCAATAATAACTTCTGTCCTAGATGGGCTCACATGGTGTTCATCTATATTCGCATCTGGATCTACACCAATATCTTGCACAATCTCAGGTACAGCAGTCCAATCAGTAGGTGGTAGAAATTCTCCATCCTCAAGATCAAAATCAATGTCTTCATCTATCTCATCAAAAATATCATCTTCCAAATCAGATAGATCAAGCATTTCCAATCCTAAGAGAAAACCACAAATACAAATTAATATTAATAATTAAAACTCTCTTATCGATTTCCCTGAATCAACCTAAGAATTTCTTTATTAATCCTTTTGTATTATTAAACCTAAAATATAAACACAATTTACATATAACTTATAAAATCTTTTATTGATTACCCTGAATCAATCCAAAATCTCTTAAGTCTTATTAACCTACTTAACAAATAATAATTAATTTTAAATTCTAATGCATTGTGAATAATCACCAAACATTTAAATTTACTATTAATTACCTTATATAATTTCCAAGTGTTAATTGATCTCATTTATTATCAATTTAACCTTTAAATTATATATCATTTGTCTAGTTAACTAATACATTTTTAACTTGTTAATTACTTATATACCTTACGGTCTTAAGTCCATAATCAAATCTAAAATGCATATGTTATTATAAAATTTTGACCGCCGAAATTAATCGGAACACGCCGCTCGACTACTCAATGAGTCGGAAGTCTTTCGATCACTATTTTATCTTAACATATAATTATATAAACTTAAATTACATCAAACATATTTTACTCAAAATAATAATAACCTTAAGCCGAATATATTTACTCAATAATATTAAGTTTACATTTGTTCACTACAAACTATTACAAATATTACAGTACTATGATAATACTAAGCTATCTTACCAACTTCAGTATCACCCGGTACAGTCTTATCTGCACTTGTACCCGTTCCAGAACCACTAGCACCAGCATGACCACCAGACTCCCCCTGAATCGTAGCTTGCTCACCAGTCTTTGAAGGACCAGTCTGCTCACCACCTTCCGGTGCATTGGGATCATCGTCTTTGTCAGAATCTTTCTTCCTCTTCAGCTCATCCTCTTTACAAGACTCCAGATATACCAATATCTCCCCTTGAGTAGACTGTCCTGAATGCGATCTCAAGACCAGACTCTCCAAAGAAGATAACTTCAGTCTCTGCACATTGAAGTCCGCTAGCAAAGTATCATGAGTCTTCATCAGCAGATTGTAAGATTCACTCTGTTTGAGTATCTGCTGAGCAAGAAGAAGATTATTCGACACCAGCTCTGGAATCTGAGAAGTAATCTTCTCTAAGTCCTTTACCCTAGACTCTAAGGACATAATCCTTTCAGCATCAGTCGTCGGAGTAACATGTATTGTTCTGGGTCCAGGCGGTGTAAGAGACTCAATATGCCAGTCTCTGGTCAGCGGTGTATGAGGTTGAGACAAAGCTTGCGTAAGCAAGTTTGCCGCAAATCTAGCTCCTTTATTCGTCGGAAATTTCGCCGCACGAACTAGATCAGCAACCTCATGCTGTAAAGTTAAACACAATTAAAATCAGTTATTGTTACAGATGACTCTGTCTCAAACTCTAATTAATTGCATAACACTCATAGTTATAGAACTTATATCTCATACCTGAAGCGGTACAGATATCTGTTCTGAAACCACCGGTGTATCCTTCTCCACCTGTGGTGTATCTTGAGCCACTGTATACAGAATTAACTGTCTCAGTTCAACTCCTGATAAACAACAAGTTAAGATTATTTAACTTTTATAATCAATACTAACCTTCTCTAATAGTTAGCGTTCTCGGACGCTTCATCAATTGAGCATCAATCTCCTCAATATCTTCCTCCATAATACTCTTACCCTTCCTCTTCTTTTCAGAAGCAGATGGAGGAGGAGAAGGTGTATTCTCAGAATCCTCATCTGAAGCCGTCTCACCATCACGACCTCTAGATGATCTAACAGGATCCTAAATGTTGAATATATTTAACATTTATGATTAGCATAAAGCTCTATCATACAAGTTTTATATATTTAAGATTAATCAGATATAATACCTCAGTCGGTACAACAACTGATCTATCAAACTGTATCTGCTCCCCCTCAAGTATTACAACTTCTGGGTTTGCAGCCTCAGCTTCAGCTTCCTGTTCGTTTAATGATATTTATATTTTAAAATCAGAAATAATATCCAATTAACTAAATATCTATATCATTACATAAATAAAAGATTACCTCAGGTGGTGCAAAATAACTATCAATATCCTGAAGCAAAGGATTCGTCGCATCATCATTTTGCTCCAAAACCTCCTGAACAATCTGAGCAGCAACATCTGGGTTCACCTGTTCCCCATCATGTGCAGGTTGTTCCAAAACATCCTCTAAAAGCTCTTGTGGACCTTCAGCAGGACCCACATCAGCTTCAGCAGGAGCAGCAGCAGCAGGAGCAACAACATCTAGCCAACCATGATTTGGTGGCGTCACGTAGTTTGGGTCAATAATATACCCAAAGAGTGGTCTGACCTCAGGTTTCACCACTCCCTCCTTCCTCACTGTCTGCATAAACATGGCGTTATACCCACGATGATCAATCGTATTAACCACTTCATGTGGTTCAGGTATAGCCAAATCCGGTAGACGCGCACGGATAATCAACATACAAAATCTCGGGTAGACCAAAAACCTTGATCTAACAGACCCCGATATCTGTTTAGCAATCTCACCAAAAAGATAATCACATAAACTGTATGGTTTATTATAAACCAGTGACAGTGCAGCCGATAAAATCGCAGGGCTCAACTCATCAAATCCACCCTTCTTTGCTGCAAAAACGATATTCATCACGTGCCAGAGAAACCTCCACTGACCAATAATCAGAGGTTTCTGGAACTGAATTCCGCGTCTATCTCCTGTATAACCCATACGTCCTATAGCACCCTCTATAAAATCCATTGGGTACTCAATATCCCCATTCTCTTGTTCTTCTGTTCCTAGCTGCAAAATGTCATGGAGATTTCCAGCCGAAAATGTAACAGGTTGGCCGCTAACAGTAGCTCGAATCTCTGGTGGGTTGACAGATTCGTCATATACTATATCCGTCCAGAAATCGTTCAGAATCGCCTGAGAGATAGGAGGATTGGCCGTAATGGCGTATCGAATACGTGATCGTGCAAGAAATCTAAGAATATCAGCAACCCTATCAGCCCGCTTGGCTTCAAGGTTCAGATCCACAAGTACATTGTGTCCCTTGTCAAATGCTCTCGCCATATCTGTAAAATAAACATAAACAACAGATATAATTTTAATGCACGATTAAAAGACTTTAAACTATAACGTATTATGAATCGAGATTCATCAAACATCTTAGTTTAAAATTGAAATGATATATAACTTGTTACAAATTAGTCTCAAGTCGTATATAAAAATTTAACTTATAACTAAAAAGTCTTAAGTCTAATTTAAATCCATTATATAAAAGTTATTACTTAAAAAGTCTTATAATTTATATAACTACTTAAAAATAAAATTGTATCTAAGTACTGGACTCGCAGAAGACAGATAAGCGAATCGAGTTCAACTCGTCTTGCTTATCAACTCGCTTCGTTTACCAACTCGCTTCACTTATCAACTCATGATTGAAGTGAACTCGCTAATCATATCGATTCGCTAGTCAACTCGCTGCGAGTTGAGTCGAAGTGTCAACTCGTTCGATGAACAGCCGTCGCGAGTTTATTTTCAAAATCGATTAATCCGTTGATTTTAACGTGATCTAACAATTGTTTTATGTTCATTGATGTTCGTTTAACATAAACCCTAAGGATCCATGTCCAATAACATCTTAAATCTATGTAAATCGTTTAAACTTCAAACCGAAACCCTAAGTTCATAAAACCTTAGATTTCGTGCAATTTAAACGGTGAAATCCATTGTTATATACCTCAAAATGTGCGCAAAGTGAAGATGTATAAAGTTTACGGATTGAAAAACTCGTTCCCGTACTCGTAAAAATCGAAATCAAACGAAAACGAAATATCGCCTTGGTTTGCCTGTAAAACGGATTCGCAAGCTTTAGTGAACTCGCGAAGTCTGTGGGTTCGGTGGGTTGGCTTAACTCGTTTGACCCCCTTTATACTTTGTATCCTATTAGCGAGATTTCAAGTGGATCCGCGAGTTGACTAAGTCGACTCGCAGGAATGAATAAAATGCGAATTAAATACTTAGTATAAATTAAAAACCCATCATTTGTACAAGTCTAAAATAAAATTATTTTTCACCTGTATTTGTTACGTTTGTTCAACTCAAAAATATTCAGTATAATTTAATTCCGAAGGGTAAAACCTAATAAGCACAAAAACTTAAATTAAAAACAAATAAAAATAAGATAAAAACACAATTATGTAAACATTGGTATCAAGTACCATTTTATTAATCACTTGAGTAAAATAAAATACATAAACAAACTAAATAAGATTTTATCTGCTTTAGGGATCATATTAGAAAGAATAAACAATTAATTATCTATTAAAAAGTCTAAGCAGATTGGTATTATACATACCTCATGAAATTCAAGTAAATTACTATAAAATTACAACTAGATTCATCATTTATACATTTATATTTATAAAACTATATCTTAGGTACCTTTATCCACATAGCATAATTAATAAATGCATTACTCACATAAAGTGAATATTTTAATTATAGACAGTTCAAGACAATTATCGGTATTATGATCCACATAAACAAATTATACTCAATTTTCTAAACAAACACTTTATTGTTAGTATGAATATTATCAAGTGTTTCCCTATTATATGACATACTGAAGAATTCAAGTAAAACTCGTAACACTGCATCATTAAACTTCATGGTAGCGGTTACTAAATGATGTATCTTTTCGAAACATATAACATACACTTGAATTTTAAGATTAGACAAATATCAAACATACTTTGAATATGCTATGTTATCTAAGTCTGTACGTAGTACAACAGAAGATCCCTTCTAGCATAATTCAAAATATATTTGAGAATATTAATTTAATTAAAGGTTTCAGTTCTGTACTTAGTACAACAAAGTTACCAGTAATTAAGTTAATACCCATATTACTACTATTTGTCACTTCAAGGCATGATAACAGTGTATGGCAATACCATCATTCAACAATTAAGACTTAATGTCATACATCATAGAATAGTAACACAAGATAATAAACAAGTAGTTAATTAACTTCTTAATGCTTAGAAAATGTCATATAATTTGCCTACCAGTACATCATATGATGAAGCCATCTAAAGTTTTCAATAAAAATAGACAAATTATAACTTGTGGATATAGGTGTATAATCAAATAAATATAAACACATACCTGATAGAACCGCTGTAGTTCTAAAGCAACTTTATTTGAACCTACTACCATATCATACTTAGGACTTAAGCTTTATTATTGGGAAGCTTATTCTCCTAATGTACTATCATTTCCCTTAATTTTTGCAAATAAAAACTTAAATGAAGGTGATTCCCCTTAGGTAACAAGCAAATGAATGCCATATGCCTTTTTTTTTTTTAACATAGAAATACTAACTGTTATAAAATTACCCTTGGAAGACTAATCACTCTGGATTTCTCATTCCATTTAGTTGAACCAACGTCTCAAATCTTGCTCTGTCGAATGCCTTTGTGTATAAGTCTGCTAAGTTATCCAATGATGGAACCTTAACTAACTTTATCAACTTCTTCTCAGCACAATCTCTAATAAAATGATGTCGAATATCAATATGCTTAGTTTTACTGTGCTTCACCGGATTATTGGTGATCGACATAGTAGATTCGTTATCAATCATCATAGGAGTATTGGTTATATTTAACCCGTAATCCCGCAGTTGCTGTTGAATCCAAAGTACTTGCGAGCAACAGCTACCAGCTGCAACATACTCAGCTTCACATGTAGAAATGGCTACCGAGGTTTGCTTCTTGCACTGCCAGGATACTAATCTACCTCCTAGGAATTGACATCCTCCGGTGGTAGATTTCCTATTCTGATTGCATCCTCCGTAATCCGAATCAGTATAAGCTACGAGATCTAAGTCCCCATCAATCGGATACCAAAGACCCAGCTTAGGTTTCCCTTTGAGGTAACGAAAGATTCGTTTAACAGCTTGCATGTGTGACTCTTTCAGATTAGCCTGATATCTTGCGCATAAACAAACAGCAAACATTATGTCAGGCCTAGAAGCTGTTAGATACATTAGTGATCCGATCATTGCTCTATAAAGAGTTGGATCCACATCGCTATCACTCGATGTATCTGGACCTAGTCCATGATTGACTGGAATTGGAGTATTGTAGACCTTACTTTCATCCATCTTGAAGCGTTCTAATAGCTCATATGTATATTTAGATTGATGAATAAAGAATCCATCCTTCTTTTGATCAACTTGTAATCCTAAGAAGAAATTCAACTCTCCCATTGCAGACATTTCAAATCTTTTCCTCATGACTTTCTCAAATTCTTGACACATCCTTTCATCAGACGATCCAAAGATAATGTCATCAACATAAACTTGTACGAGAAGAAAGTCTTTCTTTTTCCACTTCACAAACAGTGTACTATCAATCGATCCTCTTGTAAATCCATTCTCAAGTAGATACGTTGATAGTGTTCCATACCATGCCCTAGGTGCTTGATGTAATCCATATAGAGCCTTATTCAAACAATATACTCTATCTGGATACTCAGGATCAGCAAACCCTGGCGGTTGTGAAACATACACCAATTTGTTGAGACATAGATTGTGACAACAGATCTAGCTTGATATAGGACTAGTGTAATTATTATTATTACGTTTGTATATTGGTTTAGATTTGTAAATAAATATTTGTTTTGTTAGTAATATTCGTTAAACATATTATTGTGTTAAGTTAGACGAATTATTAAATACGAAATAAATACATTCTGTGCGAGTCGAGTTCTCAGGTCGCGAGATTAACGAGCCGAGATGAGAACTGAATTCGTGGAAGTCTGGCGAGCCGAGTTCCGAGTTGGGCTTGGGCTGCGAGTTGGACCGAACTCGCAGGCCCTTGCGAGTCGAGACGAGCTGGACATATATAATGTTTTTCAATCGGTGAAAAACATAACTTTTGCATTCTGATTTCAATTGCTGCGAATTCAACAAACCAGAGAAAAACATAACCTAAGGCTAGGCTTTGACGATTCGTTGTTTAAAGCTAAGTCTAGTTAAAACGCAATACGAACATATTCGTTGTTAGTAAGATAACACCGTATTGAGGGATTCCGCACCTTAATACTACAGATAACGAAGTTATCGATCCTAAAACTAGGGGACTTACATCTGGTATCAGAGCTTTCGGGCTAGATACGAGTGTGTTCGTGAGTTTTAGTTTATTGCGTTTTTGATTCGGGTCGTTTTTACGTGCATTATTGCAATACTAACGATCAAAATCATTCTCTGGAAGTTTTAGGGTTAGTTTACAGTCGAATTTCTCAGTTTCGTTCGTAAAAATACCTTAAAATTCGTTTTTTCGGGTTTAACAGCCGTTTCGCGAGTCGAGATTAGGGTTCCAGCGTCGCCTGCGAACCGAGTTGAACTAGCGAGTCGAACTGAGGCTTGCAAGTCGAACCGAGATCTCTCGCGAATCGACATCACTTGCGAATTGACATCTTTTAGCAATCCGAACTGAGGCTTGCGAATCGACAAATTCTGCGAGTCGAGCTGAGATTGCGAGTTGAGCTGAGTCTTGTGAGTTGAGATTTCTGAATTCGCTGAAATAGTTTAATTTTACGTTTTTAAGATGTCTGACTTAAGTAGAATGATCGAAATGGACCACGAGGTGGGAAAGTCAAACGTTCCACCTAAGTTGTTAAGAATCGAGGATTACTACAATTGGAAGGACAGATTTGAATCTTACTGTAGATTCCATGATCTGTCTATCTGGATGTGTATCAAGAGTGGATACACCCCACCTACTCAAACTGTTCAAAATGCTACTGTAGTTCTTACCTATGCAAACATGAGTGATCAAGAGAAGGAAGCGTACAGAAATGAGAATAAATCACATTCTTGCATAAAGATGTGTCTTCCTAAATCCCTTGCTCATCAACTCAAGTCTTTTCATACTGCTAAAGCGCTCTGGGAAGCTTTAGAGAAAAGAGGTGAGGGAAGTCCACAGGTGAGAGCTGGCAAGAAAAGTCTTCTTAAAAAGCAGTTTACTATGTTTAAAGCTTTAAAAGGAGAAGATCTTGATGCCTATGTTACACGATTCTACCATCTGCTAAGTGAATTAGAATACCATGAAATTTTTGAAGAAGAAGTATCTAAAACCGACAAGTTCCTTGAGGGTTTGCCTTCTAAATGGGAAATGTATGGTGTTATGATTAAGGATAACGAAACTAGGTATTCTACTATGACCTTAGAGCAAGTCATTGACAAGCTGAAAGGTTATGATTTCTCCAAGAAGTCAAGAGATAGTGATTCTGATCAGGTTCAGAACCCTGGGCTGTATCATGGAAAGTCAAGTCTTTCGACTGCGTCATCGAGTTCGACCACTGCACTGTTAGTTGGTGATACTAATGAAAATGGAGAGATGATCACTGAAGATCTGTGCTTTATTTCCTCCTCTGGTGATGAGACAAAGGGAAAGAATTCTGAGAAGTCACCTCAAGAGCATCAGAAGATGCCGATGAGTGTGAAATCTGCTGAACAGCAACTGTCTGTTCTTGCTTCCTTTGTGGCATCATATGAGAACTACATAGAAGGAAAGATCAATGATCCTATTCTATTTGATGAGGATTATGAGCAGATAGATTCTGATTATCTTGAGGAACTGGAACTTCAAGATCAACTAGCGTTGATATCTAGAAAGGTGAAGAATTTCCTCAAGAAAACTGGTAGAAAGGTGTTGGGCAATAGATCAGGGTTTGATAAAACCAAGGTCAGATGCTTTAACTGTCAGGGTATTGGTCATTTTGCTAGAGAATGCCAAAGACCTAAAGTAGAAGCACAAGGAAAACAAGGTTCGGGAAGTACTCTTGCTTCCAAAGCCTTAGTGGTGAAGCAGTTGGATGGCTCGTATGATTGGCAAGCTCATTCTGAAGAAGCTTTGATGGCCGAGATCGAAGAAACAACTGCTGGATCAGTGTCCTACATGCCCACTGACATGGAACAGAGAGTAGAGGTGGCTGAGTCTGAAAAAAGGGCAAGTGATGATGATGTGCTATATATGGATTCAACTCCAGATATGAGTCCTGAAGAATTAGTGGCACGTATGGCTGAATTACAAACTGACAAGAAGAAGGTATGTTTAGATATTCTTAATCTTGCTGATGTTTGTTACTTAGTTACTGATTTACAGTCTCAGAATAGTGTCTTAACTGTGTCAAATAGTAATCTATCATCACAATTAAATATGGATAAGGAATCTTATAAGACTGTTAGATCTGAACTTGATCAAGCTATTATGGATGTTCGTAGATTAAGTGATGATAAACAGGTCTTAAAAGATAAAATTAAGTCTGATGCGTTGGATAGAACAAAACTTAGAGATACCATAAGTGAAAAATCTGTTGTCATAGATGGTCTCTATATGAATATCAAAGACTTAAATGAGACGATTGCTAGTAAGGATCAGGAAATAGTGAACCTTAATTTAAGGTTAATTGAGCAAAACCGTAAACTTGAGAATTATAGGACATCTCAAATGGATAAAATGTTAGATGCTCAACGTAGTGTAAAGGACAAGACTGGGTTAGGTTACAATGATGTATCCCCGCCTTTTAATGCCAATTACACTCCTATTCCTGAGGACTCTGAGATGACTGAAGTTAATCCTGAGATTTTAGTAGCTGATAAACCTGAACAGTCAGAGGCACAGAAAGATGTTATTAAGAACGTATCATTAGATAATAGCAAGGCTTCTCAGTTCACCAAAATACATTTTGTATCGGGTGGAGTGATTAACGATGCTAAGATTAATGATAAAGTTGATAAGGAACAGCTTAAACCTTTAGTGCCTAAGACTCCGGATGAGAAAGCAAAAGTGAGCAAATCACGCAAGCAGATGTCATGTTTCAAATGTCATCAAAAAGGACACGTGGCTTCGTGTTGTCCTAACAAAAAGCCTGAAGCACCACATAAGCTTGTGATTGAGGAAAAGACACAGACCGACTCTGATATGACTGTAGACGGGTTAGATACCAAACCTAAGTTAGGTAATAAACCTGTGAACATTCTTAAAAGAGATGGTAAGCATAGTGTCTCCCCACCTAAACCTAAACGGTCATATACTCAAAGTGATAATTATGTCCATAAGTCTAGGGATGTGACACCGTCGAGGTTTAGAACTCCAAGTAGAGGCCATAGTCATTATGAAAGTGGCACTACTTCGCGATCACATGAGTTTAATTATAATTATCATAATAGAGCTCATACTTTTGTGCCTAAGAGGTTCTCCTCAAATTCACCTCTTAAGGCTGATCGTCCACAAACTCAAGCTACTTCGAAAGTAACCAAAGCTCCTGATGGGAAGAATGGTTATTTTAAAGAGCTTAAGTTTGTTGATGATAAGGGACAAACCAAGACCGTAATGGCTTGGGTCCCTCTTGATAACTGATCGTGTTTTGTGTTATGTGCAGGAGCATGCTGTGAACAAGGACAGTTGGTGGTATGTAGACAGTGGATGCTCGAGGCACATGACCGGTGAAAGAAGTCTACTGAAGGACTTCAAGGATAGTCTCAAGCAAAAAGTAAATTTTGCAGGAGATAAAGGAGGAGTAATTTCGGGAAAAGGAAAAGTTTCAAATGGAACTTTGACTCTTGAGGATGTGAACTATGTTGAAGAACTTACACACAACCTAGTGAGTGTTTCCCAAGTCTGTGATAAAGGTCATCCAGTTTATTTCAATGAAAAGGAGGCCTTAGTCCTGAAGCCAGGTTTTAAAATTCCTGATGAATGGATATTGATGAGGGCGCCAAGGAAGAAGGACATCTATGCTATCAACATGGGTGTTCCTAACTCTTCAATGGTGTCTACATGTTTATTGTCCAAGGCTTCGGAAACAGATGCTCTGTTATGGCATAGGAGAATGGCACATCTAAACTGGAGAAAGATGAATTATATAACCAAAAATGGTTTGGTTCTAGGTGTACCACAAAAACGTTTCGAGTCTGAGGATAAGTGTGTTCCTTGCATGAAAGGAAAGCAGCACAAAAAACCACACAGACCTAAGACTGAAAACTCTATCTCCTCGCCATTTGAATTGCTACATATGGATCTCTTCGGCCCTATAAGCAAGAGAAGTCTAGGTGGCAAATGGTACTGTTTGGTTGTCACAGATGACTATTCTAGATTCTCATGGGTATTCTTTTTGGGATCAAAGGATGAGACTCCTGGAATTCTAATTGAGTTCTTTGATCTAGTAGAGAATGTCTATAAAAAGAGAGTTAAGCGTATTCGTAGTGACAATGGAACAGAGTTTAAGAATTCAACGTTGAATATCTATTGCTTAAGCAAAGGGATATTACATCAATTCAGTGCACCTTATGAACCTCAACAGAATGGTGTTGCTGAAAGGAAGAATAGAACGTTGATTGAAGCTGCTAGAACAATGCTTGCTGATTCAAAGCTTCCGGTCATCTTTTGGGCAGAAGCAGTGAATACAGCATGTTATGTTCTTAATAGAGTTCTTACGGTTAAGAGACATAACAAGACTTGTTATGAGCTTTTGAACAATAAGAAACCTAACTTAAAAGGGTTTGAACCCTTTGGAGTTTCATGCACCATATTAAAGACTGGACATCAAGCAAAATTTGGTGAGAAGGCTGACGAAGGATTTTTCCTAGGTTATATGCCCAATTCGCCAAATAAGAGAGTCTTTAATAAAGTCACAGGACGTTTGGAGGTAGTTTATAATATTGAGGTTACAAGCTATTCACCGGATGTTCATAAGGGCTTAGATTGGCAATTTGATTATTCTGATCTTTTTGCATCATTTAAAGTTCCTATTAGTGACTATGTCAGTGATTCAGAGATAGCTGAACATTTAGTGTTTGAAGATGAGAATATTGGTCCCGCTTCAACATCGAGTGTTAAGCAGTCTGGAATCAAGACTACTGTTGACTCAGATAAAGCTTCCACAAGTGAGTCACAAAAACCTTCAGAGGATAAGTCTCTAGAAACAGAAGATCTTGATGATCTTCATACAAAGTTTGATGACATACTTACTCCTTTGAAACATCTAAGAATATCTTCAGCACGTACGGAAGATGTACCTGAATTGGAAGAAATTGGTACTAATTTGGAAGATGAGATACCAGTTGAACCAGTTACTACAACTAGAACGAGTAAGAATCATCCAGTTGAAAACATCGTCGGTGATATTAATACTCCGGTTCAAACTAGGCATCAATCCAGAACTAATACGTCTGAGAATTCTGAATACCAAAGCTTGTATACTGCAATGAAAGAGACAGGGATTCCTAATCAATGTCTATATTCATGCTTTATCTCACAAGTCGAGCCTAAAAATGTTCAAATGGCTTTAAAAGAAAACTCGTGGGTAGAAGCAATGCAAGAAGAACTATCTCAGTTCTCTAAATTACAAGTATGGGAGTTGGTTGACCTACCAAAGGGAGAATATCCAATTGGAACTAGATGGGTATTTAAGTGTAAGAGAGATGATAAAGGTATCGTTACTCGCAATAAAGCTCGTCTAGTGGTTCAAGGTTTTAATCAACAAGAAGGTATTGATTACAATGAAGTGTTTGCACCAGTTGCTAGGCTAGAAGCAATTAGAGTATTCTTAGCATTCGCATCATATTATGGTATAAAAGTGTATCAGTTGGATGTTAAGAGTGCCTTTTTGTATGGCAAAGTGGAAGAATTGGTGTATGTTTCACAACCGCCATGGTTTGCTAATCCTGAGTATCCAGATAGAGTATATCGTTTGAATAAGGCTCTATATGGATTACATCAAGCACCTAGGGCATGGTATGGAACACTATCAACGTATCTACTTGAGAATGGATTTACAAGAGGATCAATTGATAGTACACTATTTGTGAAGTGGAAAAAGAAAGACTTTCTTCTTGTACAAGTGTATGTTGATGACATTATCTTTGGATCGTCTGATGAAAAGATGTGTCAAGAATTTGAGAAAGTCATGAGAAAAAGGTTTGAAATGTCTGCAATGGGAGAGTTGAATTTCTTCTTAGGATTACAAGTTGATCAAAAGAAGGATGGATTCTTTATTCATCAATCTAAATATACATATGAGCTATTAGAACGTTTCAAGATGGATGAAAGTAAGGTCTACAATACTCCAATTCCAGTCAATCATGGATTAGGTCCAGATACATCGAGTGATAGCGATGTGGATCCAACTCTTTATAGAGCCATGATCGGATCACTAATGTATCTTACAGCCTCTAGGCCTGACATCATGTTTGCTGTTTGTTTATGCGCAAGATATCAGGCTAATCCGAAAGAGTCACACATGCAAGCTGTTAAACGAATCTTTCGTTACCTCAAAGGGAAACCTAAGCTGGGTCTTTGGTATCCGATTGATGGAGACTTAGATCTCGTAGCTTATACTGATTCGGATTATGGAGGATGCAATCAGAATAGGAAATCTACGACTGGAGGATGTCAATTCTTAGGAGGTAGATTAGTATCCTGGCAGTGCAAGAAGCAAACCTCGGTAGCCATTTCTACATGTGAAGCTGAGTATGTTGCAGCTGGCAGCTGTTGCTCGCAAGTTCTTTGGATTCAACAACAACTGCGGGATTACGGGTTAAATATAACCAATACTCCTATGATGATTGATAACGAATCTACTATGTCGATCACCAATAATCCAGTAAAGCACAGTAAAACTAAGCATATTGATATTCGACATCATTTTATTAGAGATTGTGCTGAAAAGAAATTGATAAAGTTAGTTAAGGTTCCATCATTGGATAACTTAGCAGACTTATACACAAAGGCGTTCGACAGAGCAAGATTTGAGACGTTGGTTCAACTAAACGGAATGAGAAATCCAGAGTGATTAGTCTTCCAAGGGTATTCTTGTAATAGTTAATATTTATGTGTTTATTATTAAAAAAAAAAAAAAAAAAAAAAAAAAAAAAAAAAAAGGGCGTATGGCATTCATTTGCTTGTTACCTAAGGGGAATCGCCTTCATTTAAGTTTTTATTTGCAAAAACTACGGGAAATGATAGTACATTAGGAGAATAAGCTTCACAATAATAAAGCTTAAGTCCTAAGTATGATATGGTAGTAGGTTCAAATAAAGTTGCTTTAGAACTACAGCAGTTCTATCAGGTATGTGTTTATATTTATTTGATTATACACCTATATCCACAAGTTATAATTTGTCTATTTTTAGTAAAATTTTAGATGGCTTCATCATATGATGTACTGGTAGGCAAATTATATGAAATTTTCTAAGTCTTAAGAATTTAATTAACTACTTGTTTATTATTTTGTGTAACTATTCTATGATGTATGACATTAAGTCTTAAATGTTGAATGATGGTATTACCATACACTGTTATCATGCATTTTAATTAAAGTGACAAATAGTAGCAATATGGGTATTAATTTAATTACTGGTAACTATGTTGTACTATGTACAGAACTGAAACCTTTAATTAAATTAATATTCTCAAATATATTTTGAATTATGCTAGAAGGAATCTTCTGTTGTACTACGTACAGACTTAGATAACATAGCATATTCAAAGTATGTTTGATATTTGTCTAACCGTAAAAATTCAAGTGTATGTTATATGTTTCGAAAAGATACATCATGTAGTAACCGCTACCTTGAAAATTTAATGATGCAGTGTTATGTGTTTTACTTGCATTCTTCAGTATGTCATATAATAGGAAGCACTTGATAATTCTCATACTAACAATAAAGAGTTTGCTTAGAAAATTGAGTATAATTTGTTTATGTGGATCATATACTGGTAATCGTCTTGAACTATCTATAATTAAAATATTTACTTTATGTGCGTAATGCATTTATTAATTATGCTATGTGGATAAAGGTACCTAAGATATAGTTTTATAAATATAAATGTATAAATGATATATTTAGTTGTAATTTTATAGTAATTTATTTGAATTTCATGAGGTATGTATACTACCAATCTGCTTAAACTTTTTAAATATATCATGAATTGCTTATTCTTACTAATATGATCCCTAAGCAGATAAATTCTTATTCATTTTGTGTATGTATTTTATTTTGTTTCAAGTGTTTAATAAAATGGTACTTGATACCTATGATTATGTAATTTTGTTTTAGTTTTTAATTTTTGTGTTAATTATGCTTACCCTTCGGAATTAAATCATACTGAATGTTTTTGAGTTGAACAACGTGACAAATACAAGTGAAAATTAATTATAATTTAGACTTGTGAAAATATCGGGTTTTTATTTATACTTAGAATTAAAATTCGCGTTTTTAATTATTTCTGCGAGTTGACTTCGACTTGCGAGTCCGCTTCAAATCTCGCGAATCGAATGTAAAGTATAAAGGTGGTCAAACGAGTCAGACCAACCCACCGAACCCACATACTTCGCGAGTTCAGTAAAGCTTGCGAATCCGTCAACAAGGCGAAACGAGGCGATTTATTGTTTTCGTTTGATTTCAATTCTTAGATTACGGGAACGAGTTATTCAATCCGAGGACTTTATACACCTTCATATTGCGAACATTTTGAGGTATAAACCAACGGATTTCACCGTGTAAATAACAAGAAATCGAAGTTTTTATAAAACTTAGGGTTTCGGGTTAAAAACTAAACGATTTGCGTCGATTACGATGTTATTGGACATAAATCCTTGTGGTTTATGTTAAATGGATGTTAATAAACGTAAATCAATTGATAGATCATGTTAAATTCAACAGATTAATCGATTTTAATTAAAAATTATCGACGGCTGTTCATCGAACGAGTTGAGATTTTACCTCGACTCCCTGATTGAATGAAACGAGTTGACTAGCGAATCCATGAGATTAGCGAGTTCACTTCAATAGCTGCTTTATAAGTTTAGCGAGTTCATAAGCAAAACGAGTTGACCTCACCTCGTTAGGCCAGTTTATGCGAGTCCAGTACTTAGAAAAATTTTATTTTTTAAAGTAGTGATATAAATGTTAAGACTTTTTAAGTAATAACTTTTATGAAATGGATTTGTGTTAATTCTTATATGATTATATCGAAAGTCTACTAATTTAAGAAGAAAATTAGTGGCGTGTCCTAATTTCACATTAGCGGTATAATTTTTAACGTTAACGACTTGAGATTTTTATTAAAATAACAAGTACTTAACGTGATTTAAATTAGACTTAAGACTTTTTAGTTATAAGTAAAATTTTTATATACGACTTGAGATTATTTTTGTATCAAGTTATATATAATTACAATTTTAAACTAAGATGTTTGATGAATCTCGATTCATAATACATAATAGTTTAAATATTTTTTATCGTGCATTAAATTATATCTGTTGTTTGTATTTATTACAGATATGGCTAGAGCATTTGATAAGGGTCACAACATCCTGGTTGATCTGAACCTTGAGGCCAAACGGGCTGACAGGGTTGCTGATATATTACATTTTCTAGCACGATCAAGGATTAGATATGCCATTACGGCCAATCCTCCTATCTCACAGACTATACTGAACGATTTCTGGACGGATATTGTTTATGACGAATCTGTCACTCCGCCAGAGATTCGAGCTACAGTTGGTGGACAACCTGTTACCTTTTCAGCTGGTAATCTTCGTGAGATTTTGCAGCTAGGTACGGTAGAACAGGAGAATGGGGATATTGAGTATCCTATGGACTTTATTGAGGGTGCTATTGGACGTATGGGATATACAGGAGACAGGCGTGGACGTCAGTTCCAGAAGCCTCTGGTCATTGGTCAGTGGAGGTTTCTTTGGCACGTGATGAATATAGTCTTCGCAGCAAAGAAAGGTGGCTTTGATGAGTTGAGCCCTGCGATTCTATCGGCTGTACTGTCACTGGTTTACAATAAACCATACAGTTTTTGTGATTACATTTTTGGAGAGATAGCTAGACAGATATCGGGTTCTGTTAGATCTAGATTTATGATCTACCCGAGGTTTTGTATGCTTATCATACGTGCGCGTCTACCGAACTTGGTTATTCCTGAGCCGTTTTTATCGGTGAATACCATTGATCAACGTGGTTATAATGCCATGTTTATGCAGACGATTAGGAAGGAAGGAGTGGTGAAACCGGAAATTAGACCACTTTTTGGATATATTGTTGATCCGAACTACGTTGCACCGCCAAATCATGGGTGGTTGGACGTAGCTCCTGCTGCTGTTGTTGCTCCTGCTGTTGCTGATGTTGTACCTGCACCTGTAGCTGAGGAAGCTCAACCTGAAGATCCACAAGGGCTCCTTGAGGATGTTCTTATTCAGGCTGGTCAGGTGGATCAGCAGGTGAATCAAGAGGTTGCTGCACAGGTTGTGCAAGAAGTTTTGGAGCAGAATGATGATGAGACAAATCCTTTGCTTCAAGACATTGAGAGTTACTTGGCACCACCTGAGGTAATTTGTTACTTATGTAATAATATAGATGCTTAGTTGATAGATTGTTTTTATTGATCATAGATGCATAATATTATTATATAATGATTCTGATATTAGATATTTAGTAAATTGGATATTATTTCTGATTTTAAAAATATAAATATCATTATACGAACAGGAAGCTGAAGCTGAGGCTGCACATCCAGAAGTTATATTACTTGAGGATGAGCAGATACAGCTTGATAGATCAGTTGTTGTACCAACTGAGGTATTATATCTGATTAATCTTAAATATATAGAACTTGTATGATAGAGCTTACGCTAATCATAAATGTTTAATATATTTAAAATTTAGGATCCTGTTAGATCATCTAGAGGTCGTGATGGTGAGACGGCTTCAGATAAAGATTCTGATAATACACCTTCTCCTCCTCCATCTGTTTCTGAAAGGAAGAGAAAAGGTAAGAGTGTTATGGAGGAAGGTACTGAGGAAGTTGAGATTCCTTTGATGAAGCGTCCGAGAACGCTTACTATTCGAGAAGGTTAGTATTGATTATAAAAGTTAAATGATCTTAACTTGTTGTTTATCAGGAGTTAAACTGAGACAGTTAATTCTGTATACAGTTGCTCAGGATACACCACAGGTGGAGATGGATGCACCGGTGGTTACTGAATCGATATCTTTACCGCTTCAGGTATGAGATATAAGTTCTATAACTATGAGTGTTATGCAATTAATTAGAGTTTGTGACGGAGTAATCTGTAACAATAACTGATTTTAATTGTGTTTAACTTTACAGCATGAGGTTGCTGATTTAGTTCATGGAGCTAATTTTCCGACGAACAAAACAGCTAGATTTGCGACAAGTTTGCTTACGCAAGCTTTGTCTCAACCTCATACACCGCTTACCAGAGACTGGCATATTGAGTCTCTTACACCGCCTGGACCCAGAACGATACCTGTTACTCCAACGACTGATGCTGAAAGGATTACATCCTTAGAGTCGAGGGTAAAGGATTTGGAGAAGCTTACTTCTCAGATTCCAGAGCTGGTGTCGAGCAATCTTCTTCTTTCACAACAGATACTCAAGCAGAGTGAATCGTACAATCTGTTGATGAAGACTCATGAGACGTTACTTGCGGACTTCACTGTACAGAGACTGAAGTTATCTTCTTTAGAGAGTCTGGTCTTGAGATCGCATTCAGGACAGCCTGCTCAGGGGGAGATATTGGTATATCTGGAGTCTTGCAGAGAGAATGAGTTGAAGAGAAAGAGAGATCAAGACAAGGACGATGATCCCAATGCACCGAGTGGTGAGCAGACTGGTCCTTCAAAGACTAGTGAGCAAGCTACTATTCAGGGGGAGTCTGGTGCTGGTGCTAGTGGTTCTGGAGTGGGTACAAGTGCAGATAAGACTGTATCGGGTGATACTGAAGCTGGTAAGATAGCTTAGTATTATCTTAGTACTGTAATATTTGTAATAGTTTGTAGTGAACAAGTGTAAACTTAATTATTGTGTAAATATATTTGGCTTAGGGTTATTATTATTTTAAGTAAAATATGTTTGGTAATTTAAGTTTATAAAATTATGTTAAGATAAAATAGTGATCGAAAGACTTCTGACTTATTGAGTAGTCGAGCGGCGTGTTCCGATTAATTTCGGCGGTCATAATTTTATAATAACATATGCATTTTAGATTTGATTATAGACTTAAGACCGTAAGGTTTATAAGTAATTAACAAGTTAAAAATGTATTCGTATTAACTAGACAAATGATATATAATTTAAAGGTTAAATTGATAATGAATGAGATCAATTAACACTTGGAAATTATATAAGGTAATTAATAGTAAATTTAAATGTTTGGTGATTATTCACAATGCATTAGAATTTAAAATTAATTAATATTTGTTAAGTAGACTTAAGAGATTTTAGATTGATTCAGGGTAATCAATAAAAGATTTTATAAGTTATATTTATATTGCGTTTATATGTTAGGTTAAAATATACAAAAGAATTAATAAAGAAATTCTTAGATTGGTTCAGGGAAATCAATAAAGAATTTGAATTATTAATATATTTGTATTTATGTTTTTCTCTTAGGATTGGAGATGCTTGATCTATCTGAATCGGAAGATGATATTTTTGATGAGATAGATGAAGACATTGATTTTGATCTTGAGGATGGAGAATTTCTACCACCTACAGATTGGACTGCTGTATCTGAGAATGTGCAAGACATGGGTGTAGATCTAGATGCAAACATTGATGAACACCATGTGAGCCCATCTAGGACAGAAGTTGTTATTGAAAATGAACAAGGTCCAACAATTGTCGATATAGATGAAGATATTGATGATTCAACCTCTGATGAAGAAGAAGAAGTTCTTGTTCAAACCAAGAATCCTGTTGTTGTACTTAGGAAACTTCCAAAGAAGAAGAAGAAGATTGGAATTTCTGAAGTTGATATTACGAAAAAGCGTGTACCACGTAAAGGGATTATTGGTTGGTACTTTGACTCAGAACTAAAGCTTTTTGCGATCAAAAGGTTTGACGGGGTTCAATATTTTGAAAAGAAGCTTACCGTGTTTAGTTCATTGCCTCGATATGAGATTCGAGACTTGGCTAGATTAGATATGAAAAATCCAAGTGATGATGATTATGCTAAGTATGTTGAGCGTATCATTAGGACTGAAGGATTATCTATGAAGTTTTCGAAGATTAAGCCAAGGAAAGGAAAAATGATAAAGCTAAACGAACTTAGTCAGAGAACTGGAAGAAGAAGAAGGAAGAAGGTTTATCCAGCGGTCAAATGCATTAAGCAAATACCAATGAAGACTATGCCTCAGAATATTTTGGGAAAATTGAAATATTGGGGGGTAGATGCTGGAACAGGAGAAGCCTTTATGATTGAAGCTGATGATGATTATCCTAATGGCGAAAAAGAAATTCTTCGTGTATATGATCACAGACATTTGATGAATTTATCAAAGGAAGATTTGATTATGTTATACAAGAACAAGATCATATCTACTGTTGGTTGGGGTGATTTAGCACGAGATTATCATAGGATGGTTAAAACATGCATCAAGCTTAAAATTTTTGCAGGAAGTAAGATTTACAAATGAAGACCAAAGACAGCGTGAAGATAAAGACGCTAGAGCTATTGTCAAGGGGGAGTCTGTTGAGACATAGATTGTGACAACAGATCTAGCTTGATATAGGACTAGTGTAATTATTATTATTACGTTTGTATATTGGTTTAGATTTGTAAATAAATATTTGTTTTGTTAGTAATATTCGTTAAACATATTATTGTGTTAAGTTAGACGAATTATTAAATACGAAATAAATACATTCTGTGCGAGTCGAGTTCTCAGGTCGCGAGATTAACGAGCCGAGATGAGAACTGAATTCGTGGAAGTCTGGCGAGCCGAGTTCCGAGTTGGGCTTGGGCTGCGAGTTGGACCGAACTCGCAGGCCCTTGCGAGTCGAGACGAGCTGGACATATATAATGTTTTTCAATCGGTGAAAAACATAACTTTTGCATTCTGATTTCAATTGCTGCGAATTCAACAAACCAGAGAAAAACATAACCTAAGGCTAGGCTTTGACGATTCGTTGTTTAAAGCTAAGTCTAGTTAAAACGCAATACGAACATATTCGTTGTTAGTAAGATAACACCGTATTGAGGGATTCCGCACCTTAATACTACAGATAACGAAGTTATCGATCCTAAAACTAGGGGACTTACACAATTCTTCCACTTTGCCATACAAAAAGGCACTCTTAACATCCAACTGATACACTTTTATACCAAAATATGATGCGAATGCTAAGAATACTCTAATTGCTTCTAGCCTAGCAACTGGTGCAAACACTTCATTGTAGTCAATACCTTCTTGTTGATTAAAACCTTGAACCACCAGACGAGTTTTATTGCGAGTAATGATTCCTTTATCATCTCTCTTGCACTTAAATACCCATCTAGTTCCAATTGGATATTCTCCCTTTGGTAGGTCAACCAACTCCCATACTTGTAATTTAGAGAACTGAGATAGTTCTTCTTGCATTGCTTCTACCCACGAACTATCTTTTAAAGCCATTTGAACATTTTTAGGCTCGACTTGTGAGATAAAGCATGAATATAGACATTGATTAGGAATCCCTGTTTCTTTCATTGCAGTATACAAGCTTTGGTATTCTAAATTCTCAGACATACTAGCTCTGGATTGATGCCTAGTTTGAACCGGAGTATTAATATCACCGATGATGTTTTCAACGGGATAATTCTTACTCGTTCTAGTTGAAGCAACAGGCTCAACCGGAATCTCATCTTCTAAGTTAGTACCAATCTCTTCCAATGAAGGTATATCTTCCGTACGAGCAGAACAGATCCTTAAATGTTTCAAAGGAGTAAGTATATCATCAAACTTTGTCGGAAGATCATCAAGATCTTCTGTTTCTTGAGACTTATCCTCTGAAGGTTGTTGTGACTCACTTGTGGAAGCTTTATCTGAGTCAACATTAGTCTTAATTCCAGACTGCTTAACACTTGATGTTGAAGCGGGACCAATATTCCCATCTTCAAACAATAAATGTTCAGCTATCTCTGAATTACTGACATAGTCACTAATAGGAATTTTAAATGATGCAAAAACATCAGAATAATCAAATTGTCAATCTAAGCCCTTATGAACATCCGGTGAGTAGCTCGTAACTACAATATTATAAACTACCTCCAAACGTCCTGTGACTTTATTAAAGACTCTCTTGTTTGGCGAATTTGGCATATAACCTAGGAAAAATCCTTCGTCAGCCTTCTCACCAAATTTTGCTTGATGTCCAGTCTTTAATATGGTGCATGAAACTCCAAAGGGTTCAAACCCCTTTAAGTTAGGTTTCTTATTGTTCAAAAGCTCATAACAAGTCTTGTTATGTCTCTTAACCGTAAGAACTCTATTAAGAACATAACATGTTGTATTCACTGCTTCTGCCCAAAAGATGACCGGAAGCTTTGAATCAGCAAGCATTGTTCTAGCAGCTTCAATCAACGTCCTATTTTTCCTTTCAGCAACACCATTCTGT
This sequence comes from Helichrysum umbraculigerum, assembly GCA_949592205.1. Classification (NCBI taxonomy): domain Eukaryota; kingdom Viridiplantae; phylum Streptophyta; class Magnoliopsida; order Asterales; family Asteraceae; genus Helichrysum; species Helichrysum umbraculigerum. The sequence goes on along the minus strand of CATIUR010000004.1, from coordinate 159,221,976 downwards.
TGAGGTTCATACGGTGCACTGAATTGATGTAATATCCCTTTGCTTAAGCAATAGATATTCAACGTTGAATTTTTGAATTCTGTTCCATTGTCACTACGAATACGCTTAACTCTCTTTTTATAGACATTCTCTACTAGATCAAAGAACTCAATTAGAATTCCAAGAGTTTCATCCTTTGATCCCAAAAAGAATACCCATGAGAATCTAGAGTAGTCATCTGTGACAACCAAACAGTACCATTTGCCACCTAGACTTCTCTTGCTTATAGGGCCAAAGAGATCCATATGTAGCAATTCAAATGGCGAGGAGATTGAGTTTTCAGTCTTAGATCTGTGTGGTTTCTTGTGCTGCTTTCCTTTCATGCAAGGAACACACTTATCTTTAGACTCGAAACGTTTTTGTGGTACACCTTGAACCAAACCATTTTTGGTTATATAATTCATCTTTCTCCAGTTCAGGTGTGCCATTCTCCTATGCCATAACAAAGCATCTGTTTCCGAAGCCTTGGATAATAAACATGTAGACACCATTGAAGAGTTAGGAACACCCATGTTGATAGCATAGATGTCCTTCTTCCTTGGAGCCCTCATCAATATCCATTTATCAGGAATTTTGAAACCTGGCTTCAGGACTAAGGCCTCCTTTTCATTAAAATAAACTGGATGACCTTTATCACAGACTTGGGAAACACTCACTAGGTTGTGAGTTAGTTCTTCAACATAGTTCACATCCTCAAGAGTCAAAGTTCCATTTGAAACTTTTCCTTTTCCCGAAATTACTCCTCCTTTATCTCCTGCAAAATTTACTTTTTGCTTGAGACTCTCCTTGAAGTCCTTCAGTAGACTTCTTTCTCCGGTCATGTGCCTCGAGCATCCACTGTCTACATACCACCAGCTGTCCTTGTTCACAGCATGCTCCTGCACATAACACAAAACACGATCAGTTGTCAAGAGGGACCCAAGCCATTACGGTCTTGGTTTGTCCCTTATCATCAACAAACTTAAGCTCTTTAAAATAACCATCCTTCCCATCAGGAGCTTTGGTTACTTTCGAAGTAGCTTGAGGTTGTGGACGATCAGCCTTAAGAGGTGAATTTGAGAATAACCTCCTAGGCACATAATTATGAGCTCTATTATGATAATTATAATTAAACTCATGTGATCGCGAAGTAGTACCACTCTCATAATGACTATGGCCTCTACTTGGAATTCTAAACCTCGACGGTGTCACATCCCTAGTCTTATAGACAGAATTATCACTTTGAGTATATGGCCGTTTAGGTTTAGGTGGGGAGACACTATGTTTACCGTCTCTTTTAAGAATGTTAACAGGTTTATTACCTAACTTAGGTTTGGTGTCTAACCTATCTACAGTCATACTAGAGTAGGTCTGTGTCTTTTCATCAATCACAAGCTTATGTGGTGTTTCAGGCTTTTTGTTAGGACAACACGAAGCCACGTGTCCCTTTTGGCGACACTTGAAACATGACATCTGCTTGCGTGATTTAGGAACTTTTGCATTACTACTCGGAGTCTTGGGCACTAAAGATTCAAGTATTTGTTCCTTATTAACCTTATCATCAGTCTTAGTATCGTTAATCACTCCACCCGATACAAACTGTATTTTGGTGAAATGAGACACCTTGCTATTATCCGATGATTGGTTCATAATAACATCCTTCTGTGCCTCTGACTTTTCAGGTTTATCAGCTACTGAAATCTCAGGATTAACTTCAGTCATTTCAGAATCTTCAGGAATAGGAGTGTAATTGGCATTAAAGGGAGGGGATACATCATTATAACCTAACCCAGTCTTGTCCTTTACACTACGTTGAGCATCTAACATTTTATCCATTTGAGATGTCCTATAGTTCTCAAGTTTACGGTTTTGCTCAATTAACCTTAAGTTAAGATTCACTATTTCCTGATCCTTACTAGCAATTGTCTCATTTAAGTCTTTGATATTCATATAGAGACCATCTATAACAACAGATTTTTCACTTATGGTATCTCTAAGTTTTGTTCTATCCGAAGCATCAGACTTAATTTTATCTTTCAAGGCCTGTTTATCATCACTTAATCTACGTATATCCATAATGGCTTGATCAAGTTCAGATCTAACAGTCTTATAGGATTCCTTATCCACATTCAATTGTGATGACAGATTGCTATTTGACACAGTTAAAACACTATTCCGAGATTGTAAATCAGTAACTAAGTAACAAACATTAGCAAGATTAAGAATATCTAAACATACCTTCTTCTTGTCAGTTTGTACTTCAGCCATGCGTGCCACGAATTCTTCAGGACTCATCTCTGGAGTTGAATCCATATATAGCACATCATCATCACTTGCTTTTATTTCAGACTCAGGCACCTCTACTCTCTGTTCCATATCAGTGGGCATGTAGGACACTGATCCAGCAACTGTCTCTTCAATCTCGGCCATCAAAGCTTCCTAAGAATGAGTTTGCCAATCATAAGAGCCATCCAACTGCTTCACCACTAAGGCTTTGGAAGCAAGAGTACTTCCCGAACCTTGTTTTCCTTGTGCTTCTACTTTAGGTCTTTGGCATTCTCTAGCAAAATGACCAATACCCTGACAGTTAAAGCATCTGACCTTGGTTTTATCAAACCCTGATCTATTGCCCAACACCTTTCTACCAGTTCTCTTGAGGAAATTTTTAACTTTTCTTGAAACTAATGCTAACATCTCTTGAAGTTCCAATTCCTCAACATAATCCGGATCTATCTGCTCATAATCCTCGTCAAATAGAACATGATCATTGATCTTTCCCTCTATGTAATTCTCATATGATGCCACAAAGGAAGCAAGAACAGAGAGTTGCTGTTCAGCAGATTTCACACTCATAGGTATCTTCTGATGCTCTTGAGGTGACTTCTCAGAATTCTTTCCCTTTGTCTCATCACTAGAGGAGGAAATAAAGCATAGATCTTCAGTAATCATTTCTCCCTTTTCACCAGTATCACCAACTAACAGTGCAGTTGTCGAACTAGAGGACGCAGTCGAAAGATTTGACTTTCCATGATACTACCCAGGGTTCTGAACATGATCAGAATCACTATCTCTTGACTTTCTGGAGAAATCATAACCTTTCAGCTTGTCAATGACTTGCTCTAAGGTCATAGTAGAATACCTGGTTTCGTTATCCTTAATCATAACGCCATACATTTCCCATTTAGAAGGCAAACCTTCAAGAAACTTGTCGGTTTTAGCTACTTCTTCTTCAACAATCTCATGGTATTCCAGTTCACTTAGCAGATGGTAGAAACGCGTGACATAGGCATCAAGATCTTCCCCTTTTAAAGCTTTAAACATAGTAAACTGCTTTTTGAGAAGACTCCTCTTGCCAGCTCTCACCTGTGGACTTCCCTCACCTCTTTTCTCTAGAGCTTCCCAGAGCGTTCTAGCAGTATGAAAAGACTTCAGTTGATGAGCGATATCTTTAGGAAGACACATCTTTATGCATGAATGTGCTTCATTTTCATTTCTGTAAGCTTCCTTCTGTTGATCACTCATGTTTGGATAGGTAAGAACCACAGTGGCATTTTGAACAATTTGAGTAGGTGCGGTGTATCCACTCTTGATACACATCCAGATTGACAGGTCATGGAATCTACAGTAAGATTCAAATCTGTCCTTCCAATTGTAGTAATCTTCGATCCTCAACAACTTAGGTGGAACGTTTGATTTTCCCACCTCGTGGTCCATTTCGATCATTCTACTTAAGTCAGACATCTTAAAACGTAACGTAAAACTGTTTCAGCGAATTCAGAAAACTCAACTCGCAATACTCAGCTCAACTCGCAATCTCAGCTCGACTCGCAGAATATGTCGATTCGCAAGCCTCAGTTCGAATTGCTAAAGATGTCGATTCGCAAGCGATTTGGATTCGCGAGGGATTTCGGTTCGACTCGCAAGTCTTAGTTCGACTTGCTAGTTCAACTCGGTTCGCAGACGAAGCTGGAACCCTAATCTCGACTCGCGAAACGGCTGTTAAACCCGAAAACGAATGTTTAAGGTATTTTTACGACTGAAACTGAGAATTTCGACCGTAAACAAACCCTAAAACTTCCAGAGAGTGATTTTGATCGTTAGTATTGCAAGAAAGCACGTAAAAACGACCCGAATCAAAAACGCAATATCACTAAAAATCACGAACACACTCGTATTTAGCCCGAAAGCTCTGATACCAGATGTAAGTCCCTAGTTCTTAGGATCGATAACTTCGTTATCTGTAGTATTAAGGTGCGGAATCCCTCAATACGGTGTTATCTTACTAACAACGAGTAAGTTCGTAATTGCGTATACTAATACTTAGCTTTAAACGATAATACGTCAAAGCCTAGCCGTTAGTTTTATTTTCTCTGGGTTTATCGAATTCGCAGATCAGAATAAATGCCAAAAGTTATCAAAAGTGTTATGTTTTTCATCCGTGAAAAACAATATATATGTCAGCTCGTCTCGGCTCGCATGGGCCTGCGAGTTCAGCCCAACTCGCAGCCCAAGCCCAGTATAGGACTCGGCTCGCCAGACTAATGCTTCGCGAGTTCAGGTCTCACCTCACAGCTCAACTCGCTGCGACTTGAGATCTCGACTCGTCTCGCATAAAACGTATATACTAAAAACATATTTCGTCTATCTTTAATACTAAATATTAATAACAAAACGAATATGCATTTACAAATCCAAACCAATGTACAAACATAATAATAATTACACCAGTCCTATTTCAAGCTAGATCTGTTGTCACAATCTATGTCTCAACACCTTTTAATCGCGACGCGATTAGGGTAGGATTACGACGCGATTTTCGTTATAACAGTACTGTTTTGCTTTCTGCTTATGTATAATATGAACTGATTTTAGTCTTTAAAACTAGATGATAACTAGTGGCAATAGTGGTACATTATGATGATGATTAGGTAATTATTTATTCGGTTAAATATGTACAATGATAATTGAAATGAAGTAGTATTATGTTACTTTTGAGATATGATATATGATAATGATATGAGTTATTAGTTAAGGGACAAATTACTAACTTGTAGTGTTTGTTGTAATTTCAGATAAGCGGACAGAGACTCAGTAATATAAGATCATTGAGTTCAAGACCGGAACTATCGGTGAGTGGTTACCGTAATCCTCAGTTCAATCCAGTTGTAATGGGTTCGGTTACAACGGGTAAACCAGGGTAGTTTCAGTTATGAGTAATTATAGATATTGTTGTTAATTCCAGTTGTTTAGTTCTTGGATATGTGATTGGTTTCTGTAGTTGATTGATTATATCAGTTGTTCAGTTGCTATTCCATAACGGCATGATGACTATGCTTTTATGTGACTATGTGAGTTGATTCGGAGGTCAACAATGGTTGGGCTTGTTTACTACTGTGTAGCTGTCTGGGTCTTCCGGTACACATAGTTGAGGATGTACTTATGTCAGTGAAGGTAGTACTCAAGCTATCGGTAGATCACTGTGATAGTATACCAGTGATTGTGGGTTTCTGTGATAGTATACCAGGAACCGCCGGTCCTCTTGACTTATGTGCTTATGTGATTAAGTTTAGTTGTTGTAAAAACTTGTTATGATTGGATTGAACCGTCGGTTATGTTGGAACATAGAGTGTGACAACAGATCTAGCTTGAAATAGGACTGGTGTAATTATTATTACGTTTGTATATTGGTTTAGATTTGTAAATAAATATTTGTTTTGTTAGTAATATTCGTTAAACATATTATTATGCTAAGTTAGACGAATGTTTAAATACGAAATAAATAATAGACGTTTCATGCGAGACGAGTTGAGATCTCAGGTCGCAGCGAGTTGAGCTGTGAGGTGAGACCTGAACTCGCGAAGCTTGAGTCTGGCGAGCCGAGTCCTTTACTGGGCTTGGGCTGCGAGTTGGACCGAACTCGCAGGCCCATGCGAGCCGAGACAAGCTGATCGTATATAATGTTTTTCATTCGTGAAAAACATAACTTTTGTCATTCAGTTTTTCTGATCTGCGAATTCACTAAACCCAGAGAAAACTTAAACCTAACGGCTAGGCTTTGACTTATTATTCGTTTAAAGTTTACGAACGTATTCGTTACTAGTAAGATAACACCGTATTGAGGGATTCCGCACCTTAATACTAAAGATAACGAAGTTATCGATCCTAAAACTAGGGGACTTACATCTGGTATCAGAGCTTTCGGGCTAAATACGAGTGTGTTCGTGAGTTTTAGTAATATTGCGTTTTTTATTCGGGTCGTTTTTACGTGCTTTCTTGCTATACTAACGATCAAAATCATTCTCTGGACGTTTTAGGGTTTGTTTACGGTCGAAATTTTCAGTTTCAGTCGTAAAAATACCTTAAACATTCGTTTTCGGGTTTAACAGCCGTTTCGCGAGTCGAGATTAGGGTTCCAGCTTCACCTGCGAACCGAGTTGAACTAGCGAGTCGAACTGAGGCTTGCGAGTCGAACCGAGATCCCTCGCGAATCGACATCACTTGCGAATCGACATCTTAAGCAATCCGAACTGAAGCTTGCGAATCGACGTTTTCTGAGAGTCGAACTGAGATTGCAAGTTGAGCTGAGTCTTGCGAGTTGAGTTTTCTGAATTCGCGAAACAGTTTAATTTTACGTTTTTAAGATGTCTGACTTAAGTAGAATGATCGAAATGGACCACGAGGTGGGAAAATCAAATGTTCCACCTAAGTTGTTAAGGATCGAGGATTACTACAATTGGAAGGACAGATTTGAATCTTACTGTAGATTCCATGACCTGTCAATCTGGATGTGTATCAAGAGTGGATACACCGCACCTACTCAAACTGTTCAAAATGCCACTGTGGTTCTTACCTATCAGAACATGAGTGATCAAGAGAATGAAGCTTACAGAAATGAAAATAAAGCACATTCATGCATAAAGATGTGTCTTCCTAAAGAGATTGCTCATCAACTGAAGTCTTTTCATACTGCTAGAACTCTCTGGGAAGCTCTAGAGAAAAGAGGTGAGGGAAGTCCACAGGTGAGAGCTGGCAAGAGGAGTCTTCTCAAAAAGCAGTTTACTATGTTTAAAGCTTTAAAAGGAGAAGATCTTGATGCCTATGTCACGCGTTTCTACCATCTGTTAAGTGAACTGGAATACCATGAGATTGTTGAAGAAGAAGTAGCTAAAACCGACAAGTTTCTTGAGGGTTTGCCTTCTAAATGGGAAATGTATGGCGTTATGATTAAGGATAATGAAACCAGGTATTCTACTATGACCTTAGAGCAAGTCATTGACAAGCTGAAAGGTTATGATTTCTCCAGAAAGTCAAGAGATAGTGATTCTGATCAGGTTCAGAACCCTGGGTTGTATCATGGAAAGTCAAATCTTTCGACTGCGTCCTCTAGTTCGACAACTGCACTGTTAGTTGGTGATATTAGTGAAAATGGAGAAATGATTACTGAAGATCTATGCTTTATTTCCTCCTCTAGTGATGAGACAAAGGGAAAGAATTCTGAGAAGTCACCTCAAGAGCATCAGAAGATGCCTATGAGTGTGAAATCTGCTGAACAGCAACTCTCTGTTCTTGCTTCCTTTGTGGCATCATATGAGAATTACATAGAGGGAAAGATCAATGATCCTGTTCTATTTGACGAGGATTATGAGCAGATAGATCCGGATTATGTTGAGGAATTGGAACTTCAAGAGATGTTAGCATTAGTTTCAAGAAAAGTTAAAAATTTCCTCAAGAGAACTGGTAGAAAGGTGTTGGGCAATAGATCATGGTTTGATAAAACCAAGGTCAGATGCTTTAACTATCAGGGTATTGGTCATTTTGCAAGAGAATGCCAAAGACCTAAAGTAGAAGCACAAGGAAAACAAGGTTCGGGAAGTACTCTTGCTTCCAAAGCCTTAGTGGTAAAGCAGTTGGATGGTTCTTATGATTGGCAAGCTCATTCTGAGGAAGCCTTGATGGCCGAGATCGAAGAGACAACTGCTGGATCAGTGTCCTACATGCCCACTGATATGGAACAGATAGTAGAGGTGCCTGAGTCTGAAGTGAAGGCAAGTGATGATGACGTGCTTTATATGGATTCAATTCCAGATATGAGTCCTGAAGAATTCGTGGCACGCATGGCTGAAGTACAAACTGACAAGAAGAAGGTATGTTTAGATATTCTTAATCTTGCTGATGTTTGTTACTTAGTTACTGATTTACAATCTCAGAATAGTGTCTTAACTGTGTCAAATAGCAATCTGTCATCACAATTAAATGTGGATAAGGAATCTTATAAGACTGTTAGATCTGAACTTGATCAAGCCATTATGGATATTCGTAGATTAAGTGATAATAAACAGGCCTTAAAAGATAAAATTAAGTCTGATGCTTCGGATAGAACAAAACTTAGAGATACCATAAGTGAAAAATCTGTTGTCATAGATGGTCTCTATATGAATATCAAAGACTTAAATGAGACAATTGCTAGTAAGGATCAGGAAATAGTGAACCTTAAATTAAGGTTAATTGAGCAAAATCGTAAACTTGAGAACTATAGGACATCTCAAATGGATAAAATGTTAGATGCTCAACGTAGTGTAAAGGACAAGACTGGGTTAGGTTACAATGATGTATCCCCTCCTTTTAATGCCAATTACACTCCTATTCCTGAAGATTCTGAAATGACCGATGCTAATCCTGAAATTTCAGTAACTAATGATCAGGAAAAGTTAGAGGCACAGAAGGATGTTATTAAGAACCCTTCATCAGATAATAGTAAGGCTTCTCATTTCACCAAAATACAATTTGTATCGAGTGGAGTGATTAACGATGCTAAGACTGATGATAAGGTTAATAAGGAACAAATATCTGAACCTTTAGTGCCTAAGACTCCGAGTGGTAATGCAAAAGTTCCTAAATCACGCAAACAAATGTCATGTTTCAAGTGTCATCAAAAGGGACACGTGGCTTCGTGTTGTCCTAACAAAAAGCCTGAAACACCACATAAGCTTGTGATGGATGAAAAGACACAGACCGACTCTAGTATGACTGTAGATGGGTTAGATACCAAACCTAAGTTAGGTAATAAACCAGTTAACATTCTTAAAAGAGACGGTAAACATAGTGTCTCCCCACCTAAACCTAAACGGCCATATACTCAAAGTGATAATTCTGTCCATAAGTCTAGGGATGTGACACCGTCAAGGTTTAGAACTACAAGTAGAGGCCATAGTCATTATGAGAGTGGTACTACTTCGCGATCACATGAGTTTAATTATAATTATCATAATAGAGCTCATAATTATGTGCCTAAGAGGTTCTCCTCAAATTCACCTCTTAAGGCTGATCGTCCACAAACTAAAGCTACTTCGAAAGTAACCAAAGATCCTGATGGGAAGGATGGTTATTTTAAAGTGCTTAAGTTTGTTGATGATAAGGGACAAACCAAGACCGTAATGGCTTGGGTCCCTCCTGATAACTGATCGTATTTTGTGTTATGTGCAGGAGTATGCTGTGAACAAGGACAGCTGGTGGTATGTAGACAGTGGATGCTCGAGGCACATGACCGGAGAAAGAAGTCTACTGAAGGACTTCAAGGAGAGTCTCAAGAAAAAAGTAAATTTTGCAGGAGATAAAGGAGGAGTAATTTCGGGAAAAGGAAAAGTTTCAAATGGAACTTTGACTCTTGAGGATGTGAACTATGTTGAAGAACTAACTCACAACCTAGTGAGTGTTTCCCAAGTCTGTGATAAAGGTCATCCAGTTTATTTCAATGAAAAGGAGGCCTTAGTCCTAAAGCCAGGTTTCAAAATTCCTGATAAATGGATATTGATGAGGGCGCCAAGGAAGAAGGACATCTATGCTATCAACATGGGTGTTCCTAACTCTTCAATGGTGTCTACATGTTTATTATCCAAGGCTTCAGAAACAGACGCATTATTATGGCATAGGAGAATGGCACACCTGAAATGGAGAAAGATGAATTATATAACCAAAAATGGTTTGGTTCTAGGTGTACCACAAAAACGTTTCGAGTCTGAGGATAAGTGTGTTCCTTGCATGAAAGGAAAGCAGCACAAGAAACCACACAGACCTAAGACTGAAACCTCTATCTCCTCACCATTTGAATTGCTACATATGGATCTCTTTGGCCCTATAAGCAAGAGAAGTCTAGGTGGCAAATGGTACTGTTTGGTTGTCACAGATGATTATTCTAGATTCTCGTGGGTATTCTTTTTGGGATCAAAGGATGAAACTCCAGGAATTCTAATTGAGTTCTTTGATCTAGTAGAGAATGTCTATAAAAAGAGAGTTAAGCGTATTCGTAGTGACAATGGAACAGAATTTAAGAATTCAACGTTGAATATCTATTGCTTAAGTAAGGGGATATTACATCAATTCAGTGCACCTTATGAACCTCAACAGAATGGTGTTGCTGAAAGGAAAAATAGGACGTTGATTGAAGCTGCTAGAACAATGCTTGCTGATTCAAAGCTTCCGGTCATCTTTTGGGCAGAAGCAGTGAATACAACATGTTATGTTCTTAATAGAGTTCTTACGGTTAAGAGACATAACAAGACTTGTTATGAGCTTTTGAACAATAAGAAACCTAACTTAAAAGGGTTTGAACCCTTTGGAGTTTCATGCACCATATTAAAGACTGGACATCAAGCAAAATTTGGTGAGAAGGCTGACGAAGGATTTTTCCTAGGTTATATACACAATTCGCCAAACAAGAGAGTCTTTAATAAAGTCACAGGACGTTTGGAGGTGGTTTATAATATTGAGGTTACAAGCTATTCACCTGATGTTCATAAGGGCTTAGATTGGCAATTTGATTATTCTGATCTTTTTGCATCATTTAAAGTTCCTATTAGTGACTATGTCAGTGATTCAGAGATAGCTGAACATTTATTGTTTGAAGATGAGAATATTGGTCCCTCTTCAACATCAAGTGTTAAGCAGTCTGGAATTAAGACTAATGTTGACTCAGATAAAGCTTCCACAAGTGAGTCACAACAACCTTCAGAGGATAAGTCTCAAGAAACAGAAGATCTTGATGATCTTCCTACAAAGTTTGATGATATACTTACTCCTTTGAAACACTTAAGGATATCTTCTGCTCGTACGGAAGATGTACCTGAATTGGAAGAGATTGGTACTAATTTGGAAGATGAGATACCGGTTGAACCAGTTACTACAACTAGAACGAGTAAGAATCATCCCGTTGAAAACATCATCGGTGATATTAATACTCCGGTTCAAACTAGGCATCAATCCAGAGCTAGTACGTCTGAGAATTTAGAATACCAAAGCTTGTATACTGCAATGAAAGAGACAGGGATTCCTAATCAATGTCTATATTCATGCTTTATCTCACAAGTCGAGCCTAAAAATGTTCAAATGGCTTTAAAAGAAAGCTCGTGGGTAGAAGCAATGTAAGAGGAACTATCACAGTTCTCTAAATTACAAGTATGGGAGTTGGTTGACCTACCAAAGGGAGAATATCCAATTGGAACTAGATGGGTATTTAAGTGCAAGAGAGATGATAAAGGAATCGTTACTCGCAATAAAGCTCGTCTGGTGGTTCAAGGTTTTAATCAACAAGAAGGTATTGACTACAACGAAGTGTTTGCACCAGTTGCTAGGCTAGAAGCAATTAGAGTATTCTTAGCATTCGCATCATATTTTGGTATAAAAGTGTATCAGTTGGATGTTAAGAGTGCCTTTTTGTATGGCAAAGTGGAAGAATTGGTGTATGTTTCACAACTGCCAGGGTTTGCTGATCCTGAGTATCCAGATAGAGTATATCGTTTGAATAAGGCTCTATATGGATTACATCAAGCACCTAGGGCATGGTATGGAACACTATCAACGTATCTACTTGAGAATGGATTTACAAGAGGATCGATTGATAGCACACTGTTTGTGAAGTGGAAGAAAAAAGACTTTCTTCTCGTGCAAGTTTATGTTGATGACATTATCTTTGGATCGTCTGATGAAAAGATGTGTCAAGAATTCGAACAAGTTATGAGAAAATGGTTTGAAATGTCTGCAATGGGAGAGTTGAATTTCTTCTTAGGATTACAAGTTGATCAAAAGAAGGATGTATTCTTTATTCATCAATCTAAATATACATATGAGCTATTACAACGCTACAAGATGGATGAAAGTAAGGTCTACAATACTCCAATTCCAGTCAATCATGGACTAGGTCCTGATACATCGAGTGATAGCGATGTGGATCCAACTCTTTATAGAGCCATGATCGGATCACTAATGTATCTTACAGCCTCTAGGCCTGACATAATGTTTGCTGTCTGTTTATGCGCAAGATATCAGGCTAATCCGAAAGAGTCACACATGCAAGCTGTTAAACGAATCTTTCGTTACCTCAAAGGGAAACCTAAGCTGGGTCTTTGGTATCCGATTGATGGAGACTTAGATCTCGTAGCTTATACTGATTCGGATTACGGAGGATGCAATCAGAATAGGAAATCTACGACAAGAGAATGTCAATTCTTAGGAGGTAGATTAGTATCCTGGCAGTGCAAGAAGCAAACCTCAGTAGCCATCTCTACATGTGAAGCTGAGTATGTTGCAGCTGGTAGCTGTTGCTCGCAAGTACTTTGGATTCAACAGCAACTGCGGGATTACGGGTTAAATATAACCAATACTCCTATGATGATTGATAACGAATCTACTATGTCGATCACCAATAATCCGGTGAAGCACAGTAAAACTAAGCATATTGATATTCGACATCATTTTATTATAGATTGTGCTGAGAAAAAGTTGATAAAGTTAGTTAAGGTTCCATCATTGGATAACTTAGCAGACTTATACACAAAGGCGTTCGACAGAGCAAGATTTGAGACGTTGGTTCAACTAAACGGAATGAGAAATCCAGAGTGATTAGTCTTCCAAGGGTATTTTTGTAATAGTTAATATTTCTGTGTTCATTAAAAAAAAAAGGCGTATAGCATTCATTTGCTTGTTACCCAAGGGGAATCGCCTTCATTAAAGAATATAACCAAAATATTCTTTGAAATTCATTTAAGTTTTATTTGCAAAAATTAGGGGAAATGATAGTACATTAGGAGAATAAGCTTCACAATAACAAGCTTAAGTCCTAAGTATGATATGGTAGTAGGTTCAAATAAAGTTGCTATAGAACTACAACGGTTCTATCAGGTATGTGTTTATATTTATTTGATTATACACCTATATCCACAAGTTTTAATTTGTTATTTTTAAGTAAAAAAAAACTTTAGATGGTTTCATTATATGATGTACTGGTAGGCAAATTATATGACATTTTCTAAGCCTTAAGAAGTTAATTAACTACTTGTTTATTATCTTGTGTTACTATTCTATGATGTATGACATTAAGTCTTAATTGTTGAATGATGGTATTACCATACACCGTTATCATGCATTTTAATTTGAAGTGACAAATAGTAGCAATATGGGTATTAACTTAATTACTGGTAACTTTGTTGTACTAAGTACAGAACTGAAACCTTTAATTAAATTAATATTCTCAAATATATTTTGAATTATGCTAGAAGGGATCTTCTGTTGTACTACGTACAGACTTAGATAACATAGCATATTCAAAGTATGTCTGATATTTGTCTAATTTTAAAAATTCAAGTGTATGTTATATGTTTCGAAAAGATACATCATTTAGTAACCGCTACCTTGAAATTTAATGATGCAGTGTTATGAGTTTTACTTGAAATTCTTCAGTATGTCATATAATAGGAAGCACTTGATAATATTCATACTAACAATAAAGTGTTTGCTTAGAAAATTGAGTATAATTTGTTTATGTAGATCATAATACCGGTAATCGTCTTGGACTATCTATAAAAAAAATATTCACTTTATGTGAGTAATGCATTTATTAATTATGCTATGTGGATAAAGGTACCTAAGATATAGTTTTATAAATATAAGTGTATAAATGATAAATTTAGTTGTAATTTTATAGTAATTTACTTGAATTTCATGAGGTATGTATACTACCAATCTGCTTAGACTTTTAAATATATAATTAATTGCTTATTCTTACTAATATGATCCCTAAGCAGATAAAATCTTATTTACTTTGTATATTTACTTTGTTTCGAGTGATTAATAAAATGGTACTTCATACCAAAGTTTATATAATTGTGTTTTTATCTTAAGTTTATTTGTTTTTAATTTAAGTTTTTGTGTTTATTAGGTTTTACCTTTCGGAATTAAATTATACTGAATATTTTTGAGTTGAACAAACGTAACAATTTGCAAGTGAAAATTAATTATAATTTAGACTTGTAAAATATCGGGTTTTATTTATACTTAGAATTAAATTCGCGCTTTAATATAGTCCTGCGAGTTGACATCGACTTGCGGATCCGCTTGAAATCTCGCGAATCGGATACAAAGTATAAAGGGGGTCAAACGAGTCAAGCCAACCCACCGAACCCATAAACTTCGCGAGTTCACTATAACTTTGCGAATCCATTTTACAGGCGAAACGAGGCGATTTTGAGTTTTCGTTTGATTTCGATTTTTAGAGTACGGGAACAAGTTTTTCAATCCGTAGACTTTATACATCTTTACTTTGCGCACATTTTGAGGTATATAACAACGGATTTCACCGTTTAAATTGCACGAAATCGAAGGTTTTTTAAACTTAGGGTTTCGGTTTGAAGTTTAAACGATTCACATAGATTTACGATGTTATTGGACATGGATCTTTAGGGTTTATGTTAAACGAACATTAATGAACGTAAATCAATCGATAGATCATGTTAAAATCAACGGATTAATCGATTTTGAAAACAAACTCGCGACGGCAGTTCATCGAACGAGTTGACATTTTGACTCAACTCGCAGCGAGTTGACTAGCGGATCGACATGATTAGCGAGTTCACTTAAATAGCGAGTTGATAAGTAAAGCGAGTTGATAAACGAAGCGAGTTGATAAGCAAAACGAGTTGATCTCGATTCGCTTAGTTGTCTTATGCGAGTCCAGTACTTAGATAAATTTTATTTTTAAGTAGTTATATAAATGATAAGATTTTTTTAATAATAACTATTATATAATGGATTTAAATTAGACTTAAGACTTTTAGTTATAAGTTAAATTTTTATATACGACTTGAGACTATTTTGTAACAAGTTATATATAATTTCAATTTTAAACTAAGATGTTTGATGAATCTCGATTCATAATACGTTATAGTTTAAAGATTCTTAATCGTGCATTAAAATTATATCTGTTGTTTGTGTTTATTTTACAGATATGGCAAGAGCATTTGACAAGGGCCACAATATTTTGGTGGATCTGAACCTTGAAGCCAAGCGGGCTGATAGGGTTGCTGATATTCTTCATTTTCTTGCACGATCACGGATTAGATACGCCATTACGGCCAATCCACCTATCTCTCAGGCTATACTGAACGATTTCTGGACGGATATTGTATTTGACGAATCTGTCAATCCACCAGAGATTCGAACTACGGTTAGTGGCCAACCTGTTACATTTTCGGCTGGTAATCTCCGTGAGATTTTGCAGCTAGGTACAGTAGAATAGGAGAATGGGGATATTGAGTATCCTATGGATTTTATAGAGGGTGCTATAGGTCGTATGGGTTATACAGGAGATAGACGCGGACGTTAGTTCCAGAAACCACTGGTTATTGGTCAGTGGAGGTTTCTCTGGCACGTGATGAATATCGTTTTTGCAGCGAAGAAGGGTGGATTTGATGAGTTGAGCCCTGCGATTTTATCGGCTGCACTGTCACTGGTTTATAATAAACCATACAGTTTTTGTGATTATCTTTTTGGTGAGATTGCGAAACAGATATCGGGGTCTGTTAGATCAAGATTTTTGGTCCCGCGATTTTGCATGTTGATTATCCGTGCGCGTCTACCGGATTTGGCTATACCTGAACCACATCTAGTGGTTAATACGATTGACTATCGTGGGTATAACGCCATGTTTATGCAGACGGTTAGGAAGGAGGGAGTGGTGAAACCTGAGGTTAGACCACTATTTGGGTATATTATTGACCCAAACTACATTGCACCGCCAAATCATGGGTGGTTAGACGTTGCTCCTGCTGCTGCTGCTCCTGCTGAAGCTGATGTGGGTCCTGCTGAAGGTCTACAAGAGCTTTTAGAGGATGTTTTGGAACAACCTGCACATGCTGGGGAACAGGTGAACCCAGATGTTGCTGCTCAGATTGTTCAAGAGGTTTTGGAGCAGAATGATGATGCAACGATTCCTTTGCTTCAGGATATTGATAGTTATTTTGCACCATCTGAGGTAATATTTTATTTATATAATAATATAGATGCTTAGTTGATAGATTGTTTTTATTGATCATAGATGCATAATATTATTATATAATGATTATGATATAGATATTTAGTTAATTGGATATTATTTCTGATTTTAAAATATAAATATCATTAAACGAACAGGAAGCTGAAGCAGAGGCTGCAAACCCAGAAGTTGTAATACTTGAGGGGGAGCAGATACAGCTTGATAGATCAGTTGTTGTACCGACTGAGGTATTATATCTGATTAATCTTAAATATATAGAACTTGTATGATAGAGCTTATGCTAATCATAAATGTTTAATATATTCAAAATTTAGGATCCTGTTAGATCATCTAGAGGTCGTGATGGTGAGACGGCTTCTGATGATGATTCTGAGAATACATCTTCTCCTCCTCCATCTGCTTCTGAAAAGAAGAGGAAGAGTAAGAGTGTTATGGAGGAAGATATTGAGGAGATTGATGCTCAATTGATGAAGCGTCCGAGAACGCTAACTATTAGAGAAGGTTAGTATTGATTATAAAAGTTAAATAATCTTAACTTGTTGTTTATCAGGAGTTAAACTGAGACAATTAATTCTGTATACAGTTGCTCAGGATACACCACAGGTGGAGAAGGATACACCGGTGGTTTCTGAACAAATGTCTGTACCGCTTCAGGTATGAGATATAAGTTCTATAACTATGAGTGTTATGCGATTAATTAGAGTTTGAGACAGAGTAATCTGTAACAATAACTGATTTTAATTGTGTTTAACTTTACAGCATGAGGTTGTTGATCTAGTTCGTGCGGCGAAATTTCCGACGAATAAAGCAGCTAGATTTGTGATGAACTTGCTTACGCAAGCTTTGTCTCAACCTCATACACCGCTGACCAGAGACTGGCATATTGAGTCTCTTACACCGCCTGGACCAACAACGATACCTGTTACTCCGATGACTGATGCTGAAAGGATTCTGTCCTTAGAGTCGAGGGTAAAGGATTTAGAGAAGCTTACTTCTCAGATTCCAGAGCTGGTGTCGAACAATCTTCTTCTTGCTCAGCATATACTCAAGCAGAGTGAATCGTACAATCTGTTGATGAAGACTCATGAGACTTTGCTTGCGGACTTCAATGTGCAGAGACTGAAGTTATCTTCTTTGGAGAGTCTGGTCTTGAGATCGCATTCAGGACAGTCTACTCAGGGGGAGATATTGGTATATCTGGAGTCTTGCAGAGAAAATGAGTTGAAAAGGAAGAGAGATTCAGACAAGGACGATGATCCCAATGCACCGAGTGGTGAGCAGACTGGTCCTTCAAAGACTGGTGAGCAAGCTACGATTCAGGGGGAGTCTGGTGCTGGTGCTAGTGGTTCTGGAGTGGGTACAAGTGCAGATAAGACTGTACCGGGTGATACTGAAGCTGGTAAGATAGCTTAGTATTATCATAGTACTGTAATATTTGTAATAGTTTGTAGTGAACAAATGTAAACTTAATTTATTGTGTAAATATATTTGGCTTAGGGTTATTATTATTTTAAGTAAAATATGTTTGGTAATTTAAGTTTATATAATTATGTTAAGATAAAATAGTGATCGAAAGACTTCCGACTCATTGAGTAGTCGAGCGGCGTGTTCTGATTAATTTCGGCGGTCAAAATTTTATAATAACATATGCATTTTAGATTTGATTATGGACTTAAGACCGTAAGGTATATAAGTAATTAACAAGTTAAAAATGTATTCGTATTAACTAGACAAATGATATATAATTTAAAGGTTAAATTGATAATGAATGAGATCAATTAACACTTGGAAATTATATAAGGTAATTAATAGTAAATTTAAATGTTTGGTGATTATTCACAATGCATTAGAATTTAAAATTAATTAATATTTGTTAAGTAGACTTAAGAGATTTTGGATTGATTCAGGGTAATCAATTAAAGATTTTATAAGTTATTTGTAAATTGTGTTAAAATATACAAAAGAATTAATAAAGAAATTCTTAGGTTGATTCAGGGAAATCGATAAGAGAGTTTTAATTATTAATATTGATTTGTATTTGTGGTTTTCTCTTAGGATTGGAAATGCTTGATCTATCTGATTCGGAAGATGATATTTTTGATGAGATAGATGAAGACATTGATTTTGATCTTGAGGATGGAGAATTTCTACCACCTACAGATTGGACTGCTGTACCTGAGATTGTGCAAGACATTGGTATAGATCCAGATGCGAATATAGATGAACACCATGTGAGCCCATCTAGGACAGAAGTTATTATTGAAAATGAACAAGGTCCAATGATTGTCGATGTAGATGAAGAAATCGATGACTCAACCGATTCTGAAAAAGATGAAACTTTGAATCCTACCAAGAATCCTGCTGTTTTTCTTAGGAAACTTCCAAAGCTGAAGAAGAAGATTGGAGTTTCAGAAGTTGATATTACGGGAAAACGTGTTCCTCGTAAAGGGATTGTTGGATGGTACTTTGACTCTGAGCTGAAGCTTTTTGCAATCAAAAGATATGACGGGGTTCAATATTTTGAAAGAAAGCTTGCAGTTTTTAGTTCTCTACCACGTTATGAAATACGTGATTTGGCTAGATTAGAGATTAACAACCCAAGTCGTGATGATTATGCTGATCGTGTTGAAAGAATCATTAGACATGAGGTTGATACAAATAAGTTTGTTCAGATTAAGCCAAGAAAGGGAAAGACTGTGAAACTACAAGAGATAAGTCAAAGAACTGGAAGAAGAAGAAGGAAAAAGATTTATCCAGCTGTTAGATGCATACAGCAGATTCCATTGAAGACAATGCCACAGGATATTTTGGGAAATATGAAGAGTTGGCACGTGGATTCAGGAACTGGAGAAGCTGTTATGGTTGAAGCTGATGATGAGGTTGAAGGTGGTGAAAGAGAAATCTTTAGAGTTTATGATCATCGACACCTGATGAATATGTCGAGAAAGGATCTGTTAAAGTTAAATGAGAACAGAATTTTGACGACTATTGAATGGGCTGATTTAGCAAGAGATTATCAGTTGATGGTTAAAACTTGTATCAAGATGAAGATTTACGCAGGCAGTAAGATTTACAAATGAAGATCAAAGACAGCGTGAAGATAAAGACGCTAGAGCTATTGTCAAGGGGGAGTCTGTTGGAACATAGAGTGTGACAACATATCTAGCTTGAAATAGGACTGGTGTAATTATTATTACGTTTGTATATTGGTTTAGATTTGTAAATAAATATTTGTTTTGTTAGTAATATTCGTTAAACATATTATTATGCTAAGTTAGACGAATGTTTAAATACGAAATAAATAATAGACGTTTCATGCGAGACGAGTCGAGATCTCAGGTCGCAGCGAGTTGAGCTGTGAGGTGAGACCTGAACTCGCGAAGCTTGAGTCTGGCGAGCCGAGTCCTTTACTGGGCTTGGGCTGCGAGTTGGACCGAACTCGCAGGCCCATGCGAGCCGAGACAAGCTGATCGTATATAATGTTTTTCATTCGTGAAAAACATAACTTTTGTCATTCAGTTTTTCTGATCTGCGAATTCACTAAACCCAGAGAAAACTTAAACCTAACGGCTAGGCTTTGACGTATTATTCGTTTAAAGTTAAGCTTTATAAACGCAATTACGAACGTATTCGTTACTAGTAAGATAACACCGTATTGAGGGATTCCGCACCTTAATACTAAAGATAACGAAGTTATCGATCCTAAAACTAGGGGACTTACAGGTTACGGTTCCATTCACTTAGCGTGAGCTAATCCCTCGTTGTTGAATCTTTTGCAGATTTTTAGTTAGTTTTTGATGTAGATCGGGATATGGTGATTGACGGGATGTTTGACTAGGATATCGCGCGCTCTGACCCTTTTGTTAATATTATGTTTTGAATAGTTTTTATAACACCCGGTCTTGTTAATATGGTTATGTAATTATTAGTGTAAGTGTTATGTTTTGAGAAACGATAAACATGTAGTTAAAGTAAATATGTTTTGGGACAACGCTTCCACATGGATTATATTATAAAATATGTTGTTTCAAATTGTCGGGTGTTATATACACATTTGAATAATTATTTTAATATAAAAATTATAAAAACTAAATATAAATAATAAAATGCCAAAGCCCGAGCTGTCGCGAGTTCTTCACCTAATAAGTTTATAAAGGCAATAGTATTTAAGAAAATATATATGAAGGCACGAGATATTATATAAAAAAAAATTAAATGTGTCTCTTTTTCTCTCAAACACTAATGTTCTAATCCTTCATCTTTTGTTTTGACATTCTACATATACACATAAAACATCGTTTAACGACTTTCATAAACGCCAATGTTAACAATAGATGACGGTCGATGTTTTACAAGTAAAAGCGATGTGTTTTACTTACATTATACGTTTTTTCCTTTAACAATCGTGTTGCGATAATTTCATATGACCGACGGTTAACCGTTAACCGATCCATAACTGACGGATTAACTGCTAACTTATTAACCGATAACCGACGGATAAAAGTTAACATTTACCCATACTCACCCCTAGTTTTTGTAATATAATAAAAAGTGTTGTTGATCGAAAATGTAAGGAGTGAAAGAAAAAACACTTACAAAGGAAGGGGCTGGAGTTGACTATATAGAAAAGAGGAAGCTTCTAGGAAGGAACATAGACAAAAAAAAAAAAAATTTACTTAATTGGGTAAATAGCATCAACTACTCATCATCGATCTCATTTACATTTTACAGTACGTACTCTTCAAAACAAAAACAAAAACAAGAACTTAATCTTTCTCACCATTTACACTTATAATTGTTTATTTGGATAATGGAAGATCATAACAAATTGTTTAAGGCTATTAATGAGTGTGACATTATCGTAACTGTTCTCCATCGCGGAATAGCTGCAGCAGCTAAGGTGTATAATCTTACTGAATCGGAAGTGAATGACATAGTTTCGAGAGGTATACAAGAGCATGAAGACGTAATAAAAAGCCACCAAGAGTCCGTAGCAGAACTGAAGAAGCGTATGCAAGAAAAGGATGATCCAAAATCATCATCAGGTGGTAGTAGTAGTAGTCAGGGTGGTGGTGGTGGAGAAAATTATTGTTATATTTGCAGTGAGAGGGGGCATGTAGCTACCAGGGAGTGTAATGGTGTTGCTTGTTTTGAATGTGGTCAGATTGGGCATACGAGGGGCGACTGTAAACTAAGTTTCCAGCGAGATCTTGGTGGCAGTAGTAGGGCTATTTGTTATTATTGTGGTCTGCGCGGGTATAAGACTGTTTGTTCCCGGTGCGGTAAAACAGGCCATCTGGGTAAGGATTGCTAAGATCTTATCACATGCATGTGTTTTTAGTTTAATTTAGATATTTAAATTTAATGTTGGGTATTAGAGTTTCTATCATGTTGCTTTATTATTTGTGTTAGTACAACGGTGTAACTGTAATGTAATGATCATCATGTCAAATTTTCATGATTAGATAGATGCTTTATGCTTAAATGTCTATTTACCCTTATGTTTGGAGATGATTTTTTGTGTTTGGTTGCAGAGTTGTGTATTTCAAGTATACCTTCGCATGCATAAATGATACTTTTGAACACTTTATATTATGGTATTTTTTCAACCTAAACATGTAATCATCAGATCATACATAAAAAACAGAGATTAATCGATGAAAAAAAACTATGAGACACAGTTACACACATACAATCACTTGCATTCTAAGCAAAATAGACTTTCATCTTTAGGTGAAAAAATGAAAAGTGGTCACAAGTGCACAAACCATATAGCACAAATAAACTAATTATCTTTAACATCTGGTATTAAAAGAATTACTATGACTTTTGACACCGAAATTCAAAACACTCTGGGTAATCGGGTTCAGAGACTTGATCGATCGAAAATTTGAATTAAACACATGGGTGTAAAGTAAAAGCAAGAAAACTATAAGGTTGTATCATAACATCCATTGATGCACAAATCTAGGTCCTTTCATCTTGGACTTCTTTGGAACCAATTGGAGGTTCGAATCTTGTAAATACTCTAAAAGCTGAAATCAAAGAAAGCACGAAGAAACAAAACAGAGCAAGAAAATGGAGAACCAAAATGAGATTTAATCTTCCACAAAACCTCCCATATGAAGAACATGCTTCACTCCATGTCACCTTTTGGTTGCCATTGTAAGCCAAATATACTAGCTCCCCAATGCTACCTCCACATGCCATCATCAAATATGCCACCACCTATACATATCACCATTTCAAGATCAATACAAACTAGTAATAAAGACAGAAAGCCAACGAAAAATGGAGTTAACTTACAAACACCTTATATATTGAATTTTAAAGGGGTGATATTATGCGGCTTTATGATTTTAGTCTATATCTTTCTAAATCACGAAAGTTCACGGAGAGGGCTGACCACGTATACTTTGGCACATATTAGAATGTTGACATCAACGCTAAAGTATGAATCCATTTTTCATACTCTTTATGATTTATCATTTATGGGATTATATTTAGCGTTATCTAGAAAAACTACTACAACTAGGTACAATTCCAACGTTTTAAATTTATGATATAATTTTGAATTTGCAGTAAACTATACACAAAACGTATGAATCTTTTGTGATTTTTGTATGATTGGTGGGATGATATATAAGATTAAAATTCATTAATTTTGAGTTATGTCAAATTTATAGAGGCCCAAAAGGCAATGCACTAGAGTGTTGATCTTCTGTCACTCTTTCTGGTTTAATTCATGGAATTGGGGCTGAGAGTCATCTTAAAGTGATCCCCAAAGCATTAATCTTTCAAAACATGATGTTAACTAACAAGAACACCTAACAACCATACACAATATATGGATAATTTCTCATATTCTTCTATGATATGATACATGGGGTCAGATTCAAAATTTCTTCCTTCAAGTTATCTCACAGTGCCCATTGATTAGGTATTCTACATTCTTATGAACAAATTTTGAATAGTTTCTAGCTTTCTACCATAATCAGTTGTCAATTAAGCATAACTGTATATGTAACATATATTTAGAGAAAGTTATCAGGAATGAAATATTAATAGTTAAACCTGATCACAGACTAAAAAAATCCAAGCTTTATTCATCAAGTTCTTGACCCATGAAGAAATAACAGCAACCAAAGCATACCCAGCAGCAATTGCACTAATGCTGACCAAGAATCTGTCCAAGAACACCAAAATTGGAATTAAAAAATACAAAAGCTTCAAAATTTTATACAACATATATAAG
Source organism: Helichrysum umbraculigerum (assembly GCA_949592205.1). Taxonomy (NCBI): domain Eukaryota; kingdom Viridiplantae; phylum Streptophyta; class Magnoliopsida; order Asterales; family Asteraceae; genus Helichrysum; species Helichrysum umbraculigerum. The sequence goes on along the minus strand of CATIUR010000004.1, from coordinate 159,198,382 downwards.
TGTAATGTGAAGCATGATAAGAAGTTAGAAGATTAATTACTTGAGACCCTTGAGATTACTAAATTCCAATTTGCCATAAATCTCATTATCTTGATGATTGGTCACAGTCAACCACATAGAAGTTAGACTTAGAGGAATCACAATCAACCTTAATGAAGAATCTATAACTTTCAAATTATTCACATTTTCACCAAGGATCATCATCTTTAATGCCAATAAAACCCCACTTCAAATTTACCACTAAAAACTTAAAGTATGATCAGAATTTTGACTTTGAGTTTTAAGAATTGAGAAAAGGAATGAAAAACTACAAAGGGGTTCAACTGTTCAAGAACAATGGGTTTAAAAGTATAGGATTTGGAAGCTTGGAGTGTTTTTTTAAGGCCAAAGAATTATGATCTGAGGTTGGTAAAAAGTGCAAGAAAGATAATGGGTTCCAAGTGGCAGAAAGGCTTATGTTCTGAGCTACCACAGCACTAACCAGTGTGGGAGTGACTTGAGCCTGATGTATAGAAGCACTTTTGGTTCTTGCAAGTTGTACCAAATGCATTGAGAGTTGTATTTTTCTATATAAAATGGGATTAGAATTACTTTTTCATAGGATTAGAAGCTGTACTAAATAGTTAGGGGGATTCTAAAGCCACCCCAAAAATTCTGCTCATACCCCCTGGCCCACCTCCTGGTCTGCAGTTCAGTACAGAATCAGTCTCAGTTTTATTAAAAAACACATTCTTTTATAAAAAAAATGTTTTTATAAACATTTATAAAATGAAAAATAAAATAAAATATGGTTGGGCCAGGGAGTAGGAATGGAAAAAGGGAGAAAAAGGGGGTGGGGAGGGGGTAGCTTTAATAGGCCCCAATAGTTATTGTGAGGTTGGTAATGGCAAATAAGTGGTCTTCAATAATCCAACCACCATTACCATGTTTAGCACTTGTCACCATTTTATTTTTATCATTTAATGTTTTTAAAGCCAAACTTATATGGGTAAATGACAAAAATCAGTAATGTACTGCCTAAAATTGTTCCAAGTATGCAACCTACTCATTTTATTGTCTATGTATGCAATGAACCGGAACAATTCGTGTTCATATTTATGCAAAGTTGATTTTGACCTTTTGATAGATGAAAGTGCTGACTAGTCAGCCACGTAAGGTTCCAAATGGACAATGTCTGCCACGTAGTATTTTACAACTAGATTTTAATTTTCTTATTTTCTTTTAGAAACCAGTTTATATTACATCATCTCTGTACATCATCTTCAACAAACCTGCAAATTTCAATCCCTTTATCAAAAAATAACTATAAATCTCAATTTTATATACACATCAACGCCCTAGTTAACTCACAAAACTTTCACACATTATCCAAAAATAAATACTCCACAATTCATATAAATAGCTTACATCACACATATACATAGATACATAAACACAGACTCGTGAAACTATGAAAACACATTTAAATTTCAAAGTTGATTTCAAAAATCATGGTACCTAATAACATAAACCACTGCTATTTATCTGGTAATAAGTGTTCTTCACGATGGTCGGCGATGGGGTGGCCGGAAAAATCGTGTTTATATTTGTTCTATGCTCTCGATGATTCCTGTTTATATATGTTAGATGCTTTCGATGATTCGTGTTTATACATGTAAATCGTGACAACACCAGAGAAGACGTTTCATTTGCTATTCGTCGGAATCTGCTGGTGTTGCCGTCGTATTGTGCCTGTGTTGCTACCGGACTCTGCAGCTACTGACCAGAAAGAGAACAATTCTTTAGAGATGAGGATTGTGTTATGTAATAGATTTTTGTTATAAATTCATATAAGAGAGATTTAATCATAACAATTTGTTTGGTTCACTTGTAGATCTGACATGAGTGTTTGAAATAAGTAAAAAGTCAAACACGAATAATATCTAAAGCTCAAAACCATTTTTGTTAAATCTAAAATATAAGATCCAAATCATCGATTGGAAGTCAAAACCCATTTCTTCGGAGCCTCGTCGGAACCTGTAAATCGCCGCCGCCACCACAACTACCACTTGAAACCGCACCATCACCATTCCCTTTATAGTTTCTTACTTTATTGTATTCGTAAAACACATAACCAGATTGTTTTCTAACCGGAGAAACATGTATGACCGAATAAGTTTCGGGGGCGTGGATGGGGGTGTATGAGTGGTGGTAGCGGCAAATTGTGATGGTTGCGGCCGGTAGTAGGTCTCCGGAAACATATTCGAGCCCTCGGCCATCGATACCTTCACAAATCGCCTACAGATTCTGGCAACGTCGATTACAAACCGGAAATCACTTACTAATTCCATTGAACGCCGGACTGAAATTCGACACATGTATTATATATGTGTGTGAATGTTTTTAGTTAATTAGTATATTTAGTAGGCGTTAGGTGGTTGTAGGTTTGAATTTTGCAGGGAAGAAACACAGTGGAAGGCATTCTTGATCGGAGAAGATGAATTTTGATGAAATACTGTAGTAGTTGACTATTATTAAATTATTGAATTTTTAATCAGATTCAATAAAATAATAAAATCAAACAAATTTCCACGTAATCATTAAATAGCCAAGTCACATTTATAGAAAAAAGTAAAAAAGATTTAAAATGCGAGTTGACCGGTCAAACAGGTAACCGGTTACCATATTACTCACATAAGTACAAGTTAATCCAGTTGGCTTCATACATGAACAATTTATTTGGTATGTTGCATACTTGGAATATTTTGTGGCAGTTCGTTGCCGATTTTTGTCTTTTATATGAACAGGAAGTTTTTGATTGTTGTTTATACATGAATAAGGTAACTTTGATATATATATATATATATATATATATATATATATATATATATATATATACTAACTTGAACAAGATTCAGTGAGTCAAAAATTTCCATGAAAAACGTAATCGATTTGGAAGCTTTTCGTGAACTTGTCTTAGGATTATAAGGTCACTCTCATTGGTTGCATCACTTCCAAATCGGTTGGTAAGTGATTGGAGTGGTGGTGACATCCGTTACATCACTTCCTAATCAGTTGGAATTCTAATCGGAATACCGATTTGTAATCTGTTGAAAAATGTGGGGGCCCGCGTATTTTTTTTTATTGTATAGAAATGGTGGTATATTGGTAAATGTGGGGGCTCGCGTACTTTTTTTTTTAGTGTATGGAAATGGTGATATATTGGTAAATGTGGGGCCAGAAAAATGAAGTGGTTAGTCATTGATGGCAGTGGGTAATCAGTTGTGAATCAGTTAGTGGAAAGCTGACATGGCGCTGAGATGCCAGAAGTGATTTGGAAATGATTTGAAAACGGATGGGAGTAGGGATGGCAATGGTCACCCGATCCGATGGATATCCATCCGATCCATCCACTAAATGGTGGATATGGACGATCTAAATGGATGAATAGTGGATATGGATATGGATGTGGATGAATATTAGATCGGATATGGATGAAAATTTATCATCCATGGATTTATCCATTTCACCCGAAATACATATATATATATATATATATATATATATATATATATATATATATATATATATATATATATACACTCCTTAATAATACATATATATATACACATGTAAATTTACATATCCACATATAAACCATAAACAATTATTTTGGTGTTATTAAACATATAAACCATAACAATTAAGGTGTTATTGGATATATAAAGTCGTAAATTTTAAATATCTAATGTATATTTGAGGGGTTTTATTTTGTATTTTGATTTATATAGCAAATCTTAATGCATGAATATATCGTGCTGAGCGAAGTTCTGCTTACAACCATATTTTGAAGTCACAATCCACGATATATAACAATTAAAACACGTGTGATTAGCCTATAAACAAGGAGAACACGTACATTTACATTTGTCTAAATATATGTTTACTTGTAAGTGTAATAAATTATGCTTCGTTGATTGACAATGTTTGAACACTTTTGTGAATAGATTTTTGTATGTTACGTTATATTTATTTTTTTTACAATATGTGTCAGTTTTATTTCATATTAGGAAATTTTTCCTAACATTTTTTGAATATCCAATGGACATCCATTAACCCGCTTAATCCATCGGATATGGATATGGATGGATGAATTGAAATTAAATGGATATGGATACGGATATGGACGAAAATATTTAAATAGATATGGATGTGGATATGGGATCATCCGATCCATATCCGATCCATTGCCATCCCTAGATGGGAGTGGTCTAAGGATCATATCACTTAGACAAGTTCAAGATCACTACTTTAGTAATTCATCTAAATCTTGAAGATATAACTATTATAGCTAATATACTTGCTATTTTCCATTAGTAAAATATAACTAATATATATAGTTTGACCTTGTATACTATTCTCAATTATCAATTAGATGTAGTATAAATTTGATGGACTGAAAAGTTAATAATGATGATGTTAACTACTCTGTCTCTAACCATTAAATATAAATTCTCATTATGTTCCTCACTTCCTCTTTATTCATTCATTCATTCATGATGATGCATTTTCATAACCAATTTATGGGCTTTTGTTCATATTCTGTTTGAGATACCTGTATTGGATCTAGCCCATATGGGTTGTTATTACATCCTTTATGTAGCCCAAAATTGAGTGGAGTTGGTATTTGGTACTTTCATAGTTTCATGGACTAGTATTGCTAGCATATGGGCTTAATTTTTAGGCTGCATCATAAATTTGAATGATGAATGAACTATTTATATCTTTAGTCATTCATATTTCATTTATTACTATATATAAATAATAATTAGTAAATTTAAAAATAAACTAAATTCATTAATTTTATTTATAGTATCATAAGATTGTAACAAGCAAAGAGTATTGTTGATTTTTTGCAACTTAAATGATTGAATAATATTTGTTTGGGAATGGATGAGGGATATGGGGAATTAAATTAAATTTAAATTTAAAAAACAATAAATAAAAGGGCAGGTTAGATACCATTTTTGGACAGGTGGTGGGTGCATTGTTGAAGCATCATTTCGAAAACTTGTTATTATAAAGCATCTTTATATTTTTTTTATTTTTATTTTTACTAGATATAAGACCCGCGATAACGCGGACGACTCTAAATTATTTTATGTATATAATTTTGAAGTTTGGATTTGAATTTTTATGTATTATGTTATATTAACAATTACAGTCTTACTATAGATTTAATGTTTATTACACGACAACATAGATATCAATACATATTGTACATTTTAAATAATATTGAGAGACTTAATCTGGAGTTTAGATGATAGATCATGTAATCTAATCTTATATTAATGATGATGATAATTTCTGCTCAAATATCAGATTAATTAAAATTATAGAGGTTCAAATTTACAGATGCATAGCTCATTAAATTAAAAATCATAAGTAAGAAACGCAAAGAAACAATGTTAGTAATTGACTTTTTAATAGTCATAAAGCATTTACTTGTTCCTACTTAATCAAAGTACCAATGGGGCTTTGCCTCAGTGGTACCTCCGCCGCAAATCCCCACGCCCCACCCGGGTTCGAGCCTCTGGGAATACAAAAAATCCTATGCACCCGTGTGTGGGGTCACTGGGGCCAGGTGTTTAGCCGGACGTGTTGCCTCTTGCGGGTGGGGCTCCGTGGATCTACGGATCCGGGGTTAAAGGTTCCCTCCAATTAACCTTTTTTTTACTTAATCAAAGTGGACTTGAACATAACCAAATGGGGAGATCTACAGTTCTACATGGCATTTTTTTTAACTTCAATCGAACCTCAAATTACGTAAATGAACCAAAAATGCATTTAGTCAACTCTCAACCACAAATTTACCAATACAATTATATTACCATAGCTTATACACAAAAGTTAATAATACAACCCACATAATTGCTTTGGATTGAGCTTCAAAAGCTTGCATGTTATAAGTATTTTCTTCTTGCTCTATAATGTGGAGAACTCTACTTTCATTTCTTTTGCATTTGGTCAATTACTTGAAGCTCCACTTGAATTCCAGCAAGTTTCCCCTTAAGTAGATCTTTGAAAGTAGATGTAAAGATAAAACACACAAACAAATTCATTGACTTAGATTATTACTATTGTAGTCATATATAGCCATAACTACTCGTTAATTTGTTAAGGATAGATAAAAAAAAGGTACTATATATTTTTTTTATATATTTACGTAGTTCATATTTTATAGATCAGATACAACTGGATCAATTTGATTCTCATGTCCTTCTGGCTTGTAGTAACCAATTTTTAGATCTGAAATCCATGAAGTCGATTTCTTTAATTCTTCAACTCCTTTTTTCATCATTGCAACTACACTTCCTTTATCCCTTAATATACCTAGAGCCATTGATGAATGATCAATTTGATTGTCTTGCAACTATAAAAACTTCTAGAATGAATCTTACGTAGCTGCAATCACTTTGAGACTCTTGTGATTCGAATGATGTGGTAGGGTTTCAATTAGGGTTTTGAAAATATGAATGAAAAAAGATGACTAAAAATCCGTAAAAGTACGGGAGTAATTTTTTTATTCAACCGTGATTTATACGGAAAAAATATACTCCGAAGTTATTGTTGAGATTGATTTAATTAATTAAATAATTAACGAAAAGTTTGAGAGGGTGGGCCGATTTTTTTTAAACAAACTACGTTTAATTTAATTAATTTATTGATATTAATTAATTTAATAATTAAATTAGTCAATGAAGACCGCATTTTTTGAGGGGGTCCGATTATTTTTACCAAAATACGTTTCATTTATTAAATATAATGATGATTGATATTTATTGATTTAATATATACCTTCTTAATGTATTTATTAATTTACGGTTTGATTAAATAAAATTTAAAAAGTTATTATTAATTTAAATAGAAAAGGGTGTTAAGTGTAACAATCATTAAATTAATCTTAATCGTTAGATCAAGATTGAAAAAAGCAATTAAGGGTTGGGATTGCCTCAAGCTATTTTGCTTTAAGTATATGTTATAGATTTTCATGTATGTGTATGCATGCATGCATGCATGACGATTATGATTAACAAGTACAAACCGACACCAAAAATAGTTGTTTTCGAAAATATTGCACCGACTTAATAAATTTTTCGTCTAAATATCGTGATATTACTTTCAATATCTTTGATCATCATCATCATCATCATCATCATACGAGGTAACAAACCTAATTTTTTCCGCAACCCTAATTTTTTCCCCTTTACTTTCAATGAGTGTTGTTTGATTTTGATTCTGTTTTCCGATTCCGATTGATTGATTCTGTTTCTGATTGATTTTAGTATTAGTTGGATTTTGATTGGGTAATGGCTAAAGATACGGATGAGTCGAGAGTTATCGAAGCAGTTTTGTCAAAGGGGATGAGTGAAGCTATTACTGAACTTGAGGTTCCTCGATTGGATGTCCATAACATGGTTTTGAAAGCAATAGATACGTATGAGAAAAATATAATAAGGCTAAGGATGCGGCTCGGGGAGTACGTCCTTACTGATGGTAGAAAGGAGTTTTACTCGCGGCTTTTTCCTGATTCTGAGATACCTGATTCTTTTGATTCTGATTGAAGATCTCAAAGTGTCTTATCATATTTATTGTTTTTTACTTTATGTTTTAATTTAATGTTGGTTGTGGACATCTGTTCTTGCTTTGTTTTATTGGCATTATATATAATAATAATGCAAAAATACATGTGTTTTATTATTATTATTTTTTATTCATCATTACTCTAGCTATAATAATTTTACATATAGTATGCTTTATAAATTGAAACTTATGATTGGGATGATTGAAGAAACTGATGTTATTCTCTCTTTGTCAAGACTTACAATTCTTCTGGGAGAGATAAGGTTGGTTTTTGATTCTGTATTAATTTGCTTTTTGTCTCCTTTAGTTAACATTAGTGTCTTAAACTGCAAGACCTTTTTAAAGGTCAGTGAAATTAATGCTTGTAATTTGAGGATTTATGATTTGAACTGGAGATGTAAGTGTTCTACTATTTTGAAGATGTGGTTTCATGATCCTGTGATAATTACAAGTGATTTAATTTACTGTGTGTTGTCATGGGTGTCTTTGTGTTTAGAGTCACTATTGGGTGGTGATGGTTTGGGATTGGAGAGATAAGGGGGAGTGGGGTAGTGGTGTTCTTTTGTTGATACACTAGCTATGCTAGATTCAAGGCATTCAAAATTGTGAGGTATATCTGTTTGAGTACTTCTGTGATTTTAAATATTCTATTACAAATTAGTGATTTGATTAAAAGAACACTGCATAGGCTTTGGGTGGTAAAAATAGGTATGGTGCTGGAGGTTAGCACTAGTTGCAAACCTGTTGGTGATATAAGGTTGAGTGTGATTTTTTCGTCTTTAATTTGTTTTACCTTTTTTAAATCTCCAAACCTGTTTAGTTGTGCCAGTGAGTCAATCCATATTTTGTTGAAATTGCTTGCAATAAGGAGTAGGAGAATTACCTTTGTGCTGCAATGCAGGCGAGAATTGAGGATGCATAATATGGGATTGGACTACTGGTTGACCTGTGAGGAGTGTGTTATTTTTCTAGGGATGGGTGGTTTTGATGGTGTTATAAGGAGGAGATGGGTAGTTGTCTCAGTGATTACTATGTTTTGGTCTCAAATATGTCTGATTTATCATTATAAAACTTCTGAATCTGTATGCATTCACAGTTTCAAATGGGTTTTCTATAAATTTTTTAATGGTAATAACTGTTTAGGGCTGGAGTTATTGGTTATAGTGCAGGGGCATAGTCACCTGATTCGCGGTTCGCTCCGGTACGAATTCGCGGTACGGATTCTCAATTCGCTAGGTCCCTAAAATGCGGTTCGAAATGGGGTAGGCTCATTTCGGTTCGCTTCGGTACGATCCGATACGATGTACCCGAAATTAAAATACAATAATAGATTCAAATATCAAATACTCCAAATTACATAATCTTAGAACTGCTAAGTTTATATATACACATTAAATTATGGGACTACATCATAATTTGAATGATGTTAAGTGAGACAATTATTTTGAAATGGAGGGAGTAACAAATAATCCTTTTGACTTTTGTTATTCAACTGATAAAAACTTTATACTTTTTGAAACTTTATAATAAAAAATTTAAAGTTTAAACACTACGAAGGAAAAAGCATATATATTACTTTCTTTTACACAATTATAGCATAAATATTTGAATGATGTTAAGCGTGTGAGTAGTATATGCAAAACTTGATACGGAGTATTATTCAATAGACATTATTATATTATAAAAGAAGGGCTAAATATTACTTTCAAAGTATACGAGGGGCTTTAATGAAAAAAAGAAGTAACAGCTGTACATTGAAAAACGGGTCATCTTCCCCAAATTAAAATTTCTTCACAGAAGACCAATAACAATGCTTTCTTTCTTAGTATTCGGTAAAAAAAAAATGAAACACGGCAATAACAAACAGCAGTGAGTATGGTTCGCTGAACCAACCCTTCCTGATACGCATATTTGATCGATGAATTCGCTGAACCAAGTTAGATGGGATTCGCTGAATTCGCCCTATGTACTTCGCCGATTTTAGCATCGAATTCGCGAATCATGACCGAATGGAGTCGGTATCGAACTCCGATTGGGTTCGATCGAACCAATTCGAAATTCGCATGCAATCCAGCGAATTGTGTGACTATGTGCAGGGGTATGGCACTCTACTCTTTTTTACTAGTGTTATAAGGTTGGTAAATCTTCACTTTTTCCTGAAAATTATTGTTGTTGAGCTTGTTCTTTCATTTGAAGGTGAGATGGCAATGAGCTTTATGAAACTGGCTGTAAGGAAATGTAGTAGTAGAATTTCCTTTATTGTGATGTCTAGGCAGCAGTTTAGGAGTAATGCTCATGTGTCAGGCTACCACTTTTATGGTCATTCATCTCTTTTGAATGATAACTGGATTCTGAATCAATATGTGAATCCATCTGTTTCTGGTTTTGGGTCTGTCAGTTGGTTGCATTGGATTTGGGATATGGATGATGAGAACTGGTACTTAAAGAGGAAAATAAAAGTTACTGCTCGGAATGGAATCTGTAGTTGTAATGCTAAATATGGAAGTAAGTGTGAAGGCTTAACCATCTATAGTCAACTAGCTGCAGGTGGGTGGTATGTTTGGGTTGCTTGTGGTATTGGCAGGATTGGTGTTATTGGTAGTGGTAGGCTAATTTTTGTTGGTTTTAACCTTACTACTATTGAAGTTATAGGAACTGTTCTTAATAATGGGTTCACTCAGGATAATACCATTAGTAATGCTTCCTACATGGTTAATGGTGTTTATGGTCTTGATGTTAATAATACTCCTAAGTACACGGTTTAGGGTGTTGATATATACAATATTTTTTATTTATTCATACACCAAAACGTGCAGTACAGTACTGTACAGTACAACATAATAATGCGTAAAAGATGTGGGAATAAAAAAATGTGTTGTATTTATCAACACCCCACGGTTTATGTTGCTGCTGTGGCTAATTATTATATTACTGCATGGCATATATTTAATAGTACAGAATTGCAATTGAGTCACTGAATCTTCAAGTTTTTGATTGTCGTTTATATATTAATAAGGTAACTTTGATATATATATATATATATATATATATATATATATATATATATATATATATGTATTATATTATACTAACTTGAACAAGATTCAGTGACTCAATGAAAAACGTAATCGATTTGGAAGCTTTTCGTGAACTTGTCTTAGGAATATAAGGATCATATCACTTAGACAAGTTCAAGATCACTACTTTAGTAATTCATCTAAATCTTGAAGATATAACTATTATAGCTAATATACTTGCTATTTTCCATTTTTCCATTAGTAAAATATAACTAATATATATAGTTTGACCTAATATACTATTCTCAACTATCAATTAGATGTAGTATAAATTTGATGGACTGAAAAGTTAATAATGATGATGTTAACTACTCTGTCTCTAACCATTAAATATATGAATTCTCATTATGTTCCTCACTTCCTCTTCATTCATTCATGCATGATGATGCATTTTCATAACCAATTTATGGGCTTTTGTTCATATTCTGTTTGAGATACCTGTATTGGATCTAGCCCATATGGGTTGTTATTACATCCTTTATGTAGCCCAAAATTGAGTGGAGTTGGTATTTGGTACTTTCATGGACTAGTATTGCTAGCATATGGGCTTAATTTTTAGGCTGCATCATAAATTTGAATGATGAATGAACTATTTATATCTTTTTTAGTAATTAATATTTTATTTATTACTATAAATAAATAATAATTAGTAAATTTAAAAATAAACTAAATTCATTAATTTTATTTATAGTATCATAAGATTGTAACAAGCAAAGAATATTGTTGATTTTTGCAACTTGAATGATTGAATAATATTTTTTTGGGAATGGATAAGGGATATGGGGAATCAAATTAAATTTAAATTTAAAGAACAATAAATAAAAGGGCAGGTTGGATACCATTTTTGGACAGGTGATTGTTGTAGATGTTGAAGCATCATTTGGACAACTTGTTATTATAAAGCATCTTTATCTTTTTTATTTTTATTTTCATGTATGTGTATGCATGCATGACGATTATGATTAACAAGTACAAACCGACACCAAAAATAGTTGTAAAGTAGTTTGACTTCACGCGGGACGCTAAATCATACCCAACTTGCTTTCCTTTTATTTATTTATTTATTTAGTTTTTATTTTTATTTATCTTTTTATTTTAACCGGTAAATTCCAGATAATACTCGTTACGTAACTCGTATAACCCGACCCGAGAACCCGTAGACTCACCGCCATAAAACTTACCCGGTTCCCTTTCTATATAAACATCCTCAACCCTGATTTTATTTTTCCTCATAAACACACTTCAATCTTTCTTCATTCTTTGAGTTTTTCGAAGGAATCTGCGATCACAGGTATGTTCCGATCTAATTTCTTCGTCGTTATTATGTCGAAATAATTTAATAATTTATTTTTGTTTAAATGATTTTGCTTTCTTTTCATAATTCAACTGATCGATGATTGTGGTTTTGTTGCTGATTTGATCGGTTATGAAATTCGTAGAATCTGATGATTAATTTAATTGACGGTGATTGAATTTTGTTGTTATGATCATCTATAAATAAATAGGGTTTCTTTCCCTTTTTTTTGTTGGTATATTTCAATCAATTATTCCTTTTTGCCGAAAAGTTCGATCAGGTTAAAAGATAATTGACTAGTGATAGAGCTCAATTATCGTTGATTTGTGCTTTGGTAGGTTATCAATGTTTGGATCTTTTTGCCCTAATATGAAATCAATTACTTTTTAGTAGTTCGATTTATTGATTTATGTCTCTGTCTCTAAAGCTGATCCTTGTGAAAAATTATTAATGGTGAACAAGGAACTTTTATATAATTATATTTTTTTTTTGTAATTCGGGTTAAAGAATTCTACCTACTGTTATTTGATATTTGTTTTTAATATTGGCCATGGTATAAATTGTTTCATTGAATTTGAGAATGCATAATTATAATATGTCTTTTTGGTTTGGTTTAAAAAGAATTTAGATATTACTATATTAGAATTCTTGATTCTCGATTTTGATTCTGATGTAATGCCTTTCTTTTTTGAACAGAAACTAATCTCATTCAAAAAAAGTTCATGGTTGATATAGAAGTTCAGATCCCATCTGCTTTCGATCCATTTAGCGACGTTGATCAAGATTTTGGTGGCGGTGGTGCTGGGATTAAAGAGTATGTTCATATTCGTATACAACAAAGAAATGGTCGAAAAAGCTTGACAACTGTTCAGGGTCTTAAAAAGGAGCTCAGTTACGAAAAAATTCTCAAAGATTTGAAGAAAGAGTTCTGTTGCAATGGTACTGTTGTGCAAGACAAAGAACTAGGCCAAGTGATCCAGCTTCAAGGTGATCAACGCAAAAACGTTTCTGCGTTTTTGACTCGCGCAGGGATCGTCAAGAAGGAACAGATCAAGATTCATGGTTTTTAAAAACAAAGTTGTTTGATTTGCAAACTTAGTTTGTGTTTACTTATTGATGCCTGTTTTTACAATTTCTTGAATTTCTGTTGATGTTTAGTGTGCTTACCAGTGATGGATGCTATATGTAATTCGATGATGTTTGCCGGTTTGGCTGGTCATTATGAAATAAAAGTTTTTGGTGTTTCAAATATATCTTTGTTCATGCTTTTGTTTGGTTCTATATAACAATCATATTTTTATTACAATGTCTGGTTAGCTCTTTTGATCACCTTGTGTTCTATAAATATCTCAGGGTATAATCACCCATATACTCGCAAGTTGAGTCACAATGATCAGTTGAACCACGTTAGGTTGAGTCACAATGACCAGTTGAACCACATTGAGCAAGTCTAAAAAGTATATGTACTCTTAAGATCCAGTTAACATCTTTCTTTTATGTTATATGAAGCAATTTGGTGTTTTGAAACTGGTCAAGCTTGGTAAGAAACTGGTCTAGCTAGGGCGATTTGGTGTTTTGAAAGTGATCAAGCTAGGTAAGAAACTGATCAAGCTGGGTACATAAAATCGTAATAATCGGTTTAAATTCATAATACACGATGGGAATTAAACGATTGCATTCATTCAAGCATTGTACATGGGATGTTTATGATCGATACAAGTAAACATCATACAGGTGACAATTTACAGGAGTTCCACAAGAAAAGATAGCAAGCTCAAACCTAGCAACTGAACCCGACTCGATTAACAAAGTGTCTGGGACCCTTATCAGATCTGGTTCACAGATCATTACAACTCATTCTGTTAAAAACTATTGATCCTTTCAGAAATTGATATTAAAACAGCTTCGGTCCCTGGGTTCCACTTCTCATCATATTGCAGAACTCTTCATAGTTTATTTTCCCAGTTTATTTTCCCATCCTACAAAAAGAAATGTATCACTTCTCACTTAGAAACCTCGCCCCGCAATGATGTCAAATTACAATATGGCGTAAATCTTCATCCTTTCATACCAGAATCTTCCGTTGGTGTTTGAGATTGCTTACTTACAAAAAAGTGTTTGGAAATCATTCCAACCCAACTTGACCCATACTAAAATTGTACTCATTTCAACCTAAACCTCAATCTTTTTAACTAGTGACACAATCTGCACGACCCACCCATTTTGCATCCCTTGAGTTATTGAGCCAAAACGGGTCCTCAACAAACAACACGGACAGTGATGAACAACTTGTGAATTGTGGTTACAAAATATAAACTTCTCTTCTCAGGAGAAGGCCTTTATAATCGAAATAAACTATAGAATGTCAATAATAAGTCCAGCTACCCAAATTACAACACACAGTTTTACACCACAATTAACAAGCACATTATATCAACATCAACTGAAATTGTCCAAGCACATGACTAGAAAGTATGTAACGTTTTTTTAAGCGACAAAATGTTTACTACTAGCCGATATTGAAGTTGTTAAAACACATTCGACAACAATACGGAATCCCGTCATAGGCGGGGTATGGGAAGTTGTTGAAAGACATTCTTATGACCATACTTATTCCAATATCATATACCTCATCCAACCCTCCATCATCTCTTCTTTCTTATCCCAGAAACTTTGCATCTTCAAACTGATCTTATTGGACAGATGGGCTTCAGCGACCCTACGTATAAAGAGCTCCATAACGGCTCAGCATCTCTAAATAATTAAAATCACAAATATACACATTAATTAATACATATCATAGGGAAACAGAAACCAGAAAGTAGAACAGCTACACAACAGACCAACATAGATGATATGCATATGTATTGAAACAGAAACAGAACTGTATCACCATGTCCATGTATGATGTAGTATAACAGACATGTAGAAAACAACAAAATAGGCATACTGGAATACCGGGATGTAGAAAGGAGATGGGGCGAAAAGTGATGTAGACATAGAGCCTGTATAAAATCGTCTCACATAAGCGAACTGGAAGGAGATAGAGATGGAGATAGAGATGTAGCATTGTAGGGTTATTGTGGCATTTTGTCAAAGATTATTGGATTCAAAATACGCTAAATACTTCTCCTTAAGGTAAGCGAAGGAACGGTAAGTTCCTATGGTCAAAGAAGCTGATGTAATATATCAAAATCCAACTCTATCCACTACCTAATAAAACATGCTGATTGCTAAAGAATAAATGGAATTCAGATTCCAATTCAGACAAGTTGGTAGAAATTTAATGAATCAAAAGGGCCTTAAACAATAACGGTATCCAGTGTGTAGAATCGAAAAGGAAAAATCATTCCAATGGAAGAGTGTTTAGTTACCGGGTGTCATGATCTTGGCACGTATTTGAATGAATTTTTCCCCCAAATTAAACTGTAAGCAACTCTTCCACTCGAACTGACGATGAAGCAAGAACCAGGTGTCGTTGCAAAAAAACTGCAAAACGTATGTCCCAGGGACCAAATTACGCCACCTCTCAATTTTCTTTTTG
This sequence comes from Helichrysum umbraculigerum, assembly GCA_949592205.1. Taxonomy (NCBI): domain Eukaryota; kingdom Viridiplantae; phylum Streptophyta; class Magnoliopsida; order Asterales; family Asteraceae; genus Helichrysum; species Helichrysum umbraculigerum. Next base: position 159,182,844 of record CATIUR010000004.1, on the reverse strand, counting down.
ACATCAGCAAAAGGTGTGGCATCAATGTATATTAATCCTATATCTTGGCAGCCTTTGATATTTCCACCGTTGAATTTGATAAATCCAGCACAACTATGCATCAAGTACTTGTACTGTACAAACAGATGATGCACAGTTGTGATGGATTTATCAAATTCAATGGTGGAAATATCATCTCCCTTTCTCTAACTGTGAGTAAGCGATCCCGAACTTGACTTTTATTAGGATCTTTGTAAGACGACGTCCATTGCCAGCAGCTTTCACTAAGCGCAAAGACTTAGCCATATTTCACCCTGTACATAAATAATAACAATATAGCTTAGTTATTTGCAGGCATCAGTTAATTATATTTTTCATTTTGGGTTGCGCGCATCAAGAACAAAAGTACCGCACCCAAAATCCAATGGACGTAAATCAAAATATATTTCTTAGGTGACACCGAGTTATAGATATTAAATGCGCATGTTACTATTCCTGCGCACTTAATACGTGCGCACCACTGTTGTCATCTATTATCTATTAGTATATATAGGTGACTTTGTGTTGGAGTATACAATATAAATATAAACAAATTGTCACATAATTGCGGAAGCGAATAAACACGTACATGTAATTAGTTAAGAATAGAATTGTACCTTTTAGCAAAGCTCCAATAAACTATAATAATATAGTTAGGGTTTAAAGCAAAACCCCTCTACGATCGCACACACGACAGCAGCTCAATAGGTATACTAGTACCCGTTCTTTGTTTGGTCAAACCACTAAAAACGAAAAACAAGAAAACCCCTTTGGGTTTGTTTTCTTTTCGTACGTATACTAAGAGAAGAGAGAGAGAATTGAATTCCTAATTCAGGGTTTAATTACCTCTCTATTTATAGGGTATACGTAACTTTGAAAAATAAGTTTACTAATTACATTTAAGTCCCTCTCCTTTTAATAAGCGTACAATTAACATTTTAATAAACGTTTATTAATTATTTCGTGAACGGATTAATTAATATATCTCACATTTATATTAATTAATTATATTGAGCATAAGTGTCAATACGTGTGACCCCGTAGGCTTAAATATTTTCGGACATGCATTTATTTATTACGTGGTCATATCCCAACAGCTCCCACTTGAGCATGTCATTAATAAAAACAATGACATTGGTAAGCGTCTAGCAACACGTCAATGCCCCCGAAAATATTTAAGTATAGTTTCTTAAAATATATAATCAAGCTTCTCAAAAAAATGATTTTAGTCTTTACTATCCCTTTGTTTCAGATACCTTGTTAATTATGGATATGGATAAATGTCATTCCATAAGTTAACGATTCTGTTTCTCATTCCTTTAATCAATCAAGATTACCAAATCAATCGAGACAATCTAATATTCATTTGGGTACGGTCGTACACACATCTTAATTAATTCTAATGAGGGGCCCAGTGGTATCATACTTCAATAGCTAATTGAAGGAACAAATCCTATCTTGACTACACGTGTCAGTCATATACTTCACTACACTTCTGAAAATAGCCCTTTATTACTACCTTATTCATGATAGCTATAACTATATCAAGAAGATGCAATCCATACATGCAAGACCTGCTTGCATCTCAAGTCTAAGGATAAGTAAAGCAACCATTTACAAGTTTCACTTAATGACGCCGATCCATAAAGCAATAACTTGTCTGTTGGGGTAGTCCGATATGCATCTCATGGATATCATGTGAGTTTGGTGGGACCATCCATACCAATCACTCAGATTTATTTTAGTTCAACTATATTCCCACATAGTTGATCGATAATGGACATTTTAGAATAATATAAATTATTCATGGATTAAACATGCAAATATAGGATACAATTAATTATTAAATGAAAACAAATATACCAAGTACTTTAATTCATTTATTAGATAATAATTGTCTAACATCCTTTATCCAAATACTAAAACACAGAGTTACATGAAATAACTAGCAAAACGAAGTCCTATGCCCTCGGCATGTTGATTAAGCTTTCCCTTAGGTAAAGCCTTCGTAAACGGATCAGCTAGATTATCATCTGTGTGAACTTTGAGTAGATTGATTTCACCTAATTCGATCTGCTCCCGAACATAGTGATATCTCCTAGGATAATGTCTGGCCCATTTCTGAACTCCAGGTTCATTGGCAATGATAATTGCTCCTGAGTTATCGCAGTATAACTCTATGGGGTTTTTATTTGTGGGAACCACGCCAAGCCCAAAAATAAATTTTCTAATCCAGACAACTTCCATCGCAGCTTCCGAAGATGCTATGTACTCTGATTCTGTTGCAGACATGGCAGTTGTTGATTGCTTCTTGCTCTTCCAATCCACTGCGCCTCCATTCAAGATGAAGACGTATCCTGTCTGAGACTTCATATCGTCTCTATCGGTCTGAAATCCAGCATCACAATATCCAGTCACTTTGAGCTCAGCTTCAGGATTTCCACCATAAACTAGGAACATATCTCTAGTAGCCCTCAGGTACTTGAGAATATTTTTCACAGCAGTCCAGTGACTTTCACCTGGATTCTGTTGAAATCGGCTGGTTATGTTCTGTGCGAACGCCACATCAGGTCTAGTGCATCTAACCGCATACATGATAGATCCCACAACCGAAGCATAAGGAACCATTTGCATACGCTCCACCTCAGCAGGTGTAGAAGCACACTGTTTGCTATTCAAGTCAAGTCTTTATTGCATCGGAACATTTCCACGCTTAGAATTTTCCATCTTAAATCTCTTTAAGATCTTATCAATATAAGCACTTTGACTTAGTCCAATTAACCGCTTTGTTCTATCTCTATAGATCTTGATTCCAAGAATAAATGATGCTTCTCCCAAGTCTTTCATAGCGAAACACTTCCCAGGGTAGGATTTTACATCTTGTAACATTGGAATGTGATTTCCTATGATCAATATGTCATCAACATATAAGACAAGGAAAGTAACATTACTCCCACTAGCTTTTTGATATACACATGGCTCATCAGGGTTTTGAGTGAATCCAAACTTTTTGATTTCCTCATCAAACCTCTTGTTCCAGCTTCTTGATGCTTGCTTTAGTCCATAAATAGATCTTTGAAGCTTGCACACTTTGCTGGGATGTTTTGGATCAATGAAGCCTTCAGGTTGAACCATATAGACATCCTCGTCTAAGTAACCATTTAAGAAGGCAGTCTTAACATCCATTGGCCAAATCTCGTAGTCATAGTACGCTGCTATAGCTAAGAGAATCCTAATAGCCCTAATGTCCGCGACAGGAGAGAAGGTTTCATCATAGTCCACTCCGTAGACTTGAGTATAACCCTTCGCTACGAGACGAGCTTTATAGGTGTGTACATTTCCATCCATGTCGGTCTTCTTCTTGAAGAGCCACTTGCAGCCAACGGTTTTAGCATTGGGTGGAAGATCAACCAAGCGCCAGACTTGATTATCTTTCATGGATTTCATTTCCACATTCGCAGCTTCAAGCCATTTTTCAGATTCTGGATCTGATAATGCAGCTTTGAAACTAGGAGGTTCATTAAGATCCCCTAACACGTGCTCCTCAGATTCTACATTTAGACACAACTTCTCTGGAGCACGTATAGTCCTTGCGGACCTACGAATTGGAACAACATCGACTTGAGGTTCAACACTTTGACCACTTTCCCCCCCAAGTTGATGTTCGCTAGTGTTTGTAGAAGGTGATACATCTTCCTCTTGAGTCTCATCAAGTTCTACTATCCTCCCACCGTTTTCTTGAGCTATGAGATTCTTTTCAAAGAACTCAGCATATCGAGCAACTTTAACAGTATTTTCAGAAGGAAAGTAAAAATAGTAACCCATTGTTTCCTTTGGGTATCCTACAAAGATGCACTTAACAGATCTTTGTTCGAGTTTGTCAGGCGTATCCCGCTTCACAAGCGCCTCACATCCCCAGACCTTTAAGTAAGACAAATTAGGGACTCTTCCATGCCACAGTTCATGTGGTGTCTTATCAACCTTCTTGGTTGGAACCATATTCAAAATACGTACAGCAGATTCTAGAGCATAATCCCAAAATGATAATGGGAGAGTTGTAAGGTTCATCATGGATCTCACCATGTCTAACAGGGTTCGATTCCTCCTCTCAGACACTCCATTATTATAACACCCCTCATTTATTATCATTTAAATCTAGTAAATCGGAAGCGTAAGTCCAAATAGATAGTAATAATTTACTTCATTGTAGCAACATATAAAATTCAACCTTTTTCAAAACTATAATTTCTTCAACCGAGGTGTTATTTAAAAACATGATGAAACATTATTTTATACAAATCAACTATCAGAGTAGAGCCTCGTAGTCAAACATTCCTTCTAGTCCAACTTCTTGCCCACCCAAATTATATGCAAAACCTACAAGAAGGGATAATGTGGGGGATTAGCATAACGCTAAGTGAGCAGATAACTAATCAACAGTCTAACTTAGCTCAATAACTTTGCATACAACAATTAACACTAAACCAACAAGTACACAATATCACTATTTAGCAAAGCAACAGGTAACGGTTCAACTGGTCAACTTAGCAACTAGTCAACTATTCAACAAAGCAACTATTCCACAACTAGGACTTAATAATGAGGCATCGGTGGCTCTAGGGATAACCATAATACCCGGGAGGCTCCCCAAGAACACTTACCCAACCATATCCGTATGGCCATAACGGACGAGACCGATAGCTAGTGGTTATTCTCAACTAACACAGGAGGTGTGTTAAACCTTGAATAACCGACTAGCCCAACCAACAGTTCAACAACTCGTTGACCTCATTAACAACTGATGCCCGAAGGCCAACAACAAGTCCAGTGATCACATAATCAACAAATCACATATTCATCAGGTCAACGTTATTATATCAACCATATTATTACTAACTATAATAATCATCATGGCAACTACAATAGTAATAATATGTTACTTGTTGTAACCAAACTCGTTACAACCAAGTTATACTGAGGATTAGAGATCCACTCACCGACCACCTCAGGCATCCACTCAGTAGTCTAATATCACTGAGCCTTCTGCACATCTGACAATATAATTAAGCAAAATGAGTTAGTAACTCATTCATAATAATTAACTCATGTTAAAGTCATACAACATGATTCATAATCTCTATTTCATTGAGTTATTACTCATTTCGTTAATCGCTTAAATTGTATCATTTCAATTCACAATCACTTAATAAACTATGATCATCTTTCAACATCAAATCAAGTAAGTTTCCAAGATTATGAATAGCCATTATAAACATCAATATTCATAATCAATTACCAAATTATGATCATTAGTATCACATTTTCACCTTTATCCATCTTAATCATTGTTAACTAATTTAATTAACCCATTAACAAGATTAATAACATCTAACATCAACAATTAATCAAACCCCTCATAATCATCTTCATGAATCAATCATAAACACCATGAACACCTAATCAACTTTACACAATTTAGTTTGAATACAACTAATCATCATCATGTATCAACTCTAACATGATCACTAACAACAATTATCAAACATACACTAATTACACAAGCTTATAAGCTTTGATCATCATAATCAACTAAACCCTTTAACTTTATTAATGATCATATATCAAATTCACCATTTCTAAACTAGGTTTAGATTATAATCCACATATAATCATCAACTAACAACTATATGATCATTACAAACTTCAATTTCATATTAATCAAACAACTTTTATCTTAATCATCATCAATATCAAGAACACTCAAACAATTCATAAACCCTAGCTTCATTGATGTTAATCATCATCATTAATAAGCTCAAGTAGCATCATTTTAGCAACCTCAACCCTTGATTTCGAATTTAATGTCACTAATTTGCTAAAACCCCAAAACATCATTTCTAGGTTTATAAAATTAAAGAAATAAAACTTACCAAGCAATTAGAAAGGTTGAAGGATGATTAATCTATGTGTTTGAAGCTTGGATTGGAGCTTGAGAGCTTTGATTTGAAGAGAGGAGGTGAATCCATCTAGGGTTTCATATGTATGTATGAACGTACGTATGTATGTATTGTGTGGGAATAAAAACCGATTTATTCCATAGATTATAGCATATAAGTGTGTAATTTTCATTCCCCGTATTTATTATTGTCTGGAACTTAAAAATCATTTGCGGGGAAATACCATTTTATTTTACCGTCAACTAAATTAGTTTAAATCGGTTAATAATTTATTAGTCACAATAAATTATTAGGCTCTTTTACCCATTTATTTTCAAATAAACTACCGAACCTGTTTTCTGACACATTAAATAATACCTCACAGTCTGAAAATATTAACATACTAACAGACCCAGAAACAGGGTGTTACAAATATGTTGTGGTGTGTATGGAGGAGTAAGCTGTTGGACAATTCCACACGCTTTCAGATAATCCTTAAACTCTTGGCTTAAGTATTCACCACCTCGATCCGAACGAAGGATCTTGATGGTCTTACCCAGTTGATTTTCTACTTCATTTTTAAACACTTTAAATGTTTCAAAGACTTCATGTTTATGTTTAAGCAAGTAAACATAACCATAACGACTGAAATCATCAGTAAAAGTGATGAAGTAGTTAGCACCTTGTCTTGACACATGTCTAAATGGACCACAAACATCAGTATGTATGATTCCAAGTAGATCAGTAGCCCTTTACGTTTGATGCGGAAAGGGTTTCTTTGTCATCTTACCCGAAACACAAGACACGCATTTATCAAAGGATCCATCATCATTTGATTTTAAAAGCCCTTCACGTTGAAGCCTTTCAATGCGTTTCTTTCCAATGTGTGCAAGATGACAGTGCCAAAGATAGGTAGAGTCCAAGTTAGGCTTGGCTCTTTTGTTGCTAACTGAATACATAGAATTTACTTTTGAAACATGATCATGCATATCAATTTCATAAATACCATCACAAGGAATAGCATTAATATAATGAACATTATCTTTAGAAACTGAAATACCATAATCAGTAAAAACATTGATAAATCCATTATCTTTCAAAAGTGAAACTGAAACAACACCTCTTGTAATAGTAGGTGCATAATAACAATTGTCTAATACAATGATTAAGCCCGAAGGCAAAACTAAGTCAAAACTTTCAATGGCTTCTACAGCTGCACGTAGACCATTGCCCACGTACAAGTAGAGTGCCCCATGTTTCAGTTTCTTCTTTCCTCTAAATCCCTGTAGGGTATTACAAATGTGTGTACCACAACCAGTGTCATATACCCAGGATTTTGAATTAGAGAAAGAATATAATTCTATCGTGAAGACACTTGAAGGTCCGGTCGAACCGGCTTGCTTCTTCTTCATATTTATCAACTCAGCAAGATAGGCATGACAACTCCTATTCCAGTGTCCCACTTCAGAACAGTGGTGACACGCCTCATTCTTAGCCGGATGCTCTTTCTTTACTGGAGGGGTTTGCTTAGGTTTAGGGACATAAGCACCTTGCTTTCCCTTGCCCTTAGCCTTACCCTTAGCTTGCGGTTTCTTATCTTTCTGGATCTTTCAATGTTCATTATTGAAAATTTATCTCCCCGAAACCCCAAACCTCAAACCCTAAACCCTAAACCCTAAACCCTAACCCCTAAACCCCAAACCCTAAACCCTAAACGCTTTACAAAACGCTAAACCCTAAATCTTTCTAAACCCTAAACCTTGAACCCCTTCTAAACCCTAAACCCTTATAAACCCTAAACTATAAACCCTACTAAACCATAAACCTAACCCTAAACCCTAACCTTAATCACAAATTAAATGTACAACTAATCACTAACACATGTGTTACTAATTTGTGAAACCCACCAAAAAATGAGAAAAAAAAGTTGTCAAAAGTATGCCTTGAGGGACGGCAAATCGAAGAGAAGAAAACGCTGAATTTTATGGTGCAATTTTCATGATTTTTCGACTTACCGTTTGTGAGATATTTAATTTTTAAAAATGTGGAGGAGAGAGAATAAAGTGTGGAGGAGAGAGAATAAAATGACACATGGCAGAAATCTGTTGGTTCCCTCATTCTCACTCAAAATTGGTGTACTCATTTGAACCTTACTCTTACAATGAATATCCACAAACATAATGAAACAAACTGCTCGGTCAAATATTTTCATTCCATGTTTCATGCTTCCAACATCTATCCTAACAAAAACTTGATTATGGGCCTGTTTGGTGATGAGCTTTTCGGAGCTTTTAGGAGCTTTTGGCTTTTAAATTTGAAAAATAAAAGCTCCAATAATGAAAAGCTGTGTTTGGATAAATAAAATGAAGCTTTTAATTTTTTTGAAAAAGCTCTCAAAAGCTTGAAATCTAAACGCTAATTAGATAAGCGTTTCAATTGAGCTTTAGCTTTTTGATATGTTAATTACTCAAATGCCCCTCTACTTGCAACCGTCTCATGCAGAAACGTGTTCTTGTAGACTACTGCCATTCTTCATTCTAACAAGGATGAATGTCACACTTTGTTGCGATAGTAATAAATAATGATCTTTGGCTCATTGTACACAATAATAATAATAATAATAATAATAATAAGAATATATATCTACTAACTCATTCCTTTCAATTTAATTATCCACTACAAATTTAGATACAATTTTAAAAAGTACAATAATTGTAATGTTGACCAATAATAATTTATCCCACTTAAACACCGTTTGATTTGTTAAAACAAAAAGTGAACAATGATTTTGAAACATTTCAAAAATGAAAACATATAAAATTGGAACAATAATTTATCCCACTTAAACACCGTCTGATTTGTTAAAACAAAAAGTGAACAATGATTTTGGGATATTTCAAAAATGAAAAGATATAAAATTGGGACAGAGGTGAACATTTTAAGAACTAAAAGCTAATAATAATGAATGTAATAAAAGGTAAGAAATGAGAAACTGTAATTATGTGATATCATAATACATTTGGACTGTAATCGAATATGAGTTGAACCTTCAAGGGTTAATTGTGAAAAAAATTTAGGAGTATATTAATCCTCCGACGACGAGTTTATATACTTTATAAAATTCATCCAATCCTTTCGATACATGTGTCGGTTGTATGTTGTTATCATGCAGTCATTTGCAGACGATTAAAATGCTCGGTGAACAGTAAATATACGGCCGCTAATTAATACAGTATATATATACAATAGTAATATTTTACACAACTGACATAAATATTTTCATTAGTTATTAAATAAATACACATAATATAAATTTAAGAAAAGAATTAAACTAGTAAAAAGAATACCACGTACCAATATATTATTATAGGTATAACACAATGATTTCGATCTAAGTTTTATTATTTATACTATTTTCATGTCGTTTTACACAAGTTCATTACAATCCATAAAGTACTTATCTACATAAACGATCATTTTTTAAAAATTTATTGCTTAGCTAAATTTGTTATTTATTTTTATGTTAATGCCCTTTTATGTCATTTTACATTTCTAAATTACAGCTACAGCTAGTTTACCAAACAGTTTTATACAATAAATCTACAGCTTACAGCTCCAACTTACAGCTACAGCATACAGCTACAGCTTATAGCTTACAGCTACAGCCTGCAGCTACAGCTTACAGCTATTTTGCCAAACATACCCTATGTTTCAAATTTTCATGTGCTTTGAAGACCGGATACAATTAATTGGAGTAATTAAACTCTACTTCCAATGAATTGATAGTGCAAAATAGGAGTATTTGATTTCGTTGATTTATAGTTGTCGATGAGTTATCTCATCTGAAAAGCATGAAAATGAAGGAAATAAATGGTTTGTTTGCTAATTTACCGAAAATTAGGGGAGATATTTTGACTTTAATAAAGAAACGGTTGTGCATATCTAATAATCTCCTAATTTTTAGTTTTATTTTTAATGAAAACTACCCTTATGGACAGCCCTAAGGGTTGTTTATATCAATTCCCTTAAAATAATTAACAAAAGCATTGGAATATACTCTAGATAACTTTTGACCCATTTAACGTGTTCAACCTTTGACCCAATTTATTTTTAGCTGCTTCTTTTTAATAGTTTACCTGTTTGTCCCACTATCAAACATATACAACCTGAGTTGACCCGTTTTCACATAAATGAGTTGGAATTGCTAAATCTAACTATGTTTTTTAGTTAAGTTGTCAACTTTGAATTCGCATAAACCGTTCACTGATTTTGGGCAGATGACGGCAGAAGAAAATTACTTGATTGGCTAGAGCGTTTTAACATTATCAATGGAATTGCCCGTGGGCTGCAGTATCTTCACGAAGATCTAAGACTGAGAATCATTCACAGGGACCTTAAACCAAGCAATATATTAGTGGATTTTGACATGGATCCAAAAATATCGGATATTGGCATGGCTAGAAGCTTTATAGGAAATGAGACTAAAACAAATACAATCAGGGGCCGATGAGCCCCCCCCCCCCCCCCACAAGAATTTCGAATCATGTAAAAAATATTTTTTTAAGGGCATTTATTTTTATAGGTTTTGCCCTCAAAAAATGAAGAAATAATAATAATAAAATTCTTCCTGACTCCGCCCCTGAATACAAGGAAAGTCGTTGGAACTTAGTACTCATCTCGATACTCTTTTCTGAACTTGGTCAAAACTTGTAAATCGATTATAATCATCTTTTAGCAGGCAAAATTATTTAAGTATTCATTTTTATAAGGTAGCCCAAACCCACCCACCAGCCTGTTTTGCCAACTATAGCCCAAACCAACTTTTAATCACTTTATCATGATTTTTTATACCATACTTTGACATGTAATTCATCAAAAGTTGCATAATCAAAGCATAACACACTAACAATGTAAGCAACTACTTATGAATAATATAATGTGATACTATTACACCCTATAGTCATATCTCTTATATATATAAAAAGAAGCATATAGCTTCAAAACTTGACACATCCATTCATACAAAATCTGACACATCATGTCTTAAAATGATGCCACGTCATTTCTTTTTTATTTTGAGTTTTTTTTTTTACTTTTATATATTATGATTTTGTTTCTTTTTTATATTTGCTAAAATTTTCAATTATAAAATATTTTTTTTGCTTTTTTGACAAAATTTAGTTATGTCATTCATAATTTGTCATACTACCTTACGAGATACGTCTACGTATTCGTTTACACCTTTTTTTAGCAAACGCTTCCACCTTTGTAATAAATACTACTATTGCAATTGACAATGATAATAAAATATCTTATACGAGCACTTGAATTACACAACTCTTTTGACATTTATAAATCTTGTACATTTTTTAAAGCAAACGTTTAACTTTCTCAATGTACATTTCTCTTTTTAAAAAAATTAGTCCACTTGGATTACTTAACTCTTTCGACATGTATGCATCTTACTTCACATTTTTCTTAGCAAATTTTATTACTTTTACTTTATAGATCTCTTAATATCTAAAAAAAAGGATCTCTTAGATAGTAGATAGTTAGAAGTATACTTGAATTACTCATTATGAATACAATAACTTCTTAAAAACGATACTTAATACCCAAAACGCTTATAATAAAAAGTTTAACAAAACCAATAGAACGTCCGCTTTATTTATTATTAAAACTTTTAATTGTTAAACAATATGAGTTGTTGGTATCATAATTGCAAACAAGCAGTAATGAGACTATTCTTGTATAAATCATATAAACTAACTTGAGTTAGTTTTTAAGTTAGTTGTAGAATAATAGAGAAAATTTTGGGTCTTGAGATATTAAATTTTAATTCTTAAAAATAAATCAAAAGTACTTATTTACCCCTATTACATAAAAGTAAACTAATATTTGCATTAGCTAAAATCATTATTTACATGATGATTTTCAAATAATTGATACTAATTGATAATTATATTTTGCTAAAAAAAAGTTGGACAATTCTATTATAGATTTATTATATTTTTGATGAAGTACCGATCTATTGAGTTAATAATGACAATGGTCGTTGTTTTATGAAATATTTATAATAAACCCAATCAACTTTCTATTCTACCTATCAAATGATATTAATGATTCTATAGCATATAGAAAATTTATATGTAAAACATTTGGTATGTTTTATTTAAAAGATTAAGATATGAAACATGAAATATTAAAGATAACATGCTATCCAGTGACCAAATTATTGCACATAACATAACAGATGGAATAGTCATCATTTATCACCGTCATATTACGTGGGTAGCATAATAGTTCTTACAAAAGTTTGTTTTTCATTTTGATCAAGCAACAACTTTAAAGATGATATACATAAAATATTGGATTAAATAATAAAATAACCATTTCGAACATGGGCCGTGCGTTGCACGGCCTTGACATTTACTAGTATTCTTAACACGATAACAAAAGTTTATAGTTTAGTTCTTTACATTATATATATAATAAGTATTGATATATGCATGTAATTAATTAATGTATATCAAAATGTACAAACAAATTACACACACGGGTGGGTTAAGTTGAAGCCTGACCAACGATTATACGGAGTAAATTTTTGGTACTTAACATTGACATATGATACTGCTAAATTATTTTTCACCCATCACAATGAATGCTATTATTCATGTCCAACCGAGACATCATGGACCATCAATTGAGATTGCAAGTTGAAGCAACGTAAGAGTTAAAGTTGAGACAATTGCAAATGATCACGAATCTGGTTCTTCATGACCAAAGCCATCTCAAAAGAAAAACTCGATCGGATAATTGATAATGCCAGAGAAATGAGGATCTCGATGTTGAAAGAGTCAGAGCCGGTCTACGTGCAACAAAAAATGTTGCACGTGTCAATGAGAGGCGGGCGAGAGTTGCTGCAACGGGAACGTGGAAGGGGGAGAGGTGGTACCCCAAGAAGAAGACGACGTTTTTTTTAGACCAATTTTTGGAGTCATGTATTGCCGAATATTTTGAAATCGGGATGCGCTTCATGAGACTTCAAATATGGCTCCGGGACTCGGTCACATCTACACTCCCGTCTGCAGTTGCCTTTTCAATTGAATTCGAGCAACTGAAAGTTGCAAGATAAGCTGAATGTTTATGAGCCAGAGATTAGAGGATCTCTATGTGAAAAGAGTCCGAGCCGGTCTACGTGCAACAACAAATGATGCAGGTGTCAATGAGAGGCGGGCGAGAGTTGCTGCTATAGGATGTGGAGGGGGGAGAGTTTGTGCCCCAAGAAGAAGACGTTTTCATTTACGTCGGTCACGCGGCTGCTAAATCATGTGATTGAAGATTTGATATGAATGATGGTGCGTAATTTGTAGTATTTTAACCTATTCATTGAGTAAAAAACTAACTGGTTACTAATTCTGAGATTATTATGGTTGATTAATGTGATAAAAATCACAATCTAAAACATCTAAAGGTAAAGGTGCATTGCTCTTATTATGGTTGATTAATGTGATAAAAATCACAATCTAATTTCATCAAATCATCATCTTCAACCTCACTAATTATTCAACATTTAACAAAACTCAATAGTAATAACATAACACATCTATTTATGCATTCTCAAACTCATTTACACTCAATAATTACCATCTAACATCCCTACATTCATAAACTCAACTATTTCTCAAAAAACCCATTTTTAGGGTTCATCTCAAGATCGATAAACCATCAAATTGAAAGGTGATATGGATAGAGCTTACCTCAAGGATCACGAATATGTAAAGATTACTCTTAATCTTCAAGAAAAACGAGCTCAATCGACCTTTTTTCTCTCTTGTTCTTACTCCCTCTCACTCGGTCTCTCTTCCTGTGTTTTTCTCTACGAGCCAGCACCAGACACCCTCTCAATCATTGAGGTGGGGTTGGGGTTTTATTTAGGTGTATCCGACTTGAACTATTGTCCTATTTCACCCCTCTAGTCTCGGTATTAATGTTTTAAATCGTATAGATTGTTTTCTCTAATTTAAACATCTTTACTTAAATAAAAATGTAAATTCTCAATATAAAATAATATTAATAGTTTAACTCTTTAAACTTTTAAAATCACAAACTTACAAAATTTGGGATGTTACAGTAGATAAGAATTCTAAGAATCCTAAGAATCTAAACAATATGTATATTTATATACACTATCCCACAATTTGAGAAAAACATTGTCCTCAATGTTCTACCCGACTCATCCCACACTTAGGGTTTGATTAATTGGATATTTAACTCTCTTAGTATTGTTGGGTTGGAATCCCACACTTAGTGATAAGTATAGATGATAGGGTATTTTATATATATGCATGATGAAAAAGTTATACAAATTATAAAGAGAGGATTCCCCTTTCGTTGTATTCGACTGATGCATGCTGAAACTGCTGATGCTGACAAAAATTTAGAGACATCTTGCTGCAATTCAGTGTCTGCGACGTGTCATTTTCTGCTACTTGCTCCGGGTTTCCTGTAACACCCTCGAAATGGGCCTAGTTGAGATACGGTAATTTCTTTATTTTGATTGGTATTTAAATTGTATTTACAATATTTGGTGTATTTTGATAACTAAAATAAATAGGTCAAATGGTCAACTGATTTATTGTGATAAATGAATTATTATTATTTTAAAGTAATTTAGCTGACGATAAAATAAAAGTATTTTAGCTATCGGGTATTTTCGGATTCCAGACAATAGATTAGAAGGAGTGTAATTTTACACTGTATATTAATTGTACAACTTAGGAAATGTCGACCATTTCTTCCCCACCATCTTCACTTCCTGATTTTGTTTAACTCTCAAGAAAACACACTTGCATTCTCTATAATTAGCTAGATCACAACCCGATTTCTTCAATTGAAGCTGAGATTGTGGGTTTTCATCTTGTTCTTCATCTTCTTCATATCATCATCATCATCATTGTAAGTGTATAATACCTATTTTTCACACATGAGCTTGTAATGTTGATCTAGGTTAAATTCATGAGGGAATGAAGTTAGTTTGTGCTTGAATATACTTTGTGTGAGGATTATAAACTAAATTTATGCTTAATTAGGTTGAATTACTTGCATTTCGTACTTTATTTGGATGAATGTGGGTTTTGGTTGAAAATGGGTAAATTGATGATGCATGTATGGATTTTGATGTTAGATGTTATTGTTTATTGATATACTATGTTCATAGATGATATTTGAGGTCAAATGTTAGGTTAATTCGCGTTTAGTATCTGCAATTTGAGTTTTGGTGTTTTTGGTTCGAGCTGGAACTTGTTGCAGGTCTGATCCTTTGCTGTAAAACGTGGGAACGCGATCCTGGAAACCCTATCCGGATCGCGTTGGTTAGTGTTATTTTGAGTTGGTCACGTTTTGTTCTTGTGAACGCGATCCAGCTCATTCACCCGGATCGCGTTGATCAGTGTAAAACGGTTACAGAATGTTTTCCTTCTGTGGAACGCTTTGAGTGGAGTCGGTAATACTTGTGCACTTAATTGATCGCGTTTACCTGTTATAATTTGACATCTTTGATAACTCGTGACTTGTATATTTGTGATGGTTAAATAGAATTGAATGTATATCTTGTGCACTTAATTGACACTATATACTTGTGAAGATTATAATAACTTGTTAAATGAGACACTAATTGGGTTTTGATTTTGTTCTCAGATAAACCGAAGACTCAATAAAATAAGACCTTTGAGTGGAGTCGGTGATCATCAAGGGTGAGTGGATCTTGGACTCTCAGTCTAAGTTAGTTGTAACAATGTGGTTACAATGGGTAAATTTGGTTTATTGCAATGACTGCTTTAATATTATATTGCCATGACGGTTCTCCCTTGAACGATTTTTGTGTCCTATATGTTATGATAGTTTGGACTATTTGATTCGGTGAAGGTCAACTAATGTGTTGGGTTTGGGTACTATTACTTTGGACAACGTAATTGATTTGTACATGTGTTGGGCACTGAAATTACGTTGTATGTAGTATTAGTACTAAACTATCGGTCTAACCACTGTTTGGCCTTCAGTTGGTTATAAGTGTTACTTGGGGAACCACCGCGGTATGAAGGTACCTCAAGGACCACCGATCCTTCTATGTTACTTGTGATGTGCTAGTTGTAGTTACTTGTTATGCTAAGTTAGATTTTGAACCCTGGATTTGTTCACTTAGCTTTGTGCTAATCCCTCTCCCCCAACTTCTTGCAGGTTTAGCTTTTGATTGTGGGTACTAGAAGTTGGTTGAAGGAATGTTTGGCACCGCTATCTGATTGTGCTTGAAATATTTTGGGTTCAAAACAATTATGTCATGGATTTTAATATAACACCTAAGTTTGTATTAATACTTGTAATGATGACTTGGTATTAACTATTGCATGTAATTGGGTTGCACATTTTGAAATGTAAAATACGCAATCTTGATTTCACAGATTTTATGTACGCGTCCGTATGTATATATATATATATATATATATATATATATATATATATATATATATATATATATATATATATATATATATATATATAAATGCTTTGGTATTTTGGAGGGTGTTATAAGTTGGTATCAGAGCATAGGTTTGGGTGAATTGGACAATTGTAAGTGTTCAATCCCAAATCTATTGTGTCAGTCAAACATTCCAGGGTGCGGGATTTTGCTATGATAGAATAATTGCTTAGTATGTAGGTACTAACAATTAACGAGTTGTGAGATGTGGTTGTGCAGGATATGGCAGACAATGAGAACCCGACCGTTACTTTCATTAACCTTCCGGTATTCGATGTCTCTCCTCCTGAAACCCAACATGTTATCCAAGGGCAAACCCGTACTTCCTTCTCGGCTGAGGATATTACCCAAGAGTATTATCTGTTGCACTTAGAAGGAGAAAATGTTAGACTTAAAGCTATTGAGCAGCAATTTTTAGAACAACAAGCCCGGTTATCTCAGCTAATTCCTCGGACTTCACCACCAGTCTATAGCATGGTACCGCCTACTGTGGTGACATCACAGATTCCTACATCTATGCCTCATTATCATCAACAACAACATGATGGTAATTATCAAACGTCGGCCCCATTCTCTTCCGGACCTTCAGGTTATCAAATTCCGTTGTTTCCCCCACCGTATCAACATAAGCTTTGTTCTTTTAAGACATTTAAATCTAGTGGACCATCAGACTATTATGGCAGTTCTAATCCCTCCGTGACTTTGGATTGGTTGAGGGATGTTGAAAGGAAATTTGAAGTTTGTCGTTGTGAGGATGAGGTCAAGGTTCCTTATGCAGTGCAACTTCTCAAGGGTCCGGCTATGGGTTGGTGGGACTCTATTACCTCACATTTGTCGCCACAGCAGCTGGCTTCTATTAGGTGGCCCGATTTCCATAATGAGGTTTGCAAGAAGTACTGCTCGGGATATGATATGACTCGTATTAGACGTGAGTTTTTGGATATGCAATTGACGGATAAAATGACAATGGATGACCTTATTGCCCAATTCTATGAAAAATTGAGGTTTGTGCACCAATGGGTGCCGGATGAAAAGATCAAAATCGATCACTTTGTTGGTATGTTGCCACATGCTTATCGGACGACTGTTAGACTTGCGGGTACTCTTAACCAAGCATTTGAGTTAGCTCGTTCGGTGGATGGTGATGTTAGGGCTCAAGGATTAGATGTGAAGGACAAGTCTCATACGAAACCCAAGAGTGAGTCTTCGGGTAGTCCGGGAAAGAAAAAGTGGCATGGTTCTTCCCGTGGTAAAGGGCAAGGTTCGAGCGGTGGTGCTATAGGAGATAAATCGAACTGGTGCACTAATTGTAAGTCAAAGCACACGGGTCCTTGCACTCCTCAAACGGCTAGGTGCATTAAGTGTGGACAGTTTGGCCATGATATCAAAGATTGTACTTTCCCTAAGCCGGTGTGTTGGAACTGTCGCAAGGAAGGTCACCGTTCGGGTTTGTGTCCGGAGACTGAGAGACAGAGGATGGGTACGGTCGGAGGTTCTTCATCTTCTAGCCAGAAAAGAAAGAATCCACCTTTGGCAACGGGCAGGGCTTTCCAAATGACAGCCGATGAAGCTGTCAGGACAGATGACGTCATCACTGGTACTTTTCTTGTAAATTCTGTACCGGCATGTGTCTTATTCGATTATGGAGCTAATTGTTCATTCATATCCATGATCTTTTGTAATAAATTGAAATTGACTCCCTCTGTTATTACAAATCCTATTGAGGTCGAAGTAGCGAATGGTAAAATGGTTTCAGTTACCACATCAGTTACTGGGGCTAGTATTTTGATTGAAGACCATAATTTTCCTGTCTCTTTTCTTTTGATGCCCATTCCGGGATTTGATGTGGTTTTGGGTATGGACTGGTTGAGTCAAAATAAGGCCAACATCGATTGCCATAGAAAGCTAATAAGACTTCCTACCTCGGATGAGTCGTATGTCATGGCTCGAGGTGTACGGGTAAATGGTAGTATTCCTTTAATTTCGATGATGAAAGCTAGAAAATCTCTAGCTAAGGGGTGTGAATCATATTTAGCCTATGTTGTTATTGCTAAACTAGAAAAGAAAAAGGTCACCGACGTCCGAGTGGTTTCGGAATACTCAGATGTTTTTCCCGATGAATTGCCCGGTTTGCCTCCTATTAGAGATGTAGAGTATAGAATTGAGTTGATTCCCGGTTCCACTCCTGTAGCTAAAGCTCCTTATAGATTAGCTCCCTCCGAAATTCGTGAGATGATGAGTCAAATTCAAGAGTTGCTAGATAAGGGTTTTGTTAGACCTAGTTCCTCTCCTTGGGGTGCGCCTGTGTTGTTTGTGAAAAAGAAGGATGGCACCCTTCGGATGTGTATTGACTATAGGGAGTTGAATAAGAGAACCGTAAAGAATAAGTACCCTTTGCCTCGAATTGATGAGCTGTTTGACCAATTGCAAGGGTCCTCGTATTTTTCGAAAATTGATTTGAGATCGGGTTATCACCAAGTGCGGGTTTGTGAGGAGGATATTCCTAAGACAACTTTTCCCACTAGATATGGGCATTATGAATTTCTTGTTATGCCTTTTGGGTTGACTAACGCTCCGGCAATCTTCATGGATTTGATGAATAGAGTTTGTCGACCTTTTCTCGATAAGTTTGTTATAGTGTTCATTGATGATATCTTAGTGTATTCTAAATCCGAGATTGATCATGAAATGCATTTGCGTTGGGTTCTTGATACTTTAAGAAAGGAGCAATTGTATGCTAAATTTTCTAAATGCGAGTTTTGGTTGCGCGAGGTGCAGTTTTTGGGTCACATCATTTGAGAGGATGGAGTTAAGGTGGATCCATCTAAAATTGGAGCAGTCATGAATTGGCAAGCACCTAAATCTCCTTCTGAAATTAAGAGTTTCCTTGGATTAGCTGGGTATTACCGGAAGTTCATTAAAGATTTTTCTAAGCTCGCGGGTCCTTTGACTAAGTTAACTCTTAAAGATGTGAAATTTCTATGGGGTGATCAACAAGAATCGGCTTTTCAGAATTTGAAACAGTTGTTGTGTCAGGCTCCGGTTTTAGCATTGCCTGACGGGTCCGATGATTTCATTGTGTACTGTAATGCTTCGTTAGCGGGGTTAGGTTGTGTTTTGATGCAACGTGACCGTGTTATTGCCTATGCATCGCGACAATTGAAACCTCATGAGACAAATTACCCTCCCCACGACTTGGAGTTAGCGGCCGTGGTTTTTGCCTTGAAAATATGGAGGCACTATCTTTATGGAACTAAATGTGTTATTTGCACAGATCACAAGAGCCTTCAATACATGTTTTCTCAAAAGGAGCTTAATATGCGACAAAGGAGATGGTTGGAATTGATCAAAAATTATGATTGTGAAATTCGCTATCACCCGGGTAAAGCCAATGTTGTGGCAGATGCTTTGAGTCGAAAAGGGAAACCAGAAAAAGTTTGTTTTATGCGATTAGAGGTCTCTTCAGATTTGATTGACAGTTTAAAATCAGCTCAAATGGAGGCATTGTTGGAACATAACTTGAAATCTGAGGCTATATATAAAAGAAAGGATTTGATGATTGATGACTCTCGTGGATTAAAGACTTTTCAGAAGCGAGTTTGGGTTCCTTTGGTTGGTGGTCTTCGAAATGTGATTTTGTTAGAAGCTCATAAGTCTAGATTGTCGGTTCATCCAGGTAGCACCAAGATGTATCAGGATTTGAAACCATTGTATTGGTGGCCTACTTTGAAATTGGATGTTGCTCGGTTTGTTGAATTATGCCATATTTGTTCTCAAGTAAAAGCCGAACATCAGAAACCCTATGGAACTTTGAAACAGCTTGAGATTCCCGAGTGGAAATGGGAGCATGTTACCATGGATTTTGTAACATCCTCAAAATTGGCCTAGTTGAAATACGGTATTTTTCCCTTAATTTAACTGCTATTTAAATTGTATTTTAAATACTTGGTGTATTTTGATAGTTAAATTAATAGGTCAATTGATCAATTGGCTTATTGTGATAAATGAATTATTACATGTTTTAAATTTATTTAGATGACGGTATAATAAAAACTTATTTCTCGCAAATGGTTTTTAGGTTCCAGACAATAGATTTAGGACGGGTATAATTTATACCCAAATTGATGAGTCATAAAGAGCAGGTCGACACCTGTTTCTTCATTTTGACAGAACACCATATGTGTTCCCTGACTTTTGTTTTCATCTCTTGAACACACTTTCTCAAATCAAATACACAATCTGATTTCATCAACTAGGAGGCTGTGATTTTGATTCTATAATGTGCATCATCTTCTTCATCTCATAATTATCCTCATTGTAAGTGAAATCACCTCCATTTTTATGTATGAACTTGAGTTGGTTGAATTGGTTGGATTAATAAGATGGAATGATAAAATAGAGTAAATTCATGTTTGAATGTGTTGTGTGTTGATTATAAACTGATTTCATGTTCAATTAAGATGAATCAATTATGTGTTCATATGTGAAGTTGAATGAATTGGGTTTTTGTTGGAACTAGGTTGAAGCATTGATGCATGTATGATTTGTAGTGTTTGATGATGTTAGTTGTTGGTGCAATATGTTTATACATGTTAGTATAGGTCACTTAATTGCTAAATTCGCATGTTGTAGCTGAAACTTGATAATTTGGGTTTTTGGTTCGAGCTGAAACTAGTTGCAGGTCTGAACCATTGTTGAAAAACATTGGAACGCGATCCCGAAACCCTTACCCGGATCGCGTTGCTATGTGTATTTTGATCCCAGGATGATTTTGTACGTATGAACGCGATCCAGTCCCTATCATACGGATCGCGTTAGATAGTGTTAAATTGGGTCAAACGGATTTTGTTCCTTGGAACGCGATCCAGCTCCTTGTCCCGGATCGCGTTTGCAAGTGTATTTTGGCAACAGAATATTTTGGTGTTAAGGAACGCGATCCAGCCACACCCTACCCGGATCGCGTTTGTCAGTTTTACTTTGACGAATTTGACAACTTGTGACTTGTGTGCTTATGTTATTTAACGAGTATTGAAAGTATAGTATGAGCATTATACGGCATTGTTTATGTGAATGTTATACTATAAATTCTAAACATTAGAGTCTAACTCGGGTTTTGATCGTGTTCTCAGATAACCAGAAGACTCAATAAGATAAGATCTTTGAGTGGAGACTACAGTCGACAAGGGTGAGTGGATCTTGGACTTTCAGTCTAATTTGGTTGTAACAATATGGTTACAACGGGTAAATGTGAATTTACTATTTTTATTGTTAAGTTAATATTTTGCCATGATGGTTATATTTAGCTTAATTATTGGTGTCCTTGATTTCCTTGATGGTTGTGGACTATATGAATGTCGGGGGTCAACGTGTGTTGGGTTTGAGTACTATTACTTTGGACATCATAAGTGCATTGTACATGTGTTGTTCACTGAAATTATGTTGTAAGTAGTAATAGTACCAGGCTATCGGTTTAGCCACTGATTTGGCCTTCAGTTGGTTATAAGTGTTACTTGGGGAACCACCGCGGCATGAGGGTACTCCAAGGACCACCGATCCTTCATGATTAACTGTTGCTATGCTTTGCTGTATTCATTTGTTAAGCTAAGTTAGGTGATAGTTTGAGATTTATTCACTTAGCTTCGTGCTAACCCCTCATTACTTCCTGCAGGTTTACTTTGGTATGTGGGTGGGCAAGAAGTACTATAGGAATGGAATGTTTGACAAGTTCATTCTGTTTTGTTAACTATGTTAATGATATGACATTATGTTTTGGATTTCTATAACACTAAACTTATCGTATGTAATGTCTAGGATAATATGGTTTAAAGACCGTATGTATTTGGATTGCCATTTTGAAATGTAAATATGCAATCCAATGGTTTGTATCTAAATCTTGCGCTTCCTTTTATATAAAAAAAAAAAAAAAATATCCTTGTATTTTCGAGAAGGGTGTTATAAATTGGTATCAGAGCAATGGTTTGGGTGAATTGAACATGGGTTAATTGTTCAATCCCAAATCTATTTGTGTTAGTCAAACATTCCTGGGAAGGGGATTGAGCTAGTGAATATGATTTGGTTAGTATTGTTAGGTACTAACAATTAACGGGTTATGAGATGTGTTGTGGTACAGGATATGGCAGAAAGTAACGCTCCGACCAGTACCCCGATCAATGCTTCTGGAGCGAGAGACTCTCCTCCAGAAATTCAGTCTCAAAGCCAAGGTCAGACAAATATTGCACTCCCTGCAAGTGAATTGAGCCGTGATGAGTACACTTTGTATTTGGAGGATGAGTTAAACAAATATAAGGAGTTATACGAACAACAAGCTATAACATCCCGACAGATTCCGGCTGTTAGTACGATTACACCTCCGTTAGTGACATCACAGTTTTCTATGCCACCGCCTACTTACTACCAGACATTAGCTCCTTTTTCTTCTTCAGGACCTTCTGGATATCAGTTTCCGGTATTTCCTCCTCCACCTCAGCAAAAATTATGTTCATTTAAGACCTTTAAGTCTAGTGGGCCTTCAGATTTCTTTGGGAGTACAAATCCTTCTGTGACCATGGATTGGTTAAGGGATGTCGAAAGGAAATTTGAGGTTTGCCGATGTGAGGATGAGATCAAGGTAACTTATGCAGTGCAACTTTTAAAGGGTCCGCAATGGGATGGTGGGATTCTATCACATCTCATTTAACACCTCAGCAAAAAGCTTCCATTACATGGTCCGATTTCCATAACGCGGTTTGTAAGAAGTATTGCTCCGGGTATGACATGACTCGCATTAGGCGTGAATTCTTGGATATGCAATTGACTGACAGTATGACTATAGAGGACCTTATCTCCCAGTTTACCGATAAGTTGAGATTTGTACATCAATGGGTACCGGATGAAAGGACAAAGATTGACCATTTTGTTGGAATGTTACCCCATACTTATCGAACTACTGTGAGACTTGCAGGAGATCTTAACCAAGCTTTTGATTTGGCCCGTTCTGTGGATGGCGATATTAGAGCTCATGATTTGGAGATTAAAGACAAGTCCCCAATGAAACCCAAAGGTGAATCTACGTCAGGTCAGGGAAAGAAGAAATGACAATGTAATAATAATAACCGTAAACCGAATGTTGTTGGTGGTTCAGTGGATAGATCAAATTGGTGCCAGAATTGCAAGTCTAGGCACACGGGACATTGTACACCTCAGACTGCTAGGTGTATTAAGTGTGGTCAGTTCGGTCATGACATCAAGGATTGTCCTTTTCCTAAGCCAGTGTGTTGGAATTGTCGCAAGGAAGGACATCGTTCGAGTGCATGTCCAGAGGTACGGAAGCAAAAATCGGGCACGGTCGGAGGGTCATCGTCATCTTCTGGCCAGAAAAGAAGGAATCCTCCAGCTCCAACTGGTCGGGCTTTTCGAATGACCGTGGATGAAGCTGTTGTAGCCGAGGACGTCATCACTGGTACTTTTCTTATTAATTCAGTACCGGCATGCGCCTTATTTGATTCAGGGGCAAATTGTTCCTTTATGTCCTTGGTATTTTGTGATAGACTTAAATTGACGCCTACATGTATTTCACAACCAATTGAGGTTGAGGTAGCGGATGGAAAGTTAGTTTCGGTTACCACATCGGTGACAGGAGCTAGTATTTCGATTGAGGGTCATAGTTTCCCTGTTTCTTTTCTATTGATGCCTATTCATGGATTTGATGTTGTGTTAGGCATGGATTGGTTGAGTCGTAATAAAGCCAATATAGATTGTCATAAGAAGCTGATAAAAATCCCAATCTCAGACGAGTCATATGTCGTGGCTCGAAGGGAAAGGGAGAGGGGTAGTATACCTTTGATCTCTATGATGAAAGCTAGAAAATCTCTAGCTAAAGGGTGTGATTCTTATTTAGCCTATGTTGTCGATGCTAAGCTAGAAAAGAAAGCCATTTGTAATGTCCGAGTTGTTTCTGAGTATACGGATGCTTTCCCTGATGAATTGCCTGGTTTACCTCCGATTAGAGAAGTAGAATATAAAATTGAGTTAATTCCTGGTTCTACTCCGGTAGCTAAGGCACCTTATAGATTAGCTCCCTCCGAAATCCGTGAAATGATGAATCAAATTCAGGAATCATTAGATAAGGGTTTTGTTAGACCCAGTTCTTCTCCTTGGGGTGCCCCTGTGTTATTTGTTAAAAAGAAAGATGGCACTTTTCGTATGTGTATAGATTATAGAGAGTTGAATAAGAGGACCGTAAAGAATAAGTATCCTTTGCCCCGGATAGATGAATTGCTTGATCAATTACAAGGATCTTCATTTTTCTCTAAGATAGACTTGAGATCGGGTTATCACCAAGTTCGGGTTTGTGGGGAGGATATCCCTAAAACAGCTTTTCGCACTCGCTATGGTCATTATGAATTTCTTGTTATGCCTTTTGGGTTGACTAACGCTCCAGCAATTTTCATGGATTTGATGAATAGGGTTTGTAGACCTTTTCTCGATAAATTTGTCATTGTATTTATTGATGATATTTTAGTTTATTCTAAATCTGAATCTGATCATGAAATACATTTGCGTTTAGTTCTTGACACCTTGAGAAAGGAGAAATTATATGCTAAGTTTTCGAAATGTGAATTTTGGCTTCGTGAAGTTCAGTTTTTGGGGCACATCATTTGTGAAGATGGGGTTAAAGTGGATCCATCTAAAATTGAGGCTGTCATGAATTGGCAATCACCTAAATCTCCGTCAGAGATCAAGAGTTTTCTGGGTTTAGCAGGCTATTACAGAAAATTTATTAAAGATTTCTTCAAGATTGCAGGTTCTTTGACTAAATTAACTCGTAAGGACGTGAAATTTCTGTGGGGTGATCAACAGGAATCAGCTTTTCAGACTTTGAAACAATTGTTGTGTCAGGCTCCGGTTTTAGCTTTACCTGACGGATCCGAGGATTTTATTGTATATTGTGATGCTTCACATGCGGGTTTAGGTTGTGTTTTGATGCAACGAGACCGTGTTATTGCCTATGCTTCACGTCAGTTGAAACCTCATGAGATTAATTATCCTACCCATGACTTGGAACTTGCAGCTGTGGTTTTTGCCTTAAAGATTTGGAGACATTACCTGTATGGAACCAAATGCGTTATTTGTACGGACCACAAGAGCCTTCAGTACATGTTTACTCAAAAAGAACTTAACATGAGGCAAAGGAGATGGTTAGAATTGATTAAGGATTATGATTGCGAGATTCGATATCATCCGGGTAAGGCAAATGTGGTGGCGGATGCGCTTAGCCGAAAGGGTAAATCTGAAAGGGTTTGTTTAATGCGTTTGGAAATCTCTTCAGACTTGATCGATAAATTGAAATTGGCTCAGATGGAGGCCCTATTGGATCATAACTTGAAATCCGAAATCATGCTTAAAAGGAAGGATTTATTGGTAGAAGATTCTCGTGGATTAAAGACATTTCAGTCTCGTGTTTGGGTCCCATTGTTTGGTGGACTTCGAGATGTGATATTGATGGAGGCTCATAAATCCAGACTGTCGATTCATCCCGGAAGCACCAAAATGTATCATGATTTAAAACCATTGTATTGGTGGCCTACTTTGAAGTTGGATGTCGCTCGAATTGTTGAATCTTGCCATATTTGCTCTCAAGTAAAGACCGAGCATCAAAAACCGTATGGAGCTTTGAAGCAACTCGAGATTCCCGAGTGGAAATGGGAACATATTACCATGGATTTTGTGACCAAATTACCCCGAACTGTTAAGGGTAATGATATGATTTGGGTAATTGTCGATAGATTGACCAAGAGTGCTCACTTTCTTGCTACTTGTGAGACGGCATCATTAAGTAAATTGGCGCAATTGTACATTAATGAAGTGGTTATTAGGCATGGGATTC
Organism: Helichrysum umbraculigerum; assembly: GCA_949592205.1. NCBI lineage: Eukaryota > Viridiplantae > Streptophyta > Magnoliopsida > Asterales > Asteraceae > Helichrysum > Helichrysum umbraculigerum. Next base: position 159,156,467 of record CATIUR010000004.1, on the reverse strand, counting down.
CGTTGTCGATTGTTTCAGACAGAGATTCTCGATTTGTGTCGGGTTTTTGGCAGAATTTACAGCGTGAATTGGGTTCTAGGGTCAATTTGAGTACGGCTTATCATCATCAGACGGATGGTCAGTCGGAACGCACCATTCAAACCTTGGAGGACATGTTGCGGGCATGTGTATTAGAATTTGGTGGGTCGTGGGATTCCCATTTACCATTAGTTGAGTTTGCCTATAATAATTCTTTCCATTCTAGTATAGGCATGCCACCCTATGAAATGTTGTATGGTCGTAGGTGTAGGACACCCACTTGTTGGTTAGAGGCGGGTGAAAAGCAGTTTGCGGGTCCTGACATAGTTCAAATTACAGCCGATAAGGTAGCTATTGCCCGAGATAGATTAAAAGCTGCCCGTGATAGACAGAAACAGTATGCTGACCCACGTCATCGACCAGTTTCGTTTGTAGAAGGTGAGTTGGTTTATTTGAAAGTTTCACCTTGGAAGGGTGTTATCAGGTTTGGGAAACGTGGTAAACTAGCTCCTAGATACATCGGACCGTTTAAAATTCGACATGTTGTCAATGATCAAACGGTGTCATTAGATCTTCCTCCTGAATTGTCGGGTATTCATGATACTTTCAATGTGTGCTATTTAAGAAAATGCAATGTGGAGGACCAATCCCAAGTTCTTCCATTGCAAGATTTGCGTGTTGACTTAAGCCAAAGACTTGTAGAAGAACCCGTAGAGCTTTTGGACCGTAAGTCGACTAAACTTCGAAAGAAGGAAATCCCTATGGTATTGGTTAAGTGGAATCATAGTTTGGGTCCGAATCTTACTTGGGAGACCGAGTCTAGCATGAGGACGCGCTATCCCAATCTTTTTGAGCGTGGCGAGATTTCGGGGACGAAATCTTCTTAAGGAGGGAAGATTTGTAACACCTTCAAAATTGGCCTAGTTGCAATACGGTATTTTTCCCTTAATTTAACTGCTATTTAAATTGTATTTTAAATACTTGGTGTATTTTGATAGTTAAATTAATAGGTCAATTGATCAATTGGCTTATTGTGATAAATGAATTATTACATGTTTTAAATTTATTTAGATGACGGTATAATAAAAACTTATTTCTCGCAAATGGTTTTTAGGTTCCAGACAATAGATTTAGGACGGGTATAATTTATACCCAAATTGATGAGTCATAAAGAGCAGGTCGACACCTGTTTCTTCATTTTGACAGAACACCATATGTGTTCCCTGACTTTTGTTTTCATCTCTTGAACACACTTTCTCAAATCAAATACACAATCTGATTTCATCAACTAGGAGGCTGTGATTTTGATTCTATAATGTGCATCATCTTCTTCATCTCATAATTATCCTCATTGTAAGTGAAATCACCTCCATTTTTATGTATGAACTTGAGTTGGTTGAATTGGTTGGATTAATACGATGGAATGATGAAATAGAGTAAATTCATGTTTGAATGTGTTGTGTGTTGATTATAAACTGATTTCATGTTCAATTAAGATGAATCAATTATGTGTTCATATGTGAAGTTGAATGAATTGGGTTTTTGTTGGAACTAGGTTGAAGCATTGATGCATGTATGATTTGTAGTGTTTGATGATGTTAGTTGTTGGTGCAATATGTTTATACATGTTAGTATAGGTCACTTAATTGCTAAATTCGCATGTTGTAGCTGAAACTTGATAATTTGGGTTTTTGGTTCGAGCTGAAACTAGTTGCAGGTCTGAACCATTGTTGAAAAACATTGGAACGCGATCCCGAAACCCTTACCCGGATCGCGTTGCTATGTGTATTTTGATCCCAGGATGATTTTGTACGTATGAACGCGATCCAGTCCCTATCATACGGATCGCGTTAGATAGTGTTAAATTGGGTCAAACAGATTTTGTTCCTTGGAACGCGATCCAGCTCCTTGTCCCGGATCGCGTTTGCAAGTGTATTTTGGCAACAGAATATTTTGGTGTTAAGGAACGCGATCCAGCCACACCCTACCCGGATCGCGTTTGTCAGTTTTACTTTGACGAATTTGACAACTTGTGACTTGTGTGCTTATGTTATTTAACGAGTATTGAAAGTATAGTATGAGCATTATACGGCATTGTTTATGTGAATGGTATACTATAAATTCTAAACATTAGAGTCTAACTCGGGTTTTGATCGTGTTCTCAGATAACCAGAAGACTCAATAAGATAAGATCTTTGAGTGGAGACTACAGTCGACAAGGGTGAGTGGATCTTGGACTTTCAGTCTAATTTGGTTGTAACAATATGGTTACAACGGGTAAATGTGAATTTACTATTTTTATTGTTAAGTTAATATTTTGCCATGATGGTTATATTTAGCTTAATTATTGGTGTCCTTGATTTCCTTGATGGTTGTGGACTATATGAATGTCGGGGGTCAACGTGTGTTGGGTTTGAGTACTATTACTTTGGACATCATAAGTGCTTTGTACATATGTTGTTCACTGAAATTATGTTGTAAGTAGTAATAGTACCAGGCTATCGGTTTAGCCACTGATTTGGCCTTCAGTTGGTTATAAGTGTTACTTGGGGAACCACCGCGGCATGAGGGTACTCCAAGGACCACCGATCCTTCATGATTAACTGTTGCTATGCTTTGCTGTATTCATTTGTTAAGCTAAGTTAGGTGATAGTTTGAGATTTATTCACTTAGCTTCGTGCTAACCCCTCATTACTTCCTGCAGGTTTACTTTGGTATGTGGGTGGGCAAGAAGTACTATAGGAATGGAATGTTTGACAAGTTCACTCTGTTTTGTTAACTATGTTAATGATATGACATTATGTTTTGGATTTCTATAACACTAAACTTATCGTATGTAATGTCTAGGATAATATGGTTTAAAGACCGTATGTATTTGGATTGCCATTTTGAAATGTAAATATGCAATCCAATGGTTTGTATCTAAATCTTGCGCTTCCTTTTATATAAAAATAAAAAAAAAAGTATCCTTGTATTTTCGAGAAGGGTGTTATAAATTGGTATCAGAGCAATGGTTTGGGTGAATTGAACATGGGTTAATTGTTCAATCCCAAATCTATTTGTGTTAGTCAAACATTCCTGGGAAGGGGATTGAGCTAGTGAATATGATTTGGTTAGTATTGTTAGGTACTAACAATTAACGGGTTATGAGAGGTGTTGTGGTATAGGATATGGCAGAAAGTAACGCTCCGACCAGTACCCCGATCAATGCTTCTGGAGCGAGAGACTCTCCTCCAGAAATTCAGTCTCAAAGCCAAGGTCAGACTAATACTGCACTCCCTGCAAGTGAATTGAGCCGTGATGAGTACACTTTGTATTTGGAGGATGAGTTAAACAAATATAAGGAGTTATACGAACAACAAGCTAGAACATCCCGACAGATTCCGGCTGTTAGTACGATTACACCTCCGTTAGTGACATCACAGTTTTCTATGCCACCGCCTACTTACTACCAGACATCAGCTCCTTTTTCTTCTTCAGGACCTTCTGGATATCAGTTTCCGGTATTTCCTCCTCCACCTCAGCAAAAATTATGTTCATTTAAGACCTTTAAGTCTAGTGGGCCTTCAGATTTCTTTGGGAGTACAAATCCTTCTGTGACCATGGATTGGTTAAGGGATGTCGAAAGGAAATTTGAGGTTTGCCGATGTGAGGATGAGATCAAGGTAACTTATGCAGTGCAATTTTTAAAGGGTCCGGCAATGGGATGGTGGGATTCTATCACATCTCATTTAACACCTCAGCAAAAAGCTTCCATTACATGGTCCGATTTCCATAACGCGGTTTGTAAGAAGTATTGCTCCGGGTATGACATGACTCGCATTAGGCGTGAATTCTTGGATATGCAATTGACTGACAGTATGACTATAGAGGACCTTATCTCCCAGTTTACCGATAAGTTGAGATTTGTACATCAATGGGTACCGGATGAAAGGACAAAGATTGACCATTTTGTTGGAATGTTACCCCATACTTATCGAACTACTGTGAGACTTGCTGGAGATCTTAACCAAGCTTTTGATTTGGCCCGTTCTATGGACGGCGATATTAGAGCTCATGATTTGGAGATTAAAGACAAGTCCCCAATGAAACCCAAAGGTGAATCTACGTCAGGTCAGGGAAAGAAGAAATGGCAATGTAATAATAATAACCGTAAACCGAATGTTGTTGGTGGTTCAGTGGATAGATCAAATTGGTGCCAGAATTGCAAGTCTAGGCACACGGGACATTGTACACCTCAGACTGCTAGGTGTATTAAGTGTGGTCAATTCGGTCATGACATCAAGGATTGTCCTTTTCCTAAGCCAGTGTGTTGGAATTGTCGCAAGGAAGGACATCGTTCGAGTGCATGTCCAGAGGTAGGGAAGCAAAAATCGGGCACGGTCGGAGGGTCATCGTCATCTTCTGACCAGAAAAGAAAGAATCCTCCAGCTCCAACTGGTCGGGCTTTTCGAATGACCGTGGATGAAGCTGTTGTAGCCGAGGACGTCATCACTGGTACTTTTCTTATTAATTAAGTACCGGCATGCGCCTTATTTGATTCAGGGGCAAATTGTTCCTTTATGTCCTTGGTATTTTGTGATAGACTTAAATTGACGCCTACATGTATTTCACAACCAATTGAGGTTGAGGTAGCGGATGGAAAGTTAGTTTCGGTTACCACATCGGTGACAGGAGCTAGTATTTCGATTGAGGGTCATAGTTTCCCTGTTTCTTTTCTATTGATGCCTATTCATGGATTTGATGTTGTGTTAGGCATAGATTGGTTGAGTCGTAATAAAGCCAATATAGATTGTCATAAGAAGCTGATAAAAATCCCAATCTCAGACGAGTCATATGTCGTGGCTCGAGGGGAAAGGGAGAGGGGTAGTATACCTTTGATCTCTATGATGAAAGCTAGAAAATCTCTAGCTAAAGGGTGTGATTCTTATTTAGCCTATGTTGTCGATGCTAAGCTAGAAAAGAAAGCCATTTGTAATGTCCGAGTTGTTTCTGAGTATTCGGATGCTTTCCCTGATGAATTGCCTGGTTTACCTCCGATTAGAGAAGTAGAATATAAAATTGAGTTAATTCCTGGTTCTACTCCGGTAGCTAAGGCACCTTATAGATTAGCTCCCTCCGAAATCCGTGAAATGATGAATCAAATTCAGGAATCATTAGATAAGGGTTTTGTTAGACCCAGTTCTTCTCCTTGGGGTGCCCCTGTGTTATTTGTTAAAAAGAAAGATGGCACTTTTCGTATGTGTATAGATTATAGAGAGTTGAATAAGAGGACCGTAAAGAATAAGTATCCTTTGCCCCGGATAGATGAATTGCTTGATCAATTACAAGGATCTTCATTTTTCTCTAAGATAGACTTGAGATCGGGTTATCACCAAGTTCGGGTTTGTGGGGAGGATATCCCTAAAACAGCTTTTCGCACTCGCTATGGTCATTATGAATTTCTTGTTATGCCTTTTGGGTTGACTAACGCTCCAGCAATTTTCATGGATTTGATGAATAGGGTTTGTAGACCTTTTCTCGATAAATTTGTCATTGTATTTATTGATGATATTTTAGTTTATTCTAAATCTGAATCTGATCATGAAATACATTTGCGTTTAGTTCTTGACACCTTGAGAAAGGAGAAATTATATGCTAAGTTTTCGAAATGTGAATTTTGGCTTCGTGAAGTTCAGTTTTTGGGGCACATCATTTGTGAAGATGGGGTTAAAGTGGATCCATCTAAAATTGAGGCTGTCATGAATTGGCAATCACCTAAATCTCCGTCAGAGATCAAGAGTTTTCTGGGTTTAGCAGGCTATTACAGAAAATTTATTAAAGATTTCTTCAAGATTGCAGGTTCTTTGACTAAATTAACTCGTAAGGACGTGAAATTTCTGTGGGGTGATCAACAGGAATCAGCTTTTCAGACTTTGAAACAATTGTTGTGTCAGGCTCCGGTTTTAGCTTTACCTGACGGATCCGAGGATTTTATTGTATATTGTGATGCTTCACATGCGGGTTTAGGTTGTGTTTTGATGCAACGAGACCGTGTTATTGCCTATGCTTCACGTCAGTTGAAACCTCATGAGATTAATTATCCTACCCATGACTTGGAACTTGCAGCTGTGGTTTTTGCCTTAAAGATTTGGAGACATTACCTGTATGGAACCAAATGCGTTATTTGTACGGACCACAAGAGCCTTCAGTACATGTTTACTCAAAAAGAACTTAACATGAGGCAAAGGAGATGGTTAGAATTGATTAAGGATTATGATTGCGAGATTCGATATCATCCGGGTAAGGCAAATGTGGTGGCGGATGCGCTTAGCCGAAAGGGTAAATCTGAAAGGGTTTGTTTAATGCGTTTGGAAATCTCTTCAGACTTGATCGATAAATTGAAATTGGCTCAGATGGAGGCCCTATTGGATCATAACTTGAAATCCGAAATCATGCTTAAAAGGAAGGATTTATTGGTAGAAGATTCTCGTGGATTAAAGACATTTCAGTCTCGTGTTTGGGTCCCATTGTTTGGTGGACTTCGAGATGTGATATTGATGGAGGCTCATAAATCCAGACTGTCGATTCATCCCGGAAGCACCAAAATGTATCATGATTTAAAACCATTGTATTGGTGGCCTACTTTGAAGTTGGATGTCGCTCGAATTGTTGAATCTTGCCATATTTGCTCTCAAGTAAAGACCGAGCATCAAAAACCGTATGGAGCTTTGAAGCAACTCGAGATTCCCGAGTGGAAATGGGAACATATTACCATGGATTTTGTGACCAAATTACCCCGAACTGTTAAGGGTAATGATATGATTTGGGTAATTGTCGATAGATTGACCAAGAGTGCTCACTTTCTTGCTACTTGTGAGACGGCATCATTAAGTAAATTGGCGCAATTGTACATTAATGAAGTGGTTATTAGGCATGGGATTCCGTTGTCGATTGTTTCAGACAGAGATTCTCGATTTGTGTCGGGTTTTTGGCAGAATTTACAGCGTGAATTGGGTTCTAGGGTCAATTTGAGTACGGCTTATCATCCTCAGACGGATGGTCAGTCGGAACGCACCATTCAAACCTTGGAGGACATGTTGCGGGCATGTGTATTAGAATTTGGTGGGTCGTGGGATTCCCATTTACCATTAGTTGAGTTTGCCTATAATAATTCTTTCCATTCTAGTATAGGCATGCCACCCTATGAAATGTTGTATGGTCGTAGGTGTAGGACACCCACTTGTTGGTTAGAGGCGGGTGAAAAGCAGTTTGCGGGTCCTGACATAGTTCAAATTACAGCCGATAAGGTAGCTATTGCCCGAGATAGATTAAAAGCTGCCCGTGATAGACAGAAACAGTATGCTGACCCACGTCATCGACCAGTTTCGTTTGTAGAAGGTGAGTTGGTTTATTTGAAAGTTTCACCTTGGAAGGGTGTTATCAGGTTTGGGAAACGTGGTAAACTAGCTCCTAGATACATCGGACCGTTTAAAATTCGACATGTTGTCAATGATCAAACGGTGTCATTAGATCTTCCTCCTGAATTGTCGGGTATTCATGATACTTTCAATGTGTGCTATTTAAGAAAATGCAATGTGGAGGACCAATCCCAAGTTCTTCCATTGCAAGATTTGCGTGTTGACTTAAGCCAAAGACTTGTAGAAGAACCGGTAGAGCTTTTGGACCGTAAGGCGACTAAACTTCGAAAGAAGGAAATCCCTATGGTATTGGTTAAGTGGAATCATAGTTTGGGTCCGAATCTTACTTGGGATACCGAGTCTAGCATGAGGACGCGCTATCCCAATCTTTTTGAGCGTGGCGAGATTTCGGGGATGAAATCTTCTTAAGGAGGGAAGATTTGTAACATCCTCAAAATTGGCCTAGTTGAAATACGGTATTTTTCCCTTAATTTAACTGCTATTTAAATTGTATTTTAAATACTTGGTGTATTTTGATAGTTAAATTAATAGGTCAATTGATCAATTGGCTTATTGTGATAAATGAATTATTACATGTTTTAAATTTATTTAGATGACGGTATAATAAAAACTTATTTCTCGCAAATGGTTTTTAGGTTCCAGACAATAGATTTAGGACGGGTATAATTTATACCCAAATTGATGAGTCATAAAGAGCAGGTCGACACCTGTTTCTTCATTTTGACAGAACACCATATGTGTTCCCTGACTTTTGTTTTCATCTCTTGAACACACTTTCTCAAATCAAATACACAATCTGATTTCATCAACTAGGAGGCTGTGATTTTGATTCTATAATGTGCATCATCTTCTTCATCTCATAATTATCCTCATTGTAAGTGAAATCACCTCCATTTTTATGTATGAACTTGAGTTGGTTGAATTGGTTGGATTAATACGATGGAATGATGAAATAGAGTAAATTCATGTTTGAATGTGTTGTGTGTTGATTATAAACTGATTTCATGTTCAATTAAGATGAATCAATTATGTGTTCATATGTGAAGTTGAATGAATTGGGTTTTTGTTGGAACTAGGTTGAAGCATTGATGCATGTATGATTTGTAGTGTTTGATGATGTTAGTTGTTGGTGCAATATGTTTATACATGTTAGTATAGGTCACTTAATTGCTAAATTCGCATGTTGTAGCTGAAACTTGATAATTTGGGTTTTTGGTTCGAGCTGAAACTAGTTGCAGGTCTGAACCATTGTTGAAAAACATTGGAACGCGATCCCGAAACCCTTACCCGGATCGCGTTGCTATGTGTATTTTGATCCCAGGATGATTTTGTACGTATGAACGCGATCCAGTCCCTATCATACGGATCGCGTTAGATAGTGTTAAATTGGGTCAAACGGATTTTGTTCCTTGGAACGCGATCCAGCTCCTTGTCCCGGATCGCGTTTGCAAGTGTATTTTGGCAATAGAATATTTTGGTGTTAAGGAACGCGATCCAGCCACACCCTACCCGGATCGCGTTTGTCAGTTTTACTTTGACGAATTTGACAACTTGTGACTTGTGTGCTTATGTTATTTAACGAGTATTGAAAGTATAGTATGAGCATTATACGGCATTGTTTATGTGAATGTTATACTATAAATTCTAAACATTAGAGTCTAACTCGGGTTTTGATCGTGTTCTCAGATAACCAGAAGACTCAATAAGATAAGATCTTTGAGTGGAGACTACAGTCGACAAGGGTGAGTGGATCTTGGACTTTCAGTCTAATTTGGTTGTAACAATATGGTTACAACGGGTAAATGTGAATTTACTATTTTTATTGTTAAGTTAATATTTTGCCATGATGGTTATATTTAGCTTAATTATTGGTGTCCTTGATTTCCTTGATGGTTGTGGACTATATGAATGTCGGGGGTCAACGTGTGTTGGGTTTGAGTACTATTACTTTGGACATCATAAGTGCTTTGTACATATGTTGTTCACTGAAATTATGTTGTAAGTAGTAATAGTACCAGGCTATCGGTTTAGCCACTGATTTGGCCTTCAGTTGGTTATAAGTGTTACTTGGGGAACCACCGCGGCATGAGGGTACTCCAAGGACCACCGATCCTTCATGATTAACTGTTGCTATGCTTTGCTGTATTCATTTGTTAAGCTAAGTTAGGTGATAGTTTGAGATTTATTCACTTAGCTTCGTGCTAACCCCTCATTACTTCCTGCAGGTTTACTTTGGTATGTGGGTGGGCAAGAAGTACTATAGGAATGGAATGTTTGACAAGTTCACTCTGTTTTGTTAACTATGTTAATGATATGACATTATGTTTTGGATTTCTATAACACTAAACTTATCGTATGTAATGTCTAGGATAATATGGTTTAAAGACCGTATGTATTTGGATTGCCATTTTGAAATGTAAATATGCAATCCAATGGTTTGTATCTAAATCTTGCGCTTCCTTTTATATATAAAAAAAAAAAAAGTATCCTTGTATTTTCGAGAAGGGTGTTATAGATTTTGTGACCAAGTTGCCTCGAACAGTCAAGGGTAACGATATGATTTGGGTGATTGTAGATAGATTAACCAAAAGTGCTCATTTCCTTGCTACTTGCGAGTCGGCATCGTTGAGTAAGTTGGCACAGTTGTACATCAATGAGATTGTGGTTAGACATGGTATTCCGTTATCGATTGTTTCCGACAGAGATTCTCGGTTCGTATCGGGTTTTTAGCAGAGTTTGCAGCGTGAATTGGGTACCAGAATTAATTTAAGTACGGCTTATCACCCTCAGACGGATGGTCAGTCGGAGCGCACCATTCAAACCTTGGAAGATATGTTGCGTGCGTGTGTGTTGGAATATGGTGGGTCTTGGGATTCTCACTTACCGTTGGTCGAATTCGCTTATAATAATTCATATCACTCTAGTATAGGTATGCCACCTTATGAGTTGTTATATGGTCGTAAGTGTAGAACGCCCACATGTTGGTTAGAGGCGGGCGAGAAACAGTTTTCGGGCCCCGACTTAGTTCAAATTACCGCCGATAAGGTAGCCATAGCCCGTGATAGATTGAAAGCGGCTCGTGATAGGCAAAAGCAATATGCCGATCCACGTCGTAGACCCGTTTCTTTTGTAGAAGGTGAGTTGGTTTACTTGAAGGTTTCACCTTGGAAGGGTGTTATCCGGTTTGGAAAACGTGGTAAACTAGCTCCTAGATACATAGGACCATTTAAAATTCGACAAGTAGTCAATGACCAAACTATTTCCTTAGATCTTCCTCCGGAATTGGCTACCTTTAATGTGTGCTACTTAAGAAAATGCAATGTGGAGGACCAATCCCAAGTTCTTCCATTGCAAGACCTACGTGTGGACTTGAGCCAGAGACTTGTAGAAGAGCCCGTGGAACTTTTAGATCGTAAAGTGACTAAACTTCGTAAGAAGGATATCCCTATGGTGTTGGTTAAATGGAATCATAGTTTGGGTCCAAACCTTACGTGGGAGACCGAGTCTAGCATGAGGATGCGTTATCCTAGTCTTTTTGGGCGTGACGAGATTTCGGGGACGAAATCTTCTTAAGGAGGGAAGATTTGTAACACCCTCGAAATGGGCCTAGTTGAGATACGGTAATTTCTTTATTTTGATTGGTATTTAAATTGTATTTTCAATATTTGGTGTATTTTGATAACTAAAATAAATAGGTCAAATGGTCAAGTGATTTATTGTGATAAATGAATTATTATTGTTTTAAAGTAATTTAGCTGACGATAAAATAAAAGTATTTTAGCTATCGGGTATTTTCGGGTTCCAGATAATAGATTAGAAGGAGTGTAATTTTACACTGTATATTAATTGTACAACTTAGGAAATGTCGACCATTTCTTCCCCACCATCTTCACTTCCTGATTTTGTTTAACTCTCAAGAAAACACACTTGCATTCTCTATAATTAGCTAGATCACAACCTGATTTCTTCAATTGAAGCTGAGATTGTGGGTTTTCATCTTGTTCTTCATCTTCTTCATATCATCATCATCATCATTGTAAGTGTATAATACCTATTTTTCACACATGAGCGTGTAATGTTGATTTAGGTTAAATTCATGAGGGAATGAAGTTAGTTTGTGCTTGAATATACTTTGTGTGAGGATTATAAACTAAATTTATGCTTAATTAGGTTGAATTACTTGCATTTCGTACTTTATTTGGATGAATGTGGGTTTTGGTTGAAAATGGGTAAATTGATGATGCATGTATGGATTTTGATGTTAGATGTTATTGTTTATTGATATACTATGTTCATAGATGATATTTGAGGTCAAATGTTAGGTTAATTCGCGTTTAGTATCTGCAATTTGAGTTTTGGTGTTTTTGGTTCGAGCTGAAACTTGTTGCAGGTCTGACCCTTTGCTGTAAAACGTGGGAACGCGATCCTGGAAACCCTATCCGGATCGCGTTGGTTAGTGTTATTTTGAGTTGGTCACGTTTTGTTCTTGTGAACGCGATCCAGCTCATTCACCCGGATCGCGTTGGTCAGTGTAAAACGGTTACAGAATGTTTTCCCTCTGTGGAACGCTTTGAGTGGAGTCGGTAATACTTGTGCACTTAATTGATCGCGTTTACCTGTTATAATTTGACATCTTTGATAACTCGTGACTTGTATATTTGTGATGGTTAAATAGAATTGAATGTATATCTTGTGCACTTAATTGACACTATATACTTGTGAAGATTATAATAACTTGTTAAATGAGACACTAATTGGGTTTTGATTTTGTTCTCAGATAAACCGAAGACTCAATAAAATAAGACCTTTGAGTGGAGTCGGTGATCATCAAGGGTGAGTGGATCTTGGACTCTCAGTCTAAGTTAGTTGTAACAATGTGGTTACAATGGGTAAATTTGGTTTATTGCAATGACTGCTTTAATATTATATTGCCATGACGGTTCTCCCTTGAACGATTTTTGTGTCCTATATGTTATGATAGTTTGGACTATTTGATTCGGTGAAGGTCAACTAATGTGTTGGGTTTGGGTACTATTACTTTGGACAACGTAATTGATTTGTACATGTGTTAGGCACTGAAATTACGTTGTATGTAGTATTAGTACTAAACTATCGGTCTAACCACTGTTTGGCCTTCAGTTGGTTATAAGTGTTACTTGGGGAACCACCGCGGTATGAAGGTACCTCAAGGACCACCGATCCTTCTATGTTACTTGTGATGTGCTAGTTGTAGTTACTTGTTTTGCTAAGTTAGATTGTGAACCCTGGATTTGTTCACTTAGCTTTGTGCTATGTGACAACTCTCCAAATTAGATATTAATTAACATTTAAGCATGTGTATTCTTACGCTAATTTCCTGGTTAAGTTTTAACAAAACTTTTTGTCATGATATAAGCCTAGCAAGCCCGGTACTTTTAAACAAAAAGTAATACATAATACGTAAGTATTTAAAAGTTACGTACAAATATATCGGAACGAACCCGACAAAAATAAATAACAAAAGTTTCGTGATACAAAAATAATTAATAATATAATTATTAATTACGAGTATTTACATATCTATAACATGTAGATATAAAGGTCTAAATATACGTTTAACATAAAACGTATTATAACACGAACAGAAACAATTTTAAAACGCACATAAAAGGTCGAATCATAATAATGCAAATTTTCTCGTTCGTTTGGAAGAATTTAGAACATTACCTCAAAATATGAAATAATAATTTGACTGAAATTTGGCGCTCAATTATATGTGCGCAGTAAAATGTACAAAAATGTACATCATTTTAAAATGATGATAACATCATTATTCTGATTATAAATTACGAATCAGGAGAACACCTACAAAATAAAAATATAAAAAGTTTACGTTTATATTGCTAAAATTATACCCGTACTCGAAATTAGTGGGACTAAAGTCCCACCAACCTACAATAATGCAGGAGACATTTTAAATAAAAACCATACTCCCTCCCATTCCTTTACGTTTTCTCTGTGATCTTTGAAACAAACACACACACATCAATAATTCATTATCATCTTCAATCTTCTTCTTTGATCTGAAGAACACAACAAGATCAGAGGCGACAACAAGCAGGAGCAACAACATCTCCATCATCATCTTCATCATCATCCGTTCATCATCATCTCCACCATTTTCACTTTGTAAGAAAAACTACAAACCTTTGATTTCTTTACTTTGATTTCGTTATCTAACATGTATACACATCATAATCTAAACATATAACACATAAAGGTGATGATTACTTGATTGATTCTTGAAATGAGTTTATAAAACCCAAAACCTTAAAACAAAATCGATGCATGGAAACTTGTTAAAATAACGTAATAACTTGTAAAAACGACATATAACACTTATATAAACATTTGGTATTGATGTATAAAAGATTGGAACCAAAAGATCGAGTTTGTGTTTTGCCCTGTTCGAACAGGCTCTGGAAGTAACATGAATCCGGCGGATTCATGTAGAATCCGGCGGATTCCCCTACGAAACTCGCACACCCCGTAATCGGTTTAAACATTTGTGAACGAGTAAAAGACACGCTCGAATCCGGCGGATTCACCTAAATCCGGCGGATTCCCAAAGCTTCACATGAACGTTTTGTGAACACAAAAGAATCCGGCGGATTCAACTAAATCCGGCGGATTCAACTAAATCCGGCGGATTCACTTAATCTTGACCCGACCCGGCGGCTTGAACCGAAGATCCGGCAACACCTTCTCTATTAACGAGAATCCGGCGGATTCAAATAGAATCCGGCGGATTCACATACTGGGCTGGGCTTAAGGCTGGGCCGGTGGTCTTTTGGGCCAATGTAATGGGTTAAACCAAAGATTAAATAAATGGGTTATATAAACGAGTTAACGGACCAAACGAGTTACATTATTATTAGTGGGCCAACGAATCGGGCCGAGCCCAACAAACTATAAAACACTTGACTTTTATTTTAAAACACAAAACGTTTCCGTTAACGATATTATTTGTGCAAGACGTATACGAGACTTGATAAATTGTTGAATGACATTATAAAACGAGACAAACTATGATTACGGACATTGGACTTAATTAAACTCGTACGAACAAAATATATAAATATATATATATATATCACATATATGTACGAACTTTATGAACTATACGATTTGAATACGATTACATTATCGGGATATTCAAGACTTACTAAACAAACGTAGGGATATTAAAAACAAATGACATTCGTTTTATAAAAACAATCTAAGTTTTAAAACAAATAAAACTTGCAACCTTTTTAAAATACGAAACGACGTATTACTATATATATATATATATATATATATATATATATATATATATATATTCGAGAACACACAATATATATAGACACAAACGTATATGTTTTCTTAAACAAATGGAAACTTATATATATTTTAATATACGAGAACAACATATTGATTAAATAAATATATACGACACTTAAGGAATATATATTCACAAATATATATATACACAATAAACTTCACGTTTAACCAACGTATAATCTAATGATATACAACAAGTATATTACTTAAGTATACATTTATAAAACAAATATGTGTACTTACAATGATTTTGGAATAACATACGTACAAGTGTAAGCAAAGTATATGTACAAATGAAACAAAACGACCTTCCGTTAAATAGACAATTACATATTGGTTTGTATACTTACAAGTGTACGACTGAGGAATAATAACAATATTTCAACGATGTGTCACTAACAAAGTTAACAACTTATATTGATAAGAAATCAACCGTTTCTTCAAACAAACAAACCGTTAACACAAATTGATTAAACAAATCAAACATACTTATGTTAATACATTTTGTATATAGGTTAACACACCTTGGGCAAATCTGTCAGCTGCTAGCATTCACACCGAGCAAACTACTGTGAGTTCACAGCCCCTACTTTGCAAATGTTTTATGCTTTTAAACATAGGGGTGTAAACATAGAAACTGCATGCCAACACATGCAGCAAATTATATAAATGCTTTATTGCTTTATACAACTGTTTGATATGAAATAACATTTTCACAACTGTTTTGGGAATTAGACACTGTATCCTAGTACGGACCAGACTTGAGATGTGTGCATGAAAGACCTTATGTCATGCAGACTATAACCATTAGCTAGGTGACTCTAGCCACTGAGTATACGAATAGTACTATTGCCGTGACGACCCTCCTATGGATGGAGCGTATACTTAACTGTCCTTCAGGCAAGAAACATAAGTTTTGGTTGTGGTTTGGTTATAGGGTTAGGTCGCGTTACTTTAACCTGCGAGGTTTAGCTCACCTTTCAGGGGATTATAGTCTAAGCATTCCCACACTTATTATTTAGGATGAACATATCCTACAACTGCTTTATTTCAGTATACGTACTGATTATATTTATATTCTGGTAAACAACCAGACATATGATTTGGGTAACAACCCATATAAAACTATATTTTAGGGTAACTATCCCTATCATCTTATAATTTGCAAAACCTGCAAACCTTTATTTATTGAATAACATTTCAATAATTTAAACATAAATGGTTTAACATACCACATATTTATACAAAACCTGTGAATTCACTCAACATATTTGTTGACGACTTTCTTTCTATGTTTTACAGGAAATTAGCCATGTAAGTAAGGATCGCATGCATTCAGGATGGACAACCCTGGACTACTTAGGATGCCATTATTTTGGGACAGCTTTTGAGGATTTCCTCTGTATTACTGCAGACATTGCAGTTATACTCATGAAATCTTATCTTAACATATGTATTGTAAAACTTAAATGTTTTAAACTTTATTATTACTGTACGACTTACATAGTCGTACTACTTTTGTAACAACCGTTTAAACTGGCATCCTTAATATATTATGTTCAGTATGATCATATGCTCTGATACAATGAATGCACAATTGATACGTCATCACCCCGTTGTTAAACTGTTTAAACAAGATGCTTCCGCTAAATTATAACTTGCTTCCGCTAAACATTTAAATAAACAAAATTATGGAATTTGGGGGTGTGACAGACTTGGTATCAGAGCCATTGGTTATAGCGAAGTAGAAGTCTTTAGGTGACTGAAAACCTTAGAGACCTAGACTATAGCCTTGGCTAGAACATTCATGCATCCATACATACATACTTTTGCATACATCTAACATACGACTAACACGCCACACACAATTTCCCTTGTCACAGTATGTCTAGTCAATCACTTTACCATGTTTATGCTTCGGATGAGGAGCCGACCGAGGCTACTTTTGAGGGTCCCGCGATCACAGTAGGGGATGAGTCATCTGTTCATTTGAGAGACATGTCCGATGACACTAGTGACGCTTACATCGCGCCACCACCGACAGCACATGAGGTTACCCCTATCACTACAGGTATTCACCATCAGGCTGCTGAGACTTCTCGCAGGCCTGTGTTTAGGAGGACACCGAGGATGTGTGTCCGAGATCTTCCTATTGGTCCGTTAGCATCGGCAGACGAGTCTGTTGAGTCTCCACGGATAGCACCCAGATGTGCTCATCTAGAGTGGATGACTCCTATGTTGAGGCACTGGAGGTCATTAGAGGGTTTTCCCTCCACATTTGAGACAGGAGAGTCTTCACGACCCCCAGCCCCATTGCCTACCACTGGAGAGCCGATAGAGCAGACTCTCCCTACATTAGTTGCTGTTATGCGTACATTGTTCTGTATTACCTCTAGCAGGAGTTCTCACCTTGGACAGGTACAGGATGAGGTCTCCCGTCTGTATGGGGACATGGCTGGTATACATGAGCATCATCACTTTCTGTTGAACCATGTGTTTACTGCCCAGGAGATAGCTGAGTCCGCACGTGCTCGTGTGAGGACACTTGAGAGACGTGTTAGGATTGCAGGGCTTGTGGTTGGTGTTTGTGTAGTGATGGCTGTGTTGAGGACAGCCGTGGGATCATTTCTACCGTATTTTCGTTAGACCTATGTAGGGCGGGTTGTGCCTACTTAGGATTGTATATATACTATGTATTAGACTTGGAACTTTGGTTCGACGGGTATAGACAGACCTGTCATGTTTTGTATATCATTTGGATCGACGGTGTGTAGACAGACCCGTCATGCTTTGATTAGTTTCTGGATCGATGGGTATCTAGGATAGATCCATCGTGTTTTGTATAAAAACCTGTGAACTAACTACGATTAGTTATATGATATGACATATGTATTTGGTTTATTATTATTGTTTATGTTACTGTGCGTTGTGATTGGATTATATATTGACAATAGAGACTACATAACTGTGGATACTGAAAAATGTCTTTGTAACCTATAGATCTCTTGAAACTGGAAAAATGGCAGAACCAGTTATAAATGAATACTCCTCAGATGAGGACATAACCATCGACGAGCAGATACAATATGTATATGTCGATACCGAAACAGTTCCGATAGTGGAACTTGTGGAAGAAGAAATTGAAAACCACCAATTCGGCATGGTCAACATAGAGGAGTACGAAAGAGTACAAGATCAGGCTGAAAGATTGGATGGTCAATATTGGGAGCTTGTGTTTAAATGTAGGAACCATGAGCTAGAATTGAGAATCCTAAAGAGGCCTATGATTGTCCGAGTTAAGGATAAAATACGCTTCTGGAAGAAAGTGGCTAGTAATCGCAAGAAAAGAGTTAAGTCTTGGATCAAACGTTTGTGCAAATGCTCAACTGAGAATGATCTGGACTATTATCCGACTCTGCGATACAAAACTATGCTGGAAACACGCTACTTCTCTCCCAATCTGAATCAGGAGTAAAAGTGAAAGATCTACACTGCGACAGAGAATATAGCTAAAGATAGCTTAATAATGAACTGATGAAGAACTGTCGTAGGAATATAACCATTTTGTTAAGATCTAGGTATAGCTAAGTTTAGTCTAATTAGTACTGTAGCAACTCGTGTTGTATTGGAAACCACTCTTGATGGATATAGAAGATATCATCTAGTTTTGTAATGAAACGATGTAAGAACGTTCTAGTTAATGTATAATATAACTTAGGTTCGATTCGAAATTTCATGCGAATTATATTCATTTCTATATATACATGTGATAGAAAATTTACCACGTGATAATTGTTTGAAACCATTTCCTGCAAACTTTGAAAACCTACTACACTTTGAATTATTGATTTTATCTGGAATTCCCTAAAACATTGTTTGCGCTTGATCGATGATGAAAAGAAATATGTATTTGGCATTATATAATGACGCCTGGCCAACGTGATTATATTGTACAAAGTACATATGGGTGTTTCAAAGTCGTGCGACATTCAATGTGAAACCTTATTCCTTCAAATTCTCCATACTATTCATTTGATAGACAATGTGAAATCTTGTTCATCACATTCATTATCTTGGCATTGACTTCTGCATTTTATTCATCGCAGAACTGAATCATGCCGCCAAAACGACGAATTACTAGGAACAGTCAGAAGACAACTGTACCCCCTACATCTGAAACCATTCCACCCCCTAACACTGAGGAAACTACTGAGCAGTTGATAGCTAGACGCATAGCTGAAGGTATTGCCGAGTATGAGGCAAGTCGAAACCGTGAGAATGGGATTAATAACAGTGGATCGACCCCTGTTAATGCTGAGACCGTTGTGAATACCCGCCGAGGGTGTTCATATAAGACATTTCAGGCTTGTAAACCACCTCCTTTCTGTGGCACTGAAGGTGCTATTGGTATTATACACTGGATAGAAAAGATGGATTCTGTGTTGGACATCAGTGATTGTCTACCAGACACTGCGGTGAAATATGTAGCCTGCACACTGGCTGATAAAGCTTTGACTTGGTGGAACAGTCAAGTCCAGTCGATGGGACGACCAGCTGCTTATTCCATGACATGGGAAACATTGAAGCGTATGATGATGGAAGAATTCTGCCCTCGAAGTGAGATGCAGAAAATTGAGACTGAGCTGTGGAACATTGCTATGATTGGTGCTGATATCACTGGTTACACAACTAGGTTCCAAGAACTAGCTCGTCTTGTGCCACATATGGTAACACCTGAGTATAAGCGTATTGAACGCTATGTGAATGGACTGGCACCACAAATCAGGAGTTTAGTTACGTCCTCCAAACCTGACACGTTCAGGAGCGCTGTTACTCTAGCGCAGAGTTTGACTGATGAAGCAGTTAGAATGGGGACGCTGACACAGAAAACTGTGCCGGCCAAGGTTGAGTCGAGCAGTGCTGAAGCTGGTAGTTCTGGAGGTAAGAAGCGTAAGTGGAATGACCGTCAGGGTCAATTCAACAAGAAAGGATCTGGAAATCCTAAGTCTTACGCTGCCACCATTGTGGAACCAAAACCATACTTGGGTAACAAACCTAAGTGTGATAAGTGTAGCAAACACCATGAGGGTGAATGCTGCTTTCGCGACAGTTGTAAGGGATGGGGTCACAAAACCCAGAACTGTAAGGTAAACCCTACCCCTAAGGGAAACACTGTTCGCCAAAACCAGGGTTGTTTTGAGTGTGGCTACACGAGGCATTATCGGAACCGTTGCCCTCGACTCAATAATCAAAATAGTAACGCCAACAACGCTCGTAACCGCAACAACAATGGAAACAACAACAACCGAGCCAACAACAACAACCGTACAAACAACAACAACAACAATCAACCAGCTCGTGGACGCGTGTTCATGTTAGGAGCACCAGAGGCACGTCAGGATCCTAACACAGTCACTGGTACGTTTCTTGTAAACAACCACTTTGCTTCTGTGTTATTTGATTCCGGTGCTGATTTAAGTTTTGTGTCCACTGAGTTTAGACCACTGTTAGAAATCGAATCCCTTAAGCTAGATAACAAATACACTGTAGAGCTAGCCGATGGTAAGTTGATTGAATCAGGAGAAATAGTACCAGGATGTTCCTTAACATTAGAAGGTCATTCTTTCAAAATAGACTTACTACCGGTAGAGTTAGGGAGCTTCGATATAGTGGTTGGTATGGATTGGTTGTCACTAAACCGCGTGGAAATCATCTATCATGAGAAGATTATACGGTTACCTTTACCGTCAGGAGAAATGTTGATGATTCAAGGAGAAAAGAGTAATCGTATGGTGAAAACGATTACATTAATGAAGGCAAATAAGTATCTACGAAAAGGGTACCAAGCATTTTTGGTACATGTTGTGGATAAGAAACCTGAGGAGCGACGCATAGACGACGTGGCCGTAGTACGTGACTACCCAGGAGTATTTCCTGACGAGCTACCAGGGTTACCACCTCCACGGCAGGTTGAATTTCATATCGACCTAGTGCCGGGAGCTGCACCGATTGCTCGTGCGCCTTACCGTCTAGCTCCATCAGAAATGCAGGAACTGTCTGCACAATTGCAAGAACTGTTGGATTTAGGATTCATCCGACCGAGCTTTTCACCGTGGGGAGCTCCGGTTTTATTCGTCAAAAAGAAGGATGGATCAATGCGGATGTGTATCGATTATCGAGAACTGAACAAAGTGACGATTAAGAACCGATACCCACTGCCACGCATTGATGATTTGTTTGACCAGCTGCAAGGGTCAAGTTATTACTCAAAGATCGACTTGAGATCGGGCTACCATCAACTGAAGGTACGGGATGAAGATATCCCTAAGACTGCGTTTAGGACTCGATATGGTCATTACGAGTTCCTAGTTATGCCATTTGGGCTAACGAATGCGCCAGCAGTATTCATGGATCTAATGAATAGAGTATGTAAACCTTACTTGGATAAGTTCGTCATAGTGTTCATTGACGATATTTTGATATACTCGCGAACAAAGGAAGACCATGAACAACATCTGAGAATGATTCTGGAATTACTAGAGAAAGAGAAGCTTTATGCAAAGTTCTCTAAATGCGAGTTTTGGATGCGTGAGGTTCATTTCCTTGGTCATGTGATTAATAACAAAGGAATTCATGTAGACCCATCCAAAATTGAGGCGATTAAGAATTGGGAAGCCCCAAAAACCCCAACTGAGATACGACAATTCCTTGGGCTAAGATTCATCGATAATTTCTCGAAGATAGCTCAACCAATTACTGCCCTAACGCAAAAAGACAAGAAGTTTGATTGGGGCGAGAAGCAAGAGAATGCTTTCCAATTGTTGAAGGAGAAATTGAGCACCGCACCTATCCTGTCCTTACCAGAAGGAGTAGAAAACTTTGTTGTCTACTGTGATGCCTCACATCAAGGATTAGGTTGCGTGTTAATGCAAAACGACAAAGTCATTGCTTATGCGTCTCGTCAATTGAAGATTCACGAGAAGAACTATACGACGCATGACTTAGAGCTAGGAGCAGTCGTTTTTGCACTTAAGATTTGGAGGCACTACCTATACGGTACGAAGTGTATGATCTTTACAGATCACAAAAGTCTCCAACATATATTTGATCAGAAAGAACTCAACATGAGACAGAGACGTTGGGTTGAATTGCTGAATGATTACGACTGTGAAATCAAGTACCATCCAGGCAAAGCTAATGTAGTAGCGGATGCCTTGAGTCGTAAGGAACGAGTAAAACCTCGAAAAGTTCGAGCCTTAGGACTGACAATCCACTTGGATCTGATTTCCCAAATTCGTGATGCTCAACAAGCGGCCTTTACTCCAGAACGTATGAAGGACGAATCCCTCAAAGGGATGGAGAAGCAACTGGAGTCTAAGGAAAATGGAGTATTGTACTTCATGAATCGAATTTGGATTCCTTGTGTTGATGAGCTACGTAGCCTAGTATTAGACGAAGCTCATAAGTCCAATTACTCGATACATCCTGGTGCAGATAAGATGTACCACGATCTGAAAGGATTTTACTGGTGGCCTGGCATGAAAAGAGACATTGCCACCTATGTTAGTAGATGTCTGACTTGCGCAAAAGTTAAGACTGAGTACCAAAAGCCGTCTGGACTTTTACAACAACCTGAGTTGCCCAAATGGAAATGGGAACACATCACGATGGATTTCATTACGAAGTTACCGAAAACATCATCTGGGATGGACTCCATATGGGTGATTGTCGACCGACTGACAAAGTCAGCTCACTTTCTTGCCATTAAGGAAACGGATAAGATGGAAAAGTTGTCTAGAATTTACATAAAAGAAGTTGTTTCTAGACATGGAGTTCCATTATCTATCATCTCTAATAGAGATGCACGTTTCACCTCTCGCTTCTGGCAAACACTGCAACAAGCTTTAGGCACTAGACTCGACATGAGTACCGCCTACCATCCACAAACCGATGGTCAAAGCGAGTGAACGATACAAACGCTTGAGGACTTGCTACGAGCTTGCGTGATTGATTTTGGAGGAAATTGGGATGTTCATCTCCCTTTAGCCGAATTCTCGTACAATAATAGTTATCATACGAGTATACAAATGGCACCTTTTGAGGCGTTGTACGGACGCAAGTGCCGATCCCCACTTTGTTGGGCAGAAATGGACGACAGACAATTATCAGGTCCTGAGATAGTCCAAGAGACAACGGACAAGATAACTCAAGTGCTTAATCGATTAAAAACGGCACGAGACCGACAAAAGAGTTATGCAGACAATAGACGAAAACCTTTGGAATTTCAAGTAGGTGACAATGTCCTACTTAAAGTATCTCCTTGGAAAGGAGTTGTGCGATTTGGAAAACGCGGTAAATTGAATCCACGTTACATTGGACCTTTTGAGATCCTAGCAAGGATTGGTCCTGTAGCTTATAAGCTTAAACTTCCGCAAGAGCTTAGTAATATTCACGACATGTTTCACGTGAGTAATCTTAAGAAGTGTCTATCCGACGAAGCGTTAATCATACCTCCCGACGAAATTTATGTCGACTCAAAACTCAATTTCGTGGAGGAACCGCTTGAAGTAATGGACACGAAAACACAGAAACTCCGAAACAGTCGGATCAAACTTATCAAAATTCGATGGAACTCGAAAAGAGGCCCAGAGTTCACCTGGGAACGCGAGGATGAAATGCGCAAAAAGTACCCTCAACTATTTGAAACCGTGACCACGACTCAAGACACAAATTAAATCTCGGGACTAGATTTCCCTAACGGGGGGAGAATGTGACAACTCTCCAAATTAGATATTAATTAACATTTAAGCATGTGCATTCTTACGCTAATTTCCTGGTTAAGTTTTAACAAAACTTTTTGTCATGATATAAGCCTAGCAAGCCCGGTACTTTTAAACAAAAAGTAATACATAATACGTAAGTATTTAAAAGTTACGTACAAATATATCGGAACGAACCCGACAAAAATAAATAACAAAAGTTTCGTGATACAAAAATAATTAATAATATAATTATTAATTACGAGTATTTACATATCTATAACATGTAGATATAAAGGTCTAAATATACGTTTAACATAAAACGTATTATAACACGAACAGAAACAATTTTAAAACGCACATAAAAGGTCGAATCATAATAATGCAAATTTTCTCGTTCGTTTGGAAGAATTTAGAACATTACCTCAAAATATGAAATAATAATTTGACTGAAATTTGGCGCTCAATTATATGTGCGCAGTAAAATGTACAAAAATGTACATCATTTTAAAATGATGATAACATTATTATTCTGATTATAAATTACGAATCAGGAGAACACCTACAAAATAAAAATATAAAAAGTTTACGTTTATATTGCTAAAATTATACCCGTACTCGAAATTAGTGGGACTAAAGTCCCACCAACCTACAATAATGCAGG
Source organism: Helichrysum umbraculigerum (assembly GCA_949592205.1). NCBI lineage: Eukaryota > Viridiplantae > Streptophyta > Magnoliopsida > Asterales > Asteraceae > Helichrysum > Helichrysum umbraculigerum. The sequence goes on along the minus strand of CATIUR010000004.1, from coordinate 159,132,243 downwards.
AGACATTTTAAATAAAAACCATACTCCCTCCCATTCCTTTACGTTTTCTCTGTGATCTTTGAAACAAACACACACACATCAATAATTCATTATCATCTTCAATCTTCTTCTTTGATCTGAAGAACACAACAAGATCAGAGGCGACAACAAGCAGGAGCAACAACATCTCCATCATCATCTTCATCATCATCCGTTCATCATCATCTCCACCATTTTCACTTTGTAAGAAAAACTACAAACCTTTGATTTCTTTACTTTGATTTCGTTATCTAACATGTATACACATCATAATCTAAACATATAACACATAAAGGTGATGATTACTTGATTGATTCTTGAAATGAGTTTATAGAACCCAAAACCTTAAAACAAAATCGATGCATGGAAACTTGTTAAAATAACGTAATAACTTGTAAAAACGACATATAACACTTATATAAACATTTGGTATTGATGTATAAAAGATTGGAACCAAAAGATCGAGTTTGTGTTTTGCCCTGTTCGAACAGGCTCTGGAAGTAACATGAATCCGGCGGATTCATGTAGAATCCGGCGGATTCCCCTACGAAACTCGCACACCCCGTAATCGGTTTAAACATTTGTGAAAGAGTAAAAGACACGCTCAAATCCGGCGGATTCACCTAAATCCGGCGGATTCCCAAAGCTTCACATGAACGTTTTGTGAACACAAAAGAATCCGGCGGATTCAACTAAATCCGGCGGATTCACTTAATCTTGACCCGACCCGGCGGCTTGAACCGAAGATCCGGCAACACCTTCTCTATTAACGAGAATCCGGCGGATTCAAATAGAATCCGGCGGATTCACATACTGGGCTGGGCTTAAGGCTGGGCCGGTGGTCTTTTGGGCCAATGTAATGGGTTAAACCAAAGATTAAATAAATGGGTTATATAAACGAGTTAACGGACCAAACGAGTTACATTATTATTAGTGGGCCAACGAATCGGGCCGAGCCCAACAAACTATAAAACACTTGACTTTTATTTTAAAACACAAAACGTTTCCGTTAACGATATTATTTGTGCAAGACGTATACGAGACTTGATAAATTGTTGAATGACATTATAAAACGAGACAAACTATGATTACGGACATTGGACTTAATTAAACTCGTACGAACAAACGATATATAAGTATATATATATATCACATATATGTACGAACTTTATGAACTATACGATTTGAATACGATTACATTATCGGGATATTCAAGACTTACTAAACAAACGTAGGGATATTAAAAACAAATGACATTCGTTTTATAAAAACAATCTAAGTTTTAAAACAAATAAAACTTGCAACCTTTTTAAAATACGAAACGACGTATTACAATATATATATATATATATATATATATATATATATATATATATATATATATATATATATATATATATATTCGAGAACACACAATATATATAGACACAAACGTATATGTTTTCTTAAACAAATGGAAACTTATATATATTTTAATATACGAGAACAACGTATTGATTAAATAAATATATACGACACTTAAGGAATATATATTCACAAATATATATATACACAATAAACTTCACGTTTAACCAACGTATAATCTAATGATATACAACAAGTATATTACTTAAGTATACATTTATAAAACAAATATGTGTACTTACAATGATTTTGGAATAACATACGTACAACTGTAAGCAAAGTATATGTACAAATGAAACAAAACGACCTTCCGTTAAATAGACAATTACATATTGGTTTGTATACTTACAAGTGTACGACTGAGGAATAATAACAATATTTCAACGATGTGTCACTAACAAAGTTAACAACTTATATTGATAAGAAATCAACCGTTTCTTCAAACAAACAAACCGTTAACACAAATTGATTAAACAAATCAAACATACTTATGTTAATACATTTTGTATATAGGTTAACACACCTTGGGCAAATCTGTCAGCTGCTAGCATTCACACCGAGCAAACTACTGTGAGTTCACAGCCCCTACTTTGCAAATGTTTTATGCTTTTAAACATAGGGGTGTAAACATAGAAACTGCATGCCAACACATGCAGCAAATTATATAAATGTTTTATTGCTTTATACAACTGTTTGATATGAAATAACATTTTCACAACTGTTTTGAGAATTAGACACTGTATCCTAGTACGGACCAGACTTGAGATGTGTGCATGAAAGACCTTATGCCATGCAGACTATAACCATTAGCTAGGTGACTCTAGCCACTGAGTATACGAATAGTACTATTGTCGTGATGACCCTCCTATGGATGGAGCGTATACTTAACTGTCCTTCAGGCAAGAAACATAAGTTTTGGTTGTGGTTTGGTTATAGGGTTAGGTCGCGTTACTTTAACCTGCGAGGTTTAGCTCACCTTTCAGGGGATTATAGTCTAAGCATTCCCACACTTATTATTTAGGATGAACATATCCTACAACTGCTTTATTTCAGTATACGTACTGATTATATTTATATTCTGGTAAACAACCAGACATATGATTTGGGTAACAACCCATATAAAACTATATTTTAGGGTAACTATCCCTATCATCTTATAATTTGCAAAACCTGCAAACCTTTATTTATTGAATAACATTTCAATAATTTAAACATAAATGGTTTAACATACCACATATTTATACAAAACCTGTGAATTCACTCAACATATTTGTTGACGACTTTCTTTCTATGTTTTACAGGAAATTAGCCATGTAAGTAAGGATCGCATGCATTCAGGATGGACAACCCTGGACTACTTAGGATGCCATTATTTTGGGACAGCTTTTGAGGATTTCCTCTGTATTACTGCAGACATTGCAGTTATACTCATGAAATCTTATCTTAACATATGTATTGTAAAACTTAAATGTTTTAAACTTTATTATTACTGTACGACTTACATAGTCGTACTACTTTTGTAACGACCGTTTAAACTGGCATCCTTAATATATTATGTTCAGTATGATCATATGCTCTGATACAATGAATGCACAATTGATACGTCATCACCCCGTTGTTAAACTGTTTAAACAAGATGCTTCCGCTAAATTATAACTTGCTTCCGCTAAACATTTAAATAAACAAAATTATGGAATTTGGGGGTGTGACATGCTAATCCCTCTCCCCCAACTTCTTGCAGGTTTAGCTTTTGATTGTGGGTACTAGAAGTTGGTTGAAGGAATGTTTGGCACCGCTCTCTGATTGTGCTTGAAATATTTTGGGTTCAAAACAATTATGTCATGGATTTTAATATAACACCTAAGTTTGTATTAATACTTGTAATGATGACTTGGTATTAACTATTGCATGTAATTGGGTTGCACATTTTGAAATGTAAAATACGCAATCTTGATTTCACTGATTTTATGTACGCTTCCGTATGTATATATATATATATATATATATATATATATATATATATATATATATATATATATATATATATAAATGCCTTGGTATTTTGGAGGGTGTTATATTTCCCTCCATAAATAGTGTGATTATTTGTCTCGTAAGTATGAACACGTTGAATGTACTTTGTTTGATTAAGCTTTTATAACTTTTACCTCTCCTAAGTTGAATATGTAACGGAATAAGAAAGTATAGAAATACTTATTTAGCTTGAAACAGACTTAGGCTTGGCGGTAAAAATAATAGAGACTTAATATGTTTGAAAGTTTCAAAGATAAACTTATTTTGTACATCCAAGTGTAAAAGATAGTCGGAAAATTCACCACTTTGTGCACATTCTTCTAATGTTGGTACGACTGCGAGTGGAGGTTTCAAAGGATAGGCTGTGTCGGCATGTTTTGTTGAACTTGGTTGGAATCAGTCTTCATAATGTGTACTTGAGCTCCAATGGGTGCAGTCATTGTCCAGGCATTCCACTAATTTTTCACACAAAAATAACTAAGAACGAAAAAGTGATAGATTCTAGAAGATGAGATGATAGCTTCCTCGGGTTGTAGGAAGAGTCGATCCAGCTACGCCAATTGCTAGATAGAGATAGTAAACACCGAGGACTTGATGAGCGGTGCCAACGACTTGATGTACGACCGCTAACGGTCTTTAGAATGATCTCCCAAATATTTGATATGATTTGTTATTTGTTGTTTCTACTTAATATAATTAGACAATGATACATGCTTCATAACATCCGGAAAATATAGAAGGCAAATTGTTTGGAGTATACATCAATTCAAATTGTTAGTCAAATTTTCACTTAAAAATTATTTATATACAATTCTTCTTCACATACAAGTTTAATTATCGTTATAAACATACTTATGTTGCATATCTAAGTTGAGAACAAATGAAAACATTTCGACTATCATTTTATACTTTTGTGACACTTTGCAAATACTGTACGAAAAATATAAATATTTTATTTAGTATACCCGTACAACGCACGGGTAATAAGCTAGTTTAGTCTATAAAATAAGCAACTCAACCATCAAAGTTATTTGAAAGTTTTCATTATTTAGTTTATATTTTTTATTATTACTATATTTACCACTTCGAAATTTGTTGTTTTGTTTATAGTTTAATCATTTTCGTTTTTAATGATTACTGCACATTTAAATAAATAACATTATTTTATTGAGATACTTAAAAATTAAATACAATGTATTTTAAAAATGGTTGTGTATCGTACCGGCTCAAAATCTAGTAAATCTAGTAGTGGAGGTTCATATGAGAACCAACTAAAAGTTGAGAACCTTGAGAACCACTACATTAAATGCTTGTTCACATGTGATTTAACTTCATTCACATGTGAACATTGATTTAGGTTAGATTTGTAAAGAAAAAAATTAAAAAAAATCCTAAATTATAGCGAAAAACACAAAAAATAAATATATGTTCACATTTGATGATAATGTGAACAAATCATGTAAAAAGTGTTTTAAGACGTGATTTTCGAATTTTTTTTTTCTTTACCAATCTAACCTAAATCAATGTTCACATGTGAATGAAGTTAATCACATGTGAACAAACATGTAATCTAGTGGTTCTCAAGGTTCTCAACTTTTAGTTGGTTCTCATTTGAACCTAACCCTATATATATATATATATATATATTTATATGAATAGGATCCTGTGAAAACAAGGAGATAAAAAAAAACAGTGAAAACAAATCTCCACCCTCCATCTAATCTAACTTATATATATATAAAAAATGGGTGGGGATAAAAAAAAAGTGAAAATACTTTTTCCTTCATAATTTTTTTAAAGTGTAAATCTTTTTTTTTTTTTAAGTAAACCAAAAAAATTAAGGTTCACATAAAAAATATTTTTTGTAAAAAAAATAAATAAAGTCAAATTCAAAGACCATAACAAAAAAAATTAAGGTTCACAATTAAAAAACTTTCTGTGAACCCAAAACAAACAAATAAGATTCACAATTGAAAAAGTTAAAAACTTGTTGTGAATCTAAAAAAAATTTAAGGTTCACAGTTGAAAAAAAAAGTTTCACAATTAAAAAAGTAAAAACCTTTCCGTGAACCAAAGAAATTAAGGTTCACAATTGAAAAAGTAAAAAACGTTCCGTGAACCAAAAAAAATTAAGTTTCACAAATGAAATAGTAAAAAACTTTCTGTGAACTCAAAAAAAAATTAAGGTTCACAATTGAAAAAAAAAAATGTTCACAATTGAATTTTTTTAAAACTTTCCGTGAACCTAAAAAAAATTAAGGTTCACAATTGAAAAAGTTAAAACTTTCCGTAAACTCCAAAAAAAATTAAGGTTCACAGTTGAAAAAGTTAAAAACTTTTCGTGAACAAAAAAAAAAATTAAAGTTCACCATAAAAAAATTTAAAATTTTCGTGAAAAAATTAAAAAAAAAAGTTATGTGAAAAAAATAAGGTTCACAATTGAAAATGTTAAAAACTTTGTGTCAAGCCAAAAAAAAAAAAATAAAGGTTCATAACTAAAATTTTATGTGAAACAAAAAAAATATAAGGGTTCACAAAAAAATTCATATGTGAAGCAAAAAAAAAAATGAAAGTTTACAACTAAAAAAAATTGTGAATCAAAAAGTGTTTTCACCGTTTTTTTATCCCCACCCCATATATATGTTAGATTAGATGGAGGGTGGAGATTTGTTTTCACTGTTTTTTTTATCTTCTTGTTTTCACAAGATCTCATTCCTCCATTCCTATATATATATATATATATATATATATATATATATATATATAAGAAGAAGATAAAAAAAATAGTGAAAACAAATCTCCACCCTCCATCTAATCTAACTTTTATATATATATATATATATAAGGGGTGGAGATAAAAAAACGGTGAAAATACTTAATCTTTCATAATTTTTTTAAGGTGTGAACTTTTTTTTTTTTTTTTTTTGAAGTAAGCCAAAAAAATTAAGGTTCACACAAAAAAATATTTTTTTAAAAAAAAATAAAATAAAGTCAAACTCAAAGACTAAAACAAAAAAATTAAGGTTCACAATTAAAAACTTAAAAACTTTCTGTGAACCCAAAACAAAAAAATAAGATTCACAATTGAAAAAGTTAAAAACTTGCTGTGAATCTAAAAAAAATTAAGGTTCACAGTTAAAAAAAAAATTCACAATTAAAAAAAGTTATAAACTTTCCCTGATCCAAAGAAATTAAAGTTCACAATTGAAAAAGTAAAAAAGGTTCCGTGAACCAAAAAAAATTAAGGTTCACAAATGAAAAAGTAAAAAACTTTTCGTGAAAACTAAAAAAAAATTAAGGTTCACAGTTGAAAAAAAAAAGGTCACAATTCAAATTTTTTGAAACTTTCCGTGAACCTAAAAAAAATTAAGGTTAACAATTAAAAAAGTTAAAACTTTCCGTGAACTTAAAAAAAATTAAGATTCACAGTTGAAAAGGTTAAAAACTTTTCGTGAACAAATAAAAAAAATAAAGTTCACAATAAAAAAATTTAAAAATTTTTGTGAAAAAATTTTAAAAAAAAATTATGTGAAAAAAATAGGTTCACAATTGAAAATGTTAAAAACTTTGTGTGAAGCAAAAAAAAAATCAAAGGTTCATAACTAAAATTTTATGTGAAACAAAAAAAATATAAGAGTTCACAAAAAAAATTCATATGTGAATCAAAAAAATGAAAGTTCACAACTTAAAAAAATTGTGAATCAAAAAGTGTTTTCACCTTTTTTTTATCCCCACCCCTTTTATATATATATATATATACACACGTTAGATTAGATGGAGGGTGGAGATGTATTTTCACTGTTTTTTTTTAACTCCTTGTTTTCATCAGAACCCATCCATATATATATATATATATATATATATATATATATAACTTTGTAAATTAGAGTCTCTCCAAATTTGGAGGCACAGACTACTCTTGTAGATCGTCGGGTCTGGATAAACTTTTTGCTTTCGAGAAGGAATTGAAATGGAAAATTAGAAAACCATAAAATGAATCTTTTCTAACTTTTTATTCATTTATAGAGAAAAAAAAATGCGAATTTTTCTTTCTTTATAAAAGGTTTTTCAGAAGATTCCGATTTTAACATAGGGTAGGGTTCAAATGAGAATAGGAATTTGTGTGAGAATTAAGGAACCAATGATATCAAGCCATGTGTACAAAGAGAATGTTCCACATGTACAAAACCCATTTACCCCCAACATCAATTATCTCACAAACGACAAATCGAAAAATTATGAAAATTGCACCATTAAATTCGTCGTTTTCTCCTCTTCGATTTGCCGTCCCTCAAGACATACTTTCGAAAAGTTTTTTTTTTTTCATTTTTTTGGTGGGTTTCACATTTACTAACACATGTGTTAAAGTGTTGCGTTTAGGGTTTAGGGTTTGTGGTTTAGGGGTTAGGGTTTAGGGTTTGAGGTTTCTCCCCGAAACCCCAAACCTCAAACCCTAAACACTAAACCCTAACCCCTAAACCACAAACCCTAAACCCTAAACGCTTTACAAAACGCTAAACCCTAAATCTTTCTAAACCCTAAATCCTGAACCCCTTCTAAACCCTAAACCCTTATAAACCCTAAACCCTACTAAACCCTAAACATAACCCTAAACCCTAACCTTAACCACAAATTAAATGTACAACTAATCACTAACACATGTGTTACTAATTTGTGAAACCCACCAAAAAATGAGAAAATAAAAAGTTGTCAAAAGTATGCCTTGAGAGACGGCAAATCGAAGAGGAGAAAACTCTGAATTTTGTGGTGCAATTTTCATGATTTTTCGACTTACCGTTTGTGAGATATTTAATTTTTAAAAATGTGGAGGAGAGAGAATAAAGTATGGAGGAGAGAGAATAAAGTGACACATGGCAGAAATCTGTTGGTTCCCTCATTCTTACTCAAAATTGGTGTACTCATTTGAACCTTAACATATTTTTCTAGTTTTCGTAATAGATTTTCAAGAAAACCAAAAAAAAAATCGCTAACTAAAGACAAAACTAGTCACAACTTGAATCCGACACCATAAATAATTCGAAAAGTAGTTTGACTTCATGCGTGACGCACAATCTCCCAACTTGGTTAGTTGGTTTCCTTTTATTTTTATTTTTATTATTATTATTATTTTTTACCTTTTTTTCCTTTTTTTCTCTCTATGATATAAATATTTAAAAAATATCATAACTTTTTCAACAAGTATAAACTCCAAAAAAGAGTAGGTCACGTCACTCGTATAACCTGACCGAAAACCCGCCACTCACCGCCATAAAGTTTACCCGGTTCCCTTTCTATATAAACATCCCCAACCCTAATTTTTTCTCATAATAAATTTCAATCGTTCTTCACTCTTTGTGATTTTTCTAAGGAATCGGCAATCGTCGGTAAGTTCTGGTCCAATTAACTGCTCTCTATTCTCTAATTGATTAAATAAATTGAATTGATTCATTAATTAATTTTTGTTTAATTAATTTTACATCATGCTTATAATTCCAACTGATCGATGATTATTTGTTACTGATTTGATCGATTATGATATTCGTTGATTACTTCAATTGATTGAATTTTGTTGTTGTCAATATTTTCATGATCATGTATAATTAGGTTTTGTTTGTTTGTTTGTTTGAATCAATGATTGATTTTTGTTGAATAATTCGATTCGGTAACTAGATAAAATTGATCAATCATGGAACTTGATTATCTTTTCGTTGTTAATGAATAAGAAAGTTTAAACTTTTCATCCTTTGTAATTTTGGTAAAAAGAAATTACTGTAATTTGATTATTGGTATGGTGAAAATCGTATTTTTACAATTTGAAATTGAAATAGCTTAATTACTGTCTTTCATCTTTGTCTGCGTTTAAATAATTTATGGATGCTTAAAGTTTTGATCTTGATAGTAATTAGTATGTTTTGATTACTTGATTTTGATACTGATGTTATTTTGTTTCTTTTGTTTGCAGTAAGCTAATCTAATCAAAAAAGTTCATGGTTGATATTGAAGTCCAGATCCCATCTTCTTTCGATCCGTTTGCCGATCTTGAACAAGATTCTGCTGGTGGTGGTGGTGGTGGTGGTGGTGCTGGGGTTAAAGAGTATGTTCATATTCGTGTACAACAAAGAAATGGTCGTAAAAGCTTGACAACTATTCAAGGTCTTAGAAAGGAGCTCAATTACGAAAAGACTCTCAAAGATTTGAAGAAAGAGTTCTGTTGCAATGGTAATGTTGTGCCACACGAAAATTTAGGCAAAGTGATCCAGCTTCAAGGTGATCAACGCAAGAACGTTTCTGCGTTTTTGACTCGTGCAGGGATTGTCAAGAAGGAACAGATCAAAATTCATGGTTTTTAAAAACAAAGTTGCTTAAATTGCAAAACTTAGTTTGTGTTACTTATTGATGCATGTTACAATTTCTTGAATTTCTGTTTGATGTTTTGTGGGCTTCCCAGTAATGGATGTTATATGTAATTCGATGATGTTTGCCGGTTTGGCTGGTCATTTTGAAATAAAAGTTCTTGGTGTTCTAAATATATCTTTGTTCCTTTGCTTGGTTGTATATAACAATCATGTTTTTATAACAAGTTTGTTTAGCTCTTTTGATCACGTTGTGTTTAAATGTACAGGGTATCATCATACATATACTGAGAACTGGAATCACAATGACCAGTTTAACACCACACATCTTTTATGTTATAAAGTTGTAATAATCAGTCAAATGTGCAACGCACATTGAGAAAAAAAATAATTGGATTTACTCGAGCAAACATTGTACATGTGATGTTTATGATCGATACAAGTAAACATTATACAGGTGACACTTTACAGGAGTTCCACAAGAAAAGATAGCAAGCTCAAACCTAGCAACCGAACCCGACTCGATTAACAAAGTGCCTGGGACCCTCATCGCATCTGGTTCGCAGATCGTTACAACTCAATTCTGACAAAAACTACTGATTCCTTTCAGAAAATGATACTAAAATAGCTTCGTTAAGATACCCTCTATTGTCTATTTTATTTATTTGACTCATTCCACCCTTGTTTGTTAATCAAATTAAAATTTGGTGTTTGTATCAGTAACTCTATATAGGGGACTGTAACTTTTTCTGATTATTGAATGTCCATTTTCATAATTTGGACGTGAATGAAGATCCTCGCCACACAATGATGTCAATTTACAAAATGGCGTAAAACTTCATCCTTTCATACCAGCAATCTTCCAGTGGTGTTTGAGATTGATTGCTTACAAAAAAATGTTTGGAAATCATTCCAACCCAACTTGACCTAATGTACTTATTTCAACCTTAACCTCAATCTTTTTAACTAGTAACACAATCTGCACGACCCACCCATTTTGCATCCCTTGCTTTATTGAGTATATGAGAGTAAAACCACATGCACATGGTATAAATGAATTGGTGGTGGTGTGGTGGTGTTACATACTGGTACAAGGTATTGAATTCTGGTTAGGGCATTCTCGTGAGCAAAGGAGCACATTACAAAAATGGTGACTGCATCTGATATGCTTCTTTTGATTACATATTTTACTTGTTGGTTTGTTTAGTATCTACCATTATAATTACTACTTTACTAGTTGGTGTTATCTGGCAATTAAGAGCAAAGTTAATGTTGCTGATCTTTACCCAAAAAAAAGAAAAGAAAAATTAACGTTGCTTATTTGTTTCTGATCAGCAAAACACAGATAGCAAAACTGCTGTAAGCTTCATGCACAAATGAGTATGGATAGGTGCTGCTATCGATGCCGATATAATCAGTCTCATTATTGGATGCACCAAGTCTCTAAGTAATCTCAGAGCAGGGAAACTTATGCTAAAAGAGAAATTTTATGCATATAAGCAAGCCTTAGCAGAGAAGGATAGAATGCTCTCAATCACTGAAACAACTCCAAGACAATGAAGTGATTGGCACACTATCAACCACAATCTTATGGAATTGACTTCATGTAATGTAAGCTGATACGGCTGAATAATATAAAGAAAATGATTAGATCGATTCAAAGGAATTTTTCAACCGCAATACAAACTTAATAAACATTAACATTCACCAGAGTCAATGGCATATTGGATTCTCACCCACAAATTCATGATTGCACTAAACTTGTTACTAAAATTTTAAGAGATGGAAGTGATCTCAATGAGGTAGCAGTATTGCTACACCAATGTGGTCATCATCTTTTTCATAAATATATATGAAAATCTTTTTGATCAAGCAAGAGTAGTGTTTCGATGTAAGAGCTAACAAAACAGTAACCATCGTTGTATCCATAAATCCGAGCTTATTCATAACTCCCAAGATGTTCAAAATGTTGCGAACCGCGTTCTCCAACTTTAAGTGTTGTAAAATTTGGACCTTTAGATTCCATTATATGTACACCACTATGCCTAAATCCTCTTACCCTACTCATCCCCACTAGTTCAGTACTACAAAAGTTTTCAAATGATCTCGTAACACCATCCATGATCCATACACCACAAACTTCATTCGGACTACTTTTATATTCAAGCACAACAAGAGACTCCCTTAACCTAGACAGATGAATGCCAGATGATACATTGTCATATGATAATCTATCCAGTGTTGGAAGGTAATGAAGAAATACAGTAAACGTAAATAACATGCCTGATGTAAATATGTAATTAGTATTATGGTTCAATGACTTGGGCCATAGGCCAACAAGTCCAGTCGAATAAATGGCCCATAAGTGGCAGTTTAATAGGAGTCGGTTAGGGTAATTAAGCGATACGGTGCAAAGCAAACGAGGTGTCGATCAATGAAGCAACACACCCTTTGTAAACAGCGGTTTGTATGTATATATATGTGTCAACAGGAACGATGTAATCATCTATCTTATCTACTAAAGGGGGGTTTCGCTGATGTCATAAAGCTGACTTGGCAAGTCATGAGGTATGTTTTGAAGCTGACGTGTCGCATTGTGGTTAAACTGATGATGTCATCAATACATAATATTTCTTAATCCAAAAAATATAATAATCGGCATAAAATCAATTTGATTAATATTGTTTTTCCCCTACTTTATTTTTTGTGATTTTCTAGGCTACTTTTTTCATGGAAATAATTTCTTTTGAGCATACTACCTTGCTTTATATTCATTGCTTTACTTTGAAAATTGCACAATAATTCTCGATTTGGTTTATCACTGCACATAGAAACCCTAAAAAAAAGCACGCTTTAATTTCATCATTATTGCTAATTCAAAATTTATACACCTTTCCTTTCTCCATCTCCCATTTAATTTCATCTTCATCATCCAGGTTCTTTCACACCCATCTTCTTTTCATATCATCTTCTACACCTGTACGAATTTCTAATTTTCATTACTGTAGATTTTTTCAAGTTTTGTTTCAGATTCGAATAGAATGGTAAGATAAAAATCGACCTTCATCAAATGGGTAACTAGAGATGGCGACGGCGATAGAGATGGCGACGGATAGTAGATATCTGATATTTGGTGGTCTAACTTTGATAACCTATTTGGTGATGGTGACATACAGTTAGTATAAGCATATGAATAAGATGAAGAAGTAAAGCATTTGATGCATAGTTGTAGGCGACAGCAAATAGCCACAGCACTGCAGGTTCGCATCTTAACTGTAGCTCAAAAATGATTACTCCGTATTATTTATCAGTGGAATTCAAACATTGTGTTTATCTTATGGAAATAATTTCAAGATAAAAAAATTAAATATATAAAAGTTGGACCTTTTTTTGTGGAACAAATAGAAGTTGGATTGAAGATGTCATGTGTTGTGATAACGTGTAGGATACTTGTGAAGTCGGTCTCAGCTACACAGCAGTAGGTGGTGTGGGTGTACCTTTTTTCAATATTTTAATTTTGATTTAATCACAAGTGGTGACTGTGGACGATTAAGTGGTTTTGCTTTTCGGTTCAGTTTCTTCAGATTTGGAAGTCGGTGGTAAGTTTTCTGCTTTTATATCCTAATTATATCATAATGGAAACTTGAAATGTATCTTCACATTTTATTATCTAAGAGTAAGCATCAACATGTTTTTACTCAAGATTCAACAAACCGATTTTATGCTTACAAAGTTACAATGTAGGATGTTATGTCTAATGTTTTGTTTGAGTAGGTTGTGAAGCTGCTTAAGAAAGGTACATACATCGTTTTTATCAAGGTAACATCAATATTCTCATTTTTTATCAAGACGTTTAGTGTACTTTTGTAAAATTGAAATGGCAATTTACTTATTTGGTTGTTTGATATTTTGATGGGAATCGAATTTGTCGGTTAAGTTAATAGTGTTGATTGAGGTTGCCCAATAGTTGTGCTTATTATTGCAATCGAATTTGTCGGTTAAGTTAATAGTGTTAAGGCCACTTTTGATCAGAATCTTCGTTTTACCAAGTAAGATTCTTGACCAAACTTGATAAATAATCTTTAGTCTATGAATTTGAGACATTTAATTAAAGAATCTGCAGGTTAGCCCAACCTCACTCATATTGTGTTGACATTATGATATGTATGTGCATCCCTCTGTACACGGTTTTTCTTTTAAAGCTAGACTATTTGATTTGTTTTGTTTAAACTATATTTCATGGTTGTGTGCACATGTTTGTTTTGTTTGGGTGATAATGAGCCATATGTGTCTTAACTGTTAACACTTTACTAACATACAAAGATACATTTTTTAATACTAATGAAATTGTGATATGTATTTTTCATTGGTTTTGTTTGTTTGGATCTGGACAGGGGGATTCAATTTTGTGAAGAAAAAAAAAACGTTACTTAGCAGATCATATATGCTCATCATAAAAATGCGGCATTTGGGTCATAGTAGTAGTTCCTGGTCAAAATAGTGATTGTATACATATTGGTTGGTATCAATAAACGTTTGCTTTTTTTTTTTTTTTTTTTGGAAATTTTGCATCAGATGCAAAATGTAAATGGATTGTGAGTGGAGCCAAAGTTAATTAATTGGTTTTCATTGTTGAGTTGTATAGTAGTAATAGTTGGTGGTAAAATGTGATGATCTCATATATAGGTAGGTATCGATGCCTATTTTTGTATATATATGTTGAGTTGTACTTTAACAATATGATTATTAGTATAATAAAACAATATTTGCCTTTTCTGATTAAATAATCATTAATTGAATATAAAAACTTAAGTAACTATTTCGCATATTAAAAAAAATATTTGCGATGTTCCAAAAGTAATACTACAGAATTTAATACGGGGTACATGATAGTTATTTCCAAAATTATAAAGGTTAAGAATAATAAATATTTTTATTTAAGTTTCTTTAACATACCCGTGTTTTCACGGGTCTTAAAACTAGTTCGGTTATAGGGTAGGGTTCAAATGAGACTAAAAATTTGTGTGAGACTAAGGGAACCAATGATATCATGCCACATGTACAAAGAGAATGTTCCATACTACAAAACTCATTTACCCCTTAAGTTAAATATCTCAAAAACGACAAATCGAAAAATTATGAAAATTGCACCATTAGATTCAGCGTTTGATCCTCTTCGATTTGCCGTCCCTCAAGGCATACTTCCGACGAAATTTTTTTTTTCGTTTTTTTGGTGGATTTCATATGTTACTAACACATGTGTTAGAGTGTTGCGTTTAGGGTTTGGGGTTTGGGGTTTAGGGGTTAGGGTTTAGGGTTTAGGGTTGGGAGTTTGGGGTTTCGTCCCGAAACCCCAAACTCCCAACCCTAAACCCTAAACCCTAACCCATAAACCCCAAACCCTAAACGATAAACGCTTTATAAAACTCTAAACCTAAATCATACTAAACCCTAAACCCTAAACCCTAGCACTAAACCCTGCTAAACCCTAACACTAAACCCTGTTAAACCCTAACTCTAAACCCTAACCCTAAACCCTAAATCAAATGTATAATCAATCACTAACACATGTGTTACTAATATGTAAAACCCACAAAAAAAAAAAAAAAAAAAGTTCGTTGGAAATATGCCTTGATGGACGGCAAATCGAAGAGGATAAAACGCTGAAAAATATGGTGCAATTTTCATGATTTTTCGACTTGTCGTTTGTGAGATATTTAATTTTTAAAAACGTGGATGAGAGAGAAAAAAGTGACACATGGCATATTGTGGTTGGTTCCCCTAGTCTCACACAAAATAAATGGTCTCAATTGAACTCTTCTCTTCGGTTATAATCAAAATGTAACTGTTTCTGTTATATACTTTCTGTTGTACATATTCATGTGAAGATCGTACATGAAGTATTATGCACATCGATGACAAAAACATATGGCTGCAGATTGCGTTTCGGGTTCGATCAAGAAGATCAGAAAGTCTGGGACAACAATTGGTTTTGAAAATCATTGTTGCAATCCAAGGAAGAAGGAGGCGAGAGGATTGTTTGTTTGTGATAAACAACAATCAGAAAACTGTTACAAAGATCGAGTGAGTTGATCAATAAATCGAGTGATTCGATTACGAAGAAGAAACGGAGAGATAGAGAGACGATTCGATTGAGTAAGATTGAATTAAAGAAAGCTACAAAGGGAAGAAGGAAAAGGAACCACCATCGATTGCAACAAGAAAAAGGAACGTGCGTTGTTCTTTGTGTTGGGGGGCTGAGAACACACAAAAAAGGAGGACGTTTTTTTTATTATAAAAAAAAGGAGGGCACTACAAAGGATTAAATATACATGTTTAATACCTTTATATTTTTTTTCTCTATTTAGAAAAATAGATTGAAAACTTGACTGTGCCTAATTTAAGACAATTAGAAAGTTAGAAGGCTTGGTCGTGTGATATGATCAAAGCAAAGCCGTGTGATGCGGAAAATAACCTGTGAAAGGTGTAGTCAATTCAATGAATGAATTAAAATGAAACGCATGTGATACGGTTTCAATCCGTGAAGGATCAAGATAATTCTGTGAGAGAATTAAAATAAGTGAAAACGGTGTGAAGAGGTTGTGTGAAATGACCAAGTTAAACCGTAAAGATTTGTTGTGAGAGGCAACCGTAAAGATTTGTTCTGTGAGGCAACCGCAAAGATTTAAGATTTGTTGTGTGAGGCAACCGAAAGGGAAATACAATCTGTGATAGATTGAATTATAAAAGATGTGAAGAATGGTCATGTGATATGATCAAAATTAAGAAGGAACATCACGGTTGATGTTCGGGTATTACAAAGACAGAAGTAACAAAGTGGAAACACCACTATTGGTGTTTTTATAATGAAGAAAGAAAGACGAGTGGAAAGATATTGCCATGAGATTTGGCTTTCCACAAGAATATGGTGAAAAGTTTAAAGAGTTATATGATACATACTTGTTGCTTCTTGAAATTTACTTTGGGTTTGCAATGGATGGCTCGAGATGGGCAAAAACATACTCTATTACTCTAGTGAAGGTTTGCAAGATGTTGACCGTGAGGGTAACAAAGTAAGTGATCCAACAAGGAGGAGAGCTCCGTGCAAGGTTGTAGATCGGGATGTAAATGAGGGTATGGAAGGATACGCAAACGACGATGGAAAGAAGCAAGCAAGTAGTACCAAAAGTGAAGAACCACTGATTGAAGAAAATGAAGACTTACTGTTTTTGTCATTAGGGAGGCAATGTTGGAAGGTAATGAACAAAAACAGTAAAGGTAAATAATATGCCTGATGCAAATATGTAATTAGTATTATGGGTCAATGACTTGGGCCATTGGTCAACAAGTCTAGTCGAATAAATGGCCCATAAGTGGCAGTTTAATAGGAGTCGGTTAAGGTAATTAAGCGATACGGTGCAAAGCAAAGGAGGTGTCGATCAATGAAGCAACACACCCTTTGTAAACACCGGTTTGTATGTATATATATGTGTCTACATGAACAATGTAATCATTCAGTTATAATCAAAATGTAACCGTTTCTGTTATATACTTTCTGTTGTACATATTCATGTGAAGATCGTACAGGAAGTATTATGCACATCGAGGACAAAAACATATGGCTGCAGATTGCGTTTCTGGTTCGATCAAGAAGATCAGAAAGACTGGGACAACATCCGGAAGGTCTATAACTTCAAATTCTTGACTACACATGTCAAACGACACAATGTAAGGTTTTCCGCTAATAGCCACCTCCCAAGCAAACCAATAAATAAAGTAATAAACTGATCTATAAGCACCTGCTTTTGCTCAAAAAAACTGTCTAAAGGCAGATCATCTGATACAATCTTTTTCCAACTCCCCAAACTTAACGTAAAAACTTTAACCTTCCAACGGAAATTATACAGTCCATTGTGAATATGATCTTGCGAAATATTGACAACCGTAGGCTCATTCGTATCAGGACAAACACAAAAACCTATAATATCAGTATCATATGGATAAGGTAATGCCAAACTGATTTTTAATTGAAGGATTCCAAAGATTAACCAACTTGGTCCGTTTCAATGGAGGAGGATTTTGATGGTAACCGTATAAGCATATCAAGCCACAAGAGCAATCAATTACTTCTAAACGTTCTAGTTTACAGCGATGGCAAAGATTGTCATCATCAATAGCAAAAAAGTATTTTACCTGGTCATTACCTAGGTTGCAGACTGCGATCAGACGTTGCGGCTGAATGCGGAAGGTGATAAACTGGGAGCTGTTGATGAATGAATTCCAGGGTTTTGAAACGGATCTGAATCGAAGCACCTATTTGATAGGAAGTCCTTTTAATGATTTCGTTTTGAATATCAAAAGGTATGATCTCTATTTGAATATCAAAAGGTATGTTGTCTACATGATCGATTGATTTGAATAAATTTCTAAGGTTTCTTAAAACTGTGATTTAGGGGGATTTGAATGAATGGTACAATAATGAATTAATCTTTTTGTCCATGTGTTCTATTTAAACCATAATTGGGTTTGGGCCAACAAACCTAGTCATCTAATCTGATATAATTTTTTAATTAAGGTTTCTGAAAAACAGTTAGGCATTGGTACAGTTACGAATTTTTTTTTAAAGATTTGAAGAAAGAGTTCTGTTGCAATGGTACTGTTGTTCAAGACAATGAACTAGGCAAAGCCGCAAAGTGATTCAGCTTCAAGGTGATCAACGCAAAAGCATTTCTGCGTTTTTGACTCAGGGATTGTTAAGAAGAATCAGATCAAGATTCATGGTTTTTAAAAACAAAGCTGTTTGATTTGGGAATTTAGTTTCTGTTTCCTTATTGATGCCTATTATTACAATTTCTTAAATCTCTGTTGATGTTTAGTGTGTTTCCTAGTTATGGATGATATATGTTATTAGATGATGTTTGCCGGTTTGGCTGGTCATTATGAAATAAAAGTTCTTGGTGTTTTAATATATATCTTTGTTCTTGTGCCTTTGGTTGGTTGCATATAACAATCATGTTTTGATAGCAATGTTTGATTGGCTCTCTTTTCTAAATATTTAGGGTATCATCACCCATCATATACTGAGCTGGAATCACAATGACCAGTTTAACACCACAGTTAACATCTTTAATGTTGTTATATGAAACGATTTCGTGTTTTGAAACTGATCATCAGAGGTACAGAAAGTTGTAATAATCAGTCAAATGCGCACACACATTGAGAAAAAAATGATTGCATTCATTTAAGCAAACATTGTACATGTGATGTTTATGATCGGTACAAGTAAACATTATACAGGTGACAATTTACAGGAGTTCCACAAGAAAAGATAGCAAGCTCAAACCTAGCAACTGATTCCGACTCAATGAACAAAGTGCCTGGACCCTTATCGGATCTGGTTCGCAGATCATTACAACTCATTCTGTTAAAAACTACTGATTCCTTTCAGAAAATGACATTAAAACAGCTTCGGTCCCTGTGTACCACTTCTCATCATATTGCAGAATTCTTCATAGTTTATCTTCCCATCCTGCAAATATGTTCTCATTTAGATCCCAAAAAGAAGAAAGCGGATAATTATAGAGAAGGATGAACTCACGTTATCAGTGTCCACTTCATCAATAATCTCTTTAATGGTAGCTTCATCACCCATTCCATATTCTTTCATTGCTGATTCTAGTTCATCTCTTGTAATATACCTGAATTTAGAGCACATATAAGTTCAATTAAGTTAGAAATAGGTTTAGATTACAGACTACTGGTGGCTATTCAGATCTATTTACTTACTAAAACGGGTAATCTGGGTTGTGGTTTATCCCAAACGGATAAAATAAAATCTAAAGGAGTTTCGGGCCTATTCAAAGATTTAGTTGTAGGTCGAAACAGTGTTAGCTGGTCAACCTATCCCAACATAGCCCATTTTCATCCATACATACAAAATCGTGATTTTTAACCCAAACCCACTTGGACCTGTTACCCAACCCGCCTTACCCCCCATCTTGCCACTTAGTTTAGGTGCATACTCGCTGCCATCTGTATCAAAATGCTGAAATGCTTTGTACAGATCTTCTTCACGTTCTAGTTTGTGTCGATGCATTGTTGCTGTGATGAATTCAATGTAGTCAATCGACCCATTTCCATCTACGTCCGCCTGCAAAACAGAATCTTTAGATCTTGAAAACTTGTGTTCAAAATGTTTGAAATATGTTTCAGTAAAAAATCTTCAAATTTTTGATAATTCAAAGCAACTTACGGCGTCCATAAGTTGTCTAACTTCAGCTTCTGTTAGTTTTGACCCAAGTCTAGCCAATCCGGTTTTAAGTTCCTCATAGGTTATTGTGCCACTTTGGTCAGTGTCCATGTTCATAAACATCGATTTTAGCCCTTGGATTTCTTCTTTTGACAGATTTTCAGCAATAACCTGATAGATCAACAAAAGGTGGGATGGAAAGTGATTATTGCAGGCTTGATAGGTTAAGATGCATACAAATTAGCAGAATAAAAGTTAGTTGTTGTAGAAAAGAAGTTATGTCATAGAGAAAACCTTGAGAGCAAGTTTCTTGAGTTTATTCATAGCCCGGAATTGCTTCATCCTAGATAGGACCGCACTGTCAATTGGCTTATCAGATGCTTCTCCGTCTTCTCTAATCCACGGATGCTCTGTAGATGTTAAAAAAAAGGAGCAAACTTTGATACATAATATTACGAAGATTGAAGATTGAAGATTGCAGAAACTAAAAGAGATTGAAGCATACCTAGAACTTGAGCAGATGTTATACGCTTCTTCGGGTCAAGTGTAAGCATTCGTTCAACAAGGTTCTTGGCACTATTCGAAATAGATGGCCAAGGATCACTTTCAAAGTCAATTTCTCCTTTCAAAATCTCATCAAATATTCCCTTCTCCGTCTCTGCGATTTGGTAGACATTTTCAGTCGTCATTAAATTAATTAGAGGTAACAATTGTGACTTTTTTACTTATAAATGAGTCAATATCGGTCGTGTTTTATCTCAAACAGGTTGAAATAGCCCAAAGTATAATATTAATGAATACAACCTCCTAAACCATTTTTATTCAAGGATTAACACATCAGTGATTATTTAATAAAGAATGGACCGAGTGTGTTTGCAAGTCAGCCTAATCCAGCCTGCCCCGTCCAAAAAAATGACCCAATAGAACGCGAAACCGTTTTGACTCATTACCCGACCCTCACATCTTGGTGATATTTGTAACTTACCAGCCCAAAAAGGAGGCACACCACTGAGTAAGATGTACAGCATAACCCCTGCACTCCATATATCTATCTCCTTCCCGTATTTACGTTTCAATACTTCTGGTGCAACGTAATACGCACTTCCAACAATATCCCGATATGATTTTCCTGAGGTGAATTGTTTCATCATCAAAGATTAGCATAGCCATTGACTGCCTCAGATAAATGAGCACAGATTATATGATCTAAAGCATTTAATTTGTACACTTGGCCGAGAGGCATTCTCTATTCTTTTACATAAACTTCCATTTGAAATACTCATTACCAAAATTTGGACAATAAGTGTTTCATGTCAACCCAACCCGATCCTACACGCCAGCAATTATTACCTGTATAGACCTTTGACCCAACCCACCAATTATATCACATTTAATTAATTACCATTTTCATAACCAAAATTTGGACAATAAGTGTTTCATGTCAACCCAACCCGATCCTACCCGCCTGCAATTATTATTACCTGTATTGACCTTTGACCCAACCCACCAATTTTTCCACATTTTAGTAATTACCATTTTTAATGAATAAATTTTCCATCTCATAGGATTTTGGTAAAAGATACATGAATAAGTAGACAAATAAACGAAGAAAGCCACCAAAAGAATTTAGCCCATGAACAATGGCCGGAACAAACCATCATCAATGCAACTCCTAACTATATCTTTGAAAGTTCACAGGGTCAAAAGGTTCATATGCTAGAACTCTAGTTCAAGGTCCATGGTTAATGACTAATTTAACCATGTACTAAAAGCTTAAAATATTTGCATGATTGAAGAGTTCTTCGGCTAGGATTCTACTTGATTCAAATTTTCAATCAAGTACTAAACTTTGCAGGATCAATAGATTCATTTGTCAGAATTCTACTCTAAGTTCCTTAGACTGAAGGGTACTATAAAAAATACAATCTTGCAAGATTCAAGGGACAGTTATGCTAGAATTCTACTTCAAGATCCATACATAAAGACTAATTTGACCATCTATTTTAACACATAATCTTGCAAGATTAAATAATTCCATTGCACAATGCTACTTATTAACAAACACATACAGATAAATTAAAGTGCCAATACCTTCTTGAATGAAAACTGACAACCCGAAATCGGTTGCTTTCAATAAAGCATTATCACTCTTATCCGAAAGCAAGAAATTCTCCGGCTTCAAATCGCGGTGCATCACACCCATAAAATGACACACATGAACCACATTAACAATTGATCTACATATAGAAGCTGCAGCTCTTTCACTATAATGACCTTTTGATATAATCTTATCAAAAAGCTCACCACCTTCACAAACTTCCATAACTAAATGCACTGATTGCTTATCTTCATAAGCACCTTTAAATTCAACAATATTAGCTTGACCACTTAAATGTTGCATGATTTGTACCTCTCTTCTCATATCCTCTTTATCACCTTTTGTAATCAATTTCTTTTTAGATATTGATTTACAAGCATACTTTTGACCAGTTGACTTTTGTGTACATAAATATGTAACACCAAACTGACCTCTACCCAATTCCTTTCCCATTGTGTAGTGATCCTTAACATCTTCAAGTGGCTTGCCTAAAATAGTATCTGATTTGACAGGCCTTTTTGGGCTTGGTGGTGGCTGTTTTCTTGCCGGAGCTGGAGATTTGGTGTATACAATGTTTGGCTCACCGGATCTTTGGTTATTAGGAACACCCACTACAGTTCTTGAAGAATTCTTGCTCTTGCTTATACAAACACCCATATTTTGATTGATTTAGAGGTACCCAGATGGAAAAGTTTGGAAATTTTTAATCAAGAAAATGAAACCCCAGATAGAAAGTAAGGATTTTTATGGGGATGAAATCGAAAAATAGATAAAGTGTTTTAGGAAATAGAGTGGAAAGAACGTGGGTAGCTTATAGTTGATTGTTTGAAAGCTTGAAAAAATAAATTTTGTGTGTATGAGAATCAATCACAACGCGTTTGTTTATTGTTTTTGTTTCAGTTTGACTTGTATTTTTCTAAATAAATAAAAAAGTTTGTTAAAGAATTTTTTGTGTGTATGTGAAGCAGAAACAGTTGTCCCACTATGACAGTCAAATAGTCTTCTAGCAATCATTTTACCATGTACAGTATTATACGGAGTATTACAGTATTAAGTTAAGTTATTTATTATCTTATTAACTGATTGTTGTGTATGTTAAAGATTTTAACACATTATAAGAGCATAATGTGTGCTACCGTTCTCATCAAATTTCTTCTTCCAGAACACTGTGTAACAGTGTTCTACCACCCCACTTCAAAGTTCTCAACGGTGTTCTGGGCATTTTTTTTTCCTGCCGTTCGTATGAAGAAACTGACCATGGCAATGTTCTCATAATAAAATAATGTTTTGTTTTGTTTTGTTTTTTTGTGATTCTTTTTGGTTGGGGTGTCACGAGAATGAAAAAAAAAATGTTTTGTTTTGTTTGGAAATTCCCACATGTATTCGTTGTTTATTACTTTATTTAATTTGTTTTGTTTATTTTTAATAAATAAAATGTTATTTATTTAATTTATTTGTTGTTTATATATTAATTTATACAAATAACTTTATTAAAAAAATCAAATAAAACAAATAACAAAAAACTTCAGAACACTGTCCAGAACGCTGAGAATTCAGTTTTACCACACCACAAAACCCTCACTTTCAACATTCTTCAGAACACTGTCCCAAAACACCGGTAACACACCCTGTGCTCTAAAAACAACATATATTTAAACTATAAGAGATCATTAATAATTAATAAATAATAATTAATATAAAGTGAGAATGATACTACAAAAAAGTAAACTTTCATGATACCTAAACTTTTTTCTTTTTTTTAGATAAATACAATCCATGGAGATATATGAGGAAACAAATGTTTTCTTTTCTATTTTAATATTATTATTATATGTGCATTAATTAATGTAGGCTTTTTCATAAACCTTAGCAGCCTCTTATTGAGCAGTAGTATATTAAATAAAAGTTTAATGAACAAAATATCTTACACGTTATGATATTTTCTACCTTAACTTGTTTGTACTTTGTAGAAGTTTGATACCTTTTTCCAAGTTAAGAAGTTTGATACCTTTTTCGTGTAAAATAAAATGATGACATTTAACAAAATTAAAAAATAACAATTCTCAAAAAATAATAGTGTTGGTGAAAAAGGTTATAATAATAATAATAATAATAATAATAATAATAATAATAATGTATCAAAGTTATTACGACTTGCCTCCGAGAATGAGAGTACAAGGAGTAGGCAGAGCCAAAACTTAGCGTTGAACACCTTGAATGTCAAGGGAGCCGGCGTTTACCACTGGCTCCTGACGTTCAATTTTGGCGTGCGAAATTGAACGATGTTGTGTTTAAAGTTTTTTTTCCCTTTCTTTTCCTTTATTTCATTTGTTCGAAACTATTTTTGTGAATCAATTTGAACTCCGAATTAGCATTAAATCACTCACCTCAAAACGTACATGTAGTGAACTCTAGTGTTCAATGAACGTTAAGCACAAGGTCAACCACAACCGAACATATACGTACATATGTATTTCAGAACTTGTTAAAGACAAGAATTATCATATTAGTACTAGTAATATATGATTTGTATTTGTTATTCTTGATATTAGAAACTAAAAGAATACAAGAACACTTTTTATGTTTTTTTTTTTTTTTTTGTATATAAAATAAATACAACGTGCCCTTCCTCTTACATCTCAGGTTGGTAAGGAGTAGGCCAGAGTTTGACATTACTTTTACAACCATGTGCTCAGAGCCTCAGCCCACTTCGATTATGTGGTGTCTTTTATGTTTCAAACCTACCCCAAAAGTAATCCATAACACCATTTATTTATAAGACTTAGAGGGTCGTCGGAGGAGTTTATTTTCCAAGCTTATTTGCTTATTTGTAAAGAATAAGCTCAAGTTTTAGCATTTGGGAAAGCTTATTTGCTTATTTGTGAAGAGAAGATAGAAGCTTAAAAATAAGTTACAAAATTTGGGCTTATTTGCTTATATGCAATAAGCAATAAGCATTTAGAATAAGCTCCCCCAAACACCCTCTTATAATATACGGAGTATAGTTTAAAATTTTAAATCATATGATATTCTAGGAATATTTGCCCTTGACAATGTAGTAGGTTTCAAATGGTGCAAGTTATAACTGAATAACGGAAAATATCCATCCGCATATAGACCTTTGGGTGTTTGAAGGTAAATAACTAAGACCATACCCATCGTGTTCGTCACCTCTCTTTGGTTTCAATCCGACGAAGTGACGACGATGTTACGGCTGTGTCGGTTTGGCTCGTCGCATTTTTTCGTCGGATATCCGATGGATCTTTTTTTTTTTTTTTTTTTTTATAGTGTATAAAACTAAATGTAAATTGGTAAATTGGTAAATGTGGGACCCAAAATTAAAGTGACGGTGTCATTGATGGTACGAGTCCGTCAGTTTCAGTTAGTTTTTGAAAAAGCTGACATGGCGTTGACAGTTCCAATCAGTTTTAGTCACCATTGGGTATGGTCTAAATAGTGTGTTATCAAACTGATGTGAGTTCAAATATTATTACTTGAGCCAATGTGCTCATATTTATCGCGGTTGTAGATAGTATATGGGTCAAGGTTACGTTTCTCGTTTTAAAAAGAATATTACCTTTTTATTTGTATATTATTATGAGTTACTCTCGTTTCGTCATTTTTGTAACAATTAAACCTGTGAGGATCACATATATTGTCATATTGTACTAATTAATAACCCGACCAAATGGGTTTTCAACATGTGTATTATTCTTTATTTCATTCAAGTTCAATTCAATGATTGTTGCCACTTGCCAGTTGTTTGTTTGGTTCTATTAATAATTGCATCAGATAATAAATTAGTTAATTATTACTGTAATTCACAAAATAAGTAGGGGTCACTGTATGTAATATAATGGAAATGGAAATAAAGAGTAGAGAAATAGGGATGAAACTTTATCATATAGCCAGTAAAAAGAATCTTTGGAGCTTTGAAAATCATGAAAAACATAAATCTGTATGCTGCTACAACAACCATAAACTTGAAATATAAAAATAGTTATATGTTATTAAGATTAATGTGAAACAAAATTGAACTGCCTAAATGAACATCTTGTTAGCTTACATTACAATGCATCAATTCATGATTGAGGTTTGGATTTCTCTACAAGGATGACCCGACCATTCCACTCGGTTTTATCGAGAGCTCTGATCGCTGCATCAGCTTCTTCATCCCTTTCTAGTGTTAAAAAACCGAATCCGCGAGACTCCCCTGACCTTTTCATACAAAAATATGAAGAGTTCAATATTCACAATTTCATAGTTCAACTGCATATAATGTTTTAGAACACAAATAGTTAGGAGATAAAGATTTAAGACTAACATAATATATCAGGATTTCAGAAATATGTAGAGTTTCTGCTAATAATATAATTACATGATATGAAGATTCCAATTCTGAATACTAAACATGCAGGAACCAAAAGCCCAAGTGCAATTCTAGGGAACCAAATAGTACTGCAAACAACTTTTGTGTTATATACTATTACAGTCATACCATTAAAAAGCTAAAAACACCTAGTAAATTTTAGTTATTTGATAAAAACTACAAACTTACTAAGCTGTCATATGCCACGTCACCACTGAATAGAATTTTCATTATCTGATTGTTATTAACTTATGCTCAATTTGAAAGTTGGTTAGCTGTGAAAACAAAGATTGTTACTCGAACATAGATTAAATCAAAACTGGTTACATTTTTATGTAATAAACCCTTTAGAGAAATGAAATATGAGATGGAGTTACCTCTTATTACGCACAATGCGCACATCTCGCACGCGGCCAAATCTAGAAAACTTCCTTTCTAAATCTCTTTCTGTAGTCAAGAAGCTAAAACCAGCAATAAACAGGTTCCTCCCAGGTTTCCCAAGTCCAGTACTCCTGTTATGAGGTGGTGACCATTGTTTCCGTTTTGGAGATCTGTAGCGAGAATGATAGGACGATGAAGGAGATTTGTGACGTGGTGAGTACCTCCTCCTGAAGTCAAAGAACAAATTATTATTATACAATGTGTAACAAATAAATAACATCAAAGAGCCTTTGTCTTAGCGGTATCAGGGTAACAGTAACCACTCAACAAAGGGGTCGTGGGTTCAAATTTCACTTATGACTAACATTGCTTTTGGTTCGCATAATTGCAAGGTATTTGATGGAATTGAAATCTTAATTCCATTCTATAAGGGTGTATGGTTCAAAATGAATTGAATTGGAACTCATCAAATTCCTTCACTCAAAGGAATGCACATTCCTTGAAATTCCATTTTCTTCAATTCCATCATAAATATTCCTCCAACTATACACACCCAATTTGTGGTTGTAAATGCTAGGTGGGATAGGTATGCAAGTGTTGTCGTTCGACAAAATTTAGAAATAAAAAAATAAATGGAAATTACATGACCTGGGGGATCTTGATCTTCTGTAATATTGCCTTCTACTTGGAGACCTTGATCGAGATCTATCCCGGTGATCTCTCCTGTGTCGAGAGGAGATCTCTTTTTGCCTACTAGGTGACTTTGAAACTGACCTCTTTTCTTTTCGATGTGAATGATGACTTCTTGGCGATGCAGAGATATTTCTTTCAGAAACATCGTGCGTATAATGCTCCTCTTGAGGAGGCACATTCAAAGACACGTGATTATTTTTATCGTTTGCCTGCATTGAGTGATCTGAATCCTCGGGGGAATAAGGTTGATCGCTAATATGTTGCGGTGAAACAACTGTTATAGGACTAGCTCGATCAGGCGATTTGGGTACTTGAGGACTTCTGTTGGGACTGTGTTGATCGGTTCTGAGGGGATCGTTATTCATAACTTCGTTAACCTTTTCTGTTGGAACGTCTAAAACTTCATCTTCAGCCTCTCTGTTCACTAACCTATCTCCGATTTCTCGTTCTTCAGTAACATCCTTATTTAAAGGCGACACTATAATTTGTGTGGAAACATCAACATCCATATTATTGTGCATACTTTCGAGTTCAATTTCAAATGAGGATCTAGCTAGATAATCGCTACATAACCTTTCATCATCAACAACAAACTGAGCATCACTCAAAGCAACATTATCACCGAATCCAACTTGCAGAGGCGAAAACATCCGTTGTGGTGATGCACAAATTTCATAATACGAAAAATCATTGGGCACAGATTCGTTATTAGTAGCTAAGTTACCAAATGCATACTCGTCAGAATGTTGTTCTTTATGTATAATACAACTTTGGAGTAATTCATCAGTACCACAAGGCTCATTTTCCTTTAAAATAGCATTTAGTTCTTGAAATCCATTATCTGGAGAACTCAACTCCATCTCTGCAACAACTACAATATTGTTAGTTTTAACTTTTAACTACCAACTGTAACAACATAGTTAAAGTCCGATGTCTATATCCACTTTAAACGTTCTTAACATTTTAAGATATCTATCTGAACTTTACAACAAGTTCAAAGACACCAATAATAGTTTTAAACAAGTCATAAGTCAGATTTTCGGATTTTCCATACGGTAACTAGTAGGATTGATTATCTGATACGAATACTGATCATGCATGGCTGTCTCTGAGTTTTTGAAGACGATCGTGCAAAAAGTAGCTACTTATTAGAAATAAGGCCATGTAAACGCACACAAAATTTAGGGGGCCTAAACAAGGTTTGGTTTCTTTAATTTTTCTTTTTTTTTAAACAACAATCAAACCACACACTACTACACATTTGACCAATCAACTAATATTCAAGGGCCTAAAAAATCTCGTTATCTTTCTTTCCTTTTCTACACTTATACTCTTGTGTAGCCGCATACCCTCGAAGACGGCCATGTGATCATGTAAAAGTGTCTAACATTGCGTTTTAAAGTAATTATGCATATTGGAATGATCGGTTTTATATGCAGTTATCAAACTAATTATCCAAAACCGATCATTTTCACTATACATATAACTGTTTTAATGGGAACACACAAAACATTAACAATTTGACAACGCAATAATCAGATAATCTCAGTTTGCAAACGCAATCTCAAACACCTCCTTATTCTATCAATTATTATGATCTGGGTTCAATAACATTCAAATATATCACCGGAAGAGCGACATATACAACATATAAACATATAAATATATAATTCAATACAATAAAGCTGCATATGATATATGATATATGTATAATTTAATTATCTTTATTGATTACATTTAATACAAAAATGTAAAAAGTATCGTATATTATGTAAATCTCAAATCATACCTTTATTTAATCGAAGCGAATTTTCATCGTCATCAACAATTGCTTGAAGGTCGTCAATGGCGGACATTTTAATGATAAAATATAGTGAAATGAAAAAACAGTGTTATTATATTTAGTTTTAGTTGATGACAATAAATGTCCTTGTACTATTTCATAACCTTCTGTTTTACCCCCTTGAAAATTTCTTCATTTGATACAAGTCTTACTAAATGAAGTGTTGTTGTTTGTCTTGTCCATAATCTTGTATTTTGCACCTAATAAAGAGTATAATTAACGGATTTGTAATAAGTACATGGATTGAGTCTCTCTCTTGTTAAAATTGAAGACTCACACAAATGAAATAGTATGTCCTAGATCTTTAGATGAATTTAGATAAGTTGTTTAGTATTGATGTGTGAGATAGTATGAACATGAAATGAAATGATCGTAACCCGTATTGAAAAATAATATACACGTATAGTCATTTACTTAGTGGTTGTTAATTATTTTATCTTATCCTAAAGTCTATGCACTTAACATAATTCGAGGTCTCTCATATTTATATTGTACGTATCTCTTTATACTACAAACAAAAGCTAAGAATCATAACTTCACATGGAGATAGATATCTAGCAACTCATACTATGCTGCATCTTGAGATCCTAACTCCCATGGTTCCGCTGCATCACAAGGAGCAATTGTGATAAATAGTCATTCTAGAACAATCATTTGATCTGTTTCATTCTTTGACTGCTCTACTCCCCAGAAAAATGGAGAGGCTTGTTCTTGCTCTTCCAATTCAGGGTGACTGATTTCGCTGTTTGGTCCAACCAAGAAAAATATGGGAAATTTTGGGCGTCAGATTCTTCTTCTTCTCATACTTACAATATTTCGAGTTGGATGAACAAATCGCTCCTAAAAGTGATCTTATATACGATACCTCAAGACGCAACTTCAAACGAGCTCACACTATGGACCTTGTTGAACTAGATTCCCTGCTAGCGATAGCGGCTCATACCGTGCCTTTCTTTAATATGTACAATAATAACAACTCATGTACAACTATATTTATCATAAAAAATTGCATTTCAAAGTTGCAGTGTTGAAACAAACAAGTAGAAAACCAAGTAGGTTAAGCATCCAACGAAATTTATAAGCACTCTCGCAAAGACCTAGTATATGGCTAGTTACAAATTAATTGTTTACTTTTCACTTTATCACGATAAAAGTAATGTCAAAATAACAACACTCACTTTTATAACTTTGCATATATCATGATTGTAGTAAAAAAAACTCACACAATTAAGAAAAAGTGAGTCATAATAGTATTCGGACTCATACGTTACTTTTTGACAACTTAGTTACATGATATTATTATTTTCTCAAAATTCAGATTAAGTATGTGCAAAATATTAATTTTTATCGGTTAGCTTATACATCTCAATTCTCAAACACATAATTAATTATTGCCATGCTTATCTTTTGTTTATAATTTTTATGAAATAATCATCTAATTGAGATGTCAATGGACGAAACTAAATTTGAAGAAGCTATCAATTAGTGGATGTTTCGAGAAGAAAACATAATGAAGGTGAAAATTTGTAATTAAATAATAGTATGAGGGTAGATATTGTAATTTTTTGTGTGTAATAATTTATCGGTAGGAGTATATCACAATGAATAAAACGTGTCAAAATTATATGTCCTGCGACCGTTTACAAGTTGGCGTGACGTCCCGTTTTGGGTTTTGGTCTTTTTTAATCTTAACTTGTGGGTAATAATCTCTTTCTAATCCAAAGTAAATACAAGTTTAAATCTAGAAACATGTTTTAACGGTACATTAGGTAAGTGATTACTTTGTTTAATTACCCAATTAGTGGATCAAATATTTCTTTAACGATGATTATATACCCAAATTTCTCACTTTGTGTAATAACTAGTGGATCAAACTAGTAAAGTTTAAAAATTATATAATTGACACGAAATAACAAAAGCTGAAAGCTGAAACTATAGAAAAAGTAACAACTCACTTAATTAAAACAATTAGAATTAATATATACTACAAGCGGTAAATCGCTGATAAGAGTCTAAATCTTTATTTTTATATGGATTTTGCTAATATGAGCTCCGTGACACAAGGTGTATTAAATGAAGTTGAAATTTTCTTAAATATTAACATGTATAGTTAATACTCATTAATTAATTCAATCTAATATTTTTCTTTTTATTCATATATTGATTACAAATTATGTTAATTAAAGAAATTATAAGTTCCTTAAATGTATTTAACTTTAGCTTGTGCCACGGAAAACATGTTAACAAAACCCTTTTTATATTTGAATTGTATGATCGTTTTAATTTGCCACAAATACTTTCTTTATTATCCTTGTAAGTGAGTGATTTATGTTTAATTTGGAATCAAAATGATCAGTGTAGTTTTCTTTGAAATTATCTGTCTAATTACATCTGTTTTATAAATGGCTTTTATATGTAGTAGTATGAGTTTTAATAATTAATTATGTCAAATATAACATAAGATATAAATAAGGATACAATATATAGACTTACGAAACTGATTTAGTGAAAAAAATAGATAATAATAATATTAAATGTAATTTGTAGATATAATACTCCCTTCGTCCCAAAATAATTACCCACCGACAAAAAATACACAGTTTAATAAAAACATTTTTTTTTTCTTACTTTTTTTGTAAAATGACAGTTTTACCTTTAAATAATTAATTATTGTTTTCTTTAAAGTTTGTAATAATAATTTCAAGTAAGGATAATATGGTAATCATGACTAAAATTTCATTTTAATTTTTGAAAGTGAACAATTAATTTGAGATGTCCAGCGAATTATACGTGAACTATATTTTTGAAAGGAGGGAGTAATAAAATCGGCGATAAAAAGCTGTCTTTGGTTGACCATCTCACCTACTCCGTATAATTTTGACTTACACCACTAAGTGCCGATACAGAAACACGATTGACAAAATGGTGTTCTCCGTCTCCGCCCTAACACCGTCGTTAAGTTCTCCGGCGACAAACATCGGCGCACTCCGCCGCCTGGCTCCAATCAGTTCTTTTAACATGTTACCTACATTTCGGAGTTCATCTGTATCATTTAATCCTCACCGATCCAACTCACTTACTTGCTTGGCCATTTCTACTGACACTAGTAAGCCCTAATATTACTGTATTACTTTTATCATATTTAAATTAATTGTATAATTTAATTGCTTTGAGGACAGTGAATGAATGTTTTTGTTGCTTGTGTACAAATTGTATCATAGGGTTATTGTTTGATGCTAATTGCAGATTAACTGTATAATGCCAATTAAACGATAGATACATGTTTAATGTAATAATAAGTTTGTTGTTGGTATTGGATGCATCAGGTATAAAGGAGGCTGTTAAAACAGATAAGGCTCCAGCTGCTTTAGGTCCATATTCTCAAGCCATTAAGGCCAATAATACTCTATTCGTATCCGGTTGCCTTGGTCTTATTCCTGAGGTTTTACTGCATTTTTTTTCCTACGATTTCTCGATGCTTTGTTAATTATGTTTTGTTTAAATATGTGATTGAATTTATGTGTAAGCATGTTTTGGTACTTGTGTAGACTGGGAAGTTTGTCTCAGACAGCGTGGAGGAACAAACAGAGCAGGTAATGTACTCATTTTTCAGAAAGTAGACGCCTTTTAAGATTTTCACACATGATAATTTAACTTCTGACATAACCTGGATTCATGCTATTTAACTTATCTAAGTTGGATAAAGTAGTTTGATTCACATTGTATTCATGTTTTGGGAGTTATATTCATTGCATGTGTTTCAGACTTGATTCTAGTTGATTAAGTCAGTTTATCTCGTTATTTGACAACTGCTAGTGAAACTAAGGTTTTGTTAACGTGAGATAAAAAAATACAAGTATATTTTTTACCAGTCTCAAGGTTCCATTTGTTTATACCTATTCTTTCAGTTCTCGATTTCATAGTTTCTGTCTTTCTTTCTCGACGTATAAACTTATAAAGTAACAAGGAATTGGGATGGTTAGGTTTTTCCCTAATTTTTTCCCTTATATAAACGAAATGGAACCTGGAAATTAAGTTTGCTAACTGACCATGATGTATAGGACTTGATGCTTCATGTCAAGTCTTGGCATTGCATATATGTTAGAGATGTCAATTTCTGCCCATTTACTTGTGAATGGTCGTTATGGGTTGAGATCTATCCCAAAAGGGTCGATCAAGTTTAAAGTTATTTTTTTTTAGATTTAGATGGTTGAAAGTTGCCCAAAGTCAAATTTGAATGCATATTCCTTCTTAAGTGGTTTTTTTCGAAGATTTAGATGATTAATGTATTGATATTGTTTTTCTGATCATTATCAAAGGATCAGTTAGCTGTATTTGATGGTCAACACACCCTAGACTGACCCAAATTGTTTTGATCTGTTACCTACCTGCCTATCTTGGCACCTCTAATATCTGTTGCCTTATGTTGGAAGTAATGTCGACATGCCAAAGAAAGAAGACAATAAACCGTTGTGTACATGTTTTAGTTAATGTTTAGATGGGTCGAAAAAATAGAAGTCCAGTATGTTTTCTGGTTTGGGCCATGGGCCAACAAACCCTCACGCAAGAAAGCACAGGCAGTTAGCGGTTAGAAGTTAAGTGAAGGGTTACGTGTGTTTTTCTATTGTTAAACCAATCGATACATCTGTTCATCAAACGGTGTATTTGTAGGTAGTACCTGCTCATTGCGTCGATTAGTTATATATATATATGGAGGTTTGTAAACAGAAACAACCCAACCCATTCGTTTAATACATATCAGTTTATTGTTTGGGTTCAACCCACTTTCTTTGTTCCTGATGATGATTCTCGAGTGATGATTGATAACATGATGCATGATGTTTGATATATGAGAGATCCTGGAAATTGCAAAGTTTGAAGACCTGTTAACAGTGGTATCAGAGCGAGGAATCAAACATCGAATAAATCATGTCAATTATTATTCGAAGAAAAAGAGAGGAGAACAGTGGTTCTCGATGAAGGCTGTTCGGTTTGTACAAAGGAAGAAAAACGCATAGTGTGTTCTTGTGGATTCGAAAAGAAGTAGAACCGAAAGGCCATGAAGAAAACAACAACAAGGAACAAAGAAGGCGAGAGAATTGTTTGTTTATGATAAACAACAACCAGAGAACTTGTTACAAGATCGAGTGAGTCGATCATAACAAACAATTAGTCGAGTGATTCAGTTACAAAGGAAAAGGAAGGGAAAAGAGAGACACGATTCGATTGTGTGAAGATCGAATCAGAGAAAGCAAATAGAAAGAAGAAAATTGATCGGGAGTAGATCGTTTTCAAGAGAGAAAAGAACCGATCGGGATTAGATCGATTCAGAACGGGTTAGAGAAACCCAAATTCGATTCAGAAAAATCGAATAGAGAAAGACGAGATTTATTACACGAAGAAGTTGTGTGAGGCAACCAAAAAAAGGGGACAATCTGTGATAGATTGAATGGAAAAAAGAAAGAAGAAAGGTCATGTGATATGATCAAGTTGAAGAAGTTGAGTATGACACCAAAGAAAATGTAGAAGGGACCGACATCAGAAGAGAAGAATGTGCGAGAGGTACACAATTTATTCCTCATAATACAAGGTTGTGGTTGTGCACCAAGAGACGAAGAAACAAGATGAGAAGCAGACCAAGGTTGGTGTTGTTAGCACGAGGCCAGGAGGCAACCCTCTTTCATTAGAGGAGAATGAAAAACTGTAGCAGATCTGGATGTTGTGAGTGAAAACTGGACAAGAAGGAACCAGTGTGATGGTCAAGGAGACAGCAGGAATGAGTCAGGGAACATTGAAGGCAATGAAGAACAAGAACCTGCAGAGTTGAAAAGCAAAAGTTTGGCATTATGACATTGGGGGGAACTGTTGGAAGTAATGTCGACATGCCAAAGAAAGAAGACAATAAACCGTTGTGTACATGTTTTAGTTAATGTTTAGATGGGTCGAAAAAATAGAAGTCCAGTATGTTTTCTGGTTTGGGCCATGGGCCAACAAACCCTCACGCAAGAAAGCAAAGGCAGTTAGCGGTTAGAAGTTAAGTGAAGGGTTACGTGTGTTTTTCTGTTGTTAAACCAATCGATACATCTGTTCATCAAACGGTGTATCTGTAGGTAGTACCTGCTCATTGCGTCGATTAGTTATATATATATATATATATATATATATATATATATATATATATATATATGAAGGTTTGTAAACAGAAACAACCCAACCCATTCGTTTAATACATATCAGTTTATTGTTTGGGTTCAACCCACTTTCTTTGTTCCTGATGATGATTCTCGAGTGATGATTGATAACATGATGCATGATGTTTGATATATGAGAGATCCTGGAAATTGCAAAGTTTGAAGACCTGTTAACACCTTACTGTTACCTGGCTTGCCATTTCAGGTTCTGAAGAATATGGGAGAGATATTGAAAGCAAGCGGTGCTAGCTATTCCTCAGTGGTTAAGACCACAATCATGTAAACATGCTTCATCTTTTTGCAATTGTAGCATCGTTGTCTTTAAGTAGGCAAAAATATTGAACCTTCTTTTGGATCTTTGTCGCAGGTTGGCTGATCTGAAGGACTTTAAGAAGGTGAATGAGATCTATGCTAAATGTGAGTTCACTTTACATACCATGTCTCAAATTATAAGATCGTGTATTCTTCATAACCCCCTCCATTCATAATGAATTACTTAGGTTCTGTTACGTACATTTAATTCCATCTGTACAACAGTAGCTATTGCCTTGATGCTATTACTATTGCTCATGGAACTTAACTTTGAGAAAATGGTGGTTTTATAGATTTCCCTGCACCAGCACCTGCTCGTTCAACATACCAGGTTGCAGCATTACCCTTGGACGCAAGGATCGAGATTGAATGCATAGCAATACTCTAGAATAATGATCTGGTGTAGTGAATCTTGTTCTTCTTGGAATATTCAGTTGCTTAGGTTGGAACAGTGATTTTTGTAATAAAAGGATTCAATATGGCATTACGACTGTTGCAACCTATAATAAACTCTCTATAGATGCTCTATTCGAGCTTTTGGTTTTTGTTTTATCATTTTGTAGCATACTTGTTTATGCATGAAACGAAGCACTCGATGTTAACCTCAACCTATGCTTGAAGTGACACTGTGAATACACGAAAACGAAGAGTAATCCCCTATTTCAAAGCATAAGTTTCATTGCTAGCTTAAGGTATTTAAAAGATTTTGAAATGGGATATATGAACTTTTTCAATATTTAACAATTTTAAGTAATCCTACATAATCATTATTAACGTCGTGAGGAATTCTTATGAAGAGAACGGTAGGAACGGACATTTTTATGTTTTAACTTAAAATTTTAAATATTTTTTGATAAAAAATTTATATCAAAATTATTAGGATTTTATGCTCATTTAACATGAGATAAAGTTTTAGAAAAATATGTGATACACATCATAAAAAATTTAGTGTGTATCACAATATCACACATAAAGGTTGTGATACACAACTTTTATTAGTGTATCATATATTTTTTGTTTTTTTTTTTTAAATTGATCTAATATTAATGAGGATAAAATTTTAGTAACTTTGGCATTATTTATTTTTTTTTGCAAAAAGTGCATCTATGTTGAAATTAAAAGTGAAAAAAGTTGTTCTTACGGTTATTACCATAAGGAATAATTCTACAATAACCCTCCACGTGTTGGGACAAGTATAGAAAGGAAGACACTTTGGTATATTGATAAAAAAAAATGATAAAAAAAATAAAATAAATAAATAAATGATGATATAGTAATCAACTAATCACCTCCCTAATCTTGGGGTTACTGTGCTTGTTATTTTCGTTCTTCACCCTCACTTGTAATTTTGGGCCCTATAAATTGTTTCTTGTATGGCCCACAAAAATAGGTTTAATAGCCTTCTCGTCATCTCATAAATTGTCTTGGAACCGGGACTTGTCGTCAGCTTTGTCGGAGGCGTGGAAACAGGCGACATCACCATCAACATCTTCGTTCTCGAAAATCAAACATTTACCGTAATCGTTATTTACTTGAAAAATGGATAATGGTAAAGAAGTTTTCAAGGCTATTACGGAGTGGGAAATTATCAAACATGTTCGCTTCTACGGAATTGTTGAAGCTGCTAAGAAATTCAACATTGATGAATCGGAAGTAAATAACATACTTTTAAGAGGAATTAAAGAGCACCAAGACATCATCAGAAGCCATCAAGACTCTATAGCAGACCTACAGGAGTGTATGGAAGGAAAGATAATTCTACGTAAATCAGGTGGTAGTACTAGTAGCCAGGGTGGTGATTTTTGTAGTGTCTGTGCTAAGAGAGGGCATAAGACTACTAAGGAGTGTCATGAAAATGGTGTTGGTTGTTATAAATGTGGTAAAACTGGGCATGTGGAACAGGAATGTAATCTGAAACGGGTTTTGGGCCGCGGTGGCGGTGTTTGTTATTATTGCGGTCTGAAAGGGTACAAGTCTGTTTGTTCCCTGTGCGGTGAGACAGGGCATTTGGGTAAGCAATGTTATTAAACTTAAACATCAGCTGCTGCTACTGCTTCAAGATCTCGATCGTGTCTTTTTAGTTTAATTTAGATGTTTAGTGTTAGGTATGAAGTTTATGGATTAGCTATGTTCTTAGTTTATGTTGGTATATGATATATCAGTATTTGATGAAATGAAAAATTAGAGTTTCATTATGTTGCTTTATGTGTTTTGATTAACTGCTCTACTTATTAATATGTTATTGTTAGTAAATATTAATGATTTCGAACTGCTTTAAACTTATGATTGGTGTTGTATATTGGTTGCTGAGACTGAGAGACTGTCATCTTAATGCTTGCTTTCGGATGATACTGAAGCTGCTATGTTGAGTGCTAGCTATTTTTTCAATTTCTTGTAATTTACAGAGAAGGGAAGTTCAAATAGGGATATTCGTAAGATACTTTTGCTATATCATTTAGTAGAACTTGCAAAATGAGTGGGTTGGCCGGGTTGTGTTACATGACAAAATGGGTTTGGATCAAAAGGAGTAGGATTTTTTCAAGTTTTAGGCACAAAAATAACTTCGTGCTACTTTCGACCTTGACCCAACCAGTTTTTTTTGCACCAACTAAATTGATTTCACGTATCCCAAACCGATAAGTAAATGGGCTGAATTTGCCACATCTATCATGTAATGCACAGTATTTTATTTGTTGGTGGTTTACAAGTTTCCATTTAGTTTAGGAACTGAATAGTTGGAATTTCATCTATTACACTATTATAATTCTGCTCCAACAGCTTGTGTACCAAGGAGTAGAAATGGATTTCTGGTAGAGGAGGTTATAGTTTTCTAATAAATAATCAGCATGTCAAAAATGATTACGTAAAAGTTATGTTATTTTAGTGATAAATCATACATATGATTTAGAATATAATGGTCAACGAGTTTTCGTGCACTAATATTACACTTTAGGGCTACTTTTGACGTGTTTGACCCGTCTCTTAAGTTCTCTACTTCTCTGTACCCATTTGACTTGTTAGAGATCAAACATAACTAGAATTGACTATTCATAAGTAAATGGGTTGAAATGACCTCTGATTTCTAGCCTAGCATGTCTAATTGGTCGTGTCACAAGTCTTTTATATCTTCGCAGCTATCCATACTTGGCACTTGTTCTTAACTTCAGAGCTAGGCCTTGTATTGTCTCGTACAATTCTATGCAGTAATCAAAGATAAGCAAGCACTTATGATAACTTTAGCAATTTTTTGACATTTAAGCAGAAGTATTCCTGACATGGTGGCAAGGTGTTGCTGTTGCATTTCTTTTTTCGATTGGAGCCCATAGAGGTTCTGTAGCACATGAGTTATAAACACGTATTCAAGATTATATCATATGCATCAAGGTGCGTAATGTACTTTATTTCAAATTGATTCTTTATTACAGAGTACCAATTTAGCATAGCTAATAAAAGAATATAATAGGACGAGTTGTAGTTGCCATGCATCTAAATAGTTGAATCTTGTGCAGTAAACACATTGACATCGATATGATGTAATGAGGACTGCTGGAAACCTTGTAAATATAGTTAGCAAATTCCATATTCCCTTGAGCAGTGTGTGCTTTTGTAAACGATATTCAACATTTTAGGTGATGAGTTGTATGTGGTATTGGATGCTTTCTGGTATAAAAGTGGTTGTGAAAACAGGAAAGGCTATAGCTGCTTTAGGTCCCTATTCTCAAGCCATTAAGGCCAATGATACTCTTTTTGTATCCGGTTGCCTTAGTCTTATTCCTGAGGTTTTATTACATGTTTTTTTCCCGATTTCTTGATACTTTGTTAATCATCTTTTTGTAAATATATAATTGAATTGATGTATAACCATGTTTTGGTACAGAGCAGGTAATGTACTCATTCTTTAAAAAATAGACCCTTTATTCTCGATTCATGTTTTAAGATTTTCCCACATAATAATTTAACTTCTGACATAACCTGCATTCACGGTATTTGTTTCAACTTATCTAAGGTCAATAAAGTAGTCTGATTCACATCGTATTCATGTTTTTAGGAGTTAAGTCAGCTTATCTCGTTATACCGTTGTTAGTGATACAAAGGTTTTGTTAACTTGATATAAAAATATACAAGTATATTTTTAACCGGTCTCAACGTTCCATCTGTTAATACATTTTTTTTCAGTTCTCTATTTTGTAGTTTCTGTCTTTATTTCTAGACATATAAACATATAAAGTAACAAGGAATTGGGATGATTAGGTTTTTCCTTTTTTCTTTTTTGTTATTCTAAGGAAATGAAACCTGGAAATTAGTTTGCTAACTGACCATAATGTATAGGACTTGATGCTTCATGTCAACTCTTGGCATTGCATATACGTTAAAGATGTCAATTTCTGCCCATTTACTTGTGAATGGTTGTTATGGGTTGAGTTCTATCCCAAAAGGGTCGATCAAGTCAAATGGTCAGAAGTTGCCCAAAGTCAAATTTTATTGCATATCCCTCCGTAAGTTGTTTTTTCAAAGAACTAGATGATCAATGTATTGATATAGTTTTTCTGATCAGTTAGTTGTGTTTAATGGTCAACACACCTTAGACCGACCCAAACTGTTTTGATCTGTAACCTGCCTGCCTATCTTGGCTTACCATTTTAGGTTCGCAATAATATGGGAGAGATATTGAAAGCAAGTGGTGCTAGCTATTCCTTCAGTGGTTAAGACCACAATCATGTAAACATGCTTCATCTTTTTGGCATTGTAGCATTGTTGTCATTAAGTAGGCACGAATATTGAACCTTGATTTGGATCTTTGTCGCAGGTTGGCTGATCTGAAGGACCTTAAGAAGGTGAATGAGATCTATGCTAAATGTGAGTTCACTTTACGTACTGTGTCTCAAGTAAGACCGTTCATTCTTCATGACCCCCTCCATTGATAATGTATTATTTAGGTTCTGTTTTGTGCCTTTTGACACTTTTTGTAACACCTGGTCAAAAAGTCAACTTGCGCGTCTAATTTAAACTTTTTATAATTGTATTATTATATACAATTATAACTCAGCGAGCGAAAACTTTACATTTTATATAATGAATAGTGATTATGTAATAATCACAAATAAAACCATTTGAAGTCACATTAGATTTTAAATTGAATAAAACTATTTTTAATTTAATTAATTACTAATCGAAAGAACGGAAATATAAATCTAAAAATATTAAATTTATATATATTATTCGGGTACAAAATACGGGTATTTTACTCTGCAAAATAGGAACGAAGTGGGGGAAACTCCTCCCCACCCCTTTTGGATCAACCACCCAACCCCCCAAACCCCTCCCTCATTCTTTCATTTCTTTCATTTCATTTCACACACCTCACCTAAAACTCTCTCTAAAAATTTTACCCAATTTCGGATCTTCAAATCGACCCACGAAAATTTACATTTTCGGAATCACCAACAAGAGAGGAGCAACATTAACAAAGGCCACACCTTCGTTTTCTTCCTCGTTTGGCCTCGATTCGCAATTGTAAGAAATTTCTAAATCTTTAGATCTAATCATTTTGGGGTAATGTTTGGGTGTAATAATGCTTACACAACTTAGTTATAACCTAAACAACAAAGAAAACATGATTTTACAGCTTGAAAATACGTTAGATTTGCGATTTTGATCGGAAAAACGCGACAGCCGCGAGTTTCTGGGCTGGTGTTCATCCATGCGACACAACGCTTGTGTCGCATGTTGTGTCGCATAATTCCATTTGTGTCGTATCTTATGTCGCATAAACTACCCATGCGACACAACGCTTGTGTCGTACTCTATGTCGCACCTTGTGTCGTATTTCCATACGACACAACCCTTATGTCGCTATTGATTTAGCATCGCAAGCTTTTGCGACACAACCACTGTGTCGCAGAGCTCTTGTGTCGCACCCCATGCGACACAACCCTTGTGTCGCATGACACGTTTTTGTGTCGCATGTTATGTCGCAGAAAACAGAAAGTTTAAAAACTCATATTTCCACTAAGTGTCGAGACCCTAAATTTTATCACTTGATTTCACCCAATTTCAAGTCCAGATGCGTTTTTCCTTAAAGCAATATAGTATAAATAAAAATTTTCCAAGCTGACCTGGCAGCTCGACCCCAGCCAGGGGCTCTGCCCCTTGGACCCCGCCAGGGGCTGCCGCCCCTTGGACCCCGCTAACCAGGGGCGCTGCCCCCGGACCCCCGTACACCATTCCCAGACTTCAACAACAAATGCATACATGAACAACTCGCTTAGACAAACTGATTTGTCTCATACTTATATAACCTCACGTGTTTAGGACACTAGAAGGTTACCATTCGGACGTCGCGCGTATCATCGTATCGCTAACAACTCACAGGTGAGTTTCATAGCCCCACTCTTTCAACTGTTTTACTGTTTTCGGGGTGAAACACATGCTCAATAACTGCTTTGGAATTATATTAATAATCTTTTATAATTCACAATTATCTTTATTACTGCATGTAATACGAAATGTGTAATACTTAGGAATTACACCCTTAACATTGTTTTAGAACAATACCAGTGCCCAACCTAGATAGGTTGCAGTTACGCCCTGTTAGATTATTGGAAAACGAATACCAACGCATAACTGATGTAGTTATCACAATCTTTTTGCTATATTGTCACGGGACAATATCATTGAATACATTAGAACTAGTTAGTTCTACTTACACTAGACAACATATATACTGTTACTAGTTTTAGTTATTCTTTAGGAACTAAAACTGTCGATACTCCCCGTTATAACTAGAACGGGAACTGGACTTAGGTGAACAATTCCCTGAGACTCCGATGCATATACTTGCTAGGCTTTAGGCTAGGAGTATACAATATTATCATACATTAGTACAGATTCCGCATATCAATACAACTCAACTGGTGACGACTCTGGCTCAAGATGTAATCCAACCAGGGATGGTCCCCCGGCTCAGGATGTAATCCAACCGTGTGGGGGTGTCACCTGATGAATATCTACATACAATTATACGATCTACTCAGTCGGGCAGTCGTGGTACTGCTGACTTAAACATTATTTGCAAAAACAACGCCAGAATGGCACTCTCATATTTTCACTCATGACTAGCTATCATGACGATGCCACGGTAAAGTGGGCACAAAACGATGCCACGGTAAAGTGGGCACAAGTACGATATCGCGGTAAAGCGATACACTCGATGTGGCACGGGCTTATGCGCCGTGATCCGCACCTACATACCATCAATGGATCAGCGAGTTATACTCGGGATTCACAAGAAGAACGGGTCGGTGGAGTTTCCACGCGAGGCCGTTAGCTCGATACAACACGTCCGGGTTAGCATATACTAACTGGGTAAACGGACACTCAAAACAATTTTTAATCATAGATCTGCGGGTCTACAATCAGATGGTTGCTGTATGCACCATATTTCACATAATCTATATAGTTCTGCGGAACTACAGTTAATTGTTATCATATGACGCGGTCATACTACTACTCAATGGTTATAGGCATGTATTGCCTCATATTTTTAGACACAACTACTACCTGTTAGGTATCAAGGCATGAATTGCCATACATGTATATATGTACTTAGGTACATGACCCGAACCCTTAGGTATGAGATACCTCGATTTGACGTGTACACATTTGGTGTTGCAAAACTTCAATATAAAACGCATCAAAATGACAGAATTTGAAACTACTTTTCAAAACATACGAGGTTTTATTACATCATGATTTTAACTTACAATCCTATGAACTCACCAGCTTTATAGCTGACCTGTTTTAGCATGTGTTCTCAGGTGCCCAGCAGGATTAGGATTTCTACAAGATTATGCTAGCTCGAGTCGCATGATTTCAAACATTTGGGACAACTCTGCATTTACTTTTATATTCTCAAATTATGTATTTGAAATTTCTATTAAACTTATAACGTTGTAAACGTTCTATTTGGTAAATGTATAATTATTTCCAAACGTCTCATTTAGAGTCGTTCATTATGTACCTTATGTTGTGATATTTGATTTAGTAACACCCGACCCGACAGCTTCCGCAAACCGAAATTTGAGGGTGTTACACTTTTGTACAATAGTAGCTATTGCCTTGGTGCTATTACCATTGCTACTGGAACTTAACTTTGAGAAAATGGTGGTTTTTCAGATTTCCATGCACCAGCACCTGCTCGTTCAACATACCAGGTTGCAGCATTACCGTTGGACGCAAGGATCGAGATTGAATGCATAGCAATACTCTAGAATAATGATCTGGTGTAGTGAATCTTGTTCTTCTTGGAACATTCAGTTGCTTAGGTTGGAACAGAGATTTCTGTAATAAAGGGATTCAATTTGGCATTATGAATGTTGCAACCTATAATAAACTCTATTTAGATGCTCTATTCGAGCTTTTGGTTTTCGTTTTATCATTTTGTAACATTCTTGTTTATGCATGAAAGGAAGCACTCGATGTCAACCTCCACCTATGCTTGAAGTGACGCTGTGAAGACAAGAGAACGAAGCGTAATCCCCTATTTCAAAGCATAAGTTTCATTGCTAGCTTAAGGCATTTAGAAGATTTTGAAGTGGGGATATATGAATTTTTTTTCAATATTTAACTATTTCAAGTAATCCTCCAGAATCATAATTCACGTCATACTTGCGTGTCGGAATTATTATTGTTAACCGCATCTAATCTAACGTCGGAATCGCAACACATAG
The DNA here is from genome assembly GCA_949592205.1 of Helichrysum umbraculigerum. NCBI lineage: Eukaryota > Viridiplantae > Streptophyta > Magnoliopsida > Asterales > Asteraceae > Helichrysum > Helichrysum umbraculigerum. Next base: position 159,087,572 of record CATIUR010000004.1, on the reverse strand, counting down.
TGATTTGTACACCACCATTTTTATCCATATGACCATATACCACCAAGGCACCAAATGATATCGCTCATTTTGTACATATATATTTCACGCGATATCATTGTTTTAAGTTTATTTTTAGTGAACTTTTAGAACTTGTGGTACTTAATTGGTAAAAAATTAAATTCTCAGGTAAAAAGGTTGAAGTTCTGAAAGTTGGAGAAGATTTGGTTGAGTCTTGAAGCTGAAATGTCAAAGTTGCAATTTGGATCTGCTTTTATACTGAAGAACGCGATCCGGACCCAATGACCAGGATCGCGTTTCAAAGGTTTAATCTGGCATGTACATTTTTCCAAAGAGCAACGCGATCCAGGTTGTTCATACGGATCGCGTTCGCTAGTGCAATTCGTAATCAGAAAATTTTCAAGAAGAAGAACGCGATCCCAACACATAAGCTGGATCGCGTTTGTCTTTGTATTATCTGAAGTTCTGGATCGCGTTGGTATTTCCTGGATCGCGTTCATAAGCGGTTTTGCAGCAGTTTGAAGGATTTTAAATACGTTTTCATTTCATTTTAAACATAACTTGCAGAGTAGAAAACACTAGTCACGAAATTTGCTCTCAACTTTTGAAACTTTTCATCACTTTTGAAGAGATTACTTTGCTTTAATCATTAGGGGACTACGGATCTTCGATTAATCATTGTAATCACTCGTCTTACATCTTTATTTATTTATAATCATGTTTGTTTCGATTTCAATAGTTTCTCTTGTTTCTTTTGGTGCAATTATGAGTAGCTAATTTAATAAAACACTTGTTTGGATGAAATTACTAGTGATTAGAGGTGTTTACTTTTTGGTTTCATGTTTACTCAACTTTCGTTTAATCGAATTATTATGAGTTAGGGTTTATTGTTAAATCTGAATCGCTTGATGAATGAATAAATGATTATAGCGGATGTTTATTGTTTATATGTTCGTTATCAATTATTTGTCTATGAGTAATTGAGTTTGATTGCGAATGCATTAAGATTGTGATTTAGAAAATTAACCTTAATATTGTAAGTTCATGAATATGGCGAATGTCTTTCATATATTGAATTGGAAGTTGATGAATTGATGTTAGGATCTAGTTTGATGGCGAATGCTGAACTTGACCTAATTAAGATAAACATGAATTGCTTTAAGTGTTAAGATCAAATACCTCGAAGTTATTAGTAAAGTAATCCAAACAAGTGTCGTTTTCTAGTGTTTAAGTTTAACAAAATTAATCTGACTCTTCCTGAGTCCACTTGCTCTAGTTTAATACATTAGTTGATAAGCAACGTGACAACTCGGTCACACAAATCCACGTTTAATTACTTGTTTAAATTAGTTGCATTTTGATTACAACTCTCATTTACAAAGTCCATGTGGAACGAACCAGTACTTATTGTAACTATACTATACATGATAAGATATACTTGCCTTAGTGTGTAATAGTTCAGTGTCAGTAATTATTAGTTTATTTTATAACTTGTTTTCACACATCAAGTTTTTGGCGCCGCTGCCGGGGACTTGTGTGAATTTGAGAATTTAATTTAAGTGTAGTTAATTGATCCTTTCTTTGAATTAAAATTCTTAGAAAGTTATTTTTAGTTAAATTGTATTGCGCCGGTGCGTTTGACGGTTTTATTTTCTTTGCTTTTGCAGGTTTACTTAGGTAGTGGATGAGCACTAGGAAGTCTGGTAACGAAATTCTTAGTCCTTTGTCTGATCCAGAGAAAACCACAAAGAAGAAAAGAAAGAAGAAATCAAAGAATAAGCCGACGGAATCAACTTCAAGTCAAACCGAAAGTGGATCAACTTCATCAAAAGTAGTCATTGAGGAAGAAGTTTTTGAAGAAGAACTTGAATCTAGATACGAAGAGGAAGTTGGGTCTGAAGCCGAAGAAGAACAAATGGCTGACGAGAATGATACACCCATGTTTAACCGTACTAGAACTGTTGCTCCTACTCCGGCATCAGCTATTCGGAGACCACCAATCGACAACAATTTTTCACTGAAAGGGAATCATATGCAAATGCTTAGAGATACTCAGTTTGATGGAAGAGTGCGGGCCGATCCGCATAAACATATTGCTGATTTCTTGGAAATTGGAGAGTATTTTAAGTATGGTCCTAATACGGAAGAAGCAGTCAGATTGAGGACTTTCCCAATGTCTTTATGTGGGGAAGCAAAGATTTGGTATCAAGAGTTGAAACCAAATACTATCCAGACTTGGAATCAAATGAGGGAGGCTTTTGTTAGCCGATATTTTCCACCAGCTTTAGCAGAAAGGTTATTAAATGAGATTCGGGGATTCAAGCAAGCTGAAGGTGAAACGTTAGTGGAAGCATGGTTGAGAATGAAAGATTTGTTGAGAAATTGCCACGGACATGGTTTGTCAAAAGCCGAAATCATAGAACTCTTCTATAATGGTCTTGATATTACATCAGCTGCTGTACTTGATTCTGCTGGAGGAGGGTTGTTCATGTACAAAACTCCAAATGAAGCTTGGAAGATTATGGAGGACAAAGTTTTGCAAAGTCTAAATTGGGCAAAAGATAGTAGAAAACCAGCCCGAAAGACCGTTGCTTTTGCTGAAGGAAGTGGAAGTGGCTCCAAGGATTCTGAAATGATGAAAGAACTGAAAGCTATGTCTACAAAGTTTGATAATCAGTTCAAGGCTCTCAAGGGAGAGATAAAGGAGCTTCGTGAAGGATGTGGTAACTGTGGTGGAGATCATGCAACAAATGAATGTGATAGTGATGATCAACCTATGAGGATGGCGGATGAAGATGTTAATTACATGCAACAAAGTAATTACCAAGGTGGAAATAATTATCAAAGAAGCGGTTATCAGAACCGGAATTCAGGAAATTGTCAAGGTAATTATCAAGGAAATAGATATTCTCGACAGGGTCAGTACTATTACAATCAATTCCAAAGAGATAATGTTCCACCATCAACACCACCACCTGTTCAACAACAAGCAACATCCGAATCTGCTTTAGAGAAGATGATGAAGGAGTTCATTTCTAAACAGGATGTTTCGACTGAGAGATTGAAAACCCAAATGACGAATTTGAGGTTAAGTGTGGATCAAAATCAGAAAAATCAGCAAGCCTCAATTCAGGATTTGGAGAGGAAAATGGATAGACTTTCTGAAGGCCAAAGTAGTAGACCACCCGGTGGTTTACCGAGCAACACCCAACCGAACCCGAGGCCATCACCTTCTAATAGTGGACCAAAGCCATATCAGCCACCACCGGCCCGAAATGAGCATGCAAATGCTATTACCACTCGTAGTGGGAAGGAGCTACCACCACCTCCGGTAAAAAGGGCAAAGATCTCTAATTCTGTTTTGCAGGACAATGATGAAATAGAAGTTAACGATGAAGAAGAAGAGACTGTACAACCCACTTCTGTTTCGGTTTCACCAACACCTCCGGTTACTCAACCGGTAGTGAAGGCTTACAAACCGAAAATTCCATATCCTCAACGTTTGAGAAAGGAAAAGATTGCTGCTCAGTATGGAAAGTTTGTTGATATGATCAAGAGCATAAGGATCAATGTACCGTTGGTGGATATTTTAGCTGGAATGCCGAACTATGCCAAGTTTATCAAAGACTTGGTGAGCAACAAGGAAAAGCTTTCATAGGCATCGGCTACATTTCTGAATGATGAGTGTTCTGCTATCGTTCAAAATCAGATTCCACCTAAATTGGGGGACCCGGGGAGTTTTATTGTTTCATGTACATTAGGAAAGTTTATGACTTGTGATGCCCTAGCTGACTTAGGTGCTAGTATAAACTTGATGCCTTACTCCCTTTATGAAAAATTGTCTTTAGGATCCCTTAAACCCACACGTATGAGCATCCGACTGGCCGATAGATCATTCCAATATCCTGTGGGGATTGCGGAAAATATGTTGATTGATGTTGGACCTTTCACATTCCCTGTTGATTTTGTGATCCTCGAAATGGAGGAAGATAGTAAAGTCCCACTCATTCTAGGACGTCCCTTCTTACATACTGCTGATGCTATTATTCATGTGAAAAATTGGGCCAGGAAAGGATTGCTTTCACGGTTGATAAGGCCATGAAGCATCCTTATTCTACTGACGATACTTGTTTTAGTATTGATGTCATAGATGAGGCTTTGGATGAGGAGTTACAGGGATTACTTGGATTGGATGCTGAAATTGCTGAGTTGTTGGAATCTGTTGATGAGAAAATGACTGAGGAAGAGTTGCTTGAAGCAGTTGAAGTTAAAGAAGATGATGAAGAGCAATTAGCTGAGGAAAGCTTTGAGGAGCTAAAGAGTGAGGATCGGTTGAGGATAAAGACTTCACTGGAGGATCCACCGAGAGACTTGGAGTTTAAACAACTTCCAAGTCATTTGGAGTATGCATTTCTGGAAGAGGAAAATCTTTTACCGGTTGTAATTTCCTCTAAACTTATTAATTCTGAAAAATGCATGTTACTTGATGTTTTGAGAGCTCATAAGGGCGCCTTCGCTTGGCGTACTTCCGACATACCTGGGATAAGCCCATCCTTTTGTAAACACAAAATAAATCTTTTAGATGAGGCAAAACCCGTTGTTCAAAGACAACGGAGGCTTAACCCAAATATGAAGGATGTTGTCAAAAAGGAGGTAGTTAAATTACTCGATGCGGGTATTATTTACCCCATTTCTGATAGCCCTTGGGTGAGCCCTGTCCATTGTGTGCCCAAAAAGGGTGGTATGACTGTTGTGAAAAATGATCAGAACGAATTAGTTCCAACTAGGACAGTCACGGGTTGGCGTGTTTGTATTGACTATAGAAGACTTAATGATGCTACCCGGAAAGACCATTTCCCTTTACCTTTCATTGACCAAATGTTGGAGAGACTAGCCGGAAACGAATTCTTTTGTTTTCTTGACGGGTTTTCGGGATATTTCCAAATCCCCATAGACCCTAAAGATCAAGAGAAAACGACTTTTACTTGTCCCTTTGGTACGTATGCATATAGGAGAATGCCATTTGGGCTTTGTAATGCCTCAGCCACCTTTCAAAGGTGTATGATCGCTATCTTTCAGGACATGATTGAGACTTCCATGGAGGTTTTCATGGACGATTTTTCTGTTTTTGGTAATTCGTTTGAATCATGTTTGTCTAACTTAGACAAGATGCTTGAAAGATGCGAGAAGGCACATTTAGTTCTTAATTGGGAAAAGTGTCATTTCATGGTTAAGGAAGGAATTGTTTTGGGGCACAAGGTGTCAAGTGTGGGAATCGAGGTTGACAAGGCAAAGATTGATGTCATTGCCAAGTTACCTCCACCCGCAAATGTAAAAGGAGTTAGAAGCTTTTTGGGTCATGCGGGTTTTTATCGTAGGTTTATCAAAGACTTTTCTAAGATCACTAGACCTATGACCAAATTGCTTGAGAAATATGTTACTTTTGTGTTTGATGCTGAATGTGTGAAAGCTTTTGAGACTTTAAAGGATAGGTTGACCAATGCACCCATTATGGTTTCACCAGACTGGTCTAAACCATTTGAATTGATGTGCGATGCGAGTGACTATGCCTTAGGTGCAGTTTTAGGACAACGTGAGGAAAATCATTTTAGGCCAATTTACTTTGCGAGTAAAACACTAAATGGAGCTCAACAGAATTATACAACAACTGAAAAAGAGTTACTTGCGGTTGTGTTTGCTTTCGATAAGTTTAGGCCTTATCTTGTATTGTCCAAAACTGTTGTATTCACCGACCATTCAGCCCTAAAGTACTTGTTTTCCAAACAAGATGCTAAACCTAGACTCATTCGTTGGATTCTTCTTTTGCAAGAGTTTGACATTGAGATCAAGGACAAAAAGGGGGCTGAAAATCTTGCCGCCGATCACTTGTCAAGGTTGGAACATCCAAACCTAGACAAGTTAGGCGATACTGACATTAATGATTGCTTTCCGGAGGAGTTTCTTTTGCAGGTAGATGATGAAGCTGAAAATGGGGAAGAAACACCATGGTATGCTGATTTTGCAAATTATTTGGTTGGAGGTGTTTTGAGAAAAGGCATGACCCATCAACAAAAAGGGAAATTCTTTGCTGATTTGAAATATTATTATTGGGAAGACCCGTATTTGTTTAGGGTGTGTGCTGATGGAATGATAAGGAGATGTATATCTGGAGGAGAAACGAGAAGAATTTTGGATGAGTGCCACCATGGACCAACCGGTGGGCACTATGGGCCGTCGGTTACAGCTAAGAAAGTCTATGATGCTGGATTTTATTGGCCTACGATCTTTAAAGAGGCACAAACTCTATGCCAAACTTGTGATTCATGTCAAAGGGTTGGCAACATCTCAAAAAGAGATGAGATGCCTCAAACGAGTATTCAAGTTTGCGAGGTGTTTGACATTTGGGGCATAGATTTCATGGGTCCATTTCCAAAATCAAATAAGTGTGAATACATCTTGGTAGCTGTGGATTATGTGTCAAAATGGGCAGAAGCAAAGGCCGTTTCAAAGAATGATGCCCGAGTAGTGATTGATTTCTTAAAGAGTTTGTTTTGCCGATTCGGTGTTCCTAAAGCCTTAATAAGTGATCGTGGAAGTCACTTTGCGAACCAGCAACTCGAGAAAGTAATGAAGAAGTATGAGGTTCAACATCGGTTTTCTACCTCTTACCACCCACAAACTAGTGGTCAGGTGGAGAATACCAATAGAGCTTTAAAGAGAATTCTCGAGAAAACAGTCAAAGATAACCGCGCTATTTGGTCGAAGAAATTGGATGATGCTTTGTGGGCGTTTAGAACCGCTTACAAGACACCGATTGGTACCACACCTTACAGGTTACTATATGGCAAAACATGCCATTTGCCGGTTGAAGTGGAGCATAAGGCTTATTGGTCTCTGAAGAATTGTAACACTGATTTGGTTGAAGCCGGTGAAATAGAATGCTTCAATTACATGAGTTAGACGAATTGAGGTTGCAGGCTTATGAGAACTCCAAGTTGTACAAGGAAAGAACCAAGGCATTGCATGATAAGAAGCTCAAGATGAGGAAAGAATTCAGAGCTGGGGATAAAGTGTTGCTATTTCAATCTCGGTTTAAGTTAAAACAACCAAAACTAAAACCGAGGTGGACCGGTCCATACATAGTGAAACACGGATATCCTTCAGGTTATGTGGAATTGTTGAAATCAGATGGCGGATCGTTCATTGTAAATGGTCACAGGTTGAAATTGTATCACGAGGAGGATGCTGATTGCGAGTGGGAGACACTTGCCATTTACCCCAAGGACAAGTGAATTCGGGGTCGAGTCTATTGCTTTGGACTCGTAAATAAACTAAGCACGGAAGGGTACATCATTTATTTATTTTTTTTTTTTATATATATCTATTTATATATATTAATTATTATTATTATTGTTGTTGTTGTTAAAAAAAAAAAAAAAATCCGGTTAAAAGCTTAGAAACGCGATCCAGGCAATCCATCAGGATCGCGTTCACCTTTGGTTTTTGGTTACAGAATTTTTTCAAGTAGATTAACGCGATCCAGGTATGTTTTCGGGATCGCGTTCACTAGTGCATTTTGGTAACAGAAATTTTTCCCTTTAAGCAACGCGATCCGGATAAGCTTATTAGGATCGCGTTTGATAGTGGATTATTCAAGCTGGGCGATTTCAACTGATGAACGCGATCCGGGTTAGTTGTCAGGATCGCGTTCGAAATTTTTTTTACCGATTCCAGGGTTTTATAACACGGGTCTCGGTTAAATTAAACCCACCAACCTTTCTTTTTGCTCTCCCAAAGAAACCAAAGAAACCCTAATTCGATTTCATCATCAAAGTACCAAGCTTTCTTTTAATTTCTTCTTCAAATCTCTAATGGCAAACTTACTTAAGGTATTATCAACACCCACATCATGTTTAATTCATATTTTTTTGGGGATTTCTTCACAAATTCGGATTTCCATAAAATAAGTGTGGGGATCTTACAATTACTTGTCTTTCTTGATGATTCATGCTTATTTGATGTTCTTAACTTGTAGTATCCATGAATTATGGTGTTACTCGTTGGATGTGATGATTCATAAATTAGGGTTTATGCTAGATAATGAGAATCCGAATTTGGGAAGTTGTTGATGGTATTTTTGTATTGTTTTCATGAAATCCTAGTATGTTATATGTTTTATTGCTCATTAGTAGATTAATTTCATTTTTGAGTAGTTTGAGAAATTAGGGTTCATGAGATTTTGGGGAAGAAGATGAAGTTGACTTTCTGGGTCAACGTTTGTGTAACACCTGCATAATTAGGATAATTAATTATGCCTAATTGTTTGTAACTAGTTGTAATTAGTATGTAATAGGACTAATTACAGGCTCTATTTGTATATATATATAAGGTGATTTATATATATATGTGTGTACTTACGCGATTTGGATAAATCGTGCGAATTAACCGGACGGAGTCCGACACAGTTTACTTGGACGTTGGTGACAGAAATTTACTTAAATAATGAGAGCGTATTTTGTTATATAAAATACACAACCGAACGAGCATTATTTATATATTATCGCGACGACATTTTAACTAACGCAACAAAACGTAATAAACGCGACTTAATAATTTAAATATCTCGACAAATGTTTTTATTATTATTAATTTCAAGGTATTTTATTTAAATACTCCAGTTACATTTTAAAACATAACTATTTGGTTAAATACTAAAAACGAACGATTAAACGATTAGGACACGGAGTAAACACTGGGTTTTGAGGAGTGTTTTTCCCTCCTTCCCTTTTGGGATCAGCCAACACCCCACCACCTCTCAATCTTCTTCTTTCATTTTCACTTATACAAAACACACACACACATTCTAAACTCTCTCCACCCATTTCGGAATCACCACCAAGATTCACATTTTCGGAATCACCACCAAGAGAGGAACAAGATTTACAAAGGCAACATACTCGTTTTCTTCCTTTTTCGGCCTCGATTTGCAATTGTAAGGATTTCTCTACAAACTTAGATTTACTCATTTTGAGGTATTATTTTGATGTAATATGGTGTACACAACATAGATATAACTTAATACATGAAGAATACACGATTTTATAGCTCAAAAATGGGTTAGATTTGCGTTTTTGGTCCGAAATTCTTGAAACCCGAAAGTTTCTGGGCTGGTGTTCATCAATGCGACACAAGCCTTGTGTCGCATACTATGTCGCATAAACCATGTTGTGTCGTATTTTATGTCGTACTCTGTGTCGTACCTTTGTGTCGTAAACATTATACGACACAACCCTTATGTCGCTATTGATTTAGCATCGCAAGCTTTTGCGACACAATCACTGTGTCGCAGGGCTCTTGTGTCGCATTCCTATGCGACACAACCACTGTGTCGCATACCAAACTTTAGTGTCGCAGATTGTGTCGCAAAAACACAGAAAACCAGAATTTTAAAGTCAAAGTTACTGTACAAAAAAGTCAAATTTTACTGTAGCAGTACTGTAGCAATTTACTGTAGCAAAGTCAACATTTTAGAAATTTTGCTACAAACCGTCACCAACGGGCCCAAACATGTTTTTCAACAAACGAACAATTACAAACATACAGACAAACACTGGATATACTAGTTGTGTACAACTAAACGAAACGTCTCGTGAGACGCATACTTACATAACTTCATATGATTAGGCATTTGAAGGTTACGGGTTCAGAGAACCTACTTGCTTTACTTACTACTTGCTAATTGCAACTGATTACTACAAGACTCAGGTGAGTCTTACGGCCCCACTTTTACTGTTTTATCTTATTGGGGGAGATACATGCTACTGATTTTTCCTGAACACAAGTACTAAACTGATTTCTATACCAAACGGAATTGCATGAGTTAATTACTATTTACAGAAGTCTCTCCATCATATATCGTTAGTTATGGACTTAAGCGCGAACAGTAGTTAATGGATCCATTAGGGAAATGACCCTCCCCACCCGGGGCAGTAGCGCTGCCACGTACCGATTTACACGTATAAACGGGTGACAACTTATTCGTTACTGATGCTTGCTCAACTACGAGCATGTCACGGGAGCAAACTTATTACTTACGGGTTAAGCTTCGATTATGAGCCTCATGGCAATGGTATAAACTTACTTATTTACATTTGCTGGACTGCAAATACTGATTTTACGATTGCTGGATTGCAATGGCTGATTTTTACGCCTACGGGCATTACTAATGAAATCTCGTGTTCAAAGCCGATATTACTTACAAACCTGTGAGATTCACCAACCTTTTGGTTGACACTTTTTAGCATGTTTTCTCAGGTACCCGGATGGAGTAGGATTACTCCAGGATTTTAGCTAGAGTCGCATGATTTCAACACAACTGCATTAACGGAGATTCTTAGCATTATCTTTTGTACATTACGATTATGTAATAGAATCTCCCGCTATACGCGTGGACTCTAGGGGAAACTACATTTTGTATACGAAAACACTAAGTTTTCAAACATTATATCTATGGAATGTAACTAATTTACAAACGTTGCATATAGATGTCGTTTGCTTTATCTTTGTGCTGTGATATTTGATTAGTAACACCCCAAACTATGCTTCCGCAAAACAGTGAATTTCGGGGGTGTTACAGATTGGTACCAGAGCCTAAGGTTATAGTGAACTAGGTTGCATTTAGTGGGCCTAGACTATGACCGTTAGACAGTATTCTCTTATTAGACATGACTGATTCAGGAATTACAGCATACGACTTTAATTTAACATAGCCTGATCAACTATGTACAATTAAGGAAAGATGATGTGAGGTCTGAAATGGTTATGTTGAACAGGAATGCGTTAGTTGACTCTGACCACGAGAGAACCGGACCATTACTTGATACGTGCTAGACACTAGGCTGGATATTATATACTTATATATATTAGCCTCGTCTTACTTACACTCTGCCACAGGAATGGCAAACACACCACCCAATCCGTCACTCTCTCACTCACGTGGGTCACGAAACCCACGAGTAGCCAGGAGGAACACAAGGTCATCTCGAACCAGCCCCTATCCTGTTCATAACTCTCAGAACTCGGCACACCTCACGATGCCAGTGTTGGCTACCCAACTTCACCGTCAGGAGCAAAGGCTCGAACATCTCGAACGGGAACAACTTCGAATGACCTACCTGCTTCGCCAGGCACTTGATCACATATCCCAACTCCAGCGAGAACAAGAGGATACCAAGCTCTCTGTAAGCATAATTCAGGACCCAATGACCGCCGAATTAGGTGCGGATGAACTTGTAAGAAACCGACTAGAGGAATGTGAACAACGTTCACAGGAGACTGAGGATCACTCTCGTGTACTAGCACAACGACTGGCCTTAGTTGAAGACAATGCCAGGCAAACCAACAGGCTGGCAGAAACCGTGGACCGCCTTGTCGCGCTGATGGAACAGATTAATCTATCTCGTAATCTAATGACTATCTAGCGCCACTCTATAAACTAGTCGGATGTAACAATTCCCGACACCTTTTGTAATATCTCTGTAGGATGTAACCTTTGAACTCGCATTATCCATCAAATATTCCTTGATATTTCAACTCATAATAATTGTCATTTTTCCATGTTGATGTTATGTATTACTGCTTTTATACATGTACATCTGTGACAATTACAAGTTCCTACAAAATCTCATGTATCTTCATTTCTTTTATTGAAGAATCATGCCGCCAAAGACAAGACCATACACCGATGCCCAGATTACCTCCCTTATAACCCAGGCTGTTACTGAAGCCTTGGCTCGGAATACTCCACCAAATTCCACGAGGAACAGCGATGCCGCTGAAACCCTTACTGCTAAACCTTGTTCATACAAAGACTTTCAGAACTGCAAACCTCTAAACTTTGCAGGTACTGAGGGAGCTATCGGTCTAGTACGCTGGATCGAGAAAGTCGAATCCGTATTTCTGATCTGCAACTGTGCGGATGGAGACAAAGTTAAGTTCTCCGTTAGTACTTTTACTGACACCGCACTCACCTGGTGGAACACCTATGCCCAGACTGTGGGTATTGCTAATGCTTACAAACTCCCGTGGGAGGAGTTGAAGGAAATGTTGAGGGGCGAGTACTGCCCCAGGGATGAATTGAAACAGCTGGAAATGGAATTCTGGAACCACAGGATGCAGGGTGATGACATCACCGGTTATACCAACCGTTTCCACCAACTGGCACTTCTGTGCCCAACCATGGTCGATCCTGAGTACAAGAGGATCGAGAAATTCGTTGATGGACTTCCCGAGAGACTACAGGACCTGGTGACTTCATCCAAACCGGGTACTATTCAGAGCGCCATCCGTATGGCCCATGAACTAACGGCAAATTCTGTCCGCCGTGGCACAACTTCAACCCCATCTGCAAACAACAAACGCAAGTGGGAAGGTAACCCCAACTCATCCAACCAAACCTCCAACAAAAAGCCTGAGTACATTAAGGCTTATTCATCGGGGACTTCGGAAAAGAAAGGGTACAGCGGGAACAAGCCCTACTGTTCCAAATGCAGCCGCCATCATGACGGTTCTTGCCCTTGCTCCAACTGCAAACGGTTCGGGCATCTAGCCAAGGATTGCCGAACCAACATTTCTACCCCCAACACTAATGCACCAAAGGCATGCTTTGGGTGCGGAAATACAGGGCATTTCAAGAAAGATTGCCCAAAGCTGAAAAACAACAACAACCCTGCTCGCGGTAGAGCATTCGTTATCAAGGCTGGGGAAGCCAGACAAGACCCGAATGTCGTGACGGGTACGTTCCTTCTCAACGACCTTACTGCTTCTGTATTATTTGATACCGGTGCCGATAGAAGCTTCATTTCTGAGAAATTTAGCCCTTTACTTGACATAACTCCCACTGCCTTAGATGCTAAATACATTGTAGAATTAGCTAACGGCAAACTGATTGAGACTGATAGCATCATACACAACTGTACACTTAACCTCACGAACGAAACGTTTTCCATTGATTTAATCCCTGTCGAGATCGGCAGCTTCGATATTATTGTCGGTATGGATTGGTTATCCAAGCACCGAGCTGAAATCATCTGTCATGACAAACTCGTTCGCATACCTCTTGTCTCCGGTGGAACCTTAGTCCTACAAGGGGAGACCGGTAGACGGAATCTGAATATTGTATCCTGTCTGAAAACGAGAAAGTATCTACGAAAAGGGTATCAAGCCATCCTCGCACATGTAACGGAGAAGAAGTCGGAGGAGAAGCGACTTGAGGATGTTCCGATCGTGCGGGATTTCCCGGAAGTCTTTCCTGAAGACTTGCCCGGACTCCCGCCACCTAGACAAGTTGAATTTCAAATCGAACTTGTGCCTGGAGCTGCACCCGTGGCACGAGCCCCTTACCGTTTAGCACCATCCGAAATGCAGGAGTTGTCTAACCAACTACAGGAACTCCTGGACAGAGGATTCATTCGACCAAGTTCCTCGCCTTGGGGAGCTCCAGTCTTATTCGTGAAAAAGAAAGATGGATCTTTCCGCATGTGTATCGATTACCGAGAGCTGAATAAGCTAACCATAAAGAATCGGTACCCACTTCCTAGAATCGATGACCTGTTTGACCAACTCCAGGGATCGAGTGTTTACTGAAAGATTGATCTACGGTCGGGTTATCATCAACTCCGAGTCCGTGACAATGATATCCCAAAGACAGCTTTCCGAACTCGTTATGGGCATTACGAATTCCAAGTGATGCCATTCGGGTTGACCAACGCACCGGCCGTATTCATGGACCTTATGAATCGGGTGTGCAAACCATATCTTGACAAATTCGTCATTGTGTTCATCGATGATATCCTGATTTACTCTCGCAACGAGCAGGAACATGCTCAACATCTGAAAACCATTCTTGGACTTCTTAAACACGAAGAGTTATATGCCAAATTCTCTAAGTGTGAGTTCTGGATTCGAACTGTTCAATTCCTCGGGCACGTGATTGACAGCCAAGGAATTCATGTTGACCCCGCCAAGATTGAAGCAATCAAGGGCTGGGAGTCACCGACCACTCCAACCGAAGTGAGACAATTCTTAGGTCTTGCTGGTTATTACCGCCGATTCATCGAAAACTTTTCAAGAATAGCTGTTCCCCTAACCACACTGACTCAGAAAGATAAGAAGTTCGATTGGACTGATAAACAAGAGTCAGCTTTCCAACTATTGAAAAACAAACTTTGCAGTGCACCGATCTTGTCCTTACCCGAGGGCACCGACGATTTCGTAGTTTACTGCGACGCCTCACACCAAGGACTTGGTTGTGTGTTGATGCAACGGGAAAAAGTCATTGCCTATGCCTCACGACAACTAAAAATCCACGAGAAAAACTATACGACCCACGACCTCGAGTTAGGTGCTGTGGTCTTCGCATTAAAAATCTGGAGACATTATCTCTACGGTACGAAAAGCACTATCTTCACTGATCACAAAAGTCTCCAACACATATTTGATCAGAAGGATCTAAACATGAGGCAACGTCGCTGGGTTGAGTTACTTAGTGACTACGACTGCGAGATCAAATACCATCCGGGCAAAGCTAACGTAGTTGCCGATGCCTTAAGCCGAAAAGAACGAGTGAAACCCCTTCGAGTCCGAGCACTTTCTATGACAATTCTTAACGAGCTCCCTGCTCAAATCCTTACCGCTCAACTTGAAGCACTCAACGATGAAAACTTGAAAAATGAAGCCTTGCGAGGCTTGGATAAACAATTCGAAATCAAACCCGATGGAACTCGATATTTCTCTAACCGGGTGTGGTTACCCAAATTCGGAAACTTGCGAGATTTGGTGATGGCTGAAGCTCACAAATCTCGATACTCTATACATCCTGGTTCTGATAAGATGTATCATGACGTCAAAGGGTTGTATTGGTGGCCTAACATGAAAGCTGACATTGCCTTGTACGTCAGTAAATGCCTAACCTGTTCCAAAGTCAAGGCCGAACACCAAAGACCCTCGGGGTTGCTCCAACAACCTGAAATTCCTCAATGGAAATGGGAACAGATTTCCATGGACTTCATCACCAAACTACCGAAAACTCCGAGTGGTTGCGATACCATTTGGGTGATCGTGGACCGTCTCACGAAATCTGCTCATTTTCTGGCCATCAAGGAAACCGACAAGATGGAGCGTCTGACTCGCATCTATGTCAAAGAAATCATCTCGCGACACGGTGTACCTATCTCGATCATCTCGGATAGGGACAGCCGTTTTACTTCTAACTTTTGGCAATCGCTACAAAAATCTCTTGGTACTCGTCTGGATATGAGTACTGCTTATCACCCGCAAACCGATGGCCAAAGCGAGCAAACTATTCAAACACTGGAGGATATGCTACGAGCCTGCGTAGTTGACTTCGGTACTTCTTGGGAAAATCACTTACCGTTGTGCGAGTTTTCGTACAACAACAGTTACCATACCAGCATAAAGGCTGCACCCTTCGAGGCACTTTACGGACGTAAGTGCCGATCACCTATCTGTTGGACTGAGTTAGGAGATTCCCAACTCACGGGTCCAGAAATCATTCAGGAAACTACTGAGAAAATCATCGGTATCCAAAACCGGCTGAAAGCCGCACGTGATCGTCAGAAAAGCTATGCTGACGTGAGACGCAAACACCTTGAGTTCCAGGTAGGGGACAAGGTACTTCTCAAAGTGGCACCGTTGAAGGGTGTCATTCGATTCGGAAAGCGAGGCAAACTAAATCCTAGATACATCGGACCATTCGAAATCCTGGAAAGGATTGGTCCAGTGGCATACCGCCTGCAACTTCCTGCTGAACTTAGCAGCGTACACAACACATTCCACATTTCTAACTTGAAGAAATGTCTGTCTGACGAGACACTGATTATACCGCTCGACGAAATCCAAATCGATGATAAACTTCATTTTGTCGAGGAACCTATGGAAATCATGGACCGTGAGGTCAAACGATTGAAACAGAGTCGTATTCCCATCGTAAAGGTCAGGTGGAATTCTAGGCGCGGCCCTGAGTTCACCTGGGAACGGGAAGACCAAATGCGACAGAAATACCCACATCTCTTCCCAGATAACGCACCGTCCGTGCACTCAAGCTAATTTCGGGACGAAATTTCTTTAACAAGGGGAGAATGTAACACCTGCATAATTAGGATAATTAATTATGCCTAATTATTTGTAACTAGTTGTAATTAGTATGTAATAGGACTAATTACAGGCTCTATTTGTATATATATATAAGGTGATTTATATATATATGTGTGTACTTACGCGATTTGGATAAATCGTGCGAATTAACCGGACGGAGTCCGACACAGTTTACTTGGACGTTGGTGACAGAAATTTACTTAAATAATGAGAGCGTATTTTGTTATATAAAATACACAACCGAACGAGCATTATTTATATATTATCGCGACGACATTTTAACTAACGCAACAAAACGTAATAAACGCGACTTAATAATTTAAATATCTCGACAAATGTTTTTATTATTATTAATTTCAAGGTATTTTATTTAAATACTCCAGTTACATTTTAAAACATAACTATTTGGTTAAATACTAAAAACGAACGATTAAACGATTAGGACACGGAGTAAACACTGGGTTTTGAGGAGTGTTTTTCCCTCCTTCCCTTTTGGGATCAGCCAACACCCCACCACCTCTCAATCTTCTTCTTTCATTTTCACTTATACAAAACACACACACACATTCTAAACTCTCTCCACCCATTTCTTACAAATTTTCGGAATCATCAAAGCAACCCACAAGATTCACATTTTCGGAATCACCACCAAGAGAGGAACAAGATTTACAAAGGCAACATACTCGTTTTCTTCCTTTTTCGGCCTCGATTTGCAATTGTAAGGATTTCTCTACAAACTTAGATTTACTCATTTTGAGGTATTATTTTGATGTAATATGGTGTACACAACATAGATATAACTTAATACATGAAGAATACACGATTTTATAGCTCAAAAATGGGTTCGATTTGCGTTTTTGGTCCGAAATTCTTGAAACCCGAAAGTTTCTGGGCTGGTGTTCATCAATGCGACACAAGCCTTGTGTCGCATACTATGTCGCATAAACCATGTTGTGTCGTATTTTATGTCGTACTCTGTGTCGTACCTTTGTGTCGTAAACATTATACGACACAACCCTTATGTCGCTATTGATTTAGCATCGCAAGCTTTTGCGACACAATCACTGTGTCGCAGGGCTCTTGTGTCGCATTCCTATGCGACACAACCACTGTGTCGCATACCAAACTTTAGTGTCGCAGATTGTGTCGCAAAAACACAGAAAACCAGAATTTTAAAGTCAAAGTTACTGTACAAAAAAGTCAAATTTTACTGTAGCAGTAATGTAGCAATTTACTGTAGCAAAGTCAACATTTTAGAAATTTTGCTACAAACCGTCACCAACGGGCCCAAACATGTTTTTCAACAAACGAACAATTACAAACATACGGACAAACACTGGATATACTAGTTGTGTACAACTAAACGAAACGTCTCGTGAGACGCATACTTACATAACTTCATATGATTAGGCATTTGAAGGTTACGGGTTCAGAGAACCTACTTGCTTTACTTACTACTTGCTAATTGCAACTGATTACTACAAGACTCAGGTGAGTCTTACGGCCCCACTTTTACTGTTTTATCTTATTGGGGGAGATACATGCTACTGATTTTTCCTGAACACAAGTACTAAACTGATTTCTATACCAAACGGAATTGCATGAGTTAATTACTATTTACAGAAGTCTCTCCATCATATATCGTTAGTTATAGACTTAAGCGCGAACAGTAGTTAATGGATCCATTAGGGAAATGACCCTCCCCACCCGGGGCAGTAGCGCTGCCACGTACCGATTTACACGTATAAACGGGTGACAACTTATTCGTTACTGATGCTTGCTCAACTACGAGCATGTCACGGGAGCAAACTTATTACTTACGGGTTAAGCTTCGATTATGAGCCTCATGGCAACGGTATAAACTTACTTATTTACATTTGCTGGACTGCAAATACTGATTTTACGATTGCTGGATTGCAATGGCTGATTTTTACGCCTACGGGCATTACTAATGAAATCTCGTGTTCAAAGCCGATATTACTTACAAACCTGTGAGATTCACCAACCTTTTGGTTGACACTTTTTAGCATGTTTTCTCAGGTACCCAGATGGAGTAGGATTACTCCAGGATTTTAGCTAGAGTCGCATGATTTCAACACAACTGCATTAACGGAGATTCTTAGCATTATCTTTTGTACATTACGATTATGTAATAGAATCTCCCGCTATACGCGTGGACTCTAGGGGAAACTACATTTTGTATACGAAAACACTAAGTTTTCAAACATTATATCTATGGAATGTAACTAATTTACAAACGTTGCATATAGATGTCGTTTGCTTTATCTTTGTGCTGTGATATTTGATTAGTAACACCCCAAACTATGCTTCCGCAAAACAGTGAATTTCGGGGGTGTTACAGTTTGACTTTGCTTTCATTGACTTTTGATTGTAATGCATTACTTGTTATCATTGTGTGATTATTATGCGATTTTCAAGTATATGTTTGATATTAGAGTTATGAAACTTGTGAACTTGGTTTAGTTGATGAAGATGAAGGTGTATTATTTGAAATTCATGTAATCTTGATTGTAAGACTTGTTTGGCTTTGAATTGTGATGTCCATTGCCATGACTTTGTTTGATATTAGATTACATGTTATGTTTGAGTGGTTTGAGTGTTCCATAAAATGGTTAAGAGTGTGTATAGGCATTTTGGTTACTAGTTGTGTAACAAATGTTATGCTCAACTATGTTCAATGTTCAGTTTTGGTTGGCCTATATGCTTTGGTTGTTAGGGGATATAGTTTAGACATTAATCGCTCATTTTGTGACTCGATGACTAATTGCGGTTTATGCTAACGCTAACTTTCCTGGCAACATATTTTGTGTTGGTATTTGATGTTTCAGAGAATGCGAAGTAAAGGCAAAGAACAAGAATCTAGTTCTAAAGGAAAAGGGAAAGCACAGACTTTATCGTTAGGATATCTTTTGGATCCGGAGAGATTACACCCAAATTTGCAGTTTACAAAGAAAAATTGTGGGGGTAAATTTGCGACGTACAATGATAATTTGTTGGCTTTAAGAGAAAAAGACATTGTGCATCCTAGAGTGATAAATTGGCAACCATTGGAAGAGGCGGGTCTAGCAAGGTCTTTGAGACACACCCTCACTCAATCGGTTAAATGCAAATGGACAGGTAATACTTATGATGTCCAAGATTGGGAAAGATTGTTTGCTATTCAAGAGCCAATTTATGCAGAATTGTGTTTAGAGTTCTTCTCAACGGTGGTAATACATAGGATAAAAACTGTGAAAGATCCATTGTTGTCGTTCCGATTAGGGGGTGTAGACCGGGAAATGAGTTTGATGGATGTTGCCGAGTGTTTGGATATATATGATGCCGATGTGATGGAAGCACCCTATTTTGAGGATTACATTTTTTTGGGTGAATGGTTGGATGAAACAGCTGTACCATTGGAAACTATGTGGCGTGAATTAAGTGACGCCCCATACGATTCGTCGGGGAACAACGCGTCTAGCAATCTCAGAGATGTGGAGCATCGCTTAATCCAAAAATTTATTGCCCATTCTATTGCTTGTAGAGGGAAGAATACAGAGAAGGTAACAGCTCAAGATATGTGGTACTTGACCAGAATCAAAAGAAGAATTCGGGTTTCTATACCATATTGTGTTGCAGAATTTCTGGCAACTTATGGGAAGGGAAGAAAGGATTCTTCCAAAATTGCTGGAGGCCATTATGTGACCTTAATTGCTAAACACTTTGAGGTGAGATTGGTGGCAAAGAAAAACCCTTTGACTGTAGTGGAAGATAATTCGCTGCCTTTATCCATTGAGATGTTTTCAGCTGCTAAGGCCGTTTCACAAGAAAAGAAAAAGTTCATCCCTTGGAGGCCGACTAAGAAGAGTCTTCGAGATGGTACATCATCACAACCACCATAGCCAACAAGGGAACAAGTTGTTCAGGATCACCATATGGAGGATGTTCGTCAACCGGAAATGGTTCAACAATGCCCAGACGCACCTGGGTGGTTTCAAGGGTTTAACACCAGATTTGAAAACTTCAGGATTCAACAGGAGGAATTTCGGGAGGAGTCGAGGTATGAGTGGGGTGTGCAAAGATTCTTCAATGATTGGCAAAGGCACAATACTCAGCGTATCTACTCCGATGAAGAAGATATTACCCCAACCCCATATTACCAATTCCCGAGGTGGGGACAACCTGGAGCTAGGAACCCCGTTCCTGATTATGATAGGCAGGCTGCTTTGGAGGCACTTGAGAGGCACCAACGAGGAGAGGTGGAGGAGCATACACAGCAGGGTTCATCCGGACATTGGCTTTTTGGGGATTAAATTCCATTTGAATCGTATTGTGGTGGTGTTTGAACAATTTAGTTGTGTTTTGAACTAATTTTTATTTCTTTATGTGTGCTTAAGACTTCTTATTTAAGTATCTAGGATTTTTGGCATAAACTTCTTTATGAGTGGCATTTGGGTACGATTTGTACAATGCCATCTCATCCTACTCAGTTGTATTATAAGTTATGCCTTGTATTTGTTTTTTGTGTGATAGAAGGCCTTGTCGATGTGGAATCAATTGCATATGCTGGCAGTAAGTTCAGCGACACATGAGCATGGCATTTACAACATTTTTCTGCTATTATCCCCCGGGTAGTTTCGTTTCATTTTACTTCCTCATTTGTACTTATTGATTATGTTTGTTTTGTGCATTGAGGGCATTGCACAATTTAAGTGTGGGGAGGTAATTTGCTTGAACTTCATTCTTAGCAAATTGTTGTTCTTGCGTCTTGTTAGGTTTGTTAGAATCTGTTGGGATTCTCAATCGAACTTTACGAATTCTATTAACGGGCCTTTGGGTCACTTAATGGGTCTATTATTGATCTTGAGTCCAATAGATTTTAGCAAATTCTGATAAGAGGTTAGGAATGGCAGTTTGTTGGGATTGTGCTTGTCCTAATATGATTAATTACTTGAAAACATCCTTTATGAAATATCTAGTTAAAGTAATTAAATCTTCCCTCTTGCATAAATTTTAGAGATGTGTCATATGAGCAACCTCATTGGGTGAATTGCATGACTAGCACACTTGTAGCTCCACTATTAAATTGTGAGATATTAGAGCTTTAATTGAGAAAAACACTTATTCTTAGTGTTTACATTGCTATTGCTATGAGTGTACCGGTGATTGTAGTTTGTTCTAGAACTTGCCCTAGTGATGCATTTCGAGGCCGCTGTGAGATCACAATTTGTGATATAGGTGAGATCGTATGATGAGGAGGTATTCTTAGGATTGGAGCTTAATCCTAGCAATTCTGACTTTCTAGCCAATTATCGGGACCGTATGGATCATTTAGATGATTAATACTAATCTCAATAATCGGCCAAGGAATCTTAATTGTTTAGGATCTTATTTTCGTTTAAACCATTTATATCTAGTCCACCCAGGTCGTTAGCACTTACTTTTAGTGCTAAGAAACCCATAGACACTTCCACATACATTCATGATCACTACATTATTCAGCCTATTTTTGTGTAGTCAATTCCCAAATCATTTATTTTCCAAAATGTTGTCTAATTTGAATTTTTAATGGATGTTTATGTAAAATGTGACTTAAATGTTTTAGTAGGGATTCTAATGTTTAATTCTATAATCTGAAGTTGTAATCGATTGAAGTGCTGAATGTTAAAGTTTAAGTAATTGAAGTTGAAAACTTAAAGTTAAGGATTTGTTAATTGTAGTCAACTAAACGGCCTTTGAATTCCTGAACAAGTAGTTCCCGAGGGGTGTTCTACACCTAGCCACTGAAGGTCTTTTTCAGGTCTAGAATGGCTGGTCCGAAAGTTCGCTACACAGGATTCATAGAAAGTCGTAGAATGCAGTTAATAAATCCAATCATAAATGTAAATCAGTGAGAATTGCAAGTTGAGAATTATGAATATAAGTCATACATGAAGAATAATTCTAATTGGTTTAGCATGAGAATCCCAAGTTTTATTACTGTCACAATGAGAATTAATTAGGCAACATTTACTTTACTTTCTCATGGGTTTTGTCTGCTACTTTTCACAAATTGCTTGAGTCTAGCCTACCTATTCCATTCTCACCATACTTTATACCCAACATGGTTAGAATACTTTCTCTGAGATTTCACTTGGTGCTCACGCCAAAGCGGTGGAGATTTGATCCTTTTGCAAGCCTATGGTAACAGTGCATCACGACTTGGCTTAATTGAGTGTTATATTATTCATTCCCTTACCTTGTAGTTTCTAGGTTGAGAGTGAGTGATTGATATACTTATCCTATTGTGAGGTGCTAGGTCGTGCAATTCGGGTTTGACAAATTATCATCTCAAGTTTTGGTAATTATATACATGTGGCTAGCATATTTGCTTAGGTGATTATTGTTAGTTTATTTTGAAAAGCTTGATCTCCATTTTTTGAAAATGCAAGAGGGATGTAATGGTTTATATCTGGTAGAAAATGAATTGCTTGAGGACAAGCTATAACACCCCATATTTTCAAGCCAAAAATTTTTTTTTTTTTTTTTTACCTGGAAGCGTTATCCCATTCAACAAACTTTACATAATACTAATATCAAAGTTTAGTTATTACACATACTATCATTAAATTATTTTGTTACAAACTCATAATCTAGTGGTGTTATTTATACAAACGTTTACGCCAAAACAAAGTAATCAAGAGTGCCCAGCTTGTCAAACATTTCACCCAAAACCTCTCAACCGAGCATAAGCAAACTTAACCTGCAAAAGTGAGGTGGGGGATTAGCACGAAGCTAAGTGAATAACGATTCCAACAATCTAACTTAGCATAAACAATCAACTCACAACAATCAACTAATAATAACAATCAAATTAGAGGATCGGTGGTTCTTGTGGTACCCTCAGCCCGCGGATGGCCCACCAAGAACACTTATAATCCACTGCAGGCCAATACAGAGATTTTACCGATAGTTCAATGCTATCTTTAATCAATATGGACGAATTCACAACGAATGTTCATCAATACCATAAAGATTAACCTATAGCAACTAAACCCAACCGAAATTGACCTCTATCATTCCAACCTATCATGGAATGAGTCACTAGCAATCAATCATTTAATCGCAATCAACTTATCAATAACTCACAATATCAATCTACTTAAAATTGATGTAACTAAATTGTTAACACCAATTTAAACTGTGAGAACCAGTCACTCACCTGTCTCGTTTCAAGCTTCACTCAAAGATCTAATTTTATTGAGTCGTGGTCGGATCTGAAATACAAAAGAATTCCAAGTCAATCCTCACATCACATTATATATAACTTAATATCAACAATCAAACAAGTATAAAGTTATATAAACATATTAAGCAAACAAATATCACATTCTAAGGTTTAAATTAAAATCTCTGCCAGACCAAGGGAATCCGGCCGTATTCCTTGGAATCCGGCCGTATTCAGGTGAATCCGGCCGTATTCCAGTGAATACGCCCGTATTCCCCAGTCATTTTTGCTTCAATTTCAACCAGAACTCAATCTTAGGAATCCGGTTGGGAATACACCCCGGGAATACGCCGTATTCCCTTGAATCCGTCCGGATTAAGGGGAATCCGACCGTATTCCCACGTCTTCCAGACCTGCACATTTACCATTTCCTGCACAACTCAACTACGAACCAAAAATTGCAATTTCACCAAACTCAGTTCTAAACTCATGTTTTTACTAAATTTCGGTCATAACAACATATACTAACATCATATATCAAAGATTCAAACTTCAAATCATCACCAATTCAATCACTCACCTATAACCTAAAAATTCCACTTTCAAACCTAAAACTCAAGAAATTTAACTATTTATTCATATAATCATCACTCAAATCAGTTCATGAAGTTTGAACAATCACAATAGATCATCAATCAATCATATAAACACTAGAACACATCATTTCAACTTAACCTTAATTATAAACTAAATAGCTATCAACAATTACTTACAATTGAAGAACACAAAGAGATGAGGTTGAAGATGATATAACTAAAGATTCAAGCTCCAATTCTTGTTTATTCTTGCAATTGATCACTAGAAATCATGTAAGTGATTTGAGAATGAGTTTGAGAGAGTTTTGAAGAACACCAAAGAAGTTTGGGGAACAAACTTAAGTCGGCCCCTTTGTTTTAAATTAAACCGCCTCACTTACACACAGTGTAATATTATACCCCTTTTTGACCTATTGTCTGGAACCTCGTTTTCAAACGCGAGAAATTTATTTTATTTTACCGTCACCTAATATTATTTAAAACAATTAACATTTCACTAGTCACAATATTTCCTGAAGCTTATTTACCTATAAATTTCACAATCAAACACAAAATACAATTAAATATAAGGAATTACCTGTTTCTTCTAGGCCCAATTTGGGGATGTTACAAATCTTCCCTCCTTAAGAAGATTTCGTCCCCGAAATCTCACTAGACATAAACAAACTAGGATATCTAGTTCTCATACTCTCCTCGGTTTCCCATGTTAAATCGGCACCCAAGCTATGCTTCCATTTAACTAATACCATCGGAATTTCCTTTCTACGAAGCTTGGTCACTTTTCTATCTAAAAGTTCAACAGGTTCCTCTACCAGTTTCTTACTTGGGTCAACTCTAAGATCTTGTAAAGGAAGGATTTGGGATTGATCCTCCACATTGCACTTTCTTAAATAACAGACATTAAACGTATCATGAATACCAGCTAATTCAGGAGGAAGTTCCAAAGAAACCGATTGATCATTAATTACTTGTCGAACTTTGAATGGACCAATATAACGGGGAGCTAACTTTCCACGCTTACCAAATCTAATAACACCCTTCCACGGAGAAACTTTCAAATATACAAGTTCACCTTCAACAAACACAACGGGTCGTCTACGTGGATCAGCATACTGTTTTTGTCTATCTCTAGCTGCTACGTGCAATCTTAACTTTATCAGCTGTAATTTGTACTATATCGGGACCCGCAAATTGTTTTTCTCCTGCTTCTAACCAACATGTTGGAGTTCTACAACGACGACCGTACAACATTTCGTACGGTGGCATACCAATACTAGAATGATAAGAGTTGTTATACGCAAACTCTATCAAAGGTAAGTGTGAATCCCAAGAACCGCCATACTCAAGTACACAAGCTCTTAACATATCCTCTAGAGTTTGAATAGTACGTTCTGACTGCCCATCCGTTTGAGGATGATAAGCTGTACTGAGATTAATTCTGGTACCTAACTCACGTTGCAAACTCTGCCAAAAACCAGAAATAAATCGGGAATCTCTATCGGACACAATAGACAAAGGAATACCATGTCTTACCACAATCTCATTAATATACAAAAGAGATAACCGTGTCAAAGAAGCAGTCTCGTTGGTGGCAAGAAAATGAGCACTTTTAGTTAAACGGTCAACAATGACCCAAATCATATCATTCCCTTTCTGTGTACGAGGCAACTTAGTAACAAAATCCATAGTGATATGCTCCCATTTCCACTCCGGAATATCCAACTGTTTTAACGAACCATAAGGTTTTTGATGTTCTGCTTTTACTTGGGAACATATGTGGCAAGTTTCAACCATTCTAGCAACATCGGTTTTCATCGTTGGCCACCAATATAACGGTTTCAAATCATTATACATTTTCGTACTCCCTGGATGTACTGACAACCTCGATTTGTGTGCCTCAGACAAAATCAAATTCCGAAGTCCCCCAATCAATGGAACCCAAACTCGAGACTGAAAAGTTTTCAACCCCCGAGAATCATCAACCAATAAATCTTTTCTTTTCAACAAAATCTCAGATTTTAAATTCTGATCTAACAACGCTTCTAACTGTGCCACTCTCAACTGAGAAATCAAATCAGAAGATATTTCCAAGTGCATAAAGTAGACTAGATTAGAAGATACCTTTCGACTTAAAGCATCGGCTACTACATTAGCTTTACCTGGATGATATCGGATTTCACAATCATAATCCTTAATCAATTCTAACCAACGGCGCTGTCTCATATTAAGCTCTTTCTGAGAAAACATATACTGGAGACTTTTATGATCTGTACATACAATGCATTTGGTACCGTATAAATAATGTCTCCAGATCTTTAAAGCAAATACCACAGCTGCAAGTTCCAAATCATGCGTAGGATAATTTCTTTCATGAGTTTTGAGCTGACGAGAAGCATACGCAATAACACGATCACGTTGCATTAAAACTGCACCCAACCCAGCATGCGAAGCATCACAATAAACCACAAAACCATCGGAACCATCAGGAAGTGCTAACACTGGAGCTTGACACAACAACTGCTTAAGAGTCTGAAAAGAAGATTCTTGTTTATCACCCCACTGAAACTTAACATCTTTCCTAGTCAATCGAGTCAACGGACCAGCAATCTTAGAAAAATCTTGGATAAATTTCCGATAGTACCCAGCTAAACCAAGGAAACTTTTAATCTCAGAAGGGGATTTAGGAGCATTCCAATTCATAACAGCTTCTACCTTAGAAGGATCTACTTTAACTCCATCATTACAAATGATATGACCAAGAAATTGCACCTCTCGAAGCCAGAATTCACATTTAGAA
This sequence comes from Helichrysum umbraculigerum, assembly GCA_949592205.1. NCBI lineage: Eukaryota > Viridiplantae > Streptophyta > Magnoliopsida > Asterales > Asteraceae > Helichrysum > Helichrysum umbraculigerum. The sequence continues at coordinate 159,060,799 of CATIUR010000004.1, read as the reverse complement.
AATTTAGCATAAAGGTGTTCTCTTTTCAGAATTTCCAGAATCAACCTCAAATGATGTTCATGCTCGGACTCAGACTTAGAATAAATCAATATATCGTCGATAAACACAATTACAAACTTATCTAGAAAAGGTCGACATATTCGATTCATTAAATCCATGAAAATAGCAGGGGCATTAGTCAATCCAAAAGGCATGACTAAAAACTCATAATGTCCGTACCTGGTGCGAAAAGCAGTTTTAGGAACATCTTCCTCACGTACTCGCACCTGGTGATAACCGGATCTCAAATCAATCTTAGAAAAATAAGATGATCCTTGCAATTGGTCAAAGAGTTCATCAATTCTGGGCAAAGGGTATTTATTCTTCACTGTTCTCTTATTAAGTTCCCTATAATCGATACACATACGTAAAGTACCATCTTTCTTTTTCACAAACAATACCGGAGCACCCCACGGGGAAGAACTCGGCCTTATAAACCCTTTATCTAACAATTCCTGAATCTGACCCATCATTTCCCGAATTTCAGCTGGAGCTAATCTATAAGGAGACTTAGCTACTGGAGTCGAACCAGAAATCAAATCAATATGATATTCTACTTCTCTTACAGGGGGCAAACCAGGCAATTCATCAGGGAACACCTCCGGGTATTCAGAAACCACCCATATATCGGAAATGGATTTCTTTTCTAATTTTGTATCAATCGCATAACACAAATAAGAATCACAGCCCTTAGCTAGAGATTTTCTAGCCTTCATCACAGAAATCAACGGAATGTTACCTCTTTCCCGTTCCCCTCGAGCCACGACGTGAGACTCATCAGAGACGGGAATTTTTATAATCTTTCTATGACAGTCAATATTAGCTTTATTTAAGCTCAACCAATCCATACCGATAACCGCATCGAAACTCGGAATTGGCATTAACAGAAATGAAATCAGAAAATCATGACCCTCTATCAGTATACTAGCTCCAGTTACCGATGTGGTAACAGGAACTACCTTACCATCAGCAATTTCAACTTCTAACGGTTTCACAATCAAAGAGGGAATCAATTTCAGTTTATCACAAAATTTCACAGATATAAACGAGCAATTTGCACCAGAATCAAATAATACACGAGCTGGTACAGAATTTATGAGAAATGTACCCGTTATAACGTCTTCAGTAATGACAGCTTCATCCACTGTCATTTGAAAAGCTCGACTAGCAGCTACTGGTGGTACTTTCCTCTTTTGGCCGGAGGATGAGGAACCCTTAGCCATACCCATACTCTGTCTCTTAGCCTCTGTACAATCTCCAGCTCGATGCCCCTCTTTTTGACAATTCCAACACACGCTATTAGGAAACGTACAATCCTTGGCAGCATGTCCAAAAGTTCCACACTTAACACATCTTGAAGTTTGGGGAGTACAAGGACCATTATGTCTAGCCCTACATTTGTTACAGTAATTACTATCCATTGGATTAAACCTTCGATTCTGCTGACCACCTTGCCCCTTTTGTTTACTAGATGAATCTCCTCTTTGTTTCTGCGAATACCTTTCCTTATTCATAACTCTTTTTGCTTGAATATCACCATCTACCGAACGAGCATAATCGTACGCTTGTGAAAGAGAACCAGCTAATCTCACTGAAGTACGATAATCTGGAGGCAAAGTCTTCACAAAATGCTCAATCTGAGTTCTATCAGTCGGAACCCACTGTCTCACAAATCGCAATTTATCAGAAAATTGCTTGATAAGCTCTTCAATCGACATTTGATCCGTCTTCTGTAAATCGAGAAACTCTTGTCTAATACGTGATAAGTTGTACTCTGAACAGAATTGCTTACAAACTTCGGCATGAAAATTTGACCATCTAATCATTTTGATTTGTTCCGATGTCAATGGAGCAGTTACAGCATCCCACCATGACATTGCTTGACCCTTTAACAGCTGAACCGCATATGGTACTTTATCTTTTTCTTCACAATGGCAAACTTCCAATTTTCGCTCCACATCACGTAACCAATCCAAAGTGTCAGTAGGATTAGTACTTCCAGAGAATGAAGAAGGATTGGTGGACATAAAAGTCTTAAGTGAACAACCCACTTTTAACTGCTGAAATGAAGGAATCGCATGTATCTGATAACTAGGAAATCCGGAAGAAGGAAAAGGTACAGTAGCTTGATAACTATAACCTTGTTACTGCTGCTGAGAAACAAAAGGTATAGATACTGGAATCCGCTCAGAAGATACAACAGGAGGAGCAGTAGTTATAACAGGCGGCTGAGTATGAATAGGCTGTCGAGAAGGCCCAGCCCGTTCATTCTGTAATTCCAATACCCGATTCTCTAATCTCATAATGTACTCTTGGTCAGTTTCTGTTTCCACCCCTCTTGGATTAGACATTCCATTGTACTCCTGACTTTCTGGTGGTGCATTGATCTGAGAGGCTTCATTAAGAGTATGGACAGGTTGCTCATTATCCGCCATATCTGAAATCACATCATATCTCAAAATTCGTTAATCATTAGTACTAGCAAACTAATCAAATTTCCTTTCCTAACTAATCCCCATAACATGAAATGTTTGACCAACGGAAATAAGTTTAGGTATAAACATCTAGCATGTTCATTCCCCTAAACTTACGCTCTGATACCAACTTATAACACCCCATATTTTCAAGCCAAAATTTTTTTTTTTTTTTTTTTACCTGGAAGCGTTATCCCATTCAACAAACTTTACATAATACTAATATCAAAGTTTAGTTATTACACATACTATCATTAAATTATTTTGTTACAAACTCATAATCTAGTGGTGTTATTTATACAAACGTTTACGCCAAAACAAAGTAATCAAGAGTGCCCAGCTTGTCAAACATTTCACCCAAAACCTCTCAACCGAGCATAAGCAAACTTAACCTGCAAAAGTGAGGTGGGGGATTAGCACGAAGCTAAGTGAATAACGATTCCAACAATCTAACTTAGCATAAACAATCAACTCACAACAATCAACTAATAATAACAATCAAATTAGAGGATCGGTGGTTCTTGTGGTACCCTCAGCCCGCGGATGGCCCACCAAGAACACTTATAATCCACTACAGGCCAATACAGAGATTTTACCGATAGTTCAATGCTATCTTTAATCAATATGGACGAATTCACAACGAATGTTCATCAATACCATAAAGATTAACCTATAGCAACTAAACCCAACCGAAATTGACCTCTATCATTCCAACCTATCATGGAATGAGTCACTAGCAATCAATCATTTAATCGCAATCAACTTATCAATAACTCACAATATCAATCTACTTAAAATTGATGTAACTAAATTGTTAACACCAATTTAAACTGTGAGAACCAGTCACTCACCTGTCTCGTTTCAAGCTTCACTCAAAGATCTAATTTTATTGAGTCGTGGTCGGATCTGAAATACAAAAGAATTCCAAGTCAATCCTCACATCACATTATATATAACTTAATATCAACAATCAAACAAGTATAAAGTTATATAAACATATTAAGCAAACAAATATCACATTCTAAGGTTTAAATTAAAATCTCTGCCAGACCAAGGGAATCCGGCCGTATTCCTTGGAATCCGGCCGTATTCAGGTGAATCCGGCCGTATTCCAGTGAATACGCCCGTATTCCCCAGTCATTTTTGCTTCAATTTCAACCAGAACTCAATCTTAGGAATCCGGTTGGGAATACACCCCGGGAATACGCCGTATTCCCTTGAATCCGTCCGGATTAAGGGGAATCCGACCGTATTCCCACGTCTTCCAGACCTGTACATTTACCATTTCCTGCACAACTCAACTACGAACCAAAAATTGCAATTTCACCAAACTCAGTTCTAAACTCATGTTTTTACTAAATTTCGGTCATAACAACATATACTAACATCATATATCAAAGATTCAAACTTCAAATCATCACCAATTCAATCACTCACCTATAACCTAAAAATTCCACTTTCAAACCTAAAACTCAAGAAATTTAACTATTTATTCATATAATCATCACTCAAATCAGTTCATGAAGTTTGAACAATCACAATAGATCATCAATCAATCATATAAACACTAGAACACATCATTTCAACTTAACCTTAATTATAAACTAAATAGCTATCAACAATTACTTACAATTGAAGAACACAAAGAGATGAGGTTGAAGATGATATAACTAAAGATTCAAGCTCCAATTCTTGTTTATTCTTGCAATTGATCACTAGAAATCATGTAAGTGATTTGAGAATGAGTTTGAGAGAGTTTTGAAGAACACCAAAGAAGTTTGGGGAACAAACTTAAGTCGGCCCCTTTGTTTTAAATTAAACCGCCTCACTTACACACAGTGTAATATTATACCCCTTTTTGACCTATTGTCTGGAACCTCGTTTTCAAACGCGAGAAATTTATTTTATTTTACCGTCACCTAATATTATTTAAAACAATTAACATTTCACTAGTCACAATATTTCCTGAAGCTTATTTACCTATAAATTTCACAATCAAACACAAAATACAATTAAATATAAGGAATTACCTGTTTCTTCTAGGCCCAATTTGGGGATGTTACACAAGCAAAGCTCAAGTGTGGGGATGTTTGATATCGCTCATTTTGTACATATATATTTCACGCGATATCATTGTTTTAAGTTTATTTTTAGTGAACTTTTAGAACTTGTGGTACTTAATTGGTAAAAAATTAAATTCTCAGGTAAAAAGGTTGAAGTTCTGAAAGTTGGAGAAGATTTGGTTGAGTCTTGAAGCTGAAATGTCAAAGTTGCAATTTGGATCTGCTTTTATACTGAAGAACGCGATCCGGACCCAATGACCAGGATCGCGTTTCAAAGGTTTAATCTGGCATGTACATTTTTCCAAAGAGCAACGCGATCCAGGTTGTTCATACGGATCGCGTTCGCTAGTGCAATTCGTAATCAGAAAATTTTCAAGAAGAAGAACGCGATCCCAACACATAAGCTGGATCGCGTTTGTCTTTGTATTATCTGAAGTTCTGGATCGCGTTGGTATTTCCTGGATCGCGTTCATAAGCGGTTTTGCAGCAGTTTGAAGGATTTTAAATACGTTTTCATTTCATTTTAAACATAACTTGCAGAGTAGAAAACACTAGTCACGAAATTTGCTCTCAACTTTTGAAACTTTTCATCACTTTTGAAGAGATTACTTTGCTTTAATCATTAGGGGACTACGGATCTTCGATTAATCATTGTAATCACTCGTCTTACATCTTTATTTATTTATAATCATGTTTGTTTCGATTTCAATAGTTTCTCTTGTTTCTTTTGGTGCAATTATGAGTAGCTAATTTAATAAAACACTTGTTTGGATGAAATTACTAGTGATTAGAGGTGTTTACTTTTTGGTTTCATGTTTACTCAACTTTCGTTTAATCGAATTATTATGAGTTAGGGTTTATTGTTAAATCTGAATCGCTTGATGAATGAATAAATGATTATAGCGGATGTTTATTGTTTATATGTTCATTATCAATTATTTGTCTATGAGTAATTGAGTTTGATTGCGAATGCATTAAGATTGTGATTTAGAAAATTAACCTTAATATTGTAAGTTCATGAATATGGCGAATGTCTTTCATATATTGAATTGGAAGTTGATGAATTGATGTTAGGATCTAGTTTGATGGCGAATGCTGAACTTGACCTAATTAAGATAAACATGAATTGCTTTAAGTGTTAAGATCAAATACCTCGAAGTTATTAATAAAGTAATCCAAACAAGTGTCGTTTTCTAGTGTTTAAGTTTAACAAAATTAATCTGACTCTTCCTGAGTCCACTTGCTCTAGTTTAATACATTAGTTGATAAGCAACGTGACAACTCGGTCACACAAATCCACGTTTAATTACTTGTTTAAATTAGTTGCATTTTGATTACAATTCTCATTTACAAAGTCCCTGTGGAACGAACCAGTACTTATTGTAACTATACTATACATGATAAGGTATACTTGCCTTAGTGTGTAATAGTTCAGTGTCAGTAATTATTAGTTTATTTTATAACTTGTTTTCACACATCACCAAACATGCTTTAAGATGTTAGAAAATGATATTTCCTCCGTCCCAGTCAAAGTGTCCCATTTGACTGGGAAAGTTTTAGGATTATCCGCTAACTACAATTATCACCAATCATATCGGTAGGGTTCAAATGAGAATATGAATTTGTGTGAGAATGAGAATGAGAGGCATGTGTACAAATAGAATGCTCTATATGTACAAAACTCATTTACCACCAACATCAATTATCTCACAAACGACAAATCGAAAAATTATGAAAATTGCACCATAAAATTCAGCGTTTTCTCCTCTTCGATTTGCCGTCCCTTAAGGCATACTTTCGACGAGTCTTTTTTTTCCATCTTTTTGGTGGGTTTTACATTTACTAACACATGTGTTAAAGTGTTACGTTTATGGTTTAGGGTTTGGGGTTTAGGGGTTAGGGTTTAGGGTTGGGGGTTTGGGGTTTCGGGGCGAAACCCCCAAACCTAAACCCTAAATCCTAACCCCAAACCCTAAACCCTAAACGCTTTACAAAACTCTAAACCCTAAATCATACTAAACTCTAAACCCCACTAAACCCTAACCCTAAACCCTAATCCTAAACCCTAAACCCTAACCCTAACCACAAATCAAATGTACAACCAATTACTAACACATGTGTTACTAATTTGTAAAACCCACCAAAAAATGGAAAAAAAAGTTGTCAAAAGTATGCCTTGAGCGACGGCAAATCGAAGAGGAGAAAACGCTGAATTTTATGGTGCAATTTTCATGATTTTTCGACTTACCGTTTGTGAGATATTTGAGTTTCAAAAATGTGAGAGAAATGGGTATTTGATGAAAATGAGTAGTTGAGATTGATTCCCCTATTCTCATTCAAAATTGATGTACTCATTTGAACTCTACTCCCAATCATATATCATATCTAGAGTTAAGTTCAAATGAGAATATAATTTTTGGTGAGAACAGGGGAAACAATAGGAATAGGAATATGCACCATGTGTCGTAATACCCATTTTTCCCCGTGATTTTAAAAATCAAATATCTTACAAACGGTAAGTCGAATAATTATAAAAATTACACCATAGTAATCAGCGTTTAATTCTCTTCAATTAGAGATGTGACAAGGTATACTTTCGACAACTTTTTTGTTTTTGGGTTTTACAAATTGTACAAAATTAGTACTACATGTGGTACTCGCTGGTACCACATGTGTTACCCGCCGGTACCACATGTGTTACCCGCCGGTACCACATGTGTTACTCGTTTTCAAAACCTACCGAAAAACGAAAAAAAAAGTTCGTCGAAACTATACTTTGTCACATCTCTAATCGTAGAGAATTAAACACTGGTTATTATGGTGCAATTTTTGTAATTTTTCGACTTACAGTTTGAGAGATATTTAATTTTTAAAAATGTGGAGGAAAGTAAGGTTAGTGACACATGGCATATTTCTATTGATTTCTCTATTATCACTCAAAAATGTTAACTCATTTAAACTTTAATCATCATATCTACTCACTTAAACAGTTAAACCTATTTTGATAGATTAAAATATGAAATTGATATTTGCCTTAACACAACTAAAGATGCACAAAAACCGGTTTTAATAAACCCGACCCGAACCCGACCCTAAACCGGTTTTTTGGTCAAAGTCAACAAACCGGGTTTGACTCAACCCGAACCGGTTTCAAACCGGTTTGTTGACCGGGTTGTTGACCGGTTTGTTGACTTTTTTTCGGTTTTTTTTCGGTTTTTTTCCGGGTTTTTTTCGGTTTTTCGAACTCGAACCGGTTTCAAACCGGTTTCAACCCGGTTTGAAAACCCCATATCCCAAACCGGTTCCAAACCGCCGGTTTTATGAAAACCCGAACCGGTTTGGTCAAAACCGGTTCTTGACCGGGTCGGGTTTCGGGTTTGACCGGGTCGGGTTGGTCAAACCGGTTTTTTTTTTGCACCCCTAAACACAACTATAAATAAAAAATACTCCGTAAAAAGAAGTACACTTGAATTGAATGGAAAGAGACACGGATGAAAAATAATGATATAGAAATCATCCCCCTTGGCTTAACGAAGTCTTACTAATCTTGGGCTTGTTATTTTCGTTTGGGCCCTATACATTGTTTTATGGGTTAAGTTTTTTGGGTTAAGTGTTTGAAAATGTATATAACTATGCGTTGACTTCTTTAGTGTGTACAAAACTAAATTAACCTCCATTGTATGTACTTAACTATTAATTTCGACCATTGTATGTTTATTTGTGACGTGTTATCAAATATAAGGTGACAAGTGGCATCTCTACACAGTTGACACGTCACAAAAATACATACAATGGTCGAAATTAATAGTTAAGTACATACAATGGAGGTCAATTTAGTTTTGTACACACTAAATACATTTTCAAACACTTAACCCTTGTTTGTTTTTTGTATGGCCCACAAAAATAGGTTTAAATGTTTAATAGCCTTCTTCTCATGATCTCATCTCATGAATTGTCTTGGAAGGGACTTGTCGTCAGCTTTGTAGGAGGCGTGGAAACAGGATACAACGCGACATCACCATCAACATCTTCATTCTTGAAAATCAAACATTGACCGTAATCGTTATTTTCTTGAAAAATGGATAACGGTAAAGAAGTTTTCAAGGCTATTACGGAGTGTGAAATTATCAAACATGTTCGCTTCGACGGAATTATTGAAGCTGCTAAGGAATTCAACATTGATGAATCGGAAGTAAATAACATACTTTTAAGAGGAATTAAAGAGCACCAAGACATCATCAGAAGCCATCAAGACTCTATAGCAGACCTACAGGAGTGTATGGAAGGAAAGATAAAACTACGTAAATCAGGTGGTAGTACTAGTAGCCAGGGTGGTGGTGGTGATGATTTTTGTAGTGTCTGTGGTATGAGAGGGCATAAGCCTACTAAGGAGTGTCATGATAATGGTGTTGGTTGTTATAAGTGTGGTAAAACTGGGCATGTGGAACGTGAGTGTAATCTGAGACGGGTTTTGGGCCGCGATGGCGGTGTTTGTTATTACTGTGGTCTGAAAGGGTATAAGTCTGTTTGTTCCCTGTGCGGTGAGACAGGGCATCTGGGTAAGCAGTGTTATTAAAGATGAGCTGCTGCTGATTCAAGATCTCATGTGTTTTTAGTTTAATATAGATGTTTAGTGTTAGGTATGATGTTTATGGATTATCTATGTTCTTAGTTTATGTAAGTATATGATATTGGTAATTAATGAGATGAAAAATTAGAGTTTCATCATGTTGCTTTATGTGTTTTGACTAACTGCTCTACTTATTAATATGTTATTGTTAGTAAATATTAATGGTTTTAAACTGCTTTAAACTTATGATATGTTATTGTTAGTAAATATTAATGGTTTTAAACTGCTTTAAACTTATGATTGGTGTTGTATATTGGTTGCTGAGACTGATAGAATGGTATCTTTGTCCTCGTTTCTACCCAGCTGTAAAAATTGGGATTGTGCGATATGTATGGAGACATTTGTAAATTTCATTGTTCCAGTATAATAATGTTTTGCAATTTTCAGTCTCATCTTAATGCTTGCTTTCAGATGATACAGAAGCTGCTATGTCGACTGCTAGCAATGTTTTTTCAGTTTCTTGGAATACAAGGAGAAGGGAAGTTTGAATACAGATACTCGTATGATGCTTTTGCTATATCATTTAGTAGAACTTGCAAAATGAGTGGGGTTGGCCGGGTTGTGGTACAGGTCAAAATGGGTTAGGATCAAAAGGAGTAGGATTTTTTAGAGTTTTATGCACAAAAATAACTTTGTGCTACTTTCGACCTTGACCCATTTAACCAGTTTTCTTTGCACCAACTCAATTGAATTATATCCATTTGACCCATTAGAAATTTTACCTAACCCAAACCGACCCATTTATAAGTAAATGGGCTGAATTTGCCACCTCTATCATGTATAACACAGTATTGTATTTTGTAAGACCCGACCTTTTTCCAACTACATATTTTAATGTTTTCAAACCAAAACATATCATTAGAATATTATATTTCGAAATCGGAAGCGCAAGTCCCCCAAAACAAAACATTTACCGACTTACAATGCTTCCAAGTTTAACGACGACCAAAAATATGACAACATTAGTTAAGTAATTACAATCTATATTAACACAACCCATATGAACACAAAACGGTCCTTATATAAAACGTTTCCAAAAGACAACTACAAAAGATCAGAGTTGCGTCAAGCTTAGTCAAACTTCCCGTCATCATCTACACCCCGAACATCTACATCAACTAACCACAATCTGCAAAACATTAAACAACGAGGGATTAGCTTATTGCTAAGTGAATGGAACCGTAGCCGACGGTTCAACCCATTCATAACAAGTCTTACAACAAGATAAACTACAACAAGTAAAACACATAAGCACATAGCGTCAAGAGGACCGGCAGTTCCTGGTATACAACCAACCCAAAAACCACGACCACTGTATGCTATTCTCAGTGATCTACCGATAGCCTGAGTACTACCTTCACTGACTAGGTTTATTCTCAACTATGTGTATCAAAGAAACCTAGACAGATACACAATAGTACCCAAACCCAACCAACCAATGTTGACCTCTGAAATCAACCATATTGCAAGCAACAATGCAATAGTAACCAACAACTAACAACAGTTCAACAACTGTTATCAACCAAGCAACGAATAATAATCACACAACAACTCATATATCCAGCAACATAAACAAATAAAACTGGTACCAGTATGACTAATAACAACAATCTACTGATATAAACTATCCTGGTTTACCCGTCGTAACCGAACTCGTTACAACCGGGTTGAACCGAGGACTACAATTCCACTCACCGAATATTATCGTCTGATCACCAACTCAGTGGTCTAATCTTACTGAGTGGCCGCCCGCTTATCTGAGAACACAAAGATAACAAGTCAATAACTCGTCTCATAATCATCATCATAACATATTTATCAAATCAAGTAATCTCTAAAGTCTAAGTAAACAAAAGTTCAATCAGAATTGAAATTAAAAATCCCGAACTAATGTTTAAAAACTGTAAAATGTCATTTTCGACCCTTAAATGACCCCGAATGGCCAAAAACCACCTAGGCTATTAGAATATAGTTTTGATCATTGGGCCGTTTCCGAGTGAACATGTGAATCTCATCCCAAACCGAGTTAATGAAATTGTTACATAACCGTGACCCTGAAAAGACTTACGCATTTTCAAAATTTACACAACTTGTCAAAATTATTCATGCAAACGCGATCCGGACTATAGGGGCTGGATCGCGTTCACCTTAAGAAAAAGTTCTGTCACCGAAATGCACTTGGCAACGCGATCCGGAACAAAGGGCTGGATCGCGTTCGATAGTTCAAAATCCGATTTAACCAAAATTATAACTAAGGAACGCGATCCGGGAAAAGGGACAGGATCGCGTTCACGCGTTCAAAACTACCTGCACTTTCAGCATAAACACATCACGAACCAAAACCCCATTTTTACCAAAATCAGTTGCAAACACGAATTTTACCAAGTAAAAGACCACAAACATCATCCATAAACATATAACAACTACAACAAACATCTTCTAGCAACAATCTAACTCATGCATCATCATTTAATTCCCAAAATCATCAAACCCTAACCTATTTACTAAATGAAGAACACTAGTCATTTCTAGCATATAATCACCCTATAATCATCAATATATTCATGAAAAATCGTCATCTAATCATATTGTAACTAATCTCTAGCATCAATTTCACATAATCACATATGTTCATCATTTTACCAATTTCATGAAATATACTCAAGAACACTAGATTACTTACAATCAAAAGGAAGAAGATGATATGGATGATGATGAAACTCAGATTCCCTTTAGCTAGATTCAATCTCACTATTTTGTTCTTGATTAATTTTGAAAGAGATGATAGAATTGAGAGAGTTTAGAAAGGATGAAGAAATAAGTTAGGTGAAAAATGATCCAGCTACACCACCGCCCCATCTTTTATTATTTGTAATATTATACCATCTCTTAGCCTATTGTCTGGAACCCGAAAATACCCGTAAGTTAAAATACTTTTATTTTACCGTCAACTTCGTTTATTTAAAACAAACAATATTCCATTAGTCACTATAAAAAAATGAGGCTCTTTTACTTGTTTATTATTAAATAAACCAACCGAACTTATTAAAATACAATTTATTTCCAGGCCCAGAAACAGGGTGTTACAAATCTTCCCCCCTTAAAGGATTTCGTCCCCGAAATCCACTCCCACACATGAATTAGACCAAACGCAACAATTTCACATATGCATACCATACTACAAACTATATTACATCAAAGTCAATATAGAATCTACCTTGGTTATTCACTTCGAGCAATTCCCCCACTGTTACTTGATCTCCCACTGTCATTTGAAAAGCTCGAGCAGGCGCCAACTTTCTCTTTTGTCCAATCGATGATGCAGAACCCGAACCAGAACTTCCAGCTAAGCCCGAACCTTGCCCAACACTTCCCGGACATTGCCCTGCCCGATGACCCTCTTTCTTGCAGTTCCAACATACAAATTGAGGAAATGGACACTCTCTAACACTATGTCCTAATGCACCACACTTAATGCACCTAAAAGTTTGAGGAGTACATGGGCCCGAATGCCTCGACCTACACGTGGCACACCAAGGGTTTGGATCACTACCCACTGAACCCTCGCTAAACTCAATCCTCCGGTTCTGACTCTTATTTCCAGTAATACCACTCTTAGACTGTTGCACCGACTTATTCTTACCCAATTTCTCCCATGCTTGATTGTCACCATGCACCGACCTAGCTAACTCAAAAGCCTCGGTCAAACTACGAGCCAACCTCACTGATGTCCTATACTGTGGTGGTAAGGTCTTAACAAAATGGGTAATCCTAGTCCTCTCGTCCGGTACCCATTGCTGAACAAACCTTAACTTATCGGTGAATTGATTGATAAGTTCATCCATTGTCATTTTCTCAGAAAACTCCAAATCCAAAAACTCCTGCCTAAGTCTAATCATATCAAACTCCGAACAGAACTGCTTACAGATCTCCCTATGAAACTCGGCCCAAGTGATTCTAGATCTCTGTTCCGGTGTCATTTGTGCAGTCGCAGAATCCCACCAGTTCATTGCTTGACCTTTCAATAACTGGACTGCATACTTAACTCTTAACTCATCTTCACACTGACACACATCAAATTTTCTCTCAGTGTCCCTCAACCAGTTCAATGTCACCATCGGATCATTACCTCCCTCAAATTCTTTGGGTCCACACGCCTTGAAAGTCTTAAATGAACATAACTTATTCTGCTGTGGAGAAGGAAACTGATAACCGATGTTCCTCTGCTGAGTTGCCCTAGCTTGTTGCTCCAAATACAACTGTTCAATTTTTCTAAGTCTTATAACCTCATCCTCCATATGCAACACATAATCCTCTTGACTAGCTTCATCATGATTTACATTGGAAGTACCACCCTGATTGACATTATTAATTTCCGGAGGTGGAAGCTCCGTTCTAGTAGCATTGTTGGGAGTCGTATTCTCATCATCTGCCATTCCTGTACTCACAACCAAAACACAACTTGCAACTTGTTAATCGTTAGTATCACTTATACTAACCAATCCCCCAACCAAAAGCTAATCCCACAAACCGAAAAGTTTGACTAACACCAAATAGATTTGGGATTGAACATTCGCAAATGCCCAATTCACCCAAACCTATGCTCTGATACCAACTTGTAAGACCCGACCTTTTTCCAACTACATATTTTAATGTTTTCAAACCAAAACATATCATTAGAATATTATATTTCGAAATCGGAAGCGCAAGTCCCCCAAAACAAAACATTTACCGACTTACAATGCTTCCAAGTTTAACGACGACCAAAAATATGACAACATTAGTTAAGTAATTACAATCTATATTAACACAACCCATATGAACACAAAACGGTCCTTATATAAAACGTTTCCAAAAGACAACTACAAAAGATCAGAGTTGCGTCAAGCTTAGTCAAACTTCCCGTCATCATCTACACCCCGAACATCTACATCAACTAACCACAATCTGCAAAACATTAAACAACGAGGGATTAGCTTATTGCTAAGTGAATGGAACCGTAGCCGACGGTTCAACCCATTCATAACAAGTCTTACAACAAGATAAACTACAACAAGTAAAACACATAAGCACATAGCGTCAAGAGGACCGGCAGTTCCTGGTATACAACCAACCCAAAAACCACGACCACTGTATGCTATTCTCAGTGATCTACCGATAGCCTGAGTACTACCTTCACTGACTAGGTTTATTCTCAACTATGTGTATCAAAGAAACCTAGACAGATACACAATAGTACCCAAACCCAACCAACCAATGTTGACCTCTGAAATCAACCATATTGCAAGCAACAATGCAATAGTAACCAACAACTAACAACAGTTCAACAACTGTTATCAACCAAGCAACGAATAATAATCACACAACAACTCATATATCCAGCAACATAAACAAATAAAACTGGTACCAGTATGACTAATAACAACAATCTACTGATATAAACTATCCTGGTTTACCCGTCGTAACCGAACTCGTTACAACCGGGTTGAACCGAGGACTACAATTCCACTCACCGAATATTATCGTCTGATCACCAACTCAGTGGTCTAATCTTACTGAGTGGCCGCCCGCTTATCTGAGAACACAAAGATAACAAGTCAATAACTCGTCTCATAATCATCATCATAACATATTTATCAAATCAAGTAATCTCTAAAGTCTAAGTAAACAAAAGTTCAATCAGAATTGAAATTAAAAATCCCGAACTAATGTTTAAAAACTGTAAAATGTCATTTTCGACCCTTAAATGACCCCGAATGGCCAAAAACCACCTAGGCTATTAGAATATAGTTTTGATCATTGGGCCGTTTCCGAGTGAACATGTGAATCTCATCCCAAACCGAGTTAATGAAATTGTTACATAACCGTGACCCTGAAAAGACTTACGCATTTTCAAAATTTACACAACTTGTCAAAATTATTCATGCAAACGCGATCCGGACTATAGGGGCTGGATCGCGTTCACCTTAAGAAAAAGTTCTGTCACCGAAATGCACTTGGCAACGCGATCCGGAACAAAGGGCTGGATCGCGTTCGATAGTTCAAAATCCGATTTAACCAAAATTATAACTAAGGAACGCGATCCGGGAAAAGGGACAGGATCGCGTTCACGCGTTCAAAACTACCTGCACTTTCAGCATAAACACATCACGAACCAAAACCCCATTTTTACCAAAATCAGTTGCAAACACGAATTTTACCAAGTAAAAGACCACAAACATCATCCATAAACATATAACAACTACAACAAACATCTTCTAGCAACAATCTAACTCATGCATCATCATTTAATTCCCAAAATCATCAAACCCTAACCTATTTACTAAATGAAGAACACTAGTCATTTCTAGCATATAATCACCCTATAATCATCAATATATTCATGAAAAATCGTCATCTAATCATATTGTAACTAATCTCTAGCATCAATTTCACATAATCACATATGTTCATCATTTTACCAATTTCATGAAATATACTCAAGAACACTAGATTACTTACAATCAAAAGGAAGAAGATGATATGGATGATGATGAAACTCAGATTCCCTTTAGCTAGATTCAATCTCACTATTTTGTTCTTGATTAATTTTGAAAGAGATGATAGAATTGAGAGAGTTTAGAAAGGATGAAGAAATAAGTTAGGTGAAAAATGATCCAGCTACACCACCGCCCCATCTTTTATTATTTGTAATATTATACCATCTCTTAGCCTATTGTCTGGAACCCGAAAATACCCGTAAGTTAAAATACTTTTATTTTACCGTCAACTTCGTTTATTTAAAACAAACAATATTCCATTAGTCACTATAAAAAAATGAGGCTCTTTTACTTGTTTATTATTAAATAAACCAACCGAACTTATTAAAATACAATTTATTTCCAGGCCCAGAAACAGGGTGTTACAAATCTTCCCCCCTTAAAGGATTTCGTCCCCGAAATCCACTCCCACACATGAATTAGACCAAACGCAACAATTTCACATATGCATACCATACTACAAACTATATTACATCAAAGTCAATATAGAATCTACCTTGGTTATTCACTTCGAGCAATTCCCCCACTGTTACTTGATCTCCCACTGTCATTTGAAAAGCTCGAGCAGGCGCCAACTTTCTCTTTTGTCCAATCGATGATGCAGAACCCGAACCAGAACTTCCAGCTAAGCCCGAACCTTGCCCAACACTTCCCGGACATTGCCCTGCCCGATGACCCTCTTTCTTGCAGTTCCAACATACAAATTGAGGAAATGGACACTCTCTAACACTATGTCCTAATGCACCACACTTAATGCACCTAAAAGTTTGAGGAGTACATGGGCCCGAATGCCTCGACCTACACGTGGCACACCAAGGGTTTGGATCACTACCCACTGAACCCTCGCTAAACTCAATCCTCCGGTTCTGACTCTTATTTCCAGTAATACCACTCTTAGACTGTTGCACCGACTTATTCTTACCCAATTTCTCCCATGCTTGATTGTCACCATGCACCGACCTAGCTAACTCAAAAGCCTCGGTCAAACTACGAGCCAACCTCACTGATGTCCTATACTGTGGTGGTAAGGTCTTAACAAAATGGGTAATCCTAGTCCTCTCGTCCGGTACCCATTGCTGAACAAACCTTAACTTATCGGTGAATTGATTGATAAGTTCATCCATTGTCATTTTCTCAGAAAACTCCAAATCCAAAAACTCCTGCCTAAGTCTAATCATATCAAACTCCGAACAGAACTGCTTACAGATCTCCCTATGAAACTCGGCCCAAGTGATTCTAGATCTCTGTTCCGGTGTCATTTGTGCAGTCGCAGAATCCCACCAGTTCATTGCTTGACCTTTCAATAACTGGACTGCATACTTAACTCTTAACTCATCTTCACACTGACACACATCAAATTTTCTCTCAGTGTCCCTCAACCAGTTCAATGTCACCATCGGATCATTACCTCCCTCAAATTCTTTGGGTCCACACGCCTTGAAAGTCTTAAATGAACATAACTTATTCTGCTGTGGAGAAGGAAACTGATAACCGATGTTCCTCTGCTGAGTTGCCCTAGCTTGTTGCTCCAAATACAACTGTTCAATTTTTCTAAGTCTTATAACCTCATCCTCCATATGCAACACATAATCCTCTTGACTAGCTTCATCATGATTTACATTGGAAGTACCACCCTGATTGACATTATTAATTTCCGGAGGTGGAAGCTCCGTTCTAGTAGCATTGTTGGGAGTCGTATTCTCATCATCTGCCATTCCTGTACTCACAACCAAAACACAACTTGCAACTTGTTAATCGTTAGTATCACTTATACTAACCAATCCCCCAACCAAAAGCTAATCCCACAAACCGAAAAGTTTGACTAACACCAAATAGATTTGGGATTGAACATTCGCAAATGCCCAATTCACCCAAACCTATGCTCTGATACCAACTTGTAAGACCCGACCTTTTTCCAACTACATATTTTAATGTTTTCAAACCAAAACATATCATTAGAATATTATATTTCGAAATCGGAAGCGCAAGTCCCCCAAAACAAAACATTTACCGACTTACAATGCTTCCAAGTTTAACGACGACCAAAAATATGACAACATTAGTTAAGTAATTACAATCTATATTAACACAACCCATATGAACACAAAACGGTCCTTATATAAAACGTTTCCAAAAGACAACTACAAAAGATCAGAGTTGCGTCAAGCTTAGTCAAACTTCCCGTCATCATCTACACCCCGAACATCTACATCAACTAACCACAATCTGCAAAACATTAAACAACGAGGGATTAGCTTATTGCTAAGTGAATGGAACCGTAGCCGACGGTTCAACCCATTCATAACAAGTCTTACAACAAGATAAACTACAACAAGTAAAACACATAAGCACATAGCGTCAAGAGGACCGGCAGTTCCTGGTATACAACCAACCCAAAAACCACGACCACTGTATGCTATTCTCAGTGATCTACCGATAGCCTGAGTACTACCTTCACTGACTAGGTTTATTCTCAACTATGTGTATCAAAGAAACCTAGACAGATACACAATAGTACCCAAACCCAACCAACCAATGTTGACCTCTGAAATCAACCATATTGCAAGCAACAATGCAATAGTAACCAACAACTAACAACAGTTCAACAACTGTTATCAACCAAGCAACGAATAATAATCACACAACAACTCATATATCCAGCAACATAAACAAATAAAACTGGTACCAGTATGACTAATAACAACAATCTACTGATATAAACTATCCTGGTTTACCCGTCGTAACCGAACTCGTTACAACCGGGTTGAACCGAGGACTACAATTCCACTCACCGAATATTATCGTCTGATCACCAACTCAGTGGTCTAATCTTACTGAGTGGCCGCCCGCTTATCTGAGAACACAAAGATAACAAGTCAATAACTCGTCTCATAATCATCATCATAACATATTTATCAAATCAAGTAATCTCTAAAGTCTAAGTAAACAAAAGTTCAATCAGAATTGAAATTAAAAATCCCGAACTAATGTTTAAAAACTGTAAAATGTCATTTTCGACCCTTAAATGACCCCGAATGGCCAAAAACCACCTAGGCTATTAGAATATAGTTTTGATCATTGGGCCGTTTCCGAGTGAACATGTGAATCTCATCCCAAACCGAGTTAATGAAATTGTTACATAACCGTGACCCTGAAAAGACTTACGCATTTTCAAAATTTACACAACTTGTCAAAATTATTCATGCAAACGCGATCCGGACTATAGGGGCTGGATCGCGTTCACCTTAAGAAAAAGTTCTGTCACCGAAATGCACTTGGCAACGCGATCCGGAACAAAGGGCTGGATCGCGTTCGATAGTTCAAAATCCGATTTAACCAAAATTATAACTAAGGAACGCGATCCGGGAAAAGGGACAGGATCGCGTTCACGCGTTCAAAACTACCTGCACTTTCAGCATAAACACATCACGAACCAAAACCCCATTTTTACCAAAATCAGTTGCAAACACGAATTTTACCAAGTAAAAGACCACAAACATCATCCATAAACATATAACAACTACAACAAACATCTTCTAGCAACAATCTAACTCATGCATCATCATTTAATTCCCAAAATCATCAAACCCTAACCTATTTACTAAATGAAGAACACTAGTCATTTCTAGCATATAATCACCCTATAATCATCAATATATTCATGAAAAATCGTCATCTAATCATATTGTAACTAATCTCTAGCATCAATTTCACATAATCACATATGTTCATCATTTTACCAATTTCATGAAATATACTCAAGAACACTAGATTACTTACAATCAAAAGGAAGAAGATGATATGGATGATGATGAAACTCAGATTCCCTTTAGCTAGATTCAATCTCACTATTTTGTTCTTGATTAATTTTGAAAGAGATGATAGAATTGAGAGAGTTTAGAAAGGATGAAGAAATAAGTTAGGTGAAAAATGATCCAGCTACACCACCGCCCCATCTTTTATTATTTGTAATATTATACCATCTCTTAGCCTATTGTCTGGAACCCGAAAATACCCGTAAGTCAAAATACTTTTATTTTACCGTCAACTTCGTTTATTTAAAACAAACAATATTCCATTAGTCACTATAAAAAAATGAGGCTCTTTTACTTGTTTATTATTAAATAAACCAACCGAACTTATTAAAATACAATTTATTTCCAGGCCCAGAAACAGGGTGTTACATATTTTGTTCGTGTTTACAAGTTTCCATTAAGTTTATGTACCGAATAATTGCAATTTCATCTATCACACTACTATAATTCTGTTCCAACAGCTTGTGTACCAAGGATTAGAAACGGATTTCTGGTAGAGGAAGTTGTAATTTCTAAAAAGTAATCAGCATGTCAAAAATGATTACAAAATAGTTACGGTATGTTATTTTAGTGATAAATCTGATTTAGAATGTAATGGTCTAGGAGATTTCAACTTTCATGCACTAATATTACACTTTAGGGCGACTTAAGACCTGTTTGACCCGTCTCTTAAGTTCTCTACTTCTCTGTACCCATTTCACTTGTTATAGATCAAACATAACTAGAATTGACTATCCATATGTAAATGGGTTGAGAACTTGAGATGACCTCTGATTTCTAGCTTAGCATGTCTAATTGGTCGTGTCACAAGTCTTTTATATCTTCGCAGCTATCCATGCTTGGCACTTGTTCTTAACTTCAGAGCTAGGCCTTGTATTGTCTCTTGCAATTCTATTCAGTAATCAAAGATAAGCAAGCACAGATTAAACCTTTAGCAATTTTTTTGACATTTAAGCCAATAGTATTCCTGACATGGTGGCAAGGTGTTGCTGTTGCATTTTTTTCCCCCCGATGGAGCCCTTAGAGGTTTTGCAGCACATGAGTTAAAATCACGTATTCAAGATTATATCATATGCATCGAGGTGCGTAATGTACTTTATTTTCAAATTAATTCTTTATTACAGAGTACCAATTTAACATAGCCAAAAAGAGAATATAAAAGGACGAGTTGTAGTTGTCATGCATCTAAATAGTTGAATCTTGTGCAGTAAACACATTGACATCGATATGATGTAATGAGGACTGCTGGAAACCTAGTAAATATAGTTAGCAAATTCCCTTAAACAGTGCGTGCTTATGTAAACGATAAATCGTTGCTTAATGTGATGAGTTGTTTGTGGTATTGGATGCATTCTGGTATAAAAGAGGCTGTGAAAACAGATAAGGCTATAGCTGCTTTAGGTCCTTATTCTCAAGCCATTAAGGCTAATAATACTCTTTTTGTATCCGGTTGCCTTGGTCATATTCCTGACTCCTGAGGTTTTATTGCATTTTTTTTTATCCGATTTCTGGATGCTTTGTTAATCAATAATCATCCTTTTGTAAATATATAGTTGAATTTATGCATAACCAAGTTTTGGAACAGAGCAGATAATGTACTCATTTTTCAGAAAATAGACATGTTTATTCTCGATTCATGTTTTAAGATTTTCGCTCATGATAATTTAACTTCTGACATAACCTGCATTCATGCTATTTGTTTCAACTTATTTAAGTTAGATAAATTAGTTTGATTCACATTGTATTCATGTTTTTAGGAGTTATATTCATTGCATGTGTTTCAGACGTGATTCTAGTTGATTAACTCAGCTTATCTCGTTAGTTAACCTCTGCTAGTGATACAAGGGTTTTGTTAACGTGAGAAAAAAATATACAAGCATATTTTTAACCGGTCTCAAGGTTCTATTTGTTAATACATTTTCTTTCAGTTCTCTATTTTGTAGTTTCTGTCTTTATTTCTCGACATATAAACTTACAAACTGACAAGGAATTGGGATGATTAGGTTTTTCCTTCTTTTTTCTTTCTTGAAATTTTAAGGAAATGAAACCTGGAAATTAGGTTTGCTAACTGACCATAATGTATAGGACTTGATGCTTCATGTCAACTCTTGGCATTGCATACACGTTAAAGATGTCAGTTTCTGCCCATTTACTTGTGAATGGTCGTTATGGTTGAGCTCTATCCCAAAAGGGTCGATCAAATCAAATGGTTGGAAGTTGCCCAAAGTTAATTATATCCCTCCTTAAGTTGTTTTTTCAAAGATTTAGATGATTAATGTATTGTGTTTGATGGTCAACACACCTTAGACCGACCCGAACTGTTTTTCCTTAAAAGGGCCTATCTTGGCACCTCTTATATCTGTTGCCTTACTGTAACTTGGATTGCCATTTCAGGTTCTTAAGAATATGGAAGAGATATTTAAAACAAGTGGTGCTAGTTATTCCTCAGTGGTTAAGACCACAATCATGTAAAGATGGTTCATCTTTTTGCCGTTGTAGCATCGTTGCCTTTAAGTAGGCAAAAATATTGAACCTTGATTTGGATCTTTGTCGCAGGTTGGTTGATCTGAAGGACTTTAAGAAGGTGAATGAGATATATGCCAAATGTGAGTTCACTTTACGTGCCAAGTCTCAAATAAGATCGTTCATTCTTCATGACCCTCTCCATTCACAATGAATATTTAGGTTCTGTTTCGTGCCTTTAACACTTCTGTACAACAGTAGTTATTGATGCTGTTAATGTTGCTATTGGAACTTAACTTTGAGAAAATGGTGGTTTTTCAAAAGTGTCCTACACCAGCACCTGCTCGTTAAACATACCAGGTTGCAGCATTACCGTTGGATGCTAGGATCGAGATTGAATGCATAGCAGTACTCTAGAGGAATGGTCTACTGTTGTGAATCTTGTTCTTCTATGATTCAGTTGCTTAGGTTGGAACAATAATTTCTTTAATAAAAGGATTCAATTTCGCATTATCACTGTTGCAACTTATAGTAATAAACTATTTTTAAATACTCTATTTGAGCTTTTGGTTCTGGGGCAGAAATTTGAGATCTTTCGTTTTATCATTTAATAACATTCTTGTTTATTCTCGTTTTATCAAATCCCTATAAACAATTTCTAGGGACCGCGTCACTTTCCTTACGGGAAAGCTTTACTTGAACACAGTCCCTGTGATGATGAATTTAGTCCCCGTGGAATAGCATCATTGGTGGTATGGATACCACGACTAAGGAAAAGTAGTAGTCGATGTTAACGATAACCTATGCTTGAAGTGAGGGGTTTCCTCCCCCTTCTCTTCAGTTCCTTTAATGCCACAGCTCGGGAACAAAAAGGATTTTAGAAGTGAAGATATATGACATTTTTTTTCAGTATTTAATTATTTTAACTTTTAAGTAACTTACAAAATCATAATTAACGCCATATTTTGTAGAGGACTATATTCGCAATAAGGTGATAGTTTGAGGGGTGTTCGTATAAATTCAATTACGGATATGGAAGGTGTATAAACACGAAATAAATTCAAAACAAATAAAAAATCTTATTTTTACAGGCTCTCACCAAATTCCCTTCATAATCCCAATTTCACAAAAGGTCTTTTGTGTTTCTTGGAAAGCAATTATTGATTTTGCTATATTTTCTCTATTTAAGAATCAGTAAAGTTTGCATCTTTAAATTCTGTTCTTGTCATTCCAATTGTTATTTTTAATTCTGCAAGCAATCTAAAGGTACCCTTTAATTCCCCAGATCTAAATTAATTCCCTTTATGCCGATTTATTATAAATGTTTTCGTCTTGAAATTTCAATTTTATGAACAAATTTTACTAGTTTTTGATTAAACTATGCTTACAGAAGACCGAATTTGAAGTTGCTTGTGGTAGAGTTTATCTTTCAGAACACTCAATAGAGCAATCCTTGAGACATACAAAAAATAAAAATCGATTCTAGATTTTGCTCTTTGAAGTATAAGCAATAAGAAGATTAGGGTTGTATAATATACAAATTGGGTGTGACATATAGTTTGTAAGTTTGTATGATAATGATCAGGCAAACTATCTGAGTGTTTAATTGTTTGTGTTTATATCTTGTTTGATGCAGTTGTTAACTGTAATAGTAGTATATGTTATTTTTATTTGTTTTTATTGTTAAAATCTTGAATTAGTATAGTTGTTAAGAATTTTGATCCTTTGCAGGTGCATATTTATAAGATGGAAGGTAGTATAGTTAGACGAGTGATTCCTTCGGATAATAGTTGTCTCTTCAATGCTGTTGGGTGAAGCTCGAAAACATGGATTTTTTATTTTCATTTTCAAGTTTCTATCTGTATTTGCAGGGCTATGAATTTTACTCCATATTTGGTTACTTTGTATGCAGGTATGTCATGGATCATGACAAAGATAAAGCTTCAGAATTGAGACAGGTTGGGTTCAGATTGTCTGTTCTTATTCAACTTTTGCCTCACTATGTATCTTAATTATAAGAACATAGATATTTTAAGCATTGGTGTAGTTCGAGCTTTGTTATTTTGCGATATTTTTTTATGAATAAGGATTCATGGATAGTTTAAAATTACCAAGGGCTGAAGCATTCTTTAATAGGCTGATGCTTTTTTATTCAATTTAGAACACTTGATTATGTTGTTAACTAATTCATACTATTTTTTTATTATAAAGGTTATAGCAGCTACAGTAGCCAGTGATGCAACGAAGTATTCGGAAGCATTTCTTGGAAAACCTAATGAAGAATATTGTGCTTGGATTCTTAACCCGGAGAAATGGGGAGGTATGTATTGTGCTCTTCTTGATATGGATTGTGTTACCATGAATCATATATTCATATGCAAAACAGCAGAACTTTTTGGTCGAGATTGCTAATGTGTAAATAAAGGATGGTGGTTCCAATATTTGATCAAAATCTCCTTTGGTTACCTTAAGCCAGTTGTGTTTGTTTGAGATATATATCCAATTTTCTTCGCCTAAACGTATTTAGTTATATAAGTAGTAGTTTGTAGCTGGAACCTGGAACAAATTGAGAAATTATGTTGATCCATTTTGGAATTGAATGCCTTTAGATTGTCGATCTCCTTATCATTACTTGGATATGTTTATATAAATTTAGAAGTTAAATTACTCTATTCTTAGTTTTATGCATAGTTTGGACTCGTTATAACTTTAACGTCCCTGCATAGTATGCATGGTTGATTTGGTGGACTTGTGTCTCAAATCTGTATCATTGTCCAAATATATACACACCGAGTTTACAGATGAGCCCTATTGACATTCGTTATTCGTGTATACGCAGTCTTCTGATTTACATTCAGATTTTCAGATATACTTGAAGGAAAACCACATCCACTCGTCTTCAACATTTTTGCATTTAAAACTTTCTACCACACACACATAATCGTTGCGCTAATGCGTTATTGAGTTCAACAACCAATAAGGAAAACAAGAAGTTGTAAACCATGTTTTTATAAACATAATGATATCAAAATATTCCGTTTCCCTAATTGGGACAAATCAATTTAAATGCCATAGCAATAATGACTTTTCTATGGTTACACTTGCCGAGGCGGAGCTAAAAAATCCAAATGGCCAGCGAAAAAAAACTTAATTTTATTTCTTATATAGTTTTGTGGGTGGAAATTTTTTAGATGTCATAGATACCTTAAAAAACCTTCTTTTTTGCGTAATCTAAAATTTCTTGTGGGGCCGGCTGCCTACGCTGCTCCCGCCCTGTCTACGCCCCTGTACACCTGCATCCGAAAAGTTTTTGTAGGTGCTACAATCTTGTTACACAGGATATTACTTTGGATTTATTAACAATTAGTGAGTCCAAGTTGTGCATTTTAGTAATTATTTTGGATCTCCTAAAAAGTGTCACATGATTTTCCACCCATTACGTTGTACTGCTGCCTGAAATACCTGTAATCTTAGAGGTTCAAGACAGGAACTCTACTTATTGCATTTCTGATAATTTTTGTATGACTTTTCATGTGTTGTTATTTTTTTGTCCAATCTAATTAGAGTATGCTTGTTACTGAATTTGGTGCATCAGCTTGGCCTTTTTTATGTTAATTTGGCACTTGATCACATTTTCCTCCGTTTTCTTGGTTATTCCCCTAATCGAAGAGCACTGTTTTTCTTTTCTCATATTATCCTTTATAAACACACTTCTCTTCTGAAATTATGATGTAAGAAAAGGTTGTTGCACTCCTATTGATTTATGACACAACATGAAGCTTTGATAGGAATGTGTTCAAAGTGTAAAAGAGAATTCACATATTGTAGAGTCAATTAAGAAAGTTGTTTGGACTATCCGTCAACTTACGCAGTTGGTTCCATGATAATTGTTATTCATTGATGGTCCCTATTACAAGTTAGGTTCCTTTCAACTAATATTGTCTTTTGGTGTTTAATGCCATTTTTATCTTTTAGCCTAATAATTATTAAGATTTGCTATATCAACTTCAAAAAATGTGTTACTGAATGGTTCAGTTATAGTTTCAGAGTTACTACACGACTACTATATTTCCATTATCTTAGACCCCCATTGTAAAAGTACTCTCTTAAACAAGTAAAGTTATACAATCGTAAAAGCAATTTGTTGGAAGATAGTAAGGTATAGTGCAATACTCTTCTACTTGTCATTTGTCCCTCTTACATAATTTCTTTATAAAATCACTACTATGAAGGTGCCATCGAGCTTTCAATATTAGCGGATTATTATGGCCGTGAAATTGCAGCTTATGATATTCAAACAACACGATGTGACTTGTATGGACAGGTCAGCATTCATAACTATGTCAAGCACCATGGTCAATTTTTAATACTCCTTTTTGTGTAAAATCTTGATAGGCCATATTTGCTGTATTTTTAACAGGAAAAGAAGTACAGAGAAAGAGTCATGTTGATATATGATGGGCTCCATTATGATGCTTTGGCTGTATGTCATTCTCCCACCATTCCTTTTCATTCACCTTATTCTTGTATAGCACCCATTTGTATTTATTTCAATATGAACATCTTATCATGGGTAGATATAAAAATGTGTCTGTGGTCCCATATACTGTATGTAGTGAGAAACGAAACGGGCCCCCAAAATAATTAACTGCACTAACAACTTGAACCTACACCATTTCTGACCCAAAAGGACATACATTGATACATACATTTGTATTAATTTCCAATTAGGTTACCTTTTTGATTCTTTAAAGATGTAATGTTATAATGAGGAAGCAACTTCTTTGGTCATATATGAAAAATAGGCCCATTGTTCTATATTGTGTTTTTGGCAATACTTGCTTTAAATAGTCTATATATGTTCATAGATGTCCCCTGCGGATGGAGCTCCTGAAGAGTTTGATCAGACGATTTTTGCTGTGAATGCGAATAGGTCCATTGGGTCGTATGAATCACTTGCTCAAAATCTTGTAAGGGATCAACAAAGGTACACAATATGTTGTGGATTTGATAAAGTTCACCTTCTTAAATCATTTTTTGTTTTATGAAGAAAATAACGGTTGATGCTGATACATTTTAGGAAACGGAGTTATACTGACACTACCAACTTCACATTGCGGTGCGGAGTCTGCCAGATTGGAGTGATTGGTCAAAAGGTTAGGCATTGAAGAAATATTATTCTATTCAAAGATATGTAAACCCAAACTAAATGGTACCATGTTTACTTTGGATCTTATTATTTATTTTTTTGTCTTCTGTATTCAAACAATGCAGGAAGCTGTAGAACATGCACAAGCAACGGGGCATGTCAATTTTCAAGAATTTAAGTAATTGATGGCTTTATAGTCAGTGAATTATGTGTTATTGGATTGTTGTGGTACCAATAAGTTTGTGTTTTTAAACTACCCAAATTGTTGTAAACCTTTGTACCATATCAAGTTATAAACATGTGTTTAGACTGCTTTGTGTTCAAAATTCCGACTCTTTCAAAATACAATTTGTCCTGTAAAGGGTGGCGGGGGGCGGTTGCCCCCAAAGAAATTTCAATTTACGTAAAACAAAATTATTTTAAGGGTATTAATGATATTTTATGACTTATGTTAGAAGATCAATGATCATCTTTCACTTATTCGCATCCTTTGAATGGAATTGATATGTTGAAGATGTTACTGCATTCTAGGGTCTGGAAATGTACCAAACTTTGACCAAATGTTTATTGTGTGTACCCAACTTACATTTGCTAATTTTAATGCATTCAACTTTCAAAAAGGGTGTTTTGATGTACTTTGATGACGTGTCACTCTCTCCTAACACCACGTGGCACGCTATGCGCTCGCCACATCATCAAAATACATCAAAACACCCTTTTTGAAAGTTTGATGCATTAAAATTAGCAAATGTAAGTTGGGTACACACAATAGACATTTGGTCAAAGTTTGATACATTTCCAGACACTAAATCCTTCTGTATAATATGATCATTTTGTCATAAAGATCGGTGATAGGTCACATAATGTTTATTCATGACTTGCGAGTCCAAGATAGCGGTTCTAGAAACTTTGAACCTAGCTTAAGATATGGTTCGACCAAAAGGTGGACATTTAAGCTCATCTTGAAATGCAATTAACTTTATTTTGGTTAACCTTATTTTTAGCATTTAGCCTGTATACAGCAAGTCAAAAAGACTTACAAATGTTCTGAATCTGGTAACATTAGCATCATGCATGAACCAATAACCTCGATACACAATATTAGGAAGTCACACCAATCATCCTAGTCATGAATAAACAAATGTTCATATTATGGTGATTGTGAAGAAACTTGAGGAAATATACTTCTACATGGCGATCTACCATTGATTTGATTACAAGTTCGCATCATCGTTATAGTATACAGATCTTACGCATACGATCTGAAAGATAACAGGAAACTTAGTATATAGATAATACTAGACGTAAAAAGAGCTAAACGACTAGATTTATAAGACGATAAAAGGTTCTGATATCATTTCATGTCACATTATAATCCTACAACAGGAATTAAAGAAATAATATTGCAGCTTCATGAACATGAATTAATCTTCCCACAAAATGGATGCTCAGGATTGAAAATTGTACAGAACTTCCCTTCTGAATCACCTGCAAACGTACCAATAGCCTAAATCGAACCTCCTTCCTTCCTTCCTTCCCACCATCATTATTTCACAACACGAGCCCGAGCATGTGTAAAAACTTGTACAATTTTATTCAGACGAACTCATATTTTACCTTCATATCTTCTGCTTCAACACTTGGCGCAACTGTATCTTTTGACTTTCCATTCTCGCTTCCAAAAGTTTTGCCTTTAGACTGTTTTTCTGCATAACTCCACGAGGCCATTCGATGCACCCTTTCATCCCTTTTGTAATGTGTGGGTTGCTGCCTGACCCGGGTGAACAACTCCACTCAGACCCACTCACCCCAGAGCTCCGGTCGGGTGAAAGGTGGGTGCCATTGGAAAGGTGGGTCCCATTTGAGAGTCGCCCATTCAACCCCTCCATTGATATTATCTTGCAATTATCACCATTGCTTGAATACGATGATCTCCATAAACGAGATATCGAAGATCCTTTTTTGGTATGTTTACTCGGTACCGAACATACTTCGGTTATTTCTGTAATTGGGGTCCCATCATTTTCTTCCCATTCTCTTCTATGATTGTTTGTGACAGATGGATCGCTTCCATTGGGTGAATAATTTGATCCTTGATCTTCAAGATGGCTCACGGTTTCCCACCCGCTCTCATCATCTTCATCGTCTTCCTCTTCAACTTCACCATTTTGATCAAAATAACCAGAAGAATGTCTACGTTTATCATCTTCTTCAATCTCTTCAAAAACCGAAAATATGTCATCCGGATTCGCGGGCTCGTATTTAAACTCACTAATTTCTTGAATGTTAACTGAATTAGCATACTGTTTTAGGGTTTCAGCCTGTTTCATCACTTCTATATCAAGATTCGTGCTTTTTGAATTCAAGAAAGTTTCAAGATCCGTTATCAGCTTATTCATTTGACAAAATTTATCTTCGAGTGTCACTTTTGCATCAATGAGCTTCATTTGCACACGTTCTTCACGCCACACTTCAGCCATTTGCAACATTTTCCTTTCATCATCAACTTCTTCTCTCATTTTCATGGATTCTCGCTTCAAAGCTTCAACTTCCGCCTTATCTTCCCCGATTTCTTTAGCTAATTCATCACATACTTCCTCTATTAACTCTCTTGCTTTGCGTTCCTTTTCATAATCTTGCATGTAACGTTTGGCTGATAATTTGGCATCGGCCAACTCATTGACTAATTTCGAATTCACTATTTCCATTCTTTGTCGGTTTTTTCTCTCTCTGCTTAACTCACCCTTTATATCATCAATCACTGCACGGATCTTTTCGTGTTCACGACTCCTCCATGCGGCCCGTTCTTCATTGAGCTTCTTCAAGAATTGTTCAAGTTTCTTTTTCGATGATCGTCGTTCGTTCTCGAGATCATTAATACGCGTTCGAGCAGTCTCAAGTTCTGACTCGAGCACTGACACCATAGAAACTACACCTACTTGAGACTCCAAATGCTTTGATTCACCATAGATTCGTCTCACGTCTTCTGATGCCTTCCATGAACCTGGGTCCCACTTTGTCGCCCCCTCCATTGCAGAATTTGAAAAATGAAACGTTGGTTCAAGCTATAAGATCATGAAAGGAGACAACAGGTCAGCTCAATTTCAAAAGTTTATATTTTCATTCAATTTTAGTCAAGAAATCCTGTTTTCAAGATCCAAAAGATGAAACTTGCAAGCAGTATAAATATATAATATATCAGTTCGTATGACAAATAAGGGACCTTTGAGTGTCAAAAAAATGACTTAAAATTTTCAAATTGATGTGAAGGTATTCAATCTGAGAGAAAATTGATTGGTACGTCGAAAAGTACAAATGCTACATATGGTCATAGAATTGAAGTTGATGAAAAAAAGATGTATAAAGAACATGAAGTTGGGACAAGTTTTGACACTCAAAGTACAAGTACTACCCATGGCATTTAATTAGTTAACTAACGAAAAGCGACATTAAGAATGTTCTGTGAGTCATAATTACCTTTTGATGAAACTTATTTCTTAATCCAGTAACAGAATTAGGGCTCTGTGGTACTTCTTTCATGTGAGAATCAAAGGATTTCCTATTATGACTAGCTGGTGAATGGATACCCGAATGATCGATTGTGGGCTGCATTTTAAAGAAAGAAAAGTTGAGCTGCATTTCAGTAAAGAATGTATAAATCGAGTCTAAAAGGCACCAAAAGATTATAAGAAGTCAGCATCAAGATAACACTTAGTTTTTCAAGTCAATGTCAAGTCAGTATTTGAGCCTAAACTCACAGTTTATCAGTTTATCTCACAAAGAAGCTACTTTAATCAATCTTGAAACTAAAAGAAGCCTGCCCTATACTCGAAAGTCAGATGTTGACTTCCGGGACAAATACATCATCTACATATGTGAACTGAAATTTATTTACACTTAAAGATCTTGAAAGCAAGAGCCTTTAATGCGTAAACTTTGATGAAATCATAAGATAGACCATTTTGACTTAAGTAATCAACACCGGCTTTTGGCATCTACATGTTCACAGTTTGCCCTAAACCCGCTCTTTTTAGTACCTTCGCCATTGTAAGTAACATAAACCAATAAGCTTAAGCTATAAGCTTTTTAAATAAGCTAGTCCAAGCAACCCCTGATAACTGTTCAAGAAGTCTATTACTAATTTTGTAAAAGTGAAGGAATTTATCAGGAAAAAACATAGATTTGGGGTCAGATTTATTCCACATCAAAGACACACAAATACACAAAAAGTTACAGTCTTGTTTCAAGATTAAGAGACCCCAAACCATATTGAACTCGATAGAAAAAAACTGAAGTAATTAGCCCTAATCTTTAATTAGGGTTTGTAATCAAACTTCAATAACAAATAAAATTATTTCACATTACAAAACCCTACAAATAAACAAACAAAAATGATGAAATGATTTATTTACCTGAAACATATATCCATTATTCTTTGGAACATTACACAACTCACCACCGCCGTTAACACCAACCTCCGGCAGCTGCAACCGCCAAAGTCCGGCAGCTAACTTCCTCGCCGACACAGCCACCGCATCTCTCCCTTTCCTCACTTTGCGGCCATTTTTCCGGCCAGAATCCGACTGCTTTTCACTTTCAACATCCACATCTTTATCCTCCTCATCTTCCTTTTTACCCTCTACAAACTTCCAACGGAGCAACGGCGTTTCCGGCCGAGAACCCCTTTTTCCGGAAGCCGGAGCTCCGTCTCTTTTTAACCGAACCCCACCGCCTGTGTTCCGGGTTTTCCGAGTAGATTGTTTTTTTGAAATGGGTTTTTGTAAAAGATCCGAATCTGGTGTAAAGTTTAAAACTTTAGAAGGAATGATAGCTGGTAGATCTGTTTTCCCGGTGATCTTCATCTTTTCCGGCAAGATTCAGCCATTAGAAAAGCCTTTTTATAAACCCCATTATTATTTCCGGTTTAGAATGAACCGGTGATTGGGAAAATGGAGCTCCAAAATCCAAATACAGAGGAAAAATATATTTTGAGCAAAAAGATTAATGAGAGATTTCTTGGGAAAGTAAGATTTTTTTTTCTCTCTCTCTTACAAATAGACTGAAGGGATTATAACACACAGACACACTATTAGTACACTGTTAGTGTGTGTATTACACGCATAATTGTACGGTCAACGGTTGGAAATAGATAAATTGGGTGTTATGTGTATTAATTGTTGAAGTATAAGGGGGTTAAATGTAAATTTTGAATTTATAGCGAACGAGGGATAGCAACCCGCGCTCCGCTGCGGGTATATGCATTGAAAAGCAATTTTTCACTCGGAATTGGTTAACAACTTTTTTTTTGTCAATATATAATATACAAAACTATGTTCAATCAAATAACACCATACATATATAGAAAACAACGGCAAGCAAGGAAGTTTTAACACTATAAGGATATGTAGTATGGTAATCAACGTATAATTTGTTTAATAAGTTAGAAAAAAGAAATGTTCATAAGTTAATATTCTAAAACTTTAAAATTATGATTTTATCGTTACGTATAACAATTCGTATATCTAGAATTTGGAATAATGAGTGTCAAGTACAGAACCCAAAACTATAATTCCTTGTTATATAATTTGAGTATTTTTCAACATGAAAATCGAAATCTACATTAAGATTTTGAACGTGTAGATTAAAATGAAAGAGTTAAATAAGAATTGTATAAGCCAACAGTGAATGCTTTATTACAATTTATGGGTGTTGATATATACAACAAATTATTTATTTCATACAATAAAAGTATGCATTATAGGGTTGTACAGTACTGCATCAAAAAACACAAAAATTGATGTATGAATCAAAACATATGTTGCATTTATCAGCAGCCGAATTTATATTAGTTATTGCAATATTGTTTTCGTTTAGGAAGTATATAAAACTTTAAAAAATGGCAAAAGATACGGTGTGTAAATATAACAATAATATACTCCGTAATATTTAAACTTTAAAGTTATAACACATCACAATAATTACAATAATTGTAATAAAGCCACGTATCAAATTTCCCCACTACGTGCCACACTTCATCTTCCTGTTGTGAACAAAACAAAGTGACAAAGTCACCATCTAAATATCTAATATTATATTATTTATGTTTAATTTATTAATTAATATGAGGCATCATATTTTACATTTTTACTAAACAAATACGTAGCCCCAATTTTTTTAATCTTGTCACAATAATTCCTATATGTGTGTGCGGCCGATATCTCAAAGGAAAAAACCACTCACTTTTTTTTTTCTTCTTCACAGATTTAATTATCATTATCACTATCATGAATCTTGTATCTAATATACCTACGTGCTTCGACTTGATCTGCATCCCCACTTATTCAATTCTATTTTTAATCTTTCTCTACATGTTTTGCTAGATTCAGAGTCGGTTTTTTGATTGTATCTACAGAGCATGATGCTTTAAATTATGGAGTATATAAAAAATATATCATATTATAAAAAAAATCAATGAAGAGAATAATTTATATATACTCCTACGGTTGCAGTGCTTACAATAGTGCAGCCATCAAGTTTCGTGGTGTGGAAGCTGACATTAATTTAAGTCTTGAAGATTATGAAGATGACCTAAAACAGGGGTGTGTGTTTTCACTGCGTGTTCTTGGTGTGTGTACTTATTTGGAAAAAGGAAACGTAAATACTCCGTAGTAAAATATAAAATAAAATATTATTATAAAAAATAAGAGAATTATGTACATTAGATTTCACCTTATCTTGAATAGTGGTGTTGCAGCCTTATCTTGAAACAACCTTTTATTTGTTGTTGTTTCTTAAGACAAATTTAAATAGAGTATATGTTTTTGTAATATGTTGTTGTGAAATAATAATAGATGAGCAGTTTATCAAAGGAAGAGTTTGTGCATGTTCTTCGAAGACAAAGTACTGGATTTCCTCGTGGTAGTTCGAAATACAGAGGCGTTAGGTTGCACAAATGTGGTCGATGGGAAGCTTGAATGGGCCAATTGTTGGGCAAAAAGTACGTATGTATTTAAGGGTTATTGCTATATACTACCATGTTACCTCATTTAAAAAGGATGAATAATGAAAATAAAAAAACTTGACATTTTAAGTATGGTTTCTCGAATTTTGAAATGCTTTAAAAAATAACGGTACCTTTTTAATTTTCTTTGATTAAGCTATGGGTACAGAACTATCTATCACAAGATCAAGAAACAAGACACTTTGGAACTATTGTTTTTTGGCTTTTTTGGTTAGTTCAATATATGTCATGTGACAGATTTGGGTTATAATATATGTGTATCTGGGTCTTTTTGACACTGAAGTTGAAGCTGCCAGGTAAATGTGTGTTATCTTGAGGGACCTTAGCTGTCAAGTTTCTGTACTCAAGGGGTATTAAAGGAAATATATGGTTTTTTATTGCTTTTTAGGGCTTATGATAAAGCTTTGTATGAAGTCTAATTTAATAGTCGTCAGTATGTAGTTTTATCAATCAATGGAAAGTGTCTTTTGTAATGGTGTAATATGTCATGTTCATGTTCATGGTCATAGTTATGTTGATGGAGTGATTTGTAGGGATTTACATATTCCATTTATATATGTTCAAAGATTTTTAGTAAAGAACACTTTCTAATTAATATAATATGTTCTTGAGGTACCCCTTTAGCAAAAATAACTAAAAAATCTCGAAACAAATTTTATGCCACACGGGTTTGACCATTTTTACGCTCTCAAGCCATTGTGTTGGTGGATCTTATTTGCAAGATTTGGGCCAAGGAAATTTAAAGATGATGCTGTTACTACTAGATACGAGTATAAATTATTGACTATTCTCTCATCTTATTTCGTCAAACCGTGTTGATACGAGTCATAAATGTATGATTATATCACGGGTGTTATACGTTTTCATATACCAATCTGATATTGATAATATTTATATAAGAAATTACTAATTTTAATTTTTTTTTTTATTTTTTCTAACAAAAGCCTGTGTTTTCACAGGTCTTAAACTAGTAATTCCTATATCTGTGTGCGGCCGATATCTCAAAGGAAAAAACCACTCACTTTTTTTTTTCTTCTTCACAGATTTAATTATCATTATCACTATCATGAATCTTGTATCTAATATACCTACGTGCTTCGACTTGATCTGCATCCCCACTTATTCAATTCTATTTTTAATCTTTCTCTACATGTTTTGCTAGATTCAGAGTCGGTTTTTTGATTGTATCTACAGAGCATGATGCTTTATCACCGTCGAAACAACAAAGCCGCTTTCGATTTCTTATAACTTTCTTCCGTTTTTCTCTATTGTATTATTTTCTTTGTTGGGTCAACACTGTACGTACACACAAAGTGATTTGATCTATCTGTTATTTGTTTATATTGCTAATCCTCTAGCAATTTAATATGAGGCATCATATTTAAGGTTAAACAAAGTGACAAAGTCACCGTCTAACATTTTTCATGACAAAGTCACACACTTCATCTTAGTTTCGTATGAACTTTGAAATCCATTTTTAGCCAAAGAAATGAACAAATGGATACTGGATCTCATATTTTACTGAAGCAGTTTGAACTGCCCGGCAGGTCATCGACGACGCACTTCACCACTGTTGGCATCGTTACCCATCTCCGGCATTATCGACCTCGCTGGCACGATTCCGGCCACATCCGGCGCCGGTGAGTTCCGGCGGCGATTGCTATGTATCATCGGAGAGTATTTTGCCTTTGTTTAGACATTCGTATTTTTTACGTTTCCTTTTTTTAGTTATTTGAAAATCAAACAAATAATTTAAGTATTTGTTAGTCAAATATATCATGCTTGAAGCTGAAACATGGAAAGAAATTACTGTAATACCCTTGCCACATGTCAAAATTTAATTGGGAACTCTTGCCACATGTTAACTTCTAAATGGGAATGTTACTATTCATCACACTCAAAATTGTTATTAATGATAATTACAATAATGATATATGCTTTATGCTTTACAGGGAATTAAATTTTAGTTTAATTATTCATACATTATTGTTAGATTTCGGTTTTTAATGCTACATACCTTTGTGTTTTGGTTTGGATATTTCAAATTTTGTTTGTTTTAACTCTTAATATCGATTTTTAAGTGTTGATATATATTTCCATTATTATGACAGTGATTATGATTCTTATAAGATATCCATAAGTCTTAGTAATATTGTTAGGCTAACAATTAAACCAACTTGTAATTATTTCTTTTATTAAGACGTTTTAATTTCTCAAAGATTATTGCCTTTGTTATTAATTATAATGAAGACTGATATCATATATATACGTAGTAATCTATATGCAGTTTTTGAGTATCAAATCAATTATGGCAAAGATAAAGAATATATATGCAACAATTTTACTTAACTACGGTTTAATACCCACATGTTAATTATCATTATCAAACACTTGACTTTGATTAATTTTTCATATTTGATTATTGTGTTCTTGCAAATAAATTATGTACCCCCCTTAAAATACTACTTCTCTGAGTTGCAAGAGCCTTCAAAGATCTAGATTTGAGTGCAATTAGGATGCTACTCACTCTTACGGAGTATATATTTTGGCTATAATTGCTTATCCTATCAATTTTATAATGTGTAGGCCACATCAAACTCATATATGGAGGGGTTGAATATCAAACATATATTTTAGAGGTGACAATTACTCATCGATTATTTATGAGTCAAGTTGGATAACATTAACAAGGTGATGGGATTGTTGGGTCTCCCTCTTTTTTTCTAAATGGATCTCTAATGTAACCTCCAATTGTATAATAATTAACCAACGGGTCTAGATGGGTCTAACTGGTATTTTTTATTTTTTGAACACCTAATATATATATTTTTTTTCATTTTTCATTCAAATAAAATAAATTGGTGGAAACCCGATGGAGCGACTCGACTCGAGACCCATTTGACCCGGACCCGTTTAAACCCGTCTTTCTAAATGACTCATCTAAACCCAGACTCATTTAGACCCGTGACCTGACCCGACCCAACCCATTCATTTTGCCACTACTAATATATTCTATGAGGTAAGATCGGAAAGTATAATACTAGCATTAACAGCATTGAATTTTTGGTGACACTATAAAAGGAAAGACCAATAGACTAGTAATTACCATTATATCATTTCGTGTAACATATGACACTGACGAATGACAACTAGATCTAAGGAAAAGTTTATTCCTAATTGGATGGGTACGTAAAATTAGAAGGCAAAATCCAACAATCAATCAATAAATAACACCCTAAAATTTTGATACTACACTTCAAACTAAAATAAATCAAGTTTCTTCAAGAAAATTAATTTTATTTCAGTTCAATTAAAGATAATATAAATTGTATACATTCACAGTAATCCCGTATTCTACAAAATAATTTCACGTGGCTAAAAAATGTGTGCATAAATCTAGACGTAAGAATTTGAACAGTGGATATGATATAATAATTGATTAAAAAAATAAGTGAATATATATATATATATATATATATATATATATATATAGTGGCATGACCCAGAGGGAAGTCCATTTTTTGAGGGAAGGTGAAAGCGTTAGTACGCATCAGGAAGCATATTACCTTCACCTATACTAATATCGAAAAAAACAAACTGAAATTTAGTAAATGTTAATCAGAATCGATGTTATAAATGTTAAGCTTCCTTGATAAATTTTTTCTTCAAGTTATAGTATCGATTTATGAATATTTGATCCAAATCCGTTAAGATGCATCGCGGTGCATATTAGTTAATCTGCATTGTGATGCATCTTAACAATAAAAATATTTTTCAAATAATGTGAAGTTTTATGATGCATCGCGATGCATCTTAGTTAATATGCATCACACTGCATCTTAACAATTAATTAAATAAATATTCATCAATTAATGTTATGACTTAAAAATGAAATTCATTCGTTAAAATATTCTTTATAGCATCGATTTTGATTACTATTTACCGATAAAAATAATTTTTTGTTGACGTTTTGATTGATAATTGTAATATGCTTCCTGATGCGTACTAACGCTTCCCCCCCTTCCCCCCAAAAAGACACTTCCCTCTTGATCACTACCCTATATATATATATATATATATATATATATATATATATATATATATATATATATATATATATATATATATATATAGGATTGGGATCAAGGGAGATATGTTTTTAAGTGGAGAAATGGGAGAAGAAATCTTGACCATTAGATCCATGATTCAAAGGTCCAGATTAGTCAACCAAAAAATGTTTAAAATCGGATGGAGCAGGGGCAAAAAAGTCTATTCGTCATAAACATATTCAAGGAAACTAAATTAGTGTTCCTATTGCTCGTAATAACCATCCGAGTTCCAAGCAAACCGTTCGTTTAATTTTCTAAATTCTTCACCAATACAATCGGCGCACATATCTTCAATCGAAAACCCTAAATATCGATTTTGTAATTGCTGCAGATCTTCGCTGTTTCGTCTCCTCTTGAATCGCAGGATCGGCGCTGTTTTTTTTTCAGAATCAAAAACAGAAAATTGTATTTGAGGTTGTTGGTTCTGAAGCATCATGAAGAAATCAAAGAATCAGGCACACTCCAACTCTGAAGGTATGCGATAATTGTGGGGTTTTTTTTTTAATTTTATTTGCCTAGATTTCATGATTCTGAAAGTTTGGAGTTTGTGTGTTTCAAAATACGGTTATTGTTTATAAAATAGTGTTTGATTCAGGTCAGTATTGTAACGGGTTAAGGGAAAAAATTTAAAGCAATGTTGTTGTTTCGAATCATGATTGCACCTAGGTTATAAGTTATGCTTGTGATACTGGGAAAAAATTGTGTTAGCATAAGTGGTTTAATGTGGGGAAATCAATTTATGATTTTGTTGAATCATTTTCCAGGGTTTAGTGTATCATAATGTAGAATAGGTGTGGTTTTTTTTTTTTTTTTGATGAAACGTCTGTTCCTAAGAATAAGTTTGTTGATGTGTTGCTTACTAATCATAGGTTGCATTTTACTTATAATGGTGTTAAAAAGTATGATTCAGAATTGCATTCGTAGAGAAAATTGTTGGTGTAGAGAATGTTGTACATGAACATACTATGTAGGTGCAATGCAAAGTTGGTTTTATGTGCGAAGTTGATTTATAATTGCATTCGTTGAAAATAAAGTGTTTGTTAGCGAATGTTTGTATGACTTATGAAGTAACCTTACAATTGGTAGCTACTATATACTTATTGGCTTTTAGACGCAGCGTGTTTCATTTTTTATTTGTAATGCACAAAACTTTGCGGTAAGAATTTTTTTCAAGATTTCATTAGGAATACTGAACCATTGTGCAAATGAGACATTTGTATGCATAAGTAATTGAATCCGTTGTTTATGAAATCAGAATCACAGTTTGTTTATGTTGAATCAGAATAAATAGTTCATTTAATCAGTGTAGTAGGGAAATTGAAGAAGTGGGTAAATAATACATGGGAAAAAAACAGAATCATAATTTAGTTATGATTCACGTGTGTAGGTTTGTTAGCGAATGTTTGTGTGACTTCCGTAGTATGCTTAAAATTGGTAGCTATTATAGAGTAAGTAGCTTTTAAAAGAAGATCGAAAAAATCTGAATAGTATGTATGCGTGGTGTATTTTTGAGTTATGCATGCGAGTAGTCTATTATGATTAATGGTTTGGTGTAAATATTGCAGGTAACACCCGACAACAATACGATGAATCGGATGACTTTGCGAGACTACGTGTCAAGCATGTAATTCCCAAAATGTTGGATGATGCTAAAGGAGGTCGAATTTTTTAGTTAAATTTTTTGGTTCTAGTGGTAACGGTTCTAATTGGGGCACCAGGTGTTGGAACAGTGAATCGCAAGTTCTTACCCAATATTACCTCCGAAGAAAGGGTGTGTGAATTAGATTGGTGTGACTACACAATACGGTGTCTAAAAGATAGCCGATAGGCATGGAAAGGAACGGAAGGAAGTTCCTACTTTACTGGCCCACTAGCGTTGCTCATTGTAGGTTATTTTAAGTTTGGTTTAACAAACATACCTGTGATTTGTGGCTCTAAGTTTTTCCATTGTGTATGTAAGAATGTATCATTGTTTTGGTTTTTTTTAATTCCATAGTTTATCATGTTAACACTGAGTTTTTTTTTAGCATGATATATTGTGTGTAGAATTACATTAAACAGGGTAGTATTAACACTGAATCGAACTGTTTCTGTAGTGAATCAAACGTTAAATTTAGTGATTCATTATACCAGAGAAACTGAATCATTGTGTATGATGCATACTGATATTTACCGAATAATTAATTTAACTATACATTGTATTAAACGGTTATTTAATCGCAGGTATTGTACGTTAGCTGTACACGTCTGGAAGGTGAGACACCAAAAATAGTGATACCGTTGATGATCGGGTATACCACTCAACTTCTTAAGAAAAGGCAAGCAGGCAAAAAGAAAAAAGGTTTTGGCAATGCTAGGATTGTGGAAGATTCTGAATTTTGGGTAGAGGATGATGATGCTGACCTGCGGCGTAAGGTAGAGAAGATAATTAGAAATATGGCAGGTAGTCAATCGGAAGGAAGTAAAAAAGACGCTAAAACAGCGGGGTGCGAAGGTGCCTTTGGTATGCTATCTTCTTTCTTACGTGTTTCCAACTTATTTTAGCATAGTCAACTCATCGAATCATGCTTAAACCCATACACCAACATGTGTACAGGGGTGTCTCCAGGAGCTAAAGAAAGGATCAACTCGAAAGATGCTAGTGAGGTATTTATTAGTGGGCTTGATTCGTTTTTGAACATAGAAAGCTGTTATTTTTTTGTAAAGCCGGTTTATTTTATTTTTGTAGGACCTTATTCGAGAAGCTAAGAAAAAAATAGCCATGATCTCAACTTTGAAGGGTGAACTAGAAGGTCTGCTGGAACGTGGCATGGCTACGGATCCAACAAATGAGCATCTTCTTGGTTGTGCACGGGAGAAGGACATATTATTTGGGATGGTACATGACCGTGGAACACCTAACCCTGTGTCTGGTAGCAGGGGTGAGCATGTTATGAAAACTCGGTCCACTATTGAGGTTGTGTTGCCTGAGGGAATGACATATACACAAGTGGTTTAAGACCATGTTGATAATTTTGTTGAAGTTGACAAGAATTTATTATTGTTTGGTGCTTTAAGTTGGACGGAATAGTGAACACCACTCTTGTGTATTGTTGAGGTTTGATGTATCTATTGGTTTAATGTATCTATTGGTGTGTAACTATATATGCAAGAAAATTATTGTAGATCTTCTTAAAGCTGCTGATTTTCTAATTTATGGTAATGTTGAATCGTAGTTTGTTCATTGCTGAATCAGTGCACCAAATGTACAGAATCATAGTGAATTTTATGGTGAATCATAGTAATAATATTATAATATAATTACAAGACTGGTGTTCTTTAACATTTGCGGTTGTAATATTCTTACTGTTTAAAAACTTTACTATTAAATATTGTAACATTTGCGGTTGTAATACGCAACATCTGAATCATAAAGGAAAATGACTGAATCAGTATGTTGCCTAACTGAATCACAGTGTTGTGCATATTTGGGCATGGTATGTACATGTTTAAGCAGAAAACATATAATTTTTCATGTTCATATTTTTTAGGGCTGAATAAAATTGTAACCATGTTTGAACAATGGTGTACAAATCGCGATATGGTGCAACGTATAGAGTAATTGTCACATGACGCAAGGATGTTACCGAAGCAAAATATAGTAATCTCTGAATCAGAATGTTTCATCATGTGAATCATTTTGCCCACG
This sequence comes from Helichrysum umbraculigerum, assembly GCA_949592205.1. NCBI lineage: Eukaryota > Viridiplantae > Streptophyta > Magnoliopsida > Asterales > Asteraceae > Helichrysum > Helichrysum umbraculigerum. Next base: position 159,018,809 of record CATIUR010000004.1, on the reverse strand, counting down.
TAGCAGATGTTGTCACGGTGATGAAGACATAAAGGATACAAAACGTTGTAGAATAGTTTCTCTAAAAACGGTTGCACGAAAGATTAAGAAGGTTCTTGCAACTTGAGTTATATGGTTTTATATCATCGGGAACATCGGGCACCCAATATGGTACGCCTTCCGAGGAGACATGCATAACCCCAACTGATATTGTGTTCATCACCGTTCCATTGCCTGTTCATAAAGTTTAAAACACTCATAAATACATAAACGAATCAAGCGAAAGTGACAACACATATGCTACCATGCTATACATATTTTTATTTGGTCGAAACACTTATATTAGTTATTGAATCAAAGTCATTTTTAAATATAACTTACTCGGTTTAGATGTGCTTGCAATATCATCGGAATCATCGGTTGAATATGAATCTACAACTTCCATCACTTGATCGCCATCCGCCATTTCGATTAACCGTAAATCAAATACTAATACAATGACTTATGAATTGCTCCCAATTTTGATCACAGATCCCTGTTCAAAGTCGGTCAAGAATTCGAAAGCAGGTATCATTTTATAGGATGTTAATTGTAGCAAAAAATGCACCAAAGTTGAGTATAAAAAAACGAGATTGCAGGTTCCAAGTTATAAAATATCCACGTAGAATATATAAACCCCAGTGAATAAATTATCCGATGAAGATTCAACAATATTCGATGATCAAACCAATATTGAAAAGTTAATGGAGCCTAAGATAATGGAGCCTAATATCAAACCCGATATGAAAGATAATGGAGTGTAATACATGCCAAACTTATTAAAAATACTATCATTTTTAATAGCAGACCATCTTTAATAGCAGATCATTTTGAAAATGAGATGAAAAGATATTAGGTGATTGTTTCCTAAAATAATAGAATCTAATGCTAGCACTAAAAAAACGTCCACATTAATGCATTTAGTATTTATGATATTGAAATAAAATAACTAATTTACAATTGACTAATATACCCTTTGACCTGAAAATGAGATGAATGGCCAGGATTCCTTCTCCCTCTTCTCCACAAAATTTTCCTTCTTTTTGGATCCTCCAACTATATATATATATATATATATATATATATATATATATATATAGAAAAGCGTTCAAATAAGAACAAGTATGCGAATGAGAACACTAAGAACAAATCTGATGCGTTCATTTATGGATCAATATGTAAGTGTAAAAAGGGTAAAAAGGTAAAATGCATTTCTAGTGTAGAGACAGTTTCAAATCATGACACAACCGTTTCCTTGATCCATGTATAATTCAAAATTTTGTAATTAACTACGAAATGCGTGAATTCATGGGAAGGCATCAGTTACACTCGCTCAATTGTATAAATTTGCAGAGGATTAACCCCTCATCTCATTTATATAATTGGTTGGTTCAGTCCTCACAAGAAAAAAATTTCTACTTATTCGATTTCACTATGGCTGAATTTGTGAATGTCTTCGATGGAGACGGTACCTTCTATATAGCTCATTATAATTTCTCTTTTTATTTATTATTAGTGTGCAGTGTTAGTACACATTTGATTTGAATAGTGTTTTCTAAAAATTCATTTAGATTACACTTCATTCAATTGGATTATATTAGCCTACTTAGTTATTGAATAAATTCTTTCAAAAAATTTGTGTATGTTAATTTCTATATAATCACAACTGCATCCATTATGTTAAACGTAATGTCACCACGTACATATGCATCCTACCTTTGATGTGTTGGTGTTGCTAAATAATCATAAATCTTGCTGCATCCGATTTATTCAAATGTTGATTTTGTTTTTCATTTGTACTTTTATATTACAGATGTGTCAGATAATGACTATATTCCGAAGCAGTATGCAATTGGTAAAGAGATACTATCTGAATCTGGTGCTACACAATGGTTACCGGAAGTTGATGATGCTGTCAAACCTGCGCGAGGGGCCATTTTCGAAACTATTGCCGATGCTTTCAAGTTCTATCAGCATTACGGTCGCCAAGGTGGATTTGAAGTAAGAAAATCTACCCAGACACCAGTTAGAAGGCAGCGAGTTAACGATGGCCACCGCACCATTAAAATCAAATACTTTGTGTGCAGCAAAGAAGGATTCAATACCAAAAAAGAAGAAACCAGCTTGATAGAGGGTGATGCAGTTATCACCGATGAAAACCACATTAATGAATTTAGTAGTGGTTGTAACAGTAGCTTGGAAGAGAGTGTTGGTGACAATAGTTGTGAAGGCGATAATGCCTTTGAGTCATCTAAAAAGGTGGGCAAGCAGAAACGGAGAAGACCATCACAACGCATTGGTTGTCAAGCAAGTTTTAAGCTCCAATTAGTTGAAGGAAATAAATATGAGCTCTACAGTTTTGTCGAGGAACACAACCATTGTTTGGTGCACCCAGATTATACGCAACACTTGAAGTCGTATAGAAGGTTGGACAATTCCATGAAAACCATGCTACATAATTTAATATTGGCTGGCATTGGTCCGACAGTTGCACATCGTATACTTACAAAGATTCACGGGGGTCATGATAAAGTGGGCGCTACTCCCACAGACTGTCGAAACTATAAGAGGGATGTAAATGCTTATATTGGTAAAGCTGACGCACAAATGATGGTTAATATGTTGAATAAGAAGAAGGAGTGTCTACCTAATTTTTCATTTGAATACTTCACTGAGGAGGATGGTACTCTTGGAGGCTTCTTTTTCGCTGATGAGTGTGCAAAGAGAAACTACTTTGCATTTGGTGATGTTGTGTCATTTGATGCGACCTATCGTTCAAACAAGTAATATTTACCCGCGGAAAATTATTCATTTAGTAAGTCTTTTTCTGTTTTAATAAACATAATACTTATTGTTGTTTTTTTAACAGATACAATATGGTTTTTGTCCCATTTACGGGTGTTGATAATCACAAAAGGTGTATTACATTTGGTGCTGGAATGCTTAAACACGAGAACGTGTTTTCCTACAAGTGGTTGATAACTGCATTTAAGAATGCATTCCCCCGTGAGCCAACAATTGTAATGACAGACCAAGATCCCGCGCTGAAAATAGCAATCGATGAAACTTTTGTTACTGCACGCCATCGTCTATGTATGTGGCACATTATGGAGAAGCTTAGCACAAAGGTAATGAATAATTTTCACCACTACTAACAGATTCAAACTTGTGGCCTTTCCATAAAAGCCATACCATTTATTACCCTCGTACGTACAGTAACCTTTTGTTTCATATGTTGTAGGTTGGTGCATCCATATGTAATTCTGGTCTCAAGGCTCATTTATCTAGAATAGTGTGGACAGATAAGCTTGATCCAATCTACTTTGAAAGCCGGTGGGCTGATGTTATGAACAAGTACAACCTTCACGATAATAACTGGCTCACTGACATGTATAATTTGAGGTCAAATTGGATCCCTGCATATTTTCGTGAATGGAACATGTCTGGGCTAATGCGAACATCCTCGCGTTCTGAAAGCGAAAATCATATGTTTGGCCAGTTGATGAGCTCAAGCTCAACTTTGGTTGAATTTCTCGGTCTGTTTGAAACCGCGATGCAGTCCCAACGTTTTGCCCAGTCTAAAAACGATCATGAAACAATGTACACCAAACCTGATCTAGACCCCGAATCTCCATTCGAGAAGGATGCTGTGAGGATTTACACTCGGGCCGTTTTCTATGATGTGCAGAAGGAAATTGTTGCAGCATCGAAGCATTGCATTTCACAATGTTTTTCGGATATTGATGGTTGCAAAAAATACTTAATTATTGACACAAGTGTGACCAGTACACGTATTGATGAAAGCATTGACAGAGAAGCTAACCCCAAAAAATTTGATGAGTTTGTCCCAATCAAAAGCCAGGTACATTCACCATAACTGTCTTCCAAAGTCATTGTCAGATAATTAAATATCTCTCTGTTTTATATAGGTTTGCTATACGGAGGTTGGTCAAGAGTTATTATGCACCTGCAAACGGTACGAGAGGTTTGGTCTACTATGTCGTCACATATTTTACGTTCTTAAGGCATGCAAGATCAAGAGGTTTCCACAACGATACATATGTAGAAGATGGACCCGTGATGCTGTGCCCGAGAAGCCTATCCACACTGTTAGCCAACCAACTCAAGTTGGTTCAACCGAAGGGGATACTGGAGCATTAATTCGTGAATTATACAAAACTTTTGACTACTGTGTCAACAGGTTGATGCTAGACCCTGAAAAATTGGCTTCATTTCGTGATTCTCAACAAGATTTGGTCCAAAAAGTCGACCAACAGATGGGTAATCAACCATCCGCAAGCCCAAAAGAATTCATTGAGGCAATGGTTGGTGTTGCCCAACCAGATGAAGTTAATGTTCACCCCCCAAAAGGACTCGTTAATAAAGGAGGTAGGAAGAAATCACGAATTACCAACTCCCGAGAGGAGTCTATTAGCAAATCCAACAAGCCTCTACGTATGTGTGCCTATTGTAAAATCAAGACGGATCATGATATTCGCAACTGTAAGGTAAGGAAAAAAGATGAAGCAGATGCAAAAGCTGCGGCTGCTGCTGAAACAAGTGACGTGACAAGTGCTATTCCAGAGTAGTATCAATTGTAGTTGAAAGTTCCATTGTTTTTGTCCCAGTACGGTTTATGTTTTTTTCATAAACTTCTTTCCTTGGTTTCATATCAATAAATTATTTATATTGGATTCATTGAAAAGTGTTATGCAACTATATAGAAGCTTTCTTATGTTTTATTGATTTGAGTAACCATAACTCGCATAGAAAAATAATATGCATCCATAGAAACTACAGCAAACTAAGCTGACATAATGATTCAGTAGGCTTAAACTTCACAAAAATAAACATCCACTAACCCACAGACCACACAATATGTGGATACTGATATGCAAAAGTAAAGAAATGAGACCATGAATGACTACAAAATCATTTTAAAATCTATTTTATTAGAAGTGACATATGTAAAAAGATAGTAACCCGCAAACCATATAACATACAGATAGAAAGTAAACTGAACCATGTGCATTACAGATGAATAATTATGAGTTCCCAAATACACATACTTTATCCAGTTGTATCTCTATACTGAGCGATAGAAAATTGAGAATTTAGAAAACTGATTCAATATATGTTACAGTCAAGTAAAACCATCACTTATTAGAAGGTCATATAAGCAGTTGACCATACAAGTGAAAGAACTTTTTTTAACAAGACATACGGGTAACACAAATACGAGAAGGAATCAACTTCTTCCTTACATATGATCAGTATTTTGAAATATCATTAAAATATATCCCAGCTGCATCCATGTAGTTACATACTGTGATAGTACCGCATACAGATGCAGCAAGACAATTGAATCAGTTGTTCAGGTGTTGTATACGGTTAGCATAAAATCAAATGATGCACTACTTTTTAATCAAAAACAACTTTATTTATAAAATCAAACACACCAATCATTGGTCCGCAACAAACTTAAAATAGTCTTAAAACATAAACCCATAAAATAGTACTGTAGCATACTAGCATGAAGTAAAAATAAAAGAAAAAAGAAAACCCAACATAAATTGTAACACTACTCTGATTTAAAAAACCAACTTCATCAAGGTCTCATCCCTAGCAAACAATATATCATCACCTTCTGCTTTGCTACGCAAATCTTCTCAAACGCTCTTCGATCCGTTCTTGTGCATTCTCACCCAGCCTTATTTTTTCATCATGTGTCAGAGCATTGTATGCCTCAATCTCAGAATCCACTCTCCATTTCATGGTGTTTGCATCCCACAGGAGTATTTTTGCTAGATATTTGTGACGAAGCCTATCCAGTTGATCCTTTTGCGTATCCCCTTCCTTAAAAAATCCCGCATCCCATCCGGCTAATCCATTACCCGGAAATGTTTCCATATGCCTCATCATAAAAACTCCGCAATCCACCCAATTATTTGTAGTCCTCCACCCCATGCGTAGCCGCACTATATCTGATAGACTCAACTTTTTTGCTTTTGCCTTATGTGTGGTGTCAAGGTAATCAACAAATAGCTTTTTCTGCAAATGAACATTAAATTTATTACAAATTACCATTTCTTTACATATATACATATGACTAACTCACCACCAGGTTCGGGATTCCATTGTATTCGTCCAATGACTCATCCCCTGCTGCCATGTTGTCTATCAAGTAAATGCTCTCCTTTTTTAAATTGAAGCATACTAGATAGAAGTGAGATTGCCGAATAATTGGTATGAACACCTACAATGTATCATAACAATTATAAATTAATAAACTGTGTGCATCACTAATAACCCAAAATGAGAAAATATACATGCCATAGTACTTACCAGCTCGGCATCACACATACTCACTCGAGTGTTTCTCACCACATTATCTACATTCTCTTTAAAGGTTGTATATTTCCTCTCATATGACATTGTACCCCCCATCATCGCATGGCTCTGTAAACAAGGAACCATAATTACTAAAAAAGATTACATAAAGCATCACACTCCTACCAATATATATTTGAATTCACAACTTACCATTATTGCTGTGTTGAAAAATAATCTATTGGGTGAGCCAGCCGATTTGAGTTGTTGCTCATGGTTGAGGATACATGCCCACGCATCTATCACACCGACATGCACTTCTGATTCAGGTATCAAGCTTTCAATCATCACTCTTGCCATTTTTGTTCCCGAAGGATGCTGGAACACAATGTCACTGCAAAGCAAAATAGTTTAATAGATTTTTTTCAATGTTGCCAAACATATTTACACCTTACAATAAAGCGATGCTTCTAACACATTATCATACTATTGAAAAACTTACTATTCCGGGGCCAACGCTAGGAAAAAACAATCAGTAGCTTGATATTCTATACTTTTTAAAGCCGTCCTCATTTTCACGACCCTATCATAGTAGGGTGATTTCATAGCTGCGGCAGGTTTTACATGTCGTCTCACCCTCCCATGTGGTGCCTTGTCTTGTTTCTTGACTGCAACATCTACCATCTCCTTTTCTAACGACCTTGCAAGAGGTATACCACCGATTGGGGTACGCATCCTTGCATCATTAATCTCAGCTTGAGGACTTTGAAAACATGTACCTCCACCTGCCTTTCCTGCCCATTTAACATTTGAATCTGCTAATGATGGTAGTGCTGTTGCAACCTTTGATGCACACTTCAATGACAGTTTCCCTTTAACATTCGAATCTGCTTGTGCTATTCCTAACCCCAATGACGCCTTCTGTTTTATTTGACCAAGGTTGCTACTGTTACCACTTTGCTTCTTCTTTGCTACCGCATCCAATGCTGAATTTTCGAGAATCTCACAAACAATCGGATCAGACAAAATCTGGGTCAGGGTTGGTGTTTGATGCTCAGGAGTTATGTTTGTTACTTCCTTGACATTACTGGCGTTCCCAGCATCATTAGCTTGATTCATGTTAACTTTTTCAAATAACTCAGCCATTTCTGATCTCAACCAACTTATCGTACTACTTATGAGTTCACTCTTCGGGTACTTGTTCAGTGCCTTGCCCATCTTTTCTTCCAGCTCTACCTTAGTGTTACAGAGGTAGTTAAATATGCTCTTCAACTCATTCTCATATTCCTGCATTTTGAAATTCATATTTTTATACATAAATAATTTTCAAAATCAACCATATCTCTGATTGGGATGCAATGAAGAGTGTATTCATTATACAGGATGCATTCTATTATGTTATTTATTTTTAATAAGAACCGATAATGATAATTATGATGCATTAATCAAACATCACATTTATGGTGGATCTAAACCAAAAATCATACGATGTGATGCATCCATGGCAGCCATTTAGTTACACAATTTAACAATATTTATTAAATAAAAATACAATACCTCTTCATTGTAATCATATTCTTTCCACTCTTCATCACTTTCAGCTGGCATGTTGGTGACTCTAGGTGTCCATAATTGTTCAATCAATTCTTCGGTGCTGTAAGGGTTATACTCCTCCACTTGCTCTGATTCATCGGTTTGTGCATCCAATTCTTCACCAACTTCTTTATTTAATCTTGCATCCTCGCTGATCATGTTTTTCATGTTATTTGTTTCTTCTATTATGAAGTCCTTCTGACCAAAACCACCCGATGCCAACTCCTCTAATTCTCTCTGTTTTAGTCTCTCAGTTGTCCAATTAAGTATCGCAGGGATGGCCACATTTTCTCGACTCGATTCTCCTCGTGTATTATGGACATACCACACCTGCATCATTAATAAATAAATAGATAAATAAGCATGATATATCTCGGTAAAATGAACGCAACAATATAGGTCTTAATTTACTAAATGAAAGCATCTTACCACTAGGAAAAGTAATGGCCCCGTGTACCAGCTTTGTGGATCATCCCTGTCCCAGTCGTCCTTACTTTTTTTTAAGCACTCTAGTACATAATCGCACCAATCAGTTCCCTTTATGGCATCCTCATTCCTAATATAAGGCAATATTTTTTGATTCACAGTAGAGCATTTTATTCCTTCGGCCAACACTGTCATGATCACAACTAGTATGTTTAGCTTAAAAAACTCCCCGACCTCTTTTGAACTACCAATTGATTCTATCACATTCTTGACAGATATCCTTTTCCTTCCGCAAGCAGGTTTTCCAAACTGAGCTGTCCATTTCCTAAGGATACTTTTCCCCCCTACTCCTTCCTTAGTGACACACTGTATTTTTGCTTGTCCCATTGGGAACCCAAGTATTTCCTTAACAGATTGTTGGGTAATTCTAAACTCACGCGTCCCAACCTTAAATACACACTTCACTGGATCGAAGCTATCTACCACCCAATATGCCAACCTCGCTGGAAGTTTTTCTATCTTAAGTGTAAGTAGACTTTGAAACCCCATCTCTATCAACCATTGTTTTTGTTCCGTTGACAATGAAGACATTAACTTCACCAACTGCAATGGGCTTTGACGTGTACTTAGTTTCCCTTTTTTCACGGTCCTCTTGTTTTTTGTTTTCCCATTCAACACTCTTGCCTTTTTACTAATTTTTGTAGGATGCTTTACTTTTATCAACTTCTTTGGATCATTTTTCTTATTGTCGTCAACAAAATCATCATCTGAATGAAACATGTTTGTATATGCACCTGGACACAATATGAACCAACTTTAATTACATGCTATCATATTTATTGGGATTTTCAACAGACACTGATCTGGATGCATAATCACATCATACCCGATTAGGAACTATTAATTTACCAAAACCAAGCACATAAACCCAACCCAGCTCAATTGATCTATCTGTGTATTAAGGATGCATCCAGCTTCAACCAAATGTATGGTTTGGCTGCAATGCATCCACAAAATACATTAGTAAGATCAAGTGTTGGCGTTGTTGTTATTATGAATACCAAACTAAATTCGTAAATGTGGTGCATCCCTACATCAATCAAAATTAACTGGATCCCATTTCCCTCCCATATTTTCAGGAGTAATGACATTCAATTAACAACATCATAAGTATGCATGCAACACATACGAAATGGGATGCAGCGAAAATACATAATATGGACTGGTCTCAGATACAACAAGTTTTGATGCATCCCTACACCTAATGTATCCCATTTTGATGCAATCTATATGTGACTTAAAATTAGTTATGCTACACAAATAGCAACATCAAACCTATGCATCCAAGAAAGGTGGGATAATTAGTTATGCTACACAAATAGCAACATCAAACTTATGCATCCAAGAAAGGTGGGATGCACTAATATAAACAGACATCATAACCCAGTGTCAAACACAAAACACAATAAGATAGGATCATTAAACTTACGTTTTCTAATTCCACCCGTGCTTTGAGCTTCAACTGCATTAATACACACTTCTTTGCATTCTTCAACAAACTTGACTCCTGCACGCGGTTCACTTCGGGGACTGGTTCTCTTCATATTTTTTGAAAGTACTATCCAACTTTTCCCTAATTCACAAGTGCATTAGCGAGTAAACATATATAATTAAAGACAAAATCAATAAGGATGCATAACTTTGCTTCAAAAAAGATTAGGATGCATATCACTTACTCATAGATTTCCCAGTAGAAGACTATTCGATAACCTCTAAGATGTATCATTCCCTCCAATTTATAGGTTGGGCGTTTCACTATAAAGCCTGGGATTTTCTCAATCTTCAACGTTATTGCATCCATAATTCCAAATATTTGGCTTAATTAGCTAGACTGAAATACCGGGATAGAATTGGGATCGCATCGTCTTCTGCGTCGGTTTCAATCTTCAGTAATAAACACTTTAAATGACATCATATCAGGTTTACTTATTTACCCTTAAAAGGCTTTGACAAATTACCATTATGCACCTCAACATAATGTACATTTAAAACCAATCGATCCATCATGTTTTGCATCCTAAGGCCCAAATTTATTCTTATTTAGTAATCTATGTAGGAATGTTCCCATGTGAAGGCCACCCTATATATATATATATATATATATATATATATATATATGCTTATGAAGTGTGTGAATTTAACATATATTTTAGACACATTTCATTACCATTCTATAATATCAAAGATAAAACATATGCATGCATGTCTCTAACTAATACTATCCTAAATAAAGTTATGTCGTTTTCATAATTTGCATGATGATGTTTCTTTCATATGCCATCATCAAAATGTTTCATAATTGTCTATGTTTGGTCAGATGATAAATTTTGGTTGTTTGTTTGTTTTCACTTCATATCTAATCTCAAAACAATCATTTTCGTTTCGTCAATTACTTTGATTAATATTTATTATTAGTATATAAATAACAGATCTAATATAACTATGGGGTCAAATATTATTATTATTATTATTATTATTATTATTATTATTATTTGTGTTAGATAGTTAAGATTGAAAAGATTAAAAATTTAGAATTGGTTTAAAAAACTAGTACGTAAGAAAAAGAAGACAAAGAGGAACGTCGGTACATGCAGATGTATCATGTATGGGGGCAGTGGCACAAGCCCCACGAGGATACCGCCACGTGTGCATCTGGAACATGCAGCCATGTTGTGTTCCCCCTTGGATCCTCTTTTCATCATGATTTTATAATTATTTTTGCAGCTTACAGTATTTTTTACACAATTATTTATTATTTATTATTTCTTAGGTCACGGTGAATCCTATGCACTTATTTTGTTTTCCAACATTCCACTTTTAATAACTTATTAAGCATCATTGATATTTATATTTTATACATCAATTAGACGTTATCGTATGCAGCATAATAGGAGTACACGTCGAATGTAGCTAAAGAGACCATCTCACCCATTAATTTATGTAGTTTAGATACGTTTCATCTTAACAGCACTTTATTTTAAGTAAAATGCAACGTGTACGTAAGATATAATGTTGTGAATATAGACCGTTGATTACATAAATTAACAATTGAGATTGTATTTACCTTCTTCCCCTAAAAAATGCTACAGTTGTACGTCTGATCGCATACCGTAGTAATATTTCTATTTACTTTCATAAATCTTCATAAGGTAATAATTTTCATACATCTTTATTTATACGATGATTATATACGTCATTGGTTTATTGTTAAAGTTGGTAAGACTTTCTATATATAAAAAAAACTATGTATTTATAAAATTCAACAATAAAGATAGAAATGATGCTGATAGATCCAAATTTGAGTGTGTGGTACATTGAATTTATAAGTTTACAGTATGAATCAAGCACCAAGAATGCATAATTAATAAGTACCATTTAATTTATAATTAATTTTTTTAGGCATATTGCACAACATAGAAATGAAGGATTGTTTGATTATCAATTATAAATTAAAATCAACTATTAAAATTATTAGTAACTAAAACAAACTCTCATATTCTTCAATATTCTAACTATATTTTATTTATGTGCACGTCATATTTTCTTCTCAATTTAGAGGTAACATGTTGCTAAAATTGTAAACAAGTACATTTATATTATTATTAATACTTTTAGTAGTTAATTTTAGAACTGATAATTAGACAATAAGTTTTTTGGGTATGTAAAAATTTCCCATCTTTATCAGGCCAATGTACATAATATGTGTGAGCCAATTCGGTTATAATCTAGGCATATAAGCGAACCGAATGTTCGACGAATAATTCGCGAACCGTTTGGCGGGAAGTCCGTTTATGTTCGTTTGTTTCGTTCTATGAACGAACATGAACAAAATTTGACGTTCGTTTAATTATATGAACGAACATGAACATAGGTCTCGTTCGTTTATTAGCGTTCATGAACGTCCGATAACATGTTCGATTGTTAACTAACAGTATAATTAAATTAATACATATTTGTACGTCTTATTTTAATCTCATCTAAATTCTAAATATAATAGTGTTAAACATTTAGCCACATTTCCCTTTCACATTTTCCCTACACTCTCACGCATCTCCATTTAGATATGTGTGTGTGTGTGTGTGTGTTCGTTGGAGCTCGTTTAAGGTATTAACGACAAAAATGCAAAAAATTATATATATGTTTGTGAACGTTCGTTTATGTTCGTGAACAAACATGAACAACAAAATCCGTTCGATTATTTGTTCGTGTTCGTTCGATTTGTTTACGTGCCTATACATACCTGTAGCGTATATAGTTCTTTGTATTCTGTTTGTTACTCTTATAAATAGTCGATGAATAATTAAATATCTTATCATCTGCAAAATTAATTTCTGACGATATAAACGTTGAAAAGGCATTAAAAGGTTAGCTGGGCTGTCTAGTCATGATCTGGGCTTTAAAAACGTTTTTAAAAGGCATTTATATCACCGTTGACCCAAGGGGCCCATAGAACGGGCTTGATACAAATGTTGGGCCACTTACACACTGAACATTGTATTTAGAGCTTTATGACCAAGATAGTACTCGTATATTTTATTTTACTAGCATAGTAACCTGCGTAATACAACGTTATAGACTCTGATAATAGGTGATGCTAAAGAAGGTAGTGGTGATTTGAGAATGATAGAAGAATGAATGTTTTAAAATTTTTGTTGTATGTGCTTTGTGTTAGATATATTATTTATATAGAGTAATACTAATAGATTTGGATTTATATAAAGTAATAAATCATGAATAGAGAATAAAATTGATGAGATGATTGAAATGTTGTAGTGATTGTTTAGGGGCAATATAATCATTCCTAATAGTTGAGTCTAATTTTAAGATAAGTAGCAATATGCTTTATAGATAGTAAATATAAGGTTTTGATAGACAGATTCGTTTTGAGGGGAAAGAGGGGTTGGAGGTCAACGGATAAGATTCGTTGTATCTTAACAATGATTCATTTTACGAGAAATTCAATGTACACGTAAAATGCAGCACTACGAATGTAGATCGTTGATCACAAAAATCAACAATGAGATCGTATGCTTGCCCCCCACAGCCCACACCATGAAATGTCTCAAATTTTTGAGTAAATAACACACAAATATACATAATTTGATGAAAAGTGAAAAGCATCGAAGTTATTATTATTATTATCGTAATTATTATATGGATATGGATCATTAGTACACAAATGATAATCAAATTTTTAAGAAGCGAAAAAATTAAACGATGAAGTACCTATCAATTTATTTAACATGCATTCATCTAACAATATGGACGGTGAACATAATGAGCAACGGTATTTCATTAATTAATTAAAAACCTATAAAGTTGAATCATGTGAGTTCTACAAAGTTAACTTTAATAGTATGTAGCTGATATTAATATCTAGGTATATAATTCTCATGTTACTAACTAGACTTTTAATTTAATATTGTGTTAGAAAATTCATTCGACTATCAATATCAATCAAGCTGATATTTCAACCAATAGGTTATATATTCAAGTCTCTAAAGCTTTAATTGGATTTGTTTTTCAACATAGATAGTTGCAAAGTCATGGAAACGTCTATGAATTGTGGCCAAATTCCCTAATAAGAAAGAGTCGTGGTTTTTTTTTTTTAGGAGGCTAATTGTCCCACAATATGTATGTATTTAAAGTTTATTTTGCGTATCAAATTTCATTCTAATAATGTTGTGTCGATATGCAATTTTCAGAAAGAAAAAAAATGTTGTGTAACAAATAATTTAGTTATTCTCATTGTATGTATCTGACCTCTTATGATTTATAATTACTTACATGTCATCCGTTTTTAATGATTGTCATATGATATGACACCTCATATCGTTGTCACACGATCAAAAATAACTGTTATTGGAGAAATAAGACATCAGATTCATACAATAGAGATAACTGAAAGTTTGATACACACAATAAACCATAATGACGTTAGATGCATATATTATAACTTTCTTTCATAGTTAGATACGTTCATAAGCGCTAATCGTTTTTTGGATAAGACATATTAGGTACTGTTATCTCACCTAGATCATTTGTATTTAAAAATTTTAATTGTATGTGTCATGTGTAAGTCATCATTTACTTCATATTTTGTGAAGTTTTTGTGTAGTTTCCAATTAATGAAATCCTAATTAGCTAGTTAACTCACTCTTCAAATGAATGTTAACTCTAAACAAAAAGTCGTTGCTTTCAGGGACAGACGTACGTTATAGTCAGCGGTAACACATGATACCAGTTAATTATGTCGGCTTAGTGTAAAATTTTCTGAATAGTTATTAGTTTTTTAAAAGTTCCACCACTTGTATTAGGTGGTGGACATCACTATTTAAATAAACTTAATAAACTGTTAAGTGAAGTGAATTTCAAATTTTTTGTGACATCGACCTTAAATATTTCGAGTACGCCGTCGTCGGTCTGGTTAAGACTTTGGTGGTCTGATCGTTGTTGGTGACTACACCAAGTCAACTATTCACGTGCATGAGACAGTCGAAATGGGCGACAATCTTAATCGGAAATTGTAATGGAACTTTGGTGCGACTTAATGCTTATGTTTTCAACACTCTTTTTCTTTATTTATTTTTTACAGTTAAAAAATAAATAAATAATTAAACAAACAAATTTAGATAATTATTCAAGTAACTTCTATACAAAAATTGGATGATAACTATATATGCCCATTTATTGGTAGTAAATAATTACTAGCACATAATTACCAATTAGCATCAAATGAAACTTACACAAGAACAAATTTGCGTGATGCAGCTTTTTTTTTATGCGTCACTGCGTCAGAGGGTCGGTTTTATCTTTTAATACAAAGTTGATAAAATTTTCTAATCACCAACAAATATAATTAATTTATTTGGTATGTGCTAGAAATAGCAATTACTATTTGTTCATTGCATGACTAACAAGTCAATTTGTGATGTGTTGTATTAATATGAATTACAATAATAAAAAATTAGGTCTAGAAAAGGAGCCACACTATTCCAAATGCGAGTAATGTACTTCTACAGATATTTGAAGCATCGTAATAATTATTACGAAGTACTACTATATTTAGAAACACTAAAATATTAATTAAATATTGTAGATTTTGGATTAAATATTGTACGGATCTGGGTAGAAGGTGAATTTATAGATTACAAAATTCGATGGATTAATAGTTTATTACTCTAATCATGACTACCAACAACAAGCTTAAGCTTAAAAAAGATAAGTAACGAAGACAGAAAACAAAAAATTGAAATAATTACTACAAAATCCTATAACTTCTTACCTACTTATTTTGCTATTTGATTTTATCAATCGGGACTGGTTCAAAGGAGCGGATAATCAAGACGCAATAAAAAAAATTTAACGGTAAGATGAAGTGTTATTATGATGCAGTGTATTTATGATGCAACGAATCTGAACTATAGATAAAAAATAACGAGTTGAGGTTGTATATTCCTCTTTCCCCCTTTAAATGTGATATTAGCGGCAAATTTTTTGATCGATATATATCTATGGGATTTGATGTGAACATTATATTTCTATATATGTAAGTTATAACATACAAAATGTATAGATAGAATAAATTATTAATTGGAATGATTTTGCAAAAATAAGAAGATGCTAGGATTAGTTGGGTTGTTAGTTACATGTCACCCACCACAACATGGTAAGAGGTGCACTACACATCCACGGACAACAAAAAGGGATCATATTACTAGATTCCATGTTCACACTTTGTAGATCCGATTCTTAATCTGTGTTCACACTCACATAAATATCCGGTTCACCATTAGGCCGGTCTTTTTTGATTTAACAACACAAATCAAGTAACCAAGTCACTCTTATGCTCGTTGCGTGTTTTGTACAAATTATACATTCATTATATTTGTCACAAACCTGACTTTTAAATTTTTTTACACAGGCAAAGCTACACTATTTATCTTACAAGTCGGATAGTTGACTACGCTGAATATTAGTTGAAATACATCATTTATTCGTATCCAAACTTGTTAATGACAACACTAAAAGACTTGTAACTTGTAAGGAATATGGCGACATGATCGACCCGAGATTAAAATAGATAACAAGGATTAAGTTGATGGAGCTCGACTAATTTGAATTGAAATCAACAGTCAAAATTACCTGGTCTTCAAACATTATAGTTATAGTAATCGTAATTTTCTATATGTGTCAATTTTCGATTGAGATGTGATTAATTTATAAACATAATTATTATTGCTCTTATAATCTGTTGCAAAAGTCCTAAGTTATGGATAAGATATTAGTTTAGTTCAAATCATTGAGACCCAATTAAAAATACCAAAAAGTTGAATTGAAATTCAATTTTTACATGACCAATTCAAAAAGTAATCGAGCTTGAACAAATCCTACTTGACCAATTAAGAATTGAATTTTACGTAGAGTTACTAGGATCTAGCTCTTTCACATTATGATCACCATATTTTCATGCTTATTTTGACACGTTAATAACTTAAAACGTACGAAAAACTGATATTTAACGAAAACATATTTCATTGCATCTCCATATATAATAACAAAAAATCAAATATTTCGCAATTAAGAGAGATGTTACACTTGCAACACTTTTTTAGGGATAAATTAATGCAAAATACATGTAAGGTGGTTTTATAACAATTTTTATTTTCTATATCTATTTATTTTATATATATGTAACTATTTTTTTTTATGATTACAAACAAACAAATAATACACTTCGTAATATTTTTAAGAAAAAACTATTGAGTTTGGTTGGAATAGGGTCAAAGTGTCAAACCAACTATACGTCTATACTCCCTGCACCTGCCAGGTAGGACACGCTTTCCATCATCCTACGTGGCAATCCATATCACTTATTTGACCCCTTCTTTCTCCTATCTTATTTACATGCACCCTTTCATCATCTATATCTAATCTATATATACCCACCATTTCAATTCATAAATAATCTCTGATTTATTTTGCTAATTAATTAACATACAAACTCATTATGGGAAATTGCGTAAGAAAAAATTCCGACAAACAATGGGGCGGCGATTACTGGGGATCACCGGATTCATCGCCCAAAAAATCCTTACTTTCCGGCGAACCTCGCCGGGAAATTCGAAAAAATACAGTCGCCGGAGATGAAGATTCCGGTGAAAGGCCAACAACGGAGGTAAAGATTAAGATAAGTAAAAAACAGTTGGAGGAATTATTAGGTATGAAGGAGATGCAAGGTTTGACTTTACAACAGGTGTTGAGTTTGTTAATCAACGGCGGTGATAAAGCGTATGATTCGAATCAACGGTCATGGAGACCTGCTCTTCAGAGTATACCTGAGTAGCCATCTGTATGTATGTGTTTATTTAATGAAATAGTAGCAAGTTAGATGAGGTCTAGTTATTATTGCACATACCTTTTTTTTTTTTCCTTCTTCTTGGGTGTAATGTAAATAGTGTCTTGAATCCAAGATTTTGTAGCACAAGTATTTGTGTCTGTACAAGTATTTTATTTTGATTTTTACCTTTTTAAAGATCCTTTAATTTATTTAATTTTAATTATTTATTCTTTCACTAAAATGAGATTTAAGCCCAAAATTGCTTAAATCACAAGAAGTATCTTCGACTGCTTATAAATAATCTAATATGTTTGTGGTTTTTGTCATATAAAAAAATGATCAAGCCAGACAGAGAGATCCCATGCTAGTCGAGAAAAACCGAGAATGTCGTTTGCGGATTTTTTTATCTAGCCATCTCCAGGGGCGGAGCCGGGATATCCGGATGGTGGGGGCGAAAAATAATTATTTTTTATTTCTTTGATAGTTTAGTGGGGGCGAAAATTTTAAAATGTAATTAATACCTTAAAAAATTTTCTTTTTTACGTAATTTAAAAATTTTAGTGTGGGCGACTGCCTACGCTGCCCCCACCCTGTCTCCGCCCCTGGCCATCTCAAAATGTTCACCCTGATGGTTAAGTTTTTTCTTATAAGACGTTCGAGACTTCGAGCTCAAACATTATAAAAAGAGCATTCAATTATTCATTTATAATGTAATTGCTCGACATGAGATTTGTCAAAACTCAAATATTTAAAAATTTTAGTGTCTTGCAACAAGAACAAATATAATTCAACTCCAATAAACACTATTTGTCACTAAAGTTCTATTTAGTTCTACAAATTTCTATAGATGTCAAAAGTTCCTCACCCTAAGAATTGAGATGCCATAAAGTAATAGTGCGGATCAATGTACGCATGAGGGACAAAACGAGCGTGTGAATTTTTTATTTGTTGATGGTTCTCATATAGTTCTATTTAAAAGCAGAGCATTATACAAGACCAACCAAATATATGGTGTAAAAAGAGATAATTATTCGGCACACCAACTAGTTATCAAATGGCATTGATAGCCTCCAACACTGTTTGTCCTAGCCCATCGGAAAGACTTAGATTTGCCTAAGTTGTTTGTCGTTTTTCTTCGGGTTTTCTCAAGCCTGATATTGCAATTACAAGAGTTGGCTAAGCTTCTTGTGTATCGATGTCAATACTATTCTCTGAATCATTTACCAAAATAGTGATCTCATTATCATCTATTCTGACAAAACCGTTCATCAAAACTATCTTAAGCTATTGATCATTAAGGTGTATCCTCAAAATACCTATATCTAATTGTGGTGGCGATAGACGCATAATCTGGTAATGCGCCAATTTGCTCACTAGTAGTTGGTAAATAATCTATGATACTTCTGAATTTCAAACTATTCGATCAGGGGAATCACATTTAAACTCATTATTTCTCTTACTTTCGATATAATGATGAATATTTTGAAGTCAACTATATTTGTGGTAGTATCAAGAGGTACATAGAATCACATTTATTCTCATTATATATTTATATATACTTAAATATTCTTGAAAGTGTAGAAACACAACTAACTTATATCCAAACAACATGCAATATGATTGTATTAGCCAACATTAAAAAATGGGAACGGGTAGTTTGACCCATGTATACTTTAAGTGTAAAATGAATTTTAGGTATATATGCACATAAACGTGAGGGAATATTTTATGTTTACTACTAATAATATATTGTTATTGTTATATTGTATTGAATATAAAACGGCAAATTAATTGTTCAACTAGTAGTCATATAAACATGAGATGAGATAGTAATAGGATATTGGGCATTGATTCAACCATTCAGAACTTTGATTATTCTTCCATACCACAAGTAGAAAATGAACTACGAGAGTAAAACTCGTGTTTAGGAAAACTGTAATCTCATCTTAATCGAGGGAATAGTGAGAGTAATAGCTTAGAATCAATATTTAGGTCCGAATGATGATTATAAATCATGATTTCAGATTAACAAAACTAGATATGAAGTCATTACATATTCACATGTTTTTCAATCACATACGCGACAGGAAGATTTATTAATCAAACAAAAGAACCCAACATAAATCAACAACAATTAAAATGTACAAAACCATGTATCTGCATTTAGCCATTTGAAACACAAAAAACCTGCAAGTCCAAAAGATCTAAGCTTGGATCCTAAGCAGTTTCAATAGCTTTCTTCCCTCTCCAGATAATGATCTGTTCGTCTTTGTACAATATAGGGACACAAGGTACCAAATCCTTCAAAAAGACAATACCGATACTATCAAATTTGTGTTCAATAAACGTAAAGATCAAAACTTTTTATCACAAAATTTGTTACAGGGTGGGAAACACATACCCTTAGCTTCACAGCGATCCTTTTGCAGTCGCTCATACCCACATGGGCACAATCGAGCCTCAATACTTCTTCAGACTGGAAGGCTTCCCTCACTTTCTCTACCACATTAGTGTACACGCCATTTCTTGCTGCACAAGGAGCAAATTTCCATCAACTGAAAAGCTAGAGGTGAAGACTTACATAGAAACATGTCATTAAGGTTGTATAACAGGTCAGATGTAGAAAAGTAGCTAAAACGTGAAGTCAAATGTTAATATGGGTCAAAACTC
Source organism: Helichrysum umbraculigerum (assembly GCA_949592205.1). Taxonomy (NCBI): domain Eukaryota; kingdom Viridiplantae; phylum Streptophyta; class Magnoliopsida; order Asterales; family Asteraceae; genus Helichrysum; species Helichrysum umbraculigerum. Next base: position 158,998,372 of record CATIUR010000004.1, on the reverse strand, counting down.
ATCTAACTTGTATTTAAACCATTTCAAAGTCCTAATTCGCTGGATTAAAAAAAAATTATATTATTTTTATGATGTTAGAACGTGTAAATATAATTGATACGTTAACTATAATTTGATATGTTAAGTATGTACAAGAAAAAAGAAAATAGGCATATAGGTGTTGTCGTGTTGATGGGTCACCCTCACCCAAAAGTGCCTACGTTGACCCATACATAATAATGAACCTTCTTGACCAATTACCCAACCCGGCCATTTTCCACCTCTATGAAAGACTACTGCAAACAGAAAGAAAGCAGGTACATATACACAAGAAAAGATATAGGCAAGTATCTCATACAACTTGCATAATATTGTCTGGGATGTCCCATAGAAGTGGCTGAAATCTATATCTCTAAGTAAAGTGAAAACCACATACTTAGATTTATTAATGGAGGAGAGTTAAGTCCTCGGTTCCTCATTTCTTTAGTTTCTTCAAACGTCAACCCATCAGCAACATTCTTAATAAGTTTCGGATAAATTGGAGGATATGGCTTCCATAGCATTAAAGGAACAACCACTCTATTCTTAGGGTCATAATTTCGTCCTCGATACAGTAGCAATATATTAATATGCCGGTATATAATTTTCCCGCCTGATTTATCCTGCAAATTTCTACAAACCCATCATTTAGCCTGCTTTGAGAATCCAACTCAGTAAAAGTAGTGGCAAAAGTTGGGCGTGTCGTGTAGCGGGCCAAAATGTGTCGGCTCAGTTTGACCAAAATTTTTTGCCCAACTTTTATATCACTTGAAAGCTGTGTTAAATATGATTACAAAAGATGCATTATTACAATAACAATCTAATATGCTAAGAATGAATTAATTGGTAGCATGTACTAACTATACACTTCGTGCGACTTTTGACCCATTTGACCCGTTAGAAATGAAATAAATAACGACCCGAGTCAAACTAAGTAAAAGAACAATAGATTCTAACCTCAAGATGGAAACAAACGTTGTCCATGTCAAGGGTTGGGACTCCTAAACACTTGATCCTCACAGCTTCGGCTTTCTTCCAATGGTTATGGATGTCATTAATCATGTTGTGAGTAACTCCACCCTTTCCTATCATATCATAAGTTTCAGTGATCACAAGTTATCATTTATATTAAGACCCCATCTATAGTTTCAGCACACAAACTGACGAACACTACTGTTCAATTATCTCAAGATCTTTAAAGAGCGATAGCACAACACATACACGACCCGACATGGTAATATTATAGCCTAAAATAGCACATAAAAGGTAAGCATCAAGCTACAATCTTTATAATGTTAAGCATTAACATTACTGCTAAAGGAATGCATTTGCTTTTTGGTTACAATTTCAAACCATCTATATGAAAATGGTCAAGTCGAATTGTATCTTACTGATAAAGGGGTCAACTGAAGAAAATCACCCACCATGTATACGATTACTTACGAAGTCCTATATCAGTTCTAAAATATAGGATTATTATAGTAGTAGTATCTAATGCACCAACTATCTACTAAATATGGGTCAGATGGAGAAACTATTGTTGGGTTGACCTAACCCGACCCATTTTGGCAAACACATATTCAAATAAGCTGATTATGAATATAAAAATTGCAACATCATAATTATAATAATGTGATGTTTTTACCCAAATTGATTTGGCGAGAGCAATCACTGTGCCGGTATGCTTCAACCAGCTCCAACACTTCATTACCTGACAACGGTTCACCATGAACCATATTTCTCTCTTCTTCAACTTTTTTCATATCCACCGCTGTATGCGCCGGCGCCGCAGTGCCGGTCCATTCTCGGTCAAGTCGACCAGGCCCGAAAGGTGAAAACTTGGGTGTTTCCCTATACCCAATTGGTTCAACAGATGGGTTAACTTCAGAGTATGAGTACCTGAAATCGAAGGGCAAATCGGACTTTATTGGAAGTTTGTTTTTAGGTTTTTGATTTGATTCAATATTCTTGTTTTTTTGATTGTGGGGTTTTTCAATTTGGGGTTTTGGGAGTTTGTAGAGTGGGGAGAATGGTGGGTCGTCGTCAAAATGTGATTTTGTTATGTGACGGAAGAGAAAGAGGAGCGGCGGTGGGGTTTGGTGGTGGTGGCGCCGCCTTGAAAAAAGTTTTAGCATTTGAAGGTGGGAGTGGAGGTTCCGCCGGTAAATATTTTCGGTGAAGATGCCATGAATAAACCGACTAAAGTAGTGGGCAGCCGCGTTAAATATATGGTTTATATAATTAGAGTAAATTTCATAAATGGTCCCTGTAGTTTACATTGATTTACAAAAATAATCACTGTACTTTTTTTCAACGTTTTCGGTCCAATAACTTTGAATTTGCTCGCGAGCGAATCCAAAGTTAGATGGAGGGACCATTTGCGAGCAATAATTCAAAGTTAAAGGACTATTTGCGAGCAAATTCAAAGTTATTGGACCGAAAACGTTGAAAAAGGAGTACATGAACTATTTTGTAAATCAATGTAAACCACAGGGACCATTTATGAAATTTAATCTATAATTTAAATTTTAACACTTTGAATAAGAAGATGGTTTAAAACTTAAAAATGACTGAAAAATCCTACATTACTATATATGAAACAGGGTTTGATTTGAATTCGGATAAATCTACAAGTCGTGTATGAAGATCACTTTCCTAAAGAAATATTTCGACCCTAATCGATGCTCGGGTTTCACGAAATTTACTTTTGGATAAAACACAGAGTTTGATTATAATTTTTGCACCAAAAATCAGAATCTCATTTTGTTCTTGTAATAAGTTTGAATCTCTACAAGAATGAAGACAACCAAAATGTGGCGGTTTTTATGAAACAAATAAGAAAGTGAGTGAATCGGCGGGGGATCATCATCTTTCTAATCCCGTGGTTATTGCAGATTGGGTAGAGGATGATACTTCGAATCAAGAATACCACAATTTATCTCATTTAGGTTACTCAAAAGCAATTGTTATTGGCAACATGAAGAAAGTCAATGAGCAATCTTAAGAGAAATCTTAAGATAGAGTGGTGCTCTCAACAACAAATTATAATTTTATCGTTCATGCTTATTTAGATGGTTAGGTTAGTCAAATGGGACTAGTTTTATTTCAAGATTCATACAGGCTTCATGTTAATAGCTGTTTCAAGGAATCCATGCATATAATGGATGTTGATTTTGATTCATCGGAGCACTTCAAAAAATTTATAGATTTTAGTTGGGTTTGCATTATGGGGTAGGCTTTTGTTTGGAATGAGGCAAGCCGGTGATGTCAAGTTGTCAATTTCATGTTAGCTAGCTTAGATTTTAGTATCTCTTCCATTTAGATTGGAGACACGGTGCATCTTCTCGTCGGTTAGATTCAAGAGTGGACATCTTCTCAATGGTAGTTCAACAATGCTCGTGTGATTCTTGCGGCTTTTATTTTTGTTTCTAGTTTTAAAGTCTAGTGCATTATAGAAAGCCTAGTCTCAATATCAAATTCATGCAATATTTAGCTTCAAGATCTGCAAGTAGATCATTTGTAATGTCCTTTCAACTCTGTTGAAGTTTTTAATATATATATATATATATATATATATATATATATATATATATATATATATATATATCTTGTTTTTGCCAAAAAAAAAAACCTGTTTTCTAGATTCATTGAATCTAGACACTTTCCCACATACATTGCACTTGGTCATTTTCGCTGAGGGATCGCAGTCAGGGCTCTGCCCCTTGGACCCCACCCCACAAGGGAGTGCGGCCCCCTTGACCCCGCTATTTCGATTGAGCCCGGTATTTAGTAACTTAGCCGGGTATGCAAACCCGCTAATACACTAAAATATACTACATATACTGATATTTGGATAAATTGTAGAGGCACCAGTAATTCGACGGTATTAATATCCAATTGCTGCGTGTGACCCAACCTACATTCTCGCTCTCAATTAGTCATTTTTTCACCTAAAATAAGTTGAAAGTTGAAATGATAATTAAAATCCTCTATCCGTCACAGACCCGACCTATTGACTTGTTATAATAGTTAAGACTGTAATCGAGTCGAGCCGAGCTCGAGCTTGACAGGGCTCGAGCTTGGCTCGACTTGACTCATTTAGAGTAAGCTCGAGCTCGGCTCGATAGCTCGACGAGCCTTCACGATGCAGGCTCGAGCTCGACTCGGAAATGTTTTAGAATGGTTCGAGCTCGGCTCAAAAAGCTCAAAATTTTATATACAAATAATTTTTAATATTCAAAATTATTATATATTTATTAAAAACTAAAGATCAATAACAAAAATCATATCAGATACATCTATAATTAAAATAAATCATGAAAATATGTCAAATACTATGTAAAATATTTTTACAATTTCAAAATATAATTATAAAGGCTCAAAAATTCCATATATATGTATATACATATATAAATAATAATAAAGGCTCGAAAAGCTCGATAATAACTCGAGCCGAGTCCCTTAAAAGCTCGAGCTCGGCTCGATAAATATTTCGAGCTTGACTTTTAAGCTCGAACTCGATAAAAGCTTGACTCGATCAAGCTCAAGCTCGAGCTGAGCTCAAGTTGCTCGATAAAAGCTCGACTCGTTTGCAGCCCTAATAATAGTTACTTAGTATAGAATTGGAAGTAGCAAGATTAGTAGGAATCCATTTACATTCTTTAGAGTATATTGCTAAATTACAACTTTAAAATACAACACATTGTTGAATCTTCAAGCATGTGTGTGATTATTGTTACACTTGCTTGTAACATGTTTTTGCACTTGCATATACTTTCTCATGCCACACTACACAAGTAAGTGAGATGAATTTCAGTTTGAAGTTTTGATGCATGATTTGATACACAATCTTCTCTTATATGGCCAATAAAAGGTGTGATATGAAGATGCAACTTTGATCAAGCATTCCAATTCTGAAAACACAAAATCTAATTGAATCTTTCTATTACAAAACATTAAAATGTAAGCCACAATTTTAAAAATTTTATCGCAACAAGGTAAATACTTTACATGTTACTATTGCTTTCAAATTCCAATCTTTCAGTCTTGCATTTCCTTTGATCTACAATCATCGACTCAAAAACATCCAACAAACAGTCTAATCCTTCAACATCTTCTTTCCCAATAGCCTTGAGGGTATAAACAATGCTCTCAATTGACGACAAGTATCCAGCTTTCGGTTGTCGTCTCACTTCACCATATACACTCAACTTACCAATATCCAATTTCAAATGTGGCAACAATCTCAACCATGGATTCTCTTTGTACATCCTAGTAGCTTTAGCCCATGTTCCATCTAATACAATCAAATTCTTAACATTAAAATCAACATCTTCAATCCCAATAGAATTCTCACACGGGAATAGTAATATCGAACCCGAAGGAACTACCATTTCGAATTCTTGAACATAGTTTCCATCGCTCCATCTCTGCATCTTTTTCACAGTAAACCCCTTTTGCAGCCCACTAATCACATCTATATCAACCAAAAACTTATCAAAATCTTGACTTCGACTCCAGTTATTTACAAGTGAGGTAATTGTACCCCTTTTATCAATAGTGAAACTAATATCAGCTGGATGTAAAGATTCAAACTTTTTGTGATTCTTGACTGATTCATGATGACCCAGATCAAGATTTGGTTCAAGAAAGTGTAAATCAAAATGTGCATCTGAAATAATATCTGACACATGAGCAATATTGATGTTTTTGAGACCTAGGGTTGCTATTCGAGCAGAATTAAGTGGGTGTCTCTTTTCTAAACTGTGTTGAAGAACTGTGACTGCTATTGTGTTTTCAATAATTGGGGTTTTGAATCTAGTGCAGAGGCAGACACGAGTGGGTCTGGAACAAGATGGGCATGTGGGTCTCCGGTTAACTTGAGCAGAGTCAGTCGCCATTGCTAGGGTTAGGGTTTGAGGTTTGAATAAGGAGAAAAATGGGTTGCGTCTTGATTGGAGTATATGGATTTTGGGTCCAAAAATGGAGAGCATTTGATTTGCAATTACAGCTGAATTCAAAGGTTATAACCTATTGGTTGATAGAAATTTCAACTACGGAAGTACGGAGTAGTCTTTTACTAGCCTTTCCTGGTTAGGGTTTTAGATGGTAACGTTGGTCGTGGTGATATTTCGATCTTCAAGATCTTACGATTTGATGATCTAATGAACGAAAATGATCCCGATCTTAGATATGAACATAGTTCGTAGGATATATTTAGGATCCCGATCCTATGTCGATTCCGAGCTAGAATCTTACGATCCCGATCCGATTTTAATCAACATGAATTAACGAGTTTAACTAAATATAAATAAGTTGATTTTTGTCTAATAAAAGGTCATTAGACTTATCATTGAATCAAAAACTACACGTAAATAGGGGTGTTCAAAATATTCCGAAACCGGAAAACCGAACCGAAAACCAGTTGAATTGAACCGAATTTTGGTTAACCGATCCGAATTTTTTTTCGTTTTTTGGTTTCGGTTAATCGAACCGGGGTTTTTTTCGGTTCTTCGGTTTCGGTATCGGTTCTAGATTTTGGAATAGGCATGATAAACGGTTAACCAAAAACCGAAAATTATATATGTAGTTTTTAATATATGTATATACATTGTATATGTTATATTTATATATGGATATTTACACTAGTATTTTGAATTAATCATTTATATTTCTTTTCCACTCATTTTATGTAGTTTACTAACTTAATATTGGCCTAATATAGTAATCATTACTACTTAATTCTAATTATATTTGAACGAATAACGTACGTATAACATTAATACACAATTATAAATAGTAAAATGGTTATCGTTTGATACTTTTATTATCAATATATTTTAAATATAGTGAACACTTATTAATAAATGTATATTTATGTGTTATTAATTACTTTTTAAATAAGTATTAATTAATAAACGGTTAATTTGGTCAACCGAACCGAAAAATCGGTTAACCGATTCTCGGTTAACCGAATTTTTCGGTGAATCGGTTAACCGAATTTTTCGGTTTCGGTTTAGGTTCAAGAATATGACGAACTGAGACTCCGGTTAACCGGTCTCCGGTTAACCGTCCATGAACACCCCTACACATAAAACTAATCAATTTCTTAAATAATATAGTTTAACACATGAAAATCTATATCTTTAATAACAAATATAGTAGTATCAATGGATATGAGAGATATGGAATTAGTGTAATAGTGTAGATGATACTCGTAGAAAATTAATTAATTTATTATGCATTTGGTCCTTTAAATGTTTTACAACACACAAGTATAAGACTATAGTGTGTTAGTAGGATCTTAAGATCCCGATTCGATCTTACGATCTCGATCTTGCGAAGGGAAAAACAATCCCATGTAAGATTCCATCTTACCAACCTGGGTTTTTAGACTTTAGATATATTTTGTGTGTCGCTTTAATTTTTATTTATAGTGTGAAACTTAAATGAGCATTTATTTATTTGTCAATGATTAAGAAAATAGAAAATTGATACGAGATCAAGAGATTACTAAGCTAATTTGAGTATCAATCTTTACTTGAAAACATCTATAATTTATAGTTTAATCCAACATCTGAATAACATCTGATAATAAAATACATAAGTATTGATAGAATGATAGCCCATCTATATCAAAACAAACAAGCTATAATGCTACATAACAGATTCTATGCTGTAGAAATCTTTATTATGCAATAAAAAAAGTTATTGCACTAAAGTTTTCAATCCATCAAATATACAAAAGTACACAACGAATACATTATTGCCCTAAAGTTTCCAACCTCCATCAAATATACACAGTGATAACATGTTGATACAATTCTCTAATCTACTGCTTATTACTAATTGTATACAGTATTTAGCAATATTTCGGTCTATAGTAATCTGGAGGCATCGATGGGCAACTTTCAGCCATATGTGGGTATGGTTCAATAGTATTGTATCCAGGTAACTCCATTCGATACTTTCCAGTAATCTGACAAAATGGAAGTTTTACTGTGTCCCCATCATTGCACCACTTTGGTAGACGGCTCGAGTTGTTTTCAAAAAAATTGAGCGTGTATGCGTCCTTTATCTGCAAGGGTGGCGATAAGAATATAACCAATAATCAGGGTCAAATAACATTTAAAGTGAATCCCAGATGAGTATTTGTGAATTGTGAATCTTGGGAAAACTTACTGTAAATTCAGTAACTTGAATCTCGTCTGCAAGATCACCGAAAAGTCCTGCTTCTTTGTACATTTCAAGGATGAAGGCGACACAAGAAGTTGATTTTCCATCAACGTAAATCCAGTCGTCCTGTTCAGGAATGGTTAATAGTTCAGCAAAAGATGAACCGCGCCTTTCAACTTCTACTAATATGTCAGGAAGGTCAAGACCCTGCAAGAAAGACAAACATCTTCCAAAATCAGGATTAAATAATCACTTTAAATTAGACATTTTTATGTTTATGCCAATAATACTAGAGGTGATAAGATGGCTGGTTGTCAAATGGATCAGAACGGGTTTGGGCTGAAACAAGTCATTTCAATATATCAATTTAGGAGGTTATATGCATTAAATAGACCTTGGTCAACTAATAACGAGTCATTTCGCTAACTTTTTCATTTCAACAGTTTGAGATAGAACACTACACAGCTCGACCCACATGTAAGTAAATGGGCAGGAATTGCCACCTCTACCAAATACACAATTTAGAAACATATTGTGCAAGTCTTGCAACAAACCTCAGTACCAAGGCGCTTGTTAAGAGCTTCGTTCCATATGTTGGCTGCATATGCGGGTTGTAATTGGTTCCATACGGTCATAACAGAAGCAACCTGTATCATGACCAAGAATCCTTTACACTATCACGAGTAAAAAAATTACAACTATACCAATTTCTTCAAAAACAAAAATATTTTGTGGGCCTCATCTAACTAGAAGCTTGAAGTCTTCCAGTTTTAGTCTAGACCATGGCAGCTAACGCTCATATAAGTATATAACCCGTAGAATCAATGGGACCCACAACAAAATATTTTGAATCACTAAACAAAAACAAAGTGAGCATAAAATGAAGGTGAGTAAGAAAGGTGGAACTTGAGCGAAGATTTTACCAAATGAGCATCCAATGGAGGTGGATAGTTTCCGTCAATAGTGTCTATCCAGCTAAATATCAAATTATGATAACCATACGGTAATCCTATCATGCTTTGTGCGTACTCCCATGCAGCCGTCTCGTTAAACTTAGGCCGAAGATCAGGATGCAAAGGAAGCAACGCAATATGTGGATTCGTATTATCCTTTGTCAGCTCAAACTCCCACCACTCATCCCATGGTAAGACCGCGATAAGATTTTGACCCTACAACGAATATTCATTTATTCACTTAAACTATACGGAGTACATAACCTCAAACACAAACAGTCAGATAATTATACTACCTCTTCGTCTTCATGTCCAGATTCTCCAACCCAAAGTTTGCCTTCAGAGTCCCGTAAGCAAACTGCGGAGTGACCCGCATACGCCCCAGATGCCCATTTCTCAAGAGTCTCAAAGCCGCCCCATAACCCGCGGATTTTCGATATTGCAAGAAAGTCTCCTGATTGTATGTCATCTATGTTAACATCTGTTACCCATGGCTCAGGACGTTCTTCAAACTTGGCTCCCATGTTTTTTTCAAGAAAAGCAAGATTTGTATTCTCGCCCCATCCTGTATTCGTGAACAACGGGAATACCTCCCATAACGCTTGAAGTGTTCCCAACATCCCTGCTTCCATGAGGAAAATAGCAACACCCTTATTTTTTACCTTTAAGAATGAAAAGATAAGGTTTAAATATTGATTACATATGGTTATATAGTATCATATATGATAGTAAGTTAGTGACTTACATATTCGTATTCGGCTTTCCCTTCCCATTCATCAAACTCAACTTTATGTTCGCGGGATAAAAAGTAATAGTCCCATTTCACACGATATGGGGTAGCAAATATATAAAGATCCATACATGTCCAACTGTGTGCGTTGCTTACCTAAAAGAAGAAAAAAGTATCAGCATCTTTTTGACGCACGTAGTATAGTAAGAAAACAATATAAGAACTACTAGTATCATATAATAAAGGTATGTTGAGATGTATGTATAAAGAGATTATTCTGGTTCTGATCATGATTCTGATTCACAATAGGCGCTTTGACAACTGACAAGCACCCTTGCACAATTGAGAATAACAGATTTCGTTGTTTACCCTTTTGCTGTGTAGATTCTTGTAAATTTCTTACTGTCAAGGATTATGTTTTATCATGTTCTATAGATGAAACAAATTACTGATTATTTAAAAGTCCAAGCAGCATATGTAACATATTGTTCAACCACACAAATACCATGTCCGATTTTTTATATCTTGCTTTTGTAATAGTGTCATTTATCTATCATAACACTACGGTTAGGAATTTGGGATCATGAATAGCATCATTAGTCAAATTGTTATCTAAGGCTGAACACTACGACTTTATACATACTTCAACAAACACTAAACATTTAAGTGTGTATTCCTATACTAAAATTCTTTGCGAAACTCCAAACCAGTAAAGTTATACTAAAAGTTTCATTAGTAGCAATTCAGGAATCAGCTGATACTTAGGATCAAGAGACCAATAACCCATATGTCAGATGGTATACATACCAAATTTATCAGCAATAAAATCAAAACAATGTGTTTTTAACTTCTAAGTAAGCAATAAAAAAAAACACAAAATGATCAAGAAACCAGTAATCCACATGTGAAAGATCAATAAACCAAATTTACATAAATACAAAGATCAATCATCAATCAACTAAGAAAATGTGATTAACCCTATAAACTATCAAGAAAACCAAAATATTCAACATCTAAACCAGCAAAAAAAAAAAAAATCAGCAGCAATTCAAAACACAAGAAACCAATAACCCACATGTCAAAATACCATATTTACCCAAAATAAAAGATCTATCAATCAAAAAATGTGATTATAAACAATCTAAAACATATAACTTACACTTAAAAAAATCTTATTCAGCAGCCAGTATTTCAAGAATCAAGAAACCTAAAACTTTCAAACAATAAAAAAACCAAAAAAATGATCAATAAATCATAAAAATCGAACCTTTATATGAAGAGTACCACCACCATATTGACTACCAGTTTTATTATGAAGCTCTAACCAGGCAGTATTTTCATAAAAGCAAGAACCTTTCCAATTCACATCGGAATTATTAGCGACGGAGACGGCGCCGACGAAGGTAGGGAGGATATCGGTGGCACTTCGGAGATAACTGATAATAGGCCATGATATTTGTTGGGGTAAAAATGGTAGCAGGTCTTGTAGAAGGAATGGTGCTTTAAAAGGTTGTACTTTTGGAATAAAGGTACAAGTGATGATCAAGATTGTGAATATGATGAGGGTGTAATGGTATGGTGAAGAGAGTGCCATGATCACTGCTAGAAAGACCTTGGAGCCTTGGAGGGTGTTGAAGGATTGGTGATGTAGGCAATCTAATTTAATTTTGGAATATTTTGGGATTCTATTTTTGCGCGATTTAAAAATTAATTAAGAATTCAATGACTTGTGAACGTGAAACACTATGGACCACTTTGCGTGGTGTTTGCTTATTTAATTTGTTAATTGTTAATGATGATGATCCGGTTTTAAATGGTTTATTATCAACTTTGACGCACACTTTCATGGACTTCATTTTAGGATTTATTTAAATCTATATCTAATTCTAACACGTAAATGAATCTCACATCAACCATAAATGAAGCATATGAGTAAATCGTTTCCTTATTAGAAATAACGTGTTTTGTGAGCCAAACACAAATCTTGTGAGAACTCTAGAGTTAGTCATGCTTAAGCAGGAGTAGTACCAGTATCACGGTATGAATGATCTCATGGAAGTTATCGTGTGGTTGCAAAAAAAAAAAAAAAGAAAAAAAGAAAGAGACTCGAACAAATGAAACAATATTGTGGTTATGGTGCGTCGGGTTGCATTATATATTCAAGTTAATACTTAATCTAGATCACACCGGTAAGTAATTAAAATAAACTTTAATGTAATGTACTTGTAGGCAAAGCAAACAAAATGTAGTCATGATAAGACGGGTGTTACACTATATATTCAAAGTTAATAATTATTCGAACGTCCTACGAATCTAGTTAATAGATTATTCAAACGTCTATTTGGGATGATTCTATAATAAATACCTAAGTGTATAAGTTTTTTTGTCGTAAAAAACACTTCAATCTATTTAGTTACGTGTTGTAATGTATAGATAAACAATTTGAAAAGTAATTTTAAACACCCTTAAAGTTAATGTTCAAAGTCTTGGGACTATGTAGATGGTTACAAAATTGCTACATACAATACGAGCTTTTGTTTCACTGATGTGATTGTTGTGGTATATTGATGTTGTACGTATGTTTATATTAAGCATATTCCAACCCAATACAGCCTTGTCTTTTAACCATACTTCCATTATTTTTCCTGTCCACAGCAAGCTTTAAAGTCACACCAAACATAATAGGTATACCACAAATATTGAACTTGTATTGTGTACCACAAACCATAATGTAACACTTTAGCGACCTTCACAAACCCACGTAGACTAAACAAGTAACACCCATCACTTTTTTTAATTTCCAATCTACATATAACACCCCCAACCCACCCATCTAGCCACCCCCCAACTCAAACCCAAATAATGTCCATCTTACCCCAACACCATCAACTCCACCAGACCACCACCACTCGCCACCACCGCCGTCACCACCAACACCGTCGTGTCAATTGTGTCGTCACAACTCCGATAAAGACTAGACCAAAACTCGAACCATTAGTCATCAGCACCACTCCAATCACTAGTACTCCACCTAAAAACGATGACCCAAGTCTTAAATCGACTTGGTCACACCGTGCATGGGTGGCCACCGGGTGCACTACTGTACTTGCTTCCTTAGCCGCTTCCGTTGTTGAATCGATAGATTCACACATATGGCTTGAACCCGTTTTATCTGGCTTCATTGGCTACTTGTTTGCGGACCTTGGGTCCGGTGTATACCATTGGGGCATTGACAATTATGGTGATGCCTCAACTCCAGTATTTGGTTCACAAATTGATGCGTTCCAGGGACATCATAAATGGCCATGGACAATAACCAAACGTGAGTTTGCAAATAACTTACACGCGTTAGCGCGTGTAGTTACTTATTTTGTGCTACCTGTTGATCTGATATTTCATGATCAACCGGTAGTAATGGGATTCGTGGGGATGGCTAGTGGGTGCATCATGTTTAGCCAACAGTTCCATGCTTGGGCTCATGGAACCAAGAGCAAGTTGCCTCCGGTTGTTGTGACGTTGCAAGATCTCGGGGTGCTGGTATCGCGACCGCAACATGGAGCCCACCACCGGGCTCCGTATAACAACAATTATTGCATTGTGAGTGGGGTTTGGAATAGGCTTTTGGATGAGAATAGGGTGTTTGAGGCTCTAGAAATGGTTGTGTTCTTTAAATTTGGTCTCCGGCCGCGGTCATGGAGTGAACCGGACTCGGATTGGACAGAGGCAGCAGAGGATCCTCTAGCGATTTCTCTTCCATGATACTTAATTGTTACTGTATTTGTTTATAAGATTTATATTCACAAGAAGTATATAGAATACACCATTGCTCAATGCTCATTGCCTTCAATTTTGTTATGAAACACTAATCAACATAAAAGGTTAAATACTATTCTGTTTATTTAACTGAAAACTGGTGGAGAAATGAATGGATCAAAATAGTCATGTGAAGTAGTGATTGGGTTAATTTCTTCGGGTTGATTGGGCTTTAAACATCTAGCACCCGTACACAAAACCCATCTTTAAACAACCCAAAGCAATTTGGTTTTCTGGTGAATTGGGTCAGGGCCCATTAGACCCAACATTGGAGCAGAAACTATAGTGCATTACAGTCTAATACTGTATAAATGAATCCTCTACTACTAACTGTATATACAAAGTTCATTTCTGTGTACAAAAATGATCCGAAGTTTCAACTTTATCTACAAAGTGAAGTACTGAAAGTTCAGTTTTTATCAGCATCAAAGTAAGGTAAAAGTCGTGAATTTTCAGCTATCTGCAGTAATATTAATAATTTAATAATTTAATTTCACATTTTTTGCAAGTTAAATTAAACTTGCAATCAGTTTAATACGTGTAATGTATTCACTTGTCTTCTAAGACTTTTCGTTACCTTTTATTGATATATCGATAAAAGTGACGCGAGATGATAATGTTATTTGTAACTTTATTGGAGCTTGTAGATGTAGGTTCATTGACGTACCTAGCTCACAAGTTTTTTTTTTGGGTAAAGGGTTTTACCCCGGTGAATTTTATTACCACTAAACGTTTTAAGTACAAGAAAATGTGGATGTGTTCCACATCAACCTCGAATTAGGCACTAGCGTTGCTAAATTAGCACCTATATATGTATATGACATGCCATATACATAATAACAAGAAAGCGATAAAATTTAATACAAGCCCAACTCAAACTTCATAAATGTCCATGTTACATGAAACCATACCAACCTCATTTCATTCTATAAATGATTCACCCCATACATATGAAGGTTTTGGTGAAAGGAAACACACAGGAAGAAAATAAGCTACACACAACACACTGCACTATGCTTAACTCTTGCTTGTTTCATTCATAATAAAGAAGCATTTATAGGCATACATACTACACTTTCCACGTACATGCTTAAATAATAAAATACTTATTCTACCTAAAGGTTTTGGCATGGCAACATATCTTTGACTCACTATTCATCATCCATGCTCCAGCCACCCAATCTCATCCCACATGCACATGCGACTGTACATTATCATGCTTTGCCTCATGTTGCCACCCACATGCAACAACCATGCAAAACCCGGTTCATGAATATCAAGATTAAACCCAACAACATATACCCACCCAAACTCCAACAATATCCATGGTACCACAAGACTGTGTTGGTGCACCCAAATTCAAACAACTTGTCATCAATCCGGAACGGGCCACTTCACCCAAAACTCATGGCCCAGTTAGCCTTAAATCGACTTGGTCTCACTGTGTATGGGTGGCTACCGGAGGCATTATTATATTGGTTTCTCTAGCCATCTCCATCGTTGGATCAAGCAACTCACACATATGGCTTGAACCCATATTGGCTGGATTTGGTGGATACCTGTTTGCGGACCTTGCATCCGATGTATACCATTGGGCTATTGATAATTATGGCAATGTATCAACTCCAATATTTGGTTCACAAATTGATGCGTTTCAAGGCCACCATAAGTTTCCTTACACTATTGCTAAACGTGAGTTTGCTAACAAGTTACACGTGTTAGGGTGTTTTATTGCGTGTTTGATGCTACCAATTGACTATCATGATCAACCGATAATTATGGGGTTTGTAGGGATGGCTAGTGGGTGCATCATGTTTAGCCAACAGTTTCATTCCTGGGCTCATGAGACTAAAAGCAAGCTCCCACTAATAGTGGTGGTTTTACAAGATCTTGGAGTACTAGTATCACGATCACAACATGCAGCCCACCATAAGAGACCGTTTAACAATAACTACTGCATCGTGAGTGGGGTTTGGAATAGGTTTTTGGACGATTATAAAGCGTCTGAGGCTCTAGAAATGATGGTGTTCTTCACACTTGGTGTGGAACCATAAAGTTCATATAAGATAAGATAGACATAGGTTCAACTTTTACTTTTTCCACATTTCATATCCATTTCTGTTAGATTACTTGAGTGCGTGTTATGTGGGTTTGATTCATAGACAACGATAAATGTGCAAGTCCGATACCGAGAGTAAACTCAATCAAGAGTGGTAAAAATCAAATAAAAAACTATGAAGAATAATTCTGAATTTTATGGGGTAAAAGTTATATGTTGATTATGAAAGCATTTACCAGTATCCATAGAGCTAACATAGCATTCAAAAGAGATTACAACTTTAACCTTCTTATTGGATTGGATGTGGGCACGAGCGTCCACATGGACCAATAAGATTGTAAAGAAGTCGGACGACCATATTGCCTGTTTGGCAGCGCCAGCTTACTCTAGGTAGGCACCGAGTTATGGCATGCTTGAGTTAAGTTTAGGTCTGCCTACTAGGTATGTTAGATCTAATTCCATGAAAGCATATGGACATAAGATGTAACATATATTGTATATATTGTGTTCAACTTTGGTAGTTATACGTTAATATATATGTCTCATAATCTAAGTTTAGAAAAATCATGGTGCCTTCTATATTTGAATTTTTTTTTGAAAGGCAGTTTGGAATCCCTGACGGGCCACTTAGGCCCACCCGATCATCTCACCATAATGCACCTTCGAGAAGAAAGCCCAGCTTCATCCCCGGCCCAAGTGCCGACAGATCCGGTTGCCGAAGTGGGTAAAACTCCTCACCCCGGAGCCCAAAGGCCCAAGGGATTTTCATGCACCGAGTAAGGTTTGAACCCTGTACCTGCAGCATAAATGCCTGATAGCTCTACCACGTGAGCCAGGTCTCAAGTGCTCTATATTTGAATTGAATGGAATGGTTATCTTACTGTTACGGTTACAGTTACAATTTGTTATGAAGCCTTTTAAACTACAAAATTATTAACTATGAAACTTATGTGTTAACAATGCAAATTGAACTCTCAACCAAGAGTCCAACACATTGCAGGGAACTACTAATTAATAGTACCGGCCACTTGGTCAAAAACCATTCGGTAGCTAGGAGGTTTATTCGCAAAAACTTAAGTTCTTATGGTCAAGAGAACTAATCGAAGTTATTATTGCAAAACACAGACGGTTTCGTGGACCACAAAGGTTGTAAACTGCTACTCGTAATACAGAATGCATGCAGAGTTTTATTTAGATTTCACATACAGGATTTTGAACAAACATGACTCACAATCGGAATTAGTACCTAAACTTGCTACAAACCAATTAAATACAAACACTTTCGTCATTCTACACCTTTTTTCTCTTGTTCTTTTGAGCGACTGTTAATCTTATATAAGTTACCAATTGGGCATAGCTCAATATCTTATACGGAGTATAAGTTACCAATTGGGCATAGCTCAAGTGGTACCGTCATCGCAAATGCTTATGCTTAACATGTGTGAACGATAGGTCAGGGTTCGAATCCATGCCTCGGCACATTTAGGTGATTTGTAGACATGTGATTTGCCCAATGTTGATGTTCATTGCGGGTAAATCGAACACGTACCATTGAAATGTGATACGAGGGTTAAGGGGTACCTCCAAACTACTTTTTTTTTCTCTCTATAAATTTATTAATTAATCCCATACATGACAATTATCATCAATCACATAGCTTAACTTTAATAATTAATTATCCAAGCAAAATTAAAGTAGCTATGTAAAAAGAAAAAGTAAAATGTAAAAAAAAAAAAATAGGTATTTGGGACACCCACGGAAGCCGCTCCATATTTCAATGGAGCACGACCGAACCCCTCAAGGTCCAACATCGCCGGACAAATCACCTCCATTACATATACCACAACGTCCGAGCCGAAATTCGCACCGACCAAGCCTTAACGTTGTGGGTCATGTGCTTCACTGGTGGTAGGTATCTTTATGATAGATAATACATATGGCATAATTCGAACCCATGACCTCTAGGAAGTTATGGGATGCCTTACTATGCCCAATTAATTCAACGGCACCTTCATCAATTCTAGTATGAAATGACAACGCGTCACTAGCCACTATTATTATTATTATTAGAATTTTTCTAAACGCACCATTTAGGGGTATCGTTAACACGCAAAAAAGTATTGTACACTTGAATAATCGTAACTGCTATGTACAAGAATTTTATGCATGTTAATGATAAGGGCTATGTTTAGAAAAATCCTTATTATTATTATTATTATTATTATTATTATTATTATTATTATTATTATTATTATTATTATTATTATTATTAGTTAATGAATTAGATAAATTGTTTTCGGAGTAAAAAGTTAATTGGATAATTATATGCGCGCAGCTTTGATGGCTCATGTGTTAGGACCGATACTTTAGCCCAACAACATGTCCAACATATAGGCCCATTGAGGTTCACTCTAAAACCAATTGGTGATAGATGGCTCATGTGTTAGGACCGATACTTTAGCCCAACAACATGTCCAACATATAGGCCCATTGAGGTTCACTCTAAAACCAATTGGTGATAGAGGGAATAGCCCATGAGCTTATATGCAACCTTATTCAGTATCGCCGCAAACTCGGCATTCGACCTGACTGGGTCCACATCAGGGCGCCATCCACATCCGGGCTACAACCGTAGCTCTAATACCACTTGTTAGGACCGATACTTTAGCCCAACAACATGTCCAACATATAGGCCCATTGAGGTTCACTCTAAAACCAATTGGTGATAGAGGGAGTAGCCCATGAGCTTATATGCATACATTACTTTCTTTTATTTTCCTACGTGGGATTGGATTTGCACCCAACATCATGTACATGTAAAGGTAAACAACACGAATCACATTGTCAAACAATACATAGCAGCGGAAAACAGGATCACATAGGAATAATTAAATCGGATAAGTAGTACCTTATTGCCTTGAATTATTAGCAAGAAAACCTTAAGATCTAAGAGTAAGATCTTCCTTTGTTCACGTACACGACACCGTCTTTATCGATATGCTTGTATGCTAATACTTGCCCGTTCATAAAACCACACAACCTTTGTGCCTCCTTGTTTGTCGTACAACACGAAACCAACAAAAATCCTTTTTGGTTTTTGTTTTGACGTAAACCAAAGAGAAAGAAAAGATAGGTTTTTTTTTCTTTGTGAATTAATTAGTTAGGGATTCCTAAACCTAATCTTTAAAGGTATATTTATAGATAGGTAAAACTTGGTCCCCAAGTTTATTATTTTCATAATTAATCCCTCTAGTTACTTAATTATTAACTTTTAACATTTAACTTAATAATTAATAACTTTAGGCAAATAAGCAATATCTCAATGTCGATGTGTGCGTTCCCAAAGGCTCACACATTTATGGACACATATTTGATAAAATCATTCAAATACTAACAGCTCCCACTTTTGAATAATTTTCAAACAAATATGATAACATTGATTAATATCTAGCAACATATCAATGTTCCCATAAATGCAGGAGTGAAGTTTCACCAAAGTCACTGTGAGTCTATGTTCAGTTTATATCCTTTTGTTACAGATACTCTAGTTAAAACTTGGAGATAGATCAAAGTCATCCATTTTAACTTCTGTTTCTCATTTCGCGAATCACTTAAGATTACCGAATACAGTCAAGACAGTTCTAGACTTATTAGGGTATGGCCAGACAAACATCTTAAGTATTCATGAGTGGCTCATTAAGTATCTAACTTCAGTTTTCCACTGAAGAAACAAATCCTCTATTGAATACAACTGATAGTCATCGTATTTCGCAACATTACCAAAAATAGCCTTTTTACCACCCTTATCCAGGAGTAGTTTTGACTATGATCAAATAATGCACTACGTACACGAGTAGCAACTTGCATCTCAAGTCTAAGGACAACAAACTTTATGAATTATCCTTAATGACAAAGATCCATAAGTAATAATTCATGTGGGATAATCCAATATGCATAAGAATGAATACCATGTGAGTTAGTGAGCCAAACTGACTAAACACTCAGATATTGTCTTAATTTAATCATATTCCCATATGATCGACCGACAACGGATATTTAGAATAATATTACACAACATTATTCAAGGATAAAACATGAAAAATAAGATTTATGAAAATAAAATATCACAATAAAAATTTCATTAATAAATAAAATTGTTTATTACATCCATATATCCAAATACTAAATTCACGGATTTACATGTGATTACTAGACAAACGAAGTCCTATGCCCTCAATTAAGTGAGTTAGCTTCGTCTTTGGCAAAGCCTTCGTAAAGGGATCTGCTAAGTTATCATCCGTGTGAACTTTGAGTACTTGAATTTCACCTTGATTGACTTGCTCACGAACATAATGAAATTTCCTCTGAAAGTGTCTAGCTCCTTTCTGAACACCAGGTTCGTTGGCTATGATTATTGCACCAGTGTTGTCACAATACATATCCATAGGAGACTTGGCTGTGGGAACAACACCAAGTCCAGAAATAAATTTCCGGATCCAAACAGCTTCCATTGCAGCTTCAGCAGCTGCTATGTACTCTGATTCTGTTGCAGACATGGCTGTAGTGGATTGCTTCTTGCTTTTCCAAACTATAGATCCTCCATTCATGGTGAACACATATCCAGTTTGAGATTTGGTGTCATCATGATCAGTCTGAAATCCGGCGTCACAATAACCGGTAACTTTTAGTTCAGCCTCAAGATTTCCACCATACACTAGAACCATATCTTTAGTAGCCCTAAGGTACTTCAGTATGTTCTTTACAGCAATACAGTGTCTTTCGCCTGGATTCTGTTGAAATCTGCTAACAACGTTTTGAGCAAAAGCAACTTCAGGTCTTGTGCATCTAACCGCATACATAATAGACCCTATTGCCGAAGCATAAGGTATCCTTTGCATACGTTCCACCTCTTGAGGTGTAGAAGCACAATCCTTGATGCTAAGTTTAAGTCCATCTTGCATTGGTAAATACCCACGCTTAGAATTTTCCATACTAAAACGCTTCAATATTTTATCAATGTAAGCATTCTGACTTAACTCTATCAACCGCTTAGATCTATCTCTCGAGATCTTAATTCCCAAAATAAATGTTGCCTCTCCTAAGTCTTTCATGGCAAAACATTTTCCAAGATAAGATTTTACATCTTCAAGCATTGGAATGTTGTTTCCCATTAGCAATATGTCATCTACATATAAGACTAGGAAAGTAACATTACTCCCACTGGCTTTTTGATATACACATGGCTCATCAAGATTCTGAATGAAACCAACCTTTTTGATTTCTTCATCAAATCTTTTATTCCAACTTCGTGATGCTTGTTTAAGTCCATAAATGAATTTTTTAAGCTTGCACACTTTGTTGGGATGTAATGGATCAATAAAACCTTCTGGCTGATTCATATAGACGTCTTCGTCTAGATAACCATTCAGGAAGGCTGTCTTGACATCCATTTGCCATATCTCATAGTCATAGAATGCCGCTATGGCTAAGAGAATTCTAATAGCCCTAATGTCTGCCACTGGGGAAAAGGTTTCTTCATAGTCTATACCATAAACTTGAGTAAATCCTTTTGCCACGAGACGAGCTTTATAGATGTGTATGTTGCCATCCATGTCGGTCTTTATTTTAAAGAGCCATTTGCAATCGACAGTTTTAGCATTATGTGGTTTATCCACCAAATCCCAAACTTCGTTGTCTTTCATGGATTGCATCTCCATATTCGCAGCTTGAAGCCATTTTTCAGCATTAGGACATGATAATGCAGCTTTCAAGGTTCGAGGTTCATCAAGAATCCCGGATACGCCATCCTCCTCTAGATTAACATTTAAGTTCAATCTATTAGGTGCACGTACCGTCCTTTCGGACCTACGAATTTGAACATCAGCAATTTGAGCTTGAGACTAAGGCATATCATGAGGCTCAATTGCAACTTGAGGATCAGATTGAGTCATGACTTGAGGTTCAATTCTATCCCCCCCAAATTGTTGATTGCCAGTATGAGTAGAAGGTGATGTATCTTCCTCTTGAACCTCGTCAAGTTCCACAACCCTCCCACTGTTTCCATCACCGATAAGCCTGGTTTCGAAAAACTCAGCATACCGAGCAATTTTGACAGTATTTTCAGAAGGATTATAGAAGTAGTAACCCATCGTTTCCGTTGGGTATCCTACGAAAATACACTTAATAGATCTTTGTTCGAGTTTGTCAGGCGCATCGCGTTTAACGATTGCCTCACATCCCCAAACCTTTAAGTAAGACAGATTAGGGGCTTTCCCATGCCATATTTCATATGGTGTCTTATCAACCTTCTTCGTGGGAACCATGTTGAGAATGCGTACAGTAGTCTCTAAGGCGTAATCCTAAAAAGATAATGGTAAAGTTGTAAGGTTCATCATAGATCGTACCATGTCAAGCAAGGTTCGATTTCTCCTTTCCGATACACCATTATGTTGTGGTGTATAGGGAGGAGTAAGCTGTTTGACAATTCCACGTACTTGTAGATGATCCTTAAATTCTAGGCTTAAGTATTCACCACCTCGATCCGATCGTAGAATCTTGATGGTTTTTCCGAGTTGATTTTCTACCTCGTTTTGAAACACCTTGAATGTTTCAAACACCTCATGTTTATGTTTAAGTAAATAAACATAACCATAACGGCTGAAATCATCAGTAAATGTTACGAAGTAGTAAGCTCCTTTCCTAGACATATGCTTAAAGGGACCACATACATCACTATGTATGATTCCTAGTAGGTCGGACGCCCTTTGATTCTCATGAGAGAAGGGTTTCCTTGCCATTTTGCCCGATACACAAGACTCACACTTATCAAATGAATCATCACTTGATTTCAAAAGCCCTTCACGTTGAAGCCTTTCAATGCGGTGTTTGCCTATGTGTGCAAGACGACAATGCCATAGGTAGGATGAGTCCAAGTTGGACTTGGCTCGTTTAGTGCTTATATTATACATTGAATTATTAGTATATGAAAGACGATCATGCAAATCAATTTCAAAAATTCCATTAATAGCAATACTATTAAAATAATGAACATTATTCTTTGAAACTGAAATACCAAAATCTGTAAATGTATTCTTAAAACCACAATCTTTCAATACTGAAACTGAAACAATTCCCCTAACAATAGAAGGAACATAATGACAATTGTCTAATACAAGAATTATGCCCGAGGGTAAATGTAAGTCATAACTTCCAATGGCTTCCACTGCTACACGTATGCCGTTGCCGACGTACACATACAAGGATCCATTCTTCAGCTTCCTCTTTGCTCTAAACCCCTGCAAGGTATTACAAATATGAGTACCACAGCCAGTGTCATATACCCAAGTATTTGTTTTAGAGAAAGAAAATAATTCGATAGTCAAGATACCTGAAGATCCGGCATTGCCGACTCTCTTCTTTTCTTGCACCTCGGATAAATACTTAGGACAATTCCTCTTCCAGTGTCCAATCTGACCACAATGGTGACACCCATCATCTTTAGCGACCTGCACCTTTTTAGCTGGAGGGGTTTGCTTAGGCTTGGAAGAATAAACAACAGCTTGCTTATTTTTACTAGTCTTTGCAATCTTGCCTTTAGCTTGTAGCGGTTGCTTTTTCTTCTTTTTCTAGGCCTGACCACCACCAATCGCAAGGATTTGGTTGTCTTTCACCTTATTCTTGGAAATGCTTTTTTCGAATTCCACTAGCATAGTATGGAGTTCGTTAATCGACTTTTTCATACCCTGCATGTTATAGCTGCGTGTAAACTCATCAAACTCCGGTGAAAGAGAATTAAGGACAATGCTTACAGCCACAGGGTCATGATATGAGTATTGCATTCTATCCAATCGATCAAACAAGCTTTTCATGACTAGAACATGAGTTCCCACTGGTGTTCCAGATACATGTTTACATGCATGTACATCTCGAATCAAGTCATTTAGCTCAAGGCCGGCTTGTTTCTCATACAATGCACTCAGCTCAGTGATCATCTGATCGGGCCATTTATTCTCGAATTGCTTACATAACTCAGGAGTCATACTGCTTAACATGAGGCAAGCAACTTCATTGTGAACCTTATAAGTTGCCTTATACTGGTCACGCTCTGCTTGAGAAGCAGTGGCATTTGGCTCAGCGATCATAGGTGTAGTAACGATATCAAGTCTCTCTATCACTCTTAGAACAATTCTCAGTGATCGATACCAATCGTTAAAGTTTGGTCCAGAAAGCTTATTGCTTCTTAACGCTGTTTTGGTTTCATTTAAAATCTCATCGGTAGTAGATTTTTGTGCCATTTCTACAAAACAGAAAGAAAGTTCTTGTTAGTACTTTCGACATATAATATCTTAACAGAAATGTAAAACCCATGATTTACTTTCCATTAAGTCTAGGATCAAAATGACATATTACCGTTCCATCAGTTGATCTGCTAGGAACTAAATGATACTCAAAAGGTAAGTGACGTTCAATAATTGCATTTACCGATGCAATTCCTAGATTATGGGACTTAATGTCAAGCTCGATCAAGCATAAAAAATGGTGATCGTGACATTAATCATGTTTCGTCGCATCTTATTGCTATCGGCATTTACAGTCTCACTGCATAACCCGATTTAAGTCGTCCAACTGAAGACTGTAGATAGTCCACCACCGTCTCACGATGAGTGGTAATCCACCTTGGATACCCTTCACCCACGTCTCACGCAGAATGACGAGCAAGTACAAGTTGTCTTAGCAATATGGATAGCAATATGACTTAATTCCTTGGGTGACAAAATATATATGTACGAAGAGGCATGCATACAACTTCGTTACATAATTTTGGTGTTTTAAAAACAAAACGGTTTTATTACTGGTTTTAAACGTGTTTCTATGATTGCCTAATTCCTATACACCAAGTATAACACCCCTCGTTTCATTATAAACAATAATATAATAATTGCGACTCGGAAGCGTATATTTAAAAACATTCTATCAATGTACTCAAAATGTCAGTAAACTTTTTTTTCAAATCAAATACGTGACATCTCAACAACTCGGTGTTATATAATTCAAAACATTTCTATGGCTATTAAATTAACAACAGAGTACAGCCTGTCAAACATTCCATCCAGTCAAAACACTTCCTGCCCTGCCCAATATGTCCCATCTATTTTAACCTGCAGGAAGAACTGTGGTGGGGTTAGCATAAAGCTAAGTGAATGAAACTATAAGCAACAGTACAACTTAGCATAACAATCTGTTTACATCAAATAACAATAAATAGAAAATCAATCAATCATTAATTCACATAACTTCCAATCAAGTGTTATCAATCTTCATGAGAATCGGTGGTCCCTGAGACACCCTAATACCGGTTTGGCACTCAAGGAACTCTTATCAATCATCTGTATTGGCCTATACAGAATTACCGATAACCAGTTGTTAATCACACACTACCTAGATCTCTAAACCGACATTTCAAGTTTCCGAGATCTCCTGTCGTTTACAACAACAACCAGTCCAACCATCAAGTCAAGTTGACCTCAAAATCTTACATACTAGCACAATCAGCCAAGTAAACAACTAGTTAATCTATCATGGCAAGATATCTCGACCGATGCATCATATCAAAGTAATACTATAAATTACTGGTTGTAAATCAAATCATTACAACTAAATCACACTGAGGTTACAGATCCACTCACCGATACCTCAGCTGCAAGCTCAGAAGTCTAATATTACTGAGCCTTCTACACATCTGAGAATACAATCAATAAACAATGAGTTAGTAACTTGTATCAACTGATAATACTTATGTAATTAACATCGTTACACAATCATAACATAATTACATGTATCAAGTGATCCCTAAGATCACAGCAACAAAAGTTCAATTCGGAACATAATCAAAAAGTCCCGAAATAAGGTCCAAAAACTGTAAAATGCTATTTTCGACCCCTAAACGACCCCGAATGGCCAAAAACTGACTAGGCTATAGTATATAGCTTTGATCAGTGGGCCGTTTTCGAGTAACCATGTAAATTTCAGCCCAATCAGAGTTTAAAGACAATTTGTCAATTTTTCCGTGGCAAAAATCACTACTAAACACTTATGCACTTTTGAAATTTTACAAAAAGTACTGACAAACGCGATCCAGAAAACAATGGTGGGATCGCGTTCCTCTTTGTAAAATCATTCTGTGACAAATTATAACTAACCAACGCGATCCGGACAAATTCTTGGGATCGCGTTCCCAAGAACAAAACTCGTCTGATTCCTTTTATAACTAACGAACGCGATCCTGGCTAGGGTTCTGGGATCGCGTTTGAGCGTTTTTCAGCTCAGCTTCATCCCTGTAATTGCCCAGCTCCGAATTCAAAACCATTTTTGATAAATCAAGCTTATCAAACTCAGTTCTAATGTTATAAACAACTCAAATAACATCACATAATGTTATATATCAACATTCTAGCTTCAATTTCACATATTCATTGCTAAATCTCATGATTCAATCAATTTTCATATATAAACCATATGAATACTTACAATTTGATTAAGAACAAGATGATGATGATGATGATGATGAAATCTGATGATGATGATGAAACTAGCATCAAGATCACATCTTCACTTTTGATTCACACTTTGATTTAGATTTCTTAAGGTTTTGGATGATTTTCAAGTTTCATATGAAACTTTCTAAATAAGGAAAGTGATATATAAGTCGGCTCCTCAAACCGACTTCAAATATACGGGTATAATTTAATACCCCATCTCAATCTATTGTCTGGAACCCGAAAACCATTTGCGAGTCCAAACATTTTATTGTACCGTCAACTATATTAATTTACAACAATTAATAATTCATTTATCACATTGGAATATTCGACTCCTATTCCAATTATTCTACTAGTTCAAACAATATTATTTCCAAACACATTTAAATGTTTATTTAAATCAAGAAATAATATAAAACAACTAGGTCCATTTCGAGGGTGTTACACCAAGTGTATATAATAACCAAACGTACCATCGTCATCATATAACCCTTTCGGTAGCTCTACAAAAGGTACGACCAGGAAAGCATGTGAGGGTAGGGGATGACAAAGCATCACTTAAAACCTGACCTCATTTGGAGTAGAATACATCCGCATAACTTTCCTAGACATCGTCCTTTATGTAGGTGAACCTAGTTGGGAATTATACACTGAGGATGTGCATTTAATTATGAATTACCAATCACACGTTTTATTAAATCCGTTACATAATTCTTTAGTCACATTAAAAATTTATTTCTTTCAAAACCATTTGACAAAAATAATAACATAAAATAAAGAATTAATCTACGCAACAAATTGGGTGAGCCCTAAAACAAAAAGTCTATATGGTCATTGTTCACATGTTGATTAACTCCCGTTTCTAAGGAAACGAACCACATACATCCGTTCAAATAAACAAGTTTGGATTGCGTAAGCTATCAGTATGTGAACAATTCATATATCAAATAAACCACACACAACTTTTTATTAATCCAAAATCTTTAGGTGTCGCACATAATCAATTAACAATTAATATTATGTCAATAATTCAATTTTAATTTTCTTAACATATCAATATATCTAATTATGTCCATAAAGTTATGCATGTAACTTTACAAACATAATTTGCATAAAAATTAAATATGGGAAAAAAAATAACAATTATAAACATCAAATATTGCAAGGTAGATTGCTTTCAAATTAACTCCTTAATTTTATAAACATAAAGGTTTAAACTAATTACCTATTAACTTTTAATCAATTAGTTTTTTTTTTTTTAACAATTTTAACTAAACCTTTATTTTATTTTATATAATCGAAATTAATTTTGTTTGATTGTATGGGATATACACACGGACAAACAAAAAGTAATGGTTTTATTTAAAAGCTCCTTGTTTTTTTCATGAACCAACATACTTGTTTTATTTCCTTTTACTGTGACGTGTCAAGTGTGGATACACCACCAATAATTTTTAATTTTTGTTTGCCGACTTGATCACCGAACCATAACAATTTTTTTTTCACGACTAAAACAATAAATTATAACCAACCCTTAATCCCCCCACAATTTTTGATGTTTTGTATCCAAAATAAAAATTAACCTATGTCTGCTCTGATACCACTAAAGGTAAACAACACGAATCACATTGTCAAACAATACATAGCAGCGGAAAACAGGATCACATAGGAATAATTAAATCGGATAAGTAGTACCTTATTGCCTTGAATTATTAGCAAGAAAACCTTAAGATCTAAGAGTAAGATCTTCCTTTGTTCACGTACACGACACCGTCTTTATCGATATGCTTGTATGCTAGTACTTGCCCGTTCATAAAACCACACAACCTTTGTGCCTCCTTGTTTGCCGTACAACACGAAACCAACAAAAATCCTTTTTGGTTTTTGTTTTGACGTAAACCAAAGAGAAAGAAAAGATAAGTTTTTTTTTTCTTTGTGAATTAATTAGTTAGGGATTCCTAAACCTAATCTTTAAAGGTATATTTATAGATAGGTAAAACTTGGTCCCCAAGTTTATTATTTTCATAATTAATCCCTCTAGTTACTTAATTATTAACTTTTAACATTTAACTTAATAATTAATAACTTTAGGCAAATAAGCAATATCTCAATGCCGATGTGTGCGTTCCCAAAGGCTCACACATTTATGGGCACATATTTGATAAAATCATTCAAATACTAACAACATGCAGATATTGCTTCATCTATTTTCCTTGTTTGCGCAACAATTTCTAGTCATAATTGAATAAATGCGGCCACTGTATATGTAAAGCAACAGTTGCCAAACTGTGTATAATTATTAACTATTCTATATATATTTGATACCATGTAGCCACCCCAACTCATAGTTTCATATCAATTATGTCCATCTTAGCCCATCACCATGCTACTGATATCGGTCATCACAACTTCGACCATAAATGTCTCGTTCATGTCAACCAAGAAATATGTGAAACTTCACCCAAATATGATGACCCAAGATATAGATCGACTTGGTCTCACCGTGCATGGGTGGCCACCGGATGCATCACAATGCTATTTTCCCTAGCCAATTCCATCATTGCATCAATTGACTCACAGATATGGCTAGAACCCATATTGGCTACTTGTTTGCTGACCTTGGGTCAGGTGTATACCATTGGGCTCTTGACAACTATGGTGATGCATCAACTCCTTTATTTGGTATGCAAATTGATGCTTTCAAACGTCACCACAAGTGGCCCGTTGTAATTACTAAACATCAACTTGCAAACCATTTACAGGTGATAGCGCGTGCTGTTACATGTACAACTTTACCAATCAATTTGATATATCATGACTACCCGGTGGTGATGGGGTTCACGGCAATTGCTAGTGGGTTCATCATGTTTAGCTTGCAGTTTCTTTCGTGGGCTCATGTGGCTAAGAGCAAGCTATTAACGATGTATATAGTTTAGTTATATATATTTAAGTATAGGCTAGAGTAGGCCCACTTATTATGTAATGGGTTAAGCCCTAATTGTATTTCTCTTGTATTTATATTGATTAATGATAATGAAATCATTCATAGAAAATAACATGGTATCAGAGCACCATCTAATTTTTTCTACCCTAGCCTAACAGCCGTCAAACACCTTTCTCCTCCCCTACATCGGCAATTTTTTGCTGATCTTTATCCTTCTCTGTTTCTTCTTCTTTTCTTGGTGATTATGGCAGGTGATGAGCTAGCTACTTCTTCCCAATCTTCCCAATCTGATAACCCATTTGGTATCAGCAACATTAAAGCCCACATCCCCTTGCTCCTTGATCTCGAATCTCTCAACTATGATGCATGGAGAGAGCTTTTCGAGAACCACTGCAAGAGTTTTGGTGTTATAGGCATCTTTGATGGAACCAGAGTTCGAAAAACTCCGACTGATCCCGAATGGGATCGTCTCGACCCACTAGTTAAACAGTGGATCTATGGTACCATAAACACGTCTCTTCTTCAAACCGTTGTCAAGAGAGGAGTTTCAGCTCATGACGTATGGACAAATATTGAACAACTTTTTAGAGATAATAAAGACTCTCGTGCCATGCAACTTGACAATGAACTCTGCCACATCAAGATTGGAATTCGGTCCATAACAGAATATTGTCAACGCGTCCAAACCATTGCGGACCTACTCGCTAATATTGACGCACCAGTTCCCGAGAAAAATCTTGTTATATACATCGTTAATATGTTATTTTCTATGAATGATTTCATTATCATTAATCAATATAAATACACGAGAAATATTGGGCTTAACCCATTACATAATAAGTGGGCCTACTCTAGCCTATACTTAAATATATATAACTAAACTATATACATCGTTAATACACCCCCACAGTTGGAGGGGGAGGAGCACGAACGCTCAAACTGGACCGAAACTCGTTAAATAAAGAAGACGGTAACCCCTTAGTGAAGATATCAGCATATTGAGAAGAAGAAGGAACATGTAAAACCCGAATGTGACCAAGAGCCACAAGATCACGAACAAAATGAAGGTCAATCTCAATATGCTTTGTACGTTGATGTTGCACGGGATTACTAGATAAGTATACTGCACTTACATTGTCACAATAGACAATGGTAGCCTTCTTTAAAGGTGAATGAAGCTCAGAGAGAAGAGTACGAATCCAACATGTTTCGGCAACAGCATTAGCAACACCTCGATACTCAGCTTCAGCACTAGAACGAGAAATAGTAGGTTGTCGTTTGGAGAACCACGACAACAAATTATTACCCAAAAACACACAATATCCAGACGTGGAACGTTGAGCACTCGGGCATCCACCCCAATCAGCATCTGAGTAAGCAGTTAGACCAGTAGTAGAAGAAGCAAACAACTGAAGACCATGATCAATAGTACCACGAACATACCGAAGGATGCGTTTCAATGCAGTAAAGTGAGGTTCACGAGGGTCATGCATAAATAAACAAACCTGTTGAACTGCATACGTCAAATCGAGACGAGTAAACGTAAGATACTGTAAAGCACCCACCAGGCTACGATATAACGTTGGATCCAAGACTGGAGAACCATCCAGACCCAATTTGGACTGGGTGTCAACTGGTGTTGAGCAAGGTTTACAATTAAGCATGTGAGCACGCTTAAGGATCTCAAGAGCATATTTATGCTAAGATAGAAACATGCCAGACTTATCTCGAACAACAGATATACCCAAAAAATAATTAAGAGATCCCAAATCCGTCATAGCAAACTCAGTGCGGAGAGACGAAATAATCCGACTAAGTAGAGACTGTGAGCAAGCTGTGAGCACAATGTCATCAACATAAAGAAGAAGATAAGCTGTAAGCTGACCCTGTCTAAATATAAATATTGAAGAATCTGACCGGCTTTGAATAAAACCGATACGAATCGCGTAGGTCGCAAACCGTTGATACCAGGCTCGAGGTGCCTGCTTAAGCCCATATAATGATTTCTTGAGACGACATACATACCTAGGATAGGATGAATCAACGAACCCGGGTGGCTGATGCATATACACTGTTTCTTGAAGATCACCATGAAGAAAAGCATTTTTGACGTCTAGTTGATGAACCGGCCAATTACGTGAAATAGCTAGACTTAGAACAGTCCGTATCGTGGCTGGTTTAACAACTGGGCCGAATGTTTCATGACAATCGATTCCCGGCCTCTGAATCTTACCATTAGCAACTAAGCGTGCTTTGTACCTGTCTAAAGTTCCATATGCATGCAACTTACGTTTAAACAACCACATCGAATTGATCACATTAACATTAGGCGGTCGTGGAACTAGAACCCACGTACCATTTTTAATAAGAGCATTAAATTCATCCTGCATGGCATGAAGCCAATTAGGGTCTCTAAGTGCTTGTTGGTAAGAACGTGGTACAACACTAGAGGTGGTAACATGAAGATTGAGTTTTTGAATAGGTTTAGTAATGCCGACACGACCACGAGTCACCATGGGATGAGTGGAGAATGGTGGAGGAGTTGCAGATGGATAGCACGTGACAGATTCTGCCCCAGAGGGTGAATATGACTCGATAGACACCGGGTTGTCAGGTTGTGCTTCCGAAGAAGCAGAAGACCCGCTAGTAGATGAAGAGGGCGAATTGTTACCCGGTGGGGTGGCTATGGAAGGATAGTCAGATATGTGGTGGTTGTCTGAAGAAATAGTAGTAGAGACAGGGGAGGATACCCCCATAGTATGATTTGTGGATACATGAAGAGGGCGAGTAGGAGTCGCATCGTTAAGAAAATCGTAAGAAGGAGATCGTGTGGGTGTCATAGAGACAAACGGAAACACAGACTCATCAAATACGACATGACGAGAGATTATGATTTTGTTGGTAGATAGATCTAAACAACGAAAACCACGATGATTCGACGGGTACCCAAGAAAGATGCACGGAGTCGTGCGGGGAGCAAGTTTATGGGATGCATCAAGATGAGGATAGCACAAACAACCAAATACTCGTAAGTGCGTGTACAAGGGCTGTTTGCCAAAGAGTTTAAAAAATGGCATTTGGTTTGCTATGGAAATGGATGGTAAGATATTGAGTAAGTGAGTGGCCATGTGTAGTGCCTCCGCCCAATATGGCGGAGGAAGATGAGCTTGAAATAATAAAGTGCGGATAAGATTATTAATTGTACGTATCATTCGCTCACTTTTACCATTTTGTTGTGATGTTCGGGGACAGGAAAAACGAAATTGAATCCCATTTTTAGCAAAGAGGTTATGAAAATTATGATTATCATATTCACCACCATGATCACATTGGAAAGTTTAAATTGAGTTTTAACATAAGCTCGAAATTCAATGAATTTATCAAATACATCCGATTTATGTCGTAGTGGATATACCCATAAAAAATGTGAGTAATGATCTAAAAAGAGTATGTAATATTTCAAACCACCATAACTATCAATAGGAGAAGTCCAAATATCCGAATGCACAATATCAAAAGCCGACTCAACAGAAGACTCGGACAAATAAAATGGAAGTTTCACATGTTTGCCAAGTTGACAAGCCCGACAGAGAGCACGTGACTTCTCTTTATTACATAATATTGAACCACTAGACACTAATGACTTGAAGACGTTGTCACCCGGGTGTCCCAAGCGTTGGTGCCAAGTGGAAGGACTAAACGACACGAAAGCAAATGAAGACGAAGCTGGCAAGCAGGTTGGATACAGGTCACCGGTACTATCACATCGTAGAAGAGTTTGACGGGTCCGAAAGTCATTCACAGAAAAACCAAATTCATCAAACTCAATTGTACATTTATTATCACGTGTGAACTGACGAACAGAAACTAAATTTTTAATAATGTGAGGCGTTACGAGGACATTATGTAGGTGAAGAAAGCGTGATCGTGATGCAAGTTTCGAGTGACCCATGTGTGTGACAGGAATAGATGTACCGTTACCAACAATCACCGAGTTAATAATACTTTTATTAAAAGTGGTAGTGAGTTTACCTGCATCCGTAGCTAGATGAGATGTCGCACCTGTGTCCATGTACCAATTAGCATCAGGTTCTTGAAGAGACACGGTGTTCATTGCAGCAGGTAACCAAGCCCATTGCCCTGGCTGTTGGGCAGTAGCAGTGGCAGTGGCGAACGCCTGCTGTTGGACTGACCCATTTGGTTGTTGATGCTGCTGTCCGGTTTGCGGACCAGGCCTAGGCCCAAGTAAACTATTAGGATGATAGAACGGGGCAGGCCAGCCCATGGGTCCTGAGGAGCCCGTATACGCTGGATAGGCCCAAGGGGGTGGTGCAGTCCAAGAAGAGACATGCCATGATGGTCGCTGCTGACCTGATGGTTGTTGTTGGCGACGACCGCTTGAGCGATTCTGACGACGATCATTGTGGCGACGTTGTGACTGTGGCTGTTGTTGTGGGCCAGAGTTTGTCGTTGCTGAAGAGTTATTGGCATACAGAATAGTCGGTGCTGATGAGTTCACAAGAGATGTTGGATCACGGCTGTTAAGGCGTTGTTCCTCCAACGTGAGCATGGAGCGGGCCTTAAGAAAGGTAGGCAGCGGTTCACGATGGAGAATAATCCCTGCAACGTGATCAAACTTAGCAATAGTGGTGGCTTTACAAGATGCTCGAGTGTTATTATCTCGATCACAACATGCCGCCCATCATTTGCCACCGTATGACAAAAGTTATTGCATTTTGAGTGGTGTTTGGAACAAGTTTTTGGATGAGAATAAGGTGTTTGAGGCACTAGAAAAGGCCGTATTCTTCATGTATGGTGTACAACCGCGATCTTGGAGTGAACCAAACTCTAATTGGAAGGAGGTTGAGGCTTCTTCTCTCTTCTGTGATACTCATTTATTTCATGTTATTGTTATCCTTATCCAGGCCGTCTCATGGATTTAGATGGCCCTATGCGGATCATAAATTAGGCCCCTCATTAGTGTGTGCATCTAAGATTTGTGTTGGTCCAAAGAAATATGTTAAATACAAAATCATGTTATATAAATCAATTTTTAAATCATAACGATAATTTAATCTAAAAATTGAATTTTTTTTACCGTAAGTTTCAAATCTCGCATGATTTCTACTTAAAAATGAATGAAAAAAAAAGACACAATAAACTAAAAGATAAATGAATAATACTAGTAATGTAAATTATCATCAACAAAAACACAATTAACTGAACATAAAACTAGTAAACCAAAATAAAATTAATCGGCACAAGACAAGCCAAAAATAATTGGCAAAACCCTGAACCTATAGACTAAGAGTTAAACTATATGTTTTATCCACCCAAACCATTAATGCTTCTATGTGTTATTATACTTCGGAATTTCAAACATATACAAATTATAATTGTACGTACATATAAAATTAAAATTTTGGGCCCTCTCATTAATGCTTCTTGTGCTCATGTTGCACACCCTTGTATCCGGCACTGCCTTATCATATGATCCCTATCAAGTTACATACATGTAACATCACATCCTTGAGATCGAGTTAAGACTTGGGATTTGCAACTTAAATAATGTCACTATGGTTATATGAAGTATAATAAAATTAGATTATGATGCGCCACAAAGGATGTTAAAAGGTTTTTTTTTAGGAGAAAAATATTGGACGAAGTAAACTAACTGACATAACCTTGGGTGTAATTAAAAACAAATTGTTAAACGAGAGGGTTCATTTTTCTTCTAGCAACACAAAACTTAGATAATGCCAAAGACATTTATTAAAAAAATTATTTACACATTAACCCTTAAACTTTTAAAGTTTATATAATTATGCAGTAGATATAATGGTGCTTCTAGCGGTTCACTCCAAGATATAGGTCGTACACCACATGAAGAATGCGGCCTTTTCTAGTGCCTTAAACACCTTATTCTCATCCAAAAACTTGTTCCAAGCACCACTCACAATGCAATAAAATTTGTCATACGGTGGCAAATGATGGGCGGCATGTTGTGATCGAGATAATAACACTCGAGCATCTTGTAAAGCCACCACTATTGAGGGGAGCTTGCTCTTAGCCACATGAGCCACGAATGAAACTGCAGGTTAAACATGATGCACCCACTAGAAATCGCCATGAACCCCATAACTACCAAGTAGTCATGATATATCAAATTGATTGGTAAAGTTGCAAATATGATAACACGCGGTGCTTCTAGTAACACACTAACACCTATCATTTTTGTCTTTATTTAATTATATCATAAAGTTTTTTGTATAAAAAATCTGTCTTTGCTATATGCATATATACTATCCCCATTGTTTTATCGAGCTGACTAATTATATAAAAAAAATTCAAATGCTAAAACCCAAATAATTTGATTGATCAATGAAAGTACATAGACATCATTATCTATGTTCAAAGGATTAAGAGTGAAGTCCTTGGGATGAGTTGGATAACTACTTTGGAGGGGTCATATGAAAAGACTCAGATAATTAAGGGGGGTAAAGTGTATTTTATCCACTGCATGTGAAGACAAAAGTAATCCAGCTATGATAAATTTACCCATAGATTGTGGTGTTCTTTCACAACATCAATCAAGATTATTGATTTATTGCAAATCAAACAAGGGTTTAAGCAATTAAATCATTTTCTCTCACACCCACATGGGTTTTTCAGTTGCAGACAACAAAACCCTTTAAAAACCCTAATTTTTTACCACCAAAAAAGCTTATCAAGACGGCTCCTTTTTCGCTCTGCAAGAACCTGGGGTTCAAGGGGTTTTGGTTACAAGAACCTAAATTGATAATGGCGTTCACCACACCAACCAATAGTTTCAAGAAACCCCCTTCTCGTTTCTGGTTTTGTCATTCTTGCCCTCGATCTATGGTGTCTTATAAACCCCTTTACAGGTTGCCTTTCTTTTTCATTTGTTGTTAACTTTTGTTGTTTATTATGAGTTTATGAATGATGGGTTTATCTTTTATTGATGTTCTGTTAGTGAATATAATATTTGAAGCTTCAGATATAGTACTTATTGTTACAAAAACAGTTGATATAGGGGGTGTATGAGTATGACAGTATGAGTGCTTTTAAACTGAGGCTGCTTTTATAAGCTGTACAGTAATTGTTTAGGTATAAGAGCGGTGCCAACGGCAAAACTGACGTGGAACCGATGCACGTCAGTTGAGGGACACCATTGGCACCACCATGTCAGTTGGGTGTGTCCCTTGATTTTTGTTGGTATAGAGACGAACAACCGATAGTTCATTTTTTTTGTTTAGTGTATCAAAATAAAGGTAAATTGGTAAATGTGGGGCTAAAAATTGAAGTGACGCGGTAATTGTTGCAGGGTTGTGTCGGTAGTGTGTCAGTTTGAGCCTTTGAGGTGGCACTGATGTGGCGTAACAGACACACAACTGACACACCCACGGTTGTGAGTGGTCTAACTGAATATGGTTGCATATATAGTTTTAACTAGGGTCAGATTAACTTGCAAAACGTTGATAACGGGCAACTAACAGGTCTACACAACAATATAAGTGAATATAATAATTTACAAAACTCACATCTAATTTTTGAGTTTTGCATTATTTTTGGCATGATAAAAATTTGGAGCTTTGAGCATGTATATTTATGTTTTCCCCTTATGCTCTTTTCGGTTATGATTTATATTGCAGGTGGCAAGTTCAAAATCCACATAGTACAAAAGACCGCTTTTGTAACATCTCTATGGTTTTTAGTCCATTTGGATTCAACTCATGGTCAAGTATCAGTACCATGACCTTCGATGAAAGTCAAAGATATACGAAGATGACACATAGTCAATCATATCTTGACTATAAGCTTTCTGTAGATTCAAAAAGAGGCGCCCGGATGGTTCCATGTGGCAGTAAAGATGGGTCCCCACAAACATGGAATCAAGCAACACAAGAATTAAAACATATCAAGGAAGACACATTCTTTTATAATCAAATGAGTGTTTCCGTACCCGATGTTCAGTATTCAAAATCTTTCATAACAGAGCCTCGTAAACACGAGATACAATGCAAAAGTCAACCCATGGGTCAACCCTCTAATGTTCGGTATGCAGAACCTGTCATAACAGAGCCTCGTAAATATGAGAAGTTCCCGAGTCAACCCCCTAGTCAACCATGTCAACCATTCATCAGAAATTTCCCAAGGCAAAAGCTTTCAGAGTCGAAGCAGAAGTTTCCAGAAGATACGCCTGTGAATGGGGTCCACCAAAAGGACTCGCAATCAAAGAAGAATGTAGTGGATAGTGTTGATGATTTGAATGAAACGTACATTGTACCGATAGATCATAAGGATACAACTCACTTACAATCGAGGCTTGCAAGCATTTACGAAAAGGTTCTTGTAGTTGATAATATCTCTGTAGCCAAAGAAGTAGTAAAAAAACTCACAACTCAGTACCGCCGTTTAGTCCATGCTTGTGACACTGAGGTATATATGATTATTTTTTATTAATTTAATTTTTTGTTGAGACATATATTGTTCCATTAATAGTCATTTAAAAAAAAAACTTGAATTTCGACCTGTTTGAACCGTTTTACCTGTTTTCATTTTATCTAATTTTTAATGTGTTTGACCCGTTAGAGGCGAAGTATGAACCCAAATTGGCCCGTTTATACTTTTAGTCCTTATGCTGATTGATTCTTTATTAATATAGTTATGGTTGT
This sequence comes from Helichrysum umbraculigerum, assembly GCA_949592205.1. Taxonomy (NCBI): domain Eukaryota; kingdom Viridiplantae; phylum Streptophyta; class Magnoliopsida; order Asterales; family Asteraceae; genus Helichrysum; species Helichrysum umbraculigerum. The sequence continues at coordinate 158,960,446 of CATIUR010000004.1, read as the reverse complement.
AAATTGTAATTCTCAGGTGGCTGCAATTGATGTGAAACAAGATACACCTGTTGATCATGGAGAGGTTATATGCTTCAGCATTTATTCTGGGCATGAAGCTGATTTTGGAAATGGTAAATCGTGTATCTGGGTTGATGTGTTAGATGGTGGTGGCAAGAGTATATTGGATGTGTTCGCACCTTTTTTTGAAGACCCGTTCATCAAAAAGGTTATTACACCTTGTTGAATCTTTCATTGTATTTGATTAGGGAAAGTTAGAGGTGGCAATATCAACCCATTTACTTATGAATGGGTCGATTTGATTTTTGTTTTATCTCAAACGGGTCAAATCGGTCGACAGTCGCACAAATCCTATATTTAATACATGCAACCTTCTAAACCATTTTAATGTAAAAGATAGATTATCATTTTAATATTATTGTTTTGTAATCGTAAACAGCACATTCGTTATTTTTAAACTATTAGAATGCACAAAATGTGTTACCTGACCCGCCCATATTACCACCTCTAAGTGTCGTTTGATAAACTAGCTTACAGTAGAAAAGGTGTTACCTTTTTGTAGGTTTGGCACAACTATAGTTTTGACAACCATGTTATAGAGAATTACGGGCTTAAACTGTCTGGATTTCATGCTGATACAATGCATATGGCTCGATTATGGGATTCTTCTAGAAGAATGTCAGGTGGATATTCTCTAGAAGCACTTACTAGCGATTCGAAAGGAATAATGTCGGGAGCTAATTTAGGCCCTCACGAAGAGTTAATTGGGAAAGTTTCAATGAAAAATATTTTCGGAAGAAAAAAGCTAAAAAAAGATGGTACTGAGGGCAAAGTTGTCATTATTCCCCCTGTTGAAGAGCTTCAAAGGGAAGAAAAGGAAAAATGGGTTTGTTATTCGGCTTTAGATGCAATAAGTACTCTCAAGCTTTATGAAAGATTGCAAAGTAATTTATCGAATAGGGAGTGGATATTTAATGGAGATAGAAAGGGGACATTGAATGACTTTTATGAACAATATTGGCGTCCATTTGGTGAGCTTTTGGTGAAAATGGAAACTAAAGGGATGTTAGTTGATCGACCTTATCTTAATGAGATTGAAAAAGTGGCTAAATTCGAACAACAAAGAGCTGCTGATAGATTTCGTAATTGGGCATCGAAACTTTGTCCAGATGCTAAGTTTATGAATGTTGGGAGTGATACACAGTTACGCCAACTCTTTTTTGGTGGCTTTTATAATAGGTATACGTACAAAGTTTAAAAAGACTATTTATTACGAGTTTTGGATTTACAACTGTTGCTGTCGCACACTAATTTTGTTTGGTTAATCTGTGCTTGCGTCTGGTGAACAAACAAGGAAATTTATTTTCTTGTAAAAAATTCAAGAATGTGAAGGGTGTGTTTAGTTGTGGTCTAAGATTTTCCATCTTTAATTTTCTAGAAAATGAAAAATGTTTTGTATCTCTAGTGAAGTCTTGAAAATTGGAAAACATGTTCAAATATTGTTACATTATCCATTTTGGAAAATTTTAGAAAATTGAGTTTTCCATTTTCATGGAAAACTTTTCTGGAAAATACCATTTTGAATATGTTTTCCAACTTTCATAAAAATAAAATTCTGGAAAGTTGTCCCACTTTTCTATAACTAAACGCAGCCTGAGTTTTTCAAATTTTCTTTTGATTCACTTTTAATCTCATGAATAGAATTTATCTGTAACTTTGGCATAACTATTTTCTTGAACTATGTATTATGCAGTAAAGATTCAAAACAACAACTTCCAGAAGAGAAGGAGTTCAAAGTTCCTAATGTTGATAATATAATCGAAGAAGGCAAAAAAACCGCCACTAAATTCCGTAAAATCAAACTTAACGCGATATGTTATGATATAAAAACGGATATGTACACTGCATCGGGGTGGCCTTCTATGTGTGGAGCTGCTTTAAAGACCCTTGCTGGGAAGGTATCTATGGATTATGATTTTATAGATGAGGAGTTGGATGAAAAAGAAGATGATGTGGACGATGCTGAGGTGCCAGAGACAAAAAAAGAAGTTACTACTAGTAATTCAGATACTGCATATGGGACCGCTTATGCTGCATTTGGAGGAGGCTCTGAAGGACATGAAGCTTGTCATGCGATTGCTGCTTTATGTGAAGTTTGTTCTATAGACTCGTTGATATCAAACTTCATCCTTCCTTTACAGGTTATCATCTTTTAGAACTCTTGTAGTACAAGGAGTTAATTGCATGGTTCGTCCCTGTAGTTTACACACAGTTGCTCTATATTTCACTTTTTGCACCGATAGTCCAAAAATACAAAAGTTGTTGCACGTCCGGTCCCTCCTCCCGACTAAAATGTCGGAGTTACCCTTAATGTCCTATTATTAAAATATAGGACATTAAGGGTGCGTTAGTCATTTTAGTTGGAACAGGGACCGAACACACAACAACTTTTACGTTTTTGGACTGCCGGTGCAAAAAGTGAACAGTATTACGTTTTTGGCCTGCCGGTGCAAAAAGTGAAGTATAGGGACTGACGATGCAATTGTGTGTAAATCACAGGGACGAATTGTGCACTTAACTCTAGTATAAAATTAATTAAAATAAAAAAGGTTATTTTAGTGGAACCATGCTTCTTTTGTTTGTAAAGGTTCTAACGAATTGATACGGAGTAGTATTTAATTTGGGTTGACTAGAGTATATGCTAATTCAAAAGTTTCAAATGGGACATCATTTGATTGCATTTATACATATAAAATTAATGGGTAAATTTTGAGCTAAAAAATTATTATTGCTCAATATTTTTCTATGTATTGTTTATAGAGATTCACGAGTATATTGTTATCTTTCAACAGGGCAGCCATATATCTGGTAAAAATGGGCGTATTCATTGTTCACTAAATATCAACACAGAAACAGGGCGTTTATCAGCTCGTAGACCCAATTTGCAGGTTTACATAACAATATGTAGCTTCTATTATTTACTTTAAACATAAATAATTTGAAACATTGGTTGATGCTAATGTTAATGTTTGTATCTTTGATTTCAGAATCAACCTGCTTTAGAGAAGGATAGATACAAGATTCGCCAGGCATTTATAGCAGCACCTGGAAACTCTCTAATTGTTGCTGATTATGGGCAGGTAAAATTGAAAAAAAAGCGGTTTCTTTAGTTCAACTTGGTCCCACGAGATTTGTTAATTCATGTTTTTTGTTTATATATGCGAGTAGTTGGAACTTCGAATTCTTGCACATCTTGCTGACTGTAAAAGCATGCTGGAAGCCTTTAAAGCTGGTGGAGATTTTCATTCAAGAACTGCAATGAATATGTATCCTTACATTCGTGAAGCAATCGACAGTAAAGAGGTTCTTCTTGAGTGGCATCCTCAACCCGGTCAAGAAAGTCCACCCGTTCCTCTTCTTAAGGTAACCACAAATCTTATCAAGAATTTGGCGTTTTGAGAAAGGTTTAATTTTTAATGATAAATAATCAAAGTAAGGTAACAAGTTGTAATAGAATGGGGTAGTCAGCTATTTGAGTGTTTGGCAAATATGATTATCTAAGTAACTAATACAAAAAAAAAAAAATCAAATAAAATCAAAAAAAAAAAAAAAAAAAATCAAAAAGGACACTTGTGCATAGTTAAGATCAAAATATAAAATATGATAATTTATTTTCAATTAATTATAATGATATTATATTTTTAACATCAGTAATCTATTAATAATAATATCAAGGTTCTTTCAGAATGTTTAAAATTATCTCTTTTCATTATATTAACAAGAAACCGATTATTAAATAATCATAGAATTATAATCAAGATCACTTTATTCAAGCACTAAAAACTTTTTTTATTATGACTTGAAGTCCTGCACATCCAAATGTGATAGTTTCTGTAGAATTATGTGCCATTTGCAAATATTTTTTACTTTCTTTTAATGTAATGATAACAAATATATATTTTTCATTCCTTAGGATATGTATGCTTCTGAAAGAAGAAAAGCAAAGATGCTTAATTTTTCTATTGCGTATGGGAAAACTGCTAATGGGCTTGCACGCGATTGGAAGGTAAAATCATTATTTGTCAGTAAAAAAAGTTGATATACTTGTTGGATTTTGAGATTACAATTATTATTTGCAGGTCTCAGTAAGGGAAGCAAGAGAAACAGTGGAGCGTTGGTATGGAGATAGAAAAGAAGTGCTTAGGTGGCAAGAAAAACGTAAAAAAGAAGCTCGAGAAAGTGGATGTGTATATACATTGTTAGGACGTGCACGAACTTTTCCGTCCACAAAAAACGCGACTCAATCTCATAAAAATCACATTGACCGAGCTGCCATTAATACACCCGTTCAGGTTCTGTTTCTATGCTTATAATGCTATTCATCACCTAAAATTCAAGTAAATAAATGTTTTGATTGTAATTATTATTACGAACAGGGTAGTGCTGCTGATGTGGCTATGTGTGCCATGTTGGAAATATCTAAGAACGCTCGGTTGAGAGAACTTGGATGGAAGCTGCTTTTACAGGTTCCATTTTAAATTCTGAATCCCCTATTCACAAAATTTGAGGTGGCTGTTTTGATGCATGTACTTATAAATTGGTCTAATGGGTTGAAAACCACCTGTAGTTTATTCACAACAAATGAAAGCCAACTATTGTGTTTCGAGCCCAGGCAGTGGTGTATGGGGGAATTAAATTTGGCCGTTCAAAAAAAAAAAAAAAAAAAGATTATTATCAAAATATATACTACGTATTAAATGTTATCATAACTTGCACACTAAATCTTGAGTATTATTATTATTTTTTAATTTTGTTATATTTTTTAGAATAAATTACATTGCCACTCCCTGAGGTTGTCCATGTATTACACTCCCAGTCCCCGGGTCGGGTATAGTGCGGATACGGTCCCTTGACCCGGGTTTTTGTTTCACCGCCAGTCCTTGGCCTTAATGAGTGTTAACTTTGTCCGTTATCTCAGATTCTCAGGTTATATGTATCTCAGATAACGGAAATGACCTGAGATAACGAACAAAATTAACACTCGTTAGAGCCAGGGATTGGCCGTGAAACAAAGATCCGGGTTACGGAACTATATCCGTACATTGCCCGACCCGGGGACTGGGAGTGTAATATATGGACTACCACAGGGACCGGCAATTTAATATACTCATTTTTTTTTTTATGTTTTTTGGAAATAAGTGTTTTGGGTCACATTGAAAATGATGTGTTGAACACAGGTTCATGATGAAGTAATATTGGAAGGGCCAACAGAGTCAGCTGAGGTGGCAAAAGCAATAGTCGTCGACTGCATGTCAAAACCTTTTGATGGAGAAAATATTCTCAAAGTTGGACTATCTGTTGATGCTAAATTTGCCCAAAACTGGTACTCTGCCAAGTAGAAACCGAGTCCCTAAATGCCACATTTTACCCCCCCTCGATATTACAAGTGTCTTGTAATGGAGACAAGTTTATCGGTCATAGAAGTTTTTCTGTTATAATCACTGGCTGGTGGTTTCGTTGGAGCTTGATGACCGATTTTAGCTCCTTGTAGAGTAATCTTGATTTTGCAAAGATTTCGTGTGTTGTATATAGTTTTTGGAATCTAGGTGACACTTTGTAACTTGCTTGCTAATTGTAAAAATGATATTGAAGGCAGTGTTTGTACATGGCATCCATTTTTTTTTTTTTTTTAATGTTATTTTTATATATATGCATTGCATGTTGGTTATTTCTTCTTAACTCGGCCTTTGGGTGATTGATGATAAATGGTAAAAGTACAATTTTTTATCTCTTAGTGACAGTAGCTAACAAAACCTAATCATAAAGTGAAGTCTGTTGTTCAAAACATAATTGCAAATAAAAGCCAGGAAAATATACTATGCCGTTAGCTGCACGGATGAAGCCGTGTAGCTAGCTATAAAGGAGGGACTATTTATATATAATATGAAGTTAAAGACTAAAAATGTAAAATTTCAAATTTTCCGTAAATGGTGATTGGTCAATAGTATAATTGAAATATGTTATCGAGAGTACAATTGATTTGCCCAATAAAAGTCACAATAATTAAATAATCATATCCAATATATGCAAATCCCAAACACAAACCTTTAAATGGTCCAAACAAATACAGGACAGCAAGTTGTATCTATGTTCTTGTAATATCAAAACCACAAAATAAAACCACCCCACCCCAAACTATGGTAACTGTAGAAAATTATAAACCTAAAGTCTCCTATACAAATTCTAATGTCAAAGCTGGTAAGTTTTTAATAAACACACCTATGATTTAATTGATAATTCAATATGCACGAATCATAAACAAGCTACTCTTTGTTAAGTTGTTGCAGATCTTTATCCCAGACTGATGCCAGCTGCAATAAAAGTTTATCTGGCATCAAACCTTCCCAGTTCTCAGGAGGATCTATAGATGTTGAAGCTTCATTCAAATTTACCAAAATCTCCTTTTTCACTTCCACAGGGATTTCAACAGCATCCGTTCCATTCTCTGCCATAATATCGAGCAACTGCAAACATAATGAAATGAAAAATGTCAAAATTTTAGATGACCAACTGTTTGACAAACACTGTTAATTTAAAAATTACTAATAAAATCACCAAAATGACATTCTTGTGAAAAAAGTGGATATTGTTTCCAAATATAGAAATAAGAGTTGAAAAGTTGATTTCATTTTTTTTTTTTTGGCAGCTGGTACGTAAACACCCTTTAAGTATCTTACATAAATAATAAATTTAAACCTGTTGAATCCAAGATAAACAGATGTCAAACAAGCTTGGTTCAAGAAGGAACTGTGCAACAGCATGCAAAACTTCACATGCTACATCACTCGAGAGCCGATCAATCAATGGTCCTGTTTTGTCCATTAACTTCACTAGCATAAAATCCTCCCCAGTAGACAAAACTTCACCAAACGCCTTATCCATATCACCAACATGAACTCCCTGCATTGCAATCCTCCACGGGTCCCGTTTAAGATTCTCATTTCTCGATACTTCTGCTGTTGTTTCAGGTGCAGTTCCTCTAATGGCTTCCAATGTGGCTTCATCGTTTGATGCTTTCCAAACACTTCTAGCAGAAGGACCCTCTCCAAACCTAACGGGCCCGACCCATTTCCTTGAACCTAATTGTGTATTTTGGCCCTGTGCATGATAGCCCCTACCTTTGTATGACATCACATCATCATTTCTAACAAACTTTGTATTAGGATAGTCAGAAAACGCGTTGTACTTGCTAAATGATCTTTTTGAAGTGTCATCAAAGGCGTTTGTATAACAACTACTTCTTAGATTATTCATTGACAGATTACGTGCCATGTCTTCAACGACTCTCTCTAGGCCCCACACTCTGTTCTCTAGAGTTACCATACCATTACGAGATCCACCCTTAAAGTCCTGCGGAAATAAAAAAAAAAAGCTGTTCAATTTAATCACGTGCTATTGTATATAGAAAGTTTCAATAATCACAATAGTTTGCATTTAAAATTTTGGCTAAACCTCCCAAAATTAGCAACATCCTATATAAGGGGCTCCTTTGTGTGCCGAGAGATGGAGGTGGCAATATGAGCGGGTTGATTGACAAGTCAGAAATGTATACGGGTCAAATGGGTAGACACTTGACACTAAACACTATTTGTGAAAAAAGTATTATATTTTCATGAATAACTAAGTTTATCCAATACGATTACAATATATTAATCAGTTGATTAAAAATCCAATTTTTAGGAGGCTTTATGCCTTTATGCATTAAAAGTAAACTTAAGGAGCCTTTCGACCCGTTTGGCCCATTTGACCAATTCAGTTGTAAGCTAATTACTTTTAAAACGTGAATCGGCTCATTCATAAGTTAATGGGTCAAAATTGCCACCTCTACCAAGAGACTATTTGCAAATGCTAAATTTTTGTTTAGGGGAAACAATGTTCGTACCTGTAACATGTTCATTAGGTGAGCATGTTGTTTCTCCAATTGTAGCAACTGCCTTTGAATGCCCAACAAATTTCCATTACTATCAAACTCTCGCCTTCTAGAAATAGTACCACCACGTCCTCCTTCACGGTCTTGCAGGTTGACCAGTCCATCTGGCTGGAAGTTCTCTTTTGACTTTGACTTTTCCACGTCATCATCATTGACCTTCGCATTCTCTTCATTTTGCAAATTAAAGGACTTGCTAAATCGACGATTGACAATGACTTCAACTTCACCTGAAATCCTCCTTTCAAGTCTCTGAAAGAACTCAGGGTTCAGCTCTTTATCACTTAAAGGTGGAGCCTTTTTCTTCATTCCAATTGTCTTTTCAGATGTATCTTGTCCCTTCGTTTGACCATCCTTCACCGGGGTCTCTATTTGTTTATCTTCCAACTTTGGAAGATCCTTTTTTGATATTTTAGGTGGTTCAGAATCTTGATCGTTAACAGGTGTTTTTTTATCTTCAGAACCACCTGCAATAAACTTCCATAGTATAAGTGCCTCCGTTATACTATCTCTCACAGGTTTTATCTGCAGAAAGAACACAAACATGTTAACAGGTCAAAATGGGCAATTATTATATGGGTCAAAACAGGTCCGAATAGTATTATCTAGAAGATGTAAAAACTAAAAACTCTATTTCAACTTTATCACAAAAATCAGTGGGAAAGATTGGTGTGATTGTAATCAATTCTGCAAAAGAAATAACATAATGAAAATTTACGAACAACAAACCTTATCAAAGCGGGATGCTTCAAGTAATGTTATTGTGGAAGTTGGTTTTTCTAATATCAAATTACTTGAATGCAAAGCCAATGCATTCAATGTATCAGCAGCCGCCTTTCGAATTGTCCAGTCAGAATTACCAATACAGTTATGAATACTTTGAAGCAGTGGGTCCAACGCTTGTGGAGATATCGCACCAATCTACAACAAGTATATCAAATGTTTTATCTTATGCATCAGGAATTATCAGGACCCAAAAGCTATTCCATATAAAGCTGATATGGATTATACATTAACAAAATAAGTGTTTGTTCTTGAGATATATAATATGAAAAAATAAGGGTGTTTGGATGTGCATTCAGAGGGATTCTGTTTTTTTTTTTTTTTTTTGGCAGTAACTCGATTAACAAATTGTGCCTCTGAATACCTGATTATTTAGGGATCAAAGAATCAGTTCCATACCAACTATGACAAAATGGATGATCTACTTGCTTCTTATATCAACCATATCAAAGAGGCTTATAATCATAACTGACTAAAGTCTTAACCTTTTTCACAAAAATGTCATTTTCGTCAATTTTGGTATTAGTCCCTTCAAACTTAAGTATATCTAAACATTATTTTCGACAACATAACTTATTAAAGCTGACTATCTGATTCTAATAATTTACCTATCTTATTTATATTATTAGGGCTCTATAATCCTTTTCAAAATGCACATACAAAGTTTTTGAAAATCAAATGAGACTCACAATCATAAAATCAAATCTTTATTTCATATCAAACTGTAAAAATACTAAATTAGACATTGGAATCAAACCTGAGAAAGACTCGAAACCACCGGCAAAAGAGCAGCATTTGCTAAAAAATTAGGGCTATTAAGGAACTTGCAGATCCTACCACAAAGTTTTTGAAAAGTCAAAATTGGTGGATCACAAGCCATTTCCACCATTTTACCCAAACACATCGCAGCACCAGCTTGTACCCATTTATTCTGTTCATTCATAGCATCAAACAAAGGCTTAACAAACAAAGAAACAACATACCCAACATTACAATCCCCACCTTTCAAATACAAAAAAGAAAGTTGCCCAATTGATTCACAACATGAATCTCGAACACCCGAATCGGAATCTTTAAGTCTTTTTACAATGTGGGTTATGATCTTTATCAAATGGGTAGCTGCTAAATCAGTATGGGTAGCACACATGAAAGAAAGCAGTCTAATTGCTTCTTTTTTAGTTGCTGGTTTGTTGGTGGTGGTGGTGGTGGCATCATATAGGGAGTTTAGGACCAACGTTAAACCGTCCGGTGCGACGGTTTTAATGATGGTTTCCAGGTCATCAACTGCGATCTGATGAGTGTCTCTATCTGAGAGTTTGGAAAGTGAGTTCAAGATTCTTTGTTTGAGTTCAATGGTGGCTAGATGGGTAAGTAGTGATGATGGTTTTGTGGGTTTTAAGAATTTAGTTGGCATTGTGGTTTGTGGTGGTTTATGGTGGTGATGGAGTGTGAAGAAGAAGGGAGTTGAAAAGGGAAGATGGAAGCACAAACTGCCTTTTTGTAAGTTGGGTGGGTGGGATACCCCCAACGTGAAAGCGACAATCTAAAGTGGAAATATCAGATTTTTGAAATTGTAAATTGAAAATTTAAATAAATTGATATAGGGTATGTTTGGCGCTAGTAGCTGGAGTCGGTAGCTTGTAGCTGGTAGCTGATAGCTTGTAGCAGGTAGTTTGTAGCTGGAGCTTGTAGCTGGAGCTTTTGGTAATATTTGTGTTTGGCAAAGTAGCTGGAGCTTGTAGCTTATGAATGTAAAATGACATAAAAGGACAAATATATTAATTCTAATAGATGAATATAATTATTTGAAGGGTATTTATGTAATTTCACTTTTCATAAGCTACAAGCTACTTCCAAAATCTACTTCAAGTAGCTTATGGTTTTCGAGCTTATGGAAACCATAAGCTACTTAAAATTTTATTAGCTAAACGGAGCTTATGAAAACCATAAGCTACAAGCTCCCATAAGCTCAAAAAAAGTGGTTGCCAAACATAGCCATACTCTTCCAAATAGGCTCGGCAACCAACCCGTGAACCCGAAACCCGATACGAATCCAACCCGAATATTATAAGGTTAGGGTCGAGATTTTTGAGGCGCCAACCCGAAACCCGCCAACTCGATATTTTTTTGGGTCGGGTCTGGGTCAGCAAATGCATTTTTGGGTTGAACCCGTGTTAGTACATGTTTAGTGTCTGTCAGTTGGTCTAGCTCGTAGTTTGTAATTAGAATTAGCATTCCTGACTCCTGCGACGTAGCGTGCAACGTCGCAGGTGCGACGTCAGGTATTGGGCCTGCGACGTAGCCAACGTCGCATGGGCTTGGGCCTGCGACGTAGCGTGCGACGTCGCAGGTGCCAGATTTTGTATAAATTCGTTTTATGTTTTCTGTTTTAGGGTTGACGAAACCCTAAACACCATTAGTCGAAATCTCTGTAATCTGACCGATTATTGTTCAATATAATACGTTTTGTTTGATATTCATTGCGTATTGATTGTTCGTGTGTTTAGTTTATAACTTAATCGTTGTTTCCGCCTTCGATTGAGTGACTCGTTTCGTTTAGATCCTAAGTAAGGGACAAACAACTGGTATCAGAGACAGCGATGTCTAAACACCATTAATATACCGTAATATTCGTCCTGCTAAGACCTATAAAGCGATGTCTCCCGAGGAGAAGAAAGATTTTGATACTGAAAGAAAATCTTTTTCAATGATTAAAATGTGTCTAACCAAGGATGTTCTTTGGCTTTTCAGAACTCATGAAACAGCCTTTGATCTGTGGAAGGCAATTGAAACTCGTTGTGGAGGAAATTATAAGTACAAAGAAGCCAAGCTCAACATGAAGACGAAACCCTAAACACCATTAGTCGAAATTTCTGTAATCTGACCGATTATTGTTCAATATAATACGTTTTGTTTGATATTCATTGCGTATTGATTGTTCGTGTGTTTAGTTTATAACTTAATCGTTGTTTCCGCCTTCGATTGAGTGACTCGTTTCGTTTAGATCCTAAGTAAGGGACAAACAACTGGTATCAGAGCAGAAAGTGCTCGTTTTGGCGATTCGGATCGAGTTTGGGATTTAAAAGGACGTGATATTATTGTGTTTTTGTGTTTATCACGTTTGTTTTGTGTTTTTATAGGTTTTCGATCAGTATTACTGGGATAATTGAAGGTTTCTGTCGTTCGGCATTCGTGGTTCGGTTTTTAGGGTTAAAAATTCGTTTTTAGGGTTTTTGGCCGCTGCTCAGCGCGTTTTGCGACGTACCATAGCGACGTAAGCTGCGACGTCGCGTGCGACGTAGTGATTTGGACTTTAATTAGTCTGTGCGACGTCGTGTTGCGACGTAGTGTGATTCTGCGACGTCCTCTGCGACGTCATCTGCGACGTACCTCTCTACGTCGCATAGTGTGATTCTGCGACGTCCTCTGCGACGTCAGCTGCGACGTACCTCTCAACGTCGCATATTCTGATTCTTAATTGAATCCTTTGCTTTTTGCGACGTACCTATCTACGTCGCATAATCTTTGTGCGACGTACCCATCTACGTCGCTAAGATCAGAAGTTTGTTTTTCGATTAAGTAATTACAATGGCAGCTGATAAAGAGGATATTAGAGGACTGAGAGAAATGATTAAACAAAGTAATGACATAGGTTCAAGTAATAAGCCTCCACTATTTACTGCGGACATGGATTACGTGTACTGGAGAGACCGAGTTGAACAATACATTGATTTTCATTGTCCAGAATTATGGGGACCATTACGCGAACGTTATGTACCTCCATTAGCTGAAGGAGAATACCGTAATATTCGTCCTGCTAAGACCTATAAAGCGATGTCTCCCGAGGAGAAGAAAGATTTTGATACTGAAAGAAAATCTTTTTCAATGATTAAAATGTGTCTAACCAAGGATGTTCTTTGGCTTTTCAGAACTCATGAAACAGCCTTTGATCTGTGGAAGGCAATTGAAACTCGTTGTGGAGGAAATTATAAGTACAAAGAAGCCAAGCTCGAACTGGTTAAGAAACAGTACGATATCTTTGACATCCTTCCAAATGAAGACACGACTTCGTTATTCACAAGGTACTCACGGTTAGTTGGTGAGTTGTTTGAAGGGGGTTATACTTTTCCTTCAATTGAAGTAAATAAGAAGCTACTGGATGTGTTGCCAAGTTCTTGGGATGTTAAAGTTCAATTTTTAAAGGAAAATGAAGAACTTGCAAACATGTCTTTGGATACGCTGATAGGGGATCTTCAAGCTCACGCGATGGAGATTAAGAAGAAAGAAACTAGGTCTGGTGCTGCTGTTCAGAATCCTAGTGTGTATGGTGTTCAGATCAACTCTGGAAAGACTTATGGATCTGGAGTCGCCTTCGTGACAAATACAAATGCTCCATCAACTTCTTCTTCTGCTTCCGATGGGATTCATTCTGTTTTCATGACTGGACCTTCTTCAAATCAACAACAGGTTCAAGTCTCACCTGCTATTCAGGAGCAAGCTGCCATCTACACAGCTTTCTTAAGCTCATACAAGGATTTGGTTACTCAACCAAATCTTACTTTGGAGCTGACTAAGGAAGACTATGCTCAGCTTGATGAAGATGATTTGGAGCAAATGGATTTAACTTGGAATGTGGCGATGATCACCAGAAGAATTCAAAAGTTCTTGCAGAGGACAGGGCGTAAAAGCTTGGAAGGTGATGGAAAGACTGGCTTCGGATTTGACAAGAGTAAGGTCCGATGTTACAATTGTCAAAATTTGGGTCACTTCGCCAGGGAGTGCGAGAAACCCAAAATGCCAGCATCGGGATTCACAACACCATCTACTCCTCCAAAGGCCACAGAAATGGAAGTTTCTAAGAAAGGGATTGCTGATAATGCCCTGATTGCCTTTGAGCCTACAAGTCAAGATTGGACGCCTGTCTCCCAGCATTACCAACAGTGTCTGATGGCTCACATTGTGAATGAGGTACATGATGAACCGTTAAATTGTATCTCATGTATTAAGTTAACTGAATCTCTAAAGGCATTTCAAAATGAAACCGTAGAGTTGAGGAAAAAGAATGAAAAACTAACCGAGTCAAATAATTTCTTAAAAGCTAATGAGAAACTTTATGAAAAACATCTTGAGGCTCATCGGTTAGATACTCAGAAATATAAATCTAAGGTTTTTAGTCAAGAAGATGCCATTAAAAGCTATCTTGTTGAAATTGAGTTACTAAATAAAGAACTTACAGATTTAAAAGCTGAGTATGAGAATTATAAGAGTAAAATCTTAGGTTCAAATTCCTCAACGGTTGTTTTTAATGAAATTCTTAGCAAGCATGGTACTAAAGGGAAAAAGAATGAGGGATTGGGATACAACTCAGTCCCTCCTCCTACTACTCATTGTCCCCTGCCTGTTAAGGAAGGCTTTGAAGAGATTCCAGTTGATTGGTCCAAGCTTTATGGTTTAAAAGCTAAAGATGCTAAAGAGACCAAACATAACAAACCGGCAAAGGAGAAAACCAAGCGGCCAGAGTACCCCTTGCCAACGTTTGTTAAGTCTGTGAATGAATCTCCTGTTAGTGTTAAGGAGAAAGTTGAGTTAAAGAGTGAATCTCCTGTTATTATTGAGGAGATTGTTGAGATTGAGGACATTACGGATCAGGAGTATCCTGAGGTTAAGAAGGTTGAAGTTAAACCTGAGAAAGTAATTTCAAAGGTTGAACCTGAAATTAAGGTTCAACCAAATAAGGGAAAAGCCAAGGTTTTTAATTCGAAACAACAAACTTTACAATCACCTGTAAAGATTTTGCAAAATAAAACAGTAAATGAAAGAGTTTCGTATGATAAACCTTCAACTTCAACCTCTCAACCAAAGCAAACATTTTCTAAAACATGTACGCATTGTTCATGTTCTAGAAATGTTTCCCCACCTCCTGTCGTAATTCCTCAGCCTCAACCGTTTGTTGAGACTCGTTCTTGTTTCTACTGCAAGAAACAAGGACATTTAATCCGTGAGTGTCCAAAGCTGTCAAATCAGCGATATGGGAGAGAGATGCCTAGGACATCTGTTTATAGAAACTCTTTTTCAAAATCTCCACCTAGGCGTTACTCTACCTCTCCCAAGCCTATTTTGAAGCCTGTTTCGAAACCAAGTAATGTTGAGCAAAAACATTTGCCAATTCAAAAGCCCAACATTACTTCTAATATCAATTCCGAATCTTCAAAAGTTTGGAAACGAAAAGAGTCTGATGTTGACTCTTCAGTCGTCAACAGTAACACATCAGATAAAAATTTTAATTTGTTTAAAGATAAAATCCTATCTGACGTGCTTATTGTTGATGACCACGGTCGACCTAAGTCTGTAAAGGCTTGGGTCACCGTTTCTCACTAATCTCCTTCATTTGTGTGTTGCAGCAGTCAGAACGTGTTAAAGATAGTGAATGGTATTTGGATAGCGGCTGCTCGTGACATATGACAGGCGATGTATCTCTTCTTGTGGATATTAAACCATACGCAGGAGGATATGTTGCTTTTGCTGGAGATACTGGGGGAACCATTTCTGGAAGAGGAACGTTAACTAACGGCAATGTTAGTTTTGAAAATGTGAACTACGTGGAACAGCTTACGCACAACTTGCTAAGTGTTTCACAAGTCTGTGATAAGGATTATACAACTGCGTTCACAAAGACAGAGTGTGTGATACTGAAGCCTGGGTATGTCATTCCGGAAGAATGGGTGTTACTGAGAGCACCAAGAAAGAATGACACATACATTCTGAATATGAGAACTGTTGAGACCTCGAACGAGTATACGTGTCTCTTGTCTAAGGCTTCTGAAAAGGAATCACTGCTTTGGCACAGACGAATGGGACATATTCATTTCCGAAAAATGAATTTCTTGACTAAAAATGACCTAGTGCTAGGAGTTCCGAAACAGTCATTTGCTCTAAAGGATGACTGTATCTCCTGCCAAAAAGGAAAGCTACGTAAGAAGTCCCATAGGTCTAAGCAGGTGAATTCCATAAATGCTCCATTGGAACTACTGCATATGGATCTTTTCGGTCCAGTGTCTACAAAGAGCATTGGTGGTCGGTCTTACTGCTTGGTAGTTACTGATGACTACTCAAGGTTTTCGTGGGTTTACTTTTTGACCACAAAAGGGGAAACTCCTGAGATTCTGGTGTATTTGTTGGACAAGTTGGCAAATCTGTGCAACTTGAAGGTGAAAAGGATACGAAGTGATAATGGAACTGAATTCAAGAACTCAACTCTCGAATTGTTTTGTGCTACAAGAGGTATTGAGCATCAATTTAGTGCTCCGAGGACTCCACAACAGAATGGAGTTGCTGAAAGGAAGAACAGGACAATCATCGAGACAGCTCGGACTATGTTAGCTGACTCTAAGTTACCAATTATCTTCTGGGCTGAGGCAGTTAATACTGCCTGTTATGTTCTCAATAGAGTACTCACGGTTAAGAAAAAGAACAAAACGTGTTATGAACTTTTCAATAACCGTAAGCCAAATCTGCAGTTCCTAGAACCATTTGGGTGTCCATGCCTGATCATGATAACAAAAGATAAGGTCTCTAAGTTTGGTGATAAAGCTGTTGAAGGGATTTTTCTTGGATATTCAGTCAACTCTCCGAACAAAAGAGTCTTTAACAAATCAACGAATCAGATTGAGGAGCATTTTGAAGTGAAATGTTTAAGGTATACGGAACCTCCTCAAGGAACGGGTCCGGACTGGTTTTTCAACTATGGAAACCTCTTCAACTCTTTCAATATTCCGGAAGAAGATGAAACGGAAGAATTGATTTCTATACTTCATGAGCTTGATCTTTCTCAAGATACACCTGTTACCAATAAACCATCCGACCCATCTCCCAATGCAACACCCGCACCTCCACCAACTAATCCTACACCTCCACAACCTACACCTACACCATCACAACCAAAACCCACACAACCTCAAACCACTACCAAATCACCACCATCTACACCATCTCCTACTCCATCATCTTCGGCTGCTCCTTCTAAAACAGTTTATACCTACACAAAGGAGCTTCCATATGATCCAAATATGCCTCCTTTAGAGGAACCTCAAGAAGAAGATGAAATGGAAGAAACAATGGCCTACTCTCACTTATTTTCTCATGAAGATGAAGTAGAAGAAGAAGAGTTAGCCTCTCCTGAGTCTGCTGCTACTCCTGAAACTGGGTGAGATTTGAACAATCTGGGTGTGGATCTTGTGCCAGGTGCTATACCAGAAACTCGTATACATAAGGATCACCCCATTGATAATATCATTGGTGATCCTCATGCATCTGTTCAAACACGACAGCAAGCAAAGCAGACTTCAGCTCAGCAGCTTTTGGGACTTATTGCACATATCGATTCATGTCATTTGTCTCAAATTGAACCTAAAAAGGTTGATCAAGCCTTAAAGGATCCATCTTGGGTCGAGGCTATGCAGGAGGAACTACAGCAAATAAACAAGATGAATGTTTGGGAAATTGTTCCTCTACCCAAGGGTGCTCACTTGACGGGTACTCGTTGGGTTTTCGTAACAAAATGGATGATCGTGGGGCTGTTATTCGAAACAAAGCCCGTCTGGTAGTTCAAGGATATAGTCAATTAGAAGGTATTGACTATGATGAAGTTTTCGCTCCTGTTGCTCGTTTGGAATCTATTCGGATTTTTCTAGCCTATGCTTCATTTAAAGGATTCCGCGTGTATCAACTTGACGTAAAGTGTGCTTTTCTATACGGAGATGTCGACGCAGTGATTTATGTGTGTCAACCTCCCGGTTTTGAAGACCCAAAGCATCCTAATCATGTTTGCAAACTGAAGAAAGCTTTGTATGGTCTTCATCAATCTCCTCGACTTTGGTATGAGCGACTTGCCAAGTACTTGCTGAAGAATGGTTTTGACAGAGGACAGATTGATAGCACGCTTTTCATCAAACGGGAAGGAGCGGATTTGTTACTTGTGCAGGTCTATGTGGACGACATAATTTTTGGATCAACTAATGATCAGTTGTGCAAGGATTTTGAAAGTCTGATGAAATCTGAGTTTGAAATGAGTGCTATGGGAGAACTCACGTTCTTTCTGGGACTACAGGTTGAGCAATCTGACAAGGGAATTTATATCCACCAGTCAAAATATGTCACAGACATGTTAAAGCGGTATGAATTGCTCAACAGTAAACACTACGGCACTCCAATTGAAGCAAGACACAATCTTGGACCTAATGAGGACGATGAAGATTGCAAGGAGAAAGACTATCGCTCAATGATAGGCTCTCTCATGTACCTGACTGCCTCAAGACCAGATATAGTGTTTGCCGTTTCTCTCTGCTCACGATTTCAAGCAAATCCGAAGGTGTCTCATATGAAGGCAGTAAAACGCATTTTTGGATATCTCGCTTTTAGGCCATCTCTGGGTCTATGGTATTCAAACGAGAAAAACTTTGAGTTAACTGCCTATTCGGATTCGGATCTTGGTGGCTGCAAGATAGATATGAAGTCAACCATTGGAGGATGTCAGTTCCTTGGATCGCGCTTAGTTTCTTGGCAGTGCAAAAAGCAGACTGCGGTTGCTATTTCCACAGCTGAAGCCGAGTATGTTGCTGCTGCAAGTTGCTGTTCTCAAGTTCTCTGGATTCAGCATCAGCTGCGTGATTACGGGTTCAATCTCTCTATGACTCCTATTTACATTGATAATACAGCTGCTATATCTATAACACACAATCCCGTACAGCACTCTAAGACCAAACATATTGAACTTAGGTTCCACTTCATACGGGATTGCTTTGAGAAACACCTTATAGATGTCGTAAATATAGAGACCCTTAAGCAGTGTGCGGACCTTTTCACAAAAGCCTTTTTGCGATCACGTTTTATTGAACTGGTCAATCTGATAGGTTTAAGGTTCTTTCAGTCAAAGAAATGATTTGTGACTTGGATTTTTAAGTTTTTTTTAAATTCAATTTAAAAAAAAAAAAAAAAAAAAAAAAAATCTATCGCAACAGCCACTCTTTATACTCTTTAGTATTAAATAAAACGCAAGGTTGCTACATTTTTAAAATAGACGTTGAAGTTGTGTCTGTAAACAACTTGGGATATGATAGTACATCGGGTGACATGCACAAAATGGAATTTTAAGATTTATCTTGGATGTGTCAGTAGGTTTATCTGACACACTTAAAACAGTTTTTATCTAAATTATCTTCATCATACGATGTATTGGTAGGCATGGTACACACCGGTCTCTGAGATATTAAGAAGTCATTTAAATACTTGTCTATGATCATGTGGTAAACACCTTGTGATGTACGACTCTACGTCTTAATTCCTTAGCATAGCTTGACATACTTCTATTTTTAGATTGTATATCTGAGATCTTTTGGGGGAGTATGCTGATTGTTTCCTCTGTTGTACGTAAGTGCAGACCTGGTCTCAATTCAGCTTACTCTCAAAACTAAGCAAACGTGAGTCAATGCACTTGCAAAGTCTTAAATTTAAGGTACTAAACAAGGTCGCCACAAATTTGGTTTGACTGCGTTTGGTTTTGCTTACACCTGAATCAAGTTATGTTGCTCTGTTGTACGCAAGTACAGACCTGTCACCGCTGGCTTGATTCTTAAAATCGATTCTCTTATATTCTTTCTAAATTTGGAAACTATGTTCATGTCTAAGTTATAGGGGTATATCTATGGTGGGGACCACGGTGACATATTCATACTAACAATAAAAGGTTAACTCACAGACACGGATGTAACGTGTTTAGGTGGACAAACAATACCAATAATCGTTTTGAAATAATTTTTATAACAGGTGTTTTAAATGTGCCACGTAAATTTAAAGTGGACAAATATACCGATGATCGAAATAACACTTACTATTCCTAATAAATGCATGTTATTCCGATATGATCCCTAATCAGACAACTCAACTCCGTCACCAAAAATAGAGTGTTAGTATTTTTATTTTGTTCATTTTTTACTTTTTGTAAAATTAAAGAAAATACCAAAAAGAATTTTTAGTTTTATGCTTTATTTTTATTCTGAGTTATTTTTCCAAAGTCACGAGTCATTTGGAAATTATTTGCTAAAATAACGAGTTAACGGTTTTTGAAACATTTAAAATTGCATCAAAACTGCTCTCTGCGACGTCACGCTCTACGTCGCCTGCGACGTCCCATTCTACGTCGCACATAGGGTTAGACTATATATAGTCTCATCTGCGACGTAAAACGTCACACTATTCACTATTCACGTGCGACGTAGCCTGCGACGTACCAGTGGCGATTTGCGACGTAGCAATTTTCGTGCAATTTTCGTGATTTTTAGCCGTTTTCATTCCGATTCACTTACGTAGTTTTGATCTACTCGTTATTCCGCACACTTAGGTACCGATTTTACCATTTTTCACCGTGTATATTACGTTTAATTGCTATATATGTGAAACGGGTTAAAAGGGTTTCGGTTTTGGGTTAAATTCGATGGTTAATTGGATGTTGTAACTATTATAACTTATGTTTTCGTGATCACCATCGTTCGCCGCACCTTGTAGTGCGTTTGATTTTGAAAACCCCTAAATTCGAGGGTTAGGGTTTCTAGGTTGGGGACGCCTGTTCGTCAGTGCGACGTACGATGCGACGTAGTGGCCTACGTCGCTTTAATTTCCTACGTCGCCCTTCCCTACGTCGCTTTTACTGCGACGTCCGATGCGACGTACCACTCTACGTCGCTGTTTTAATTAAAGTGATTAAATTCACAATAAATCTCAAAATGCGACGTCCCCCTTGACGTCGCTCGAATTTTCTGCGACGTCCGGCCTTACGTCGCTTTTCAATTTATTCTGAATTTTAGCGACGTACAGTTCTACGTCGCTCTGTGTTGATGCGACGTACGTGGCTACGTCGCTAGTTCCAGGGAATTTGAAAAGGAAGTTTGTAAAAATGTAACATTTTTTGCTAACCTTTTTCGAGTTGCAATCTGTTTCTGTTCTTGCAGATATGGCTTTGATTTTTGAACCTCGTCATAATACGGCTGCTTTCCTTACTGACACTTCTGACAAAGCTGCACCGTATCGTCCGATGATCGCGTTTTTGAGACGTTCAAGGGTATTCCACGCCATTTCCGATAACACTATGGCGTTTGGAAATCTGATCAACCCTTTTTGGAGAAATGCAACTGTCGTTACTGAAAACGACGTTCGACGATTGGTCTCTACCGTTCTGGGTACGGAGATCACTATTACAGAACAGAGCATTCGGGAACTTTTACAGCTGAATGATCAACCTGATATGCCTATTGGTTTTGATCATATTTTTGTTTCTGGAGCTATGCAACGGATAGGATATCCCGGGATTCCCTCTGATCAGTATCGAAAGGCGAATCTCACACGCGTCTGGAGATATTTGATGCATGTGATTATAGTTTGCTTGGGGAATAGGAAAGGTGGAACGGATGGGATGAGCCGAAGTCTGGCTTCTGCTATGTTAGCGTTGGTATACAACAAGCCGTTCAACTTCTCGGGATTTATCTTCAGGGCTATGGTTGATAATGCAAATGCCGGGGATCAGAAATGGATTTTATATCCAAGATTTGTACAGTTGCACATCAATCGTCATCATCCGGAGCTTCAGGCACAGGGTGATATCGATCATCCGCTCAAGATTTCACCGATGATGAGTCGGATTTTCACTATTTGTGCAGGGTATGAGAAAGGGGTCGAGGCACCAAGGGATGTTCCTTTATTCGGTGCTATTGTGGATGAAAATTATGTACCGCCCCCAGATCCTCAGTATATGGATGTTCCAGCACCACAGCAACCGCAGCAACCGCTTATGAATGTTCCTGTTCAGGCTGCGGGGGAGCATGTGGAGGCTATTTTGGAGAACATTGAGCAGTTCGGGCACGTTGATTCGGACAATCCTGCATCTCATGAAACGGTTGAGAATTCAGATTCTGAAGATACAGCGAATGTAGGACCTCAGGATGGGGGTCCGACGCCTGAGCATTCTGATGGTACTGTTCCGCATCCCTCTGAGATGGAACGTATCAGGATTACCGATTCTTTCAGATATCTGAGGATTAAGCGTCGGATCAGACAAGGACGCAAGTATGTACCTCCAAGGGATACTGGGAAACGTACACGAGACGGTGATGATCCTGCTGATGAGACTTATCGACCGAGTCGTCGTGTTCGTCGCTCTTCGTCAACACGAGCTCCAGTCAATCCACAGCAGCAGGATGCTTTTGAGATTCAACCGACTCCAGCTTTCATGCAAAAGATAATGGAAGATATGCAGCTGATGAAGCAAAAGCTGGAGGCTCAAGACGAGAAGATTGCTGAACAAGCTGCGTTGATCGAGGTCCAATCTAAGGAGCTTGAGGAAACGAAGCTTATTTGGAAGGCAGGTTACTTGCCTCGGGGGAGTCTGGGTCTGGGATACCCACTTTAGAGTCAAGTGAACCTGCGTCTGTAAATCCCAACACTGTAATTGAAAATGTTAATGAAAATATTTCTCTTTTGGATTATTTATGTGTTGATGATATTCCAGGGCAACCGAGACCGCTGGCAGTTGATTACTCATTCGCTGACTTATCATTTATTCAGAGGATGGCCAGTGGAGTTGGCTCTGAGGAAGAAACAGAGAATGTTTTTGAGATGAACGAGGATGTCTCGATTGAAGAGGAACAGTTGAATGCAGATGAAACGTATGATGATGCACATTCTGGGGAAGCTTATGATGATGCTCCAATTATAGAATCTGATTCAAGTGAAGACGAGAGTCCTGCAAAAGCTCAACATGGAGAATCTAGTTCTGCTGCAACTCCAGCTTCAGAGACACAGGCACCGGACTCAGCAGCGAAGAAATTAACTGCTGAAGAAAAGAGAGAGAGAAACAAGAAATGGTGGCCTAAGGGACGAAATCCAGTCCCTATTCCAGTTAAATGTCAAGTGTACCGGGTTAGTCGAAATTATACCGGTGTTATTAAAAGCTGGAAGTGTCAGAGGAATCTTTTTATGATTAAGAGAGAAGATGGAGTACAATATTTCAGAATGCGTTTTGATAGATTGAGCACGTTGCCAAAAGGAGAGATTAATCGATTAGCTCAACTTAAATTGATTAATCCATTCGAAAATGACTATGCTGAGTTCATTCAGAGAAATTTACGTCGGGAAGTGTTATCGAAGACTTATTCGAAATTGAAACCGACGTTGGGAACTCGGTATACGTGGAAGAAAAAGATTGATCCAGTCACCAGGAAGCCTATGGTTAAAGTTCACTATTCGCCTGCTAAATGTTTGACTGAGATACCTCTGGAATCAGTTCCTTATTATTTTCTGAGAAGACTTGTAAAATGGGAACTTGATCCACAGACAGGCGAAGCGGTTATTACTTTCGTTCCAGATTCTGAACCGTGGCCAGAAGTTGGAGGTATATGGAATTTGAAGCAAGCAACGTTTAGGCTGTATGATCCGATGAGTTTGATTAATTTTCATGAAAAAGATTTAAGAAAACTCTATGATAATCGGATTCGAGTTGGTCAGAAGAATGAATTCAACAGACGTTTAGCACAGCAGTTTTACAATGTTGTTACTGTTTGTGTGGCTAATGGAATTCATGCTGATGGTCAGTTTCCTGCGGGCTGGGTTTAATGAAGATTTTTGAAGACCAAGCTGAAGACACGGGGGAGTTTGTTAGTACATGTTTAGTGTCTGTCAGTTGGTCTAGCTCGTAGTTTGTAATTAGAATTAGCATTCCTGACTCCTGCGACGTAGCGTGCAACGTCGCAGGTGCGACGTCAGGTATTGGGCCTGCGACGTAGCCAACGTCGCATGGGCTTGGGCCTGCGACGTAGCGTGCGACGTCGCAGGTGCCAGATTTTGTATAAATTCGTTTTATGTTTTCTGTTTTAGGGTTGACGAAACCCTAAACACCATTAGTCGAAATCTCTGTAATCTGACCGATTATTGTTCAATATAATACGTTTTGTTTGATATTCATTGCGTATTGATTGTTCGTGTGTTTAGTTTATAACTTAATCGTTGTTTCCGCCTTCGATTGAGTGACTCGTTTCGTTTAGATCCTAAGTAAGGGACAAACAACCCGACAACCCGAAATTCAGTTTATATCATTATAAATTTACTTTAATTTAAATATGACACATAATTTAGACCTTTCCAGTTACTGATTTATAATTTTTTCTTTGATATCTTTACGTTTTGATATAAATTAGTGAATTAATGATGTTTTGATGGTCAATTCAAATTGATATAATATTTATTTTTATTAATTTTGAAAATTTATAATTATTTATGCTTATAAATGATTAGCTATTTTTTTCAAAAGATTGATCAATGTGACTTAACTGACTCAAAACCGACTAGAAAACTCAAAAATAACGTGAACATTTATTGAATTATTAGCAATTCGGGTTGGGTCGGGTTGGGTTCGGGTTGTCGGGTTTTGAGTTGGGTTGAAATACCTAACCCGATTTAAGAATCAGGTTGGGTTCGGGTTGACCATTTCTGACCCGACAACCCGAACCCGCCAACCCGACCCAACCCGAATTGCCACCCTTACTTCCAAACTGTCTTTTTTAATTTGTTAGCATTAAAATGGGAATATATACCACCTTATGAATTGGGGTTAGGGGTGGGGTTCAAATGAGAATAGGAATTTGTGTGAGGATGAGGGAACCAATGATATTGTGCCATGTGTACAAAGAGAATGCTCCACATGTACAAAACCCATTTACCCTCAACATCAATTATCTCACAAACGACAAATCGAAAAATTATGAAAATTGCACCATTAAATTCAGCGTTTTATCCTCTTCGATTTGTCGTCGTTCAAGACATACTTTTGACAACTTTTTTTCCATTTTTTGTGGGTTTTACAAATTAGTAACACATGTGTTAGTGTTGCGTTTAGGGTTTGGGGTTTAGGGGTTAGAGTTTAGGGTTTAGGGTTTGAGGTTTGGGGTTTCTCACCGAAACCCTACTAAACCCTAAATCCTTAACCCTAACCCTAAACCCTAACCTTAACCACAAATTAAATGTATAACCAATCACTAACACATTTGTTACTAATTTGTAAAACCCACCAAAAAATGGAAGAAAAAAAAAGTTGTCGAAAGTATGCCTTGAGAGACGGCAAATCGAAGAGGAGAAAACGCTGAATTTTATGGTGCAATTTTCATGATTTTTCGACTTACCGTTTGTGAGATATTTAATTTTTAAAAATGTGGAGGAGAGAGAATAAAGTGACACATGACAGAAATCTATTGGTTCCCTCATTCTCACTCAAAGTTGGTGTACTCATTTGAACCTTACTCGTTGAAGAGAAGAGTTCAATTGAGACCATTTATTTTGTGTGACAATGGAGGAACCAACCACAATATGCCATGTGTCACTTTTTTCTCTCTCATCCACGTTTTTAAAAATTAAATATCTCACAAACGACAAGTCAAAAAATCATGAAAATTGCACCATATTTTTCAGCGTTTTATCCTCTTCGATTTGCCTTCCATCAAGGCATACTTCCGACGAACTTTTTTTTTTTTCATTTTTTCGGTGGGTTTTACATATTAGTAACACATGTGTTAGTGATTGATTATACATTTGATTTAGGGTTTAGGGTTAGGGTTTAGAGTTAGGGTTTAGTAGGGTTTAGTGTTAGGGTTTAGCAGGGTTTAGTGTTAGGGTTTAGTAGGGTTTAGGGTTTAGAGTTTTATAAAGCGTTTAGGGTTTAGGGGTTAGGGTTTTTATAACGCCCCAAAATTTACAACTTTTTTTTTTTTTTTTTTTTTTTTTTTTTTTTAACAATGCGGAAGCTCAAGTCCCAAAACATATATATACATAAAATGACATGTCGTCATCTTCCATTACCTAAGTTCTAAATATTGATTATTAACTTTTACCAAAACAATCCTTTATATCCGGGACGTTATATAATCAAACAATTTAAACTGTATTAAATAATAATCAGAGTAATCCTAGTCAAACATTCTTCAGTTACTCCTTGACCCGCCCATAACAATAGATATTAACCTGCAAGGAGTAAACAACGAGGGATTAGCACGAAGCTAAGTGAGTTAACTCATCACTAACAATACAACTTAGTTTAACACTATGAGTTCACCACATTTAACACTTTGACTCAACATCACCAGAGGATCGGTGGCCCTTGTGGCGCCCTCAGCTGCGGTGGCCCACCAAGCGACACTTACACCAACTGCAGGCCAATACAGTGGTTAACCGATAACTGTTTGTTACCTTTAGTCAACACAAGCCTTACTTACAACGAATGTTCACAACCCTTGTGTTGACTAACCTGTAACCACACAGTCCAACATAGTTGACCTCTATTAACACAGTTACCAATAGGTCACTTAACACTTAACACTTTAACACTTTAACACAATTCAACTTAACACATGAATAACACTTAACACTTGAAGTAACCACAATAGTGATCACTAAATTATAGTGAGAGATCAAAGTCCACTCACCGACTACCATAGTCGCCCACTCAGTAGTCTAATATCACTGAGTCTTCTCCATATCTGGAAATACAACAAAATACACAAGTCAGTTACTTGTATCAAATCTACATAACATTACTCCAATAGATTTATACCAACAATCTCTATTCATATGTATTATCACTATCATCACAAACATCAAGTTCATACTTCTTGAATTGTTTCTTAATCATGATTAGATATCATGTTAACCACTTTTCAACTATATATCAATTTAGTTATCACTTGTAGTAATTTCACATAATTCATTCCATTAATATGAATTATCACTATTAACTTCATTAGTTCATCATCACTATCAAATTTATGATCATAGAATCACATTATCACGTTAATCCACCTCAACTATAGTTAATCAATATAATTAAACTATTAACCTCATATATTAAGAATTCACTATTTATCTCTTTCATTATTCCATTACTAACTCATGATCATCATCATAATCATCTTAGCTTCAATGAATAAAAACTTCATATACTAGTTCATCTTTCACTAATAATGTAACATCCTCTCTTCTGGTCCGGTAATTTCTAATTTTAAATTGCTATATTTAATTGTATTAGAAATTATTTGATATTATTTGTTTATTTGCGAAACTTAATTAAATAAGCCTTATGACTTATTGTGTTTAGTAAATTATTGATTGTTTTAATTTACTATAGTTGACGGTGCAATAAAAGAAGTTTCTCGCAAATGGTTTTTAGGTTCCAGACAATAGCTTAAAAGGGGACTAGTTTTAAGTGAATGCGGGTCGGTGTAAAGGTTGGACCGACTTAAATACTTCCTTTTTAGGAAAGTTTATAACTTTCCTCATTTAGAAACTTTTAAACCCTAAAGCTAAAAACCCTTAGAAATCTTGAAATCAAGTTTAAATTTGTGACTTTGGGCTGATTGTGATCTTGTGATAGCCTAATTATCATCATCATCACCTTGTAATCTATATTTGGTAAGTTTTGAGTTTAATTAGTTCATAGTTTGATTTATAAATGTGTTTTGATGATCTTGAGGTTATGATATGTTAAAACATGTCAAAATGATACAATATTAGCTGAAATATGTTGCTGAAATCGTGGTTGTGGTTAGTTTGGTTTTAAGTTTTGCAGAAATCTGCCATGGCTGCCCAGGGTTTCCCCTGTACGTCGGTTGAAGCCGGCGGCTTGTACCCTGAAGCCAGCGGCTTCGTTGTGTAGAAAGGAAACCGGCGGGTGAACTACCCAAGCCGGCGGCTTGACAACCATAGCCGGCGGGTTGAATGGTTATCCGGCGGCCAATAGAGGCTCTAATATGCGATTCGTTTCTGTCACCACCAATTTAAAATCACCCGGCGGCTTGAAAAGAGAAGCCGGCGGCTGGCTTTAGGAAGCCGGCGGCTTGGGGCCTGAAGCCGGCGGCTTGGTTGGTGTTCCAGCAAAGGTTTTGTTTTAAGTTTTAAGACTTGTTCTAACTGGTTACTTGCAATGTGAATTTTACTTATTGACATGATAATACATGATGGTTGTTATATTTAGGGACTTATGATAATTGTAATGTTAATTAAGTTAAGTTCCTAATGATTTAAATGGATGCAAGTCAAGTGTTAATGATCTTGATATCTAACTTTTACCTGATTGTTGATTCTCAGATAAGCAAAGAGCTCAGCGAGATAAGACAGCTGAGTAAGTGAAACAAGATAATCAGGTGAGTGGATTTGAAACTCATAGTTTGATTTGGTTGTGTCAGTTTGATTTCAATCAGTAATTATAGGATTACTATTGATAGAATATTAACTTGGAAATGATATGCCATTTGATTGGTGGTTTGATTAGCCTGTGAGCTTGATTGATGAATACAGAGGTCAACTAGATTGTCGGTTGGACTTGATTGCTAATGTTGGTCAACACAGGGTTGCGTACATGTGTTGATAGAGATTAGCATTTAGTTAGCGGTTAATCACTGTTTTGGCCTACAGTTGATTAAAGTGTTCTGATGGGGCCACCCGGAACAGGGTCATTAGGAACCACCGTTCCTCTTGACGATATTTGTTGCATTATTGATTGTGAACAGATTGCTAGCTAAATTGAATTGTAGTTGATTATTCATTCACTTAGCTTCGTGCTAATCCCTCAATTTACTTCCTGCAGGTTATGTTTAATTATGTGGGTAGCCAGGAAGGGACGTTTTGATGCTGGGAATGTTTGAAACTTGCAACTCTGATCCAGTTTGTAATAAATAATGTTTTATAGTATATAATGCCCCAGGGTTTGTAAACATGTTAACTATGTTTGTTTAGTAGTTAAACATATTGTATAAAGGTTTGCGAAAATTTCTAGCAGGTTTTAAATTGAATATGTATTTCAAGTAGTCGCTTCCGCCAAACTTAATATTATATTGTGGTATTAAATGAGGGGCGTTATATATAACACCCCTCATTTACACTCATTTAAATATAATAAATCGGAAGCGTAAGTCCAAATAGATAGTAGTAATTTACATCATTTTATAAAAGCTATAAAATTCAACCTTTCCAAAAACACAATTTCTCGACAGAGGTGTTATATAAAGCATGTTAAAACATTATTTTATATAAATCCACTATCAGAGTAACGCCTCGCGGTCAAACATTCCTGCTAGCCCAACTTCTTGCACACCCATTATTCTAACCGAAACCTGCAAGAAGTGTTAATGTGGGGGATTAGCATAACGCTAAGTGAGAAGGTCAATAAACAACAGTTTAACTCAGCATAACAACTTTGTGTACAACAAACAACCATGTACACTTAAAACAACATCAATTAAGCACATACAACTGGCGTCAAAGAGGACCGGTGGTTCTTGAGATCACACCCACTCAAAGAACACTTTAAAACCAACTGCAGGCTTTTACAACGGTTTAACCGAATACTTGGTGCTATAACCCAAATAACACAGGCTACGACAATAACGCTTGTACTAAGACCCTGTGTTATCCAACACTATAGCGAACCCAAGCCCAGCTCAGACAACTGCTGGCCTCTGAATCAACAATTCAACAAGTGATCACATATTCAACTACACAGCATAGCAACATATCGGTCCAACAATCTATCAACAATAGTAATAATACAATTACCCGTTGAAACAAACTTGTTACAACTAAATTAAACTGAGGGTTATTGATCCACTCACTGACCACCTCAGGCATCCACTCAGTAGTCTAATATCACTGAGCCTTCTGCACATCTGACAATATAATTAAACAAAATGAGTTAGTAACTCATTCATAATAATTAACTCATGTTAAAGTCATACAACATGATTCATAATCTCTATTTCATTGAGTTATTACTCATTTCGTTAATCACTTAAATTGTATCATTTAAAGATTATGAATAATCACTTTAATTATCTCAATTCGCAATCACTTAATAAACTATGATCATCTTTCAACATCAAATCAAGTAAGTTTCCAAGATTATGAATAGCCATTATAAACATCAATATTCATAATCAATTACCAAATTATGATCATTAGTATCACATTCTCACCTTTATCCATATTAATCATTGTTAACTAATATAATTAACCCATTAACAAGATTAATAACATCTAACATCAACAATTAATCAAACCCCTCATATTCATCTTCATGAATCAATCATAATCACCATGAACACCTAATCAACTTTACACAATTTAGTTTGAATACAACTAATCATCATCATATATCAACTCTAACATGATCACTAACAACAATTATCAAACATACACTAATTACACAAACTTATAAGCTTTGATCATATCATAATCAACTAAACCCTTTAACTTTATTAATGATCATATATCAAATTCACCATTTCTAAACTAGGTTTAGATTATAATCCACATATAATCATCAACTAACAACTATATGATCATTACAAGCTTCAATTTCATATTAATCAAACAACTTTTATCTTAATCATCATCAATATCAAGAACACTCAATCAATTCATAAACCCTAGCTTCATTGATGTTAATCATCATCATTAATAAACTCAAATAACATCATTTTAGCAACATCAACCCTTGATTTCGAATTTAATGTCACTAATTTGTTAAAACCCCAAAACCCAAATTCTAGGGTTTATGGAATTCAAGAATTTGAAACTTACATGGTGATTAATAGGATTAGAGAATGATAATCCATGATCTTGAAGCTTTAATTCCAATGCTAGAGCTCCAATTTGATGTTAGGAAGTAATTTTGATCTAGGGTTTCATGTATGTATGGATGTATGATACGTATATGTGTGTATAAATGGAGATAAGTATCAAATAAACAACCGACCTAATATCTTAGTAGTATACTAGAAGTGTTTAAATTCCATTCCCCATACTTTTCATTGTCTGGAACTTAAAACCATTTACGGGGAAACATTATTTTATTTTACCATCAACTAAATAGAATTAAAACAGTTAATAATTTATTAATCACAATAAACTATTTGACTCTTTTACCCATTTATTTTCAAATAAATCACCAAACCTATTTTCTGACATATTAAATAATAATTCACAGTCAGAAATATTAAAATACTACTAGACCCAGAAACAGGGTGTTACATTATAAGTTGGTATCAGAGCAATAGTTTGGGGCAATTGAATATGATTGTATGTTCAATCCTAAACTTTGATTGTGTTGTGTCAAACATTCTTGGGAAAGGGATTATGTACTGAATATGAATCGGTTAGTAGAATAGGTGCTAACGACTAATGATTTGTAAGCTTTTGTGATGTTTACAGATATGGCGGATAACGAGCAACTACCTGTTAACCCTAATAATGCCTCAAGGCCTGAAGTTGCTGCTGAGACTCATGATGACCGGAATGAGAATGCTGGTACTTCTTTCCATGCTAGAGAGGAGGCAGAATGGGATCAGTATCTACTTCAATTGGAAGAGGAAAACCAAACACTTAGAATGTATAAACAACAAAAAGAGGCTGAATCATCTCATCCTGTGTTTGGTACAATTTCACCGCCAAAGCAAAAGGTGTGTTCCTTTAAAACCTTTATGAGCAGTAATCCGTCTGTGTATTCGGGTAGTACGAATCCTTCGGTAACTCTTGATTGGTTGAGGGATATTGAAAAGAAATTTGAAGTTTGCCAATGTGAAGAAGAATTGAAAGTTCCCTATGCAACTCAACTTTTAAAAGGAGCAGCTATGAATTGGTGGGATTCGATTACCTCTGTATTATCTTCTTTTCAGAAAGCATCTATCCGATGGTCTGACTTTCGTAATGAAGTTTGTAAGCAGTATTGTTCAAACTATGATATAGCTCGGATTAGAAAAGAGTTTATGGATTTGCAATTAACCGATAACATGTCAATGGATGATTTGATAAATCAGTTTACAGAAAAACTCAGGTTTGTTCAGCAGTGGGTTCCTGATGAGAGAACTCAGATAGAACAGTTTGTGGGTACTTTACCTAATCAGTATCGAACTTCAGTGAGATTAGCTGGCTCTCTTTCTCAAGCTTTCATGTTAGCTCGATCTGTTGACAGTGATTTAAAACCTCAACAGGCATCAAGTAAAGAAATGGTTTCTCAGAAATCTAAGAGTGAATCTTCTGGTAAAGGTAAGCAACGGTGGCAAGGAAATCAGCAGGGTAAGAAACAAGAAAGTCGTGGTGGTACTTCTGATCGTCCCAATTGGTGTATTAAGTGTAGAGCTAGACATTTTGGGCCGTGTACTGTGCAAACCACTAGATGTGTAAAATGTGGTGTGATTGGGCATGAAGCCAAAGATTGTGTTTTTCCCACTTATGTGTGTTGGAATTGCCATAAGGAAGGTCATCGTGCAAATCAGTGTTCTGAGGCTAAGAGACAGGGTTCGGGGACAGTTGTTGGTTCATCATCTTCTTCCGGTCAGAAGCGGAAGACTCCGCCATCTGCAGTTAGTCGGGCTTTTCAAATGACAGTGGATGAAGCTGTCCATACAGATGACGTGATCACGGGTACTTTTCTTGTAAATTCTGTACCAGCTCGTGTTTTGTTTGATTCTGGTGCAAATTGTTCATTTGTATCTGTGTACTTCTGTGATAAGTTGAAAATGATGCCTACTGTGATTACAAACCCTGTTGAGGTAGAAATAGCTAGTGGCAAATCAGTTCCTGTTACCACTTCGGTAATTGGAGCTAGCATTATGATAGATGGCCAGACTTTCCCAATTTCCTTTTTGTTGATGCCGATTGCTAGTTTTGATGTGATTATTGGCATGGATTGGTTAAGTCAGTGTAAAGCGAGTATAGATTGCCATAATAAGCTAATTAGAATTCCAATCTCTGATGAGTCATATGTCGAGGCTCGAGGAGAACGGGATAATGTTTGTATACCTTTGATTAGCATGATGAAAGCTAGGAAATCTTTGTTTAAAGGCTGTGAATCATATCTAGCTTATGTGATTGATACCAAAGTAGAAAAGAAGTCTCTTTCTGATGTACCGGTTGTTTCTGAATATCCGGAAGTGTTCCCTGATGAATTACCTGGTTTACCACCGGTTAGGGAAGTTGAATATCAGATTGATCTTGTTCCTGGCTCTTCACCTATAGCCAAAGCCCCTTATAGATTAGCTCCATCTGAGATACGGGAAATGATGAATCAGATACAGGAGTTGTTAGATAAAGGGTTTATTCGACCTAGTTCTTCTCCCTGGGGTGCACCAGTTCTGTTTGTGAAAAAGAAAGATGGGTCTTTTAGAATGTGCATTGATTATAGGGAATTGAATAAACGGACAGTAAAAAATAAATATCCTCTGCCCAGGATAGATGATTTGTTTGATCAGTTGCAAGGATCTTCGTATTATTCAAAGATTGATTTGAGGTCAGGTTATCATCAAGTTCGTGTTCGTGACTATGATATTCCTAAAACTGCATTTCGAACCAGGTATGGTCATTTTGAATTTCTGGTCATGCCTTTTGGTTTGACGAATGCTCCAGCAGTTTTTATGGATTTGATGAACCGTGTTTGTCGACCTTTTCTTGATAAATTTGTGATTGTATTTATCGACGACATTTTGGTATATTCTAAATCTGAATCAGAACATGGAATGCATTTGAGGTTAGTATTGGAAACCTTAAAGAGAGAACATTTGTATGCAAAGTTTTCTAAATGTGAATTTTGAATTCGGGAAGTACAATTTTTGGGTCATATCATTTGTAATGATGGTGTTAAAGTAGATCCTTCGAAAATTGAAGCTGTTATGAATTGGAAAGCTCCAAAGTCTGCTTCTGAAATAAAAAGTTTTCTTGGATTGGCGGGTTATTACCGGAAGTTTATTAAAGATTTTTCTAAAATTGCCGGTTCGTTGACTAAGTTGACCCGTAAAGATGTAAAGTTTGTATGGACTGAACAACAGGAGACAGCTTTTCAGACTTTGAAACAGTTGTTATGTCAGGCTCCTGTGTTAGCATTGCCAGATGGGTCCGATGATTTTGTTGTGTATTGTGATGCATCGATTGCTGCTTTGGGATGTGTTTTGATGCAGCGAGATCGTGTGATTGCTTATTCTTCTCGTCAGCTCAAACCTCATGAAAGAAATTATCCTACCCATGATTTAGAGCTTGCAGCGGTTGTGTTTGCTTTGAAAATCTGGAGGCATTACTTGTATGGTACCAAGTGTGTTATTTGTACAGATCACAAGAGTCTTCAGTATATATTTTCCCAGCAAGAGTTGAATATGCGTCAGAGAAGATGGTTAGAGTTAATCAAGGATTATGATTGTGAGATTAAATACCATCCAGGGAAAGCCAATGTGGTTGCTGATGCTTTAAGCCGCAAGGTAACTTCTGATCGAGTTTATTGTATGCGTTTAGAGGTTTCTTCGGATTTGGTGGCCCAGATAAAAGCTGCCCAGTTTGAGGCTTTATTAGATCATAATTTGAAATCTGAAATTATGTTGAATCGAAAGGAACTGTTATTGGATGATTCGAGAGGATTAAAAACCTTTCAGTCTCGTGTTTGGATTCCTTTGTTTGGTGGTCTTCGGGATGTTATTATGAACGAAGCTCATAAGTCCAGATTGTCTGTACATCCTGGAAGTACGAAAATGTATAATGACTTGAAACCTTTGTATTGGTGGCCTACAATGAAAATGGATGTAGCAAGGTTTGTTAGTTCTTGTCATATTTGTTCTCAAGTGAAAGCTGAACACCAAAAGCCGTACGGATCGTTGAAACAGCTTGAGATTCATGAATGGAAGTGGGAACATTTGACTATGGATTTTGTTACCAAGTTGCCTAAGACTGTTCGAGGAAATGACATGGTGTGGGTCATTGTTGATCGATTGACCAAAAGTGCTCATTTTCTAGCTACCAGTGAAATTGCATCTCTGAGTAAACTTGCACAGTTATATATGAATGAGATTGTTACTCGGCATGGTATTCCATTATCGATTGTATCTGATAGAGATCCGAGGTTTGTATCTCATTTTTGGCAAAGTTTACAGCATGAGTTGGGCACCAGAGTGAACCTCAGTACAGCTTATCATCCTCAGACAGATGGTCAGTCAGAACGTACGATTCAGACATTGGAGGATATGTTGAGAGCTTGTATTTTAGAGTATGGTGGTTCTTGGGATTCTCATTTGCCATTGGTTGAGTTTGCTTATAATAACTCCTATCATTCTAGTATTGGCATGCCTCCATATGAAATGCTTTATGGTCGCCGTTGTAGAACTCCAACTTGTTGGCTAGAGGCAGGTGAGAAACAGTTTGCAGGTCCCGATATTGTTCAAATGACAGCTGATAAAGTTGCAGTGGCTCGTGAAAAGTTGAAAGCTGCACGTAATAGACAGAAACAATATGCTGATCCTAAACGTCGACCAGTTACTTTTGATGAAGGTGAACTTGTGTACCTGAAAGTTTCACCTTGGAAAGGGGTAATTCGGTTTGGGAAACGTGGTAAATTGGCTCCTCGGTATATTGGACCGTTTAGAATTCGTAAGATTGTTAATGATCAGTCTGTTACATTGGATCTTCCTCCAGAGCTTGCTGGTATTCATGATACATTTAACATTTGCTATTTGAGGAAATGTAACGTTGAGGACCAGTCTCAGATTCTTCCTTTAAAAGATTTGAAAGTTGATCAGAGTCAGAAGTTAGTTGAAGAACCAGTGGAACTTCTTGACAGAAAAGTGACCAAACTTAGGAAGAAACAGATTCCCATGGTGTTAGTAAAATGGAAACATAGTTTAGGTGAAAACCTAACGTGGGAAACAGAAGATAGTATGAGATCCAGATATCCTGGATTGTTTGATCGTGATGAGATTTCGGGGAAGAAATCTTCTTAAGGGGGGGAGAGTTGTAACATCCTCTCTTCTGGTCCGGTAATTTCTAATTTTAAATTGCTATATTTAATTGTATTAGAAATTATTTGATATTATTTGTTTATTTGCGAAACTTAATTAAATAAGCCTTATGACTTATTGTGTTTAGTAAATTATTGATTGTTTTAATTTACTATAGTTGACGGTGCAATAACAGAAGTTTCTCGCAAATGGTTTTTAGGTTCCAGACAATAGCTTAAAAGGGGACTAGTTTTAAGTGAATGCGGGTCGGTGTAAAGGTTGGACCGACTTAAATACTTCCTTTTTAGGAAAGTTTCTAACTTTCCTCATTTAGAAACTTTTAAACCCTAAAGCTAAAAACCCTTAGAAATCTTGAAATCAAGTTTAGATTTGTGACTTTGGGCTGATTGTGATCTTGTGATAGCCTAATTATCATCATCATCACCTTGTAATCTATATTTGGTAAGTTTTGAGTTTAATTAGTTCATAGTTTGATTTATAGATGTGTTTTGATGATCTTGAGGTTATGATATGTTAAAACATGTTAAAATGATACAATATTAGCTGAAATATGTTGCAGAAATCGTGGTTGTGGTTAGTTTGGTTTGGTTTTAAGTTTTGCAGAAATCTGCCATGGCTGCCCAGGGTTTCCCCTGTACGTCGGTTGAAGCCGGCGGCTTGTACCCTGAAGCCGGCGGCTTCGTTGTGTAGAAAGGAAACCGGCGGGTGAACTACCCAAGCCGGCGGCTTGGCAACCATAGCCGGCGGGTTGAATGGTTATCCGGCGGCCAATAGAGGCTTTAATATGCGATTCGTTTCTGTCACCACCAATTTAAAATCACCCGGCGGCTTGAAAAGAGAAGCTGGCGGCTGGCTTTAGGAAGCCGGCGGCTTGGGGCCTGAAGCCGGCGGCTTGGTTGGTGTTCCAGCAAAGGTTTTGTTTTAAGTTTTAAGACTTGTTCTAACTGGTTACTTGCAATGTGAATTGTACTTATTGACATGATAATACATGATGGTTGTTATATTTAGGGACTTATGATAATTGTAATGTTAATTAAGTTAAGTTCCTAATGATTTAAATGGATGCAAGTCAAGTGTTAATGATCTTGATATCTAACTTTTACCTGATTGTTGATTCTCAGATAAGCAAAGAGCTCAGCGAGATAAGACAGCTGAGTAAGTGAAACAAGATAATCAGGTGAGTGGATTTGAAACTCATAGTTTGATTTGGTTGTGTCAGTTTGATTTCAATCAGTAATTATAGGATTACTATTGATAGAATGTTAACTTGGAAATGATATGCCATTTGATTGGTGGTTTGATTAGCCTGTGAGCTTGATTGATGAATACAGAGGTCAACTAGATTGTCGGTTGGACTTGATTGCTAATGTTGGTCAACACAGGGTTGCGTACATGTGTTGATAGAGATTAGCATTTAGTTAGCGGTTAATCACTGTTTTGGCCTACAGTTGATTAAAGTGTTCTGATGGGGCCACCCGGAACAGGGTCCTTAGGAACCACCGTTCCTCTTGAAGATATTTGTTGCATTATTGATTGTGAACAGATTGCTAGCTAAATTGAATTGTAGTTGATTATTCATTCACTTAGCTTCGTGCTAATCCCTCAATTTACTTCCTGCAGGTTATGTTTAATTATGTGGGTAGCCAGGAAGGGACGTTTTGATCCTGGGAATGTTTGAAACTTGCAACTCTGATCCAGTTTGTAATAAATAATGTTTTATAGTATATAATGCCCCAGGGTTTGTAAACATGTTAACTATGTTTGTTTAGTAGTTAAACATATTGTATAAAGGTTTGCGAAAATTTCTAGCAGGTTTTAAATTGAATATGTATTTCAAGTAGTCGCTTCCGCCAAACTTAATATTATATTGTGGTATTAAATGAGGGGCGTTATAAATAACACTATAACAACCTCTTGTTATTATAAATCAAGGTGATTAACACCTAATCATCACACTTTCACAAATTCCACTTGAATTAAAATCACACAACTTGATTAATTCATTATTAGGTTAGATTAAAGCTACTAACCTTCATACTAACACATATTAACACCATTTCAACTAATATCAATCATTAATTTATAATAATCACCATTAACCCATCAAAATCATCAAATTTTCTATAAAACTCATGAACCCTAATTCAAACCTATAACTTAAGCATGAATCATGTTAGTAATCAACAATAACAAGCTTAATTAACAACAATATCACAAAATCAAACCCCAATTTCGAATTATCACCAAGAACACCAAAAACCCCCAATTTCTAGGGTTTAAAATTGAAGATTAAGAACTTACAAGTTGAAAGGAAGGATTAGAAGATGATAATCTTCATGTTACAAGCTTGAATCCGAATTATGAAGCTCCAATTTTGATGATTTCTCCATGTTTTTGGTTTAGGGTTTAATGTGTGTGTGTATAAGTTCATACGTATGTATGTATGTATGTGTGGAAATAAAACCCGATCCAACACATATAATATACCATATAAGTGTTAATTTTCATTCCCTGTATTTATTATTGTCTGGAACTTAAAATTTATTTACGGGAAAACTATTTTATTTTACCGTCACCTTGATTTAATTAAAACAATCAATATTTCACTAGCCACAATATTTCCTGAGGCTTATCGACCTATTAATTATACAATCAAACACAATAACAATTTTAAATCGCATTTAAATTTTACAGAAAATACCTATTACTTCTAAGCCCAATTTGAGGATGTTACAAATCTCTCCCCCTTAAAGAGATTTCGTCCTCGAAATCTAATCAACCTTGATTATTCTAAAGTACTTAATTACTTGACAAATCTCATTCCTTAAATGAGATTCCACTACCACCACAATTTCCAGTTTATTAATATTGTACTCTTCATACTACTCTAACATCGTAATTACTCATCACTATATTCACCTAAAGTGTGTACACAACTTAAATCACCTATGCATGACATGCTTATGCATACATTTCACTACACACTCTATGTACCTACATATATATTATTTCATCGACTCACACACGACTAGTGTGTATCTCAATTAGATTCACGAAAACACATAAATTATGTCTCATACTCAATTTAACTTGCAATACTATACAACAAGTGTAATATTTATCACTTAAAATAGTTACTCCCTTGAGCAACTCTTAATTATATGCACACAATTTAAATTCTATCTACATATACATATCCACATGTACATGTTTCTATTTCTTACCTTAACATATGATATGTATCTAAATCATAATTTTCATGCATACTATGATCACTTAAGGAAATTATTCCCAATTAATCACTTTAAACATGTAATCACTTGACGTAAGTGAATAACATCATTATGCACATAACATACTCTTAACATTAGAAATTAGCGACGTGCTAGAATCTTTAAAATAGAAATATGATTGATATCCCTTTACACAACAAAATAGTGATTATGAAAATCACAATACACCCAACAACAATGAAATTTAAATTTCAATTCATAACTAGCATTTGTGCTAGTACCACATATCACTAATGTATTTGATAATCTTTTATTTAAAAGTATCTCAAACTCATATAATACTATTCACATATTAACAAGCAAAATACAAGTCAATTTTTTTTCATGGTTAACACTATTATCACTTAATCACCAAGTCACTTAGTACCAATTCAAATTGGATAATTACCAAATTTTTCCATCAACGGGTACATTGCCATTCAAGCGCAAGTACCATTCCAACAAAATGTGCTAACCACACACACATTTTTCATCAACATTTCATCAATCAATTATATCTCGTTAATCTCCACGGAAGATTATTTCATGTTTTATTCTCTTCTATATGCAACTTATCACTTCACATTGATATTAAGCATATAATAACAATCAAATTTCACACAATTCTCAATTAATAATAATATAACTATCAATCAAAAGGCTCTCTATATATAAATATTTATGTATTTCTGTTATTAATAGTAACTCATTAATACAATAATTTAATACTTTTACTACCATTTCGATTTAGTCAATCATTGACTCTTTCTCTCTCTCTCTCATATATCAACATCTAAAACCTACAAATTTTAAAGTCACATTAATTTGTCTTGTACTTGGTAGCCTCAATACTCCATGTGAAATGACATAATATAAATACGTTGGCCAGACGTCGTCATATTATGTCAGTCACACTTAATTCTCAGGCCACTTCATACCATTGATCTTTAAAATGATTAATTTTTTTTACTCTCACATATATCACAATGCTAAAATCAACAATTATCACACATTTAATAGCACTCAAAATAGATTTATGACCAAGTGTTATCTGGTTACTATTTTTTTTTCCTTTATCACTTGAATGTGAAACTACTATCATATAATTAAGTAAACATAACAATTCTATCATCTAACACATTCCTCATTATCTTATTAACACATGTGTAAGTTTTAACACAACTAAATCAATGTAACACCCTCTCTACACAATTCAATATCAATCACTTAACACATATCAAGTATAATACTCTATATAACATTTAGCACTAAGTACCTTGTTAAAATACCAAGTCATATTCCACATATATTCATCAATATATAATTTCTAAGTTGATTAATAAATAACCTTCCATATTTAGTTATCAAGCAAGAGTAAGCTCCTACAATACTCTTCAACTCTTACAAATACTTATTCAATCATATTAAGTATTCCACGTAATGTAATTAACATGATTACATAATCAATATTTATTTACCCTAACAAGCAACAATCAATAATACTCTTACTGGTATACTATGCAGTTAGTTAAACCGCTTACAAACGATTCATACATAATAAAATGGGTGAACCTCTTAAAACAAGTTTTTACATTGCATAAAGTCACAGGAATGATCTCTGGGCTCAAAGAAACAAAAGCCCAATACAATTCATAAGCTAAAAGTCCGAAATAATGTCCGAAAAACAATAAAACGCGATTTTCGGGCCCCAAACGACCCCGAAGTGCCGAAAACTGACAGGGCTCATGGCGATGCGATGAGCTTTGACCGTTGGCCCGTTTTTGAGTTGACATGTAAATTTCGTCTTAATCGGACACAGAAATTTTCTAACGGAAATTCTACGTCGAACGTTACGACGAACGTCGAAATTTACGAATTTTCATATTAAATTCACTTAATATAACACATAATACAAGAAATGTCTCAATAATAAGGGAATCTGTCGGATTCTAGGGAATCCGCCCGGATTGAAGGGAATACGCCCGGATTCCGGGGAATCCGCCGTATTCAAGGCCAAGTTTTGGGACAGAACCATTTTTAAGGAATCCGCCCGTATTCATGGGAATCCGTACGGATACAAGGGAATACGTCCGGATTCAGTATGCTGCAGCAACTCAGAAATTTTAGTGCAAAAACACGAAATTCACATGCGCATATCTCCTAAACCGTAAAGAGTTAGACTCTGAAATTTTGCAGGCACCCTCATATAATCAAAATGCAACTTTCCATTTTTCGACTTTTTCAATTTACACGTTTAACGAGAAAACGACCATATAACCAATTTTAGGCCATTTTGGACCATTTTGGTTGACACGCTATATTCCAAACGGCTAGGTTTATGACTTCAACCTTTTGCTAACATGTTTCTACATATATTTATGACGTGTGGGCACATTCATCATATACAAACACTCATTCTACATTATTTTAACACGTTGACCCGTTTAGGGGTCAAAATGGACAATTTCACCAATTTCATTCACAATGATCACATTAACATTTTCAATCCACTTTTTATCTATACTTATGACTTTAAGTCACTTTAAAAGTTATCATACACATAACACATCCAATTCTATACATTTTAACACTAAGTGGCCCATTTGGACACTTAAATGACCCGTTTGGGTTTTCAACCCATGCATCCACCATTTCATTACCCATTTCACATTCGTTTGACTATTCTAAATCAAACTAACCCACTTTCATCATTAGTTTCATATTATTACCCTAAAACACCAAGTTCACAAAATTTCATCATACATAAACCAACTTCATCATATATTTTCAAATTTGACTTTTCACAAACTTGTCATCGCACATTTAGACTCATTGACCGCTTTAACTTTCTTACTACACTATTAGTAATACAAAGATCATAATTCACCCTAATCATGATCAATGCTAAACATTTAGACTTCTAGTCACATTCCTCACTTCATAGCATGGCATATCATGGCAATTATCAAGTTTGACACAATTACATTCAACATTGACCTTTCCAAGTCAATAGCATATATTTCAACAACTAGACACACTCTAAGTCACACAACAATACAACTCCAAACTTATAAATGGATACACCCGCAACCCATTGATTTCATCATAGTGTGTCACATCAAATTAGATTATCATTTATCAATTATTTCCCTAGCAAGAATCTATAATCACACTTGCATTTATCAACTTATATTCACACACTTCATTTTCACATTACACATACACTTAATTCCACATAACACAACAGTTACACATTAGTCACTAATGTATCTTCACACCGTTTCAACTTCTTAATTACATACTAATAGCTCTATCACCTTATTAGCAAGTAATAATCACCAACAATTCAATTTACTTTACTAATAATCATAACATAGTAAAGTAAAACAATTGAAATTCACCAAGTTTATCAGAAATTACCTGGCACATCTAGGCCCACAAGTGTTGAGGATTGAGAATACCAATCGGTTCCTCACTATCCTCCGTCTCTGCACTCAAAACAACAATCTGACATCTTGTTATAGATTAGTTCACATTTAACAACAACTTGCTCATACCAACACTAATCCCACACCTCGGAATGTTTGACCACTATCACTAGGCTTGGGATTGAACAATCCAACCATTGTTCAATTCGCCCAAACCTATGCTCTGATACCAACTTATAACGCCCCAAAATTTATAACTGTTTTTTTTTTTTTTTAACAATGCGGAAGCTCAAGTCCCAAAACATATATATACATAAAATGACATGTCGTCATCTTCCATTACCTAAGTTCTAAGTATTGATTATTAACTTTTACCAAAACAATCCTTTATATCCGGGACATTATATAATCAAACAATTTAAACTGTATTAAATAATAATCAGAGTAATCCTAGTCAAACATTCTTCAGTTACTCCTTGACCCGCCCATAACAATAGATATTAACCTGCAAGGAGTAAACAACGAGGGATTAGCACGAAGCTAAGTGAGTTAACTCATCACTAACAATACAACTTAGTTTAACACTATGAGTTCACCACATTTAACACTTTGACTCAACATCACCAGAGGATCGGTGGCCCTTGTGGCACCCTCAGCCGCGGTGGCCCACCAAGCGACACTTACACCAACTGCAGGCCTATACAGTGGTTAACCGATAACTGTTTGTTACCTTTAGTCAACACAAGCCTTACTTACAACGAATGTTCACAACCCTTGTGTTGACTAACCTGTAACCACACAGTCCAACATAGTTGACCTCTATTAACACAGTTACCAATAGGTCACTTAACACTTAACACTTTAACACTTTAACACAATTCAACTTAACACAGGAATAACACTTAACACTTGAAGTAACCACAATAGTGATCACTAAATTATAGTGAGAGATCAAAGTCCACTCACCGACTACCATAGTCGCCCACTCAGTAGTCCAATATCACTGAGTCTTCTCCATATCTGGAAATACAACAAAATACACAAGTCAGTTACTTGTATCAAATCTACATAACATTACTCCAATAGATTTATACCAACAATCTCTATTCATATGTATTATCACTATCATCACAAACATCAAGTTCATACTTCTTGAATTGTTTCTTAATCATGATTAGATATCATGTTAACCACTTTTCAACTATATATCAATTTAGTTATCACTTGTAGTAATTTCACATAATTCATTCCATTAATATGAATTATCACTATTAACTTCATTAGTTCATCATCACTATCAAATTTATGATCATAGAATCACATTATCACGTTAATCCACCTCAACTATAGTTAATCAATATAATTAAACTATTAACCTCATATATTAAGAATTCACTATTTATCTCTTTCATTATTCCATTACTAACTCATGATCATC
This sequence comes from Helichrysum umbraculigerum, assembly GCA_949592205.1. Classification (NCBI taxonomy): domain Eukaryota; kingdom Viridiplantae; phylum Streptophyta; class Magnoliopsida; order Asterales; family Asteraceae; genus Helichrysum; species Helichrysum umbraculigerum. The sequence goes on along the minus strand of CATIUR010000004.1, from coordinate 158,916,683 downwards.
ATCATAATCATCTTAGCTTCAATGAATAAAAACTTCATATACTAGTTCATCTTTCACTAATAACACTATAACAACCTCTTGTTATTATAAATCAAGGTGATTAACACCTAATCATCACACTTTCACAAATTCCACTTGAATTAAAATCACACAACTTGATTAATTCATTATTAGGTTAGATTAAAGCTACTAACCTTCATACTAACACATATTAACACCATTTCAACTAATATCAATCATTAATTTATAATAATCACCATTAACCCATCAAAATCATCAAATTTCCTATAAAACTCATGAACCCTAATTCAAACCTATAACTTAAGCATGAATCATGTTAGTAATCAACAATAACAAGCTTAATTAACAACAATATCACAAAATCAAACCCCAATTTCGAATTATCACCAAGAACACCAAAAACCCCCAATTTCTAGGGTTTAAAATTGAAGATTAAGAACTTACAAGTTGAAAGGAAGGATTAGAAGATGATAATCTTCATGTTACAAGCTTGAATCCGAATTATGAAGCTCCAATTTTGATGATTTCTCCATGTTTTTGGTTTAGGGTTTAATGTGTGTGTGTATAAGTTCATACGTATGTATGTATGTATGTGTGGAAATAAAACCCGATCCAACACATATAATATACCATATAAGTGTTAATTTTCATTCCCCGTATTTATTATTGTCTGGAACTTAAAATTTATTTACGGGAAAACTATTTTATTTTACCGTCACCTTGATTTAATTAAAACAATCAATATTTCACTAGCCACAATATTTCCTGAGGCTTATCGACCTATTAATTATACAATCAAACACAATAACAATTTTAAATCGCATTTAAATTTTACAGAAAATACCTATTACTTCTAAGCCCAATTTGAGGATGTTACAGTTTTGGGGTTAGGGTTTAGGGTTGGGAGTTTGGGGTTTCGGGACGATCCCGATTTGATCTTACGATTTCGATCTTGTGAAGAAAAAAACGATCCTAGGTAAGATCTCTATCTTGACAACCTTGGTCGATAAAAAAATCAGTTTAAAGTTTATATATCCCGATCTAAACTTTCATTATAAGTTAACAAAAGGGTTTTTTTAAATGGGCAAATGAACTTTAGTGGTTAAAGTATGGTCAACTCATAAGTTGAGTGGTTAAAACGTTTAAAACAAAGTCGAGTGGTTAAAACGAAAACAAATTGAAAGTTCAAGGATTAAACCATTATTGACCCTAAGTTGAGTGGTTAAAACATTTAAAAAAAAGTTGAGTGGTTAAAACGAAAAAAAAGTGAAACTTTGAGGATTAAACCATTATTAACCCTTCTTGAAAATGATTAATATATATATAGAGAGATATAGATCACATTTCAAACCCATTTTCTTAACTAAATTTTAGCATGAATTTTTTTTCAACTTGAGACTTTTACCATAAAAAATACAATAGCTATAGGTATGACATCATTCCTAAAAATTGCATATGTGATGTTAGTTCTAGTAAAGGCCTATGACTTTATGATACACTTGTCATAATTTGTGGTTGACATTAATATAATTATAACATTCTTGTATTGATTCTTTGTATCCATTTCATCACTCTTTGTTTATATCATGACCATCTTAATTTGTCATCTTAAAGGAACTCTACACCTAATGATTCATGTATATATTGGATAAAAACTAACTATTTAACAATTGCTTATTTAGTATTTATAGAATATATATACCAACCACTTATATATACTAAAGTATATGCTAGTTATTAATATTAATGATTAGCTAGCTAGTTTTAATTGCAGTTATACCAAGAAATTACAAGTATGATTCATATCACTTGAACATATAAATAAAATTGTTTATTTTTCTTCATATTTTGACAAATATAACACTTTTGTACGTGCTAAAAAAACATGCATGTGAAGAAGTGATCGAGTATATATGTATAATTGTATATGATGTTTTAGTGGTGGGAGTCCATTTGAAAATGACAATGTATCATCAGATTGATCAGAACTAATTGAAGGCCTTCATGTCTTTTCTTGCTCCTCGATCAGCTCCTTCCCATCACCTCTCTGCTGCTGCAAATCGAATTACTCGTCACAAAAGCAATGTTCACCATAAAATGTCTTCTCATTAAATCACGCTTTGCCCACTTTAAACATATTTTTATTATAGGTAAAACTATCATCATTTACCCGATCGATCACTTGACGTACTCGAAAAAAGATGAATTAGAAAATCGGCCAATTGACGATTACCTATGATTCAGTTTAAATGATCACATATTCACATCATATCTAATAATCAAACGTTTTTATTTATTATACTAGTAATTGCAACATGATAAAAGTTTCAATCATCCGAACGTGATCGATCATTTGGATCTTTAATTAAGATAAGTTAATCATAAAACATATAAGACAAAGTATATACAAGAAAGTCTTTACATGACATATTGACAACTACATGTGGTAATGGGAGGTATGTAGTAGTACTGTTGTTAATTAATTTAATTAATAGTTTTATTTGAGAAGCTTAATTGATTGATAATGGCTCTCATTTTCGAGAAACATGGGAGGAGAGAATAACTCATGTTTAAGGGTCAAACCTTAGGTTTTTATTTTTTTATTTTATGTAGTAGTGGGGGTGGCGGTTTAATTAAGCCTAACATGATGACTTGTTTCTTTAAATGAGTCAAAATTAAATGATGTTCTTTTTTATGAATATAGGTCAAGTAAAGCAACTTTATATGTATTTACATGTAGCTTAATACTACTAAATAATGATTTTTAAAGAGAAAGACTTCATATCATTATTCTTTAATTTGTGTTGTGATTTGTGACCTTGCTAGCTAGGATCGATCATGTGTTTTTTGTTAAATCATATGGTCGAAAATATTGTCTTAAAAGTTTGGAATTGAAATCATGATCATAAACAATTGACATAAGATTTTTCATGAACGGGTGCCAACAAGTCATAACTGACCCATGTCACCACATGAAAAGGTTAACACTTAACATGCATGTTGGGACAACATGAACAAGCTATTGATTTCAATTTGATTGATTAGGTATTGAATCATATATGAGGAGTGTGTCATATTTCATTGCAAATCGAAAGAGCGTCGGTTGAATTGTGAAGGGCAAATTACTCGTAATAGAAATGAACCATCATCTGATTATCGATTCTAAGAATTCAGCTATCCTACATTTCATTAATAGAAACTATATTACTCTCAGTTTCATCATATTTCTACTCACACGTCATATTTTTTCCTAATTTCTATGAAGAAATTGAAAGTTAGTGCAATTTGACTTATTGTAAAACACAATCCTAGCTTCCACATATGCGTTGCGCTTCTGGTCAATACGCGAGCGACATGGAGCATATGAGAACCTTCACATCATCATAGATCAACTTAATTGGTACTAAAAACAACATGAATGGTCCTAGCTAGATCGGATTAAGATTTGAAAAACACATTTCATGAAGTCAATCAACATCAAATCCAATATTTCAAACAATCAAGGTGATAATTTATTGATTCAAAACAAAAGGAAGAATGTATAATTATTATTATAAATAATATATGGAAAGCCAATGTAACCCAAGCATGTGTTGGTAGTGCAATGTCAAAAAAAACATGCATCTTAAGCATAGATGAAGGTATTTGTTATGAAGACAAAGTGTACTCATCAAGAATTGTGGTACCAATTCACATGCAATATCTGATGAACATACAAAATGTGTTCCATTTTTGCCCCTATATGAATGCAAAGGGCTACAAATAGTACAAGGTAGGTGTTGCATATGATATGTTGGGAAATAATCACCATTTTTACATGTTTTTTACACTTTTTGGGTAACTTATATTTTCGTAAATGGATTCTTTTGACTCCACGGATAATCAAGATCATTTGTGACCACATAATATCGTTGCTAATTATTGATTAAGGCCAAAATGAGCCCCATATGATGGAGTGGACAACAGTTTCTAGCTAATACATGACACTACTTTTTGTGATGCATACGTGCATTTTGTAAAATGGTTGTGTCGTAAATATATAGAGGGGCGGAGAAAGGGCGAGAGAACCGTAGCCAACCGCCCCACCAAAAAAATTATATAAGGTAAATTAAGGGTAATTTTTATATTTGTGCTCTTCAAAAATAAGAAAATATATTTGGGACAAGATTTCGAAATGTGGATACAAATAAACTGGTCATAGTTGTATATTTAGATTTATGTTATCTACATTTCGATATAAAAAAAGTTGATTTCGAGACTAAAAAATGATTTCGTTATATATATAACATATGACGATAAATTTTAAGTCGAAACGTAGATAAAATTACACCGATCATGAATATATATTCGGAATTATTTTATACATTGTATATAAAAAGTTATCAAAAAAAAACGAAATATTGAGTTAATTAAATATGAAACATTTAATATATTAAATTAAATTTACACATACAAATCAATCTTTACGTCGGTTTGTTGGAAATAAAGGGTCGCAGGTCGCAAGAAAATGGGTCGCAGGTCGCAGCCTGCGACTTGCGACCGGCTTATATTGTCGGGTACGGGCTTGTTTGTATGTCTTTTTCTCGGTGGTCGCAGGTCGCATCAATTGGGTCGCAGGTCGCATACTGCGACTTGCGACCGGGTGGGGTAAAACGATAATTTTTTTTTGGAAGGGCAAATCGAAAAATACGGATAGAAAAAAGGGTAAATCGATTAATTTCCCATACTAATAACTGTACACACGATACACCAAGATGAAATTTCATATAAAAAATAAGTATCGTGTCATAGGTGAATATTCCTTTGCACTAATCCAAAACATAAAATGTGTGCACTTTAAAGTTTAAAGAGGCAACAATTTTGCTACAACCTAGTCCTAACACATATTCTTATAATGGGTGCCTATTATATATGCAAAATCGACTAGCCTAGTGGTAAGGGTAGCCCAAGGAGGTCATGGGTTTGAAACCTGTCATGGATTATTATATATCATAAAGGTACCTACCACCAATGAAGTATATGTCTCACAACGTTAAGGCTTAAATCCACGCGAGTTCTGGCTCGGACGTTGTGGGAGTTTGGTGGTGCTCCATTGAAATATGGAGCGACTCTAGTGGGTGGCCCAAATACCCATTTTTATATATATGCAAAATCGATTTGTATTATCAAATCTAGTACTATACATTCATGGGACTCAGATTTTTGATCTCGTATGTGTATATGTATATGCGGATACAATTGATCGGCATATTTTCTTCATTATTTGTTACGTCTTCTATTTTCTTCCGTTGGTGGCTTTTTTATTTTGACTTTTGATAGATCTTATAGCCAAACCCTTTCACGTACTACAAACTCATGGACCATAAAACCAAAGCTGCCTATGTTTGAAGAATCTCCTTTCGCCTTTTCCTCAAGAACCTCACACTTGGTCTAGACATAAACGCTAATCTCGTATACCAAGTCCTCGTGTTATAGTCATGCGGATCAATCTTTCTATTTGTAAGAGCTCGATTTGTTGGATTCGTCGTTTACTGTTACCAACCAATATCTTTTGGTATCTAACTATGACAAGGAGAGTTCCTTAATATCAGTTGTAAATAAAGTTCTTTTTGTGGCCCTTTTGTTCATAAAGTTATAAACAAAAATGGTGAACCCTTGAGTAAGTTGAAGGGTTGGTGAAAGGACATACTTTAGAATATGCTATTTGGAGGTCTCACCCAACCTAACCCCGCACACCAATTGAAAGGTCACCCGTTAAAACCTATGATAATAATTGAAGCTTCAAACCACTTGCTAGACAATTAATGTTGTTCCTTTCTCATGGTTGAGGATATTTGTTTCAATAACTAACTAGTCCCTCCGTCCTAAATTTTTTGTCACCAAGTTGAAAACATACATATTAAGAAAAACACATTAAATACAGCTTTGACCTTACTATAATGACAACTTTAATCCTCAATAACTAATTAAATTGTTTTCTTTGAAGTATGTGTAGTTTTAAAGTAAAGGGTAATATGGGTAATCTAATCATTAATGCATATTATTTTAGAAGTCAGCAATAATTTTGGGACAAACATAAATAGTAAGATGGACAAACAATTTGGGACGGAGGGAGTATAATAACTAATTTAACAAAGATATTCCCATTATTATTATTCTTTTTTTTTTATCCAAACAACATACTAATATGAGTACTCAAACATTAACTAATAAAAAAATCGACATCAATCGTGATTTTATTAGGACTGTCCGATAAGATCGGTTTCTAAATCCATCCTCCTAGTTGGGTACGACATATGCCCAATATTGAACGTTCCATTTCCAATTTTCTAAATCAATTACTACAGCCTATAACAAAACACTTCACGGTCTTGATAAAAGCATGTTAACGTTCATCATAATCGCTAAACTCGCCGAATCTGTGATAATAGTCGACGCTTGACAAATATCTTTTTTTCATTTCATGTAAATTACTTTGTTAAACCATATAGTTTAGATATCGACAAACTTAATAAAACCGTGTGTAAGATAATTAGATAGGTATCATCGATTCATCGTCAATTATCCCTAACTACTTATAAATCATCTCATGTGTTAGTCTTGTAAGTCTTAAAAAATCAAAATGCCAAAACTCCTCCATTCACCCTTAATATCAATTGAGTGAGTACTATGAATAGTACTTTTGTCTTATTATGATATATTTTCAATTACTACCCTTTAACTTTCAAATATTCTTTATTTTCTATCCTTTAACTTTTAACCCTTTTCCATTTCACCCCCTAATGTTTTAAAACTTTTTTATTTTCTATCCTCTAATTTATAAATTTGTACCCCTTATCTTTTAGAATATTTTCACTTTTTACCCTTTAACTTTTAACTACTTTTTATTTTCTTCGTCTCAACTATTAACACTCTTTTATTTTCTACCTTTTAGGTTTTAACATTTTTCATTTTCACCCTTTATATTTTAACTTTAATTTTCCCCTCTTTTTTTTTACTAATAGCTTATACATCTTTTTCCCTTTGCTTACAAAATAATTATTATTTACTAAAATTCTTTATTTTTATTTTTATATTACTTATTATTATAGGTTGTCTTTGTTGTTATTAGTATTTTATTTCTAAACCAATTTATAAGATCGAATACAGTTTAAAGCAAATTTATATGTTTATGAAAAGCAATAATTTGTTTTATCAAATATTGATGTAACTAAAAAACGTTAAAATACCGTTTATTAGTATGTCAGGAAACACCAACGAAATCACATACTTTCGATCCCGGTTTTGTTTTTTTTGGTAAACTTAATATTGTAGATAAATTATATGCATATCAAAATGTTAATAATTACTCCGTAAATGAATACATTAGGTGGTTAGTCACAAATGCATTATAGCATGTCATGCAAGTTCAACGCATGTAGTTGCCATTTTTATTTCTTTCATTAGTTTTTTTTGTTTTTAAACATGTCAATTTTACATTTTTAATATTTCTTTCATTAGTTTTTTTTAAACATGTTATTATATTTTGTCTATATTGTTATTGGCATTTTATTTGTAAACAGACATATAAGATTGGAGCTAACAAATTTATATTTGTTTATTATTACCGACGACTAATATAAGTGAAAAAATGTTAAAACTTGCTTCAGTACGTAACGAAACATACCAACGAAATCGAATCTAAAAATTAAAAAAACAGACTTTCATCCAGTCGCAACGCGCGGGCAAACAAAACACTTGTTAATAACAAATGGCTAGCAACTTTTTTCAAGGATACAATAAACCAACAAATCTACCCCCTATTTATAATTAATAATTTCTTTATATTATACCATAGCTAGCAACGTGCTTTCCAAGGATAAAAAAAAAACAAACAAATTACAATTAACAAAAATATCTATACAAATTATTCCACTTTAATTGCTTGCAATTTTATTTAATGCAAATCTTCAACACAATTTACGGCAAGTATTCAACTTTAAAACTGGATGTTGCATTTTCATTTATTCTAAAACTACCCCCCGTTAATAACAATAGTGTATAGCTATGACAATTGATAACAACATAATATATTTAAATTAAATTTTATATCCTTTATCGTTTTGACATGATGATTATTATTATCGCCGTCAAAAAATAATATCATTTTATAAATGTGGTTTTGACGCATTGTGCGAGTACCTTACTAGTCATATATAGATCAAAATATCAAACACATCAACAATATTAAATCATCTTATCTTATAATCTAGTTAAAAAACTAATATATGTAGTAATACTTATACAACGACATTTCACTAAAATATTCAACATTGTTACCTCTTCATGATTATATTAATTGTTTGACTAATATGACTTATATTACAAGAAATGCTACAAAAGGAGAGCATACAATTGACTAACATTCATTCGGTAAGAGAATTACTAGATTTTGGTGCAAAATGGGGTAAATGTCCGAAACAAAGGAAAATTGTCATGGTCATTATTTACGGAATGTTATGGGGTATTTGGAAGGCGAGGAATGACTTGATTTTCAACAAAATCATCAAATCTTCGAGGTCGATTGTGGATGAAATCATTTCTACAACATTTTTATGGTGTAAACATAGAGGTAATTTAAAGTGTATGGCGGCAAAATGGAATTGTTCTCCATTTTCTATTTCTTTATAATTGTATTTGTATTGTCACTTTGCTTCTCTTAGTTACTTGCTAAGAGTTGCTTTTATATATCTCATTTGCCGTTTCCAAAAAAAATTCAAGTACGCCATTAGAGTCCAAATCAAATTGATTTGAAGAGCACACACGTGAACCCAATAAAAATCTCTATTCCTTTACACCGAAATCAAAGATCAAACCTTTATTAAAGTTCTTCAATTCTTATAAACTTTGTTAGTCGAACCCCAAAATTTTGATCTTGAAAATATCATTGTAAAACACATTCACAATGATCTTTTCATTGAAGCAATCGAATATAACAAGTCCTTTACGTAATTCCAAAATCATTGATCATCGGAAAAATACTCAATCACAATTCTTGGTTTTGCCGCCTCTTTCTAACCCTAAAATTAACAAACTTTCAATTGTTTCAAATTTAAAACCTTTACATGTTTCTTCAATTCAAAATTTTGTTGGCTCATTACAAAAATCTAGTGTTGCATGTAAGGCATATGAAGCTGATAGATCTGATGGGGAATTAATTGTTGAAAAAGTTGAAGCAGCAAGAAAGGCTAAAATTGGTGTTTATTTTGCAACTTGGTGGTTTTTAAATGTTATTTTTAACATTTACAATAAAAAGGTTTTGAATGCTTTTCCGTATCCATGGTTAACTTCACTCTTATCGCTTGCTGCTGGATCAACCATCATGTTGATTTCTTGGGCTACAAAAGTTGCTGAAGCACCTAATACTGATCTTGATTTCTGGAAATCTTTGTTCCCTGTAAGCAAGTTTTGATTTTTTTTTTTAGGGTTTATGATATGGGTACTGTTTAATTGTTTAGAAGTTTCAATTCATCAAAAAATGATCTGGGTATTGTTTATTATGGGTATTGTTTATTTATGCTACTTTTAGGGTTTATGATATGGGTTCTGTGTAATTGTTAGAAATTAATCTTGGTATTGTTTAAGTATTCAAATATTCATATGGTTATTGTTTATTTATGTTACTTTTTAGGGTTTATGAGCTGGGATTTGTTTAACTTTTAAGAAATTTATCTGGGTATGGTTTAATTGTTCAAAAATTAATCTGGACATTAATTATTGGAATATGTTACTTTTAAAGTATATGATCTGGATTTTGTTCTGAATTATCTTTAATTTGTCTCCATGTGATCTGAGGTATGTTTAATTGTTAATACCCTACTAAAAAATTGAACTTTTTAATTTGTGTTTCTGTGATCTGAGTATGTCTCATTTACTTCTACAACTGTAAGGTTATTTTTTTTTTGAAAGGCAGTTTTGAATCACTGACGGTTCAGCTTAATGTTAACTAGCGTCCGTGGATATTAGTTAACAATAGTGAACCACCCGATCATCTCCATAATGCACCATCGAGAAGAAACCCAATTGGGAAAACTCCTCACCACTGAGCCCAAAGGCCCAATGGATTTCCATGTACTGAGTGGGGGTCGAACCCCCAACCTGTTGACAAATGCCAAAGATGCTCAACCAACTGAGCCAGGTCTCAAGTACAACTGTAAGGTTATTTTAATTAGGATATTCTACAGGTTGCGTTGGCGCATACAATTGGTCATGTAGCAGCAACTGTAAGCATGTCGAAAGTTGCTGTTTCATTTACACACATAATTAAGAGTGGTGAGCCTGCTTTTAGTGTTTTAGTTTCAAGATTCATCTTGGGAGAAACGTTCCCCATCGCGGTTTACTTGTCTCTTTTACCGATTATTGGTGGTTGTGGTCTTTCCGCCCTTACTGAACTCAACTTCAACATGACTGGTAATTACTTAACTTGAAATGTGGAAATAATTACTGGTTCTAAGATGAGTTATAATTGTTGTTTCTTGTTGATATTTCTTAGGTTTTATGGGGGCTATGATATCCAATTTGGCTTTTGTGTTTAGAAACATATTTTCCAAAAAAGGCATGAAAGGGAAGTCTGTTAGTGGAATGAACTATTATGCATGTTTATCGTTGCTGTCACTTTTGATTCTTATGCCATTTGCAATTGCTGTTGAAGGCCCAAAGATGTGGGCTGCTGGATGGCAAAACGCTGTTGCTGAGATAGGACCCCATTTCGTTTGGTAATTATTAGTATATGATATAAGTACCTACTTACGGTTTCTTTTAATATAATATGAAATACTTTAACTTCCATTTAACAAAAAATCTTTTCTTTTCACTGAAGTATATTAGTCATTTTAGCTATCACTTCTGTAAATGGTCAGAATTTGTCAAACTCAAACATCTAATCATAACAACGTCAAAACGAAATAAGCACATCCAAAAACTAGTTTTTACAGCCTGTATACGACTTGATATTCTGATTATTTAATATCGTGGAATCATTTATAATCTAAAGACATTTTGTGAGTTTATACTAAATCTAAGAATTGTATCAAATACAAAAGTTAGGGGATAAACGCACCTGCTAGACCTCCTTGGTTGTTGTAGTCTTGTAGACCACTCTTATATTAGTTTGTATGCTCTATTTGTGGATATTCTTTTATGTTTGTTTTTATTGTGAGATTAAACGGCTAAAAGATGTTTATGAATGGTTTATATATGTGAATGATAGGTGGGTGGCGGCCCAAAGTATCTTCTATCACTTATACAATCAAGTTTCGTATATGTCTCTTGATGAAATCTCTCCCCTGACGTTTAGTATTGGAAACACAATGAAACGTATATCCGTCATTGTTTCTTCTATCATCATTTTCCGTACACCGGTTCAACCAATCAATGCTCTCGGAGCTGCAATCGCTATTTTTGGAACTTTCTTGTATTCTCTGGTATCCTCTTGCTTTTCATTTGCAATTTAGTTATACTTATAGTCGTCATACTTTCAACGATGATAAGACTCGATGTAATCCACTACTCTGATATTATATGCATTTAGTGGACTAGATTCACTTAAAATTTTGTCTTTTAACATTGCATAACCACCGATAGATCCAGTTAGAGATGGCAATTTCGACCCGTTTATAGTAAATGGGTCGATTTTGGTTTTTATCCTCTAACGGGTCAAAATATTCATTTAAAATGGGAACGGGTGGAGCCTGGTGAAACAAGTCGAAAGTCATCAAAATGTATGTAAAATGCATAAATCAATTAAAGTCACACAAAAGGTTAAGGAGGAATGGTTCTGTTCATGGTTTTTCTGTGCATTTAGCTAGTAACTTAGCATTATATGTTGGAGGTTTTGGAGTTGAAAAAATGTTCAGAACACGGTTTTCAGATAATCAAAGGCTATAATGGATCATTATTTGGTGTGGGTCAGCCGAATCCTGCTTTAGAATACTGTATAAATAGTTAATGCGTTAGTTATGATAAACAGAAACAATATTATTAGTCCGTACTATAATAAGGTCGATACCATAACAAAAGAATTAAGGAGGTTGACTTTAGCCAACTTTCAACACATTTGACCCGTTCCTCTTTTAGCTAAATGTTTTCCTTCTAACCCAAATTGCCACTTCTATCTGTTCTTAAGTGAATACGTAATTTTGCATACCTGAAACAAAGTCTTCGGGCATCTGAAATTCTGACGTTTGCAAACTAGTGAAAGTTGATGAGTTATTATGTGGTTCCTGAAAACAGAGTAAGAATTTAAAGATTTTGTCTTTCCGTTGAGCCCCTTGAAATGCATGAAGTGATGGAGAGTAAGTATGTGGAGTTTCATGGTATTTTTTAGATGGTTTAGGTGTTGTTTCCTTGGATGCGTTGGGAGTTTATATCGAACTTTATTTCTCAAGTGATTATTGAGATATTTTGGAAAAAGAATGGGACAAAATCACAAAATCATGATTATTTTGCACCACTACAATGTGATAAGGTTATGGTCTATGATATGTTAGTCTAAGTACATATGTATCACATTCTGAAAGTTTTATATCAGTTCTTTATTTGATCATTGTTGACTGGAAAGTCAACATTGACCAAAAGTTATCATCATATTCACATCATCAGTTTGACGGTTACAAAACAAAATCTTCGCTGGTTTTTCACTTTGTTGGCCTAAAAAACTTTGGACTACCGAACAACATTACACCAAAAGTTTTTTTTATCTTTGTGATATTTTGTTCTTTTTACACATGTTTGTAGTGTTTCTTCTAATATCTTCTTTGGTTCAACTTAAAAAGGCGAAGCAGTGAAGAACGAAGAAATAAGATTTGTGAGGTTGTAATGTTGATATTTCATGTAATATCATCCATGATGGCAGAAGAGCAAGGTGAGATAGCAGCTTGCTGATGTTGTAGATAATAAGAATGGATGAGAGTATTATTACTTAGATACTGTAGAAAGGATTAGACTTTTTTGCCCCCAAGTTTGTGGGTGGTAATGAGTGAGTTCTGTTTTTCCTTCTAATAAACATGGGCAGATTCGGTATTTAGTTTTTCCATAAGACAACTTCTGCTTTGCCACCATACAATGTTATTAGATCTTTGGTATCTATTCTTAATAAGAAGCAGCAGCATTAAGAAGCATACATGTTAAAATATCACGTTTTTAATTGATAATATTATAAATTTCATGTGTTGGTTCTTCTGAGACAAAAACGCAACCTTCTTGTCTATTTGTATCATCTTTATCAACTCAGACTCATAATCATCTTCAAACACAGTACACCAGGTTCTATTTCAACCAAAGTTGCATTTTAGGATTAGGGTTTATTTTTACAGGGCCCTTGTTACGTTGACAGTTCAATGGTCGGGGACATGCAACATATATAAAGCTAGAGTCTTGGGTTCAGATTCGGGTTGTGCGCCACTCGAAGCGTTAAACTATACAATCATCAGTTATTACAAATGAAAGCCTTCTTGTTATTTGTTATACACAATCTGTTTTGGATGAAGATTAAAACCTTTTAAAGTACTTGGACTCAAAATACAAAAACTATACAATCATCAGTTATTACAAATGAAAGCCTTCTTGTAATTTGTTATACACAATCTGTTTTGGATGAAGATTAAAACCTTTTAAAGTACTTGGACTCAAAATACAAAAAATAATGATGTTGAACTAAACGTACAATTTGAGAAATACCACAACACCAAGTTTCTCTTGTAATCGAAGTCCAAATTTTTATTCGATATGTATATATGTATATGTATAAGTAAGAAAAGAAACATAAAAAGAACAATTGTAATTTAGTAACACTATGAAGAACAAGAACACCAAAAAGAAAAAAAATCATTAACAAAGATTAGCATTTTTAACCAAAACACTAGATATTTTCATTATTTTCTAAGTTTAATCTGTCTTCTTTCGTCAAGATCCTTTTCTGTGCAACCGGTAGGCCGGTTAGGAGCAAGATTAGTGGTCAAACCAAGTCAAGCTAGGTTGGGTTGAATCGGGATTCGGCTATTCTAGGTCATTTCGGTTCCAACAATTTTGAACTTATATACAAGTAAAACAACACATCATGGTTGCTAGCTAGCTAGTTAAGGTCGATAATAGGTTCGCCTAAGTTTAGGTTGGGTTGAAGAGACCACTCTAAGTTGAATAGTCGAGCCATAATGAACTTGAAGATCTTGTTAACGTTAATGTTGTGTGTCGAGCTCGAAAAGAACAATGTCGCTTTCATAACCTTCGCATATGTCCGTGCCTGCAACATCATCGACAATGTACTTCATATTTCATGTGTCATGTAAAATATTTGGTTTCCCATGATAAATGAAGAAACTAAAAAGAGTAATACAATCTAACCATCAATTAAATAAAGAAACAGGGTTAGTATATAAATGAAAACTATTGTCTTAAATATGATTATTTATGTGTAAAGGTCAAGTGTAAAATCAAAAGCTTGACAAAACGTATATTACGTTTATTTAAAAATAATGTTTAAATACTATCCATAAATAATGAGATAATGTTTAAATACTATCGATAAATAATGAGCATCTTAATAGTATTATTAGCTATTAATTAATTAATTATTCCTTTTGTCAAGATCATCCTCTACCCGATCTAGAAGTCTAGATGGATATAAATTGCATGGGCATTGATATTTGCAACATTAAAGATGATAAATCCACCATCGGATACAACTATTTATACATATAGTACAACTGCTTATTGTATAGTTTTGATGAAAGTATCATTTTTGTTGGTGGAAATATCATTTGCCATATTGCACGCTTGTCAATTTGTTGTCATCCTAGTTGTTGATGCAAGGCAAAGAAGAAATTAAACTTATGGGCCTAAATTATTTAATTAATTGTGTCAAATTGAAATTGTTGACATAAATGTTTATTAATATAAGTATTGAATTAAATAGCCTTACTAAAAAATATAGCGACATATTTAATATGACTAACAACTCCTCAATCCTTTAGAAATGCAACATTTTAATTTGATGTGATATATAGATATAATTTCATAAAATACTTAGAATAGTATATATTTGTTGCATGTTTAATGCTAGGATAATTTAAATATCTTACCTGAGTCACAATGGTCCATTGTAGATCTGGTGGTAACTTTACAAAATCATCAAATTTGGTCCCTATCAGTATGGGAATTGCAGTCTGCATGCAACAATTTAATTCCAATATTATTACCAATCAATTTTTTAATGGTAAGAGTTAATAATAATAATAATAATAATAATAATAATAATAATAATAATAATAATAATAATAATAATAATAAATTTAATATATACACTTGAACTGACAATCTAACTTGTAAAGATGATGATCAACAACCAACCCAAGATGTGTAATATTATTCCCCTACCCAACCATTTCACTTTTATATTTATTATTATCTATAACAAAACAAATAATTAGTTTTTGTTACATACCTTATTCCATTTCTTTGCTTGCATATACCAACCTAACACACTGAAAATTCATAAAAAATAATCTATTAGGGTTACAAAATTTGGGAATTAGCATAACTAATTTAGTAAAAGAAATAAGTAATTTACTTGTGAAGGGTGCATCGGCTCGTAAGATCGAACATAAACAAAATTGCAACCGCATCTTTGCACGCTAGGGGGACATGATCTTTCGACCTTCTATCGCCTACATTTGTTAAACTTTGCTTCATCAAGATGATACTTTTGCTTGTTTGATGATTTAAAAAAGGTTCAACAAACTAAAAGGGAACACGAATAAATAAGACTACAGTAAAGTTAGATACCTCCAACGTCCCATATACTAAAAGCAATTCTTGCTCCACCAAACGACAGCGTTTTATCCATTAGATTTAATCCAGCCATCTCCAAGCTTCTATTCTCTTGTTCATCTCCTACGTATTTAATCTAGAAAATATCGAGAAAAAAAAAATCAAGATTATTTTCTCCTTCAAAAAATGGAAAATTAATCAACCTCGTAATTATGGATTATAATCACATTGAATATTTAATACCCATATCCTCATAAATCATTTCTCTAGTTAATCCTTGTGTATATTTAATTAATCTTGAAAAAATAAAATCGCAAATTAAAGATTAAGTTATTTTAATCAAAAATTGGAAATTTCGTCAACCCCATGATAAATTCAACAAAAATGTACAATACCCATAATCCCTATATATTAAATATAATCTTGAAATAAACAAAAAAATGCATAGAAGAATTAAAGATTATAATTTATTTATTTATTTTATCAAATTTCGGAATTTCGTCAACCCCATAATAAATTTAATAAAAATACACATACCCACACCCTACAAACTACTGTATTTTTCTTGTTTCTTGTTCGTATTTGATCTTGGACAGAAACAAGAAATTAGAAAATTAAAAATACAGAAAAAAAAAAAAACCACATTTGAAAAAGTCATCATAACTCTTCAACTAAAATACACAGTACCCATCATTGCTCTTACCTTTCTTTAAGAAAAAAACAAATTAAAATACTTTTTTTAATCAATAAAAAAGAAGAAGTAAACTTACCATAAAACTTGTTTTTCCAATATCACAATCACCCAATAAACTAATCTTGAGAGTAACTAAATCTGAATCTGTTTCATATCCATCAGAAGTAGTAATGATGGTGGGGTCTTCTAAATCAAACACAGATTCCACCGGAGAAGATCGCCGGCGAGACAATCTCCGGTACCGGGCTGGTTTTCCCATAGAACAAGCAAGAAATCTATTCCAAATAAATCTCAATATGTCATTAAAGATTGAAACTTTTTGAAGTATAACACTCCACCGGATTTCTAACCGGAATATTTTCCGGTATAGCTGAGTCATCTTTCCGGTGACTTCTTGTAATCTTGATCCATGAAAATACAACCTTCCTTCTTCTTGGTGTCTCATAGTGAGTGTATGTGTAAAATTGTGTGTGTATGGGCTTTATTTGTGTGTGTGATTACGTGTGATGTTTATATATGGGTAGGACTTTAAGCCTTTAAGGGGTTCACGGTTGACCCGACTCTTGTGTTTTTTATGTAATGACGAAACAGTCCAAAAAGCCGGCTTATTTGTTATCGAAGATGTGAGGGTATTTTGGTCATTTCACATAAATATTTAACCTTTCTCGTCTATATCCAATTTCAAAACCTTCTCTTTTCTTGTTTTGGTTGTAAATTTTTGCCATTTGGATTTAAAGATTGTGTATTTATGTTACTTAATAGTAAGTGATACCATCTTTAGAGAGATCGAATTTATACCAGGCCGATAAATAGGGTAAACACGTCTTTTCTTGTTACTTCATCCATTACAGTTAACATGTTCATTTTGAAAATTTACAAATTTTTAGAAATGTCCGTTAACTAAACTCTTCATCAATTAACAATCGTCTATATCCACTAAAATCTCATTCAATTAGTTTAAATCGGATGTTGACACTTATTTTGTGGCCAACTAATAACAGAATTGTAGACACTTGTATCGAAACGAAAGTTATATAAAGTAAACTAGCAAGCATATAGTGATGATTTATGATAGATAGATGACTATGAACTTATGATGTGTTTGTGTACGTTTATACACTTTGTATAGTATGTGTGTAGTCATTGTTAGGAGAAAAATCATGATTTTCATGTAAAAGAACATTGCAAAAATTATATAGCATCAAAGTAATGTTTATGGTGTTATTGGTAACGGCTTAAAGTATTCACTAATCATATAAAGGGCAAAGGAAAAGGGCTGGAAACCCATCTACCAATACACAAATGGACTAAGAAACCATGATTGTATCTTGAAGAAAAAGAAAGGAGACAACAAGATTTGCAACTTTATTAGCACAAGTACCTAATGAAATCCTAAAGTTTTGAATAATGGCCTTTCATTTTTCTTTGTTTGCCCATGCCTTTCTTAAAGTAGCACAAACTCCCCCTATCGATTAAAATTTATGGTCTCAACTCACGAAATAAACGGTCCCGTTAACTATATTGTATATATGTAGATGTCCTATTTCGATATGATTGTTGATGATATACAATTATATAAACCAATGTGCCATTATTATGATAAATTGATAACCAACAAGTTGCTTATGTAAAAGCCTATATGATCGCACGATTTAGGTGATCACTATCCCGTTGATTCTCTTGAAAGCTTTCTTTCTACTCAAATATCTATATCTATGTTTGTATTGATGAAAATAATAATACGATTCAAACATCATTTTGGAAAGAAATTGGAATTGGAAACATGAAACACGTAGAAGTTGGAATATTGTTAATTGCAAAGCAATGGGGAGTGTATTATCAATGATAAAAAGTATAATTAGTGTATTTGTCATTAAACAAAAGAGAAGATGGATTAATGTAACACAAAGCCCATTAGGATTAAAGCAATGTGTAATGACTAATGATGTATTTTTGTTGGACACGTGCTAACAACTAATTGATGGATCTGGATCATAATTACTAGAGGTGGCAAAATGAATGGGTCGGGTCGGGTCACGGGTCTAGATGGGTTTGGGTCTAAATGGGTCCGGGTCTAGATGAGTTATTTAGAAGGATGGGTCTAAACGGGTCCGGGTCAAATGGGTCTTGGGTCGGGTTGGGTCATCGGGTTCACCAAATTTTTTTATTTATTTGAGTGAAAAATGAAAAAAATGAAATGAGGTGAAAAAAAAAAAATTACCCGCTAGACCCGTCTAAACCCGTTGGTTAATTGTTATACAATTAGAGGTTATATTGAAAAACCCATTTATACCCATCCAAAAAATGGGGAGGAGACCCAACAAACCTATCCCCTCCTAGAAATTAACCAAATTGACCCATAATTAACCAATGGGTCTAAAATTGCCACCTCTAATAATTACAATGAATGTGAGATTATTATTTATATAAAAAATAGAAAAGAAACACAATCGTCACAACATACATGTTTTTTATTATTTTTTTTTTACAAACTCAACCAAGAAATCAATTTATCACTAGATTAAATATGTAGCGGCATATATGTTGTTTTTTCATATACTCCATAATTTATCGATAGATACAATAGCTTTGAAGACATGTAGGACACAACACGAAAAGTGAAAAAAGAACCCTATTCTCCATGATCACAAAAGCACAATTCCCTGACATGAAAGTCAGTAGTAAGTCACAAGACTATTAAATTTATTTGTCTTTTTACATTATTTTCCATTTCTAAAAGCATCTCCAATGTATAAAGTTTCTAAAGCTTTTCTACAATGCCACCTAAATTAATTTTAGAAAAGCTTTTGGAAAAAGCTTTTGCTACAATGAGAAAAAGCTTTACATAATTTTTTATTATATAAACCATACTCACAAACAATGAGAAAAACTTTACTTGCAAAGCTTGAGATATGTCAACCTTTAGAGAAGAAAAGCTTTTTCTCCAATGAAGAAAAGCTTTTTCAAAAGTTTTTTTTGTACAAAAAAGCTTTAGAAAAAGTCTTCATTGGAGGTGCTCTAAGATAAGCTTCTTCTTTTTTTCCCCATTTCTTAACAATTTTATCTTTAAGGTGTGGGATTAGAGAGTTGGTTGTATTTTTAATAAATGAGAGACATGTGATCTCAATCGTTGATTTATGTGATCAACAACCTAGATTCACAACCCTGGATTTTATGTAAAATGTAGTGATGTTACGTAAGATGTAACGAATCTAAGTCGTTGATCACATAATTAACAGTTGAGAATTGAGATCGTCTGCTTTCGGATGTGTAAGTGAGTCGGCACAATGTCATGCTTGAGCTCGACTTAATCTGAAAACTCGACTAGAGTTTGATCGAACTTGTATTTTTGAGCTCGAGTCGACTCGACTAATGAACTGATACTGTTGAGCTCAGCTCGACTCGACTCGACTCGATTATCAGTATTAAAATATTAATTAATATTAAACAATTTAGAACTAATATTAATCGAATTGATACTTTCATGTTCGACTCGACTTGAAGTTTATTAGATTATATGGTAAATATGTTAATATATACATATAAATGGAGGGTAAAAATGTTAAATATCACAAGTTCTATCAGGCACGCAAGCCTCTCCATTTCGAGTAGTTCAAGAGTACGCTATCTCATCTCATTTACGCCCCAAATCTACCCTTTCTTGACCTCAAAATATTGTTGGCCCTCGTAACCTTACTTAATCTTTAATTGCAGAGTTTAAGTCGCTTAATAAATGAGACGATACGACAATCAAACCTATTGACTTAGATAGTTTGTATTTCTAGAAGAAGAATGTATTTCAAATACATGTTGGTAATCGAGCATATTTTATACGTAGTAATTCAGATCTATTATTATTATCATTTTAATTTAATTTAACGATGATAGTTATAGTTATATTGAATGGTACACACATGTTGTAACATCCTTGAAATTGGCCTAGTTGAAATACGGTATTTTTCCTTAATTTAACTGTTATTTAAATTGTATTCTAAATACTTGGTGTATTTCGATAGCTAAATTAATAGGTCAATTGGTCAATTGGCTTATTGTGATAAATGAATTATTATTTGTTTTAAATTTATTTAGTTGACGGTATAATAAAAACTTATTTCTCGCAAATGGTTTTTAGGTTCCAGACAATAGATTTAGGACGTGTATAATTTATACCCAAAATAAGCTGAGTCATATGTTAAAATCGACACCTGTGATTTCATTTTGACAGAACATCATTCTTGTTCCCTGACTTGTGCTTTCATCTCAAGAACACACTTTCTCAAAATCAATTAACCACAAATCTGATTTCATCAAGTTAAGGGTGTGATTTTGATTTCCTAGTGTTCTTCCTCTTCATTGTATCATCATCATCATCATCCAAATATTGTAAGTAAGAATACCCATTTACATGTTCTAGTTGAAATGTTAAATGTAAGTTAAATTGATGATGAATTTGAGTTAATCTATGTTTGAATGTGTTTGTGTGTTGATTATAAACTGATTTCATGTTCAATTAAGATGAATCAATTGTGTGTTCATATGTGAAATTGAATGAATTGGGTTTTAGTTGAATTTAGATTGAACACATGATGCATGTATGAATCTTGGTGCTAGATGATGTTATTAGTTGTTGTTATATGTTTACATATGTTTGTAGAGGTCACTTACATGTCAAAAATCGAGTATTACATCTGCATTTGTGAAAATTGGTGTTTTTGGTTCGAAGCTTCGTGTGCAGGAAATTGATCTGTATGCAGGTGGCTAGAAAAGGCGTAGTACCCGGCGGGTACTACCCTTACCCGGCGGGTAGTCACCATTCTCGATTAGTACCCGGCGGGTACTAACCTTACCCGGCGGGTAGTCCCCGTTCACAATTAGTACCCGGTGCGTACACGGGTACCCGACGGGTACTAATGCAAAATTTTGACCAGAGATCACCCTAAAACGAGTACCCGGTGCGTACGAGGGGTACCCGGCGGGTAGTGTTACTACCCGGCGGGTAGTGACCTTACCCGGCGGGTACTTTGTGTTTTTCCTGCAACATTTTTCTAGCTTATAAACACACTTCAATTGTGATGTTATATAGTTATTAATATTCTTTTGGTTGATAAACATTGAATTGAGATATTAATACGTGATATAAGATATCATATACTAATGTTTAGTGTCTAGTTCTTGGAGTTACGCGCTATTTTAAATTAATGGTAACTTATATGTGATTGTGTATTATCTAAGTTTAATTGAGATGTAATACTTATACATTAATATAGATTAAGCAATCATGGGATATATTACTGACTTGTAATTCTCATGTGCTTTCAGATCCGCCAAAGACTCAATAACATTAGACTTTTGAGTGGGAACTGCGACGGTGATTGGTGAGTGGATCTTAGACTTTCAGTCTAATTTGGTTGTGACAATATGGTTACAACGGGTAAATGTGAATTTACTGTTTTCATTGTTAAGTTGATATTTTGCCATGATGGTTATATTTAGCTTAATTATTGGTGTCCTTGATTGCCTTGATGGTTGTGGACTATATGAATGTCGGGGGTCAACGTGTGTTGGGTTTGTGTACTATTACTTTGGACATCATAAGCGCTTTGTACATGTGTTGTTCACTGAAATTATGTTGTAAGTAGTAATAGTACCAAGCTATCGGTTTAGCCACTGATTTGGCCTTCAGTTGGTTTTAAGTGTTACTTGGGGAACCACCGCGGCATGAGGGTACTCCAAGGACCACCGATCCTTCATGATTAACTGTTGATATGCTTTGCTGTATTCATTTGTTAAGCTAAGTTAGGTGATAGTTTGAGATTTATTCACTTAGCTTCGTGCTAACCCTTCATTACTTCTTGCAGGTTAACTTTTGATGTGGGTGGGCAAGAAGTACTTGGAATGGAATGTTTGACAAGCTCACTCTGTTTTGTTAAATATGTCAATGACATAACATATGTTTCGGAATTTATATAACACTAAACTTATCGTGTGTAATATCTAGAATGATCTAGTTTAAAGACTGTATGTATTTGGATTACCATTTTGAAATGTAAATATGTAATCCAATGGTTTGTATCAAAAACTTGTGCTTCCTTTATAAAAAAAAATATCCTTGTATTTTCGAGTAGGGTGTTATAAATTGGTATCAGAGCAACGGTTTGGGTGAATTGAACATGGGTTAATTGTTCAATCCCAAATCTATTTGTGTTAGTCAAACATTCCTGGGAAGGGGATTGAGCTAGTGAATATGATTTGGTTAGTATTGTTAGGTACTAACAATTAACGGGTTATGAGATGTTTTGTGGTACAGGATATGGCAGAAAATAACGCTCCGACCAGTACCCCGATCAATGCTTCTGGAGCGAGAGACTCTCCTCCAGAAATTCAGTCTCAAAGCCAAGGTCAGACTAATACTACACTCCCTGCAAGTGAATTGAGCCGTGATGAGTACACCTTGTATTTAGAGGATGAGTTAAACAAATATAAGGAGTTATATGAGCAACAAGCTAGAACATCCCGGCAGATTCCGGCTGTTAGTACGATTACACCTCCGTTAGTGACATCACAGTTTTCTATGCCACAGCCTACTCACTACCAGACATCAGCTCCTTTTTCTTCTTCAGGACCTTCGGGATTTCAGTTTCCGGTATTTCCTCCTCCATCTCAGCAAAAATTATGTTCATTTAAGACCTTTAAGTCTAGTGGACCTTCAGATTTCTTTGGGAGTACAAATCCTTCTGTGACCATGGATTGGTTAAGGGATGTCGAAAGAAAATTTGAGGTTTGCCGATGTGAGGATGAGATCAAGGTAACTTATGCAGTGCAACTTTTAAAGGGTCCGGCAATGGGATGGTAGGATTCTATCACATCTCATTTGACACCTCAGCAAAAAGCTTCCATTACATGGTCCGATTTCCATAACGAGGTTTGTAAGAAGTATTGTTCCGGATATGATATGACTCGCATTAGGCGTGAATTCTTGGATATGCAATTGACTGATAGTATGACTATGGAGGACCTTATCTCCCAGTTTACCGATAAGTTGAGATTTGTACATCAATGGATACCGGATGAAAGGACAAAGATTGACCATTTTGTTGGAATGTTACCCCATACTTATCGGACTACTGTGAGACTTGCAGGCGATCTTAACCAAGCTTTTGATTTGGCTCGTTCTGTGGACGGCGATATTAGAGCTCATGATTTGGAAATTAAAGACAAGTCCCCAATGAAACCCAAAGGTGAATCTACGTCAGGTCAGGGGAAGAAGAAATGGCAAGGTAATAATAATAACCGTAAACCGAATGTTGTTGGTGGTTCAGTGGATAGATCAAATTGGTGCCAGAATTGCAAGTCTAGGCACACGGGACATTGTACACCTCAGACTGCTAGGTGTATTAAGTGTGGTCAGTTCGGTCATGACATCAAAGATTGTCCTTTTCCTAAGCCAGTGTGTTGGAATTGTCGCAAGGAAGGACATCGTTCGAGTGCGTGTCCAGAGGCAGGGAAGCAAAAATCGGGAACTGTCGGAGGGTCATCATCGTCTTCTGGCCAGAAAAGAAAGAATCCTCCAGCTCCAACTGGTCGGGCTTTGCGAATGACCGTGGATGAAGCTGTGGTAGCCGAGGACGTCATAACTGGTACTTTTCTTATTAATTCAGTACCGGCATGCGCCTTATTTGATTCAGGGGCAAATTGTTTCTTTATATCCTTGGTATTCTGTGATAGACTTAAATTGACGCCTACATGTATTTCACACCCAATTGAGGTTGAGGTAGCGGATGGAAAGTTAGTTTCGGTTACCACATCGGTGACAGGAGCTAGTATTTCGATCGAGGGTCATAGTTTCCCTGTTTCTTTTCTATTGATGCCTATTCATGGATTTGATGTTGTGTTAGGCATGGATTGGTTGAGTCGTAATAAAGCCAATATAGATTGTCATAAGAAGCTGATAAAAATCCCAATCTCAGACGAGTCATATATCGTGGCTCGAGGGGAAAGGGAGAGGGGTAGTATACCTTTGATCTCTATGATGAAAGCTAGAAAATCTCTAGCTAAAGGGTGTGATTCTTATTTAGCCTATGTTGTCGATGCTAAGCTAGAAAAGAAAGCCATTTGTAATGTCCGAGTTGTTTCTGAGTATTCGGATGTTTTCCCTGATGAATTGCCTGGTTTACCTCCGGTTAGAGAAGTAGAATATAAAATTGAGTTAATTCCTGGTTCTACTCCGGTAGCTAAGGCACCTTATAGATTAGCTCCCTCCGAAATCCGTGAAATGATGAATCAAATTCAGGAATTATTAGATAAGGGTTTTGTTAGGCCCAGTTCTTCTCCTTGGGGTGCTCCTGTGTTATTTGTTAAAAAGAAAGATGGCACCTTTCGTATGTGTATAGATTATAGAGAGTTGAATAAGAGGACCGTAAAGAATAAGTATCCTTTGCCCCGGATAGATGAATTGTTTGATCAATTGCAAGGGTCTTCGTTTTTCTCTAAGATAGACTTGAGATCGGGTTATCACCAAGTCCGGGTTTGTGGGGAGGATATCCCTAAAACAGCTTTTCGCACTCGCTATGGTCATTATGAATTTCTTGTTATGCCTTTTGGGTTGACTAATGCTCCAGCAATTTTCATGGATTTGATGAACAGGGTTTGTAGACCTTTTCTCGATAAATTTGTCATTGTATTCATTGATGATATTTTAGTTTATTCTAAATCTGAATCTGATCATGAAGTACATTTGCGTTTAGTTCTTGACACCTTAAGAAAGGAGAAATTGTATGCTAAGTTTTCGAAATGTGAATTTTGGCTTCGTGAAGTTCAATTTTTGGGGCACATCATTTGTGAAGATGGGGTTAAAGTGGATCCATCTAAAATTGAGGCTGTCATGAATTGGCAATCACCTAAATCTCCGTCAGAGATCAAGAGTTTTCTGGGTTTGGCAGGCTATTACAGAAAATTTATTAAAGATTTCTTCAAGATTGCAGGTTCTTTGACTAAATTAACTCGTAAGGATGTGAAATTTCTGTGGGGTGATCAACAGGAATCGGCTTTTCAGACCTTGAAACAATTGTTGTGTCAGGCTCCGATTTTAGCTTTACCTGACGGATCCGAGGATTTTATCGTATATTGTGATGCTTCACATGCGGGTTTAGGTTGTGTTTTGATGCAACGAGACCGTGTTATTGCCTATGCTTCACGTCAGTTGAAACATCATGAGATTAATTATCCTACCCATGATTTGGAACTTGCAGCTGTGGTTTTTGCTTTAAAGATTTGGAGACATTACTTGTATGGAACCAAATGCGTTATTTGTACGGACCACAAGAGCCTTCAGTATATGTTTACTCAAAAAGAACTTAACATGAGGCAAAGACGATGGTTAGAGTTGATTAAGGATTATGATTGCGAGATTCGATACCATCCGGGTAAGGCAAATGTGGTGGCGGATGCGCTTAGCCGAAAGGGTAAATCTGAAAGGGTTTGTTTAATGCGTTTGGAAATCTCTTCAGACTTGATCGATAAATTGAAATTGGCTCAGATGGAGGCCCTATTGGATCATAACTTGAAATCCGAAATCATGCTTAAAAGGAAGGATTTATTGGTAGAAGATTCTCGTGGATTAAAGACATTTCAGTCTCGTGTTTGGGTCCCATTGTTTGGTGGACTTCGAGATGTGATATTGATGGAGGCTCATAAATCCAGATTGTCGATTCATCCCGGAAGCACCAAAATGTATCACAATTTAAAACCATTGTATTGGTGGCCTACTTTGAAGTTGGATGTCGCTCGAATAGTTGAATCTTGCCATATTTGCTCTCAAGTAAAGACCGAGCATCAGAAACCTTATGGAGCTTTGAAGCAACTCGAGATTTCCGAGTGGAAATGGGAACATATTACCATGGATTTTGTGACCAAATTACCTCGAACTGTTAAAGGTAATGATATGATTTGGGTAATTGTCGATAGATTGACCAAGAGTGCTCACTTTCTTGCTACTTGTGAGACGGCATCATTAAGTAAATTGTCGCAATTGTACATTAATGAAGTGGTTATTAGACATGGGATTCCGTTGTCGATTGTTTCAGACAGAGATTCTTGATTTGTGTCGGGTTTTTGGCAGAATTTACAGCGTGAATTGGGTTCTAGGGTCAACTTGAGTACGGCTTATCACCCTCAGACGGATGGTCAGTCGGAGCGCACCATTCAAACCTTGGAGGACATGTTGAGGGCATGTGTATTAGAATTTGGTGGGTCGTGGGATTCTCATTTACCATTAGTTGAGTTTGCCTATAATAATTCTTTCCATTCTAGTATAGGCATGCCACCCTACGAAATGTTGTATGGTCGTAGGTGTAGGACAACCACTTGTTGGTTAGAGGCGGGTGAAAAGCAGTTTGCTGGTCCTGACATAGTTCAAATTACAGCCGATAAGGTAGCTATTGCCCGAGATAGATTAAAAGCTGCCCGTGATAGACAGAAACAGTATGCTGACCCACGTCGTCGACCAGTTTCGTTTGTAGAAGGTGAGTTGGTTTACTTGAAGGTTTCACCTTGTAAGGGTGTTATCAGGTTTGGGAAACGTGGTAAACTTGCTCCAAGATACATTGGGCCGTTTAAAATTCGACATGTTGTCAATGAACAAACGGTGTCATTAGATCTTCCTCCTGAACTGTCAGGTATTCATGATACTTTTAATGTGTGCTATCTAAGAAAATGCAATGTGGAGGACCAATCCCAAGTTCTTCCATTGCAAGACTTGAGTGTGGACTTAAACCAAAGACTTGTAGAAGAACCCGTAGAGCTTTTGGACCGTAAGGTGACTAAACTTCGAAAGAAGGAAATCCCTATGGTATTGGTTAAGTGGAATCATAGTTTGGGCCCGAATCTTACTTGGGAGACCGAGTCTAGCATGAGGACGCGCTATCCCAATCTTTTTGAGCGTGGCGAGATTTCGGGGACGAAATCTTCTTAAGGAGGGAAGAATTGTAACATCCTCGAAATTGGCCTAGTTGAAATACGGTATTTTTCCTTAATTTAACTGTTATTTAAATTGTATTCTAAATACTTGGTGTATTTTGATAGCTAAATTAATAGGTCAATTGGTCAATTGGCTTATTGTGATAAATGAATTATTATTTGTTTTAAATTTATTTAGTTGACGGTATAATAAAAACTTATTTCTCGCAAATGGTTTTTAGGTTCCAGATAATAGATTTAGGACGGGTATAATTTATACCCAAAATAAGCTGAGTCATATGTTAAAATCGACACCTGTGATTTCATTTTGACAGAACATCATTCTTGTTCCCTGACTTGTGCTTTCATCTCAAGAACACACTTTCTCAAAATCAATTAACCACAAATCTGATTTCATCAAGTTAAGGGTGTGATTTTGATTTTCTAGTGTTCTTCCTCTTCATTGTATCATCATCATCATCATTCAAATATTGTAAGTAAGAATACCCATTTACATGTTCTAGTTGAAATGTTAAATGTAAGTTAAATTGATGATGAATTTGAGTTAATCTATGTTTGAATGTGTTTGTGTGTTGATTATAAACTGATTTCATGTTCAATTAAGATGAATCAATTGTGTGTTCATATGTGAAATTGAATGAATTGGGTTTTAGTTGAATTTAGATTGAACACATGATGCATGTATGAATCTTGGTGCTAGATGATGTTATTAGTTGTTGT
This sequence comes from Helichrysum umbraculigerum, assembly GCA_949592205.1. NCBI lineage: Eukaryota > Viridiplantae > Streptophyta > Magnoliopsida > Asterales > Asteraceae > Helichrysum > Helichrysum umbraculigerum. Next base: position 158,888,470 of record CATIUR010000004.1, on the reverse strand, counting down.
TATATGTTTACATATGTTTGTAGAGATCACTTACATGTCAAAAATCGAGTATTACATCTGCATTTGTGAAAATTGGTGTTTTTGGTTCGAAGCTTCGTGTGCAGGAAATTGATCTGTATGCAGGTGGCTGGAAAAGGCGTAGTACCCGGCGGGTACTACCCTTACCCGGCGGGTAGTCACCATTGTTTGTCCCTAACCTTGGATCTAGCACGAACCGAGTCAATCAATTGATGGCGGAAACAACAATTGAATAATCAAACAATCACACGAATAACAATACGCAATGAATATCAAACGAAACGTATTATATTCAGTAATAATCGGTCAGATTACAGAGATTTCGACTAATTGCGTTTAGGGTGTCGTCCACCCTAAAACAGAAAACACAAAACGTTTTTATACAAAATCTGGCACCTGCGACGTCGCACGCTACGTCGCAGGCCCAAGCCCATGCGACGTCTGCTACGTCGCAGGCCCAAAACCTGACGTCGCACCTGCGACGTTGTGCGCTACGTCGCAGGAGTCAGAAACACTATTTCTAATTACAAACTACGAGCTAGACCAATTGACAGACACTAAACATGTACTAACAAACTCCCCCGTGTCTTCAGCTTGGTCTTCAAAAATCTTCTTTAAACCCAGCCCGCAGGAAACTGGCCGTCGGCATGAATTCCATTAGCTACGCAAACAGTAACAACATTGTAAAACTGTTGTGCTAAACGTCTGTTGAATTCATTCTTCTGACCAACCCGAATCCGATTATCATAGAGTTTTCTTAAATCTTTTTCATGAAAATTAATCAAACTCATCGGATCATACAGCCTAAACGTTGCTTGCCTCAGATTCCATATACCTCCAACTTCTGGCCACGGTTCAGAATCTGGAACGAAAGTAATAACCGCTTCGCCAGTCTGTGGATCAAGTTCCCATTTTACAAGTCTTCTCAGAAAATAATAAGGAACTGATTCCAGAGGTATCTCAGTCAAACATTTAGCCGGCGAATAGTGAACTTTAACCAAAGGCTTCTTGGTGACTGGATCAATCTTTTTCTTCCACGTATACCGAGTTCCCAACGTCGGCTTCAATTTCGAATAAGTCTTCGATAATACTTCCCGACGTAGACTTCTCTGAATGAACTCAGCATAATCATTCTCGAAAGGATTAATCAATTTAAGCTGAGCTAATCGATTAATCTCTCCTTTTGGCAACGTGCTCAATCTATCAAAACGCATTCTAAAATACTGAACTCCATCTTCTCTCTTTATCATAAACAGATTCCTTTGACACTTCCAGCTTTTAATAACACCGGTATAATTCCGACTAACCCGGTACACTTGACATTTCACTGGAATAGGAACTGGATTTCGTCCCTTAGGCCACCATTTCTTATTTCTCTCTCTCTTTTCTTCAGCAGTTAATTTCTTTGCGGCTGAGTCCGGTGCCTGTGTCTCTGGAGCTGGAGTTGCAGCAGAACTTGATTCTCCATGTTGAGCTTTATCAGGACTCTCGTCTTCACTTGAATCAGATTCTATAATTGGTGCATCATCATAAGCTTCCCCAGATTGTGCATCATCATACGTTTCATCTGCATCCAACTGTTCCTCTTCAATCGAGACATCCTCGTTCATCTCAAACACATTCTCTGTTTCCTCCTCAGAGCCAACTCCACTGGCCATTCTTTGAATAAATGATAAGTCAGCGAATGAGTAATCAACTGCCAGTGGTCTTGGTTGCCCTGGAATATCATCAACAGAGAAATAATCCAAAAGAGAAATATTTTCATTAATATTTTCAATTACAGGGTTGGGATTTACAGACGCAGGTTCACTTGACTCTAAAGTGGGTATCCCAGACCCAGACTCCCCCGAGGCAAGTAACCTGCCTTCCAAAACATTAACCCTAAGCTTCGTTTCCTCAAGCTCCTTAGATTGGACCTCGATCAACGCAGCTTGTTCAGCAATCTTCTCGTCTTGAGCCTCCAGCTTTTGCTTCATCAGCTGCATATCTTCCATTATCTTTTGCATGAAAGCTGGAGTCGGTTGAATCTCAAAAGTATCCTGCTGCTGTGGATTGACTGGAGCTCGTGTAGACGAAGAACGACGAACACGACGTCTCGGTTGATAAGTCTCATCAGCAGGATCATCACCGTCGCGTGTACGTTTTCCCGTATCTCGTGGAGGCACATACTTGCGTCCTTGTCTGATCCGACGCTGAATTCGCAGATATCTGAATGAATCTGAAAGCCTGATACGTTCCATCTCAGAGGGATGCGGAACAGTACCATCAGAATGCTCAGGCGTCGGACCCCCATCCTGAGGACCTGCATTGGCCGGTTCTTCAGAATCAGAACTCTCGACCGTGTCGTGAGAAGCTTGATTGTCTGAGTCAACGTGGCCAAACTGCTCAATGTTTTCCAGTAGAGCATCCACATTCTCCCCCGCAGCTTGAGCAGGAATGTTCTCCCCCGCAGCTTGAACCGGAATGTTCACAAACTGTTGCTGCGGCTGCTGAGGTGCTGGAACATCCATATACTGAGGATCTGGAGGCGGTACATAATTTTCATCAATGATAGCACCGAATAAAGGAACATCCCTTGGTGCCTCGACCCCTTTCTCATACCCTGCACAAATAGTGAAAATCCGACTCATCATCGGTGAAATCTTGAGCGGATGATCGATATCACCCTGTGCCTGAAGCTCCGGATGATGACGATTGATGTGCAACTGTACAAATCTTGGATATAAAATCCATTTCTGATCCCCGGCATTCGCATTATCAACCATAGCCCTGAAGATAAATCCCGAGAAGTTGAACGGCTTGTTGTAAACCAACGCTAACATAGCAGAAGCCAGACTTCGGCTCATCCCATCCGTTCCACCTTTCCTATTCCCCAAGCAAACAATGATCACATGCATCAAATAACGCCAGACGCGTGTGAGATTCGCTTTTCTATACTGATCAGAGGGAATCCCGGGATATCCTATCCGTTGCATAGCTCCGGTAACAAAAATATGATCAAAACCGACAGGCATATCCGGTTGATCATTCAGCTGTAAAAGTTCCCGAATGCTCTGTTCTGTAATAGTGATCTCCGTACCCAGAACGGTAGAGACCAATCGTCTAACGTCGTTTTCAGTAACGACAGTTGCGTTTCTCCAAAAAGGGTTGATCAGATTTCCAAACGCCAAAGTGTTGTCGGAAATGGCGTGAAATACCCTTGATCGTCTCAAAAATGCGATCATCTGACGATACGGTGCAGCTTTATCAGAAGTGTCAGTAAGGTAAGCAGCCGTATTATGACGAGCTTCGAAAATCAAAGCCATATCTGCAAAAACAGAAACAGATTGCAACTCGAAAAAGGTTAGAAAAAATGTTACATTTTTTTTTAAACAAAAACCTTTTCAAAATCCCTGGAACTAGCGACGTAGAACTGTACGTCGCTAAAATTCAAAATAAATCGAAAAGCGACGTAAGGCCTGACGTCGCATACAATTCGAGCGACGTCAAGGGGGACGTCGCATTTTGCAATTAATTGTGAATTTAATCACTTTAATTAAAACAGCGACGTAGAGCGGTACGTCGCATCGGACGTCGCAGTAAAAGCGACGTAGGGATGGGCGACGTAGGAAATTAATAATAAGTAAATAAAGCGACGTAGGGCACTACGTCGCAGCGTACGTCGCACTGACGAACATTCATCCCCAACCCAGAAAACCCTAACCCTCGAATTTAGGGGTTTTCAAAATCAATCGCACTACAAGGTGCGGCTAACGATGGTGATCACGAAAACATAAATTATAACCAGTACTTTACACGATATACCATCTAATTTATCCCAAAACCGAAACCCATTTAACCCGTAATACATACATAGCAATTAAACGAAATATACGCGGTGAAAAATGGTAAAATCGGTACCTAAGTGTGCGGAATAACGAGTAGATCAAAAGCACGTAAGTGAATCGGAATGAAAACGGCTACAAATCACAAAAATTGCTCGAAAATTGCTACGTCGCAAATCGCCTCTCGTACGTCGCAGGCTACGTCGCACGTGAATAGTGAATAGTGTGACGAGTTACGTCGCAGTGGATACTATTTAAAGTCTACCCTATGTGCGACGTAGGCTGGGACGTCGCAGGCGACGTAGAGCCGGACGTCGCAGAAAACAGTTTTGATCCAATTTCGAAATTTTCAAACCGTTTACTCGTTATTTTAGCAAATAAAATTCAAATGACTCGTGACTTGGGAAAATAACTTAGAATAAAAAGAAAACATAAAATGAAATAACTAAACTAAAAAAATCTTTTTGATATTTTCTTTAATATTCAAAAAGTAAAAAGAAAATTACTTAACACTCTATTTTTGGTGACGGAGTTGAGTTGTCTGATTAGGGATCATATCGGAATAACATGCATTTATTAGGAATAGTAAGTGTTATTTCGATCATCAGTATATTTGTCCACTTTAAATTTACGTGGCACATTTAAAACATCTTTTATAAAAAGTATTTCAAGACAATTATTGGTATTGTTTGTCCACCTAAACATGTTACATCCGTATTTGTGAGCTAACCTTTATTGTTAGAATGAATATTAATTTTGAGAAACCTATTATATGATATACTGATAAACTTTAGTAAAACAAACACTGCATATTCACACAAGGTAGAGATTACAAGACCAAGTTTATCTCGGTTTTCTCATAATATACACTTGATATTTATATTTAGGCATACATCAAACTGACTATGAAGATACTAGTGGCCCCAGATCTGTACTTAGTACAACAGAGGGTCCCTTAGTATGAACATAACAAGTTTGAGACTATTTGCATAACTAATGGATTCAGGTCTGTACGAGAGTACAACAATAGTCACCATTAGTTAGGCAAATAACCATATTAACACTATATGCCCATTTTACATTTACATAATTATGACAGTGTATGATAGTACTTCCATTTATCAATTAAGACTTATGTCATACATCATATAACATTTTTCACAAAGTAATAGACAAGTTTTTTTTATTACTTCTTACTCACTCACAAACCGGTGTGTAGCATGCCTACCAATACATCGTATGATGAAGATAATTTAGATAAAAACTGGTTTAAGTGTGTCAGATAAACCTACTGACACATCCAAGATAAACCTTAAAATTCCATTTTGTGCATGTCATCCGATGTACTATCATATCCCAAGTTGTTTACAGACACAACTTCAACGTCTATTTTAAAAATGTAGCAACCTTGCGTTTTCTTTAATACTAAAGAGTATAAAGAGTGGCTGTTGCGATTTTTTTTTTTTTTTTTTTTTTTTTTTTTTTTTTAACTGAATTTAAAAACTTAAAAATCCAAGTCACAAATCATTTCTTTGACTGAAAGAACCTTAAACCTATCAGATTGACCAGTTCAATAAAACGTGATCGCAAAAAGGCTTTTGTGAAAAGGTCCACACACTGCTTAAGGGTCTCTATATGTACGACATCTATAAGGTGTTTCTCAAAGCAATCCCGTATAAAGTGGAACCTAAGTTCAATATGTTTGGTCTTAGAGTGCTGTACGGGATTGTGAGTTATAGATATAGCAGCTGTATTATCTATATAAATTGGAGTGCCGTAGTGTTTACAGTTGAGCAATTCATATCGCTTTAACATGTCAGTGACATATTTTGACTGGTGGATATATATTCCATTATCAGATTGCTCAACCTGTAGCCCCAGAAAGAACGTGAGTTCCCCCATAGCACTCATTTCAAACTCAGATTTCATCAGTCCTTCAAAATCTTTGCACAACTGATCATTAGTGGATCCAAAGATAATGTCGTCCACATAGACCTGCACAAGTAACAAATCCGCTCCTTCCCTTTTGATGAAAAGCGTGCTATCAATCTGTCCTCTGTCAAAACCATTCTTCAGCAAATACTTGGCAAGTCGCTCATACCAAAGTCGAGGAGATTGATGAAGACCATACAAAGCTTTCTTCAGTTTGCAAACATGATTAGGATGCTTTGGGTCTTCAAAACCTGGAGGTTGACACACATAAATCACTGCGTCGACATCTCCATAAAGAAAGGCACACTTCACGTCAAGTTGATACACGCGGAATCCTTTAAAAGAAGCATAAGCTAGAAAAATCCGAATTGATTCCAAATGAGCAACAGGAGCGAAAACTTCATCATAGTCAATACCCTCTAATTGACTATATCCTTGAACTACCAGACGGGCTTTGTTTCGAATAACAGCCCCACGATCATCCATTTTGTTACGGAAAACCCAACGAGTACCCGTCAAGTGAGCACCCTTGGGTAGAGGAACAATTTCCCACACATTCATCTTGTTTATTTGCTGTAGTTCCTCCTGCATAGCCTCGACCCAAGATGGATCCTTTAAGGCTTGATCAACCTTTTTAGGTTCAATTTGAGACAAATGACATGAATCAATATGAGCTATAAGTCCCAAAAGCTGCTGAGCTGAAGTCTGCTTTGCTTGCTGTCGTGTTTGAACAGATGCATGAGGATCACCAATGATATTATCAATGGGGTGATCCTTATGTATACGAGTTTCTGGTATGGCACCTGGCACAAGATTCACACCTAGATTGTTCAAATCTCCCTCAGTTTCGGGAGTAGCAGCAGACTCAGGAATGGCTATCTCTTCTTCTTGTTCTTCATCTTTAGTAGAAAATAAGTGAGAGTAGGCCATTGTTTCCTCCATTTCATCTTCTTCTTGTGGTTCCTCTAAAGGAGGCATATTCGGATCATATGGAAGCTCCTTTGTGTAGGTATAAACTGTTTTAGAAGGAGCAGCCGAAGATGATGGAGTAGGAGATGGTGTTGATGGTGGTGATTTGGTAGTTGTTTGTGGTTGTGTGGGTGGAGGTGTAGGTTGTGGAGGTGTAGGATTAGTTGGTGGAGGTGCGGGTGTTGCAGTGGGAGATGGGTCGGATGGTTTATTAGTAACAGGTGTATCTTGATTAAGATCAAGCTCATGAAGTATAGAAACCAATTCTTCCGTTTCATCTTCTTCCGGAATATTGAAAGAATTGAAGAGGTTTCCATAGTTGAAAAACCAATCCGGACCCGTTCCTTGAGGAGGTTCCGTATACCTTAAACATTTCACTTCAAAATGCTCCTCAATCTGATTCGATGATTTGTTAAAGACTCTTTTGTTCGGAGAGTTGACTGAATATCCAAGAAAAATCCCTTCAACAGCCTTATCACCAAACTTAGAGACCTTATCTTTTGTAATCATGATCAGGCATGGACACCCAAATGGTTCTAGGAACTGTAGATTTGGCTTACGGTTATTAAAAAGTTCATAACACGTTTTGTTCCTTTTCTTAACCGTGAGTACTCTGTTGAGAACATAACAGGCAGTATTAACTGCCTCAGCCCAGAATATGATTGGCAACTTGGAGTCAGCTAACATAGTCCGAGCTGTCTCGATTATTGTCCTGTTCTTCCTTTCTGCAACTCCATTCTGTTGTGGAGTCCTCGGAGCACTAAATTGATGCTCAATACCTCTTGTAGCACAAAACAATTCGAGAGTTGAGTTCTTGAACTCAGTTCCATTGTCGCTTCTTATCCTTTTCACCTTCAAGTTGCACAGATTTGCCAACTTGTCCAACAAATACACCAGAATCTCAGGAGTTTCCCCTTTTGTGGTCAAAAAATAAACCCACGAAAACCTTGAGTAGTCATCAGTAACTACCAAGCAGTAAGACCGACCACCAATGCTCTTTGTAGAAAGTGGACCGAAAAGATCCATATGCAGTAGTTTCAATGGAGCATTTATGGAATTCACCTGCTTAGACTTATGGGACTTCTTACGTAGCTTTCCTTTTTGGCAGGAGATACAGTCACCCGTTAAAGCAAATGACTGTTTCGGAACTCCTAGCACTAGGTCATTTTTGGTCAAGAAATTCATTTTTCGGAAATGAATATGTCCCATTCGTCTGTCCCAAAGCAGTGATTCCTTTTCAGAAGCCTTAGACAAGAGACACGTATACTCGTTCGATGTCTCAACAGTTCTCATATTCAAAATGTATGTGTCATCCTTTCTTGGTTCTCTCAGTAACACCCATTCTTCCGGAATGACATAACCAGGCTTCAATATCACACACTCTGTCTTTGTGAACGCAGTTGTATAATCCTTATCACAGACCTGTGAAACACTTAGCAAGTTGTGCGTAAGCTGTTCCACGTAGTTCACATTTTCGAAACTAACATTGCCGTTAGTTAACGTTCCTCTTCCAGAAATAGTTCCCCCAGAATCTCCAGCAAAGGCAACATAACCTCCTGCATGTGGTTTAATATCCACAAGTAAGGATACATCGCCTGTCATATGTCGCGAGCAGCCACTGTCCAAATACCATTCACTATCTTTAACACGTTCTGACTGCTCATTCACAATGTGAGCCATCAGACACTGTTGGTAATGCTGGGAGACAGGCGTCCAATCTTGACTTGTAGGCTCAAAAGCAATCAGGGCATTATCAGCAATCCCTTTCTTAGTAACTTCCGGTTCTTTGGCCTTTGGAGGAGTAGAAGGTGTTGTGAATCCCGAAGCTGGCATTTTGGGTTTCTCGCACTCCCTGGCGAAGTGACCCAAATTTTGACAATTATAACAACGGACCTTACTCTTGTCAAATCCGAAGCCAGTCTTTCCATCACCCTCCAAGCTTTTACGCCCTGTCCTCTGCAAGAACTTTTGAATTCTGCGGGTGATCATTGCCACATTCCAAGTTAAATCCATTTGCTCCAGATCGTCTTCATCAAGCTGAGCATAGTCCTCCTTAGTCAATTCCAAAGTTAGATTCGGTTGAGTAACCAAATCCTTGTAAGAGCTTAAGAAAGCTGTGTAGATGGCAGCTTGCTCCTGAATAGCAGGTGAGACTTGAACCTGTTGTTGATTTGAAGAAGGTCCAGTCATGAAAACAGAATGAATCCCATCAGAAGAAGAAGAAGTCGATGAAGCATTTGTATTTGATACGAAGGCAACTCCTGATCCATAAGTCTTTCCAGAGTTTATCTTAACACCATACACACTAGGATTCTGAACAGCAGAACCAGACCTAGTTTCTTTCTTCTTAATCTCCATCGCGTGAACTTGAAGATCCCCTATCAACGCATCCAAAGACATGTTTGCAAGTTCTTCATTTTCCTTTAAAAATTGAACTTTAATATCCCAAGAACTCGGCAACACATCCAGCAGCTTCTTATTTACTTCAATTGAAGGAAAAGTATAACCCCCTTCAAACAACTCACCAACCAACCGTGAGTACCTAGTGAATAAAGAAGTCGTGTCTTCATCAGGAAGGATGTCAAAGATATCGTACTGTTTCTTAATCAGTTCGAGCTTTGCTTCCTTGTACTTATCATTCCCTCCACAACGAGTTTCAATAGCCTTCCACAAATCAAAGGCTGTTTCATGAGTTCTGAAAAGCCATAGAACATCCTTCGTTAAACACATTTTAATCATTGAAAAAGATTTTCTTTCAGTATCAAAATCTTTCTTTTCCTCGGGAGACATGGCTTTATAGGTCTTAGCGGGACGAATACCACGGTATTCCCCTTCAGCTAATGGAGGTACATAGCGCTCACGTAATGGTCCCCATAATTCTGGACAGTGAAAGTCAATATATTGCTCAACTCGGTCTCTCCAGTACACATAATCCATATCAGCTGTAAATAGTAGAGGTTTATTGCTTGAACCAATGTCATTACTTTGTTTAATCATCTCCCTAAGTCCTCTAATATCCTCTTTATCTGCTGCCATTTTAATTACTTAAACGAAAAAATCAAACTTCTGATCTTAGCGACGTAGACGGGTACGTCGCACAAAGAATATGCGACGTAGATGGGTACGTCGCAAAAAGAATATGCGACGTAGATGGGTACGTCACAAAAAGCAAAGGATTCAATTAAGAATCAGAAAGTGCGACGTTGAAAGGTACGTCGCAGATGACGTCGCAGAGGACGTCGCAGAATCAGGCTACGTCGCAACGCAGCGTCGCAGAAGACTAATTAAAGTCAAAATAGCGACGTAGAGAGGTACGTCGCAACGGTACGTCGCACGAACTAATTAAAGTTCAAAAACACTACGTCGCACGCGACGTCGCAGCTTACGTCGCTATGGTACGTCGCAAAACGCGCTGAGCAGCGGCCAAAAACCCTAAAAACGAATTTTTAACCCTAAAACCAAAACCACGAATGTCGAACGACTGAAACCTTCAAGAATCCCAATAATACTGATAGAAAACCTGTAAAAACACAAAACAAACGTAATAAACACGAAAACTCACGAATATCACGTCCTTTTAAAACCCAAACTCGATCCGAATCGCCAAAAACGAGCCTCACTGCTCTGATACCAGTTGTTTGTCCCTAACCTTGGATCTAGCACGAACCGAGTCAATCAATTGATGGCGGAAACAACAATTGAATAATCAAACAATCACACGAATAACAATACGCAATGAATATCAAACGAAACGTATTATATTCAGTAATAATCGGTCAGATTACAGAGATTTCGACTAATTGCGTTTAGGGTGTCGTCCACCCTAAAACAGAAAACACAAAACGTTTTTATACAAAATCTGGCACCTGCGACGTCGCACGCTACGTCGCAGGCCCAAGCCCATGCGACGTCTGCTACGTCGCAGGCCCAAAACCTGACGTCGCACCTGCGACGTTGTGCGCTACGTCGCAGGAGTCAGAAACACTATTTCTAATTACAAACTACGAGCTAGACCAACTGACAGACACTAAACATGTACTAACAACTAAACATGTACTAACCTTACCCGGCGGGTAGTCCCCGTTCACAATTAGTACCCGGTGCGTACACGGGTACCCGGCGGGTACTAATGCAAAATTTTGACCAGAGATCACCCTAAAACGAGTACCCGGTGCGTACGTGGGGTACCCGGCGGGTAGTGTTACTACCCGGCTGGTAGTGACCTTACCTGTAACATCCTCTCCAGTGGCCTGGTATTTTTTCTATTTAAATCGAATAATTAATTGTTTTAGATAATTATTTGTTATAAATTGTGCTTATTGTGAAACTTGGTTAAATAGGTCTTAGGACTTATTGTGGTCAATAAAATGTTGTTTGAGTTAAAATATGAAAGTTGACGGTAATATAAAATAAATTTCTCGCATTTAGTGATTAAGTGCCAGACAATAGTTTTAGAGCGGGTATTAAATACCTCAATGTTAAAGGGTTAAAATGATGGGCCGATCTTTTTATTTTACTTTACCAATTCCTTTCCCAATTTTCTCTTTCAAACAAACCCACATAAACCCTAACTTAAATATATGATCAAATCATCAAATCAAGGGTGATCTTCTACTAGCTATCATCATCATCATCTTCTTCTTCTTCTATTCATCATCATCTCCATTTTTAAAGGTAATGAAACTTATAAGTTCAAATGTTATATAGAAATGAAATTGATGATTTGAGATGATTCTTGAGTTTAGATGGTAAATACTTGTGATATATGATCATATGTGTGCTTCTTAACTAGTTATATGCATCAAATCCATGATTATGAGCTTTGATTGAGAAAAGTTGTAAAACCTAATTTGATTTCATAACTTTGGTGAAATCTTGAATTGTTAGATGTTATGGAAGTTGATATATGTTAGATAAGTATTGTGTGAAGTTGTTGCAAATTTAAAAGTCGAGTTTTCTGTGTACTAGGCTCGAAATAGTGATTTGGTTGAGTTTAGTTCGAGCTGAAATGTAGTTGCAGGTCTGACCTGAGATGGAACGCGTGTGAACGCGATCCAGAAACCCTTGCCGGGATCGCGTTTCTCTGTTATGAAAGAAATTGGTTATGTTTTCTTCTTCGAAACGCGATCCAGCCGCAAATACCGGATCGCGTTGATTAGCGTATTTTGGTTACAGAACTTTTTCCTTATTATGAACGCGATCCCGCCCTTGTTCCCGGATCGCGTTGCCAAGTGTTATTTGATGACCGAATGTTTTCTTCATTGGAACGCGATCCCATCACCAGTAGCCGGATCGCGTTTGTCTGTTAAATTTTGATGATTATGATAGTTTGTGAACCTGAGTTTATATAATATAAATAGTTATTATTGTTACTCATTGTAACTTGAATTGTGAAGTTGACTATTATTAGTTAGAAACAAGTTACTAACTTGATGTTATGTGGTACTTACAGATAAACCAAAGATTCAGTGATTAGAAGCTAAGTGTGGATACTTCAGAGGTATCGGTGAGTGGATTCAGAGCTCACCATTTAATTTAGTTGTGATCATTTGATTGCAACGAATAAACGTGAATATGTTTTGTTGATTAGTTGATATACCTTGTTGACTGTGAACCTATGTGCTATGTGTTTGGCCTTCGGGCATCAGTTGTTAACGAGGTCAACGAGTTGTTAAATGGTTGGTTGAACTAGGCAGGGGTTGAATGAATGATACAGAGTCGTACTTCATTTGTTGTGTGTTTGATTCTGTATTTGAGTTCAACTACCACTAGTTATCGGTCTCGTCCGTATGGCCATACGGATATGGTTGGGTAAGTGTTCTTGGGGAGCCACCCGGGCATTACGGTTATCCCCAGAGCCACCGATCCTCGTTAAGTTGTTTGTTGATTTGTTGAATATCATATTGCGGTTGTTTGAAGTGATTATATGATTATGCTAAGTTAGATGTTGTGTTATGAACTCACTCACTTAGCTTTGTGCTAATCCCTCGTATTTACTTTCTGCAGATTATATTTTGAATAGGTGAGTAGCAGAAAGTAGATGCTTTAGGAGCTGGGGAATGTTTTGACAGCTTGCTACTCTGATTATGTTTTGTAACAATTAATGCTAAGTTATATATAATACCCCGTATTATGTGTTTGTTAACCATGTTTAACTTGACATGACTTAACTTATGATCGGTTTATGATTTTGTTCTAACGTATAGTAATTAAATATGTTTTAATTCTCTTCGCTTCCGTGTTTTCAATATAATAATATTATGGAAAATGAGGGGTGTTATAAGTTGGTATCAGAGCATGGTTTTGGGGTAATTGAGCATTGTAGAATGTTCAATCCCAAAACTATAGCGTGGTATGTCAAACATTCCTGGGTATGGGATTTAGCATTGGTTGTGAAATTGTTAGTAGATAGGTACTAACGATTAACAAGTTTCAAGTGTTGTGTTGATTTCAGAAATGGCAGATGACGAACAACTGATCCCCAACCCCAATAATGCCTCTCGGTATGTTGTTCCTCCTGTTGTGACTAATAATCGTGAAGGTACATCTCATCAAGGCGGTGAAGAAACCAATAGGGATGAGTATATACATGAGATAGAAGATGAATTGATATTTCTGAGAGAGTTTAAAAGGAAAGCTGAGGAAGCTGCAGCTAGGCAACTTTTGCAACAACAATCTTCGGTGTTTGGTGCTAGTCCATCTTCTCAGACTAATAAGATGTGTACTTTTAAAACTTTTATGTCTTGCAAACCACCGGAATTCCATGGAAGTACCAATCCAACTGTGGCTTTAAATTGGTTAAGAGATATGGAACGCAAGTTTGATGTGATTAACTGTGAGGAAGAATCCAAGGTCAAGTTTGCTGTGCAGTGCCTGAAGGACGATGCCATGGTTTGGTGGGATTCAATTACTGGGCATTTTACTCCACAACAAAAGGAATCTTTACGATGGAATGAATTTCATCAAGTAGTGCGTAATCAATATTGTTCTGATTTTCATATGGCACAAATTAGGAGGGATTTTGTGAATCTTCAATTAACGGATAATATGACTATGGAGGAGTTGATAGCTCAATTTACGGAAAAACTTCGATTTGTACAACAATGGGTTCCGGAGGAGAAGACGAAGATAGAGCAGTTTGTGGATACTTTACCCCATAACTATCGTACTACCGTGAGACTAGCCACTAGTTTATCTCAGGCTTTTAATCTTGCTCGATCAGTGGATAGTGACATTAGAGGGTCTCGTGAAACACGATCTAGAGATAATTCTTCAAAGTCTAGAGCGGATTCCTCTAGTAAAGGGAAATCAAATTGGCAAGGTAATCGTCAGACAAAGAAGTATGTTAGTAAGAGTAGTTCTTCGGGAAGTTCGAACTGGTGTAGTACATGCAAATCTAGACATTCAGGGCCGTGTACTCCGCAAACAAATAAGTGTTTGAAATGTGGTGATCTTGGTCATGAGATAAGAAATTGTCGTTATCCGAACTTCATGTGTTGGACTTGTAAGAAGGAGGGACATCGAGTGGGGCAATGTCCAGAGGCGGGGAAATCGGGGCTTGGTTCGGTCGGGAGTTCGGCATCTTCCGGTCAGAAAAGGAAGAATCCTCCACCAGCAACCAGTCGGGCTTTTCAAATGACAGTCAATGAGGCTGTGCATACAGAAGATGTTATAACTGGTACATTCTTTATAAACTCTGTACCGGCTCGTGTTTTATTTGACTCTGGTGCTACTTGTACTTTCATATCTGTATGCTTCTGCGACAAGTTGAAATTAGTGCCTACTGTGATAACAAAACCCGTAGAAGTAGAAATTGTTAGCGGTAAATTTGTAACACCCCAAATTTCAGAAAATTAATATCGTACACGGATATATTTTTATTACGAAATATTATTATGTAGATAATGAGATATAGTGAAAAACGTAAACGGTTTTATCGGTTCCAGACTGTAGAGTTTAAAGGGGATAAAATAATTAGACCGACTTATATAGATATGTACGTACAGTATATGTTTATCCAATATTCATCTAAAAACATTCCAAAGTGTTTTAGAGAGAGCGAGAGAAAAAGAGAAAAACCTCAGGGACGATTCTAACTTCCAATTCCTTCAATTCAATTCATGATTCAAGCTTTAGAGATTCGAATTAATCTTCCTTTCATCATCTTCTAGCTCAAGTAAGTTGAATTCTTCCATGATTTAACCTAGGGTTTTGGGGTTTTATGAGATTTTGATGGGTTTTGTATGAATGAGGGTTTTAATCCGAAATTGAAGCTAGAAATTGATTGAATTAGTGTTAGTTAGTGTTTTTATGATTGTTAGTAGTTATATAACATGTTGGAAGTGATGAATTTATGATTTGTGTTCTTGAATAATTATGAGGGTTTTGAAGAATCATGATTATAACTTGAAGTTATGGTTTAATTTGGTGTAGTTAGTGTTAATTAGTGTTATAAAAGTTGTTGAAAATCATATAACATGATGAAAGTGAAGAAATTATGATTTAGTGTTCTTGAGTAATTCTAGAGTTTATGTTAAGATGATGTTAATAAGTTTAATTATGAAACTAGTGATACTTATAGAGTATGATTATGATGATGAATATGTGTGGTAAGAGTTTTATTAGTGAGAGTTAAAAGTGATTAAAGAAGTAGTTTAATGTGATTAACTAAAGATTTAACTAGTGAAATCAAAGTGGGGGAGGAAGTAATGAGATTATGTGGATGATTGATTAGTGTTTAAACATGTTGTTATGTGTTATGTACTTTATGATAGGGATTGAAGAAGTGGATGCTTATGTTGATCAAGATGGTGAAATCGTCATTTAAGAGATTGTGGTGAGTGATACGGGGGGTTAAACAGGTGATTTGGTTGTGTAGTACCGTATAGCTTGCGGGCTAAAGGTTTGCACAATCAAGGAAAGTTAATTGTTAAGTTTGTTTATTTATGTTTATTGCTTATAATAGTTAATTGTGTTAAATTACTTGTTATGCTTAATTGTTATGTGAATACATGTTATTTGGAAAAGTCAGTAGTGATTATCTCATTAGCGAGTAATGAGTATGTCACTAGCTTGAAGGTAAAGGAAAGAATTGGTGGAGAATAGTGTATGATTCAATTGTGTTGGATCCGGATTACTGTTGGGTAAGAGGCTACACAATTGGGTGAAAATTAATGTGTTAATTTATGTGGATTAAATAATTGAGATTATGTAGTTATGATGTTATTTTGAATTGATAGTGTATGATTCGATTGTGTTGGATCCGGATTGCTTCCGAGCAAGAGGCTACACAATTGGGTGGAAGAAAATGTGTTTACATATGTGGATTAATTAATGAAGATAGTGTAGTTATAATGTTATGTGAATCGATTGTTAGGTGATTATGTAGTTTGTGGATTTTATGGAATATGCTTATGTAGTGAAACAGTGTTAGTATGCATACCGTTGTGGTATGGTACTCAGTGAAATAGTGTTAGCATGCATATCGATGTGGTATGGTGCTCAGTGATCAGTGTTCAGTGTTTTCAGAGATCAATGATTTTGTGTTTATGTGAATTGCTTGTTTGATTTGCCTGTGTACTCACTAAGCAGTTGTGCTTACCCGTTTCAGTGTTTATGTTGTAGGTTGATGTTTTGATAGAGACATGTGGATAGAAGGGTTATGAGAAGCTATTGACATGGATATGGAGCATGCTTATGGTTAGAATATGCTTCTTTCTTTTGAATTGTTGTTTTGATGCTCAATTGTGTAAATCGCCCAAACAATGAGTTTTCGAATTAAATATGTTGGTCAATGTATAGTAGTTGACTTTGAAAGTCAAACAGAGTTATGGTGTCTAGTGTATGTGGTTGTCAAGTGTATGAAGTCGTATGATTGGTTTGGTTTGGGTTAAAGTGGTGAAAAGTGATTTAGTGTCGAATGTGATTGGTTGGTCAAATGTGAAGTGGACACATTGTCAATAGCCTTGAATTGGTCAAACAAATGTGGTTTGAGTGTTGAATTGGTTGAAAAATGGTTGAATTATGAAATGGGTCATTAAGGTGTCAAAATGGGTTGAAAGTGGTCATGTGGTGAATTTAATGTGTGGTGGTGTCATGGGTTGGTTTTTATTTGCTTCAAGTTTGTTTTGAGGAGTTAAATAAGTGTGCAAAAGAGTAGAGTTTAATTGTGTGTGGTTTGTGATTTGAGTTGTAGTAAAAAAAGTGGTTAAAATGGTCGAAAAGTGGTTATATGTCCGTTTTCTCGTAAAACGTGAATTTTGAAAAAGTGCAAAAATAGAAAGTTTCAGTTTGGCATTATGGAGGTGCCTGCAAATTTTCAGGGTCTAAGTGTTTACGAGTAAAAAGGTATGCGCGTCGGAAATTCGTATTTTGGTATTAGTTTGTGTGCAGCCCTGATTCCTGGGGAATCGGAGTCATTCCTGAGGAATCTGAACTTAAGTTCTAACAGCAACCCTGATTCCTGGGGAACGAGAGTCATTCCTGGGGAATCCGAATCCAAGTGTTAACAGCATGTCTGATTCCTGAGGAATGAGAGTCATTCCTGGGGAATCTCTTGTAAATTCACATTTTTGTTATTTGAGTCATTATTTGATTAAGGGAACGATATAAGAGTCTGTAATGTCATATTTTAGATGTGGGACCTAATAGAGTGTGTTTTCAGTGTTAGGTAAAAAAAAAAAAATGGTTCTGTTTTCGGGGCGTTTCAAAATTAGTTCCTGTTACCACCTCGGTGACTGGAGCTAATATTGTGATTGATGACCAAACTTTCCCTATTTCATTCCTGTTGATGCCAATCCCTAGTTTTGATGTAATAATTGGTATGGATTGGTTAAGTCAGAATAGGGCTAGCATTGATTGCCACCAAAAGTTGATTAGGATCCCAATCTCCGATGGGTCATACGTTGTGGCTCGAGGAGAACGGGATGGTATGTCTATTCCCCTGATTTCGATGATGAAGGCTAGGAAGTCATTATCCAAAGGTTGCGAGTCCTACTTAACTTATGTAGTTGATGCTAAACTTGAAAGAAAAGTTATTTCCGATGTACCGGTTGTGTGTGAATACTCTGAGGTATTTCCTGATGAGTTACCTGGGTTGCCACCAGTTAGGGAAGTTGAGTGCCGTATTGATCTTGTGCCGGGTTCGTCGCCTGTAGCTAAAGCTCCTTATAGGTTAGCGCCTTCTGAGATTCGTGAAATGATGAATCAGATACAGGAATTGTTAGATAAGGATTTTATTAGACCTAGTTCTTCGCCGTGGGGTGCACCAGTATTATTTGTGAAAAAGAAAGACGGGTCTATGCGCATGTGTATTGATTATAGGGAGTTGAACAAGAGAACGGTAAAGAATAAGTACCCTCTTCCTAGAATAGACGACTTATTTGATCAGTTGCAGGGTTCTTCAGTGTATTCTAAAATAGATCTGAGATCCGGTTATCATCAGGTCCGTGTTCGTGAAGAGGATATTCCAAAAACAGCTTTTCGTACTAGGTACGGTCATTATGAATTTTTGGTTATGCCTTTTGGTTTGACGAATGCTCCAGCTGTATTTATGGATTTAATGAATCGGGTTTGTCGACCTTTCTTGGATAAATTTGTTATTGTTTTCATTGACGATATTCTCGTGTATTCGAAATCCGAAGATGAGCATGCTTTGCATTTAAGATTGGTTCTTGACACGTTGAAACGAGAACAGTTGTATGCCAAGTTTTCTAAATGCGAATTTTGGATTCGGGAAGTTCAGTTTTTGGGTCACGTAATTTGTAAAGATGGTGTGAAAGTGGATCCAACTAAAGTCGAGGCTGTGATGAAATGGAACGCCCCAAAGTCTGCTTCGGAAATAAAGAGCTTTCTTGGATTAGCGGGTTATTACCGGAAGTTTATAAAAGATTTTTCTAAGATTGCGGGTCCGTTAACCAAATTAACCCGTAAGGATGAGAAATTCGTATGGACTGATCGTCAGGAGCATGCATTCCAAACGTTAAGACAAATGTTGTGTCAGGCACCGGTGTTAGCATTACCGGAGGGTTCAGATGATTTCATTGTTTATTGTGATGCTTCTTTTTCGGGCTTGGGCTGTGTTCTTATGCAAAGGGATAAACTTATTGCCTATGCTTCTCGTCAGTTGAAACCGCATGAAAAGAATTATCCCACTCACGATTTAGAACTTGCAGCGGTTGTATTTGCCTTAAAACTTTGGAGACATTACTTGTACGGAACTCGATGTGTTGTTTGTACTGACCATAAAAGTCTGCAGTATGTGTTTTCCCAAAAAGAGTTGAACATGCGTCAGAGACGATGGCTTGAATTAATCAAAGACTATGATTGTGAAATTAGATATCACCCAGGCAAAGCTAATGTGGTGGCGGATGCTCTAAGCCGAAAGGGTGCTGCTGATCGAATCTTTTATCTGAAGGTAAATGTTTCCTCTGACTTGATTGATCGAATCAAAATTGTACAATTAGAAGCTTTGTTGGATCACAACTTAAAGTCCGAAATTATGTTGAAAAGAAAAGATGAATTAGTGGACGATTCTAGAGGATTGAAAACTTTTAAGTCTCGGGTGTGGATTCCTTTACTTGGCGGAATTCGGGATACGATTTTGAATGAAGCTCATAAGTCTAAGTTAACTGTTCATCCCGGTAGTACTCGAATGTATAACGACTTAAAACCTTTGTATTGGTGGCCCACGATGAAAACTGACATTGCACGGTTTGTTGGTAATTGTCATATCTGCGCGCAAGTTAAAGCTGAACATCAAAAGCCGTACGGATCACTGAAACAGTTGGAAATTCCCGAGTGGAAATGGGAACATATAACCATGGATTTTGTAACTAAACTGCCGCGTACCATTCGAGGTAATGATATGGTTTGGGTTATTGTTGATCGGTTGACAAAAAGTGCGCATTTTCTTGCTGCGAGTGAGACCACCTCTTTGACTAAGCTCGCCCAGTTGTATCTTAATGAAATTGTATCAAGACATGGAATTCCAGTGTCAATTGTGTCAGACCGAGATTCCCGTTTTGTTTCGCATTTTTGGCAGAGTCTTCAACAAGAATTGGGTACCCGTGTAAATGTAACACCCCAGTTTTTAAGGTATTATTTTAGTAAATAAAAATATGTTTTTATAGTTCAGTTTTACAGTATTATTTTAGTGTACGATAATATATACATCTTTTTAATTTTAGATCTCTAAATAGTGAGATATAATAGAAAACGTAAGCTAGTTGTCCAGTTCCAGACTGTGTAGTATAGAAATTAAAAGGATTTAGATGGTTCGTACGTGCTTATCTTTCAGTACCTTCTCATTTCATCCAGAACTTCAAAATAAACAGAGGAAAATCGCAGGGAACAAAGGAAATCAAGAATCAATCATCAAATCATAATTTAGTCTTTCAATTCAAGCTCTAATTTACTAGAATCAGCATCCTCTATCACTCTCTAATTCCTGTAAGTTGTTCTTCCTTCTCTAAAACCCTAGAACTTGGGTTTTATGGGGTTTTAGTTAATTGATATGAATTAATCCGAAATTAGAGTTTGTAATTGATTAGTTAGTGTTAGTATAGCATATAAATCATGATTAGAATCCTAATTTCATGCTAGAAAGGATAGATTATGATTTGAGTTCATGGGGTTTTTATGAACTTCATGAATTAGTTGAATTTAAAGAGTTAAAGTATTAGTAGATGTTAGAACTATTATGAAAGTAGTTAAATTCATAATAAAGCTATGATTTTGATCATGATAAGTAAGTTAGTTAGTTTAGTTAAAGTGAAGTTAGTGAATCTCAAGTGGGGGAGAAGAGAATTAGATGATAATAGTTTAAAGTTGTGATTAGTTATTGATTATGTGCCATGTGTATATGTAATAGGTGCTAAAGAGGAATTGTCATCATTTGATCATCTTGTTTCAAATTATTCAACCATACAAGGTGAGTTTATGAATTGACTAGATCATGATTATGTAACTTGTTAAGATTAGTTATGATTATATCATGATTATGATGAAAGCTCGTGATTAGAATGGTTAATGGTTATTAGCCATATTTTGATTAGAATAGCTAACCAAGGTTGGCTTTGTTTGATTAGTGGTTAACTTATGTTAGCCAAACATTGATTAGTTATGTGCACATATGATTAGAATTGTGAAAGTGAAGTTGCAAGAAAAGGGAAGTAGTTCCTTACTTTGTTCATTATTTGCTTTATGTTAATAATGCATTGTATCATGTAGTTTCATATTCTCACTAAGCAAATTGCTTAATTAGTTTAGTTATGTTGTAGGTACAAGTGAAAGCGGAAGGGGTAAAGAAGTTGCGAAAGGGTAGAAGTGGAGTGCTAGCTTGTTGTAAGTTACACAAGCTTTCTCTTTAAATTATCGTTTTGGAACCTTGAAAGATCGCCCAAACAATGTTTTGACATGTTTTGGTTTTGAAAGAAATGACTAGATTGATTATGTGTAATAGAGTAAAGTTGTGTAAGATTAGTAGATAATGTTTGGAAAGTGTTAAGTTGTAACTTGTAATAGAAGTGATATTTTGATTATGTACATATTGAAAGTTTTAACGAAAGTCAACGATGTTATTAGTTAATTTGGAAGTGTGTTTAGTTATTGAATGGGTCAAATTAGCTCTTTTGGATCAGCGGGTCATAATGGGTCAAAACGGGTCTTAATGATGCCTATGAACGAATTTGAGTTAGATAAAGATTGGAAGTATAGTGATTAGTCTCGCAAGTTTGTTTTGATAGTAGAAATGTGTGCCTAAAGTTTCAGCTTCTAAGTCTTAATGGTTTGAGACTTAGTATGTTAGAAAAATGTTGGAATTTAGCCGAAAATGACCCTTAAGCCCAAATTCCGATAAATTGAGAAATTTGAGAAAGTGCGAAAATAGAAAGTTTCATTTTGACTATAGTAAAGTGCCTGCAAAGTTTCATGTTTTAACTCTTTGTCGTTTGAAAGATATGCGCGTCCAAAGTTCGGAAAATGGTAAATAGTGGAAAGAAAACTGCAGGTGCTGTAAACGCCAGGGTACCCGGCGGGTAGCCTGAGTACCCGGCGGGTAAAAGCAATATTAATATCAAGCCGGCGGTTTCCTAAGTCCACCCGGCGGCTTCTCAAGCCTTTAAACGGGCATTAGGTTCTGTTACCCCAAAAGTTAATTCACCCGGTGGCTAAGGGGGAAAACCCGGCGGCTAGACGTGGGTACCCGGCGGGTAACCCATCTACCCGGCGGGTAAGTGGTGTTTTCAGCAGATTTTTATTTTTAAGTTAAATGTAATACAGATCAATAGATTAGTATACAGGAACGATAATATAGATAATGGGACCAATAGAAATACATTTCAGTGTAAAAAAAAAAAAAAAATGTTTCAGATTTTCAGGGCGTTTCAAGTTGGTATCAGAGCGATGGTTTAAGAGATTTAAGCAATCCACAGTAGGATTGCCTAAACTTAAACCACTTATAAATGTGCAGTAGTTAATTATAGTTATGTTTTCGCAATGTTTTGCATATGATTAGCAGATTATGATTAGAGTAAGAATGATTGCTTGGAATTGGAATATATTTAAGAATTTTGAATAGAAACATGTATTTAGTATAATATAACTACGTCTGGCCAACGAGGTTATATTTTGCTAAGCATTTGGGAGATTCAAAGTTGTTAAATATGTGAAGATAAAGGCAATCATTATTTAATAGTTGAAGTAGAGAATTCTTATGTTTAATTGTGTTTTTATATTGTTTAGTAAATGGAATCCACACCAAACAAAGAAGCTGAGGGTTCAAATGTACGTTCTCCTACTCAAGAGGAGAATGTTTCAGAAAGAAGTCTAGATCCTGAGGACCGGATGCTATTAAAAGATGTGATTGGGCAAGCCCTACAGGAATTTGCTCCTAAGGTATATACCCGAATGGAGCAAATTATTAATACACGATTAGTAGAATTTGAACAGAAGCATCCTGTCTTAGCTAACCCTCAGTTGAATAGTGAAATATTAAGTGCTCAGCAACAAATGAACAAAGAAAAAGAACGTTTTGAATATAAAAACTTTGCCAATTGTAGTCCCCCAGAATTTCATGGAGAGAGAGACCCGATTAGTAGTCATAGGTGGATTAGTAAGATAGAAGAAACTTTTCTACTTTGTGACTGTCCAGAAAGGCTACGTGTATTGTTTGCTGCTCATCAGTTGAAAGATAGTGCTCAGGATTGGTGGGGTACTCAAGTTAAAACACATGGTGCTATAGAAGCCGCAAAGTTTTCTTGGAGTATGTTTAAAGAAAAGTTTATAGCAGAATTTGCTCCAATGGCAGAAGTAGAGAGATTGAAAGGAGAGTTCTTAGCTATTAATCAAGGGAAAATGTCGGTAACTGAGTACACTAACGTGTTTTATGATAAATCTCAGTTTTGTCCCGAATATACCTCGAATCCAGGGTTAATGAAGGATCATTATTACCGACATTTGAACATAGATATCAAAGAAGCAGTTGACCCGACTATTTATGATTCTATTCCTAAGATGATGAATAAGGGGTTGACTCGAGAGAAGGAGTTGCAAGTGAAAGCAGAGGATCGCGCTAATAAGAGAAAAGCAGGACAAGCCTCTTCTCAATCACAGCAGTCAAAGAAATTTAAAAATTTCGGAAAGCAGCAGTCATCACAACCACAACAATAGAAGTCACAATCTCAACAATCAAACCGTCAATCACAAGCTCCAGCTCGGGAATTTCCCAAGTGTAATAATTGTGGTAGAAAGCATCCAGGAGAATGTCAGTTAGGGAGTACAGCTTGTTACAAATGTCGTCAGCAAGGGCATATCGCTGCTAATTGCCCTAATCCATATAGAATGTGCTTTTATTGCTATAAGGATGACCACTTACAAGCTAACTGTCCTGCTAAACTAGAAGATATGAAAAGAAATGAACAGAAGAAAGAAGCGGAAAAGAAAAGAGAAGCGGGCGGACAGAAAGCTAAAGGTCGTTCTTTTCAGATTACAGCAGATGAGGCAAAGGAGTCACATGACGTGGTGACAGGTACCTTCATAATTAACACTATACCTGCCCATGTTTTATTTGACTCTGGAGCCACCAAGTCTTTTGTATCATTATCATTTTGTGAAAAGTTGAATACTCCTATTGTTAAATTAGAACGCCCTTTGGAAGTTGAAATTGCCGATAGCAAATTAGTTATTGTTAGTGATGTTTATAGAGGGTGTACAATTGAAATAGGAGGTGAAGTGTTCAAAATAGATTTGATTCCTATGCAAATGGGGGAATTTCATGCAGTTATAGGAATGGACTGGATGGGAAAGAATAAGGGTATGATTAATTGTCATGAAAAGATAGTTCTCCTGAAAGCACCTAGCGGAAGGGAGATTGTTGTCTATGGCGAGCGTTCTAATAGATCCATTCCTGTTTGTACCTTTGCTCGAGCTAAAAGATTTTTGTCACACGGGTGTCAAGCCTTTTTGGCGCACGTGGTTGATAATTCTAAAGCTGTACCCGAACTTTCTAGTATTCCAGTGGTGAAAGAATTTCCTGAAGTGTTTCCTGATGAACTTCCAGGTATTCCACCTGATAGACAAGTGGAATTTCGAATTGATCTTATTCCTGGAGCTATTCCAATTGCTAAAACTCCTTATCGGTTAGCTCCAACTGAAATGCAAGAAATGATGAAACAATTGCAAGAACTTTTAGATAAAGGTTTCATCCGTCCTAGTAGTTCACCTTGGGGAGCTCCAGTATTATTTGTAAAGAAGAAAGATGGTTCCCTAAGAATGTGTATAGATTACCGGGAACTAAATAAAGTGACCATTAAGAACAGATATCCCTTGCCTCGAATAGATGATTTATTTGATCAGTTACAGGGTGCCAGTTTCTTTTCAAAGATTGATCTTCGTTCTGGCTACCATCAGTTAAAAGTAAGGGAAGAAGATATTGCAAAAAACTGCTTTTCGTACTCGTTATGGTCACTTTGAATTTACAGTTATGCCTTTCGGCTTAACTAATGCTCCAGCTGCATTCATGGACTTGATGAACAGAGTTTGTCGGCCCATGCTTGATATCTTTGTTATAGTTTTTATTGATGATATTCTTATCTATTCTAAAAGTGAAGCTGAGCATGCAGCACATCTCAGGCAAGCTCTTGAAACACTTCGTTGTGAAAAGTTATTTGCCAAATTTTCTAAATGTGAATTTTGGTTACGAGAAATCCAATTTCTTGGACATGTGATCAATATTCACGGCATTCAAGTCGATCCTTCCAAGATAGCAGCAGTAATGAAGTGGGACCCCCCTACAAGTCCTACTGAAATCAGGAGTTTTCTTGGTCTAGCTGGCTATTATCGTCGTTTTATTCAAGATTTTTCAAGGATTGCTACTCCTTTGACTCAGTTGACTAGAAAGAGTGTTCAGTGGAAGTGGGGAGAGGAGCAATTCAAAGCATTTCAGATGTTGAAAGAAAAGCTTAGCCAAGCCCCTATTCTTGTTTTACCCGAAGGCAACGAGGATATGGTGGTGTTTTGTGATGCTTCAAAACTCGGATTAGGCTGTGTTCTTATGCAGCGTGGGAAGGTCATTGCTTATGCTTCACGCCAGTTAAAATCACATGAGCAAAACTATCCCACTCATGATCTTGAATTAGCAGCAGTGGTCTTCGCTCTTAAAATTTGGCGCCATTACCTCTATGGTGTTGTTTCATTATCTATACAGACCACAAAAGTCTTAAATATTTCTTTGACCAGCGTGATTTGAACAATCGTCAGAGAAGATGGCTAGATTTAGTTAAAGATTATGACTGCGACATACTTTACCATCCTGGCAAAGCAAATGTTGTAGCCGATGCTCTTAGCAGAAAGGTTAGTCATTCTATTCTTTCAGTGAAATCTCTTCAAATGACTGTGCTTCCTCAGTTATTTGATTCTATTAAAACCGCTCAGATTGAAGTTTTAGCCTCTAATGACCCGAATAATCAACGTTTAGCGGGTCAACTTTCTGAATTAGTAGACGATTCTAGAGGTTTGAAGACTCGTTTTGGTAGAATATGGATACCAAGGACGAGTGAAATAAAGAAAGTGTTATTAGAACAGGCGCATAAATCCAAGTATTCTATTCATCCTGGTGCTACCAAGATGTACCGTGACCTGAAACGTGACTATTGGTGGCCAGGTATGAAGCGTGATATAGTTAAACATGTTCAGAATTGTCTCACTTGTCTGCAAGTTAAAACAGAGCACCAGCAACCATACGGTAAACTTCAGCCTTTAGATATACCGATATGGAAATGGGAACACATCACCATGGATTTTGTTACCAAGTTGCCAAAGACCCCTAGGCAACATGACACTATTTGGGTGATCGTGGACCGATTGACAAAAAGTGCTATTTTCCTTCCTATTCAAGAAGCTTCTTCTTCAGAAAAGTTAGCCGATCTTTATGTTAAAGAAGTTGTTGCTAGGCATGGAGTTCCACTTTCTATAGTTTCAGATCGTGATACTCGTTTTACTTCTCGATTCTGGAATAAATTTCAAGAAGATTTGGGAACTCGATTGCATATTAGTACAGCTTTTCATCCTCAAACTGATGGTCAGAGTGAACGTACCATTCAGACTCTTGAAGATATGCTTAGAGCTTGTGCCATTGATTTTGGTGGTAGTTGGGATACTCATCTTCCATTGGTTGAGTTTTCCTATAATAATAGTTATCATTCTTCGATTAAAATGCCACCTTATGAAATGTTGTATGGTAGAAAATGTCGAACTCCAATTTGTTGGAGTGAGATTGGTCAGAGAGAGCTTGGGAGTACAGATATAGTACAGTTGACTACTGAAAAGATTGATCAGATTAGAGAAAGATTAAAGATGGCACAAGATCGACAAAAATCATATGCAGACAAGCGGAGAAGGCCTATTGAATTTCAAGTAGGTGATAAGGTGATGCTTAAAGTTTCACCTTGGAAAGGGATTATACGTTTTAGAAAGCGAGGAAAGTTGAGTCCAAGATATATTGGACCTTTTGAAATTATTGATAGGGTTGGGAAGGTTGCGTATCGATTACAATTACCAGAAGAACTTGGTAGTATACATGATACATTTCATGTGTCTCAGCTCAGAAAGTGTTTAGTTGATGAGGCTTCTTATGTACCACTGACAGAAATAGAAATAAATGATAAATTAAGTTATGTAGAAGAGCCAGTTAAAATCCTTGATCAGAAAGTAAAGCAGCTCAGAAATAAATTAGTTTCGATAGTTAAAGTTCAGTGGCGACATAGGAAGGGTTCAGAATTTACTTGGGAACCGGAGGAGTGGATGATGATATACTACCCTGCGGTACACCAAGAATGGTTCGTGAGGACACGAACAGAATAAGTGGGGGAGAGTTGTAACACCCCAGTTTTTAAGGTATTATTTTAGTAAATAAAAATATGTTTTTATAGTTCAGTTTTACAGTATTATTTTAGTGTACGATAATATATACATCTTTTTAATTTTAGATCTCTAAATAGTGAGATATAATAGAAAACGTAAGCTAGTTGTCCAGTTCCAGACTGTGTAGTATAGAAATTAAAAGGATTTAGATGGTTCGTACGTGCTTATCTTTCAGTACCTTCTCATTTCATCCAGAACTTCAAAATAAACAGAGGAAAATCGCAGGGAACAAAGGAAATCAAGAATCAATCATCAAATCATAATTTAGTCTTTCAATTCAAGCTCTAATTTACTAGAATCAGCATCCTCTATCACTCTCTAATTCCTGTAAGTTGTTCTTCCTTCTCTAAAACCCTAGAACTTGGGTTTTATGGGGTTTTAGTTAATTGATATGAATTAATCCGAAATTAGAGTTTGTAATTGATTAGTTAGTGTTAGTATAGCATATAAATCATGATTAGAATCCTAATTTCATGCTAGAAAGGATAGATTATGATTTGAGTTCATGGGGTTTTTATGAACTTCATGAATTAGTTGAATTTAAAGAGTTAAAGTATTAGTAGATGTTAGAACTATTATGAAAGTAGTTAAATTCATAATAAAGCTATGATTTTGATCATGATAAGTAAGTTAGTTAGTTTAGTTAAAGTGAAGTTAGTGAATCTCAAGTGGGGGAGAAGAGAATTAGATGATAATAGTTTAAAGTTGTGATTAGTTATTGATTATGTGCCATGTGTATATGTAATAGGTGCTAAAGAGGAATTGTCATCATTTGATCATCTTGTTTCAAATTATTCAACCATACAAGGTGAGTTTATGAATTGACTAGATCATGATTATGTAACTTGTTAAGATTAGTTATGATTATATCATGATTATGATGAAAGCTCGTGATTAGAATGGTTAATGGTTATTAGCCATATTTTGATTAGAATAGCTAACCAAGGTTGGCTTTGTTTGATTAGTGGTTAACTTATGTTAGCCAAACATTGATTAGTTATGTGCACATATGATTAGAATTGTGAAAGTGAAGTTGCAAGAAAAGGGAAGTAGTTCCTTACTTTGTTCATTATTTGCTTTATGTTAATAATGCATTGTATCATGTAGTTTCATATTCTCACTAAGCAAATTGCTTAATTAGTTTAGTTATGTTGTAGGTACAAGTGAAAGCGGAAGGGGTAAAGAAGTTGCGAAAGGGTAGAAGTGGAGTGCTAGCTTGTTGTAAGTTACACAAGCTTTCTCTTTAAATTATCGTTTTGGAACCTTGAAAGATCGCCCAAACAATGTTTTGACATGTTTTGGTTTTGAAAGAAATGACTAGATTGATTATGTGTAATAGAGTAAAGTTGTGTAAGATTAGTAGATAATGTTTGGAAAGTGTTAAGTTGTAACTTGTAATAGAAGTGATATTTTGATTATGTACATATTGAAAGTTTTAACGAAAGTCAACGATGTTATTAGTTAATTTGGAAGTGTGTTTAGTTATTGAATGGGTCAAATTAGCTCTTTTGGATCAGCGGGTCATAATGGGTCAAAACGGGTCTTAATGATGCCTATGAACGAATTTGAGTTAGATAAAGATTGGAAGTATAGTGATTAGTCTCGCAAGTTTGTTTTGATAGTAGAAATGTGTGCCTAAAGTTTCAGCTTCTAAGTCTTAATGGTTTGAGACTTAGTATGTTAGAAAAATGTTGGAATTTAGCCGAAAATGACCCTTAAGCCCAAATTCCGATAAATTGAGAAATTTGAGAAAGTGCGAAAATAGAAAGTTTCATTTTGACTATAGTAAAGTGCCTGCAAAGTTTCATGTTTTAACTCTTTGTCGTTTGAAAGATATGCGCGTCCAAAGTTCGGAAAATGGTAAATAGTGGAAAGAAAACTGCAGGTGCTGTAAACGCCAGGGTACCCGGCGGGTAGCCTGAGTACCCGGCGGGTAAAAGCAATATTAATATCAAGCCGGCGGTTTCCTAAGTCCACCCGGCGGCTTCTCAAGCCTTTAAACGGGCATTAGGTTCTGTTACCCCAAAAGTTAATTCACCCGGTGGCTAAGGGGGAAAACCCGGCGGCTAGACGTGGGTACCCGGCGGGTAACCCATCTACCCGGCGGGTAAGTGGTGTTTTCAGCAGATTTTTATTTTTAAGTTAAATGTAATACAGATCAATAGATTAGTATACAGGAACGATAATATAGATAATGGGACCAATAGAAATACATTTCAGTGTAAAAAAAAAAAAAAAAAAAAAAATGTTTCAGATTTTCAGGGCGTTTCAGTAAATCTAAGTACAGCGTATCATCCTCAAACAGACGGTCAATCAGAACGCACAATTCAAACATTAGAGGATATGCTTCGTGCTTGTGTGTTGGAATATGGAGGTTCATGGGATTCACATCTTCCGTTGGTCGAATTTGCTTATAACAATTCGTATCACTCGAGTATCGGTATGCCTCCGTATGAAATGTTGTATGGTCGTCGTTGTAGAACACCGACATGTTGGTTGGAAGCCGGTGAGAAACAGTTTGCTGGACCCGACATTGTACAAATGACCGCGGACAAGGTAGCAATTGCACGTGAAAAGTTGAAAGCCACGCGCGATAGACAGAAAAAGTATGCTGATCCGAAAAGGCGACCGGTTGTATTTTCTGAAGGTGAACTAGTCTACCTTAAAGTTTCCCCGTGGAAAGGTGTAATTCGTTTTGGAAAACGGGGAAAGTTGGCACCTAGATACATTGGTCCATTTAAGATTCGACAAGTGGTTAACGACCAGTCAGTGACGTTGGATCTTCCTCCTGAGCTTTCGGGTATTCATAGTACATTTAATGTGTGTTATTTGAGGAGGGTAGAAGTGGAGTGCTAGCTTGTTGACATAACCAGGCTTCAATATCACACACTCTGTCTTTGTGAACGCAGTTGTATAATCCTTATCACAGACCTGTGAAACACTTAGCAAGTTGTGCGTAAGCTGTTCCACGTAGTTCACATTTTCGAAACTAACATTGCCGTTAGTTAACGTTCCTCTTCCAGAAATAGTTCCCCCAGAATCTCCAGCAAAGGCAACATAACCTCCTGCATGTGGTTTAATATCCACAAGTAAGGATACATCGCCTGTCATATGTCGCGAGCAGCCACTGTCCAAATACCATTCACTATCTTTAACACGTTCTGACTGCTCATTCACAATGTGAGCCATCAGACACTGTTGGTAATGCTGGGAGACAGGCGTCCAATCTTGACTTGTAGGCTCAAAAGCAATCAGGGCATTATCAGCAATCCCTTTCTTAGTAACTTCCGGTTCTTTGGCCTTTGGAGGAGTAGAAGGTGTTGTGAATCCCGAAGCTGGCATTTTGGGTTTCTCGCACTCCCTGGCGAAGTGACCCAAATTTTGACAATTATAACAACGGACCTTACTCTTGTCAAATCCGAAGCCAGTCTTTCCATCACCCTCCAAGCTTTTACGCCCTGTCCTCTGCAAGAACTTTTGAATTCTGCGGGTGATCATTGCCACATTCCAAGTTAAATCCATTTGCTCCAGATCGTCTTCATCAAGCTGAGCATAGTCCTCCTTAGTCAATTCCAAAGTTAGATTCGGTTGAGTAACCAAATCCTTGTAAGAGCTTAAGAAAGCTGTGTAGATGGCAGCTTGCTCCTGAATAGCAGGTGAGACTTGAACCTGTTGTTGATTTGAAGAAGGTCCAGTCATGAAAACAGAATGAATCCCATCAGAAGAAGAAGAAGTCGATGAAGCATTTGTATTTGATACGAAGGCAACTCCTGATCCATAAGTCTTTCCAGAGTTTATCTTAACACCATACACACTAGGATTCTGAACAGCAGAACCAGACCTAGTTTCTTTCTTCTTAATCTCCATCGCGTGAACTTGAAGATCCCCTATCAACGCATCCAAAGACATGTTTGCAAGTTCTTCATTTTCCTTTAAAAATTGAACTTTAATATCCCAAGAACTCGGCAACACATCCAGCAGCTTCTTATTTACTTCAATTGAAGGAAAAGTATAACCCCCTTCAAACAACTCACCAACCAACCGTGAGTACCTAGTGAATAAAGAAGTCGTGTCTTCATCAGGAAGGATGTCAAAGATATCGTACTGTTTCTTAATCAGTTCGAGCTTTGCTTCCTTGTACTTATCATTCCCTCCACAACGAGTTTCAATAGCCTTCCACAAATCAAAGGCTGTTTCATGAGTTCTGAAAAGCCATAGAACATCCTTCGTTAAACACATTTTAATCATTGAAAAAGATTTTCTTTCAGTATCAAAATCTTTCTTTTCCTCGGGAGACATGGCTTTATAGGTCTTAGCGGGACGAATACCACGGTATTCCCCTTCAGCTAATGGAGGTACATAGCGCTCACGTAATGGTCCCCATAATTCTGGACAGTGAAAGTCAATATATTGCTCAACTCGGTCTCTCCAGTACACATAATCCATATCAGCTGTAAATAGTAGAGGTTTATTGCTTGAACCAATGTCATTACTTTGTTTAATCATCTCCCTAAGTCCTCTAATATCCTCTTTATCTGCTGCCATTTTAATTACTTAAACGAAAAAATCAAACTTCTGATCTTAGCGACGTAGACGGGTACGTCGCACAAAGAATATGCGACGTAGATGGGTACGTCGCAAAAAGAATATGCGACGTAGATGGGTACGTCGCAAAAAGCAAAGGATTCAATTAAGAATCAGAAAGTGCGACGTTGAAAGGTACGTCGCAGATGACGTCGCAGAGGACGTCGCAGAATCAGGCTACGTCGCAACGCAGCGTCGCAGAAGACTAATTAAAGTCAAAATAGCGACGTAGAGAGGTACGTCGCAACGGTACGTCGCACGAACTAATTAAAGTTCAAAAACACTACGTCGCACGCGACGTCGCAGCTTACGTCGCTATGGTACGTCGCAAAACGCGCTGAGCAGCGGCCAAAAACCCTAAAAACGAATTTTTAACCCTAAAACCAAAACCACGAATGTCGAACGACTGAAACCTTCAAGAATCCCAATAATACTGATAGAAAACCTGTAAAAACACAAAACAAACGTAATAAACACGAAAACTCACGAATATCACGTCCTTTTAAAACCCAAACTCGATCCGAATCGCCAAAAACGAGCCTCACTGCTCTGATACCAGTTGTTTGTCCCTAACCTTGGATCTAGCACGAACCGAGTCAATCAATTGATGGCGGAAACAACAATTGAATAATCAAACAATCACACGAATAACAATACGCAATGAATATCAAACGAAACGTATTATATTCAGTAATAATCGGTCAGATTACAGAGATTTCGACTAATTGCGTTTAGGGTGTCGTCCACCCTAAAACAGAAAACACAAAACGTTTTTATACAAAATCTGGCACCTGCGACGTCGCACGCTACGTCGCAGGCCCAAGCCCATGCGACGTCTGCTACGTCGCAGGCCCAAAACCTGACGTCGCACCTGCGACGTTGTGCGCTACGTCGCAGGAGTCAGAAACACTATTTCTAATTACAAACTACGAGCTAGACCAACTGACAGACACTAAACATGTACTAACAACTAAACATGTACTAACCTTACCCGGCGGGTAGTCCCCGTTCACAATTAGTACCCGGTGCGTACACGGGTACCCGGCGGGTACTAATGCAAAATTTTGACCAGAGATCACCCTAAAACGAGTACCCGGTGCGTACGTGGGGTACCCGGCGGGTAGTGTTACTACCCGGCTGGTAGTGACCTTACCTGTAACATCCTCTCCAGTGGCCTGGTATTTTTTCTATTTAAATCGAATAATTAATTGTTTTAGATAATTATTTGTTATAAATTGTGCTTATTGTGAAACTTGGTTAAATAGGTCTTAGGACTTATTGTGGTCAATAAAATGTTGTTTGAGTTAAAATATGAAAGTTGACGGTAATATAAAATAAATTTCTCGCATTTAGTGATTAAGTGCCAGACAATAGTTTTAGAGCGGGTATTAAATACCTCAATGTTAAAGGGTTAAAATGATGGGCCGATCTTTTTATTTTACTTTACCAATTCCTTTCCCAATTTTCTCTTTCAAACAAACCCACATAAACCCTAACTTAAATATATGATCAAATCATCAAATCAAGGGTGATCTTCTACTAGCTATCATCATCATCATCTTCTTCTTCTTCTATTCATCATCATCTCCATTTTTAAAGGTAATGAAGCTTATAAGTTCAAATGTTATATAGAAATGAAATTGATGATTTGAGATGATTCTTGAGTTTAGATGGTAAATACTTGTGATATATGATCATATGTGTGCTTCTTAACTAGTTATATGCATCAAATCCATGATTATGAGCTTTGATTGAGAAAAGTTGTAAAACCTAATTTGATTTCATAACTTTGGTGAAATCTTGAATTGTTAGATGTTATGGAAGTTGATATATGTTAGATAAGTATTGTGTGAAGTTGTTGCAAATTTAAAAGTCGAGTTTTCTGTGTACTAGGCTCGAAATAGTGATTTGGTTGAGTTTAGTTCGAGCTGAAATGTAGTTGCAGGTCTGACCTGAGATGGAACGCGTGTGAACGCGATCCAGAAACCCTTGCCGGGATCACGTTTCTCTGTTATGAAAGAAATTGGTTATGTTTTCTTCTTCGAAACGCGATCCAGCCGCAAATACCGGATCGCGTTGATTAGCGTATTTTGGTTACAGAACTTTTTCCTTATTATGAACGCGATCCCGCCCTTGTTCCCGGATCGCGTTGCCAAGTGTTATTTGATGACCGAATGTTTTCTTCATTGGAACGCGATCCCATCACCAGTAGCCGGATCGCGTTTGTCTGTTAAATTTTGATGATTATGATAGTTTGTGAACCTGAGTTTATATAATATAAATAGTTATTATTGTTACTCATTGTAACTTGAATTGTGAAGTTGACTATTATTAGTTAGAAACAAGTTACTAACTTGATGTTATGTGGTACTTACAGATAAACCAAAGATTCAGTGATTAGAAGCTAAGTGTGGATACTTCAGAGGTATCGGTGAGTGGATTCAGAGCTCACCATTTAATTTAGTTGTGATCATTTGATTGCAACGAATAAACGTGAATATGTTTTGTTGATTAGTTGATATACCTTGTTGACTGTGAACCTATGTGCTATGTGTTTGGCCTTCGGGCATCAGTTGTTAACGAGGTCAACGAGTTGTTAAATGGTTGGTTGAACTAGGCAGGGGTTGAATGAATGATACAGAGTCGTACTTCATTTGTTGTGTGTTTGATTCTGTATTTGAGTTCAACTACCACTAGTTATCGATCTCGTCCGTATGGCCATACGGATATGGTTGGGTAAGTGTTCTTGGGGAGCCACCCGGGCATTACGGTTATCCCCAGAGCCACCGATCCTCGTTAAGTTGTTTGTTGATTTGTTGAATATCATATTGCGGTTGTTTGAAGTGATTATATGATTATGCTAAGTTAGATGTTGTGTTATGAACTCACTCACTTAGCTTTGTGCTAATCCCTCGTATTTACTTTCTGCAGATTATATTTTGAATAGGTGAGTAGCAGAAAGTAGATGCTTTAGGAGCTGGGGAATGTTTTGACAGCTTGCTACTCTGATTATGTTTTGTAACAATTAATGCTAAGTTATATATAATACCCCGTATTATGTGTTTGTTAACCATGTTTAACTTGACATGACTTAACTTATGATCGGTTTATGATTTTGTTCTAACGTATAGTAATTAAATATGTTTTAATTCTCTTCGCTTCCGTGTTTTCAATATAATAATATTATGGAAAATGAGGGGTGTTATATTACCCGGCGGGTACTTT
The DNA here is from genome assembly GCA_949592205.1 of Helichrysum umbraculigerum. Taxonomy (NCBI): domain Eukaryota; kingdom Viridiplantae; phylum Streptophyta; class Magnoliopsida; order Asterales; family Asteraceae; genus Helichrysum; species Helichrysum umbraculigerum. The sequence continues at coordinate 158,853,500 of CATIUR010000004.1, read as the reverse complement.
GTGTTTTTCCTGCAACATTTTTCTAGCTTATAAACACACTTCAATTGTGATGTTATATAGTTATTAATATTCTTTTGGTTGATAAACATTGAATTGAGATATTAATACGTGATATAAGATATCATATACTAATGTTTAGTGTCTAGTTCTTGGAGTTACGCGCTATTTTAAATTAATGGCAACTTATATGTGATTGTGTATTATCTAAGTTTAATTGAGATGTAATACTTATACATTAATATAGATTAAGCAATCATGGGATATATTACTGACTTGTAATTCTCATGTGCTTTCCGATCCGCCAAAGACTCAATAACATTAGACTTTTGAGTGGGAACTGCGACGGTGATTGGTGAGTGGATCTTAGACTTTCAGTCTAATTTGGTTGTGACAATATGGTTACAACGGGTAAATGTGAATTTACTGTTTTCATTGTTAAGTTGATATTTTGCCATGATGGTTATATTTAGCTTAATTATTGGTGTCCTTGATTGCCTTGATGGTTGTGGACTATATGAATGTCGGGGGTCAACGTGTGTTGGGTTTGTGTACTATTACTTTGGACATCATAAGCGCTTTGTACCTGTGTTGTTCACTGAAATTATGTTGTAAGTAGTAATAGTACCAAGCTATCGGTTTAGCCACTGATTTGGCCTTCAGTTGGTTTTAAGTGTTACTTGGGGAACCACCGCGGCATGAGGGTACTCCAAGGACCACCGATCCTTCATGATTAACTGTTGCTATGCTTTGCTGTATTCATTTGTTAAGCTAAGTTAGGTGATAGTTTGAGATTTATTCACTTAGCTTCGTGCTAACCCCTCATTACTTCTTGCAGGTTAACTTTTGATGTGGGTGGGCAAGAAGTACTTGGAATGGAATGTTTGACAAGCTCACTCTGTTTTGTTAAATATGTCAATTACATAACATATGTTTCGGAATTTATATAACACTAAACTTATCGTGTGTAATATCTAGAATGATCTAGTTTAAAGACCGTATGTATTTGGATTACCATTTTGAAATGTAAATATGTAATCCAATGGTTTGTATCAAAAACTTGTGCTTCCTTTATAAAAAAAATATATCCTTGTATTTTCGAGTAGGGTGTTATACATGTAATGTAATAATGAATTGAAATAAACTCCTTTTTTTCCTGACAATTAATTACTAGTATTAGTTAATACTTACTACAGTAATACTTTATAACCAACCGCAATTATCGATCAAGATCCCATTTGTCTTCATTATTAATTAATTGGATAATTAATTGATACATTTTATGTATTACTTATGCACATAAAAACAAAGATGATTCCGTACACCATAACCGACCCATTATCACAATCGTATTCTTAATTGCCCACAGTATAGCGCTTTTAAGTCGAGGTCTACTTCGTCGTTTAGGTTAAACCCATTATTGACTAAATACTTCGAGAGAGAGTTCCAAATAAAATATTCGTAAGTTAATGAAAATTACTACTTTACATTCATAAATCTTTGATTATTTGATCCTCGGACATAATTAAAAATGTAGTAATACATTTAGGGTCCTAATAAAGATACCTCTTTTTTCTCATCTCATACCCTCTCTCATCCATCTAATCAATCACATAATGTTTTTTTTTTTTTTTTTTTTACTTTCGGGATATACCCCATCTTTTTCTAATTCCTACCATCTGGTTAGTCTAAAACTGAAACTGATTCTGTACTGAACTACGACCAATCTTAGATAAAACTGAACTGAAAAATGACTGGACTGGGAATGAAACGGACCCGGGGCTATACCCAGACACCCTAAGGGTGTCTTTAGAATTTCCCTACATTTATTGATAAGAAACTCTTCTACGTGATAAAATGAACATAAGTAGTACTTCATCCGTTTAGTTTAAAGTATTTATTTTGACTTTACATAAAATTTCAGGATTCCTCTCAAATTAACTAATTATTTCACGAATCAAATATCATATCTATTCACGAAAGTTTTTTTTTTAATTTGTTTGAAATATGAAAATTGTCACTTAGAATGGGATAATTAAAAATAGAAACGTGGACATTTCTAGTGGAGTAGAAGGTACTAATATTTGTTTAGTTATTTCGAACTGTCTTTCCAAATAAATTTAGCTGATAATTAAGTTGTTACTTATTAATTTACCTACTACAAAAAGTTATTAATTATTTTAAAAAGCCACGAAACATTTAAAACACTTGATCCCCGTACATTTAATAATTATTACTTCCTCAATCTCATTGAAAGTGTTCATTTTGACTTTACACACCGTTTTAGGATTTTCAATTAATTACACTTTTAACCAATCAACTAAAGTCTCTTTAAAACATAGAAGTAGAAACTTATTTAGGACAACCAAAAATAGTAATGTACACACTTGAAGTTGAACGGAAGCAAAGGTGTAAGTTAGTGAGGGCAGGGTGGGGTCCCGGCCCCTCCTAAACTTGAGGGTAGAAGTAGCATATATAGGTATAGTATGAGACCAAATGGAAATTGTATGTCTATATTTTACAGTTGACCCCCAATCAAATTACACAGATGACAACTAGTCTATATTTTACAGTTGACCCCCATAAAATTAGACATATGAATTTTTAGACTGAGAAATGATGGCTGTTAACGTCCATCATATACACACTTCATTGAATTAAATAAATAACCAAACTATATATTTAAGTGTCACATGACACATGCTTTCTATTAGCCTAGTCATCTATTTCATTGTAATTGATTTTTCTAGCTGGATATAAAATTCATGTGATTATTCATATTTAGCAAACAACTTGTAATTCACATAAAATTTCCACTTTTACCTATTTAATTTTTTATACTTTTTACTCGTTTAGTCCTATTAAATTACAATGACAGGTTTTCACCCCGACATAAGTTATACTCCTATTAACTTACAATGACGGGTTTTCACCCCGACATAAGTTACACTCCTATTAACTTACAATGACGGGTTTTCACCCCGACATAAGTTACACGTTTCATACACTTCAACAAACACAACTTGATGACAATATTCTCATAAATTTAAATACAGTAAAAACAAAGAAGAAAAATTTCAAGTTCCGATGAGAAGAAAAATTTTGCCCCCCCAATAAACATTTTCAAGTTCCGCCACTGGACGGAGGGAATACATGTATAGATTATTACTATAACACCCCTCATTTCTGTAAACAATTATAATAATAATTGTGATTCAGAAGCGTATATTTCAACCATGTAACCATGCTTTACATTACCCTATAATGTAGGTAAACTTTTTCAAACTAAATACATGACATTTCAACAACTAGGTGTTATATAATTTAAAACATGTCTTCGGTTATTAAACCAACATCAGAGTAATCCGTCTGTCAAACATTCCATCATTTCCTAGAACTTCCTGCCCAACCCAATGTGTCCCATCTATTATAACCTGCAGGAAGGACTGTAGTGGGGTTAGCATAACTCTAAGTGAGTGAAACTATAATCGACAGTCCAACTTAGCACAACAATCTGTTTACATCAAATAACAATAAACAATCAATCATCATAAGGATCGGTGGTTCTTGAGAAACCATAATACCCGGGTGGTTCTCAAAGAACACTTAGCCATCATCTGTATTGGCCTATTCAGAAATTACCGATAACTTGTTGTTAATCACACACGACCTAAATCTCTAAATCAACATTTCAAGTTTCAAGATTTCCTGTCGTTTATAATAACAATCAAGTCCAACCATTCATTCAAGTTGACCTAAGAATCTTACATACTAGCTCAAACAGCCAAGTAAGCAAACAACCAAACTAACATGGCAAACTATTTCAAACGAAAACATTATATCAAAGTAATACTATAATTATTTGTTGTAACCAAATCATTACAACTAAATCACACTGAGGTTACAGATCCACTCACCGAATACCTCAGTCATCCACTCAGTAGTCTAATATCACTGAGCCTTCTCCACATCTGAGAATACAACAGAACAACACAAGTTAGTCACTTGTCAATTGTCTCAATAATGATATAACATCATACAATTGTACTTACATCAAACAACTTACCACTACTTGTATTAATTCAACATTTATTATTTCAAGATTATGAATAATCATTTTAACATCAAAATTTCATAATCATTAGAAACACACCATCATGTTAAGCTACTTTAATTATCACTAATCAACTTGATGATCATAATGATCATCTTATTACATTCATCTATCTTAATCTCTTTAATCACATGATTACTTTAATCATGGCTTCTTAACATGATATTATCACCATCTGTAAGTCCCCTAGTTTTAGGATCGATAACTTCGTTATCTGTAGTATTAAGGTGCGGAATCCCTCAATACGGTGTTATCTTACTAACAACGAATACGTTCGTAATTGCGTATATTAAAGCTTAACTTTAAACGATAAAACGTCAAAGCCTAGCCGTAGGTTATGTTTTCTCTGGTTTGCTGGAATCGCAGAATGTAAAAGTATCAAAAGTGTTAAGGTTTTTTTTCACGATTGAAAAACCTTTTATATTTTGTCTCGGCTCGGCTCGCATGGGCCTGAGAGTTCGATCCAACTCACAGCCCAAGTCAGCCCAGTGACTCGGCTCGCCAAACTCAATCTACGCGAGTTCAGATCTCACCTCACAGCTCGACTCGCTGTGACCTGAGATCTCGACTCGCTACGCATCAAACGTCTATTATTTATTTTGTATTTAATTATTCGTCTAACTTAACAAAACAATATGTTTAACGAATATCACTAACAAAACAAATATTCTTTTACAAATCCAAACCAATATACAAACACAATAATAATTACACTAGTCCTATTTCAAGCTAGATCTGTTGTCACACTCTATGTCCCAACAGACTCCCCCTTGACAATAGCTCTAGCGTCTTTATCTTCACGCTTGTCTTTGGTCTTCATTTGTAAATCTTACTGCCTGCGTAAATTTTCATCTTGATACATGTCTTAACCATCATCTGATAATCTCGTCCCAAATCACCCCATGCATCTGTCGTCAAGATTCTATTTTCATTCAACTTAATCAAATCTTTCTTCGACATGTTCATTAGGTGTCGATGGTCATAGACTCTGAAGATTTCTCTTTCACCACCATCAACCTCATTATCAGCTTCAATCATAACAGCTTCTCCAGTTCCTGAATCTACATGCCAACTCTTCATATTACCCAGAATATCTTGTGGCATTGTCTTCAGTGGAATCTACTGTATGCATCTAACAGCTGGATATATCTTCTTCCTTCTTCTTCTTCCTGTTCTTTGACTTCTCTCTTGTAACTTCACAGTTTTTCCCTTTCTTGGCTTAATTTGAACAAGCTTATTTGTACCAACCTCATGTCTAATGATTCTTTCAACACGATCAGCATAATCATCACGACTTGGATTGTTAATCTCTAATCTAGCCAAATCACGTATTTCATAACGTGGTAGAGAACTAAAAACTGCTAGCATCTTTCAAAATATTGAACTCCGTCAAACCTTTTGATCGCAAAAAGCTTTAGTTCTGAGTCAAAGTACCAACCAATAATCCCTTTACGTGGTACACGCTTTTTCGTAATATCAACTTCAGAAATTCCAATCTTCTTCTTCTTCTTTGGAAGTTTCCTAAGTACAACAGCAGGATTTTTGGTTTGAACAAGAACGTCTTCTTCTTCATCAGAGGTTGAATCATCAATATCTTCATCTATATCGACAATTCTAAGTTTATTTTCAAAAAAAAGCTTTAGTTCTGAGTCAAAGTACCAACCAATAATCCCTTTACGTGGTACACGCTTTTTCGTAATATCAACTTCAGAAATTCCAATCTTCTTCTTCTTCTTTGGAAGTTTCCTAAGTACAACAGCAGGATTTTTGGTTTGAACAAGAACTTCTTCTTCTTCATCAGAGGTTGACTCAGATAGATCAAGCATCTCTAATCCTAAGAGAAAACCACAAATATAAATAAATATTAATAATTAAAATTCTCTTATTAATTTCCCTGAATCAACCTAAGAATTTCTTTATTAATTCTTTTGTATATTTTAACCTAAAATATAAAGGCAATTTACATATAACTTATAAAAATCTTTTATTGATTACCCTGAATCAATCCAAAATCTCTTAAGTCTACTTAACAAATATTAATTAATTTTAAATTCTAATGCATTGTGAATAATCACCAAACATTTAAATTTACTATTAATTACCTTATATAATTTCCAAGTGTTAATTGACCTAATTCATTATCAATTTAACCTTTAAATTATATATCATTTGTCTAGTTAATACAAATACATTTTTAATCTTGTTAATTACTTATATACCTTACGGTCTTAAGTCCATAATCAAATCTAAAATGCATATGTTATCATAAAATTTTGACCGCCGAAATTAATCGGAACACGCCGCTCGCCTTTTCCTAAAACTTGAGTAGTCATCACCTTGAGTTCAACTCGTTTTGTATCTCAACTCGCAATTGTATTCGCAGTCAATTGAACTCGTTAATCAAATCGATCCGCAGGTCAACTCGTCAGACGATCCGCTAATCAACTCGATCCGCTAGTCAACTCGCTGCGAGTTGAGTCGAAGTGTCAACTCGTTCGACGAACAGCCGTCGCGAGTTTATTTTCAAAATCAATTAATCCGTTGATTTTAACGTGATCTATCGATTGATTTACGTTTATTAACATCCATTTAACATAAACCACAAGGATTCGTGTTCAAATAGTCCTTAAATATACGTGAATCGTTCAAATTATAAACCGAAACCCTAAGTTTATTAAAACTTCGATTTCGAGTAATTTAAACGGTGAAATCCGTTGTATTATACCTCAAAATGTTCGCAAAGAAGTCGTGAATATAATCTACGGATTCAAAAACTCGTTCCCGTACTCGTAAAATCAAAATCAAACGAAAAATAAGTTTCGCCTCGTTTCGCCTTTTTGACGGATTCGCAAGCTTTACTGAACTCGCGAAGTATGTGTGGGTTCGGTGGGTTGGTTTGACTCGTTTGACCCCCTTTATACTACATATCCGATTCGCGAGATTTAAGCGGACTCGCAAGTTGATGCCAACTCGCAGAAACAATTAAAAACGCGAATTTAATTCTAAGTATAAATAAAAACCCGATATTTTACAAGTCTAAATTATGATTAATTTTCACTTGTATTTGTCACGTTGTTCAACTCAAAAATATACAGTATAATTTAATTCCGAAGGGTAAACATAATTAATACAAAAATTAAAATAAGATAAAACAAAATTACATAACCATTGGTATCAAGTACCATTTTATTAAACACTTGATCAAAATAAAATACATAAACAAAATGAATAAGAATTTATCTGCTTAGGGATCATATTAGAAAGAGTAAGCAATTAATTATATATTTAAAAGTCTAAACAGATTGGTAGTATACATACCTCATGAAATTCAAGTAAAACACTGTAAAATTACAGCTAAAATCATCATATATACATTTATATTTATGAAACTATATCTTAGGTACCTTTATCCACATAGCATAATTAATAAATACATTACTCACATAAAGTGAATATTTTAATGATAGATAGTTCAAGACGATTACCGGTATTATGATCCACATAAACAAATTATACTCAATTTTCTAAGTAAACTCTTTATTGTTAGTATGAGTATTATCAAGTGCTTCCTATTATATGATATACTGAAGAATTCAAGTAAAACACATAACACTGCATCATTAAATTTTCAAGGTAGCGGTTACTAAATGATGTATCTTTTCGAAACATATAACATACACTTGAATTTTTAAGGTTAGACAAATATCAAACATACTTTGAATATGCTATGTTATCTAAGTCTGTTACGTAGTACAACAAAAGATCCCTTCTAGCATAATTCAAAATATATTTGAGAATATTAATTTAATTAAAGGTTTCAGTTCTGTACTTAGTACAACAAAGTTACCAATAATTAAGTTAATACCCATATTGCTACTATTTGTCAATTCAAATTAATATGTATAATAACAGTGTATGACAATACCATCATTCAACAATTAAGACTTAATGTCATACATCATAGAATAGTAACACAAAATAATAAACAAGTAGTTGATTAACTTCTTAAGGCTTAGAAAATTTCATATAATTTGCCTACCAGTACATCATATGATGAAGCCATCTAAAGATTTAATAAAAATAGACAAATTATAACTTGTGGATATAGGTGTATAATCAAATAAATATAAACACATACCTGATAGAACCGCTGTAGTTCTAAAGCAACTTTATTTGAACCTACTACCATATCATACTTAGGACTTAAGCTTATTATTGTGAAGCTTATTCTCCTAATGTACTATCATTTCCCTTAGTTTTTGCAAATAAAAACTTAAATGAAGGCGATTCCCCTTAGGTAACAAGCAAATGAATGCCATACGCCTTTTTTTTTTAATGAACACATAAATACTAACTATTACAAAAATACCCTTGGAAGACTAATCACTCTGGATTTCTCATTCCGTTTAGTTGAACCAACGTCTCAAATCTTGCTCTGTCGAACGCCTTTGTGTATAAGTCTGCTAAGTTATCCAATGATGGAACCTTAACTAACTTTATCAATTTCTTCTCAGCACAATCTCTAATAAAATGATGTCGAATATCAATATGCTTAGTTTTACTGTGCTTCACCGGATTATTGGTGATCGACATAGTAGATTCGTTATCAATCATCATAGGAGTATTGGTTATATTTAACCCGTAATCCCGCAGTTGCTGTTGAATCCAAAGAACTTGTGAGCAACAGCTGCCAGCTGCAACATACTCAGCTTCACATGTAGAAATGGCTACCGAGGTTTGCTTCTTGCACTGCCAGGATACTAATCTACCTCCTAGGAATTGACATCATCCGGTCGTAGATTTCCTATTCTGATTGCATCCTCCATAATCCGAATCAGTATAAGCTACGAGATCTAAGTCTCCATCAATCGGATACCAAAGACCCAGCTTAGGTTTCCCTTTGAGGTAACGAAAGATTCGTTTAACAGCTTGCATGTGTGACTCTTTCGAATTAGCCTGATATCTTGCGCATAAACAAACAGCAAACATTATGTCAGGCCTAGAGGCTGTAAGATACATTAGTGATCCGATCATGGCTCTATAAAGAGTTGGATCCACATCGCTATCACTCGATGTATCTGGACCTAGTCCATGATTGACTGGAATTGGAGTATTGTAGACCTTACTTTCATCCATCTTGAAGCGTTCTAATAGCTCATATGTATATTTAGATTGATGAATAAAGAATCCATCCTTCTTTTGATCAACTTGTAATCCTAAGAAGAAATTTAACTCTCCCATTGCAGACATTTCGAACCTTTTTCTCATGACTTTCTCAAATTCTTGACACATCTTTTCATCAGATGATCCAAAGATAATGTCATCAACATAAACTTGCACGAGAAGAAAATCTTTCTTTTTCCACTTCACAAATAGTGTACTATCAATCGATCCTCTTGTAAATCCATTCTCAAGTAGATACGTTGATAGTGTTCCATACCATGCCCTAGGTGCTTGATGTAATCCATATAGAGCCTTATTCAAACGATATACTCTATCTGGATACTCAGGATCAGCAAACCCTGGCGGTTGTGAAACATACACCAATTCTTCCACTTTGCCATACAAAAAGGCACTCTTAACATCCAACTGATAGACCTTTATACCATAGTATGATGCGAATGCTAAGAATACTCTAATTGCTTCTAGCCTAGCAACTGGTGCAAACACTTCATTGTAATCTATACCTTCTTGTTGATTAAAACCTTGAACTACCAGACGAGCTTTATTGCGAGTAACGATTCCTTTATCATCTCTCTTGCACTTAAATACCCATCTAGTTCCAATTGGATATTCTCCCTTTGGTAGGTCAACCAACTCCCATACTTGTAATTTAGAGAACTGAGATAGTTCTTCTTGCATTGCTTCTACCCACGAACTTTCTTTTAAAGCCATTTGAACATTTTTAGGCTCGACTTGTGAGATAAAGCATGAATATAGACATTGATTAGGAATCCCTGTCTCTTTCATTGCAGTATACAAGCTTTGGTATTCAGAATTCTCAGACGTACTAGCTCTGGATTGATGTCTAGTTTGAACCGGAGTATTAATATCACCGATGATGTTTTCAACGGGATGATTCTTACTCGTTCTAGTTGTAGTAACTGGTTCAACCGGTAACTCATCTTTCAAATTAGTACCAATTTCTTCCAAATCAGGTACATCTTCCGTACGTGCTGAAGATATCCTTAAATGTTTCAAAGGAGTAAGTATATCATCAAACTTTGTAGAAAGATCATCAGGATCTTCTGTTTCTTGAGACTTATCCTCTGAAGGTTGTTGTGACTCACTTGTGGAAGCTTTATCTGAGTCAACATTAGTCTTAATTCCAGATTGCTTAACACTTGATGTTGAAGCGGGACCAATATTCTCATCTTCAAACAATAAATGTTCAGCTATATCTGAATTACTGACATAGTCACTAATAGGAACTTTAAATGATGCAAAAAGATCAGAATAATCAAATTGCCAATCTAAGCCCTTATGAATATCTGGTGAGTAGCTCGTAACCTCAATATTATAAACTACCTCCAAACGTCCTGTGACTTTATTAAAGACTCTCTTGTTTGGCGAATTGGGCATATAACATAGGAAAAATCCTTCGTCAGCCTTCTCACCAAATTTTGCTTGATGTCCGGTCTTTAATATGGTACATGAAACTCCAAAAGGTTCAAACCCTTTTAAGTTAGGTTTCTTATTGTTCAAAAGCTCATAACAAGTCTTGTTATGTCTCTTAACCGTAAGAACTCTATTAAGAACATAACATGCTGTATTCACTGCTTCTGCCCAAAAGATGACCGGAAGCTTTGAATCAGCAAGCATTGTTCTTGCAGCTTCAATCAACGTCCTATTTTTCCTTTCAGCAACACCATTCTGTTGAGGTTCATAAGGTGCACTGAATTGATGTAATATCCCTTTGCTTAAGCAATAGATATTCAACGTTGAATTCTTGAACTCTGTTCCATTGTCACTACGAATACGCTTTACTCTCTTTTTATAGACATTCTCTACTAGATCAAAGAACTCAATTAGAATTCCAGGAGTTTCATCCTTTGATCCCAAAAAGAATACCCATGAGAATCTAGAATAATCATCTGTGACAACCAAACAGTACCATTTGCCACCTATACTTCTCTTGATTATAGGGCCGAAGAGATCCATATGTAGCAACTCAAATGGTGAGGAGATAGAGTTTTCAGTCTTAGGTATGTGTGGTTTCTTGTGCTGCTTTCCTTTCATGCAAGGAACACACTTATCCTCAGACTCGAAACGTTTTTGTGGTACACCTAGAACCAAACCATTTTTGGTTATATAATTCATCTTTCTCCAGTTCAGGTGTGCCATTCTCCTATGCCATAACAATGCGTCTATTTCCGAAGCCTTGGATAATAAACATGTAGACACCATTGAAGAGTTAGGAACACTCATGTTGATAACATAGATGTCCTTATTCCTTGGCGCCCTCATCAATATCCATTCATCAGGAATTTTAAAACCTGGCTTCAGGACTAAGGCCTCCTTTTCATTAAAATAAACTGGGTGACCTTTATCACAGACTTGGGAAACACTCACTAGGTTGTGAGTAAGTTCTTCAACATAGTTCACATCCTCAAGAGTCAAAGTTCCATTTGAAACTTTTCCTTTTCCCGAAATTACTCCTCCTTTATCTCCTGCAAAATTTACTTTTTGCTTGAGACTATCCTTGAAGTCCTTCAGTAGACTTCTTTCTCCGGTCATGTGCCTTGAGCATCCACTGTCTACATACCACCAGCTGTCCTTGTTCACAGCATGCTCCTGCACATAACACAAGATACGATCAGTTATCAAGAGGGACCCAAGCCATTACGGTCTTGGTTTGTCCCTTATCATCAACAAACTTAAGCTCTTTAAAATAACCATCCTTCCCATCAGGAGCTTTGGTCACTTTTGAAGTAGCTTGAGTTTGTGGACGATCAGCCTTAAGAGGTGAATTTGAGGAGAACCTCTTAGGCATATAATTATGAGCTCTATTATGATAATTATAATTAAACTCATGTGATCGTGAAGTAGTACCACTCTCATAATGACTATGGCCTCTACTTGAAGTTCTAAACCTCGACGGAGTCACATCCCTATACTTATGGACAGAATTATCACTTTGAGTATATGGCCGTTTAGGTTTAGGAGGGGAGACACTATGCTTACCATCTCTTTTAAGAATGTTAACAGGTTTATTACCTAACTTAGGTTTGACATCTAACCCATCTACAGTCATACTAGAGTTGGTCTGTGTCTTGTCATCAATCACAAGCTTATGTGGTGTTTCAGACTTTTTGTTAGGACAACACGAAGCCACGTGTCCCTTTTGGCGATACTTGAAACATGACATCTGCTTGCGTGATTTACTCACTTTTGCTTTCTCATCCGGAGTCTTAGGCACTAAAGGTTTAAGCTGTTCCTTATCAACTTTATCATCAGCCTTTCGTTAATCACTCCACCCGATACAAACTGTATTTTGGTGAACTGAGAAGCCTTGCTATTATCTAATGATACGTTCTTAATAACATCTTTTTGTGCCTCTGACTGTTCAGGTATATCAGCTACTGAAATCTCAGGATTAACTTCAGTCATCTCAGAATCTTCAGGAATAGGAGTGTAATTGGCATTAAAAGGTGGGGATACATCATTGTAACCTAACCCAGTCTTGTCCTTTACACTACGTTGAGCATCTAACATTTTATCCATTTGAGATGTCCTATAGTTCTCAAGTTTACGGTTTTGCTCAATTAACCTTAAGTTAAGGTTCACTATTTCCTGATCCTTACTAGCAATCGTCTCATTTAAGTCTTTGATATTCATATAGAGACCATCTATGACAACAGATTTTTCACTTATGGTATCTCTAAGTTTTGTTATATCCGAAGCATCAGACTTAATTTTATCTTTTAAGACTTGTTTATCATCACTTAATCTACGAATATCCATAATAGCTTGATCAAGTTCAGATCTAACAGTCTTATAGGATTCCTTATCCATATTTAATTGTGATGACAAATTGCTATTTGACACAGTTAAGACACTATTCTGAGATTGTAAATCAGTAACTAAGTAACAAACATCAGCAAGATTAAGAATATCTAAACATACCTTCTTTTTGTCAGTTTGTAATTCAGCCATGCGTGCCACGAATTCTTCAGGACTCATATCTGGAGCTGAATCCATATATAGCACGTCATCATCACTTGCCTTCACTTCAGACTTAGGCACCTCTACTCTCTGTTCTATATCAGTGGGCATGTAGGAAACTGATCCAGCTGTTGTTTCTTCGATCTCGGCCATCAAGGCTTCCTCAGAATGAGCTTGCCAATCATAAGAGCCATCCAACTGCTTCACCACTAAGGCTTTGGAAGCGAGAGTACTTCCCGAACCTTGTTTTCCTTGTGCTTCTACTTTAGGTCTTTGGCATTCTCTAGCAAAATGACCAATACCCTGACAGTTGAAGCATCTGACCTTGGTTTTGTCAAACCCTGATGTATTGCCCAACACTTTTCTACCAGTTCTCTTGAGGAAATTTTTCACCTTTCTAGAAATCAACGCAAGTTGATCTTGAAGCTCCAATTCCTCAAGATAATCAGAATCTATCTGCTCATAATCCTCATCAAACAGAATAGGATCATTGATCCTTCCCTCTATGTAGTTCTCATATGATGCCACAAAGGAAGCAAGAACAGACAGTTGCTGTTCAGCAGATTTCACACTCATCGGCATCTTCTGATGCTCTTGAGGTGACTTCTCAGAATTCTTTCCCTTTGTCTCATCACCAGAGGAGGAAATAAAACACAGATCTTCAGTAATCATTTCTCCATTTTCACTAGTATCACCAACTAACAGTGCAGTGGTCGAACTAGATGACGCAGTCGAAAGACTTGACTTTCCATGATACAACCCAGGGTTCTGAACCTGATCAGAATCACTATCTCTTGACTTCTTGGAGAAATCATAACCTTTCAGCTTGTCAATGACTTGCTCTAAGGTCATAGTAGAATACCTAGTTTCGTTATCCTTAATCATAACGTCATACATTTCCCATTTAGAAGGCAAACCCTCAAGAAACTTGTCGGTTTTAGATACTTCTTCTTCAACAATCTCATGGTATTCTAATTCACTTAGCAGATGGTAGAAACGCGTGACATAGGCATCAAGATCTTCTCCTTTTAAAGCTTTAAACATAGTAAACTGCTTTTTAAGAAGACTCCTCTTGCCAGCTCTCACCTGTGGACTTCCTTCACCTCTTTTCTTTAGAGCTTCCCAGAGCGTTCTAGCAGTATGAAAAGATTTCAGTTGATGAGCAATCTCTTTAGGAAGACACATCTTTATGCAAGAATGTGATTTATTTTCATTTCTGTAAGCTTCCTTCTCTTGATCACTCATGTTCGCATAGGTAAGAACCACAGTAGCATTTTGAACAGTTTGAGTAGGTGGGGTGTATCCACTCTTGATACACATCCAGATTGACAGGTCATGGAATCTACAGTAAGATTCAAATCTGTCCTTCCAATTGTAGTAATCCTCGATTCTTAACAACTTAGGTGGAACGTTTGACTTTCCCACCTCGTGGTCCATTTCGATCATTCTACTTAAGTCAGACATCTTAAAACGTAAAATTAAACTGTTTCAGCGAATTCAGAAAACTCAACTCGCAAGACTCAGCTCAACTCGCAATCTCAGCTCGACTCGCAGAATTCGTCGATTCGCAAGCCTCAGTTCGGATTGCTAAAAGATGTCGATTCGTAAGTGATGTCGATTCGCGAGGGATCTTGGTTCGACTCGCAAGCCTCAGTTTGACTCGCTAGTTCAACTCGGTTAGCAGGCGACGCTGGAACCCTAATCTCGACTCGCGAAACGGCTGTTAAACCCGAAAACGAATTTTTAAGGTATTTTTACGACTGAAATTTAAAATTTCGGCTGTAAACAAACCCTAAAATGTCCAGAGAATGATTTTGATCGTTAGTATTGCAAAAACGCACGTAAAAACGACCCGAATCAAATACGCAATAACACTAAAACTCACGAACACACTCGTATTTAGCCCGAAAGCTCTGATACCAGATGTAAGTCCCCTAGTTTTAGGATCGATAACTTCGTTATATGTAGTATTAAGGTGCGGAATCCCTCAATACGGTGTTATCTTACTAACAACGAATACGTTCGTAATTGCGTATATTAAAGCTTAACTTTAAACGATAAAATGTCAAAGCCTAGCCGTAGGTTATGTTTTCTCTGGTTTGCTGAAATCGCAGAATGTAAAAGTATCAAAAGTGTTAAGGTTTTTTTTCACGATTGAAAAACCTTTTATATTTTGTCTCGGCTCGGCTCGCATGGGCCTGAGAGTTCGATCCAACTCGCAGCCCAAGTCAGCCCAGTGACTCGGCTCGCCAAACTCAATCTACGCGAGTTCAGATCTCACCTCACAGCTCGACTCGCTGCGACCTGAGATCTCGACTCGCTACGCATCAAACGTCTATTATTTATTATGTATTTAATTATTCGTCTAACTTAACAAAACAATATGTTTAACGAATATCACTAACAAAACAAATATTCTTTTACAAATCCAAACCAATATACAAACACAATAATAATTACACTAGTCCTATTTCAAGCTAGATCTGTTGTCACTCTCTATGTCCCAACACCATCATTATCATAAGTATAGTTAATTCTCATAATCAAACACTTGATTCAATACTTCAATTCTTTCTAATAACATTCCAACAACTTTTATAATCACTAATTATAGTGTATTAACATCAAAACATCATCATATGATCAAACCCATTTTGATCATAAACTTTACAACTTAATTAATCCACTTCTAAGTTAGATTAAGGTTACTAACCACCTTAGTTATACTTCTTAGCACTATTTTAACTAACATCAAGCTTTAATTTCGGATTAAAACCATTAATCCATCAAAAACCCCATGAACTCATCCTAATCATCCATTTCTCATGAACACCAAATCAAATTTGAAACCCTTAGCTTAATTAATGTTAACCATCACCATAATTAAGCTTAAGTAACATCAATTTAACAATATCAAGCTTCAATTTCGGATTAAACTCTCTAATTAACTCAAAATCCCAAAAACCCCAAATTCTAGGTTTTAGAAATTGAAGAACACAAGATTATACCTTGATTATGATGATTAAGGAAGCTTGAATCCATGTTTAGAAGTTCCAATTTGATGTTTTAAACCAATTTTGTGAATTAATCTAGGGTTTAAATGTTTCTGTACGTACGTATGTATATATGGATATATTTGAAACAAACACCGACTCAAAATATAAGTCTATCATATAATTGGTTAATTTTCATTCCCCGTATTTATCATTGTCTGGAACTTAAAAACCAATTGCGGGGAAACATTATTTTATTTTACCGTCAACTGAATTAATTTAAAACAATCAATAATTTATTAATCACAATAAATTATTCAACTCATTTCCTCATTTATTTTCAAATAACAAATGAAACTATTTTCTGACACATTAATAATAATTCACAGTCAGAAATTATTAAAATACTACTAGACCGAAAGACCGGGTGTTACAATTACATTTACTTCTTGTTTATTACACACTAGTTTACACGTACAGAATTATACCGAAATAAGGTATTTTTTTCGTGGTTATTTGATCAATTTTTGTATTTCTTTATATTAAAACTAATTAATGATTTGTACGATGCACAAATACCTTACTTATTAAAGTAAGGAAAATGATTGGGAAACCTAAATTTATAGGCCTAAATCTACACCTAAAAATGTGATTGGTAGATGTGAAAAATTGATTAGGTGAGATTAGGAGAGAGAAAAAATTCAACCGATCAGAAAAGTAGGTCTATTTTTAGATCTATCTAATTAGGCCTCTATATCATTACTCTTAAAGTAATTAAGGGCTGGTTAATAGTCATTTTTTTTATTACTTTCATACGGAGCATCAAGATTGTTATATAAATTAAGTTAAATAATTTCAGATTTGATAATAATCACAACTTTTTCTTTTTTTTTTATGATTCCAAGTTACACTTTCGTTTCTTTTAACTACTTATAAGGAAAATTGTGACGTGGCAAATTAGAAATTACTCTTTTAACATTATTTCTTAGAGCACAGGGTGTGGTGTCGGTGTTCTGGGACAGTGTTCTGGAGAATGTTGAAAGTGAGGATTTTGTGGTGTGGTGAAACTGAATTCTCAGTGTTCTTGACAGTGTTCTGGAGTTTTTTATTATTTGTTCTATTTAAATTTTTAATAAAGAAATTTGGAAAAGGTGAGTGAAATGCATTAAATCAATCCCCATGTTTTGGACTTAGAGCACAAAGTGTGCGTCCATGTGGCATCAACGTTCTCCTATGAGAACACTGAGGCTCAGTGTTCTCCCACCCCGCCTCAGTGTTCTCACCGGTGTTCTTCTCAAATTCTTGCTCCAGCGTTCGAATTTGGACATCGGGAGGGATCGGTGTTCTCCATATATTTTTTTTTTTTTTCTTCTCCAAACGCATTTAAGTCCAAAACATGGGGTCTGATTTAATGCATTTCACTCACCTTTTTCATATTTCTTTATTAAAAAATTAAATAAAACAAATAATAAAAAACTCCAGAACACTGTCAAGAACACTGAGAATTCAGTTTCACCACACCACAAAATCCTCACTTTCAATATTTTCCAGAACACTGTCCCAGAACACCGACACCACACCCTGTGCTCTTAAATGCGTTTGGAGAAGAAAAAAACAAAAAAAAATAACGGAGAACACCGAACCCTCCCGATGTCCAAATTCGAACGCTGGAGCAAGAATTTGAGAAGAACACCGGTAAGAACACCGAGGCGGGGTGGGAGAACACCGAGCCTCAGTGTTCTCATAGGAGAACGTTGATGCCACATGGACGCACACCTTGTGCTCTTATTTCTTATAGGGTGTGGGATTAGAAGGATAGTTGCATTTAAAGGGAAATATAGGGGTAGACCGTAGATGATCACAACTGTTGATTTATGTGATTAACGGTTCATATTCATAACACTGCATTTCACGTGCACACTACATTTTATACAAAATGTGGTAATATGAAGATGCACGTTACAAAGCTAGGTATTTGATCACATAAATAAATTAGTGATATCACATGCTCCTTATTCCTCTCGATTTGCAATTGCCCCGCAAAATGTTGTCCTTACGAGAGCTTTTATAACTGGAATAATCAAATATAAAAATTATGTAGTAATAGTTATTTCGACTCAAATTTACAAAGATTTAGAAGTAGAAGGACTATATATGTAAATATAGAGGCTTCCATAAAAGGAAAACAAAGTGATGAATAATCATATGTAGTACTACCTCCGTCCGAAAATTATAGTCCATCTTTCCTTTTTGGGATGTCCCAAAATAATTGTCCACTTCTCATTTCAACCAATAAGAAGAGAGTTTAGTGGGTGCAGATTCTATTTGAGTGGTTGAAAACTGTTGTGGTCCTACTTTTATTAAACTGTGTACTTTTTGTTTGTGGACAATAATTTTGGGACGGAGGGAGTACTATATATTTATCGTTACTAAACTTGTAATCTATGAAGTATGAACGATTGAACGCTTGTCGCTATCAGTTGGTTTCACCGTCGCTATCGCTATCCACCACTATTTTCTATTCCGACCAAACTTTCTACGTGTAACTTTTTTGTTGATACGACTGATTTTTCGTGTGCTCATAAGACTCGTAAGGGTTACATTATTTAGAGTTTTGTAGCTACACATATATTATAAGAAATCTTCATTAATAAAACATCTCATTAGTATATCTAATCTAATTTACCTATATATATATTGTCAAACACTTGAACTTAGGTGACAAACATGAAATATTCATTATTATATCTAATTTTATCATACAAATTGCTGTATTAAATTTAAATGCATTAATAACTACTCAATACTATATATGTAGTTAACAACTTTAATACTAACATGAAATATTCATTATATATTTCAATAATTCTAGAGTTTTTTTTTTTTTTTTTAACCGGCAAAGAGATGTATTAGAACCACCACACCCCTAAAACAGGAGATGGGCCAACTTACAGAATAAAGACAGGGACTCCAAGAGGGAGAGCCTTAAACAAAATGAAACTACAAACCAAAAACATACATGAGCCATAAATATTAAAAACCAAAGCAATCGGTTGGTACATAATTCGAGAGTTTTTTACTACCATATTTTGCAAAACTTTATTTTATATTGAAGCTTGAGAAGAGTTCAATTGAGACCATTTATTTTGTGTGAGAATGAGGGAACCAACCACAATATGCCATGTGTCACTTTTTTCTCTCTCATCAACGTTTTTAAAAATTAAATGTAACATCCTCTCTTTTGGTCCGGTAATTTCTAATTTTTAAATTGATATATTTAATCGTATTAGAAATTATTTGATATTATTTGTTTAATTTTGAAACTTAATTAAATAAGCTTTAGGACTTATTGTGCTTAGTAAATTATTGTTTGTTTTAATTTACTATAGTTGATGATACAATAAAATAAGTTTCTCGCAAATGGTTTTTAGGTTCCAGGCAATAGATTAAAAAGGGGACTAGCTTTAAGTGGATGCGGGTCGGTGTAAAAGTTTAACCGACTTAAATAGTTTCCTTTTTAGGAAAGTTTTTCACTTTCCTTATTTAGAAACCTAACCTAAAACCTCTAAAACCTTAAAACCCTTGCAAATCATAATCGAAAACTTGTGGAATTGGAGCTGTGATCTTGTGTTATCATAATCATCATCATCTCCTAGTTGTAATTCCTTGATTGTAAGTTATTTTTCATGTTCAAATTCATGGTTATGATAATTTGAAGTTTTGGTATGAATTGATTGTGAATGATGCTTTAGTATGTATATATGGTAGTATGAGAATGTTTAGAAACTTAACAACTGAGATTCATATGCTTAAGATGGTGATATATGAAATTGGGTTTGAGCTGTGTGTTTGCAGGTCAGAATAAGAGCTGAAACGCGTAGGAACGCGATCCTGAACTCTTGCCCGGATCGCGTTGCCTAATGAAAATTGAGTACATAACGTTTTCTTCTTGTGAACGTGATCCAGCCCTAGTTCCCGGATCGCGTTGCCAAGTGTTAAACGGTGACAGAATATTTTCTAAAGGCGAACGCGATCCAGCCCCCTAGTCCGGATCGCGTTTGCATGAATAATTTTGACGGGTTTTACAAATTTTGAAAATGCATAAGTATTTTCAGGGTCACGGTTTAGTGACGAATTTCACTAACTCGGATTGAGTTGAAATTCGCATGGTCACTCGGAAACGACCCAATGATCAAAGCTATAGCCTAGTCAGTTTTTGGCCATTCGGGGCCATCTAGGGGCCGAAAATGGCATTTTTCAGTTTTAAACGTCATTTCAGGAAATTTTTTGGTTGAACTTTTGTTTGCTTAAACTTCAGGGATTTACCTGATTTGGATAAATATGTTATGATAATGATAATGAGACGAGTTACTAACTTGTTTGTTGTGTAATGTTTCAGATACCCCAAAGACTCAGTGATTAGAAGCTGAGTGTTGCGACTTCTGAGGTATCGGTGAGTGGATTTGAAACTCACAGTTTGATTTGGTTGTGTCAGTTTGATTTCAATCAGTAATTATAGGATTACTATTGATAGAATGTTAACTTGGAAATGATATGCCATTTGATTGGTGATTGATTAGCCTGTGAGCTTGATTGTTAAATACAGAGGTCAACTAGATTGTTGGTTGGACTTGATTGCTAATGTTGGTCAACACAGGGTTGCGTACATGTGTTGATGGAGATTAGCATTTAGTTAGCGGTTAATCACTGTTTTGTCCTACAGTTGATCTAAGTGTTCTGATGGGGCCACCCGGAACAGGGTCCTTAGGAACCACCGTTCCTCTTGACGATATTTGTTGTATTATTGATTGTGAACAGCTTGCTAGCTAAATTGAATTGTAGTTGATAATTCATTCACTTAGCTTCGTGTTAATCCCTCAATTTACTTCCTGCAGGTGATGTATATTATGTGGGTAGTCAGGAAGGATGTTTGATGCTGGGAATGTTTGAAACTTGCAACTCTGATCCAGTTTGTAATAAATAATGTTTTGTAGTATATAATGCCCCGGGTTTGTAAACAAGTTAACTATGTTTGTTTTATAATTAAACATGTTGTATAAAGGTTTGCGAAAATTTCTAGCAGAATTCTAATAGAATATGTATTTCAAGTATTCGCTTCCGCCAAACTTAATATTATATTGTGATATTAAATGAGGGGCGTTATAAGTTGGTATCAGAGCAATAGTTTGGGGCAATTGAATATGATTGTATGTTCAATCCTAAACTTTTATTGTGTTGTGTCGAACATTCTTGGGAAGGGAATTATGTACTGAATGTGAATTGGTTAGTAGGATAGGTGCTAACGATTAACGATTTGTGAGCTGTTGTTGTGTTTACAGATATGGCGGATAACGAGCAACCACCTGTTAACCCTAATAATGTCTCAAGGCCGGAAGTTACTGTTGAGACTCATGACAATCGGGCTGAGCATACTGGTACTTCTTTCCATGCTAGAGAGGAGTTAGAAAGAGACGAGTATCTCCTTCAATTGGAAGAGGAAAACCAAGCACTTAAAATGTATAAACAACAAAAAGAGGCTGAATCTTCTCATCCTGTGTTTAGTACGATTTCACCGCCAAAACAAAAGGTGTGTTCATTTAAAACCTTTATGAGCAGTAATCCGTCTGTGTATTCTGGTAGTACAAATCCTTCGGTAACTCTTGATTGGTTGAGGGATATTGAAAAGAAATTCGAAGTTTGCCAATGTGAAGAAGAGTTAAAAGTTCCCTATGCAACTCAACTTTTAAAAGGAGCAGCTATGAATTGGTGGGATTCGATTACTTCTGTGTTATCTCCTTTACAGAAAGCATCTATCCGATGGCCTGATTTTCATAATGAAGTTTGTAAGCAGTATTGTTCAAACTTTGATATAGCTCGGATTCGAAAGGAGTTTATGGATTTGCAATTAACTGATAAAATGTCAATGGATGATTTGATTAATCAGTTTTCAGAGAAAATTAGGTTTGTTCAGCAGTGGGTTCCTGATGAGAGGACCAGAATTGAACAGTTGGTGGGTACTTTACCTAATCATTATCGAACTTCAGTGAGGTTAGCTGGATCTCTTTCCTAAGCTTTTATGTTAGCTCGGTCAGTTGACAGTGATTTGAGACCTCAAGAGGCGCCAAGTAAGGAAATGGTTTCTCAAAAATCTAGGAGTGAATCTTTTAGTAAAGGTAAGCAGCGGTGGCAAGGAAATCAGCAGGGTAAGAAACAAGAAAGTCGTGGCGGTATATATATAAATAAGAAAGTCAAAACGATCAATGAGTCTAAATGTGTGGTGACAAGTTTGTGAAAAGTCAAATTTGAAATTATATGATGAAGTTGGTTTATATATGATGAAATTTTGTGAACTTGGTGTTTTAGAGTGATAATATGAAACTAATAATGAAAGTGGGTTAGTTTGACTTGGAATAGTCAAAGAAGTGTGGGTTGGGTGATGAAATGGTGGATGCATGGGTTGAAACCCAAATGGGTTGTTAAAGTGCCCAAATGGGTCACTTATTGGTAAAGTGGTTAAAATACTTGTTGGTTCGAGTGTAAAGAGTATTAAAGTTACTTTAAGACTTACATATGGTGAAAATGTGTGTTGAAAGTGTTTTGGGTAGTCAAAGTGGTTGTTCTTATTAAAATTGCCCAATTGGACCCCTAAACGGGTCGACTAGTTAAAACATGATAAAATGAGTATAGGAAGGTGATGAATATGTCCACACGTCACAAATATATGTAGAAACATGTTAGCAAAGGGTTGAAGTCAGAAACCTAGCCATTTGGAATATGGTGTGTCAACTAAAACGATCGAAAATGGTCTAAAATGACTCGTACGTCTAATTTCTCGTAAAACGTGTAATTTGAAAAAGTGGAAATATAGAAAGTTGCATTTTGATTATATGAGAGTGCCTGCAAAATTTCAGATTCTAACTCTTTACGGTTTAGGAGATATGCGCGTTTGAATTTCGTGTTTTTGCACTAAAATTTCTGAGTTACTGCAGCAGGTTGAGTACGATCGTACTCCCATGAATACGATCATACTCCATTGAATACGGCGTATTCCTTGGACGTACTCCTTAAAAATCATTCTGAGATGAAATTTGGGCGGGAATACGATCGTACTCCCTTGAATACGATCGTACTCCCATGAATACGAACGTACTCCCTGGAATACGAACGTATTCCCATGTTTTGAGACTTTTCTTGTGTTATGTGTTATATTAAGTGGGTTTAATATGAAAATTCATAAATTTCGACGTTCGTCGAAACGTTCAACGTAGAATTTCCGTTAGAAAATTTCGGTGTCCGATTAAGATGAAATTTACATGTCCACTCAAAAACGGGCCAACGGTCAAAGCTCATCGCTTTGCCATGAGCCCTATCAGTTTTTGGCACTTCGGGGTCGTTTGGGGCCCGAAAATCGCGTTTTACTGTTTTTTGGACATTATTTCGGACTTTTAGCTTATGAATTGTATTGGGCTTTTGTTTCTTTGAGCTCAGAGATCATTCCTGTGACTATATGCAATATTAAAAGTTGTTTTAAGAGGTCTATATGATTCTTTGTGTAGGAGTTGTTTGTAGGCAGTTTACTTAACTGCAAAGTACACCAGTAAGGGTATTGTTGATTGTTGCTTGTTAGGGTAAATAAATATTGATTATGTAATCATGTTAATTACATTATGTGAGATACTTAATATGATTGAATAAGTATTTGTAAGAGTTGAAGAGTATTGTAGGAGCTTACTCTTGCATGATAACTAAATATGGAAGGTTATTTATTAATCGACTTAGAAATTTTATATTGATGAATATAAGTGGAATATGACCTGGTATTTTAACAAGGTACTTAGTGCTAAATGTTATATAGAGTATTATATTTGATAATTAAAGTGTTAAGTGATTGATATTGAATCATATAGTATAAGTGTTAATTGACTCAATTGTGTTAAAACCTACACATTGTTAAGGAAATAATGGGAATAGTGTTAACAGGTTAAGTTGTTATACCTGTATAATTATATGATAGTAGTTTCACATTCAGGTGATAAAGGAAAAATAGTAACCAGTTAACACTTGGTTATAAAAAATATTTTAAGTGCTATTATATGTGTGATAATTGTTGATTTCAACATTGTGAATTATGTAAAAGTAAAACTTAATTACTTTAGAGATCAATGGTATGAAGTGGCCTGAGAATTAAGTGTGACTGACATAATATGACGACGTCTGGCCAACGTATTTATATTATGCCATTTCACATGGAGTATTGAGGCTACCAAGTACTAGAGAAATTAATGTGAATTTAAAATTTGTAAGTTTTCAATGTTGATATATGAGAGAGATAGAGAGAGAGTCAATGATTGACTAAATCGAAATGGTAGTAAAGCATTAAATTATTGTATTAATGAACTATCTATTAATAAAAGAGGTATATATATAAATAATTATATATAGAGAGCCTTTTGATTGATAGTTATGGTATTATTAATTGAGAATTGTGTTAAATTTGATTGTTATTATATGCTTAATATCAAGGTGAAGTGATAAGTTGCATATAGAAGAGAATAAAACATGAAATAATCTTCCGTGGAGATTAACGAGATATAATTGATTGATGGGATACTGTTGAAAAATGTGCGTGTGGTTAGCACATTTTGTTGGAATGGTACTTGCGCTTGAATGGCAATGTACCCGTTGATGGAAAAACTTGGTAATTATCCAATTTGAATTGGTACTAAGTGACTTGGTGATTAAGTGATAATAGTTTTAACCAGGAAGAATTGACTTGTATTTTGCTTGTTAATATGTGAATAGTGTTATATGAGTTTGAGTTACTTTTAAATAAAAGATTATCATATGCATTAGTGATATGTGGTACTAGCACAAATGCTAGTTATGAACTGAAATTTAAATTTCATTGTTGTTGGGTGTATTGTGATTTTCATAATCATTGTTTTGCTGTTAAAAGGGGTATAAATCATATATCTATTTTAAAGATTCTAGCACGTCGTTAGTTTCTAGTGTTAAGAGTATGTTATGTAAATGATGATGTTATTCACTTACGTCAAGTGATTACCTGTTTAAAGTGATTAATTGGGAATAATTTCCTTAAGTGATCATAGTATGCATGAAAATATGATTTAGATACATATCATATGTTGAGATAAGAGATAGAAACATGTACATGCGGATATGTGTATGTAGATAGAATTGAAATTGTGTGCATATAATTAAGAGTTGCTCAAGGGAGTAATTATTATAAGTGATAAATATTACACTTGTGGTATAGTATTGCAAGTTAAATTGATTATGAGACACAATTTATGTGTTTCCGTGAATCTAATTGAGATACACACTAGTCGTGTGTGAGTCGATGAAATAATATATATGTAGGTACATGGTGCGTGTAGTGAAATGTATGCATAAGCATGTCATGCATAGGTGATTTAGGTTGTGTACACGCACTTTAGGTGAATATAGTGATGAGTAACTACGATGTTAGAGTAGTACGAAGAGTGCAATATTAATAAACTAGAAATATGGTGTTAGTAGAATTTCATTTAAGGAATGAGATTTATCAAGTAATTAAATACTTTAGAATAATCAAAGTTGATTAGATTTCGAGGACGAAATCTCTTTAAGGGGGAGAGATTTGTAACATCCTCAAATTGGGCCTAGAAGTAATAGGTATTTTCTGTAAAATTTAAATGCGATTTAAAATTGTTATTGTGTTTGATTGTATAATTAATAGGTCGATAAGCCTCAGGAAATATTGTGGCTAGTGAAATATTGATTGTTTTAATTAAATCAAGGTGACGGTAAAATAAAATAGTTTTCCCGTAAATAATTTTTAAGTTCCAGATAATAATAAATACGGGGAATGAAAATTAACACTTATATGGTATATATTATGAGATGGATCGGGTTTTATTCCCACACACACATACATACATACGTATGAACATATACACACACACATTTTACCCTAAACCAAAATCATGAAGAAATAATCAAATTGGAGCTACAAAATTTGGATTCAAGCTTCAAGCGAATAGATATTCATCTCCTAATCCTTCTATGCTACTAGTAAGTCTCTAAATCTTCAATTTTAAACCCTAGAAATTGGGGGTTTTTGGTGTTCTTGGTGATAATTCGAAATTGGGGTTTGATTATGTGATATTGTTGTTAAGTAAGCTTGTTATTGTTGATTACTAACATGATTCATGCTTAAGTTATAGGTTTGAATTAGGGTTCATGAGTTTTATAGGAAATTTGATGATTTTGATGGGTTAATGGTGATTATTATAAATTAATGATTGATATTAGTTGAAATGGTGTTAATATGTGTTAGTATGAAGGTTAGTAGCTTTAATCTAACCTAATAATGAATTAATCAAGTTGTGTGATTATAATTCAAGTGGAATTTGTGAAAGTGTGATGATTAGGTGTTAATCACCTTGATTTATAGTAACAAGAGGTTGTTATAGTGTTATTAGTGAAAGATGAACTAGTATATGAAGTTTTTATTCATTGAAGCTAAGATGATTATGATGATGATCATGAATTAGTAATGGAATAATGAAAGAGATAAATAGTGAATTCTTAATATATGAGGTTAATAGTTTAATTATATTAATTAACTATATTTGAGGTGGATTAACGTGATAATGTGATTCTATGATCATAAATTTGATAGTGATGATGAACTAATGAAGTTAATAGTGATAATTCATATTAATGGAATGAATTATGTGAAATTACTACAAGTGATAACTAAATTGATATATAGTTGAAAAGTGGTTAACATGATATCTAATCATGATTAAGAAACAATTCAGGAAGTATGAAACTTGATGTATGTGATGATTATGTTAATACATATGAATTGAGATTGTTGGTATAAATCTATTGGAGTAATGTTATGTAGATTTGATACAAGTAACTGACTTGTGTATTTTGTTGTATTTCCAGATATGGAGAAGACTCAGTGATATTAGACTACTGAGTGGGCGACTATGGTAGTCAGTGAGTGGACTTTGATCTCTCACTATAATTTAGTGATCACTATTGTGGTTACTTCAAGTGTTAAGTGTTATTCCTGTGTTAAGTTGAAGTGTGAATTGTGTTAAAGTGTTAAGTGTTAAGTGACCGATATGGTAACTGTGTTATATAGAGGTCAACTATGTTGGACTGTGTTGTTACAGGTTAGTCAACACAAGGGTTGTGAACATTCGTTGTAAGTAAGGCTTGTGTTGACTAAAGGTAACAAACAGTTATCGGTTAACCACTGTATTGGCCTGCAGTTGGTGTAAGTGTCGCTTGGTGGGCCACCGCGGCTGAGGGCGCCACAAGGGCCACCGATCCTCTGGTGATGTTGAGTCAAAGTGTTAAAGGTGGTGAACTCATGGTGTTAAACTAAGTTGTATTGTTAGTGATGAGTTAACTCACTTAGCTTCGTGCTAATCCCTCGTTGTTTACTCCTTGCAGGTTAATATCTATTGTTATGGGCGGGTCAAGGAGTAACTGAAGAATGTTTGACTAGGATTACTCTGATATTATTTAATACAGTTTAAAATGTTGGATTATATAATGTCCAGGATTGTTTTGTAAACGTTAATAATCAATACCTAAAACTTAGGTAATGGAAGATGACGACATGTCATTTTATGTATATATATGTTTTGGGACTTGAGCTTCCATTTTGTAAAAAAAAAAAAAAACAGTTGTAAATTCTGGGGCGTGATATAAATTCTGTACCAGCTAGTGTTTTGTTTGATTCTGGAGCGAATTGTTCGTTTGTATCTATGTACTTTTGTGATAAGTTGAAAATGATGCCTACTGTGATAACAAACCCAGTTGAAGTAGAAATAGCTAGTGGCAAGTCAGTTCCTGTTACCACTTCGATAATTGGAGCTAGTATTATGATAGATGACTAGACTTTTCCAATTTCCTTTCTGTTGATGCCAATTGCTAGTTTTGATGTGATTATTGGTATGGATTGGTTAAGTCAGTATAAAGCAAGCATAGATTGCCACAATAAGCTGATTAGAATTTCAATCTCTGAAGAGTCATATGTCGTGGCTCGAGGAGAACGGGATAATGTTTGTATACCTTTGATTAGTATGATGAAAGCTAGGAAATCTTTGTCCAAAGGCTGTGAATCGTATCTAGCTTATGTGATTGATGCTAAGTTAGAAAAGAAGTCTCTTTCTGATGTACCGGTTGTTTCTGAGTATCCGGAAGTGTTCCCTGATGAATTACCTGGTTTACCACCAGTTAGGGAAATTGAATATCAGATTGATCTTGTTCTTGGCTCTTCACCTATAGCCAAAGCCCCTTATAGATTAGCTCCGTCTGAGATACGTGAAATGATGAATCAGATACAGGAGTTATTGGATAAAGGGTTTATT
The DNA here is from genome assembly GCA_949592205.1 of Helichrysum umbraculigerum. Lineage (NCBI taxonomy): Eukaryota > Viridiplantae > Streptophyta > Magnoliopsida > Asterales > Asteraceae > Helichrysum > Helichrysum umbraculigerum. Next base: position 158,824,833 of record CATIUR010000004.1, on the reverse strand, counting down.
AGACCTAGTTCTTCTCCCTGGGGTGCACCAGTTCTGTTTGTGAAAAAGAAAGATGGGTCTTTTCGAATGTGTATTGATTACAGGGAATTGAATAAACGGACTGTAAAGAATAAATATCCTTTGCCCAGGATAGATGATTTATTTGATCAGTTACAGGGATCTTCGTTTTATTCAAAGATTGATTTGAGGTCAGGTTATCATCAAGTTCGTGTTCGTGATTGTGATATTCCTAAAACTGCATTTCGAACCAGGTATGGTCATTTTGAATTCCTGGTTATGCCTTTTGGTTTGACGAATGCTCCAGCAGTTTTTATGGATTTGATGAACCGTGTTTGTCGACCTTTTCTTGATAAATTTGTGATTGTATTTATCGATGATATTTTGGTATATTCTAAATCCGAATTAGAACATGGAATGCATTTGAGGTTAGTATTGGAAACCTTGAAAAGAGAACATTTGTATGCAAAGTTTTCTAAATGTGAGTTCTGGATTCGAGAGGTACAATTTTTGGGTCATATTATATGTAATGATGGTGTTAAAGTTGATCCTTCAAAGATTGAAGCTGTAATGAATTGGAAAGCTCCAAAGTCTGTTTCTGAAATAAAGAGTTTTCTTGGTTTGGCGGGTTATTACCGAAAGTTAATTAAAGATTTTTCTAAAATTGCCGGTTCATTGACTAAATTGACCCGTAAGGATGAAAAGTTTGTGTGGACTGAACAACAGGAAACAGCTTTTCAGACTCTGAAACAGTTGTTATGTCAAGCTCCTGTGTTAGCATTGCCGGATGGGTCCGATGATTTTGTTGTTTATTGTGATGCACCGATTGCTGGTTTGGGTTGTGTTTTGATGCAGCGAGATCGTGTGATTGCTTATGCTTCTCGTCAGCTCAAACCTCATGAAAGAAATTATCCTACCCATGATTTAGAGCTTGCAGCTGTTGTGTTTGCTTTGAAAATCTGGAGGCATTATTTGTATGGTACCAAATGTGTTATTTGTACAGATCACAAAAGTCTTCAGTATATATTTTCACAGCAAGAGTTGAATATGCGACAGAGACGATGGTTAGAATTAATCAAGGATTATGATTGTGAGATTAAATACCATCCAGGGAAAGCCAATGTGGTTGCTGATGCTTTAAGCCGTAAGGTAACCTCTGATCGAGTTTATTTTATGCGTTTAGAAGTTTCTTCTGATTTGGTGGGTCAGATTAAAGCTGCACAGTTGGAGGCTTTGTTAGATCATAATTTGAAATCTGAAATTATGTTGAATCGAAAGAAATTGTTATTAGATGATTCGAGAGGATTAAAAACCTTTCAGTCTCGTGTTTGGATTCCTTTATTTGGTGGTCTTCGGGATGTTATTCTGAATGAAGCCCATAAGTCCAGATTGTCTGTACATCCTGGAAGTACGAAAATGTATAACGACTTGAAACCTTTGTATTGGTGGCCTACAATGAAAATGGATGTAGCAAGGTTTGTTAATTCTTGTCATATTTGTTCTCAAGTTAAAGCTGAACACCAGAAGCCGTATGAGTCGTTGAAACAGCTTGAAATTCCAGAATGGAAGTGGGAACATTTGACTATGGATTTTGTTACCAAGTTGCCTCGAACTGCCCGAGGAAATGATATGGTTTGGGTTATTGTTGATCGATTGACCAAGAGTGCTCATTTTCTCGCTACTAGTGAAACTGCATCTTTGAGTAAACTTGCACAGTTGTATGTTAATGAGATTGTTTCTCGGCATGGTATTCCATTATCGATTGTATCTGATAGAGATCCGAGTTTTGTATCTCATTTTTGGCAAAGTTTGCAGCATGAGTTGGGCACCAGAGTGAATCTTAGTACAGTTTATCATCCTCAAACAGATGGTCAGTCAGAACGTACGATTCAGACATTGGAGGATATGTTGAGAGCCTGTATTCTGGAGTATGGTGGTTCTTGGGATTCTCATTTGCCATTGGTTGAGTTTGCTTATAATAACTCTTATCATTCTAGTATTGGCATGCCTCCATATGAAATGCTTTATGGTCGCCATTGCAGAACTCCAACTTGTTGGCTAGAGGCAGGTGAGAAACAGTTTGCAGGTCCAGATATTGTTCAAATGACAGCTGATAAAGTGGCAGTGGCTCGTGAAAAGTTGAAAGCTGCACGTGATAGACAGAAACAATATGCTGATCCTAAACGTCGACCAGTTACTTTTGTTGAAGGTGAACTTGTTTACTTGAAAGTTTCGCCTTGGAAATGGGTAATTCGGTTTGGTAAACGTGGCAAGTTAGCTCCCCGATATATTGGACCATTTAGAATTCGTCAGATTGTTAATGATCAGTCTGTTACATTGGATCTTCCCCCAGAGCTTGCTGGTATTCATGACACGTTTAACATTTGTTATTTGAGGAAATGTAACGTTGAGGACCAGTTTCAGATTCTTCCTTTGAAAGATTTGAAAGTTGATCAGAGTCAGAAGTTAGTTGAAGAACCAGTTGAACTTCTCGACAGAAAAGTTACCAAACTTAGGAAGAAACAGATTCCCATGGTGTTAGTAAAGTGGAAACATAGTTTAGGTTCAAACCTAACCTGGGAAACCGAGGATAGTATGAGATCCAGATATCCTGGATTATTTGATCGTGATGAGATTTCGGGGGCGAAATCTTCTTAAGGGGGGGAGAGTTGTAACATCCTCTCTTTTGGTCCGGTAATTTCTAATTTTTAAATTGATATATTTAATCGTATTAGAAATTATTTGATATTATTTGTTTAATTTTGAAACTTAATTAAATAAGCTTTAGGACTTATTGTGCTTAGTAAATTATTGTTTGTTTTAATTTACTATAGTTGATGATACAATAAAATAAGTTTCTCGCAAATGGTTTTTAGGTTCCAGGCAATAGATTAAAAAGGGGACTAGCTTTAAGTGGATGCGGGTCGGTGTAAAAGTTTAACCGACTTAAATAGTTTCCTTTTTAGGAAAGTTTTTCACTTTCCTTATTTAGAAACCTAACCTAAAACCTCTAAAACCTTAAAACCCTTGCAAATCATAATCGAAAACTTGTGGAATTGGAGCTGTGATCTTGTGTTATCATAATCATCATCATCTCCTAGTTGTAATTCCTTGATTGTAAGTTATTTTTCATGTTCAAATTCATGGTTATGATAATTTGAAGTTTTGGTATGAATTGATTGTGAATGATGCTTTAGTATGTATATATGGTAGTATGAGAATGTTTAGAAACTTAACAACTGAGATTCATATGCTTAAGATGGTGATATATGAAATTGGGTTTGAGCTGTGTGTTTGCAGGTCAGAATAAGAGCTGAAACGCGTAGGAACGCGATCCTGAACTCTTGCCCGGATCGCGTTGCCTAATGAAAATTGAGTACATAACGTTTTCTTCTTGTGAACGCGATCCAGCCCTAGTTCCCGGATCGCGTTGCCAAGTGTTAAACGGTGACAGAATATTTTCTAAAGGCGAACGCGATCCAGCCCCCTAGTCCGGATCGCGTTTGCATGAATAATTTTGACGGGTTTTGCAAATTTTGAAAATGCACAAGTATTTTCAGGGTCACGGTTTAGTGACGAATTTCACTAACTCGGATTGAGTTGAAATTCGCATGGTCACTCGGAAATGACCCAATGATCAAAGCTATAGCCTAGTCAGTTTTTGGCCATTCGGGGCCATCTAGGGGCTGAAAATGGCATTTTTCAGTTTTAAACGTCATTTCGGGAATTTTCTGGTTGAACTTTTGTTTGCTTAGACTTCAGGGATTTACCTGATTTGGATAAATATGTTATGATAATGATAATGAGACGAGTTACTAACTTGTTTGTTGTGTAACGTTTCAGATACCCCAAAGACTCAGTGATTAGAAGCTGAGTGTTGCGACTTCTGAGGTATCGGTGAGTGGATTTGAAACTCACAGTTTGATTTGGTTGTGTCAGTTTGATTTCAATCAGTAATTATAGGATTACTATTGATAGAATGTTAACTTGGAAATGATATACCATTTGATTGGTGATTGATTAGCCTGTGAGCTTGATTGTTAAATACAGAGGTCAACTAGATTGTTGGTTGGACTTGATTGCTAATGTTGGTCAACACAGGGTTGCGTACATGTGTTGATGGAGATTAGCATTTAGTTAGCGGTTAATCACTGTTTTGGCCTACAGTTGATCTAAGTGTTCTTATGGGGCCACCCGGAACAGGGTCCTTAGGAACCACCGTTCCTCTTGACGATATTTGTTGTATTATTGATTGTGAACAGCTTGCTAGCTAAATTGAATTGTAGTTGATAATTCATTCACTTAGCTTCGTGTTAATCCCTCAATCTACTTCCTGCAGGTGATGTATATTATGTGGGTAGTCAGGAAGGATGTTTGATGCTGGGAATGTTTGAAACTTGCAACTCTGATCCAGTTTGTAATAAATAATGTTTTGTAGTATATAATGCCCCGGGTTTGTAAACAAGTTAACTATGTTTGTTTTGTAATTAAACATGTTGTATAAAGGTTTGCGAAAATTTCTAGCAGAATTCTAATAGAATATGTATTTCAAGTATTCGCTTCCGCCAAACTTAATATTATATTGTGATATTAAATGAGGGGCGTTATATTAAATATCTCACAAACGATAAGTCGAAAAATCATGAAAATTGCACCATATTTTTCAGCATTTTATCCTCTTCGATTTGCCGTCCATCAAGGCATACTTCCGCCGAACTTTGTTTTTTCATTTTTTTGGTGGGTTTTACATATTAGTAACACATGTGTTAGTGATTGATTATACATTTGATTTAGGGTTTAGGGTTAGGGTTTAGGGTTAGGGTTTAGAGTTCGGGTTTAGCAGGGTTTAGTGTTAGGGTTTAGCAGGGTTTAGTGTTAGGGTTTAGCAGGGTTTAGGGTTTAGTATGATTTAGGGTTTAGAGTTTTATAAAGCGTTTAGGGTTTAGGGTTTGGGGTTTAGGGGTTATGGTTTAGGGTTTAGGGTTGGGAGTTTGGGGTTTCGGGATGAAACCCCAAACTCCCAACCCTAAACCCTAAACCCTAACCCCTAAACCTCAAACATTAAACGCAACACTGTAACACACGTGTTAGTAATGTGAAACCCACTAAAAATAATGAAAAAAAAAAAACTCGTCGAAAGTATGCCTTAATGGACGACAAATCGAAGAGGATTAAACGCTGAATCTAATGGTGCAATTTTCATAATTTTTCGATTTGTCGTTTGTGAGATATTTAACTTAAGGGGTAAATGGGTTTTGTATTCTCTTTGTACACATGACACCATATCATTGGTTCCTCTATTCTCACACAAATTTTTAGTCTCATTTGAACCTTACCAATCGAAGCTTTTATCGATTTGGTAGTATTTGTCATTTATGTGGAAATTTTGAAAAACATCAAGACTTTATTAGTCACTAAAACCTAGCCACTTGTATTAGTCTTGTGAAATTGTCTCTTCATGGAAATATAGAAAAATCAAGGCAGGCAGGACACTCCATCTACTACTTTTTTTAATAAAAAAAATATATCGTAACACTAAAAAAATATATCTATGTAAAAAAATACAGGTGTACACGCATCAATTAATTTGCGAACAAACTTTAACAGCATCAACTTAGAAAGCTACAAGACGTTGCAAAAAGCGTCGTGGAAAATTGATTGCTATTGTAGCACGTACTATTATATTGTTTAAAACGATATACGTACACTTGCTCGAAACTAAATATCTTTCGTAAATAATCAGTTTTAAGAAGTTCAATAAATTAAAAAAAATATATATATATATATATATATATATATATATATATATAGATTAAAGTTTATATCCTTTAGACTATAAAAACTTACACACTGGCAAAGTCAGAATTTAAATGTAAGAGGGTAGAGGTCGAGTCAGGATATTCGAATGGATGGGGCGAAAAATACATTATTTTAATTTCTTCTATACTTTTGTAAGGTTGAAAATTTTAAAAAGGTTATTAATACCTTGATGTTTTACCAAATTTAAAATATCTTGTGGGGACGGCTGCATACTTTATCCCCGTCATGTCTCCGCCTCTGTAAGAGGGGTTTGTCTTTCATTTTATAATAGTAACAACGAAATTTATATCGACCCATAATATACTAGTCTCATAATCATGATCCGCGGAACAATATAAGTTATATTTTGTAAATTAAGAGGGGTTTGTCGTTCATTTTATAATAGTAACGATGTACATTATATTGAAATACAGGCACAACCGTTAAGTAAGTTATGGTGTTTGGTGCTATTGTTTTAAATAAATTATTTGTTAAAAGTGTCTTGATTAATTCGTAAGGCTGCTAAAGAACTCCAACTACTAAGTTAGGTAGGTTTTGAATTGGCCCACGAATGCATGCATGTATAAAATATCTACATTTTTCTACTCATAACTGCATTTATTTTTATATAAATTAGTTACTTTTAGAGTTGTCGTAGTGATTGGTTTTACACGCTTCGTCCTTGTAGTTTGTCTAGAATTTCACTCGTCATCCTTGTACTTTTTTTTGGCACTAGTCATCCTTGTGGTTGCTAATTCTTGCACTCGCAGTCCTTGTCACTAACGGTCGTTAGTTTTCTTCGTTAAAGGACCATCTATGTTATTTGTTTTTCAAACTTTAAGTTTATTTAAATTTAATATTATTTTTAATTGTACTTAGCTAATTTATTTTTTGAATAATCTAATCGATTTAATTTAATTATTTTAATCAGTTTTTTTCGTGACAATTAATTTTATTCTATTTTTTAAGTGTCCCGATCTATATAAACCCACTAAAAATATAAATAGTTTAAAAATATAAAAGTTTTTTAAATAGTTTATACTCTTAATTTTACATATCATCGTCGATTTTATGACTCCGTATAGACAATTCTACATGCCTACATATATATTGCTAATAGTTTTGTATATTATGAACGTATTCAAATTGCACATTTTTAAAATGTAACATTTGTTTTTGAGTTGATTGAAGAAAAAATTATAAAATACTTAATTGCGATAACTACGTATCATATAGTATTAAATAACTGTATTTAGTTAATTTTCTTTTTTAGTAATAGTTATTTTATTTTTGACAATTAAATTGATTAATTTAAATATTTTCTTATTCTAATTTTTGTAAGTGTCATAATCTACATCGACCCTTTAAGAATACCATAATTTTATTAAAAAAAAAAACAATGTAAAAAATTATCAGGTACTATCCGTATAATTTTTCTACTAATTTACATAATTTAATATATGTCGGTTATTTGAAAGAAAAAATACATAATATTCAACATACGGAGTATAATAATACTATACGTTACGTAGTTATTGCAATTTAGTATTTCACAATTTTTTCTTCAATTAACTCAAAAACAAATGTTACATGTTGATAATATGCAATTTGAGTACGTTCATAATATACAAAACTATTAGTAATATATATGTAGGCATGTAGAATTGTCTATACGGAGTCATGAAATCGACGATGATATGTAAAATTAAGAGTATAAACTCTTTAAAAAACTATTATATTTTTAAACTATTTATATTTTTAGTGGGTTTATATAGATCGGGACACTAAAAAATAGAATAAATTAATTGTCACGAAAAAACTGATTAAAATAATTAAATTAAATTGATTAGATTATTCAAAAAATAAATTAGCTAAGTACAATTAAAAATAATATTAAATTTAAATAAACTTTAAATTTGAAAAAAAATTACACGGATGGTCCTTTAACGAAGAAAACTAACGGCCGTTAGTGATAAGGACTATGAGTGCAAAAATTAGCAACCACAGGGACGACAAGTGCAAAAAAAAGTACAAGGACGACGAGTGAAATTCTAGACAAACCACATGGACGAACCGTGTAAAAAAGTCTAAATTTTATTGTAAAATTCACGTTTTATATGATCTAAAGTTACATGTCATTCCTTGTATTTAGCTTAAAAGAGTGCACTAAACTTTTATTATTATAACATATCGTTTGTTAAACACATTTAGAGACCATGATTAGATGGATTAATAAAATATAATCATGTTAACTTGGTCACAAAGTTCACTTAGCCTATATAAACAACTTTTTGTAGCTTAATTATTCAATTTAATCTAGATATGAATTCCCTACTATACATCTATTTGTTTTTTTTCTTAATTTAAATCTCTACATCATTTTGGTCACTAATTATTAAAAATAAGTTAACCGTACTTACTCGAGTGTAATGATATGTGTTTAGAGTTAAGTTTAAATGAGAATATAATTTTTTGTGAGAATAGAGGAACCAATAGGAATGCACCATGTGTCATAATACCCATTTTCCTCCTACGATTTTAAAAATTAAATATCTCACAAACGGTAAGTCAAAAAATTATAAAATTGCATCATAAAATCAGCGTTTAATTCTCTTTGATTAGAGATGTGACAAGGTATATTTTCGACGACTTTTTTGTTTTTGTTACAAATTGTAAAAAATTAGTACCACATGTGTTACCCGCTGGTACCACATGTGTTACCCTCCGGTACCACATGTGTCCGCCGGTACCACATGTGCTACTCGTTTTCCAAACCCACAGAAAAAAAAAAAATTCGTTGAAAGTATACCTTGTCACATCTCTAATCGAAGAGAATTAAACACTGATTATTATGGTGTATTTTTTTTTTTTTTTTTTCAACTTACCGTTTGAGAGATATTTAATTTTTAAAAATGTGAGGGAAAGTGAGGTTAGTGACACATGACACATTTCTATTGGAACCTCCATTCTCACTCAAAAATGGTGTACTCATTTGAACTTTGGTCTATGTGGAATGTTTAATAACACTCTAAAAACGTACTTAAAAAACTCAATATTTAAGATACAATTCAGACATTTTTTCCTAATTGCCTCTTAAATCTTACTAAATATTTCTAAAATATATAAACAGTTTTCTATACTCAATGGGCCGATGATACCAAATTAAAACTTTTCTCTGTATATGAGCTGTTTTTAGGGATATTATCCTAAATATATAAAATGGGTTTAATATTTTACATATTATCAATCAAAATTTTTTTTCTCACAAAATATACATCAATTTCGCAAAGCATGGGAAAATCGTAATATACTAATTTCAATTCGCAAAATGTCATTTCGCAAGGAGTAAATCGCAATAAGTAAGTTTCATTTCGCAATATAGCTTTTAGCGACGACCATATCGTTGCTAAAGACCTTTAGCGACGACCATGTTGTCACTAAAGACGTCGCTAAAAGCTACATTGCGAAATGAAACCTGTATTTTGCGAAACCTATATTGCGAATTTCTAAAGCCTTATTGCGATTTTCCCCATTCTTGCGAAAATAAATGCAAGTTTTTTCATTTAGTCGTCGCTAAAGGGCTTTAGCGACAACCAGGTCGTCGCTAAAAGACATTTTGCGAATTGAAATTAATATATTGCGATTTTCCCATGCTTTGCGAAATTGATGTATATTTTGTGGGGAAAAAAATTTGGATTGATAATATGTAAAATGCTAAACCCATTTTGTATATTTAGGATAATAACCAGCTCTTTTTGTGGGCATATTAAAAAAAATAATAATTAAAATTTTGTTGTAAAATAATGAAGAACAAGAACAATAAAGAGAGAAATCAAAAAGAGAAATTAAATTTTATTCATCTCTCAATGGAGGTATATATAATGTTACAAGGTGGAGTATCCTCAAAGAAAAGTATCTCATAAATATAGTAAATATATATATCATGTATTAAATAGATATGGACATCCATCCTATAATTATTCATAACACTCCCCCTTGGATGTCCATTTAAGGATTATGCCTCGTTAAAACCTTACTAGATAAAACCCAGTGGGGAAAAAAATCTAGCGAAGGAAAAAGAGTACATAATTCCCTCGTACGCTTGGGGATGTTGCCTCATTAAAAACCTTACCAGGAAAACCCAACAGAGACAAAACCATGGCTAAGGGAAAAAGAGTGCAACGCGTATCTTTTCTCCCCCTGATGATCACATCACTTGAACTCTTTAATTGTTGAAATCCAATATCTTCATCATAGTAAATGTCTTGATAAAATAAATTTATCTAATTCTCACATAAACAAATGTCCTCCACTTGTTGCTCACATATCAATGGATTAAACATCCATCATACATATCATTCAAGTACATCCTAGTACTTCATAAATTATTCAATTCGAATTAATATCATGTATGACCACTACGAGAATGATTAATACTTCAATGCATTTAAGTATGGCACTTTTTAGATCGATATTGTGATCATCATCTTTGAAAGTCAAATGGGGGCTTTCAACATCATGTGAACTCATAACCATGAGTGTCATTTATCCATATAAATTGAACAAAGATTTCATTCTTAATATGTTTAATTCGTACAACAAGATAAATTGTGTCATTTCTTCAATATCATTTGATAAAGATTTAATCGCCTTTATAATCTCCCAGTGAGTTTAATTTTGTTCATAAAATCAAACTATATGAAACTTAAACCATATTCAATTCCAGGTCTCTTTCTAGAGCTTCATGGGCAAACATAATTCTTTATATGGAACAAATTCAATTGATATACACTAAGGCGATTATAACACATATGCCCATGTTGCTTTAACTCATATCGTGATTAATTCAATATAGTCAATTAGTGTTCTCGAGAACTTTTCTTATATGCTTTTAGCATAATAATCACGAGACATCCTTCATATATTGTATATCCCTTAAGGAATCTCAACATCAAATGAGCTCCAATTATATTCTTCTAGACGCATATTTTTCAACTCTCATATTGCCAGACTTATATAACATCAATAAACATTATTGGATCCACCACACGAGAACATGTCTCCTCTTTATCATTTCCAAGTCTTTGCGAAAATACATGTGTGCCATCACATGTGCCTTATATAACATATTTCATTACTTTCATTTCGCTTTCTCATAAAGACTTATACATATCCAATAAGTTTCAACCATTCATGTGTATAGGCTTCGATCAAGTCCCAATATACACGTCTCGTCACAAGAGATTTTAAATTTTCATTAACTACTTGCGTCTTTATATTTGGCCAGTTATTCTATACATATGCACTCCTTGCAAATTTGTTTTCAAGATCCTCACTCTTATTATAGCACTATATTTTTTGTGACTATATTATTTACAAATCATTATCTTGCGCAATATTATACTCAATAGTACTATCGACGTCGATTTACTTCTTTTCGATTCCACACTCTACTAGACATAAGATAATATCACTTAACGAGATCTCTTAGTTTTTCAGGTACCTTAGATTCTTCTAGAACCCTCTTGTCTAGTATCTATGTATGATACTCTTATGGGGTCTTTATTACCTCGATGTGACCATCTTAATTTCTTGCTCCATTTTATATAATTCGAGGATTTTTAATTTGGAATCGATTATTCTATCACGTACGCAACAAACGTGCCATAGAATCATTAACAATAATTGGTTGTCCCGTAGGGACACACATTTTAATTGGAGCATTAGCAGCATATGTGCGATATAGTCACTCTATTTAGGTCACTCAAAATGTCTGGCAATGACTATTTATGGAAATGAATTATCATTTGAACTGAGGTTCAAAGTCTTTGTGTGAGGATCAACAATTACATTTTCTAATTCATTCCAATACTCTAGCTGCTCTTTCACTCCCCTTGAATGAATTATCATTTTCAACAACCCATATTGTGCGTTGTGGTGGATTCACAAAAATATATACCGCACAATCATAAAAAAAAACCTTACATGGGAAATATATGGTTCGTGACCGAAAAACCATTGTAATGGGGAGGAATCATTATAACTTTTTAGCTTGATGCGAATTCATATTGTATCATTTAAGATAACATTCCCCATAAACTATTAGATTTGCTCTCATAATTATTGGCTTTCCAATCAATTGAAAACGAATTATAAACGTTTTAACAAAAGCAATTTGCCTCAAATATGAGGTACAAAATAAGCAATACCACTTGTCCCAATAATTATCAAATTCTTAGGAAGTATTCACCACCATTTCCAAAGATATAATACAAAAAAAAAATGTGCTCGCATTCTTACAAGCAGAGCCACTAAGCATGCTAACTTCATGTTCTGTTTTTCATGATCATTTTGACGATGCATCGATTTTAAAACTCAAAATGATCCACATTGCACATGTACAAGCATACCAACATCCCTTTGTATCTTTTCCCAAAATCTAAGGGATGAAATCCTTAATTTAATTTGGTGGTGATAGGTGAACAATTAACTTCCATTAAGAGCAATAAAAATGATTAAAATCATCTTTGAAGTAACCCACGGTTCTTCAATACATTTCGCATCATCACTGACTAGGGATGGTCTAACCGGTCAAGCCACATAATAAACTATAAGCTTCTTGTTTATTACCATTATTTATTTCAATTGCAATTGACTAGATGTGAAAGTCGAATAATATGGAGAGCTTAAACAATCATCATATACAAAACTCACAATATCCTAATAAAATATGTACGAGCTCTTATAACTTTCACACAATGCAACATAATACTCCATCAATCTATGGCATTATTAAACAAGAAACACATCTTTTGTACATGTTAGGTTGCAAAATTAGCTAAAAACATATATATCACTAACCATTCAATAAAATATCTCATAAGCTGAAAAAAACCACAGAAAATAATGAACACATATATGACAAAACTCGATAACACAATTTGAGGAGACAGCTTATATGAGGTATAGTTCACAAATTCTTACAAGATGTTTTCGAATATCATGATCACACAAGCAGTGATTCTCACATCCATAATGATGACGCACATATACTTTTAATTTTATTTATTTTTCATACTCGTATACTTCTATAATATCTTACCATTTTAATGATATGTCGTGTTTTTATCATGAACACCATATAATTATCTCAACCACATGCATATCTATGATCGTTTAATTGATCATTATATTATCATATTCACTCCAAAGAATGAAGCATATTCAACTAAACATGTTTTATAATATTACATTAGAAACTCATTATTTTTTTCGGTCATAAGTAAAAAACAATTCAAAATCTTGCGTATCATCAATGTTATAAGTTTTTCCATAGATCATACCTTGTATCCACATGGATTATTAAGAGGTAACTATACGTCTAATTTATTCACCAATTTTAAATCTTACAATCGCATGTGAATTTATTTACAACGAGCTTTAAGAAGTCACATAAAATTTGAAGTCATATATATGCTTAAATTATTCCAAATACATCATAACTTTATACTTGTTTCCATAGTATTCCTTATTTTCCTTATAATCGTGTCTGAAAGACTATTTATTCCTATAAATGTATCATACAAAAAAGGTATAAGCTATCGAGTCCAATTATTCACCATATACAAAAACTATGGTTTCCTTGCACATAATTATAAGATCACTAGCATATCTATTGATCAAACTAGTAGATGAATATAACTTGTAATATTGTGACTTAAAGCAAACCTTATAAATTAAACATATTTCACTTAAAGCAAACCTTTAAAATTTGGTTTATTTTATAGATTATTGATATGAACAATAAATAATTTAGTTTCAATTCATAATACATAAACATAATAACTTATAATGCGGTGCATAACAATTAGTTTCACAAGCAGTCGTTCAAAACAACAACAATCAAATACTACAATATTCAACAACATATGTTACAACATATTCGAAAATCACGGTACGTATCCTTCAAACTTAAGTACGTGTGATAAATACTAACATAGTTAGATATATCCTTATATTTGTGTGATAAATACTAACATAGTTAGATATATCCTTATATTTGTTATTCATTAAATTTAATTTGTAAGGAATCAGAGACGAAGAAAATCTTCTAAAAACGTACACTTTGAACAATGAAGTTATATGATCGAATAATTACTATTACTATTATTTAGTATTAGTATTATACAATCATTAAATAAATATAAACCTTAATTATGTAGCACATATGTGGATGTTAGATTAACATAACACATCATATATAGATGTAGTTTCACAATAGATGGACACGTATGAAGTTCAATACCACAATGCAATCAAGAAAACATATCACATGAGTATGTACGATGATAATATAAATTATGAAGCATACCATAAACATTAATGACAGAGTTAATGGAAATAAAGTACCTCAAGATTGCCGGCCAAAATTTCGGACACAAAACTCTGGACGATTTTATTACGAGACTCATGCTCAAGCACGGCCATTAACTTGCCTCGTAGAGACTCGTGCTGATAATGTGTTGTAAAATAATGAAGAACAAGAACAATAAAGAGAGAAATCAAGAAGAGAAATTAAATTTTATTCATCTCTCAATGGAGGTATATATAATGTTACAAATCTCATAAATATAGTAAAGATATATATCATGTATTAAATAGATATGGACATCCATCCTATAATTATTCGTAACAAATTTATATTTAAAAGTAGAAGCCTTTATGCAAAAAGTAACAACCTTACTTTTGAAATACGGTGCAGGCTCTTAAACCACCTAAAAAAGTTGGTCAGTTACTAGAAAAATGGACACTTTATAAATACGTATTGGTAGAGTTGCAAACCGAAACCGGTTTTTTCAAAAAACCGAAATAAAAACCGAAACCGGTTTTTATAAAAACCGGTTAATAAAAACCCGAAACCGGTTTCCCAAACCCGAACCGGTTATGACCGGTTTTAGATTTTTTGTCCAACCGGTTTTTTTCCGGTTTTTTAACCGGTTATTCCGGAAAACCGGTTTTAACCGGTTTTTTTTTCGAAAAAATAGGCTGCCGTTAGCTAGCCGTTGGAGGAGCGTTTTTTTGAAGTTTTTGAATATTTTGGGGTGCTTTTGCCCCCCCAATGACCCTATAAATACACCCCTTTGGTTTAGGTTCAAAGCACACCAATTCTCTATCTCATTCTCTCAATTTCTATTACATTATCTCAAAAACTCTATATACATATTCTCTCAAAAACTCTATATATATACACTTTTACTTTCCGAAATGGAAAATACACAATCTCAAGCTTCCGGTTCCGGTTCCGTTGCTAGCAATGCACGAAAGAAAGTTTACACAAATGAAGATGTCGTGCTTGTTAAAAATACGACCCGGAACCAAGAAATTTGGGTGAATTACGATTTGTGCATTATGAATGATGGGGCGAGTAAGGCTCGTTGCAAGAGATGTGGGAACTTTTATAACGCCTCATCAAACTCCACATTACGAGCTCACATGACCACGGCTTGTAAATCGGTTAGTCAAGATCCATCACAAGCGACACTTGGTTCGGATGGTGGGGTTTTTATATACGACAATGATGCGCTTCGAGAAGATTTTACAAAGTTTGTCATCCAAGAGGCGCTCCCATTCAACCACTTCGACAACCAACGACTTACGGGTATCATCAAAAAGAGACTACAACCGCGATACCAACAAGTAAGTCGTACTACCCTAAGAAACGATGCTTTTAAATTATGGAAAAATGCTAAAAAGGATATAATTGATGGTTTTCTAAACTATAAACATGGCGTTTCTATTACTTGTGATGTTTGGACCGCACCACATGGTACGGCAAATTCTTATTTAGCCGTTACCGCCCATTGGTTTCATCCCGATTCTTGGTTATTGATGAAACGTACTATTGCTTTTAAATTGTTTGGTTATCCGCATACGGGATGTAACTTGCGAAAAATTTTAAATGACACTTTAATTGAATATAATCTAGACGATAAAGTTTTTACAATTTCACTAGATAATGCGTCAAACAATACGAGAGCAATGAATTTACTAAAATTACGTTTAAAACCAATTTTAAATGGCGCTTTTTTTCATTCTCGTTGTGTTGCTCATATTATAAATTTGGCCGTACAAGCGGCATTAAAAATATGTGATAATTTACGACAAAAATTTAAGAGTTTATTAGTAACTATATATAGTTCTAGTAACGAACGTCAAGCTAATTATAGACGTTTTCGTGTACAATGTGGTGAAACTCCCCTAGGACCATGCTATGATAATAATACTAGGTGGAATTCTACTCACGATATGTTTGAAAATATTTTAAGACAACGTGAAACTTTAAATGCTTTTAATACGTTGTTAGTTGATAGAAATAAGTCCGTACCTATAACCGATAATGAATGGGATCAACTTTACGATTTAACTTCTTTTTTAGTAGTTTTTAAAGATGCTACTACTATCCTTTCGGGTGTATATTACCCAACTAGCTCCTTAGTTCTAAACCAAGTTTTTATAATGACCGAAAAATTAAAAGAATTTGAACTTTCGTCATATCCAATGTTTAGAAAAATGGTTAGAGTTATAAAAAAGAAATTTATAAAATATTTTGGTAACATGCCTTTGGTTTTTACTTGTGCCGCCGCACTAAATCCAACTATAAATGTTGGCGGCGTACAACGTATACTCACAACAATTTTGGAAAATTTGGACTTAAACTTAACCGACGACCCGAACTATATTCCAAATGAAATTACTCGATTTGAAAATGGTTTTACACAATTATTTGAGATTTATGCGTCAAAAATTGGTTACCAACCAAATCCAATTGTTGACTCCATGCGGGCGGGAACATCTCGGGCATCATCTAGTGACATAAGCGTAAACCTTTATAATGCTTTACTTGAAGACGCTTCAAAGCGTCAACGCACATCGGCTCCAACAAGCGAGTTGGGACACTATAAGTCTACAAACTTTTTAACCACTTTAAGTGTTGACCAATTTCGTAATTTTGACATTTTGAGTTGGTGGAAAGAAAGAGAAGTACAATTTCCAATTTTATCCGCTATGGCTCGGGATTTATTAGCCGTCCAAGCTTCGACTGTAGCTTCCGAATCGGCTTTTTCTACTAGCGGTAGAATCATATCGGAAAGAAGGTCAAGACTAACCGCTGAATCCGTGGAAGTATGTGTATGTTTGAAAGATTACTTGGATGGGGTAGATAGGATACAAAATGTAACAACGTTGGAAGGCCCACTATTAGGTAATGTTGAAGATATTATCCAAGAAGAAGAAGTCGCATTAGGGATATCACCTCCAACGACCGAATTAGATGAAGGTGAATTTGAAGAACTTGAAGTTGAATCCGTGGATGAGGATGAAGTTTGGGATGACATAATCACATAAGTAGTTAAGTGTATCCGGGTGATGGCCATGCCGAAGCTCGATATACTTTACTACACGATTACATTTTCGGGTGATGGCCATGCCGAAGCTCGAAATGTATTTGTATTTTATATTTTTAGTTGTAATTGTATCATTCAAATAAAAGTTATGTTTGTATTTTATATTTTTAGTTGTTGCATTATTTATAATAAAAGTTATGAAGACTTTTTCGATTCAATAATATTTTAAGAAGACTTATATAAGACTTTTGTTTAAGTTATTGTTTAATTATGTTTCCATTACTAATGTTCTATGAATTCAATAAAAAAAATTGACCCAAACATTGTTTTTCCTTAAAAAGCTTAACGTTCGAACCACTTGAAAATGGGAGTTGATAAATGCAAGGAAGTTTTTACTAAATCCACGGAAAAGTACAACTCTTTGTGCTTACAGTACCATTTTTTATGCACATGCTTCCTTGAATTTAGTAAAAAATTCCTTGAATGTATCAACTCACTTTGAATTTTATAGAATTTTTAGATTCAATAATATTTTTAGGAAGATTTACAAGCCTTTTGGTTATGTTATTGATCAATTATGTTTACATTACTAATGCTCTACGAAGTTAATGAAAAAAAATTGACCCAAACGTTGATTTTCCTTAAAACGCCTAACGCTCAAACGTGTTTGAATTTTATAGACTTTTTAGATTCAATAATATTTTTAGGAAGATTTACAAGCCTTTTGGTTATGTTATTGATCAAATTTGTTTCCCTTACTAATGCTCTACGAAGTTAATGAAAAAAAATTGACCCAAACGTTGATTTTCCTTAAAACGCCTAACGCTCAAACGTGTTTGAATTTTATAGACTTTTTAGATTCAATAATATTTTTAGGGAGAATTACAAGCCTTTTGGTTATGTTATTGATCAATTATGTTTCCATTACTAATGTTCTACGAAGTTAATGAAAATATTTTGACCCAAACGTTGATTTTCCTTAAAACGCTTAACGCTCGAACGTGTTTAAATTATATAGACTTTTTGGATAAAAGTTATGTTTGTATATTTTATTTTCATTTGTATTATTTAAATTTTGTTATACAATTATACCGAATTCGAATCCGGGAAAAAACCGAAAAAAAATAACCGATTAAAACCGGGTCAAAACCGAAAAAAACCGATTCCGAACATTTAAAACCGAAAAAAACCGATTCCGAAAAACCGAAACCGAAAAAAACCGAAACCGATAAAAAACCGGTTTTTTAAAAACCGGTTTTTAAAAAACCGAAAACCGAAAAAAACCGATTTTTTCGCACCCCTACGTATTGGTGGGTCTTAGTTAATTGTCCGGTATTTTATTTGGGCTTTTTAATAATAGTGGATTCTTTGCCCCAAACTTTAAAAAGGCCCGTAACTTAAATGTTTATTTTTTTTTATCTAATTTATTTAAGGAAACTATGGCTATGCATGTACGACATGCTACAAAATTAAAATTTGAGGGTATACACGACACAAACTAATATGATGATTGATGAAGTAGTGTCATCTCGAAACATTTACATGATGAAAATCAAAGCCTTGCTTCAAGGTCCTTGAACATTGAAAAGTTAAAGCGAATTTAAAAATAAACGATATCATATTAGCTTACAAAACTCGAATGTAAATGATAATGGGAAATTGTTTGTGTTGTTAACATCACCTAAAGTTAGGTGCTGTTAAGCTAAGAATTTGCATTGTGATATGTGAATACTGAATAGTATAAAAGTTTTGAGATGTCCAAATAATTAAGTGTAACTAAATTAGTTAAATACATTTATAAGCCGTTAGATAACTATCATAACTCATAAGTCTATAAACAAACCTGAAACCTGACTTACTAGTTACTAAAAGTTATTTGGTATGTTTGACCCACAAAACCTACACAAACACCCAACAACATACGTAGGGGTGAAAAAAAAACCCCGAAACCGGAACCGAACCCGATTTAAAAACCGAAACCGGAACCGATTTGGAACCGGTTTTTGAATACCCGGTTCGGGTTTTACTAGTACCCGGCGGGTACCAAACCGGGTACGGCCCCATACGTTTCAAATCGGGTTGGACCCGGGTTGTACCCGAACCGGTTCCAAAAACCGGTTTTAATACCCGGTTTTTACACTAGCCGTTGTGTTTGAGCTCCTAGCCGTTTTATATCCTTTTTTTTTGCATTTTTTTTACCATTTTGCCATCCTAAAACTAGTATAAATAGATACCTTGGGTTTGGGTTAGTTACAACACTCAAACTCACTCATTCTAGTGAAAAAACACTCAAAACGCTTACGATTTACATACGAAACTCTCAAAACATTACTCTCATCCTCTCAAAACGCTCTCATAATGGCAACTCAAAGTTCATCAACTAACGATTTTGTTGGTTCGTCAAATGCGTCAAATGCACCAACCATTGTTCAAGTCTTTACAACAAAACGTAATCCGGAGATTTGGTGTAACTTTGACAAAGTTTTGTTGTCGGATGGTTCGACTAAAGCACATTGTAAACGATGTGGGAGTTTTTTAAAAGCCGACTCTAACTCAACTTTGGTGTAACTTTGACAAGAAGCTGCATATGAGCAGGGAGGTTTCCAGCAGCAAGGCGCAGCACTGCCATCCATGCTGGATGTTATGCATGGTATTCAGGGCCTTCAGGTTAGCCATGATAATTTTTCCCAGAAAGTCAGGTACGAGCATGGAGCACAGCGTTACCACAACGCTTGGTCGGCACACACCACACATAGACTTTCTGAAGTGGTGCCCAACTACCGACCTACAGCCTACAACTACCCACCCACGTGGGGTCAGTCTGGAGCAAGCTATCCACCACCGGTTTATGACGAGGGTGCCGCCTTGGCAGAGCTGCAGGAAGAGTATCGAAGGCAGCAGGAGAGAGAGCAAGAGGAGCGTGGATTCCCCTATGACTATTCCCCATTTTGAGTGCTTGCGTGCCTCGTATGATTCAGACACTTTTCTTGACAATTTGATTACGGTTTATTTAAGTACTTTTAATTTTATGTTTGGTTATTTTGGAATGCTTGACTGTGGATGGCCTTTGGGTACATTTTTGTAGAACGACATCCATAAACACTTTTCTATTTGAAATTAGGTGAAATTACAGCGGGAAATGGTTAGTTATGCTGGATCAAGCCTTTAGTACCCGGCCTGTACTTTTGTACCCGGCGGGTACTGTTTGGAAAATGAGGACAGAAGTGGATCAAGCCAAAGTACCCGGCGGGAACAATAGATACCCGGCGGGAACACAGTCTACCCGGATGGAACCATATATACCCGGCGGGTACACCGTACCCGGTTTGGAACCGGGTATTAGACCCGAACCGGTTCCTACCCGTTACCAACCGGTTAGGATAGGGTTGGGTTTTCCCCCACCCAAAACCGGGTCGGTTCCGGGTCGGGTTGACCAAAAACCGGTTTTTTGACTTTGACCAATACCCGGTTCGGGTATTCGGGTCGGGTCGGGTCCGGCCAATACCCGGTTTTGTTCACGACTAAACATACGGAGTATCATTTATTTAAAATTTTTTTATATATAATTGAAACAAGGGGTACGGTTCATGTACGCAACTTTTTATCGTACGCACTGTACACAACCATTCACCTACATCCACGTGTACTTCTTCTCCATTCACCTTCATCCTTCGCACATCCTTAATTGATACATCTTTTTAATTACTGTGATTTAATCACATGTATTCTAATTAATTATGATATTGGATCTTCTCTGTGTATTCGTTCATTGTGATTCATGTTAAATACTTTTTCTTTTTGTAATCTTTTTATTATGTTTTAATTTAATATCTGTATGATACATAATGAAGATATTAAAAGTTGCAATAGTAGGGAAGGGAAAGAAGAAGATGATACACAATGAACATATGTAATTATTAAATGATACATAATGAACATATTAAAATTTATATGTTTTTATTTAAAATTTGTATGATACACAATGAACATGTTAAAAGTTGCAAGATGGTGGTGATTTGTATGATACACAATGCACATGTTATAATCGATACACAATGCACATGCTATAATCGATACACAATAAACACTTTTGAGATTGCGTACTGTGCATAGGATAAAAAAGCTGCGTACATGAACCCGAAACAAGAGGGTCCTTTGTCCATTAATTTCCAACGTAAATCCACTGTTCCTGTTGGATTTCACTCAAATGTTTACCACACTCGGCATTAGTGGTGGTAATTTTAGATCTATTGGATTTTTTTATTAGTCAATTTGGTTAATATTTATGAAGGGATCGATTTGTTGAGTCTCTTTTTTTGAATGGATCTAATTGTCTAAATGGATATTTGAATAACCTTTAATTATACTCCGTATAACAGTTAACCAACGGGTTTAGTTTAGTGAGTAATTTTTTTTTCCATCACATTTCATTTTTCACTCATATAAAAAAAAAGTTCGGTGAAACCCACGGATCAATCCGACTTAAGACACATTTGACTATCTGACATGTTTAAACCCATCCTCCTATTTAAATCCAAACATATTTAAACACAAACCCACCTGTGACCCGACCCTACTCATTGATTTTGACACACAAACTATGCATACATATAAAACCTATTTATTCATGAAGTTTTTCTTGTGGTTTTTGTGTGATTCAGCTTAGAGATTCTTTCTTTGAAACCTCTCTCGTTTTGGGTAAGTTTTCTTGTTTCTCAATAGGATTTTGTTCATAAACCGTTAAAAATTGTATCTTGATGGTTAACCACCAGCACTTTAACCAGGTTTTTCTATTAGGGCTTTGTTCATTACATGTTAAAAATTGAATCTTTATGCTTAACTTCCACTACTTATTGCTCATTTTTTATGTTTCCCATTTTTATTTGTGATTCTTTATCTTCTTTATGGTGTTTATATGAACTTTGGTCCACTGATTCTGCACATTTACACACACATACACACTCACCTTTAGTTTATGTGGTTTAAGATCAATTTAAGTTAGTGGGCACTAGGTTTATAAAAGCTTGTTGCAGTTGTGTTTCTTGAAACTTTCTCAGATTTATTGAACGTCTGGGGATAAAAGATCAAATTTGGTACCTTCATCCAGCTCATTTCTGCTTTCGAATTATTCAAGTTGTTGCATTCTGTTAGGTACTCGTATTTAATACTGTTATGTGGGGTTTTAGCCAATTTTAACCTAGTCATGTAAATCTTGATTTAACCCTTATTAATGTATGTGCTTTATTTATCTATTTATTTATTTTATGCACTACTGAATGTGAAAATGATTGATCATGTAGTAATAACATGTTTTTTTGCGACTTAATGAGTTAATTATGATGTTTATGAACAACATATGCTATTTTTTCAAGTGAAATATTGCCATTAAGTTCTCATTTAATTGAAAACTTAACTTGTTTTGCATTTGAAGAAACTTAACATCATTGTGATAGGAAGTTGGATTTTGTTTGCTCTTAGCGACACATACACTCATATGTCCTACTATGTTAGGTGATTATTATCGTTCTTGAAGAGGTTTGTCTCAACAAAAATGTTGAAAATCAGTGTAGACATTTGTTGCACTAATTTAGTTGTTTCACCCTGTTATTTCAATTCCCGGCCTTAGTACACCTGACAAAACCCTTAATTTACATAAGGCTGTGTTTACAACTTTACATGTGGTTTTTCAAGTGATTAACACAACCTTAAGAACTTGACGATGAGCTAGTTGTTGATGGTAGCAATAGTTGGGTATGTTTATATTTGTTCTCACTACATAGTTTTCTAACTTTGACTATCCTGAGTCAAGGTTTGTTTTTCCGCACGTAAGAACTGATATCGCTTTGTTATTTAACTGTTGAGCCTTAACACATCTGTCAATTTGGCATATTTGCTAAGTTGTCAACATTGGTGATGCCTGGATGTGTGTCTCTTCCTTGCAACCCCTTACATAATTCTATAAATCAAAGTCGAAATCAGTTTTGACGCTAATAAATTTAAAATTACTTTTGGCGCATATCCAAACACGGTATATTCAACAAACATATCAATAATCATGATCTTTTTATGTGTTATATGCTCTCTCTTTTTCGTAGAAAAAGGCACAAAGTTATATTACTAAAATAGTACATCCACATAAATACATAATTATATTAATATGAGTGTTAATCAGGTAACCTTTTCTCTGTCAAGTACTTAAGTCACAATTTTGGAGCTTCTACGGTTCTACCCTCTCTAACATGACACTTTCATGTCTTTTTATAGTTTGGTGGTGATCCATATTGGATTGTAGACTTCTTTTTAGATGCATTATGTGCACATTGGGTTGTAGTTGGCATCAGAATCGATCTCCATAATCTTCTACCTAAGTGCCTTAGTAAGTTTACAGTCTACAAATAATTTGGTCATGATGTTCAAGTTGTCTATAAAGAAAGTCCAACATTGGAAGTACCAGATTTGGGTTTGCGTTCCCAAGGTTGTTACACACAAGTTGTGTCTCAGGCTCACACTCACCCTCAAAGTGTACCTAATGTCAGTGACCATGAACACCAACATCTTAATGAGCCACATTCGGGGTCACAAGCTCTTTCTGCAATACAAATAGTTGCCTTACACGAGGATGTTGTTTCTGGCTGTATTTCACTCATCGATCCCTTAGATACTCCTAAACTTATTGATGGATCCGCTTCTGCTTGTTTTGAACATGTGTCCAACTCCGCTACTGCTATTGCTACAACTGGCCATACTTGTAATACACCCAGAAAACGCGACCTACACTTGGATACCAACACAACCAAAATACTGCTCACTCTGACTCTCCCTCATTTGTTTCCCCAATTGCATGCAACTCATCCTTTCTTGGATCTGCCCTGTCTAATATTGGCGTAAAATTTGATGAACATGAACTTAGCGTCAACAAGGACCTTCAGACTTCACCTACTCTCACTACAAACACTATGGATATTGGTCACTCTGCTCCTGGATCTTTTGCTGCCCCAAAATGAGGAAGATATGGAAATTGATGTTCGTCACGCAGTTGCATAGGTTGGACCTGCATATTCAACACTTTAACGCTTAACGCTTATATGTTTCTTTGTTTGGACTTAACTTACTTTGCTGCAAGTTCCTTTTTACTTTGCTTAATTGAACTTAATCGACTATCATTTGTGAGTTGTTATACTACTATTACTTTTATTGCCACCAAGTTGATTACTTTGAAGTCCTATATTTTTTTTCCCTCGAATGTCTTTATGCTACCGTGCTTGCTGATATCTGATATTATACCACAAGTTTGTTCATTATGCCATTCTTTAGCTCTTATTTTACCAGATTACTGTATTCACTTACACTATTAGGTGATACCCACCTAAGCCCACACATTTCAATATCTGTTTTTCTAAACCATTTTGATTTTGATCAAATATATAGAACAATTTTATGACAAAATCAAGATTATTGTAAAAGCTTCACTTTTTAAGTCAACTGGAATTAAATCACCATACTTCACAACCCAGAGCTCTAAAAATTACGGTATAAAACACCCTAATCTACACATTTATAGTCCCATTTGGGGGTTTCTTTTTAATTTGTAATTAGTACTTTATTTTTGGCATTAAACTACACGATTCACTGGAGTTCAACTCGTATATATGATCCAAATATTGTGAAACACGCATTTAACGACAAACTCACATTTACAGTTGACTTAAAACATCTAATAATCTTAATTTATAGCAATTAACGACTAAATTAACCAAATTCGTATCTTGAAATGTGCTGTTTTTGTGGCTCTTCTTCTGGAAATAAAGGTAACTGATTTAAAGTGAGGGCCAAAATTAGTAGTAACTGCTGGATCTTATTGTCTTTAAGATTCACTTGTAATTATTTGTGCCGGGCCATCGTGTGTTTGTACGTTTAATTTTACCTATGTTCTATAAGAATGAGATGTAGAGTATCAACCTAAAGATCTATCATTCTCTATATATTATGATACCCATGTGCAATGTGCTTTAATTCTACCCGCCCAACCTGATTTTTTTTCCGGGTAGAGTTCGAGTGACCAAATAAATTTTCAGGATGAACCCGGAAATCTTTTAATATCATTTTAATTTTAATATAACACAAAATTTGTACATTTTCCTCAATTGATCTATGGCCTCCACCAGAAAATTCAAGACTCATGATATTCAAACTTCTCTTTTCCCTCCAAAATGATTATCCACTTTACCCTAATTGCCGTTAATCCAAATATTGACCCGAAAACTTGTTAAGTAGTTTAAAAATCGGGTTAGTTGGGTCAATTCGGGTTAGCTGTGTTTCGAGTTGGGTTGAAATACCCAAAATTAAGAAAATGTTAAACAGGCATACTTAGGTAGACTTAAAACCATACTTCATTTTTTGATTAGTTACATTTTTTCTCTCTCTTAATTTCAACCAATTTTTCACATCTACCAATCAATTTTTCACATCTACCGATCAGCATTTTAGGCCAATAATTAGGCCTACCAGTTTAGTCTTGCCAATCATTTTCTCAAAATTAAAGTGGGTTCAAGTTAATCATTTTTGATCTGCCAACTAGCCCAACCCGAATTGTCACAGCTAGTACAACTGTACAAGTGCCAGACTTAACTTTTTAAATAAATTTCGTCATTCTATTACCTATACTAATTTTACGGTAACTTATCTCTATAATAAGTACTATATACTACTACTTATGACTTAATTCATCTTTAATAAGAGGTGCCAACACCATCTTCTGTTGAAAATACCAAAAACTTCTTATTGAGTATGAACAAAGATAGTCCATATTTATTGATGTTAAGGGTCCTGAATGAATGATAGTTTAGTTACAACACAACATTCTATTACATGTTTAGTAATGTATAGTTAAAAACAGACGAATCACCACATAAAAGAAATTGGTTCAGACACTCGAAGATATCAGGGTAGTGGAGGATTTAACATATAACCAACATGCACTGTAGAATTTCATCATATACATAGTAAGCAAAACGGTGCAATAGATGATAATACCAATAACTAAATACAAAAGGTTGTAGTGGTATACAAATAGGGATGGCAAAAAGATCCGAATCCGATGGAGATCCCCGAACTTCGCAAGTTTTGGATCGGATTGGGGATGACCAATTGGGGATGGGGTGGGGTATGGGGCGATAAATGGGGATTTCTATCGGATTGGGGTTGGGTAGTATCATCCCCGCCCCGCTCCGCCCCGATATATATATATATATATATATATATATATATAGGGAGATCCTTGGGGAAGTAAAATAATTAGGGATGGAGGGAAGTGATTCTCAGCCACACATTCTGGTCAACTCAAAAGTCAACGAGGTGGCATTTATGTAAATAACTTGAAATCACCTCCCAGAACGTTAACATGCATTTAAAAAGCATGTTAATCAAAAACAACTAAAAACGTGATTTTCATCTTAAATTCATCAAATTAAAGCTTGGAACTTGCAAAAATAAATTTAAAAACACTAATATACAACTCGTTGAGCAAGATTGATTAACAATTGTTAGATTCAATAAAAAAAAAATTAAAAAATAGATTTCATGAAGAAAAATGTAGAAACCCATAAAAAATCACAAATTCATTCAATTGAGTACAAAATTGAGATGTATATAAAGCAAAATTCAAATATATCGATCATATACATCAATAATCAAACAAACTTGTAGTTATTTTAAGTTTTACACAAAAAAATCTCAAAATCAAAATTTTCAGAAAGTTAACACTCATTTGAAATGCATGTTATAAAAATTACAATTTAAATATTCATTTATGATGAATATTTTAGGTTATATATGTTATTAGTGTATAATAACTCATATTCATCATAAATGCATGTTAACATCTCATTGAGTCTTTAACATTCATTTATGACGAATATTAAGTTATATCATGCTGATGAACATTATAACATTCATTTATAATGCATATTAACTCATATATATTGTAATACATTGATGAATGTTATGTTATAACGTCCAACGATGTATAATAACTTATATAAGGTAATATTCAACAAATGTAAATGTTTAAGAACCTTACTTGTAATTTTGATTAACATGCATTGCAAATGTATGTTAACGTTCTGGATATTTTCAAAAACTGTGAAATTTGATGGTTAATGACAACCATAATTCGATTAATTACATGTTTATAGGTTTTGTATGATGAAATTCGTTTAATTTTATTGTTTTCATTGGCAAAACAAAATTTTATATAAAAACCCAAAAGTTATACCCAAAATTCATAATTTTTTATGATTTCAAATCATGACGAATTGAAGATAAGTATGAATGTGTTTGATGAATTGGAAAGTTTATAATGTTTTTGATTGATAAATCGTTGAAATTGATGCTTTAATTTTGGATTTTAGACTAAATTTGATTAAATGAGTATTGTATATGTATTATCTATTGTATGAAAAGGGTGGAAGAAAATTAGTGGCTGGGATTTGCTTCCCTCCTTCCCTCAAACTTGATGCTTCCCTCTTGATCCTTCCCCTATATATATATATATATATATATATAGGGGAAGGATCAAGAGGGAAGTACTAAATTTGAGGGAAGGAGGGAAGCAACTCTCAGCCACCCATTTCCTCCCCACTTTTTTCCTACACACTTCACCAATTTTTGTCAAAAAACCCAAATTAAAGTATGTTTTTCATTGATTCATCAATCAGAAACATTATAAAATTTCGAATTCATCAATCGCGTTCATTTAGATCATCAATTCCTCGTTATACATATTCATCAAAAATATTAAAGTTTGGGTGTAACTTTTGGGTTTTTGTGAAATATTTTATTTTTCAATGAAAACAATAAAATTAAACGAATTTCGTAATTCAAAACTTATAAACGAGGAATTAATTGTATTATAATCGTCATTCATCATTGAATTTCAAAAATGTACATTTCAGAAGGTTAACATGCATTTGCGAATCATGTTAATCAAAATTACAATAAAGATTCTTAAACATTCATTTTTGTTGTTTTTTACCTTATATAAGTTATTATACATGTTGAACGTAATAAAATGACATTCATCAATGTATCGCAATATATATGAGCTTATATGCATTATAAATGAATGTTATGATGTTCATCAGCATGATATAAGTTAATATTCATCATGAATGAATGTTAAAAATTCAATGAGATGTTAACATGCATTTATAATGAATATGAGTTATTATACAATAATAACAATATTAGCTAATATTCACCTTAAATGAATGTTTAAATTGTAACTTTGATTAACATGCTTTTAAAATGCATGTTAACGTGTTGAAAATTTAATTTTGATTAACATGCTTTTGAAATGCATGTTTACGAGCCTGGGAGGTGATTTTAAGTTATTTACAAAAATATCACCGCGTTGACTTTTGAGTTGACCAGAATGTGTGGCTGTAAATCACTTCCCTCCTTCCCTAATTATTTTACTTCCCCAAGGATCTCCCCCTATATATATATATATATATATATATATATATATATATATATATATATATATGCATGTGTGATTACAATATATGTATATATAATTATTAATTTTATATCTATAAATAACTAATATCATCAATAAATATATTTATTTATAACTTTTTGAATTACAATAATATTTAATACATTATTTATCTATAAGACTATGGTGTGCTGAAATTTAGAATTTTGACTCGTTCACAGCAAATGCTTAGTTATTATTAATTTGTAATGTACATGTGTAATCCTTCTATTTTCTTAATATACTTGTGTCATCAACGAGGTCAATTACTATATGTTGTCTTGATAACGTTTTGAATTACAATAATATTTAATACATTATTTATCTATAAGACTATGATATGTTGAAATTTAGAATTTTGACTCGTTCACAACAAAGACTTAGTTATTATATATTTGAAATGTACATGTGTAATCCTTCTATTTTCTTAGTATACTTGTGTCATCAACAAGGTCAATTACTATATGTTGTCTTGATCATGTTACTATTTGTTTTTGAAACAAGGATGCCAATTAGTGGATGTTTAGGTAATGCTTTAAGAAAAATCAACAAGTCATCCGAATCTTGGGTATTATTAATAGAGAACAAGTACTGGATTTCGATTTGAAGAACCCACGTTCTCTACAAGTTACCCCGATAAGACCCCGTTGGGTATTGGGGTAAGCCATTCCCCGGATGGACCGTCCCGATAATACCCCGCTGGGGTTTGGGGTGGGGTTGGGGATTGCTTAGAATAATGGGGTTGGGGTTGGGGCTGACATCCCCGCACCAAACCTGCCCCATTGCCATTCCTATATACAAACAAAAAGTAATGTGCACATGAAGTGTGTTATGGACAGAAAGAAATTCTCACAGTTTGGTATATAATTCTAAAATAATAACCAACCAATTATCAAGACAAGTAAAACAATTGAAACCAAATAAAACCTTCGTTAGTTAGTTATCCGTAAGAAAACTATGAATAGTCAAACAAGAGAATTCAATAAAGACTCGACAGGTAATGGGTGAGGGCCTTAAAGAGTAGCGGCAGGCCCGGCCCTCCTACTGGGCCTCATGGGCGATGGCCCAGGGCATCATAATTATAAGGCAGCAGAATTCTAGCCCAATTCATATTAGGGTAGGCTCAGTTTTACACTTTTACTAAAGTTTATTTATTTAGCCCATAAGCCCAACTATATCTTAAAAACCCAAATAGGTTATAATGTCAGGCCATACTTCTTCTTTTTTTACGTGGGATTAAAATTAGGATATATGAATTGAAGTCGAACAGTTAGGCGACGTTGCCGTTTTGCGATCAAAATTTTCCGAGTTGATTCCATCAGTACGTGCGATCTAGAACCAGCAACAATCAACTATTCAACTGATTAATCTTCATCTCTTCTTTCCGTCCGCGTGATCAGGTTCTATTTTTCCATAATTCCGTTGTATTTTTGTTTCAAATCTTCTATATTATTTAGTTAGTCTAGAATGTTACCTCGTTAACAACCATCAGGTGCCCAAAATAGGAAAAGAAAGAAAAGACAAGAAGAACTTACCCAATCTTTACAAAGATCTTTAGATAGGTTTGTGGTTAGACAAGAAAGTAATAACAACACCGCTGAAGAAAACAATAAAAATAATAATAACCCTACGGATACTAACAACGAAAATCCAATAAATACTGAAAATCAAGAATATAATGAGGCTAATATTAATGAAAATGTTGAAAGTCCGGTTGAAGATATTAATAAAAAATATGATGTTAATGATAATGATAATGAAGAACATGATGTTAATGATAAAGAAAATAATGGAAGTCATATTGAAAAAGATAAAGGAAAATCCTAAAAATTGAGATTATGATAAAGTTAATTACAATATTTTTGATGTGAGATGTTGGGACGGTTTGGATTCAAAGATGAAAGACTTACTTGTAAGTTTTTAGCAATTTTGAGTATTGAAAATAAGTTTTTAGCTGATGTTGACTATGATAAAATAATTGATGATTTTGCTTCAAAAAACGCTCAGAGACATCGTTTTAGGTGATGTATGAACTAGTCGATCATTCGGAGTTTATCTTCTCGTATTGTAATTTTTTCATTCAATAATAAAAATCGGCGTGGGGATGAGCCGCCTAGCTTGACTAGGTTCCAAACCCCTAAAAGAGAGTGTGTTATTTGTTTGCAAGGGCATTTTTTTTTCGACTCGCCCGGGGCATCAGATACCCCAGGACCGGCCCTAAGAGTAGGTCGGCGTTGAAGTATACAAATGGTAAAAGAAGTTACACATTTTTAAGTATGTTTCAAGTTGCGAGAAGCTACATATCAACTGAATACATCAAACAATGAAAATTAACTTGTGTCCAACAACGGAAAGTTATGATAAGTAGTTTCCTGCTAAGTATCATCCTCAACCAATCTTAGAAATACAAGATCCGATTTTAACTAGAAGAGTCAGCAATATGACTGGACAACTGATATCGTGTAAAAAGTCACGTTTTTACTACCGATATCTCTCTCATTCTGGAATGATTCTTGGCATATTAACTCCAATATAGCACAAATCAGTAACATTATGCCAAGAAGGTCAAAACGAGGTTACACGATAAAAATCAAGTAAAACGGATGTGAAACGAAGATTCCACACACGTTTGAAGATTCAAGGCATAAAAACGAGATTTCAAGACCAAAATGCCCTTCACCAACATCCATTATTTCCAAGATGTTCATTTTCAAAACTCGGATCCAACAGAAGAAGAATCAACCAAAACGGGTAAAAAATGAAGATTCCGCGCCCGCCGGAAGATCCAAATGATCCGTACTCAATATCTGGAGCTAGGGACCTCATCTTAGGGCCTATCCTATGTCAAAATCTTCGTTTTTGAATTACGAATCCAACGAAAAAAGAATCAACTCAAACGGACGTATAACGAAGAAAACACGCATGAATCAAGAAACGAAGCAACAAACGACGTAACGGGGCGGGGGTGGGGCCACCGCCGCCGGCTGGACCCCCACCGCCGCCGGCCACCAGTGTCCCGCCCCGGTTTCCGTTTTTGGTAACTTTTGGTACCCGGTGCGCCTACTTTTCATGTTGTACGGTACCCGGTGCGCCTACTTTTCGTGTTGTACGGTACCCGGTGCACCCTTTTGGCTACCTTTTGCTAACATGCACCTCAAGATGCTAATGTGAGCCAAAGATCACCTATAAATAGGAGGCTTTAGGCTTCATTTCAAAATGTCCCATATGCACTAGTCATATTACTTTCTTACTTTCTCATTCTACTTTCTTACTTTAAATTTAGCATTAGATTAGTTTAGCACTTTGTTTAGAGTAGAAAGAAAGCTAGGAACGTTGTTGTAATCTTTGGTGTACGCTTGGAGTTACGCTCATTAATTCAAGTCTATTCATTCTCGCATATTAATCTCGGTTATCTCTATCCTTATCTATCTTAATTAAACATGTTTGCTTTAATTATGTTTGCAATCGTTATTACCATGATTAGCGAGTAGATTACTATTGTATTTGTTGTGATGTAGTTAGTATATATAATTGTGGGATGACTTTGAATACGTCGTGAGATAATATGACGGCCCCTATTCGACTGATTACTCGATATAGTATTGGAAATGCTTTTGAGCATAGTACAAATATATGGAAGCCAGTAACGATCGAAGGTAGTTGTATTATTGATCGACGTTATAAAATTGGATCCTTTGTGAACGGACTTATCTTGTGATTTTAAACCTAAAACTTACATTCGCCTTTCGATTGACAAACGTGATTGTAACCTTGTGAAGAGGAGTCGCGAACCTCAATACTCGGTCAATAGTTATCTGTGTAAAAACTATGTTTTTAATTGTAACGTCATGCAAGCATTATAAAATGCAATGTGATTATGTGGACTTGCCATGAATATTGTACACTTCCAATCACAATGTACTTATCATGTAAACAACGCGAAGCAATTAAACTCACAACGGAAACATTGGTAAACAATTCAATACGTTGTGAGCTACCATAGTATTTTCCGACATGGTCTGGGTTTGACTTTATGAAAAAAGTCGTCAGCATTTTAATTAGTTGTTTTACTTTAGATTAGATTAGATTAGGTAGGCTATAGGCTAAATGACCATTTACGAAAACCTAGGGATTTGCTAATTGTATTGAGAAAGGCAAGTTTAAAATCCAACTTAAACCGATACTTTATATTAAAACCATGAAACCTAAATGCTTTCCCTCGTCTATCACGCTTAAGTTTCATTGGTAGAAATTGATTGAATAAGTCCGGACACAAGTTCTAAGTTAGTTGTTTAATGGATTCATAATCTTTGTGGTATTAAGAACGGCTAGACATGTTATGGACTTGCTACTCTATTCCTTCGCCCACGAGCAAATACGTTCAATAATATGGGCCACTGACTCCCTCACAGGAGAGTGTGGAGAGTTGAGCATCGTCCGTCCGGTCAGAATCATGACACCTTAGTTCCTCGTGACATATTAGTTGATAACCGACTAATAAGGAATCTATTGGTTATACCATAAGTTAATGAATCTCATAAGCAACCTAATTTAGTTAATCGTTTTCCCGTAAGAGTCATCATCCTATGATTATCAACTAACGAACTCACAACAAATACTACTTTGCATTATCTGACATCTTATTACATTTCATTCGCTTTATTTAGTTTACTTAATTAACTAAACCAAAACCCCCAACGCACTCTTTTAAATCATTTACTAGAAAAGAAAGATTGATTGAATCACCTCCGTTTCAATTCAGTTTCTCTTTAAGAACGACTCTAGGTCCAACTTACCGCCCACTAACCTTTTGGTTCAGTACTAGTAAGTCACACTTAGACCCCAGCAATTATAAATTTAAAACAACCCGTTGATAACCTCAACAAGTTTTTGGCGCCGCTGCCAGGGAGACTAACTGTCCGATCCAGAGGCCCAACCAATCCCAATTCTAGTAAACCCTTAAGATAAAACCTTCTAAAAAAAAAAAAACAAAAACATTTCCTTTATTGTTTATTTTCTTTATTGTCTTTTCTTTTAGTTTATGACCTGTTTCCCTAGATCTGCACCACTGTTTAACTTTCCCGATCCAGAACTTATAATACGCACTATTCGACGAGAAAAGAAGCAATCTGCATTTAAGCAAGCAATGGCTGAACGCATCACTCTCGCTGACAACAGTAAACCCTCTATCGAAGGAAGAGGAGGACCAATTCTTTACCCTGAAACCCCTGGTCAATCTTTCGAACTTAAACACCACATAATCCAACTAATCTAAAACCACTGTCAATTCCATGGATTGCCCAATGATGACCCAAACTCTCACCTCGACAAGTTCATCTCTCTCTCAAATTCCTACAAGCAAAACGGAATTGGCCAAGATACAATCCGTTTATACCTTTTCCCTTATTCGCTCACCCATCATGCGCAAAAATTGTTTGAAGGTCTAGAGACCGACTCTATCCATTCATGGACTGCGATGGCGACAAAGTTTCTAACCAAGTACTTTCCGCCTTCTAAACAAACCAAACTCCGAAATGACATCATGAACTTTCGACAAGCTTTCGATGAGTCATTATATACCGCATGGGAACGATTCAAATGAGCCTTAAAGAAATGCCCTAATCACCGACTCGATAAGTCTGCACAATTGTGCACTTTCTACAATGGTTTAGATCCTAACCACCGAACTACCCTCGATGCTGCTGCACAAGGAAGCTTCATGGCAAAGACCGACGAAGAAGGATGGAACCTTATCGAAAACATGACTATGCACCACCAGGATTGGAATTCTGGAGATCACTCAACATCTTCCAAACCTATCGCTGCTGCAAACCCGATTCCAGTCGAAGCAATTAAGACACTGACAGAGACAATGGACTCGCTCGTCAAACAGTTTGGGGAACTTAAGAAACAACAGCACCAAGTACACCAAGTGTAAGTCTGTCAACACTGCACCAACCCGCAACCATCTGGTGAATACCAAGTTGAATACGAAGAAGCAGATGGCACTGTCTACTATGCTCAGTTTCCAGCTCGACCACCCGGTTTCAACCAAAACAACAACCAACCTAGAGGACCTCCCTTTCCGCCGAGAAACAACCAACAACCATACCAACCCCGATACCCACCTAGATATCCACCTTACCAACAACAGCCACAACTTTCTTATAATCAACCCCTTGCACTTCCTGCACCCACTTCCGACACAAACCAAACCACTGAACAAACCACCAAGACAAATGCCCCAGCTTCAAGTTCAGACGACGCCTTCACCCAATTCATGCAAGGTCAACACCTGCTCAACCAAAAGACGTCCGCTAGACAAGATCAAGCCGACCTCTTCATGAGAAATCAATTGGCTGTGCTAAAGAATTTGGAAGCTAAAATTGGACAATTGGCACAACGTCTTGAGAATAGACCCCGAGGAAGTTTGCTCAGCAACACGGTTCAAAATCCGCATGTTAAGGAAGCAAAGCAACTTACAACACCCAAGGAAGCAGCCACTACTCCACCTACTGCTGTTCCAGTAAAGGAAGAACCAAAGGTCAAGATACCAGCTGTGGAAACCACTCAAACCATGAACAAAGAGGTTAGAATCCCTTACCCCGCTAGACTTAAAGTTCAACCCAAGAAACTGTCATCCTTTAAGTTAGATGGAAAATTCCTTGATACCATGTCTAGAGTTCCTGGTCGTAATAAGTATATTAGAAAATTGCTATCCACCAAAGATAAATTACCTGAAGTGAACAACATTCCCCTTAGTTCTGAAACCTCAGCCCTACTTAAAAATAGCCTTCCCAAAAAATTAGGAGATACTGGTAGATTTACACTCCCTTGTTCTATCTACAATTCCGGAAATATGAGCGCTTTAGCCGACTTAGGAGCCAGCATTAACCTTATGCCCTACTCCCTGTTTAAGAGGCTAGAACTTGAAAACTCGAAACCCACTAAGATGACCGTCCATCTAGCCGACCAATCTGTTAGATACCCCAAGGGAATATCTGAGAATGTCCTTGTTCAAGTTGACAAATTTTTCTTTCCAACGGATTTCGTGGTAATGGATATCCACGAGGACATAAACATCTCAATTATCCTTGGAAGACCATTCATGAATACAGCTAGAGCAGTGATTGATGTGTATAACCACACGATTGTTTTACGATCGCATGGTGAAAGCATCACTTACAAGATCGACCAATCGGAATGCACCCCAGAAGAGGAAGAATGTTGTGCTATATGCACAGGAAAAGTCTGTTCCGATGATGAATCAGAACCAGAGGAGGAACCGCAATTCACTCTGTTGGGTCAAAACTGTTTCTGAGTTGAAGTTATTGAAGAGAAGACAGAGTACAAGTGATTAAAACTGTTTATGATGAATGTTACAACTGTCTTTACAAAGTTACAACTAATAGAAGAAATCTGAAGAGAAGACAAGTGTTACAACTGATTGAAGATAGATTTCAACTGATAGTTTTGTGTCTGTAAGTAGTTAAAACTGCTTATGTATTTGTAACTGTTAGTTATATATGTAGCAGTTAACACTGATTATATATTTGTACTTGGTCTTATATTACAATTAAAGCAGTTACGACTAAATGTATAATAGTTACAACTGTTTACTTCAGAATGGTAGTTATAACTGTTTATGATTTTGTGATAAGTATGAGTCGGTTATGGAAGTTATTTTATTCCATATTCGTAGGAGATTGTATAGGACTCTATGTATTATAAATAGAGATCCTTTAGACCTAGATAGATTAAGGTTTTGCGCAGCTTCAAGGTTTTCTATAACCCTAATACATCAAGTGTATTCGTCTTATATCATTAATAAGATTGAAGCTTTCGGTATATTATTGTGTTCATCATATTAATTCATATTCGTTGATCTTCTTAATATTATTGAGTGTGATTCCGCAACTTCTCAATAATATATTCAAGGCTTATTATAAACGATTGTTTATTAAGTTAAACAGGGACTAACAAAGTGGTATCAGAGCTTGTGAAGCTTTGAAGACAGGAAGATCTGGGATTATTTGTATTAGTGTTAGAGGTTTAGTTATTAAATTAAGTTTTGATTTCAATGGCTACTGAAGGGAATGAAGGAATTCAAGCAACAAAGATTCCAATGCTTAAACCTGATGAGTTTGACCTATGGAAGGTCAGAATCAGGCAATACATGCTTCTCACAGATTATCAGATGTGGGAAGTTGTTGTTAATGGTATTCCAGTAACGCTTGATGGTGATGGTGTAAAGCAGCCAAGACTTCCCCAACATCTGATGCAGAAAGAAAGATCAGATCTACTGAGTACAAGGCTCTTAGTACTCTGTTGCTATCAATTCCTAATGAGCATCAGAGCAGATTTGATTCGTGTGAAGATCCCAAGGTACTAATGGAGGCAATTGAGAAGAGGTTTGGTGGTGATGATAACACCAAAAAGAACAAAAGATCTCTGTTAAAGCAACAATTTGAGAATTTTAGCCATGTGAAAACTGAAACTCTAACTCAAACCTTTGATAGGTTTACTAAATTAGTTGGAGAATTGGAAAATCACAAGGTTAAGATTGACAAAGAAGATCTTAACAGAAAGTTCTTAAGATCATTAGGTGATGAATGGACAATCTACACTGTTGGATTGAGGCAGAGCTCAGATATTGAAGTTAAGGAATTAGAAGATATATACAATGATCTGAGGAACTTTGAGTCTGAGGTGGAAAGTAAGAAGCAAGCAACTGGGTATAGTCACAATGCTGCTTTTATGTCTATGGCTGGAACAAAGGTAGAATCAAGTCAAATGGGTTCTACTTATGTTTCAGGAGGAGCAGGATCATTATCAAATAGTTCTAATGATCAGATATTAGAATCCTTCTTTGCAAGTAATGTGAACTCTTCACTTACTAATGAAGATCTGGAACAATTTGATGGGGATGATCTAGAGGAGATGGACATTAAATGGCAAATTGCATTGATTACTCAGAGAGCAAAAAGGTTCATGCAGAGGACTGGTAGGAACAACTTTGCATACAAGAGGAATGATGCAAATTGGTTTGATAAGAGCAAGATTGAGTGTTTCAACTGTCACAAGATGGGACACTTTGCCAGAGAATGCAGAAACCCTAGGCAAGAGCAGAATGGTAATGGTCAGAGAGCTGGAAGCAATGGAACTCAAACAAGAAACATTCCAATTCAGGGTGCTTCAGCAAATGCATTGGTGTCTATGGATGGCTGTGGATGGGACTGGAGTGATCAAGAAGAACATGTTGTGAAGAATCAATGTCTCATGGCCATTGCAGAATCTGACAAAAAGTCAGAAGTTCCTACTGAGGTACAAAATAAATTATGTTCTGCTGTTTGTAAACAAACTGTTAAACATTACAGGGATCATAATATAAAAGTGTGTGAGGAACTAAAACAATGGGAAATCAAAAGTAAACACACCATAGCAGTCATTGAAAATCTGGAAAATCAAATAAAGGCATATGAAGTCAATGCAACACAGTTTAAATATGACATTGAATATGCTAGGTGGGAGAGAGGCACTTTTAAGGATAAAGTCGAGTTGTTATCTAAGAAACTTACTGAGGTCACATGTGAACGAGATAGCATAAGACTTGATGTAAATAAATTAGAATATGCTTCTAAGAGTGTCAATAAACTTATTGATTCACAGATTCATGATAAAATTAAGACTGGATTAGGGTACAATAATGTACCTCCACCTTATAATCACACCTACTTTCCTCCTAAAAGTGAAATTGATATCAATTCACTTAAAAGAGAAATGACAGATGAGGTTAAAAAGGTTGATCCAATTAAAACTTTATCAGATAATGAGTTGTTTGTAGAAGGTGAAATTAGTGATTGGACTGAGGAAGATGATCAGAGTGATAGGACATCTGATAGTGAGAAGAGTGTAAAATCTGAATCATCTAAGTCTGAGTCAACATGTGAGAATGTGAAGAGAGCAATTACTGGTCTAGTTTCTAAGCTTAAAACTGATAAACTAGAAGAGGGCAAGAAAATGTTTAAGGAAAAGGCTAAACTGGACTTAGAGCATGTGAGCTTGAATACTAACAAATCTAAACATGGGTTAGGATATGTTAGTAATACAGTTAATTCAGTTACTAAACCTGTTGTTAAATCTGCTGTGAATAACTGTGTTAATCGTAAATGTAAAGCAAGTACTTCTTCTTCACAGA
This sequence comes from Helichrysum umbraculigerum, assembly GCA_949592205.1. Classification (NCBI taxonomy): domain Eukaryota; kingdom Viridiplantae; phylum Streptophyta; class Magnoliopsida; order Asterales; family Asteraceae; genus Helichrysum; species Helichrysum umbraculigerum. Next base: position 158,785,901 of record CATIUR010000004.1, on the reverse strand, counting down.
ATTTTCAAAATCAAAAACCCAGAGGTAATCAAAGAAACTGGAATCAAATGATTTCACAGAAACTGGGTAATAATGTTACTGTGATTAAAGAAATGTCTTGCTTTATATGTGGAAAAATGGGTCATCTTCAATATGACTGTTATCATAATCCTGAGAATGTTCAAAGGATTAGAAAACAGTCATGGACAAAAGCAAATATGATTAATAAACAAAATTTTCAATCAAAAGTTAATCATACTGCCAAAGTTCAGAAGATAAACTCAAAGGCTAACATGTTAAACACTGTTACAGGTAAATCTACTGTAGCAGTAATAACAAATTTAGCCTAAAGCATAAAGACTAAAACAGTGGTAACTAAATACAAAAACAGTGTTAACAAAATTAACACTGACTCTTCAATTGGTAAAACAGTTAAAACTGTTAAGCCAAAGAACACTGTTAAGTTTAAAATAAGTTGGATTTGGACACCTATTAAGTCTGATAAATTAACAGATCCAAATACCAACAGTGCATCACAATCAATAATCTTCAAGAAAGTTGAATATGTGAATGCACATGGGAAACCCAAAGCCAAATTGGTTTGGGTTCCCAAGAGAAATTAATTCTCTTTTTGATTGTTTGTGCAGGGCAAGCCAAAGAGCTTATGGCATATTGATAGTGGATGCTCAAGGCACATGACTGGAGACAAAGAAAAGCTACAGGATTTCAAATCGTTTGATGGAGGATATGTAGCTTTTGGAAGCAATCCAAAAGGAGGAAGGATCATAGGGAAAGGAACAGTTCAGAGTGAAAAGCTAAGTTTTGATAATGTTTATTTTGTGGAACAACTGAGGTATAATTTGCTAAGTGTGAGTCAAATCACAGATAAAAAGAACCCGGTTCATTTTACTGACACTGAATGCCTTATCTTGTCCAAGGAATTCAAAATACCTGAAAACATGATTTTAATGAGAATTCCAAGGCAAGATAATGTATATAAGTGTGACTTAGTAAATATGACACCTCAACCTGATTTAAACTGTCTTATTTTTAAAGCAAGTGTGAATGAATCTGAACTGTGGCATAGGAGGATGTGTCACATGAATTTCAAAACCATTAATAAACTTGTGAAAAACAAGCTTGTTAGAGGTTTGCCTGAAAAGGTCTATTCATGTGATGATCATTGTGTTTCTTGTCAAAAGGGAAAGCAACACAAATCCTCATTTAAGTCCAAATTTGTGAACACAAACAGCACACCCTTACACTTATTGCATATGGACTTATTTGGACCAACCAGTATAAGTAGTATGGGGAAAAAATCTTATTGCCTTGTGATTATTGATGATTACACTAGATTTACATGGGTTTTCTTTCTTAGGACAAAGGATGAGACAGGTGAAATACTTAGATCATTTATAACTAAGATGGAAAATCAATTGGATAAAAGAGTAAAGATCATCAGAAGTGATAATGGAACAGAATTTAAAAATCATGAGATGTATAAATTCTGTGAAGTTAAAGGTATTAAAAGAGAATTTAGTGCACCTAGAACTCCTCAACAAAATGGAGTAGCTGAAAGGAGGAATAGGACACTAATTGAGGCTGCTAGAACCATGCTATCTGATGCAAAGCTACCTATGTCCTTTTGGGCAGAGGCAGATAGCACAGCTTGCTATGTTCAAAATAGGGTATTAGTTGTTAAGCCTCATAACAAGACACCATATGAACTGTTATTTAAGAGAAAGCCTTTGGTTAGTTTCTTAAAATCTTTTGGGTGTCCTTGTACAATCCTAAATACCAAAGATCACTTAGGTAAGTTTCAGAGTAAGGCAGATGAGGGGATATTTGTTGGTTACTCTATTCAAAGTAAATCTTATAGGGTATTCAATCAAAGGACCAGGATCATAGAAGAATCAATGCACATCACTTTTAATGAAAACACTGTTAATCCTGAAGGACAAGGTCCTGAATCACTGTTTGATATTGATGCACTTAATACTGCTTTTAGATATACAAATGTGGATACTAGTGCAGGTACAAGTGCAGGTACAAATACAGGAACAGGTGATGGAGAAGGTAGATCAAACTCAGGAATATCAGCTGGAAAGAAGAATGATTCATTGGAATACATATTATTTCCAATTTGGTCTCCTGATCCCCCAGAAGTGTTTGAAACTGATCAACCAAAGACATCACAGAATGTGGAATCAGGAAAATCAGATGAAACATCATTTACTCATGTTGATGATTCTGATAGACCTGTTATGGAAGACAGTGCAGAAGACAGTGATGTGAGTCCAGTACAAAAGTATTCAAAGGCAAATGTGGATGTTGATCAGACACCAACAAAGCAACTTGACAAGGAGAAGGAACAATTGAATTATCTACATTTGATGAGCTCTACTCCCGTGTCAAAGAGAATTGCAAGAGAAGTGTCAAGTAGTGAATCTGGACAAGAAGGAAATTATACCAACTCGGAGGTGGAGATTCAAGAAACAGCAGCATCTAAATACATTACTCATAAAGATCATCCACTTGAGAATGTAATAGGAGATATTGAATCTGCTGTTAAAACAAGAAATCAAAGTCAGGTGTTTGAAGCTTCAGCAAATGAGGATGAAGTAAATCTTGATACAGAAGCTGTTAATACTTCTTTGTTTGCCTGTTTTCTGTCTCAAACAGAACCAAAGAAGGTTACTGAAGCTTTGAGAGATCCTAATTGGATTGAAGCTATGCAAGAGGAGTTGCTTCAGTTTAAGATTCAAGAAGTCTGGACATTGGTTGATTTGCCCAAAGGGAAGAGGGCAATTGGTACTAAATGGTTTTCAAAAACAAGAAGGATGAAAGAGGTATAGTGATCAAAAACAAGGCTAGATTGGTTGCACAGGGATATTCACAAGAAGAGGGGATTGATTATGATGAAGTTTTTGCACCTGTTGCAAGAATAGAGGCAATTAGATTGTTTTTGGCTTATGCTTTATTCAAAGGATTCATTGTGTATCAGATGGATGTTAAGAGTGCTTTCCTATATGGCACTATACAGGAAGAGGTCTATGTATGTCAACCACCAGGGTTTGAAGATTCTAAGTTTCCTGATAAAGTTTTCAAACTTGAAAAGGCTCTTTATGGATTACATCAAGCACCTAGAGCTTGGTATGACACTTTTTCAGATTATCTGTTGCAGAATGGATTCAAAAGGGGTGCAATAGATAAAACTTTGTTTACTAAAAGAATTAAGAATGATATACTACTGGTTCAAGTCTATGTAGATGATATCATTTTTGGTTCAACAAAGGATAGTCTTTGCAAGGAGTTTGAATCACTGATGCATGAAAAGTTTAAGATGAGCTCCATGGGGGAATTAACATTTTTCTTGGGGCTGCAAGTGAAGCAACAGAAAGAAGGAATCTTTATTCATCAAAGTAAGTATGTTAATGATATACTGGATCGGTTTGGGTACAAAGATGCTAAAGTTGCAAGCACACCAGTGGAGACAAACAAGAAATTACATGCAGATCTTGAGGGGGAGAGTGTGGATGAACATCTTTACAGATCAATGATCGGGTCTCTTATGTATCTCACTTCATCAAGGCCTGAAATCATGTTTGCAGTGTGCTTATGTGCAAGATTTCAAGCTAATCCAAAGCTGTCGCATCTTCTTGCAGTCAAAAGAATATTTAGATATTTAAAGGGTCAACCAAAATTGGGCCTTTGGTATCCAAAGTTTACGTCTTTTGATCTGATAGCTTATACAGATAGTGATTATGGAGGAGCTAATCTGGATAGGAAATCTACATCAGGAGGTTGTCAATTTTTGGGAGATAGATTGGTTTCATGGCAATGCAAGAAACAAACTACTGTATCTACATCTACAGCAGAGGCAGAATATGTAGCAGCTGCAAGTTGCTGTGCTCAAGTGCTATGGATTCAGAATCAGATGTTAGATTACGGTTTTACCTTTCTTAATACTCCTATTTTTATTGATAATAGTTCTGCAATCAGTATTATTAATAACCCGGTTAAACATTCTAAAACAAAGCACATTGAAATTAGATATCATTTCATTAGAGACTGTAATGAGAAAAGACTTATTCAAATTTTAAAAGTTCATACTGATAATCAGTTTGCTGATCTGTTTACTAAAGCTTTTGATGTAGGCAGATTTACATTCTTGGTTACTAGTATTGGAATGATCAATTTGTCATAAGTATTTTTCCTATCACTGCTTTCTGTGAATAATATCTACTGTGTTTTCAATTTGGGTTAATACTGATTTGTTAATTAAACACTGATTGTGTGTAATGTGTATTGTTATCACTGTTTACTACTTTTAGTATAAACAGTGGTAATAATCACTTCACCACTGTTAGTGTATAGTTAACACTGTATACTTGTATTTTTGTTTGCATTAACACTGCATGTTATATTGCTATGCCTTGGAGTTTAATTACTGCAGGTGTTTATGGAGTTTAACTGCTTGTGGAGTTTAACTTTCTTGGTAAAAAAAAAAAAAAATCCACCACTGCTTTGTTTATATGATTTTGCTAGATCTGAAGTACTACTTGTATTAAGTTAGCACTGCCTTGGTCGGTTGAATCTGCTTGTACAAGTGAGCACTGCTAGCTTTATTATGTAAATGATGCATTTGAGAAACCAAGTGTTGATTACCACTGATGGTTGTTTTCACAATTATCACTGAACGTGTTATTTTTCTTAATTAACACTGTTTTAGTTATAATTGGGGATCTGGTCAAATTAGGGTTTACAACTGATTCAATTTCAGTACTTAACTCTCAACACTTAAGGTTTTTCATTACGCTTTCAAAATTACACACACAAACCACTGCGCTAAGTCTCATCGATTCTCAATTCTGTAAAATCATCTTCGATTCTTTTCGATTTCTTGATTTCTTATCATGGCATCGACTTCGTCTACTGTTCAACTACCGCTTGGAAAAGATCATAATATGATCGCATTCTTGATGAAACCTGCTGAGGCAAACGAGTATGTGGAAATCATTGATTTTCTTCGTGCTTCACATATTCGTCATGCTCTCACTGTGGCACCCAGGATATCTCACGATCATATCAACGATTTCTGGGTGAATGCGACAATAGAAGAGGAACAGGGGATTAAAAGAATTGTTTCTGAAGTCATGGATACACGAGTTGTAGTTACAGAAGCTACTGTTAGAGCTTCATTACAACTAGATGATGAGGCAGGTATAACCTCTTTAGATGATACTGTTATGTATGATATATTACGATTGATGGGCTATGAGGGTTCTTTTGAAGTTTTTACTTTTCAGAAAACCTTATTTTCTCATCAGTGGAGGTTTTTGATACATACAATTTTACACTGCTTGTCATCTAAAAGATCATCTTTTGAACAGTTTGGAAGCAACATTGCTTATGCAATTGCTTGTCTTGCAACTGGTCAAAGGTTTAATTTTTCAAATCTGATATTTTCTGGTATGCTTAGAAACATTGAGCAGCCAAAGATTAAATTTTTGATGTATCCACGTTTTGTGCAGTTGTTCTTAAATGAACAAATTCCTAATTTAACTGCACTTGAGAAAGTTATTGGTATTGTCTCTTTTAAACCAAAAGTTTTTGTAAATATGAAGAGAGATACTAAATTTTCTGGGAAGGTTACAGCATTATTTTCTACTATGCTTCCTGCACCTTCCACCACAGCATCAGTACCACCAACTGAAGCTGAACCAGCTACTAAGAGAATGGTTCCACCCACCACTTCTCAACCCACAGTAGCTGGGGGTATTAAAAGAAAACAAGGGACCACCACAGCTAAATCTACTAAAGCCAAAAAGGCTAGAAAACAGGCATCTGAGGCTGCTGCTGCTCAGGTGTCTTAGTCAAATGATTCATCACAGCAGATGATCAATGAGGAGGAGGTTGATCATTCTGAGAGGGCTGCTTCTACTGCTTCTAGCCCAGTGGCAGAGCATGACAGAAGTAACATCAATAAGACCCAATCAGAGGCAACACTTGGACATGATTCTACAGCTGTAGATGATCCTAGTGGTCCCAGTACCAAGAAACAAGGGGACTTTGATGATCATGCTAGGCATGAGTCAGAGTTTGATGATGTCAATGATTCACCAAAGGATTCACATCCTGAAGGTGTTGAGGCTAGAACTAACTCAGAATTGACGGCTATGATTGACTATGTATGGTCAAAATTTGTCAAGGAGAGGAAGAAGAATAAAGCTAAGGATGAGCTTGTGGATCAATTGCAGAGGAGAGTGCAGCAGTTAGAAAGGATTGTTATTAAGTGTTTGAAGAAAGGGAGGAAGTATGTGGTTCATGATACCAGAGAATCTGAGGATGCTTATCAGTTTAAACAAAATGCTTTCAAAAAGGGGGAGAAGGTTTGGACAAACTTGGGTGATAAGATGAATAAGAATGACAAGGTGGTGGATGATGATGAGAAGGTTGATGAAGAAATGGAGATGGAACAACCAGAAGATGATGAGTTTGTGCATACACCTCCAACACCACCTACAGAGCCAGAAATAAATGAGTCAGTATTTGAGACAGTGGAAACAGAGATGAATGACCCAGTGGCAGATGACAATATATCTGAACATACTGAGGTTGTTGGGTCAGTGGATAAAACTGCAAAAGTGGATATGGCAGATAAGACTGAGGAGTTGAAGATTGATGATGATGGTGATGAGGTTAATAAACCAGAGATAGCAGTGGAAACAGAAAAGACTGATGCTCAACAAAAATATGAGAAAACTAGAAAGAAGAGCATTCCAGTTAAAACTGCTAAGATGACAGTAACAGGGAAGAAGGTTGAAACACCAAAGAAGACATCTACACAACCATCTTTACCTGGATTTACTATCAGAGAACCTGATGCAGCTCCTGTTCAACAAAAGAAAGAATTGCCAAAGATTGATCCAAAAGATAAGGGCAAGGGAAAACTGGTAGAAGAACCAAAGAAGAAAAAGCAAAAACCAGTGCCACCTGAAGTAACTGCTCATGATACTGAATATGCACAAAGATTACAGGCTGAGCTTAATGCAGAGGATTTGATTGATGTTGAGATTGAGGAAGGAAAGTTTGTGAAAATGACAAAGGAACAAGTGGCAGAATGGGATGAATATTTGTTGAAAGAGCAGAAGCAGGATGATATTGAGTATCTTGTTGATCAAATTAAGAAAAAGAAAGCAGAAGAGGCAAGAAAGAAAAAGGCTGCAAAACCACCAACAAAAGCTCAGATGAGAAAGAACTTGATTGCAAAATTGAAAGGTGGATACATTCCTATGAATGCATTGAAACAGATGACTTTAGAGAGATTGCAGGAGTTATGGGATAAAGATGATATGAATCCTGATGTGATTGAGAAGAAAGAAAAAGAAAAGAAAGAAGCTGAAAAAGAAAAGAAAGAAGCTGAAAAGGAAAAAAAAAAGGCTGAAAAAGAAAAGAAATTGAAAGAAAAGGAAGAAAGAGAAAAAAGAGAAAAGGAAGAAGCTGAGAAAAGGAAGAAAGATGAAATTGAAAGAAAGAAAAGAGAGTTGGATGAAATTCCTGATAGAGAAAGGAATGTTGATGAATTGAAGGAGTTTATTCTGTTACAACCAATGGAATCTGAGGTAATTAATGTTGATTTGCCTGGTATCATTGATTGGTCTATTGAGCAGTTTGTCAATCCTGTTAAGATTCACAAGATTAAAATTGAAAGAGCAGATGGAAATGTATCTTGGTGGAGATCTTTTAGGGATTTGATAAAGAGGATTAGTAGAACTGATTTGGTAAGAATGTATGAGATTGGGATGGAAAAGGATTTAGATTTGAAGAAGTTTGATAATCTGGTTGAGAAGGTTACATGGCATTGGATTAAGGCTATGTTTGAACCAGAAGAGTTTCCATTTCAGTTTGCTACTTTCAGCAAGGTCAGAAATTGGATTTATCATGCCAAACCTGGAGTACATCAGATTGTTATGGATGATGCAGTATTTATGTGGTTGTTGACAGATAGATTTTATGATATAAATCTGAGATTTTTGATGGGCATGAGAAATGCAAGGTTACAAGCTGCAGTTTTAGATGATGTAGCTCTGGAGTTGGTGTATATGGTGCTGAATCAGATATATAAGAAGGAAGAGATAGACAAAAGGAAGTGAAGAAAAGACTAACAGTTTTGAAATAATTTTGTGAAGCTCATAATGGAGGATTAGAAGAAACTTAATGCTGTGAAGGACATATTAAGTTTAGGGGGAGATTGTTGGGTCAAAACTGTTTCTGAGTTGAAGTTATTGAAGAGAAGACAGAGTACAAGTGATTAAAACTGTTTATGATGAAGGTTACAACTGTCTTTACAAAGTTACAACTGATAGAAGAAATCTGAAGAGAAGACAAGTGTTACAACTGATTGAAGATAGATTTCAACTGATAGTTATGTGTCTGTAAGTAGTTAAAACTGCTTATGTATTTGTAACTGTTAGTTATATATGTAGCATTTAACACTGATTATATATTTGTACTTGGTCTTATATTACAATTGAAGCAGTTACCACTGAATGTATAATAGTTACAACTGTTTACTTCAGAATGGTAGTTATAACTGTTTATGATTTTGTGATAAGTATGAGTCGGTTATGGAAGTTATTTTATTCCATATTCGTAGGAGATTGTATAGGACTCTATGTATTATAAATAGAGATCCTTTAGACCTAGATAGATTAAGGTTTTGCGCAGCTTCAAGGTTTTCTATAACCCTAATACATCAAGTGTATTCGTCTTATATCATTAATAAGATTGATGCTTTCGGTATATTATTGTGTTCATCATATTAATTCATATTCGTTGATCTTCTTAATATTATTGAGTGTGATTCCGCAACTTCTCAATAATATATTCAAGGCTTATTATAAACGATTGTTTATTAAGTTAAACAGGGACTAACACACTCGATCATCAGTTCTCATTTCGGACACTGAATACGACCTAGAAGAGGAAGAATACGAGGAAGCAGATGAAGAAATTGAATCTGACCCTGAAGAGGAAGAAGAAGAGGAAGAGGAAGAGGAAGAGGAAGAAATGGAAGAAGATGAAGATCACACTGATTCGCCACAAATGGCCGAAGTTAAAAGGATACAAAACTGCGATGATTACTTTTCATCTGAAGAATCATTTGATTACGGAGTCATCCGTCAAGAGCTCAGATCCTCTAATCTTAAAAGAATGGGAAACATCCTAAATTCCTATCTCGATCCATCAAAACCCTTCACCAGAACCCGACTCCGAGACATAGAAATCTTTGAAGAAGGACTCCGATCATCACCATACCCAGACCAGTATGCCAAACTACTACAGAGAATTTCGGCATATAAGGCACGTCAACCAGGAAGCTTTTCCAAAGAGAACATTCATGACATAACAACCGAAGTCCGAACCATCGAAATCGATAGTTCTCGACCCTTCAACAACGCACCCTCCGACGAAGAACTCCACCAATTTCCAGATTCACGTGATAAGGACTCCGACTGCAACAGTGAATGCGATGACGATTACGTCAACATCACTCTTGATGAACACTCTATTCCACAACCTCCTCTTGCTCCACCAAATTCCCCTGCTGTCGCAACTGAGAGACTAGAAATTCCTCTTATAGATACTCATCAAGACATGATCGAGATGATTGACGAATACGACGATGTCCGAATCATCGTAGAAGCTATCAAAGAGTCAACCAATGACTACAACACCGCCCAGAGACACATGATAAGGGCAATCGTACGAGACTACGATTCATACCTCGCCAATTATGGAGAACCAGAGCCTAGCACTCTTCGGAGAAACATTCGAGCATTCTCTGACCTGCTTCAAGAACAACTTACCAGAGAAGCTCGACAGCGAGAAAGACCCAACTACCCAATGGGAGAAATCGAATTCTACGGAAACCAAAGGAGAATATACCAAAAAGTATATTGTGCCTTAGCCAGGTCAGCTTTTCCGTACTCATCAAGTCAAAAAGCTATTCTTGCATCAATGAGAACCAATCTGGAAAGAGCCACAGGGAACCCAAGAAGTTATGCCGACATCAGAATGGTGGGAGATCTTAGAACTCTTCTAGATCTCATCGAAACTGGAGAGCACCTCACAGCATCAGAGAACTGCAGGATCGTCATTCAATCCACCATTGGGCACCACATTGAACTAATAATTGATGAGCTGAACGAGCCAGCCTATGAAGAGGAAACTCGTGAGGTACCGAGATTCATCCCGCACATGTCGCAAATCAATTTAGCCACTTATGTGACTACCCGACTGCGCGAAATGTACCAAGAAGAAGACGTAGAACTCGACGTCTACCGAAATGGATATCGCGAGATATTCAGCAAGTTAATTTGCATCTTCATCGACTCGGATTTTCCTTCAACCGCGAGCAACATCAACTAATCAGACAAGTGTGCCAAGCAACTAGATCCTTCGGAGGAGACCCTTGGGCTAATGATTTTGAAGAAGTGAAAACCGAATTCATGGCTTTAATCGCCTCGATAGGAAGAAACCACCCACAGCGTGAAATAGTTCGAACTTACACCTGCACTCGAATTGACCCTAACGGACCAGTCACAAGGGCAGTTCGATACATCTGCTATGGAATGGCAATTCTCGACCGACTCGCCACCGATCACTTCAAAAGCTTCAGAATGCTATCCACCAACCCACCAACTCTCATCGCTGACATGATAGAGCAATTCCTACAGTACTATCCACCACGATACTCTCTACCAAGAAACCACAGTGACCACGCCACCACTACTGATGCATCAAGCATCATCTGAAGAAGAAAAGGACTAAGTCGAGCTCTCGACTTTAAAAGAGCGCTTCTCGGGAGGCAACCCGTGTTTGTTTTTACATTTCTGCAATTTTACTTTCCAAGAAGTGATGACATCTCCGACTATCTTTCACACTCGGATATTGCAAAGAATGCTCCAGCCTGCAAGGAAGCATAAAATCCTTAAGAATCGCATATCCGACGTGTTCACACTTACGAGACCAATCACAAGAAGACTTGATCAAGAGCGCACCAAGAAAGACGGTGTCCAGCAGATACAACCAAAAGAATACTGCAACTACCGGGGAGTACTTCTATGCCATCTCTTTCATTCGTTTTAAATATGCCATATCCATTATGCTTATCACTAAGTGTGGGATTCAAAACCAACACACACACTAAAAGAATGAGTCTTAGATGTTTAAAACCCTAAGTGTGGGATTTTACCCCATTCAGAGCTTAGTATAACATCGAGGACGATGTTCCCTTAAGTGTGGGATAGCAGTAGTTGCACTACTGTTAATTGGATATTGGTATATACTTGATTCTAAATAGTTGCTCTTTATTAGACCTTGCTTCTCCATAAAAGTAAACAAAATTTTTCAAAAAACTAAGTTAAAAATATGTAGAAAATGAAAAATTTTAAAAGAATGATTTACTTTGGGGAAGAAAGAAAAATAAAATATAAGTTCTTTTGAAAAACAAGTTTGACAATCCCATAAAGAGCATCGCATGACTAAGCACACAACAACCCAATTTTCGATTCGTGAGGTATCTTGAGCCATATGAAAAGCATTCACTTTTAATGCTTCACTTTTTCGATTCTTGAATGTGCCGATGTATGCGTTTAGAATCAGAACTTGCTCTTGTCATGCATTTCGAATCCGAACTTGTGAGTCAAAAAGGAGATCGAATCACATCATTCTTGAACCCATCCATACACCCAAAATAAGCACGTTACCCCTTTACCCAATTAAAAACATCCCTCAAACTTCCTACAAAGTTCCAAAGATAAAAAAAAAAGAGAGAGAAAAATCAAGGATATGACGTCAAAAGGATAGAAAAAGTCCCAAGAAAATTCAAAGTAAAGAAAGTCAAATGGAGAAAGAAGACTCCACCCAAAATAGAAAGAAGGCGTCAATCCTCCCAAAAATCCAAAAATTTTCAACTTTCCACTTCACCAAAAAGAAAAACCCAACAAAACCCCTCTCACACCACCAACATTCCATCCCAAAAACCCTACATCACTCCCCTAGAATGATTGTGGCTAGATCGACTTCACGCTCACCCAGAAAGGTAACGATTTGATACTCGATCAAGCCTATGACGATAAACAATACATGACTGGCGTTCTGAGTGATTGATAAATGCTAGAATAGGAAACCCTAAACACTTTGAGTGATTGGAGTGACCACCTTGAGAGGATCGCCTAGTCATGTATCAACGATCAATGATCAAAAGCATGCTCCTAAAGATTACAACCTTGCTTTCTAAAATATCAAATATATTTATTTTTCCAAAACCCCCTTAGTAAAAAGTTCCCTTCTTAAAATATTTCATTATCTGCTTATCTTTAACCATGTTGAACGTTAGTTTGCTTGAGGACAAACAAAGTTCTAAGTGTGGGATACTTGATATCGCGTAAAAAGTCACATTTTTACTACCGATATCTCTCTCATTCTGGAACGATTCTTGGCATACTAACTCCAATATAGCACAAATTAGTAACATTATGCCAAGAAGGTCAAAACGAGGTTACACGATAAAAAAACGGATGTGAAACGAAGATTCCACACACGTTTGAAGATTCAAGGCATAAAAACGAGATTTCAAGACCAAAATGCCCTTCACCAACATCCATTATTTCCAAGATGTTCGTTTTCAAAATTCGGATCCAACAGAAGAAGAATCAACCAAAACGGGTAAAAAATGAAGATTTCGCGCCCGCCGGAAGATCCAAATGATCCGTACGCAATATCTGGAGCTATGGACCTCATCTCAGGGCCTATCCTATGTCAAAATCTTCGTTTTTGAATTACGAATCCAACAAAAAAAAATCAACTCAAACGGACGTATAACGAAGAAAACACGCACGAATCAAGAAACGAAGCAACAAACGACGCAACGGGGCGGGGGTTGTAACACCCCCAAATTTAACAGTTTGCGGAAGCGAGTTTTTGGGTGTTACTAATCAATAATCACAAGCACAAAGGATACAATGAACGACTCTAAATGAGACGTTCGAAAAGTTATTACATTAATACATAGGTAATTCAAAATACAAGCTCGAGTTTTGTATAAATTCCTAGAGATTCTAATACATAACAGTAAGTACAAAAGTAATGTATGAAAATCTCCAAGCTTGCAAATGCATGTGACTCGAGCTAAGTGAGCTTATCCTGCTGGGCATCCCTACTGATGCTGCGTGCCTGAGAAGCATTACTAAACGGTCAACCAAAAAGGTTGATGAATCTCACAGGTTTGTAAGTAAGTAAATAATTTGAACACACAAGTAGTATTTGTAAATCGTAAGCCAGCCAGTAAGTAACGATCGCAGGTCATGCTAATCGTTCACTTAAGTAATGATTGCAGGTCATGCTAATCATCTGTAAGTGGGTGGTTGCAGGTCATGCTAACCGTAATGAGTAACGATCGCAGGTCATGCAAATCGTTCACTCCATAATGATTGCAGGTCATGCCAATCATGCGTTTCCACGAACTACCATAATTGAAGCTTAACATACAGCAAATAATAGTACTCCTGATGCCGCCCGAACGGTCGGTCGCGATTTTACTCTTGTCGTTGCGGACCTCTCGTTTAGAGCGGCGATCAGAGGGTTTTAAAATTTGTATTTGCGGGGCCTAAGTATACCTAGTTACTATTGGTGTATAGCAGCAAGGATGACCTAGGGTCGTTCTCTGAGTCAGTGTATTGTGGATCGTGGACGAAACAGGCGTACTTATCAATCTAGCGGGTTTTTAAAAGATTTTGATTGGTGGTTTTGTTTTTGGTTTTTTATACTTAGGCAGGAAATGTAAATTAAAGCAGATAAAGTAAATGTAGATAGCAGATAATCTAGAGAGGGTGTTTGCTATGATTTCGGTAGCCTTATTGATTGGAATGATGTATGATGTATGAAAACATGTTCTAAAGGTTTGTATTTTATTTATTTCAGGTATCTGTGGAGTAAGCACTAGCCCCCTACTGATAGAGTTCTCGATCAGTATGTCACTGGGCGACTAGGCTATCCTGATTCTGATCGGAGTAGTTTATCCAGCCCACAACACTAACCGATGAAGGTATAGTGACCCTTATCTGGGATGAAACCCTGGGTGCATGAATAAGGCGACAAACCAACTCGATGTCCGACCTTTCTTAACCCCACAATAATACCTAATCTAAACAAAGCATTTAAGACCAAGTTTATAGAGTGTGCTTGATTACTTTCTATCGATGGTTTGGTGAGTCTGGGTGTTGAGTGATGACTCGGTGATTCACATAGACCGATAACAACGACTCTTTCCGTGATTACTACACTGTACTCCACTGAAAGTGTTTCCATTGATGAACCAAGGACCAAGTCGGTACCAGCTCTGCTGATCACAGATTTACCGTTATTCCACAAGGCTTAGTAACTGCGGTTTTTCCTCGGCTTCCACGTATTAACTACACCGGAGGTGTTGTCGACGCTATACAGAGTAATCAACCGACTTACGGTACCTTACATTGCTTCACAAAGGCTAACCCAGACTACTTAAGTAAGTTTGTATTTAAGCATAATATTATCCATCTATGATATAAACCAGCCCTTACTTTTAAGTCCCAATAAATCCCTAACTTGTCAACAGTGTAATATTCACGTTCAGTTAGAAAACCATATTTCCACGGGTACAGTGTACTTTGCATTCAGAATAGAAAGCATTATTTCCACGGCTCCAGTGTACTTGGTGTTCAGTTAGAAAACCATATTTCCATAATCACAGTGTACTTTGCGTTCAGATTAGAAAGCAGTATTTCCACGATGACGATGTACTTAGCGTTCACTTAGAAAGCGATATTTACACGATTAACAAATCAGACCATGTTCATGTTTGACACAGATAACTAAGTACCTTTGATGGGGTTCGCGACGTCCCATCATTAAGGCCGTAATCACGTTTACAGGTTGAAAGGCGATTAGTTTGATAGGTTTAAAATCATAAATAGAAAGTGAATCAAAGCACTAATTTTCATAGCATCATTCCAAGCAATTTACGACTAACTACATCATAGCAAACACGCAATATCACTACTCGTTAATCATGGCAACCAATCCTAAATCTAGCATGACAACTGTAACACCCCTAAAATACGTAAGTTTTTATAGTTTAATATACGTTTACGTTTCAGTTTTATATGTATTTAATATGTTAAATGTTTTAAGTAACGAAAAGTTTAGAATTTGGTTAGAAGGACTAACCAATTAAAAGAAAAGACGTTAGAGGGGTTAGATATGTAAAGAAGGAAAGTGCAGGGGGTTAAAGTGTAAAAATGGTAATACTTATCTCCTACATGATTTAGAAATGTTCCAGATTTTTATTATACGTATATGTGCGTGTGTTGAGAGGGAAAACAAGAACAAAAGCAAGAATCAGAAATTGAAGAAGAAAGTGAGTGAATTAAGGTTTAAGAACTTCAATTAAGCTTTTACAAGGTATGTATAGTCTTTATATGAGTTTAATTGAAGTTAGGGTTTAAGTTTTATAAACCCTAGATGATGGAAAGATCATGTATGTTAGTTGTGTTGTTAAATTAGTGTTCCATGGGTGTTAATAAGCTAGTTGATATGTTTAATGTATGTTAGTTTGACTAAAGAACTCATGTTCATATGAAATTGGGTTTTCTAGTTTATGGCTATATGAGAATTGATGGGTAAAGATGAATTGATGATGATTATGCTTAGTTAAATGTTGATTACCCAATTTCATGTGATGATAAAGTTTAAGTAAATCATGGAACACTAGTTATAAATTAGAGGTGTTAGTGAGTAACACCTAGTTATGAGATTAAGATTAAGAAAGTAAAGTGTTATGTTAATTGATCATGCTATGTATTTAATTGTATAGGTGATCAAGCAAGAGAAGTTATTTCAAGTTGTGTTAAGTTTCAAGATAAAGGTAAGTAGATGGATATGAATGTGGAATCAAGTAATGGGTGAGCCATTAGCTTGATGGTTTTCCAAGTAATGGATTATGACCATTAGCTTGGTATAAATGTTAACTAGTAGTAGTTAGCATGATGATGTTTAAGGATCCTTAATGTGATGTTATGTTTATGTTCATGTAAAAGATTCCGTTACTTACTAAGCATTAGCTTACGTGTTATGTTTAAACGTTTTCAGGTGAGCCAAGTGTCAATAGAGGGGACTTGGGCAAGGGACACGTTTAAAAGCTTTTGGTGGAGCTTGTTGCACGGTTTTGGTAACAAGCTAATCCCTCTTAATCATGCTCGTGATATGTACACCCCCGTTGTAAAGTTTAAGACTTGTAGTTTGATGTTTTGTAAACAATATGTAGTCTCACTTGTAGTATATGTGATGTTTTGAGAAAAGTCAACTCTGTGGTCAAAGTTAAAGTTAAAGTCAGAGTTAAGGTAAAGGTAGTGAGACTTGTATGTTTAAAGTTTGAATTAGTAATGAATGTATAAAAGTTTGACATAAACGTGAAATGTGCCTTTTATGAGTATAATGGTTAAAGGTTGATGTTTATGAGTTAATTGGACTTAGATTAGTCAATTGATTGTGGTTTGACCAAAAGAGATGGGTCAATATGATTAAAGACCCAATCGGGTCGTTTGGTGCCCAAATGGGTGACCAATAAGTTTTATGAGTCGTATTCAAGTAAAGTCAAATGTAATGGTACCAATAAGTTGTAAATGATGTATTGGAAGTATGGTAAAAAGACCAAAGTCAGATGTTGAGTGAATAAGAACTTGATGTGTCAAAATTTTGGTTAGAAATAGCCGAAATTGAGTTAACGGGTCAAAATGAGATTTAATGCGAAATTTGAAAAAGTGAAAAAGTAGAAACGTTTATATGGTCAAAGTGAAGTTGACTGCAAAATTTCAGGTTCCCAGGTATTATCGTTTAAAAGTTATGCTCATTTGAAAGTCGAGTTTTGGTCATAAAATGTGCAGGTTGCTGGAATAGGATGAATCCGGTCGTATTCATCGGAATACGTTCGTATTCATGGGAATACGGCGTATTCCCAACCGTATTCAAAAACGTATTCCTTATTTTCAGCTCTGTCACCGAGTTGAGCTTAAATTTCTCGGGAATACGGCGTATTCGTTGGAATACGGTCGTATTCAATTGAATCCGGTCGTATTCCAGGGAATACGGCGGATTCAGCAGGATTTCAGAAATTATTTGTTTTAGCTTCTAAGTTAAATGTAACAAGGGATAGAATGAATGTGCAATAAAAGTCTATAAGTAATAACATGAAAAGAAAGAAACAATATGTTTAAAAAAAAAAAAAAAATGGTACGTTTTCGGGGTGTTTCAAGTTGGTATCAGAGCACGGTTTAAGGGATTCAGGTATCCACCATTAGTGGGTACTTGGACTTAGACCAATTTTATTATGATGTTGAGCATGATTTAGTAAGATATGTTATGGGTTAATGAATTGTTAATGATTCCTTACTTGAAGTGTGGCGTGCAGACTATGGATGTGTTTAATGTAATACAATAATTAGAGCGTCTGGCCAACGCAAAGATTACCATATTACCTTATATGTATCCATGGAAATCACGAGACATTAGAGGATTGAATGTTAACAAGTTATTAACTGTTTATAGCAAAGTTTGTGATAAGATAGACGTTAAATGTTTAAGTTATTATGTTAATGTGTTATGTGAACGTTTCAGATAAGATGAGTAAAGAAGTAGAGATTACTGATACAGGAGGCAGTCAAGATAGGTCTCAGTCTCCTGTTCAAGATATAGATCCGATAATTGAAAAGATGAAGTCTTTCATTTCACAAGAAATTGGTATTACTCAGAAAGCGTCTATTCCTCTTCTAAAGTCAACGATTATAGAGACTGTTAGAGAGGTAGTTAGTGAAGAGTTTCAGAAACAGAAAGATAAAACAGTTGGAGTTAGTCAAGAAGTACCTCCTCAAGCTCCAATTTCGGAAGAAAGTAGAAAGTTTAGTTACAAGGATTTTTCAACTTGTAACCCACCTGAGTTTGAAGGGGATTTAGATCCGATTAAATGTTATAGGTGGGTTATGGAGGTTGAAGGGGCTTTTACTACTTCACGTTGCCCCGCCGATTTGAAAGTAATTTTTGCTGCTAATCTCTTGAAGGCACGTGCTAAGAATTGGTGGGAAGTTCAACGCCGTACCTTAGGGGATGAGGTTATAAATAAGATGAGTTGGGATGATTTTAAGAAGATGTTTGAGAATACTTATTCTCAAGAAGCAGATTTAAAAAGGATTCGTCGGGAGTTTCTTGCAATGGAACAAACGACTGAATCGATTAATGAGTTAGTTGGTGTATTTCTGGATAGAGCTCAATTCTGTCCGGATTATATGGAGAATCCAAAGCGGCTTATAGATCATTTTCATGAGGTGTTAAAGAAAGAAATCAGTCAGTTTATTCAACCTAGTCGTTGTAAGTCTTTTGAAGAGATTGTGAATGAAGCTCGTTTTCAAGAGTTAGAGTTAAAGAAAGGTGAGAAGACTGTGGCAAAAAGAAAAGCTGAATCAAGTCCCATTCCTTCAAAGAAGTTCAAAGCTAGTGATAGTTCTCGTCGAGAAGAGAAGAAGACAGAAAAGTCTGTACCTCCAGAATGTAAGAAATGTCACAAGAAGCATTTTGGAGTATGCAGATTCGGGTTAAATGTTTGTTATCAATGTGGTGAGGAAGGTCATTTCAGCAAGGACTGCCCTCATCCATTGAAGGTATGTTATGGATGCTACGAGCCTGGTCATGTGAAGTCAGAATGTCCAAAGTTAAAGTCTCAGTCAGCTTCTTCAGCATATCGTAAGCCATCCGATAAGAAGTCGACTGAAGTTCCAAAAGCCAGGCC
Source organism: Helichrysum umbraculigerum (assembly GCA_949592205.1). Taxonomy (NCBI): domain Eukaryota; kingdom Viridiplantae; phylum Streptophyta; class Magnoliopsida; order Asterales; family Asteraceae; genus Helichrysum; species Helichrysum umbraculigerum. The sequence goes on along the minus strand of CATIUR010000004.1, from coordinate 158,767,039 downwards.
TCGTTATTTCAGATCACAGCAGAGGAAGCTAAGGGGAACCCAGATGTAGTGTCAGGTACCTTTTTAGTAAACCTAATACCTGCATATGTTCTTTTTGATTCGGGTGCCTCTAGATCTTTTGTTTCAGAAAAGTTTAGTAAAAGTTTCATGATTCCACTTTCTGACTTAGACACTCCCTTAGATGTTGAAATTGCTGATGATAGAACAGTATATGTCACGAAAGTTTATAGAGGGTGTCGGTTAGAAATAAGTAATGAGCCTTTTTCCATAAATCTAATCCCTATGCAAATGGGGGAATTTGATGTTGTAATTGGTATGGATTGGTTAGCAGCTCATGATGCAATGATTCAATGTGAGCAAAAGATTGTAAGAGTTAAGTTACCTCGTGGTGAATTGTTAGATATTTACGGAGAAAAGAAAGAAATGCTTATCCCGGTTTGTACTTTTGCTAAAGCTAAGCGACATTTGTCGCATGGTTGTCAAGCCTTTTTGGCACATGTGATAGATACTAAGATTCAAATTCCAAGGATTGAGGAAATTCCGGTAGTAAGAGAGTTTATTGATGTATTTCCCGATGAGTTACCGGGCATTCCGCCCGATAGGCAAGTTGAATTTAAGATTGAATTGATGCCTGGAGCTACACCTATTGCTAAGACACCATATAGGCTTGCTCCAACCGAAATGCAGGAATTAATGAAACAGTTGCAAGAACTGTTAGACAAAGGTTTTATACGTCCAAGTAGTTCTCCGTGGGGAGCTCCAATTTTATTTGTGAAAAAGAAAGATGGTTCAATGAGAATGTGCATAGATTATTGAGAGTTAAACAAGGTGACTATCAAGAATAGGTACCCATTACCTAGGATTGATGACTTGTTTGACCAGTTGCAGGGTGCTAGTTACTTTTCAAAGATTGATTTACGCTCTGGTTACCATCAATTGAAGGTCAGAGAGAAAGATGTTTGTAAAACTGCTTTTAGGACGAGGTATGGACATTATGAATTTGTGGTAATGCCATTTGGTTTGACGAATGCACCTGCAGCTTTTATGGATTTGATGAATAGAGTATGTCGCCCAATGCTTGATAAGTTTGTAATCGTGTTTATTGATGATATTTTAATCTATTCTAAATCCGCTAATGATCATGATTATCATTTAAGACAAGTGCTACAGATGTTAAGAAGAGAAAAGCTTTATGCTAAATTCTCGAAGTGTGAGTTTTGGCTTCGGGAAGTACAGCTTCTTGGACATGTTGTCAATAGTGAAGGTATTATGGTTGACCCAGTGAAAGTGGAAGCAGTCATGAAGTGGAGTGCTCCAACAACTCCAACGGAAGTTAGAAGTTTTCTTGGATTAGCTGGCTATTACAGACGGTTTATTCAAGACTTCTCAAAGATCGCAATGCCACTTACAAAGCTTACTAGAAAGAATATCAAGTTTGAATGGAATGATCAAGCAGAACAAGCTTTTCAGATTTTAAAGCAGAAACTCAGTCAAGCACCAGTCTTAGTACTTCCAGAAGGTACTGAAGACCTGGTGATATATTGTGATGCATCGTATAGTGGTTTGGGCTGTGTTCTTATGCAACGTGGCAAAGTGATAGCATATGCTTCTAGACAATTAAAAGAAAATGAAAAGAATTATCCAACGCATGATTTAGAACTTGCAGCGGTGGTCTTTGCCTTAAAGATATGGAGGCATTATCTCTATGGTGTGAAGATTACCATTTATACAGATCACAAAAGTTTAAAGTATTTCTTCGATCAAAGAGATTTGAATATGAGACAAAGAAGGTGGTTAGATCTTGTTAAAGATTATGATTGTGAAATATTATACCACCCGGGAAAAGCTAACATTGTAGCTGATGCTTTAAGTAGAAAGGCAGCTCATCTTGCACTAACGGTTAAATCTCTTAGAATTTCTGTTACTCCTAGTTTGTTTGATCAAATTAAAGAAGCACAGCAAAAAGCTTGGAGAGAAAAAGATATTCGATCAGAAAGGATCAAAGGTCAAGTTGATAGTATTGTAGAAGACTCACGTGGGTTAAAGACACGTTATGGTAGAATTTGGATTCCAAATTCTTGGGATTTGAAGACATTATTGTTAGATGAAGCTCATAAATCAAAGTATTCCATTCATCCTGGCGCAACAAAGATGTACCACGACTTAAGATCAGAATATTGGTGGCCAGGTATGAAAAGAGATATTGTTAAATATGTTGAACAGTGTTTAACTTGCTTACAGGTGAAGGCTGAGCATCAGAAGCCATATGGAAAGATGCAGCCTTTAGACATACCTGTTTGGAAGTGGGAACACATAACGATGGATCTTATCACCAAATTGCCAAAGACTCAGCGTCAACATGATGCAATTTGGGTGATAGTGGATAGATTGACGAAAAGTGCATTATTTCTACCGATTAAAGAAACGATGTCTATTGAAGCTTTGGCAGATTTATATGTTAAGGAAATAGTTGCACGTCATGGTATGCCAATCTCTATTGTCTCGGATAGAGATAGTAGATTTACTTCAAGGTTTTGGGCCAAATTTCAAGATGACATTGGTACACGTATTAATCTTAGCACAGCTTATCACCCGCAGACAGATGGTCAAAGTGAAAGAACGATACAGACTTTAGAAGACATGTTGCGGGCGTGTGTTATAGATTTTGGAGGTAATTGGGATATGCATTTACCGTTAGCAGAATTTTCCTATAATAACAGTTATCATGCAAGTATAGGTATGCCACCTTACGAAATGTTATATGGGAGAAAGTGTAGAACTCCAATATGTTGGGGTGAAGTCGGGCAAAGAGAAATGGGCAGTACAGATATAGTGCAACAAACAACAGAAAAGATTGATCAAATCAGAGAAAGATTAAAGATTGCTCAAGATAGACAGAAGTCATATGCCGACAAAAGAAGACGTCCATTAGAGTTTGAGGTTGGAGATATGGTTATGTTAAAGGTATCTCCATGGAAAGGCATTATCAGATTCAGAAAACGAGGCAAGTTAAGTCCTCGGTTTATTGGTCCATTTAAGATTTTAGAAAGAATTGGAAAAGTAGCTTATCGTCTTGAGCTACCAAGTGAATTGGCAAGTATCCATAGCACTTTCCATGTTTCTTATTTAAGAAAGTGCTTAGTGGATGAGGCATCTTATGTGCCATTGGAAGAAATAGAAATCAATGATCAATTGAATTATGTTGAACAACCAATAGCTATTCTCGATGAGAAAGTTAAGAAGTTAAGAAACAAAGATATTCGGTTGTTTAGAATCCAATGGAAGCATAGAAAAGGTTCAGAGTTCACGTGGGAGCCGGAGGAAGAAATCATTGTTTATTATCCGGCTTTATATCAAGAATGGATTGTGAGGACACAATCCTGAATAAGTAGGGGAGAGTTGTAACACCCCTAAAATACGTAAGTTTTTATAGTTTAATATACGTTTACGTTTCAGTTTTATATGTATTTAATATGTTAAATGTTTTAAGTAACGAAAAGTTTAGAATTTGGTTAGAAGGACTAACCAATTAAAAGAAAAGACGTTAGAGGGGTTAGATATGTAAAGAAGGAAAGTGCAGGGGGTTAAAGTGTAAAAATGGTAATACTTATCTCCTACATGATTTAGAAATGTTCCAGATTTTTATTATACGTATATGTGCGTGTGTTGAGAGGGAAAACAAGAACAAAAGCAAGAATCAGAAATTGAAGAAGAAAGTTAGTGAATTAAGGTTTAAGAACTTCAATTAAGCTTTTACAAGGTATGTATAGTCTTTATATGAGTTTAATTGAAGTTAGGGTTTAAGTTTTATAAACCCTAGATGATGGAAAGATCATGTATGTTAGTTGTGTTGTTAAATTAGTGTTCCATGGGTGTTAATAAGCTAGTTGATATGTTTAATGTATGTTAGTTTGACTAAAGAACTCATGTTCATATGAAATTGGGTTTTCTAGTTTATGGCTATATGAGAATTGATGGGTAAAGATGAATTGATGATGATTATGCTTAGTTAAATGTTGATTACCCAATTTCATGTGATGATAAAGTTTAAGTAAATCATGGAACACTAGTTATAAATTAGAGGTGTTAGTGAGTAACACCTAGTTATGAGATTAAGATTAAGAAAGTAAAGTGTTATGTTAATTGATCATGCTATGTATTTAATTGTATAGGTGATCAAGCAAGAGAAGTTATTTCAAGTTGTGTTAAGTTTCAAGATAAAGGTAAGTAGATGGATATGAATGTGGAATCAAGTAATGGGTGAGCCATTAGCTTGATGGTTTTCCAAGTAATGGATTATGACCATTAGCTTGGTATAAATGTTAACTAGTAGTAGTTAGCATGATGATGTTTAAGGATCCTTAATGTGATGTTATGTTTATGTTCATGTAAAAGATTCCGTTACTTACTAAGCATTAGCTTACGTGTTATGTTTAAACGTTTTCAGGTGAGCCAAGTGTCAATAGAGGGGACTTGGGCAAGGGACACGTTTAAAAGCTTTTGGTGGAGCTTGTTGCACGGTTTTGGTAACAAGCTAATCCCTCTTAATCATGCTCGTGATATGTACACCCCCGTTGTAAAGTTTAAGACTTGTAGTTTGATGTTTTGTAAACAATATGTAGTCTCACTTGTAGTATATGTGATGTTTTGAGAAAAGTCAACTCTGTGGTCAAAGTTAAAGTTAAAGTCAGAGTTAAGGTAAAGGTAGTGAGACTTGTATGTTTAAAGTTTGAATTAGTAATGAATGTATAAAAGTTTGACATAAACGTGAAATGTGCCTTTTATGAGTATAATGGTTAAAGGTTGATGTTTATGAGTTAATTGGACTTAGATTAGTCAATTGATTGTGGTTTGACCAAAAGAGATGGGTCAATATGATTAAAGACCCAATCGGGTCGTTTGGTGCCCAAATGGGTGACCAATAAGTTTTATGAGTCGTATTCAAGTAAAGTCAAATGTAATGGTACCAATAAGTTGTAAATGATGTATTGGAAGTATGGTAAAAAGACCAAAGTCAGATGTTGAGTGAATAAGAACTTGATGTGTCAAAATTTTGGTTAGAAATAGCCGAAATTGAGTTAACGGGTCAAAATGAGATTTAATGCGAAATTTGAAAAAGTGAAAAAGTAGAAACGTTTATATGGTCAAAGTGAAGTTGACTGCAAAATTTCAGGTTCCCAGGTATTATCGTTTAAAAGTTATGCTCATTTGAAAGTCGAGTTTTGGTCATAAAATGTGCAGGTTGCTGGAATAGGATGAATCCGGTCGTATTCATCGGAATACGTTTGTATTCATGGGAATACGGCGTATTCCCAACCGTATTCAAAAAAGTATTCCTTATTTTCAGTTCTGTCACCGAGTTGAGCTTAAATTTCTCAGGAATACGGCGTATTCGTTGGAATACGGTCGTATTCAATTGAATCCGGTCGTATTCCAGGGAATACGACGGATTCAGCAGGATTTCAGAAATTATTTGTTTTAGCTTCTAAGTTAAATGTAACAAGGGATAGAATGAATGTGCAATAAAAGTCTATAAGTAATAACATGAAAAGAAAGAAACAATATGTTTAAAAAAAAAAAAATGGTACGTTTTCGGGGTGTTTCAACAACAGTAATAACAATCATCATAATGAAATAGATAAAGGATAGATATAACCGTAATAAGAGCGTAGCTGAATACAACTTGAACGTTACACGAGCAGAACTCCTAGTATGCGCCAAGCGATATTACAATATTGCCCCTTCTAACTAGCCGCTAATCTACGACTAATTATATCCTAATATTTCTCCTCTAACTCCTAAGAGTAGTGCTAGAGAGAGAAATCTACTAACTAAACTAAGAAATTAAAAACGTAAGAGAGTGATTGTTGGAGTGATTCTTGAATGTGTGGATAGTGTGTTGATTGTTGAAAATGAAGAAATGAAGCCTCTATATATAGAACTCGCACAACCGTATCCGTAGACCGTATCCAAAACTTCAAACGCACAACCGTATCGCAAACCCGAATAAAAATCAGATTTTAATCGCCTAAACGCACGATACGGTTGAGCTAGGGCAAATACGGGAGAACTGGAGCGTATACGGGAGAACGTAGGGTGAATACAAGAGAACACAAGCCGTATACGGCTGTGCTAGGCCGTATACGGTCTAGCTAGGCCGTATACGGTCTGTGCTAGGCCGTATACGGTCTAGTTTGGCCGTATACGGTCTAGCTCTCCCGTATCCTGATTCTTCGGTTCTTCGTTTCTTCGTTCGGGCGTAACTTCTTCGTCGTTTATCCGTTTTGAGTGATTCTCGCGCTCACGGTTTCGTAATTTCCTAACGAAGAAAATGACATAAGTTAGAGGTCAAAATTCCAAGTATAGATCAAATTGTGCTTAAATGCGTGAACGGAGGATTCAATGATCGTTTGTGCTCTATTTTACTCGTTTTTAGGTCTTTTTGGTTGATTCTTGAAACATCGTCTATATTTTAGCCCTTATGATGAAATGTGATGTTTAAGTTCATATTTAAGTGTTTTCATTAATAATTGGGCTAAAATGGTGAGATAATGGCACACAAAAACATGACTTTTTGCGTGTCATCAAATATCCCACACTTAGACTTTGCTTGTCCTCAAGCAAAACTCAAAATTCTCACCTGCTTTTAGGAAAAACATTTTGAAAAAAACGAGTTTATTTTTGGGGTGAGTCAAAATATATCAAAAACAACCATCTTCATATACAAGTAATATATCCTGGAAATAAGAGAAAGTAAGGTATTCCTTTCAGAGGCATGAAATGATTCTCTTAGGCATGCTTTCAATTCTCGCAATCTTGGAATATTCATGACTAGGCGATCTCACAAGGTGGTCACTCAATTCACTCAAAAAGTGTTTCGGGTTACCTATCAATCTAATCAAACGAAATCGCTCATAAGCCAGTCATGCAACATCCATCGTCATAGGCTTGCTCGAGAATCATATCTCCACCACTTAGGTGAGGACGGTGCTAGCTATCTCAGGACATTCAGAGTGGGTTGTAATGGCAGGTGAGGGTTACGGGGTATGGATAAGTGGAAATTTTTAATTGTTGTAAAGGGTTTTGCTTATCTTAGGACTTTCAAACTTTTGAAAAAACATTATTTAAACAACCTTTTTAATGAAAACGGAAACGGATAACAGTACGGGAAGATAGCTATTTTGACTTCTATCTTTTGAAAATACACGAGGGAATTTATGTCTTTTTATAAGAGCGGGAATTTTCGAGAGATTCGAAGCACTTAGCTTTATTCTATTTTCTTTTCTTTTTCTTTTGTTTCTATTTTTGGGCTTTTCTTTTTATTTTGTTTCTTTCTTTTGCCCTTTTGAAATCCTTTTCTTTCTTCCATCTTTTTTCATTCTTTTGATGACTTTGCATTTACTTGGTGTCAATTTCTCACACCATAAATTCTCAACTTTTGATTTATCAAGGGAACGCACACGAGAGAATTTGAGTAAACACTAGTATTTGTGATTTGGAGTGAAAACAAAAAGGACATTTAAATGACATTTTCCACAAGTTTAAAATTTCTAAGATAAGATTTTTGGTGGGTGTGGAATAAGTGGGTTAAGATTTAAAGGGTTTTGAAAGAAACGAACAGGTTAAGGCTCAACAGGGTTATCTAAGCGGATCATCAACACTAAAGATGAGTGTTGGAAGGGTTTTGGGCTTGAAGAGATATGATAAAAATGGGTTAAATCCTAAGGAATGTCAAGGTCATCTAACTGCACCTATACCGCGTACGGTACTCTACCAATGTGGTCTCGAAGTGCATACCAGGAGCAAGTTCTAATTCCGGATGCATGCATCGGCACACTCAAACAAACGAATAGTGAAGCATTAAAGATGAATGCTTATATTGGCTCAAGATACCTCACTGCAAGTTTTTGGGTTTGTTTGTGCCTAGCCATGCGATGCCCCTCTTAGATTATCATTTTAGACCTAAGAAATTCCTATCTTATTTACTCTTAATTTCCAAAATACCCTATTCATATATGAAAATGCTCCTTCTTAAGTCATTTTAACTCAAAAATTTTGAAAAATTTTAGCAAAAGTGAGTTTTTTAAACAAATTGAGGAACATTTTCCGAGTTTGCTTTTGGAAACAAGAATCAAACAAGCAAACCTAAGGTATTCTATACCGCTATCCCACACTTAGAGGAACATTGTCCCTAATGTTCTCTTGAGTTGGGATTTGAGAAAAATCCCACACTTAGAGTTTGAACATATCAGAAAATGTTACTCAAGTGTTTGTTTTTGGGCTGGAATCCCACACTTAGTGATAAGCTGGGGATATGGCATAGACTACTTTAATGAGAATTTAAAGCTAACAATCATATCAAAAACGAGAGTGAGAACGAGAGAACTCCCCTATCGAAGTGAATGTAGAAGGATGGAATTCTGGAAGATGCGCTGAAGAGGAGATCCTGACAGGAATTCTTCTTTAGCGGCGGCTCCATGTAGATCTTTCGGCATTAGCGTGCGTAGCTTACAAATAGCAGCTTCGTCCTCCATCTTTGACACTTCTTTCACTCTCTTGTGAAGATATCTCGTAGGTGTGAACACGTTGGGTATATTTTTACCGACTTCTTATTATAGCTTTTTACCGAAAGTGCCTAAATCCAGAATGAAAAGATGTTTTCAAATTCAAAACGAGTTTTAAGTCATGTGTTTTTAAACGAGTTCGAGCATAATGCGTGAAAGTAGCACGCAAGTACCTCAAATGCTCGAAACACATGTCTTGTTTAAAATTTAATTCCTATTTTCCTGGATTAGGTGGTAAAAGCTGAAGTGGTGTTTTGAAAGCATTTGGTATACCCAAGTGTGAAAGATAGTCAGAGATATATCACTTCTTGGAATTTAAAACTAATACTACTAATACTAATACTAAGGATACTTATTGCACGGGTTGCCTCCCGAGAAGCGCTTCTATTTAGAGTCAAGGGCTCGACTTTTCCTCTTGGATCAGCCAGAAGAGGATCTCCCAGGACTTGGGATGCGGAATGGAAGTGTCCTGGGGTTTGGTGGGTAGAATCTCATAAAATGTCGTGTGACGACTTCTGTGATGTTCGGGATTCTTGCCACATGAAGAGGATAGGTATGGAGATGCTCCTCAGCAGTTCTTTGCAAGTATAAAAGATCCATTATAGCATCTTGGACTGCCTTGGAGATTGGTCCATTAGTGTCCACAAGGGTGGCTCCATCGTGCTCAAGCGTCTCACGCACCGTTCGATCTGTCCGCAGGGTGTCCATAAATCCGAAGAAGCGTAGGTGGATGTCCTCATGAGTGGCATTGCTGATGTCCTGCCCTAGTTCTTCAATGGACCTGAATATGCCTTGGATCAGCTGTTTTTGATGGTCGGTATACGTGAGTTCTGGTTTCAGGAAGATGTTAATCATCCTGTTGTAAACCTCTCGTAACCCATTGTGGAATAGCTGTCTGGGCTGCTCCCATAGGATAGAACCGAAAATGTCTTTAAGTCGTTCAGAGACGAAATATGCAACGTTAACCGTCAAACCTTCTGGAACAGAAGAAGAGATGGCACGTGCTCTCTCGTCTGAACTGACGTGTTCTAACTTTTCGACAATTATCTGGGCGTGATGCTCGATAGTGCAGCTGATGAAAAACCTGTGTGGTGAGGACTCGTCAATGTGATTATTATCGGCCATAGAATCTAGAAGTCCCTTGAGATCCGCCATTAGCTGAACATCTACTTCGTTTTCAGGATTCCCAGTAGCATAATCCATGTTGTGTCTGAAATTTTGGAGAAACTCCATCTGTTGGTGCGAATATGGAAATGCGGACCTGATAAATGCTTGATACACCCGGCCATACGTGGTCTTCTGTGTTTCATAGAATTCCTCTTCATCGGGGAAAGGCTCATCATTGTCTGATGATTCTCCTGCGAGGTCGTTGGCGAAGGCGTTGATGTGACTAACTAGATGTTGCGGACTTAGGTAGGAGTTGGCTCGATAAACCTCATATTCAGTCTCAATGTCCTCAATAATATCCCTCTGATGTTGCGTGTATTCAATAGTAGAATCTCGTATAATCGCAATCAGAGTTTGGACATCCTCCTCGTGTTCTTCAATAGCACTAAGCATTTCTTCTGGTTCAGACACGATTGGGATTTCGGTATTTCCTGTAGTAGGAGGAGGGATAATGACTGGAGGGAGAATGATTGGAGTGTGGTGAAGGCGAATGGAGCGGGTATTGATCGGAACATCCATGAGAACGATATCGTCCTCGTCACTCTCGGTTGCTGAAGTGTCTGGAAACTCAACAGCGTCGGTGAGTGGCTGAGACTCGTCGGTGATCTGTGATACTGGCTGGGAAGAGTCCATCTCGATATCCCTCTCGTCCTGGGAATCAGAATCATCGCTTGATCCAAATGTACCTCCAAGCTTGAAATGTGATCGAGGCTCGGATGAGTCAAGGGGTGGAATCCCTCGAGGAGGTATATGTGGCTTAAGTAGAGACTCATCATCCAGGGAGTGGTCAATCGAAGGTTCCTCTGAGTCGCTCTCCGGCAGAGGGATGAAGTTCAAAGCATAGTCTATCTGCATGATCTCTGCGGTCGGAGGGTGTGTCTCAGGAATGTGTGGCGGTGTAGCTTCCTCTGGCTCTTCCTCCTCTTCTTCTTCCTCAGTCTCCTCTTCTATCTCTTCTTCCTCAGTGTCGGAAGTAATCGTGATGGGCTCGTCAGACATAGGGGTGTCTGGTTCAGAATCATCATCCGTGGTAACTCTTCCTGTCGAAATCGCACATATCTCTGCATGCTCTGTGATAGACTGATCATCTTGATCGATCTTGAAGGTGATAGTCTCTCCATGAGATCTAAGACTGATAGTCTGAGAATAAACATCTATGATAGTGCGTGCGGTGTTCAAGAATGGTCTACCTAAGATGATAGGGATATGGACATCCTCCTGAATGTCCATCACTACAAAGTCTGTGGGAAATAGGAACTTATCAACTTGAACCATGATGTTCTCAGCTATTCCCTTAGGGTGTCTAATGGATTGGTCAGCTAGCTGGACACTCATTTTGGTCGGTTTAAGGGGTCCTAATTCCAATCTAGTGTAAAGTGAATAGGGCATCAGGTTGATACTGGCTCCTAGGTCGGCTAGAGAGTGTATCATGCCCGAGTGATAGATCGAACAGGGTAGGGTAAAGCGTCCAGTATCACCTAATTTCTCAGGGATAGAGTTCTTTATAAGAGCTGAACATTCCGCGTTCAGTGGGACATTGGGTACTTCGGGTACCTTATCCTTGGTTGACAAGAGTTTCAGGATGTATTTTGAACTGGAAGGGGTTCGGGACACGGTGTCCACGAACTTTCCATCGAGACGGAAGTCGTTAGCCTTATAGGCTTTCTTAAGACGGCCGGGAAACGGGATGCGTACTTCCCTTTGTGGTGTAGGGGCAGACGGGGACACAACTGTCGTCGGGACAGGAGTATCTTCCTTCACCGGATAAGGAGTGGGAGGTTGGCTCGGTGCCACCTTTTTGTCTGTAGTACTCATCTGTTTGGCCTCTTCTACGTGTGGGTTCTGTACCGTGTTACTAGGGAGATTACCCTGAGGCCTAGAGTCAAGACGTTGGGCTAGCTGTCCTATCTGGGTCTCAAGATTTTTGAGAACGGCCAGTTGGTTCCTAATGAATAGGTCGGTTTGGTCCTGCCTAGGGCTAGTCTTTTGGTTAATTTGGTGCTGGCCTTGGATGAACTTAGTGAGGGTATCATCCGTACTAGTAATGGGTACTATGGTTTTAGAGGGTTCGGTTGATTGAGCTGCGTCGGGTGCAGTCAATGATAGTGGTTGGTTATAGGTGAGTTGGGGTTGTTGTTGGTAAGAAGGGTACCTAGGTTGGTAGTTGGGCTGAAAGGGTGGTTGGTTTCTAGGTGGGTATTGGGTGCCTCTAGTCCTAGGCGGAGAGGTTCGAGCAAAGCCAGGTGGATTTTGTTGGCGAGCTGGAAATTGAGCATAGTAAACCGTTCCGTCAGCAGGATCCTCGTACTCAATCTTATAACTTTCTGTTGGGAGGTTGGCACAGTTCTGGCATGCATTAACTTGATGGGCGTGCTGGGATGGTTTCTTCATTTCGCCGATCTGCTTTGTTAGGTGCTCGATCTTCTCTGTCAGAGACTTGATAGCTTCGGTCTGGAATGGATTGGGTGCAGCAATCGGTGCTGATGGTGAGGAATGCTCACCAGAGTTCCAGTCGTGATGGTGCATCGTCATATTCTCGATCAAGTTCCAAGCTTCCTCATCGGTGAGTTGCATGAAGTTGCCCTGAGCAGCGGCGTCAAGGGTAGTGCGATGGTTTGGAGCGAGACCGTTGTAAAACGTGCACAGCTGGCTGGTTTTCTCTATAAGGTGGTTAGGGCATTTGTTCAACAGACTCTTGTATCTCTCCCATGCTGTGTAGATAGACTCATCATGAGCTTGGTGGAAGTTCATAATGTCATTCTTGTACTTGGTTTGCTTAGCCGGAGGAAAGTACTTAGTAAGGAATTTTGTAGCCATATCCGTCCAGGAGGTGATAGAGCCGGTCTCTAATCCCTCAAACCAAGTCAAAGCGTGGTGAGTAAGCGAATAGGGGAATAGGTATAGATGGACTATATCCTGATCAACCCCGTTCTGCTTGTACGAGTTGGTAGTCTGAATGAATCGGTTGATGTGGGCGTTAGGATCGTCATGGGGTAAACCATGGAATTGGCAGAATTCCTTGATAAGCTGTACGATATGATGTTTAAGCTCGAAGGACGCGCCGTCGATGACCGGATAGCTGATGGGTCCACCTCGACCTTCAATTGATGGTTTGGTGCTATCGGCAAGCGTGACACGTGCAGCCATCGGTTGTCGGTTGCGGAAGCGTTTCTCCTTGCGGATCGTTCGGATGATCGTCTTAGGATCGGGTACGAAAGTGAGAGATTCGAATCCGGATGATCGGGTCAAATATCGTTGTGTGTTGTGGGAAGGAATTTTCGAATGGAACAAGGAAAAATTGAAAACTAAACTAAACTACGGGATACTAGAAAGAAAAAATTCGTCTGGAACATCTTCAGATCTTACGGCTGACTCCCCGGCAGCGGCGCCAAAAGCTTGATGCCGCCCGAACGGTCGGTCGCGATTTTACTCTTGTCGTTGCGGACCTCTCGTTTAGAGCGGCGATAAGAGGGTTTTAAAATTTGTATTTGCGGGGCCTAAGTATACCTAGTTACTATTGGTGTATAGCAGCAAGGATGACCTAGGGTCGTTCTCTGAGTCAGTGTATTGTGGATCGTGGACGAAACAGGCGTACTTATCAATCTAGCGGGTTTTTAAAAGATTTTGATTGGTGGTTTTGTTTTTGGTCTTTTATACTTAGGCAGGAAATGTAAATTAAAGCAGATAAAGTAAATGTAGATAGCAGATAATCTAGAGAGGGTGTTTGCTATGATTTCGGTAGCCTTATTGATTGGAATGATGTATGATGTATGAAAACATGTTCTAAAGGTTTGTATTTTATTTATTTCAGGTATCTGTGGAGTAAGCACTAGCCCCCTACTGATAGAGTTCTCGATCAGTATGTCACTGGGCGACTAGGCTATCCTGATTCTGATCGGAGTAGTTTATCCAGCCCACAACACTAACCGATGAAGGTATAGTGACCCTTATCTGGGATGAAACCCTGGGTGCATGAATAAGGCGACAAACCAACTCGATGTCCGACCTTTCTTAACCCCACAATAATACCTAATCTAAACAAAGCATTTAAGACCAAGTTTATAGAGTGTGCTTGATTACTTTCTATCGATGGTTTGGTGAGTCTGGGTGTTGAGTGATGACTCGGTGATTCACATAGACCGATAACAACGAATCTTTCCGTGATTACTACACTGTACTCCACTGAAAGTGTTTCCATTGATGAACCAAGGACCAAGTCGGTACCAGCTCTGCTGATCACAGATTTACCGTTATTCCACAAGGCTTAGTAACTGCGGTTTTTCCTCGGCTTCCACGTATTAACTACACCGGAGGTGTTGTCGACGCTATACAGAGTAATCAACCGACTTACGGTACCTTACATTGCTTCACAAAGGCTAACCCAGACTACTTAACTAAGTTTGTATTTAAGCATAATATTATCCATCTATGATATAAACCAGCCCTTACTTTTAAGTCCCAATAAATCCCTAACTTGTCAACAGTGTAATATTCACGTTCAGTTAGAAAACCATATTTCCACGGGTACAGTGTACTTTGCGTTCAGAATAGAAAGCATTATTTCCACGGCTCCAGTGTACTTGGTGTTCAGTTAGAAAACCATATTTCCATAATCACAGTGTACTTTGCGTTCAGATTAGAAAGCAGTATTTCCACGATGACGATGTACTTAGCGTTCACTTAGAAAGCGATATTTACACGATTAACAAATCAGACCATGTTCATGTTTGACACAGATAACTAAGTACCTTTGATGGGGTTCGCGACGTCCCATCATTAAGGCCGTAATCACGTTTACTGGTTGAAAGGCGATTAGTTTGATAGGTTTAAAATCATAAATAGAAAGTGAATCAAAGCACTAATTTTCATAGCATCATTCCAAGCAATTTACGACTAACTACATCATAGCAAACACGCAATATCACTACTCGCTAATCATGGCAACCAATCCTAAATCTAGCATGACAACAGTAATAACAATCATCATAATGAAATAGATAAAGGATAGATATAACCGTAATAAGAGCGTAGCTGAATACAACTTGAACGTTACACGAGCAGAACTCCTAGTATGCGCCAAGCGATATTACAATATTGCCCCTTCTAACTAGCCGCTAATCTATGACTAATTATATCCTAATATTTCTCCTCTAACTCCTAAGAGTAGTGCTAGAGAGAGAAATCTACTAACTAAACTAAGAAATTAAAAACGTAAGAGAGTGATTGTTGGAGTGATTCTTGAATGTGTGGATAGTGTGTTGATTGTTGAAAATGAAGAAATGAAGCCTCTATATATAGAACTCGCACAACCGTATCCGTAGACCGTATCCAAAACTTCAAACGCACAACCGTATCGCAAACCCGAATAAAAATCAGATTTTAATCGCCTAAACGCACGATACGGTTGAGCTAGGGCAAATACGGGAGAACTGGAGCGTATACGGGAGAACGTAGGGTGAATACGGGAGAACACAAGCCGTATACGGCTGTGCTAGGCCGTATACGGTCTAGCTAGGCCGTATACGGTCTGTGCTAGGCCGTATACGGTCTAGTTTGGCCGTATACGGTCTAGCTCTCCCGTATCCTGATTCTTCGGTTCTTCGTTTCTTCGTTCGGGCGTAACTTCTTCGTCGTTTATCCGTTTTGAGTGATTCTCGCGCTCACGGTTTTGTAATTTCCTAACGAAGAAAATGACATAAGTTAGAGGTCAAAATTCCAAGTATAGATCAAATTGTGCTTAAATGCGTGAACGGAGGATTCAATGATCGTTTGTGCTCTATTTTACTCGTTTTTAGGTCTTTTTGGTTGATTCTTGAAATATCGTCTATATTTTAGCCCTTATGATGAAATGTGATGTTTAAGTTCATATTTAAGTGTTTTCATTAATAATTGGGCTAAAATGGTGAGATAATGGCACACAAAAACATGACTTTTTGCGTGTCATCAACTCCCGTGGATGTAATCCAAAACATTCATATTAAACAAGTAAGAAAATGCCATAAGCCACCATGATTGCAGGTCATGCTAATCATGCGATAACTCGGCCATTATTAGTTTTATGAAAACAAGTAATGCATCTCACCCCTGAGTATAAAACAGTAAAATAGGGGCTGTAAGACTCACCTGAGTCTAGCAGACAAAGCAGTAACAAGCAAAGTAGTATCCGAACTAGCAGCCCTAAGCGTCAAAGTTGTCGAAACGAAAATCCGAAAAGATGAAGTTGTAGCCCTCGTTCTCGTGATCACTTTTCTCAAAACCGAGTCTAGCCTTCGAGGTGTTTTAATGGTTTTTTTAGGGTGTTTTGAGGGTGGTTTTAGAGAGAGAGGGGTGACCGATTGAGAGAGAGAGAAGAGAGAAAGATAGAGTGTTTGAATGTGTTTGGTTATGTTTTTAATCAAAGAGGCATGGGGGTGGTGCCCCATGTCTTTGGCCGGTCCATGGTGGGGCCACATGGTGTGGTCTCACCAACTTTTCGTTCCCTCGTGTTTGCGCTCCGTGCGGTGTTCGTTTCCCCGGTCGTTTAAACGTAAAAATCATTTTATACGCGACTAAATATACGTTTAAAAATACGAAATAATATCCGATAATTTAGATGAAGTATTTTAATAAAATACTTTGTTTTCAAGTTAAACAATATAACTTAGTTTTGTTTTGTCGGTTGGTCGAGTTTTCGGAGAGTTCGGTAACGTTTTGGTTAAAACGTACGTTTTCGTTATATTACAAACATAATGTAAAGTAGTAGTGGAAGTAATTAAATAACTTAACATTATTTAATAATTATTTTACCAATGTCCGTATGTTTGTACAATTGTGGTTTTATACGATTTGAACTAGTCGTATCCGCGTATATATATATATTCCATCCATATATATGTAATAAGTAAGTAACGTATTTAATCCTATTTCATATTAAATACAAGTAGTAAACACGTAATTAGGGAAATTTTAAATTGGCCCTAATTTTGGGGTTGTTACATTCTCCCCTTGTTAGGAGAATTTCGTCCCGAAATTTGTTCGAAGTAGTAATTGGTCGGTTCCTATAACGCCCCTCATTTAATACAACAATATAATATTAAGTTTGGCGGAAGCGACTACTTGAAATACATATTCTATTAAAACCTGCTAGAAATTTTCGCAACCCTTTATACAATATGTTTAACTACTAAACAAACATAGTTAACATGTTTACAAACCCGGGGCATTATATACTATAAAACATTATTTATTACAAACTGGATCAGAGTTGCAAGTTTCAAACATTCCCAGCATCAAAACTTCCCTTCCTGGCTACCCACATAATTAAACATAACCTGCAGGAAGTAAATTGAGGGATTAGCACGAAGCTAAGTGAATGAATAATCAACTACAATTCAATTTAGCTAGCAATCTGTTCACAATCAATAATGCAACAAATATCGTCAAGAGGAACGGTGGTTCCTAAGGACCCTGTTCCGGGTGGCCCCATCAGAACACTTAAATCAACTGTAGGCCAAAACAGTGATTAACCGCTAACTAAATGCTAATCTCTATCAACACATGTACGCAACCCTGTGTTGACCAACATTAGCAATCAAGTCCAACCGACAATCTAGTTGACCTCTGTATTCATCAATCAAGCTCACAGGCTAATCAAACCACCAATCAAATGGCATATCATTTCCAAGTTAACATTCTATCAATAGTAATCCTATAATTACTGATTGAAATCAAACTGACACAACCAAATCAAACTATGAGTTTCAAATCCACTCACCTGATTCGTCTCAGTTACTTACTCAGCAGTCTTATCTCGCTGAGCCCTTGGATTATCTGAGAACATAAAATCAATCATAAGTTAGTAATTTGTTTTCAACTAATGGTACTTATGTAATTAAACACATTACATAAGTAATCACATTGTTAATCAATTCCAAACATAAGTAACAATAATATCTTTCTACAAAAGTGCCACTAAAACATCAATAAAGTGCCACTAAAGGAATATTATATACAATACTCAGTCGACGTTAAACTTCTTTACTAAGTCTCATAACTCATTAGAATTATCCACATTATAACATATATTTTCAATGGATAAGTGCCACTAAAGTACCACCTAAATGCCACTAAAGGAATATGACATAAGAAGTGCCACTAAAAACACCATCTTCCAAACACTTATGCATTTTCAAATTTTGCAAAACTCATCAAATTTATTCATTCAAACGCGATCCAGGCAAGGGTGGTGGGATCGCGTTCGTCAGTTGAAAAAGTTTTGTGACGAAATTTCACATGGTAACGCGATCCGGGTAACATGAGCTGGATCGCGTTCCCAAGAAGAAAATGTTCTGTAACCGTTTTTCATATAGCAACGCGATCCAGGCAAAGGGTCAGGATCGCGTTCCTACGCGTTTCAGCTCTTATTCAGACCTGCAAACACACAGCTTAAACCCAATTTCATATATCACCAACAAACAACCACAAACTCGTTTCTAGCAACATGTTTCAGCCTATATATCATCATTTAAGCATATTACAACATGTAATAACATCAAAATCATCAAACATCTCTATTCACTCAATTTATGAACTATACCAAATCAAAAACTTACCAAATCAAGGATTTCAAAGGGAAGATGATGATGTTTATGCTATCACAAGATCACAATCAGCTCAAGATCACTAATTTGAATTTGAATCAAGATTTCTAAGTGATTTGAGGGTTTTTTAGAGGTTTTAGGTTAAGTTTCCAAATAAGGAAAGTAAAGAACTTTCCTATTTGGGAAAGTTTATAAGTCGGTCAATTTTTAACACCGACCCGTATCCACTTAAAACAATACCCTTTAAAACATATTGTCTGGAACCTAAAAACCATTTGCGAGAAACTTCTTTTATTGCACCGTCAACTATAGTAAATTAAAACAAACAATAATTTACTAAGCACAATAAGTCCTGAGGCCTATTTAACTAAGTTTCGCAATTTAAACATATTTATCAAATAATTTCTAATACGATTAAATGTATCAATTTAAAATTAGAAATTACCGGACCAAAAGAGAGGATGTTACAGTTCCTAATCCTATTGGGTACTTAGGATCTAGGAAAGCACATAGAACGCAAGACAAAATACGTAAGTTATTAAGCAGTTCGGGTAATCAAAGAATGAGCGTACCCGGGTTGAGCAAATCACAAAGTCTGGGGTTCGGGTCATCTTCCCTAGCGTTAATTACGTAAGCTCTACTCTTCGTGTAGTTGGTTCGGAGTTTCAGTTTTGGGCAATCCTTCCTGAAATGCCCGGTACCGTTGCACTCATAGCAGGTTTTGGGTGCAGGGGTATCAGTGCCAGTGGGGTTGGTTTGGCAGTCTTTGGCCAGGTGCCCAAACTTCTTGCAATTTGAGCAGGGACAGGGGCCATCATGGTGTAAACCGCATTTGGAACAGTAAGGCTTGCTCCCCTTGTAAGCCTTTGAGTAATTGGAATTGACAGTTGTAGGCTTTTTATCAGAAGTCGGGTTGGATGAGTGGGGACTTACTTCCCATTTGCGTTTGTTATTTGCAGGTGAGGTTGAAGTCAAGCCACGGCGGACAGAATTGGCCGTTAACTCATGGGCCATGCGAATGGCGCTCTGAATGGTTCCCGGTTTAGATGAAGTCACCAGATCTTGAAGTCGTTCAGGAAGTCCATCGACGTATTTCTCGATCCTTTTGTACTCAGGATCAACCATAGTTGGGCAAAGAAGTGCCAGCTGGTGAAAACGGTTGGTGTAACCGGTGATGTCATTTCCCTGCATCTTGTGATTCCAGAATTCTATCTCCAGTTGTTTCAATTCATCTCTGGGGCAGTACTCTCCCCTCAGCATATTCTTCAGTTCATCCCACTGTAGTTTGTAAGCATCGGTAACGCTCACAGTCTGCGCATAGGTGTTCCACCAGGTAAGGGCGGTGTCAGAAAAGGTGCTGGCGGCGAACTTAACTTTATCCTCTTCCTTGCAGTTGCAGATGAGGAACACTTATTCGATTTTCTCGGTCCAGCGAATCAGACCGATCGCTCCTTCAGTGCCTGCAAAGCTCAAGGGTTTGCAGTTTTGGAAGTCCTTGTAGGTGCAGGTTTTTGGTGGTGGTGTGTTGTTAGCCGTATCTTCGCTACCAGGAGTGGTTGCTCGGACAGCCAAGGCTTGAGCCACACTACGGGCAATAATACCCGCGACTTCGGCTTCAGTAAGCGTGATTTGTCGTCTAGGAGGCATGTTCCTTGAAACAACAAATAAAGAACATGTGAAGGTTCGAGCAAGAATTATGATCGTGATGATCGGTTACGTACAAGAAATTACGCCAAAAGTTGATACGTGGATAGTTTAACAAAAGTAGTAGGATTGTTATAATTGAAACATAAAAGTTAAGTAAGGATGAAACGACGAGAATCGAGTTGTCGTTTGCTTGATGTAGTTGAAAAATGAATTTCGCAGTAGTAGAGAGAGTATCGTATCGGGGAAAGAGGCCTATGTATATATATATATATATAACACATAACCGCCTAGTGTGTCTAGCACAATCAAGTAAAAGTCCCGGTTCTCTCGAGGTCAGAGTCAGCTAGTGCATTCCTGTTCAACATAACCCCTTTCAGAACTCACATCATCTTCATTTAATTGTACATAGTTGATCAGGCTATGTTAAATTAAACTTGTATGCTGTAATTCCTGAACCAGTTATACCTAATGAGGAGATCGAATCACATCATTCTTGAACCCATCCATACACCCAAAATAAGCACGTTACCCATTTACCCAATTAAAAACATCCCTCAAACTTCCTACAAAGTTCCAAAGATTAAAAAAAAAAGAGAGAGAAAAATCAAGGATATGACGTCAAAAGGATAGAAAAAGTCCCAAGAAAATTCAAAGTAAAGAAAGTCAAATGGAGAAAGAAGACTCCACCCAAAATAGAAAGAAGGCGTCAATCCTCCCAAAAATCCAAAAATTTTCAACTTTCCACTTCACCAAAAAGAAAAACCCAACAAAACCCCTCTCACACCACCAACATTCCATCCCAAAAACCCTACATCACTCCCCTAGAATGATTGTGGCTAGATCGACTTCACGCTCACCCAGAAAGGTAACGATTTGATACTCGATCAAGCCTATGACGATAAACAATACATGACTGGCGTTCTGAGTGATTGATAAATGCTAGAATAGGAAACCCTAAACACTTTGAGTGATTGGAGTGACCACCTTGAGAGGATCGCCTAGTCATGTATCAACGATCAATGATCAAAAGCATGCTCCTAAAGATTACAACCTTGCTTTCTAAAATATCAAATATATTTATTTTTCCAAAACCCCCTTAGTAAAAAGTTCCCTTCTTAAAATATTTCATTATCTGCTTATCTTTAACCATGTTGAACGTTAGTTTGCTTGAGGACAAACAAAGTTCTAAGTGTGGGATACTTGATATCGCGTAAAAAGTCACATTTTTACTACCGATATCTCTCTCATTCTGGAACGATTCTTGGCATATTAACTCCAATATAGCACAAATCAGTAACATTATGCCAAGAAGGTCAAAACGAGGTTACACGATAAAAAAACGGATGTGAAACGAAGATTCCACACACGTTTGAAGATTCAAAGCATAAAAACGAGATTTCAAGACCAAAATGCCCTTCACCAACATCCATTATTTCCAAGATGTTCGTTTTCAAAATTCGGATCCAACAGAAGAAGAATCAACCAAAACGGGTAAAAAATGAAAATTTCGCGCCCGCCGGAAGATCTAAATGATCCGTACGCAATATCTGGAGCTATGGACCTCATCTCAGGGCCTATCCTATGTCAAAATCTTCGTTTTTGAATTACGAATCCAACAAAAAAAAATCAACTCAAACGGACGTATAACGAAGAAAACACGCACGAATCAAGAAACGAAGCAACAAACGACGCAACGGGGCGGGGGTTGTAACACCCCCAAATTTAACAGTTTGCGGAAGCGAGTTTTTTGGGTGTTACTAATCAATAATCACAAGCACAAAGGATACAATGAACGACTCTAAATGAGACGTTCGAAAAGTTATTACATTAATATATAGGTAATTCAAAATACAAGCTCGAGTTTCGTATAAATTCCTAGAGATTCTAATACATAACAGTAAGTACAAAAGTAATGTATGAAAATCTCCAAGCTTGCAAATGCATGTGACTCGAGCTAAGTGAGCTTATCCTGCTGGGCATCCCTACTGATGCTGCGTACCTGAGAAGCATTACTAAACGGTCAACCAAAAAGGTTGGTGAATCTCACAGGTTTGTAAGTAAGTAAATAATTTGAACACACAAGTAGTATTTGTAAATCGTAAGCCAGCCAGTAAGTAACGATCGTAGGTCATGCTAATCGTTCACTTAAGTAATGATTGCAGGTCATGCTAATCATCTGTGAGTGGGTGGTTGCAGGTCATGCTAACCGTAATGAGTAACGATCGCAGGTCATGCAAATCGTTCACTCCGTAATGATTGCAGGTCATGCCAATCATGCGTTTCCACGAACTACCATAATTGAAGCTTAACATACAGCAAATAATAGTACTCCCGTGAATGTAATCCAAAACATTCATATTAAACAAGTAAGAAAATGCCATAAGCCACCATGATTGCAGGTCATGCTAATCATGCGATAACTCGGCCATTATTAGTTTTATGAAAACAAGTAATGCATCTCACCCCTGAGTATAAAACAGTAAAATAGGGGCTGTAAGACTCACCTGAGTCTAGCAGACAAAGCAGTAAGCAAGCAAAGTAGTATCCGAACTAGCAGCCCTTAGCGTCAAAGTTGTCGAAACGAAAATCCGAAAAGATGAAGTTGTAGCCCTCGTTCTCGTGATCACTTTTCTCCAAACCGAGTCTAGCCTTCGAGGTGTTTTAATGGTGTTTTTAGGGTGTTTTGAGGGTGGTTTTAGAGAGAGAGGGGTGACCGATTGAGAGAGAGAGAAGAGAGAAAGATAGAGTGTTTGAATGTGTTTGGTTATGTTTTTAATCAAAGAGGCATGGGGGTGGTGCCCCATGTCTTTGGCCGGTCCATGGTGGGGCCACATGGTGTGGTCTCACCAACTTTTCGTTCCCTCGCGTTTGCGCTCCGTGCGGTGTTCGTTTCCCCGGTCGTTTAAACGTAAAAATCATTTTATACGCGACTAAATATACGTTTAAAAATACGAAATAATATCCGATAATTTAGATGAAGTATTTTAATAAAATACTTTGTTTTCAAGTTAAACAATATAACTTAGTTTTGTTTTGTCGGTTGGTCGAGTTTTCGGAGAGTTCGGTAACGTTTTGGTTAAAACGTACGTTTTCGTTATATTATAAACATAATGTAAAGTAGTAGTGGAAGTAATTAAATAACTTAACATTATTTAATAATTATTTTACCAATGTCCGTATGTTTGTACAATTGTGGTTTTATACGATTTGAACTAGTCGTATCCGCGTATATATATATATTCCATCCATATATATGTAATAAGTAAGTAACGTATTTAATCCTATTTCATATTAAATACAAGTAGTAAACACGTAATTAGGGAAATTTTAAATTGGCCCTAATTTTGGGGTTGTTACAGGGGTGGGCCCACCGCCACCGGCCACCAGCCAGCCGCCTCCGGCTGGACCCCCACCGCCGCTGGCCACCAGTGTCCCGCCCCGGTTTCCGTTTTTGGTAACTTTTGGTACCCGGTGCGCCTACTTTTCGTGTTGTACGGTACCCGGTGCGCCTACTTTTCGTGTTGTACGGTACCCGGTGCACCCTTTTGGCTACCTTTTGCTAACATGCACCTCAAGATGCTAATGTGAGCCAAAGCTCACCTATAAATAGGAGGCTTTAGGCTTCATTTCAAAATGTCCCATATGCACTAGTCATATTACTTTCTTACTTTCTCATTCTACTTTCTTACTTTAAATTTAGCATTAGATTAGTTTAGCACTTTGTTTAGAGTAGAAAGAAAGCTAGGAACGTTGTTGTAATCTTTGGTGTACGCTTGGAGTTACGCTCATTAATTCAAGTCTATTCATTCTCGCATATTAATCTCGGTTATCTCTATCCTTATCTATCTTAATTAAACATGTTTGCTTTAATTATGTTTGCAATCGTTATTACCATGATTAGCGAGTAGATTACTATTGTATTTGTTGTGATGTAGTTAGTATATATAATTGTGGGATGACTTTGAATACGTCGTGAGATAATATGACGGCCCCTATTCGACTGATTACTCGGTATAGTATTGGAAATGCTTTTGAGCATAGTACAAATATATGGAAGCCAGTAACGACCGAAGGTAGTTGTATTATTGATCGACGTTATAAAATTGAATCCTTTGTGAACGGACTTATCTTGTGATTTTAAACCTAAAACTTACATTCGCCTTTCGATTGGCAAACGTGATTGTAACCTTGTGAAGAGGAGTCGCGAACCTCAATACTCGGTCAAAAGTTATCTGTGTAAAAACTATGTTTTTAATTGTAACGTCATGCAAGCATTATAAAATGCAATGTGATTATGTGGACTTGCCATGAGTATTGTACACTTCCAATCACAATGTACTTATCATGTAAACATCGCGAAGCAATTAAACTCACAACGGAAACATTGGTAAACAATTCAATACGTTGTGAGCTACCATAGTATTTTCCGACATGGTCTGGGTTTGACTTTATGAAAAAAGCCGTCAGCATTTTAATTAGTTGTTTTACTTTAGATTAGATTAGATTAGGTAGGCTATAGGCTAAATGACCATTTACGAAAACCTAGGGATTTGCTAATTGTATTGAGAAAGGCAAGTTTAAAATCCAACTTAAACCGATACTTTATATTAAAACCATGAAACCTAAAGTACGGTACGCAAGAAACCTAAATGCTTTCCCTCGTCTATCACGCTTAAGTTTCATTGGTAGAAATTGATTGAATAAGTCCGGACACAAGTTCTAAGTTAGTTGTTTAATGGATTCATAATCTTTGTGGTATTAAGAACGGCTAGACATGTTATGGACTTGCTACTCTATTCCTTCGCCCACGAGCGAATACGTTCAATAATATGGGCCACTGACTCCCTCACAGGAGAGTGTGGAGAGTTGAGCATCGTCCGTCCGGTCAGAATCATGACACCTTAGTTCCTCGTGACATATTAGTTGATAACCAACTAATAAGGAATCTATTGGTTATACCATAAGTTAATGAATCTCATAAGCAACCCAATTTAGTTAATCGTTTTCCCGTAAGAGTCATCATCCCATGATTATCAACTAACGAACTCTCAACAAATACTACTTTGCATTATCTGACATCTTATTACATTTCATTTGCTTTATTTAGTTTACTTAATTAACTGAACCAAAACCCCCAACGCACTCTTTTAAATCATTTACTAGAAAAGAAAGATTGATTGGATCAGCTCCGTTTCAATTCAGTTTCTCTTTAAGAACGACTCTAGGTCCAACTTACCGCCCACTAACCTTTTGGTTCAGTACTAGTAAGTCACACTTGGCAATTATAAATTTAAAACTACCCGTTGATAACCTCAACAACAACACAAAAACAAATTAGAATCCATGTTCTTCAGGTGAGAAGATAGGAGAGTTTTGTTTTTTTATTCAAATCGAAATATGATTTCTAGTTATTTGTAGTAGAGGTGCGCATGCAGATGAGCTAAAGCCCGCAAACGGTCCTATGCCCGACCCGGGGAACGAGGGAGGCCAACATATGTTGCTGAAACAAACGGCTGTGAAAGTGCACTGGTAGGAGAGTAATCGTATTCGTTAGGAACGTAGCGTTTATTAATATCGACAAGAAATGCCTACACAAAAAGACAAATCATTTTTCTATTTTAATATTATTATTATTATTTTTTGTAAATTACGGACACAAAATATTGATTGATTTTGAAGAAGAGAGATATAGTAGAGACTCGTGATGAGGAAGCTCACCGTCGAATACGAAGACCTCGTTTCAAGTTTACGATCACAACAATAACATCTGATAGTAGCATCATAGTGAGGAACAAAACATGCGCCCTTTGGTGAATGCGTTTTCCCTAATTTGGTAAAGCACAAATAAGATAATACTGATGTAATAGAATAAGAGAAATGCCAATTTAAAAAGGGAAAAGACGGGGAGAAGTGAGCATACCATCACCAGCAACATTATTAGTCTGCTTGTTGTTGTCGTCTATAGGAGAATCAGCGAATTCTGGAACGGGTTTTATTCTATAGGTACAATTATTGCAAATGAAATAGAACAATCATTGAGTTTTAAGGGATAGTAATTATGTTAGCAACAAAGTTGATCATATGATGATATGCAAGGAATGGAAATCAAACTTACCATCATCAGCGAGAATATCTATTTCCTGGTCAATGAGCAACAACTTTTGGAACTGGCTTGATTCTTCTTCTGGTATGTATACATTTACAAACAGAACACACGTAATCAATTCTATCACAAAATTTGTAAACATTGTTTAATGACAAAACACATACATATGTATATATAGATGGATGAAAAAGTTAAGAGTTAAGGCCAATTGTATTAGTAGTCGTAGCATAAAAGGGTGTTGTTTGCGATGCACAAATGAAATATGAGTCGCTTTTTCAAGATAAAGATAGGAATGGTAGAAATCAACACAGCACGTACATACCAATAAAATCAACAACAACATTCTCCTTCTTCATCTGGTATGCGTATTCAAGGGCCATAATCTGCATGCAATAAGTTTATAGATATAAATTTGATTGATGGAAGTATGATTGCATCAAGTAACAATTACGATTTGATTTTATATCATTGATAATTAAACGAAAATTTGTGTAAACACAACAGTATATATTTATTTAGTAACCAAAAAGATGTAATCCTTTTCCATACAACTAATTATACAATTATAGGGTTATTTATGCTGTGGATCGGAGTGAATAATTATAGTAATCATTGTATCAATCTGTCTATCTATCTATACGTGTAATATTGACTACTGAAACAACAATCTCAATCTATTTAACCACCGAACGGAATTCGTATGATGAACATTACTGAAACAACAATCTCAATCATTGATATATAATTTTGATTCATAATTGTATATGGTTGTTATAATTTTGATTCATAATTATATTCAATCAAATATAATGCATACTATTCACATTCTTGTAAATCATATACGTGTCCGTGTGTTCAAAAGATAGGCTAACAATAAACAGGCTACACGAAGAAAAAAAATATAGTCATAAAACTAGATTTAGAGCAGCATATATCAATTCCTTATGCTCACCAAAAAGCACTTCTTATCATAGAATCGCATAGTCTATCGGGTATATCTATGTCTCCATCAAATAACATGGATACACACATAATCTCTTATATTTATCTTTAATTCTTTAATTTGATTATATAGTAATATTTATAATTAATTAATAACCACAAAACTTACGTAACTACCCAAAAGTTTTAACTTGCTGCATCCTCACCAATACTACAAAAAAGATAGTAATAGACCTAAACTCTTCCTAACACCACCACCTTTGACCACTTTCTACTGTTCTTCCTCAGAATCATCCGCAGGCTTGAAGAAATTCACGAACATAAGCGAAGATAGCACCTCCCCAACAATAGTCATCGTGCAACACAAGATGACAGGTAGCCGATAATGTTTAGGTTCCACAAACACCGCCGTCCCCATCAACACCGGTGCAGTAATGCACCCGGCGTAGAACCATCAAATTAATAATCTTATGTGGAGCGGAACTGGTCTTCGATTCCTTGGATTGCTGTTGTACCTGTAAATTAACAATTGCATTTCTAAGAGTTCAAAACAGGAACAAATTCAACTTAAAACAATAAAAATGGAAAGAAAAACAAAGTACCAAGGCCGTCTTTGAGGGTGGGCAAGGTGGTCGACCGCCCAGGGCCTCTAAATTTCAGGGGCCTCCTATTTTTTCCCAAGTAATTTGATATGTATATGTAATATATATGATGATTACATAAGAGATTGACACCTCTTTTATTATGAACTAAGACATTTTTGTTACTAACTAGATTTAGACTACATATATATTTAAACAAATATATAGGTCGACTGAATGGTCCAAAATTGAAAACCTATATTGACGTGTTAGAGTTTGACTAAAAGATTTAATAACTAACAACTGGGATTTGAGAGAATAAGTATCAAATAAATAAATATGTATCAGAGAAATAAATAAATTATTTGAAAATCGGACCGTTGAGAATCAATTTCGTCGAACGTTTATCTTACTTGATATCTAGTTATAGGGCCTCATTTTCATAACACGGCAACTTTGTCCAGGGCCTCTAAAAGTTCAGAGACGGCCCTGCAGGGGATGGGGATGGGAATAGAAATCTGCAAAGCTGAAGAAATTAATAACAGATGTTATTTTCAACAAACAATTCATTAAGAGATAATATAAAGTTTGATTTGATGATGATACCTGATCGAATTGAGCCCAAAAAAAACCCCACAAAACAGGTGCGACCGAGGGGTATGCCAAGTTTCGTTAACCGACCTAAAATCTCAAATAATGATCGATGGAGGCCTACGATGAAGTATTAGGGAAAAGTTTTGTTTTTGGTAGTTATTTGGTTTACATAATTAACGCACACATCTTAAGTAACAAAAAATATACACATTCTAAATTCTAAAGTAAAACTCAAAAAAATAAAATAAAAAACCATCGTTTGCATCCTTTCCCTAGTTAATTATGTAAAATATTTCTTTCTAGAAGATCATCTTGTCTTACGTTCATAATATGATAACGAAACAAATATTAGTATGAAGACAACCTCTTTTCCATACAACTTGCAAAGTTAAGTTTATTTTTTTTGTTTTTTCCGATGTTCTCATCAAAATACATACTAGCTACGACAATGTCTCATTCTAGTACAGGCTCCACCACCACCCATGATATGATCCTCAAAAGACTTATGCAAATAAACACAAGCAACCTGCACACTTTCGTAAAAAAGTAGCTTAAACCCTTTGATTCCATTGATTTCGATACAGCTTTTGATACTGTGGTTAAGGAGAAGCAGAAGAAACTCGACTCGCTCTGTCGGGAATACTGTTACTTCATTGATAAGGCAATGCCTATCATTGAACACTGCATCAAACTTATTCCCAAGTCCGCCCCTTGCCACTCCTCTTTCGAAGCCTATAGATTCTTGCTTGATTGTTTTAAACTGATATCCCCGTTTTTGAATCCCTGTTACAATGTATATAGGCATTGGTCTACGTTAGTTGCATGCTATCTACATAGGGATGATTATGATCAAGCCAAATCAGAAGTAGCCAAAATTTTCAGGTTATTAGGTAAACAAGAAGACACTAAAATCGTTAACTACCTTGCCACACGTGAAGTTTGTAACAGGTTGGGTCAGGCTGCTAGGTTGCACGAACTTGTTATATAGTGAAACTGTATTTTCACTATATACTTAGCGTGTCAAATATGTATTGTAATAACAACAATACCATTTCGATAATTTCTGAAAAAAATGATTTAGGAGGTTTTAAGAATTAGAAAACTACTTTGGTTGAACCGTTAGAGAGAAAACATAACCTAAATTAACTCATTTATAAGTAAAAAGGTTGAAAGTTCCACCTGCTTCTAATGTCTCCTACGTCCGGAACACAGCAGCATTGTTTTGCATTATTCGCTGCATATCCAATCTGATTTTTGAGGTCGGTAGTGAACCGTTTGAATTCCAGATCTTATCTAACCATACAATAGTCTTCTCTCCCGCATCCTTTTCTAAAGGCTTTTGCTTCTCCCCTGTAGAACAATACGTTAAGATCTAATTCTAGAATAATTAGACAGGTATATTTACTACAAACCTTTACCTGGCCTATGAACATAAATCTAACAAAGTATTACAACACATTCTTTAGGCTGGTCATGAAACATACCAACACCACGACCTTTTCGGATTTCCATCGTCATGGACCTTGACACAACATCTCTTGAAGCAAGATCCTTGGCTGTAGGGGCATAACGTTCCATAAATCGCTCCCCTTCACTGTTCCTTAGTATACAAAAGACCAAGGCAGTAGCATTCAAGTTACCGTTGTTAACAAAAATCTATTATACCACAACCACCAAATATCCACGAAAGATCCAGCAACTGAAAAGCTACAAAATCATCTCTACAACAGACTTGAAATAAAGTGGTCGTTGTTTGTTTGGCAAGAGCATGGCAATTTGGATATTTGAATACGTTATATTTGGAGCTTAAAAAGTGAAGAAAGACAGTTTATCAACTATCAATAGCGATAATAGTACATACCTTTTTCCATAGATCTACCGCTTCACCTTGGTATTCTCTTAATAGTCTTCATACGATGGTTGATACTTAGAATGAAGATAATCCTTAAATCTGTCCAAGGGAAGATTGAATATGTCAAGGGTTAACCCTACTATTTTGGCCCGTTACCCAACAATACCATATCTGCATATCTGCATAATCTTCTTCCAACTCATCTTCACTAAAAACGCTTTTGCCTCTGAAAATTCAAACAATAGGCAGCAACCTTAGTATTGTAGTCAGACCCAACTGTTTATGTTAGAAACAACGCAATAAATGGAAAAAGAAAGTAAAGCAAACAAATTTTGGAATATAATAACCGAATAAGCACTAACAGATCATCTTTTGTAAAGCAATTCAAGAGTTAGAACAACATTCACTTCAAGAAACGATTCAAATAACTTGATACTATGCATGAAAATCAGTTCTCAGAAAAGAATCAGAAGGTAGTGATTGATTTTGCAATGAAGAAGAAGAAGAAGATTGTCTAGGGAATCGACTGAGTCCTGCAAAACATACGATTCAGAATCTGTTCCAAACCTTCATAAAGCTGCAAAAATGAATTATCATGATGCATCCAGCCCAGCACCAATCTCAAACCTTAGCTCTAAACAACACTTGTACAAAATAGCACACTTACAGCAGCTATAAGCCTATAACGCCAGCAAAAATGCAGGACCAAACCAACGACAAAACGACACTTAAACATGAACTACTCTGCAACAAACATCACACTTTAAAATCGCAGCAAAACTGCAGCACCAAATCATCATTTACATGAAACCAACAATAAAACCGCAACAAAACGACACTAAAACATTTACTAATACGCAGCAAAACATGAGCTAAACTGCAGCACTAAACGAATAGTAAAATGCCAATACTTGTTGGTAGTTTCACATGCCAATACTCAAAATAAGGTGTAAGATAACCAATCTCATATTTGCTTATACAAAACTAAGGACCAAAATGACCTTAATTTATTTTTTTGTAAAAATAAACACCAATTAAAAGTTAGAGAAATTCATAATCCTCTTAATTTATATTTTTGTAAAAATAAACAACCTAAAGAAAATTTTGCAACATTCTAACTCTTTTTCATTTACACATTTTCTCAAACACTTGGTGTGCATTGGTTGCTCAACCTTCATAAAAGTCACAATCAAAAGTAAATTTACAAACTCACATAATTTTATCAAGAGTCTCTTCCGCTGGGTGCCATTGTATCAAAAGTCTCTTCCGCTGGGTGCCATTGTATCAAAAGTCTCTTCCTTTCGGTGCCATTGTGCTTCAACAAATAGTTGCATAAATATTAATCAAGGGCAAGAAACTGGAAAGGAGAAGAATTAAAAAGAAAGCAGTAGGAATATAAGCTGATTAGTAAAAAGAAAGTGTAGTTTAATACGTTGAATGAGAAAAACGGAGAAGAATTAGAAGAACTATTGAGATCGATGAACACAATGAGAAATACATATAAATGCAACCAAGTAACACAATGGATTTCAGTAGCTTTACGTAATACGTAGTACTTCAGATTCAAAATGCAACCAGGTAACATATAAATGTAAATCAAACCCCTAACAATATCTCAGTTTAACTACATGAGCTCAATTCTATTAGATTATACCTAGCCCGTTAGTAGTCGTTTATAGGTTGAGCCGTGTTAGCCCGTTTGATAGTTGGGCTTAGGGTTTTCGTATTCATCTTCTATTTATTCATTGGATCGTTGTTCATAATGGGATATGGAAAATACGATAATTAATATGGTATCAGAGCGTTATTCATCCTATGAATAACCGTTCTTCTTAAACCTCCTTCTTTATTCTTTTTCCGGCGAACTCCTCTACTATATGTATCTGTACAATTAATCTTTGATTCTTACAGCCCGAATCTCGACTAACCACCCCCTCAATTGTGTACGTAATCAAATACCAAACAAAGCCTGTAAGTTTCAGACCGATCGCTGCCGTCTCGTGCCGCCAACATCCGGCCGAACTTTTCATTTCTTTCCGGTCAGAAACGTCAATTCGTCTCTATTCAGGCGTGTGGAGACTCACCACCGGTTCTGTTATCATAATCGGACCTGTCTGTTCGCTTTCTTAGATTCCGGCAATTTTCCATTGTCGTTGATCGTTGTTACGGTAAAGAAAGATTGAAAGAAAGAAAAGCTGCTACTCCTTGTTATTAGTCGTGGGCATATCTTATACTAAAATAATTAAGCCACGTGGTCTCACAAGAACCACAACATTTCAAGCATTTATTAGGCCAATTTGACTTGGTCAAAGTCAATTCCAACCCATTCATATTTCTGGTGCTTTATTTGTTACGAAAAAAAAAATATGGCTTCAAATTATAAATCCCCTTGGTTTTTACCACAACAGCATGGGACTTTTCACACGGTGTTTCGTTCGGACCCAAAATGGATTATGGATACCGGGGCTAGTACACATCTTACTTCAGATGCAGGTAATCTTCAACCTATTTTTAATATTAACACTCCTCAATCTGTTATAGTCGGTGATGGATCCAAAATACCCGTTTCTTATATGGGTCACACTCATATATCCAATCCTTACCATCCCTTATATCTCAACAATGTTCTTGTCACGCCTAATATAATCAAAAACCTTATTTCTGTTCGTCAATTTACCACTGATAACAAGTGTTCAATTGAATTTGATCCCTACGGTTTCTCTATTAAGGACTTAAAAACCCGCCAACTTCTTCTACGATGTGACAGTACTGGAGATCTCTATCCGGTCTCTGTTCACAAAGCTTTCCCTTCTGCCCTTCTCACTCAAAGTCAATCCCTCTGGCACCAACGCCTTGGTCACCCAGGTGATACTGTCTTGAAATCTCTTGTCTCTAATAATCTAATCTCATGTCGTAAAGATCAAACACCCATCGTGTGTCGTTCATGTCAACTAGGAAAACAAGTAAAACTTCCACTTTATCACTCCGAGTCTACAGTTGAATCTCCTTTTCAAATCATTCATTCTGATATATGGACATCCCCAATCTCTAGTATAAGTGGCATTAAGTACTATTTATTATTTCTCGACCATTATTCTCACTTTCTTTGGGTTTATCCATTACATCGAAAATCTGATGCGTTCTCTAAGTTCTTACATTTTCGTGCATATGTTCATACTCAATTTAAGTGTGAAATTCGTGCTTTTCAGTGTGATCACGGTGGAGAATTTGATAATAACTCAATGCATGATCTTTTCTTCACTAATGGCATCCAATTTCGATTCTCTTGTCCTCGTACCTCACAGCAGAATGGCAAGTCTGAACGTATGATACGCACAATTAATAATATGGTCCGCACTCTCTTGTTTCAAGCTCACCTTCCACCCGAGTATTGGGTTGAGGCATTAAACATGGCTGTTCATCTACTCAACATCCTTCCCTCTACATCCATTCAAAACGCCATTCATTTCACCAAACTGTTCTGCAAACCAACATCATACACTCACCTTCGCACTTTTGGGTGCCTCTGTTATCCTTACATTTTCCCTCCACTCAAATTAGCTCCTCGCACCACTCCGTGTATATTTCTAGGGTATCCATCCAATCACCGTGGATATCGGTGTCTTGACCTCAACACTAAGAAATTCATTATTTCTCGACATGTCACTTTTGACGAGACCTCATTTCCGTTTGCCTCATTCTCACCTAATAAAGGCCCTTCTTATGAGTTTCTTGACACCTCATGCGATCCCTCTCCAATCTCTAGGCAGTTTCTCCAGTCCACAGTTTCTACTACGGGGGCATCTGATCATCCTCGTGCATCTTCACCAATCCCGATAACTCCTACTCCCGTCGCCACTCCAACTCCTGCTACACCTCCGTCCTCACTGTCTACAGCTGCCCAAGGCAGCTCCTCTCCAGCTGTCCATGATAGTCCATCTAGTACATCCTCGTCATCCCCAGATACCACCTCTACTCCATTACGCACTCATCCAATGACCACACGTGCTCAAAATGGTATTCATAAGCCCATCCAAAGACTTAATCTTCACACCACCACCACCTCTACAACACCTCGCTCTCACATTCAAGCCCTTCAGGATCCACACTGGCATGCAGCTATGCAGACTGAGTATAGTGCTCTTATTAAAAATTGAACGTGGGTTCTTGTTCCTCGACCACCTGGGGTTAATGTGGTCCGTTCAATGTGGTTGTATAAACGTAAGTTGCGTGCAGATGGATCTCTCGATCGTTACAAAGCCCAGTTGGTTGCAAATGGAAAAAGTCAACGACCTGGCATTGATTGTGATGAGAATTTTAGTCTGGTTGTCAAACCGGCTACCATTCGTACTGTTTTGAGCTTGGGCCTTTCTCGATCTTGGCCTATCCATCAGCTCGATGTTCAGAATGCTTTCTTGCACGGCTCTTTGCAAGAAACAGTTTACATGCATCAGCCACCGGGGTTTGTAGATACGCACTATCCAGATTATGTTTGTCATCTGCAAAAATCTTTATATGGTCTCAAACAGGCACCTCGAGCTTGGTATCACCGATTTGCATCGTATGCCTCGCAGATAGGGTTTCGTCAGAGCAAGTCTGATTCTTCTCTATTCGTCTATTGTCATGGGTCTGATTTGGCATATCTATTATTGTATGTTGATGACATTGTGCTCACCGGCTCCTCTGACAGTCTCGTTCGCTGTATCATTAGCTCTCTCAGTTCTGAGTTTGCTATGACAGACTGTAGGCCTCTTCACTACTTTTTGGGAATATCAGTTCAACGCAGCAAGACAGGCATGTTTCTTTCTCAGCAAAAATATGCCTGTGACATTCTTGAACGAGCTCACATGTCCAACTACAAACCTTGTAGTACTCCTGTTGACACTAGCCCTAAGCTTAGCTCGAATGGCCCAGCAGTTGTAGATCCTACATTATATCGCAGTCTAGCAGGGGCTCTACAGTACCTCACATTCACCCGTCCGGATATTTCATATGCGGTTCAACAAGTGTGTTTATATATGCATGACCCCCGAGAGCCTCACTTGAACGCTCTCAAGCGCATTCTTCGTTACCTTCGGGGCACGTTAGACCATGGTTTGCAATTGTATACTTCATCGACTCTTGGCCTTACCGCTTATTCCGATGCTGACTGGGGTGGTTGTCAAGATACTCGTCGCTCGACCTCTGGATATTGTGTTTTCTTAGGGGACAACTTGGTCTCTTGGTCCTCCAAACGACAACATACCATTTCTCGCTCTAGTGCCGAAGCTGAATATCGAGGCGTTGCCAATGCAGTGGCTGAGACTATTTGGTTACGTAATCTGCTCCTCGAACTTCATTGCCCTCACAATCGGGCAACTATTGTTTATTGCGATAATGTTAGCGCAGTTTACCTTTCCACGAACCCGGTTCAACATCAACGAACCAAACATATAGAGATTGATATTCACTTTGTAGGGGAAAAGGTCGCTACAGGTCAAGTTCGTGTGCTTCATGTTCCTTCCAGTTCGCAGTACGCAGATATCTTCACCAAAGGGCTCCCCTCAATACTTTTCAACGATTTTTGGTCCAGTTTGAGCGTTCGTCCTTCTCCCGCTCCAACTGCGGGGGCATATTAGATTATACCTAGCCCGTTAGTAGTCGTTTATAGGTTGAGCCCGTGTTAGCCCGTTTGATAGTTGGGCTTAGGGTTTTCGTATTCATCTTCTATTTATTCATTGTATCGTTGTTCATAATGGGATATGGAAAATACAATAATTAATAGATTCAAATATACTATAACAAGCACAAAAGTCGAAGAATAAATGGAAGTAAGCAACCATTTATTTGAATCTGAAACTAAAACAGAAATCTAAAAAATTGCCAAAAACACTAAAAACTAACCAGGCATAGAAGATGACAGAAAGAAATTCAAAAAAATCTGGATGGGAAGAATCAGGATGAAGAAGAAAAAGAAAATAACTCATCGAGCCGTTCAATTTTGAGAAGTGGTAAAGCATTGAAAAGAGTCCGGCGTGATATGAAAACCAATGAGAGTAAAGCGTGCTTTGTAAGTTTTGGAAAATGGGGAAAAAATAAATTCAAACCAATAAGGCTGTAATTGTGTTTTATTTGTAAATTCATGATTTCGAAAATTTAATTATTCGTTTTTAATACTTAAAAATTAAATTATTTCGGATTTAAATAATACAAAATAATAACATAAGCGGATTATTGTGGGCATGACACGTCAGCGTATTCCATTGCTGCATATGGTGCCAACTCAGCTTTATGACGTCAGCGTATCCCCCTTTTAGTAGATAGAATATATATATATATATATATATATATATATATATATATATATATATATATATATATATATATATATATATATATGTGTCTGTGTGTGTGTGTGTGTGTGTGTGTGTGTAATTTTGCCTTTATTTTATAACCAACTGAAGTTGAGTAGTTCATAAATTACTACAACGAGTATGTTCTTCTTTATCAAAATGTTTTTGCACCTCAAGTAAGTGAAATGAATTCATTTTATAAAAAAAAGTAGCAAAAGACTAAAATAGTCATAACTATCATAAGTTTAACCCAAAAAGTATACACAAAGACCCAACAACATGTCACTCTAAAATCTTAAAACTTGATAGTTCATTAATCACCACAACAACATCTGGAAGTAGGATCATAGTGAGGAACAAAACATGCGCCCTTTGGTGAATGCGTTTTCTCAAATTGATTCGAGCCTCATTTGGTAAAACACAAATAAATTAATTTTAATGTAATAGAATAAGAGAAATGACAATTTAAAAAGAAAAAAAAAAGACGGGGAAAAGTGAGCATGCATACCATCACCATCAAGCAGGGGCGGATGTACAGCCAAACAAAGGTATACACTTGCATACCCTAAAATTATAACTGTTAGTGTAAATATAATTTTGTTTGAAAATGATGTTAAAAAGAATGCATAGAGTGCATACCCATAATAAATAGGGTGAATACCCTGTTGGAATCTAGTCTTTAATTCTCTAAATGATAAAAACTCAGATCGGAGATCAAAAAGAAAATGAATGTTGTGGGATGCGAGTCATAAGTAGAGATGAAATCAGGAGGTTAAAAGCGTTTTTGTGAAGTGTTAGTAGTGATTTTTTGTTTCTCTCTCTATCTTGGTGTAGAAGAAGACCATGAATTTTCCTGTTAACGCAAGTGCGTTGAATATCCATGAGAGAAAATTATGTATATGATCAATTTTATGCTTCACTATTTACCTTCACAACAAAACGATTCCACTTTCTAAGCCTTCATTTATATGTAGGAGTACAATTTCCTATGCACCATGAAACCTGACCGTCCAGAGTCCCCACACCACAAACAATGTGATATAGATGTTGGCTTTGACGGTATGATTTAAGTGAATTTGTAAATTATTTTAAGTTCATATAAAGTTTGTAAATTTTGACTCAAATTCTAACCCAACTATTGTCGACAAGAGCTCACTGCTCAAAGGAATTAAAAGTTTGAAAAATGAGAATATGGTAGAAAACTAGAAAGCGAAAAACCCGACCCGAAAAAATACCGAATCAAAAGTTGAAATTTTTTCAGACAATCCAAGTGTATATTGCATATCCTAGTTTCAAATCCTAGATCCGCCACTGCCACCAAGATTACAAGTCTGCTTGTTGTTGTCTTTAGGAGAATCATCAGTTAATGACAGTTTCTTGAACCGGTTTGATTCTATAGGTACAATATTGCAAATGAGATAAACATTGAGTTTTAAGGGATAATAATTATATTAGCAACAAAATTAATGATGATGATATGCAAGGAATGGAAATCAAATTTACCATCATCACCGAGAATATCCTTCTTCTGATCAGTCAGTGACAATTTCTGGAACTGGCTTGATTCTTCTTCTGGTATGTACATAATTACAAACAGAACATAAGTAATCAGTCCTATCATGAAATTTTTAAGCATTGTTTAATGTGCTTTATGATCAAATTAAACACATAGATATACATAAATGGAAAAGTTAAGAGTTAAGGCCAATTGTATTAATAGCTTAAAAAGAAAGGTTCTCTGATGACCGAATTAAGAAAAGGTTTGCGATGCACAATGAGAATACACGGGGTTGGCGTATAGTATGTCACAAATCAAAGGAATGATAATTGTTAAACCCTAATTAAGTAGGGTAATACGTCAGATTTAATAATAATCTATCTATACGTGTATTGACTATTGAATTTGAAACAACGATCAAATAATCAGAATTGTAAGATTACAAAATATATCTTACCAGGGGATGGGAATAGAAATTTGCAAATAGAAAAAGCTGGATATCATCATCATAAATAAATTAATAACAGATGTTATTGAACAATTAAGAGAAGATTAGTACTTTGATGATACCTCCCTGATCGAATGAAATCGAATCGAATTGAGCCTTAAAAACCATAAATTAACCAAGATAAACTAACACAGTAAAAGATGCATGTACGAATTCAACAACTGTTGTTTATTTTAACTACGAGATTTCATAAATTACTCTCAGCACCCTCTATTATTGTTTATCTGTAACTAATGCGCTTTTTTAATTTACTTCTTATGTCCTTTGCTTACTTGCTATATGACAGATTTATGTCATAGTTGCAATTTAATATATATACACTTCACCTTTTAACAAAAAATAAATGGGTAAGGTTCAGAGGAGAATGGGTGATTTGAGGAGAAGGAGGAGAAGAATCTCCTCCACTCAAAAAATAACACATGTCACATCCTTAATTTTCACTTCTACCCCCTCCACCTTTTTAAAATTATATACTACTCCCTTCTACTTTCTTCCTTGTAACATCCCCAAATCGGGCCTAGAAGAAAAATATATTTTCTTTAAATTATTTATGCGATTTATAATTTTTACCTGTGTTTGATTTTAAATTTAATAGGTGAATGAGCCTCAGGAAATATTGTGACTATTGAAATGTTAGCTGTTTTAGATAATTTTATGTGACGGTAAAATAAAATAATTTTCTCGCGTTTGAAATCCAGGTTCCAGACAATAGATTTAGAAGGGGTATAATTTTATACTGCATATGTCTTGAATAAAATGTGTAGGCCGACCTAACTTGGTTTCATTTTTTTATTTTCTTTCACACTTCAAGAACACACACACATTTCACATAGAATCAAAAGAAAAACCTCAAACAATTCATCTTGAAGCTGTGATTTTGGTGCAACAATCTGAGTTACAACACCTCCTTCTTGTTATCATATACCTTGTAAGTATATTTTCCATTTTTATGTATAATTTGGGTTTTTGGTTAGAACTAGGTTAAATGTGGATGCATGAGTGGAATTAGGAGTTTGATGATGATGATTTGTTTTTATAACATGTTATAGGATGTTAGTTGAGGTTCTTGTTGGGTTAAAAACATATATGGTATCCGAATTTAGTGAATTTAGACTTTTGGTTCGTGCTGGTGTTCTTGCTGATCTGGGTTTTGTTGCTGAAAAGGTGACAAACGCGATCCGGCTAGATAGCCCGGATCGCGTTGCTATGTGTTATTTTGTCTCAGTCCTGATTCCTTCTTAGAAACGCGATCCAGCTCGCTTGTGTCCGGATCGCGTTACCTGGTGTTAATTGAGTCGGTTACATTTTGCTCTTAGAAACGCGATCCAGCTCATACACCCGGATCGCGTTTGCAAGTGTAAAATGGTTACAGAACGTTTTCTTCTTGGGAACGCGATCCTAACCCAGGAACCCGGATCGCGTTCGTATGTGTATTTTGGTAACAGAATAATTTTCTTAAGAGGAACGCGATCCCAACCTCCATTGTCCGGATCGCGTTTTCCTTTGTAATTTTGAAGAATTTGATATTTTGTGAACTTATGTGAATCTAACACTTATATTGTTTAGTTATTGATATTCCTTGATTATCAATGTATGTAGTTGAGTATAGTCATAATTAAATTATGAAACAAGTTATTAACTTGTGTTTTAATTGCGTTTACAGAGACACCGAAGAATCAATAAAATAAGACTATTGAGTTTGGAGGCTGAGACTGACAGGTGAGTGGACTGGTTCTCACAGTTTAATTTTGGTGTTAACAGTTAGTTACATCAATTTTAAGTTGATAGTATTGATCGAATTATTGATAAGTTGATGATAGAATTATTGATAGTACTAGTTGATTTATAGATTGATTGATTTCTAGTGAATGATTCCATGATAGGTTGGAATGATAGAGGTCAATTATGTTGGGTTTAGTCGCTATAGGTTAATCTTTATGGGTTGGATGAACATTCGTTGTGAATTAGTCCATATTGATTAAAGATAGCAGTAAACTATCGGTAAAATCTCTGTATTGGCCTGCAGTTGATTATTAAGTGTTCTTGGAGTGCCACCGCGGACTGAGGGTATCTCAAGAACCACCGATCCTCTGTTTTGATTGTTTATTTTAGTTGATTGTTGTGATTGATTGTTATGCTAAGTTAGATTGTAAGACTTAGTGTACTCACTTAGCTTCTTGCTAATTCCCCACCATAATCTTGCAGGTTAACTTTTGAGATATTCGGACATGTGATGATGGCTTGAAGAAATGTTTGACAGCTGGAACTCTGATCGTTTTGATAATACCATGTTTTGTTAAATAACACTCAGTTTGAATATTTGTTTGTAACTAAGTATTTTAAGTTTGTTATTGTATAAAAATTAGTTAAAGGTTTGATGTTTTTATGTCAATATGATGTAAACCTTTTCAAATTGGGATAACGCTTCCGAATAGTAAAAAAAAAATGTGTCTTAAATTTTGGAGTGTTATAAGTTGGTATCAGAGCCTAAGTTTAGGTGAATTGAGCATTTAAAGTGTTCAATCCTAAACTTAGTCATGTTGGTGAAACATTTCTTGTGGTGGGGATTAGTTATGATAGTTGATTTGGTTAGTTGCTAGTACTAACAATTAACGAATGTTGAGATGTGATGTGATGACAGGTATGGCGGATAATGAGCCACCTTCCCATACTCTCAATGATACTTCGCGGACAGATGCACCACCAGAGAATCAGGGTCATAATGGTACATCTAATTTAGCCGGTGGAGAAACCGAAACTGATCAGGAGTATATTATGAGATTGGAGAATAGAGTGTTGGAACTTCAGAGAGAACAAGCTGGATCTTCTCAACATCCAGTTTCTACTCGTCCCCATATTGTGACTAATGTACCACCTATTGTATCTTCTACACGGATTCCGGTATCTAATCCTTTTATTTCACAACAGCAGCAACAGGGTTATACTTATCAGGCCTCGGGTCCTTTTCCTTCGTCTGGTTATACTAGTTATCAAATACCTATTCCACCTTTCCAACAGTTGAAGAAAGGTTGCTCCCTTAAAACCTTTATGTCATGCAATCCTTCAGTATATTCTGGAAGTACCGATCCTACGGTCACTCTTGACTGGCTTCGTGATGTTGAGAGAAAATTAAATGTATGTCATTGTGAGGAGGAGGATAAGGTACCTTATGCGGTTCAGTTGTTAAAGGGTCAAGCCATGTCATGGTGGGATTCGATTACTGCACCATTATCTCCACAACAGTTGAATGATATAAGATGACCAGATTTTCATGCTGAAATTTGTAAGCAATTTTGCTCGGAGTATAATCTTTCACGGATTAGACAAGAGTTTCTTGACTTACAAAAGACTGATCAAATGACAATTGATGAACTAATTAAGCAGTTTTCAGATAAATTGCGGTTTGAACAACAGTGGGTTCCGACTGACCGGACCAAAATTGATCACTTTGTGAAAACATTACCTCCTGATTACCGTACCACAGTGAGACTAGCAGGTTCACTTCCTCAAGCTTATGATTTAGCTCGTTCGGTTGATGGGGACATTATGGCTAAAAGAGTGATGAATAAAGAAAGGTATTCACAGAAAAACAAAGGAGATTCTTCGAGTAAACAGAAAGGTCAAGGTAGTCAACAAAATAGGAGATCGAATTCTGGTATTCCAACGGATAGTAACTATTGTAATAGATGTCGGGCTAGACATAATGGTCCTTGTACTCCCCAGACATCTAGATGTGTTAAGTGTGGAATTTTTGGTCATGCTGCAAAAGATTGTACCTACCCAAATAGTGTGTGTTGGAATTGCCATAAAGAAGGGCATTGTGCAGGGGATTGTCCAGAGGCGAAGAGACAGAGTATGGGTACGGGTAAAGGTTCGTCATCTTCTGGTCAAAAGAGGAAGAATCCTCCAGTAGCCGCTAGCCGAGCTTTCCGAATGACAGTTGATGAGGCTGTCACCACTGAAGATGTCATCACTGGTACATTTCTCATAAATTCTGTACCAGCTCGTGTATTGTTTGATTCTGGTGCTAATTGTTCGTTTATATCTGTGAACTTTTGTGATAGACTGAAATTGATCCCCTCTTTGATTGTTAAACCTTTAGAAGTTGAAATTGCTGACGGTAAATTAGTTCCTGTTACCACATCGGTAGCTGGAGCTAGTATACTTATTGAGGATCATAATTTCCTAGTCTCCTTTTTGTTAATGTCAATTCCTAGTTTCGATGTAGTTATTGGTATGGATTGGTTAAGTTTGAATAAAGCCAACATTGATTGTCATAAAAAGATTATAAGAATTCCGATTTCTGATGGGTCATACGTCATGGCTCGAGGAGAACGAGTAAAGGGTAGTCTACGATTGATTTCCTTGTTGAAAGCTAGGAAATCTCTATCTAAGGGATGTGATTCATATTTGGCATATGTGATAGATAGCAAGTTAAAAAAGAAATCTTTGTCCAATTTTCCGGTGGTTTCTGAATACCCGGAAGTTTTTCCGGATGAATTACCTGGTTTACCCCCTGTAAGAGATGTAGAATTTCAGATTGATCTGATTCCTGGTTCGACTCCTGTAGCTAAGTCTCCTTATAGATTAGCTCCTTCTGAAATCCGTGAGATGATGGGTCAAATTCAGGAACTGTTAGATAAAGGGTTTATTTCGACAGAGTTCTTCCCCGTGGGGTGCTCCGATTTTGTTT
This sequence comes from Helichrysum umbraculigerum, assembly GCA_949592205.1. Lineage (NCBI taxonomy): Eukaryota > Viridiplantae > Streptophyta > Magnoliopsida > Asterales > Asteraceae > Helichrysum > Helichrysum umbraculigerum. The sequence continues at coordinate 158,723,976 of CATIUR010000004.1, read as the reverse complement.
GTAAAGAAAAAGGATGGTACTTTGCGAATGTGTATTGATTATAGAGACCTCAATAAAAGAACGGTGAAAAACAAATATCCATTGCCTAGAATTGATGAGCTATTCGATCAGTTACAGAGATCATCCTATTTTTCTAAGATTGATTTGAGATCCGGTTATCATCAGGTACGAGTTCGTGAGGAAGATGTTCCTAAGACTGCTTTTCGTACCCGGTACGGTCATTATGAGTTTTTAGTTATGCCTTTTGGATTGACAAATGCTCCTGCTATTTTCATGGATTTAATGAATCGAGTTTGTCGACTTTTTCTAGACAAGTTTTGTTGGGACATAGATTGTAACAACAGATCTAGCTTGAAATAGGACTGGTGTAATTATTATTATGTTTGTACATTGGTTTAGATTTGTAAATAAATATTTGTTTTGTTAGTAATATTCGTTAAACATATTATTGTGCTAAGTTAGACGTTTAAAGACGAAATAAATAATAGACGTTTAATGCGAGGCGAGTCGAGATCTCAAGTCGCAGCGAGTTGAGCTGTGAGGTGAGACCTGAACTCGCGAGGCATTAGTCTGGCGAGCCGAGCTCTGTGTTGGGCTTGGGCTGCGAGTTGGACCGAACTCGCAGGCCCATGCGAGCCGAGTTGAGCTGGACGTATATAATGTTTTTCACGGCTTGAAAAACATAACTTTTTAACACTTTTGATACTTTTGCCTTCTGCGAACTCGACAAACCCAGAGAAAAACCGAACCTAAAGGCTAGGCTTTGACAATTCATTGTTTAAAGTTAAGCTTTATAAGACGCAATTCGAACATATTCGTTGTTAGTAAGATAACACCGTATTGAGGGATTCCGCACCTTAATACTACAGATAACGAAGTTATCGATCCTAAAACTAGGGGACTTACATCTGGTATCAGAGCTTTCGGGCTAAATACGAGTGTGTTCATAAGTTTTAGTGTTATTGCGTTTTTGATTCGGGTCGTTATTACGTGCGTTCTTGCAATACTAACGATCAAAATCACTCTCTGGACGTTTTAGGGTTTGTTTACAGCCGAAATTCTTAGTTTCAGTCGTAAAAATACCTTAAAAATTCGTTTTCGGGTTTAACAGCCGTTTCGCGAGTCGAGATTAGGGTTCCAGCGTCGCCTGCGAACCGAGTTGAACTAGCGAGTCGAACTGAGGCTTGCGAGTCAAACCGAGATCCCTTGCGAATCGACATCACTTGCGAATCGACATCTTTAGCAATCCGAACTGAGGCTTGCGAATCCGCTAATTCTGCGAGTCGAGCTGAGATTGCGAATTGAGCTGAGTCTTGCGAGTTGAGTTTTCTGAATTCGCTGAAACAGTTTAATTTTACGTTTTTAAGATGTCTGACTTAAGTAGAATGATCGAAATGGACCACGAGGTGGGAAAGTCAAACGTTCCACCTAAGTTGTTAAGAATCGAAGATTACTACAATTGGAAGGACAGATTCGAATCTTACTGTAGATTCCATGACCTGTCAATCTGGATGTGTATCAAGAGTGGATACACCGCACCTACACAAACTGTTCAGAATGCCACTGTGGTTCTTACCTATGCGAACATGAGTGATCAAGAAAAGGAAGCTTACAGAAATGAGAATAAAGCACATTCATGCATAAAGATGTGTCTTCCTAAAGAGATTGCTCATCAACTGAAATCTTTTCATACTGCTAGAACGCTCTGGGAAGCTCTAGAGAAAAGAGGTGAGGGAAGTCCACAGGTGAGAGCTGGCAAGAGGAGTCTTCTTAAAAAGCAGTTTACTATGTTTAAAGCTTTAAAAGGAGAAGATCTTGATGCCTATGTCACGCGTTTCTACCATCTGCTAAGTGAATTAGAATACCATGAGATTGTTGAAGAAGAAGTATCTAAAACCGACAAGTTTCTTGAGGGTTTACCTACTAAATGGGAAATGTATGGCGTTATGATTAAGGATAACGAAACTAGGTATTCTACTATGACCTTAGAGCAAGTCATTGACAAGCTGAAAGGTTATGATTTCTCCAAGAAGTCAAGAGATAGTGATTCTGATCAGGTTCAGAACCCTGGGTTGTATCATGGAAAGTCAAGTCTTTCGACTGCGTCATCTAGTTCGACCACTGCACTGTTAGTTGGTGATACTAGTGAAAATGGAGAAATGATTACTGAAGATCTGTGTTTTATTTCCTCCTCTGGTGATGAGACAAAGGGAAAGAATTCTGAGAAGGCACCTCAAGAGCATCAGAAGATGCCGATGAGTGTGAAATCTGCTGAACAGCAACTGTCTGTTCTTGCTTCCTTTGTGGCATCATATGAGAACTACATAGAGGGAAAGATCAATGATCCTATTCTGTTTGATGAGGATTATGAGCAGATAGATTCTGATTATCTTGAGGAATTGGAGCTTCAAGATCAACTGGCATTGATATCTAGAAAGGTGAAGAATTTCCTCAAGAGAACTGGTAGAAAGGTGTTGGGCAATAGATCAGGGTTTGACAAAACCAAGGTCAGATGCTTTAACTGTCAGGGTATTGGTCATTTTGCTAGAGAATGCCAAAGACCTAAAGTAGAAGCACAAGGAAAACAAGGTTCGGGAAGTACTCTCGCTTCCAAAGCCTTAGTGGTGAAGCAGTTGGATGGCTCTTATGATTGGCAAGCTCATTCTGAGGAAGCTTTGATGGCCGAGATCGAAGAAACAACTGCTGGATCAGTGTCCTACATGCCCACTGATATGGAACAGAAAGTAGAGGTGCCTGAGTCTGAAGTGAAGGCAAGTGATGATGACGTGCTATATATGGATTCAGCTCCAGATATGAGTCCTGAAGAATTCGTGGCACGTATGGCTGAATTACAAACTGACAAGAAGAAGGTATGTTTAGATATTCTTAATCTTGCTGATGTTTGTTACTTAGTTACTGATTTACAATCTCAGAATAGTGTCTTAACTGTGTCAAATAGCAACCTGTCATCACAATTAAATATGGATAAGGAATCCTATAAGACTGTTAGATCTGAACTTGATCAAGCTATTATGGATATTCGTAGATTAAGTGATGATAAACAAGTCTTAAAAGATAAAATTAAGTCTGATGCTTCGGATAGAACAAAACTTAGAGATACCATAAGTGAAAAATCTGTTATCATAGATGGTCTCTATATGAATATTAAAGACTTAAATGAGACGATTGCTAGTAAGGATCAGGAAACAGTGAACCTTAACTTAAGGTTAATTGAGCAAAATCGTAAACTTGAGAACTATAGGACATCTCAAATGGATAAAATGTTAGATGCTCAACGTAGTGTAAAGGACAAGACTGGGTTAGGTTACAATGATGTATCCCCACCTTTTAATGCCAATTACACTCCTATTCCTGAAGATTCTGAAATGACAGATGCTAATCCTGAAATTTCAGTAACTAATGATCAGGAAAAGTTAGAGGCACAGAAAGATGTTATTAAGAACGTATCATTAGATAATAGCAATGCTTCTCACTTCACCAAAATACAATTTGTATCGGGTGGAGTGATTAACGATGCTAAGACTGATGATAAGGTTAATAAAGAACAGCCTAAACCTTTAGTGCCTAAGACTCCGGATGAGAAAGCAAAAGTGAGTAAATCACGCAAGCAGATGTCATGTTTCAAGTGTCATCAAAAGGGACACGTGGCTTCGTGTTGTCCTAACAAAAAGCCTGAAACACCACATAAGCTTGTGATGGATGAAAAGACACAGACCGACTCTAGTATGACTGTAGATAGGTTAGATACCAAACTTAAGTTAGGTAATAAACCTGTTAACATTCTTAAAAGAGATGGTAAGCATAGTGTCTCCCCACCTAAACCTAAACGGCCATATACTCAAAGTGATAATTTTATCCATAAGTCTAGAGATGTGACACCGTCGAGGTTTAGAACTCCAAGTAGAGGCCATAGTCATTATGAGAGTGGTACTACTTCGCGATCACATGAGTTTAATTATAATCATAGAGCTCATAATTATGTGCCTAAGAGGTTCTCCTCAAATTCACCTCTTAAGGCTGATCGTCCATAACCTAAAGCTACTTCGAAAGTAACCAAAGCTCCTGATGGAAGGATGGTTATTTTAAAGAGCTTAAGTTTGTTGATGATAAGGGACAAACCAAGACCGTAATGGCTTGGGTCCCTCTTGATAATTGATTGTATCTTGTGTTATGTGCAGGAGCATGCTGTGAACAAGGACAGCTGGTGGTATGTAGACAGTGGATGCTCAAGGCACATGACCGGAGAAAGAAGTCTGTTGAAGGACTTCAAGGAGAGTCTCAAGCAAAAAGTAAACTTTGCAGGAGATAAAGGAGGAGTAATTTCGGGAAAAGGAAAAGTTTCAAATGGAACTTTGACTCTTGAGGATGTGAACTACGTTGAAGAACTAACTCACAACCTAGTGAGTGTTTCCCAAGTCTGTGATAAAGGTCATCCAGTTTATTTCAATGAAAAGGAGGCCTTAGTCCTGAAGCCAGGATTCACAATTCCTGATAAATGGATATTGATGAGGGCGCCAAGGAAGAAGGACATCTATGCTATTAACATGGGTGTTCCTAACTCTTCAATGGTGTCTACATGTTTATTATCCAAGGCTTTGGAAACAGGCGCATTGTTATGGCATAGGAGAATGGAACATCTGAACTGGAGAAAGATGAATTATATAACCAAAAATGGTTTGGTTCTAGGTGTACCACAAAAACGTTTCGAGTCTGAGGATAAGTGTGTTCCTTGCATGAAAGGAAAGCAGCACAAGAAACCACACAGACCTAAGACTGAAAACTCTATCTCCTCGCCATTTGAATTGCTACATATGGATCTCTTCGGCCCAATAAGCAAGAGAAGTATAGGTGGCAAATGGTACTGTTTGGTTGTCACAGATGACTATTCTAGATTCTCATGGGTATTCTTTTTGGGATCAAAGGATGAAACTCCTGGAATTCTAATTGAGTTCTTTGATCTAGTAGAGAATGTCTATAAAAAGAGAGTTAAGCGTATTCGTAGTGACAATGGAACAGAATTCAAGAATTCAACGTTGAATATCTATTGCTTAAGCAAAGGGATATTACATCAATTCAGTGCACCTTATGAACCTCAACAGAATGGTGTTGCTGAAAGGAAAAATAGAACGTTGATTGAAGATGCTAGAACAATGCTTGCTGATTCAAAGCTTCCGGTCATCTTTTGGGCAGAAGCAGTGAATACAGCATGTTATGTTCTTAATAGAGTTCTTACGGTTAAGAGACATAACAAGACTTGTTATGAGCTTTTGAACAATAAGAAACCTAACTTAAAAGGGTTTGAACCCTTTGGAGTTTCATGCACCATATTAAAGACTGGACATCAAGCTAAATTTGGTGAGAAGGCTGACGAAGGATTTTTCCTAGGTTATATGCCCAATTCGCCAAACAAGAGAGTCTTTAATAAAGTCACAGGACGTTTGGAGGTAGTTTATAATATTGAGGTTACGAGCTACTCACCTGATGTTCATAAGGGCTTAGACTGGCAATTTGATTATTCTGATCTTTTTGCATCATTTAAAGTTCCTATTAGTGACTATGTCAGTGATTTAGAGATAGCTGAACATTTATTGTTTGAAGATGAGAATATTAGTCCCGCTTCAACATCAAGTGTTAAGCAGTCTGGAATTAAGACTAACGTTGACTCAGATAAAGTCACAACAACCTTCAGAGGATAAGTCTCAAGAAACAGAAGATCCTGATGATCTTTCTACAAAGTTTGATGATATACTTACTCCTTTGAAACATTTAAGGATATCTTCAGCACGTACGGAAGATGTACCTGAATTGGAAGAGATTGGTACTAATTTGGAAGATGAGATACCGGTTGAACTAGTTACTACAACTAGAACGAGTAAGAATCATCCCGTTGAAAACATCATCGGTGATATTAATACTCCGGTTCAAACTAGACATCAATCCAGAGCTAGTACATCTGAGAATTTAGAATACCAAAGCTTGTATACTGCAATGAAAGAGACAGGGATTCCTAATCAATGTCTACATTCATGCTTTATCTCACAAATCGAGCCTAAAAATGTTCAAATGGCTTTAAAAGAAAGTTCGTGGGTAAAAGCAATGCAAGAAGAACTATCTCAGTTCTCTAAATTACAAGTATGAGAGTTGCTTGACCTACCAAAGGGAGAATATCCAATTGGAACTAGATGGGTATTTAAGTGCAAGAGAGATGATAAAGGAATCGTTACTCGCAATAAAGCTCGTCTGGTAGTTCAAGGTTTTAATCAACAAGAAGGTATTGACTACAATGAAGTGTTTGCACCAGTTGCTAGGCTAGAAGCAATTAGAGTGTTCTTAGCATTTGCATCTTATTTTGGTATAAAAGTGTATCAGTTGGATGTTAAGAGTGCCTTTTTGTATGGCAAAGTAGAAGAATTGGTGTATGTTTCACAACCGCCAGGGTTTGCTGATCCTGAGTATCCAGATAGAGTATATCGTTTGAATAAGGCTCTATATGGATTACATCAAGCACCAAGGATGTGGTATGGAATCTACTTGAGAATGGATTTACAAGAGGATCGATTGAAAGTACACTATTTGTGAAGTGGAAAAAGAAAGACTTTCTTCTCGTGCAAGTTTATGTTGATGACATTATCTTTGGATCATCTGATGAAAAGATGTGTCAAGAATTCGAGCAAGTCATGAGAAAAAGGTTTGAAATGTCTGCAATGGGAGAGTTGAATTTCTTCTTAGGATTACAAGTTGATCAAAAGAAGGATGGATTCTTTATTCATCAATCTAAATATACATATGAGCTATTAGAACGCTTCAAGATGGATGAAAGTAAGGTCTACAATACTCCAATTCCAGTCAATCATGGACTAGGTCCAGATACATCGAGTGATAGTGATGTGGATCCAACTCTTTATAGAGCCATGATCGGATCACTAATGTATCTTACAGCCTCTAGGCCTGACATAATGTTTGCTGTCTGTTTATGCGCAAGATATCAGGCTAATCCGAAAGAGTCACACATGCAAGCTGTTAAACGAATCTTTCATTACCTCAAAGGGAAACCTAAGCTGGGTCTTTGGTATCCGATTGATGGAGACTTAGATCTCGTAGCTTATACTTATTCGGATTACGGAGGATGCAATCAGAATAGGAAATCTACGACCGGAGGATGTCAATTCCTAGGAGGTAGATTAGTATCCTGGCAGTGCAAGAAGCAAACCTCGGTAGCCATTTCTACATGTGAAGCTGAGTATGTTGCAGCTGGCAGCTGTTGCTCGCAAGTACTTTGGATACAACAGCAACTGCGGGATTACGGGTTAAATATAACCAATACTCCTATGATGATTGATAACGAATCTACTATGTCGATCACCAATAATCCAGTGAAGCACAGTAAAACTAAGCATATTGATATTAGACATCATTTTATTAGAGATTGTGCTGAAAAAAAGTTGATAAAGTTAGTTAAGGTACCATCATTGGATAACTTAGCAGACTTATACACAAAGGCGTTCGACAGAGCAAGATTTGAGACGTTGGTTCAACTTAACGGAATGAGAAATCCAGAGTGATTAGTCTTCCAAGGGTAACTTTGTAATAGTTAGTATTTCTGTGTTCATTAAAAAAAAAAAAAAAAAGGGCGTATGGCATTCATTTGCTTGTTACCTAAGGGGAATCGCCTTCATTTAAGTTTTTATTTGCAAAAACTAAGGGAAATGATAGTACATTAGGAGAATAAGCTTCATAATAATAAGCTTAAGTCCTAAGTATGATATGGTAAGTAGGTTCAAATAAAGTTGCTTTAGAACTACAGCGGTTCTATCAGGTATGTGTTTATATTTATTTGATTATACACCTATATCCACAAGTTATAATTTGTCTATTTTTAGTGAAAACTTTAGATGGCTTCATCATATGATGTACTGGTAGGCAAATTATATGAAATTTTCTAAGCCTTAAGAAGTAAATTAACTACTTGTTTATTATTTTGTGTTACTATTCTATGATGTATGACATTAAGTCTTAAATGTTGAATGATGGTATTACTATACACTGTTATCATGTATCTTAATTTAAAGTGACAAATAGTAGCAATATGGGTATTAACTTAATTACTGGTAACTTTGTTGTACTAAGTACAGAACTGAAACCTTTAATTAAATTAATATTCTCAAATATATTTTAAATTATGCTAGAAGGGATCTTTTGTTGTACTAAGTACAGACTTAGATAACATAGCATATTCAAAATATGTTTGATATTTGTCTAATATTTAAAATTCAAGTGTATGTTATATGTTTCGAAAAGATACAGCATTTAGTAACCGCTACCTTGAAATTTAATGATGCAGTGTTATGTGTTTTACTTGAATTCTTCAGTATGTCATATAATAGGAAGCACTTGATAATATTCATACTAACAATAAAGTGTTTGCTTAGAAAATTGAGTGTAATTTGTTTATGTGGATCATAATACCGGTAATCGTCTTGAACTGTCTATAATTAATAAAAAAAAAATTCACTTTATGTGAGTAATGCATTTATTAATTATGCTATGTGGATAAATGTACCTAAGATATATTTTCATAAATATAAATGCATCAATGATGAATTTCGTTGTACTTTTACAGTGATTTACTTGAATTTCATGAGGTATGTATACTACCAATCTGCTTAGACTTTTTAATATATAATTAATTGCTTATTCTTACTAATATGATCCCTAAGCAGATAAAATCTTATTTACTTTGTATATTTACTTTGTTTCGAGTGATTAATAAAATGGTACTTGATACCAATGTTTATATCGTTGTATTTTTATCGCATGTTTATTTTATTTTATTTTTATTTAAGTTTTTATGTTTATCTGGATTTACCCTTTGGAATTAAATTATACTGAATATTTTTGAGTTGAACAAACGTGACAAATACAAGTGAAAATTAATTATAATTTAGACTTGTAAAAATATCGGGTTTTTATTTATACTTAGAATTAAATTCGCGTTTTTATTTATTTCTGCGAGTTGACATCGACTTGCGAGTCCACTTCAAATCTCGCGAATCGGATATAAAGTATAAAGGGGGTCAAACGAGTCAAACCAACCCACCGAACCCACACAAACTTCGCGAGTTCTGTAAAGCTTGCGAATCCGTCACACAGGCGAAATGAGGCGATATTTACTTTTCGTTTGATTTCGATTTTTATAGTACGGGAACGAGTTTTTCAATCCGTAGATTATATTCAAGACTTATTTGCGCACATTTTGAGGTATATATCAACGGATTTCACCGTTTAAATTGCACGAAATCGAAGGTTTTTAAACTTAGGGTTCCGGTTTTGAAGTTTAAACAATTTGCGTCGATTACGATGTTATTGGACATAGATCTTTAGGGTTTATGTTAAACGAACATTAATGAACGTGAATCAATCGATAGATCATGTTAAAATTACAAGATTAATCGATTTTAATTGGAAATTCGCGACGGCAGTCCATCGAACGAGTTGACATTGTGAATCAACTAGCAGCGAGTTGACTAGCGAATCGGTGTGATTAGCGAGTTCACTTCAATAGCTGCTTGCTAAGTTTAACGAGTTGATCAATGTAGCGAGTTGATGAGTATAGCGAGTTGATCAATGTAGCGAGTTGATGAGTATAGCGAGTTGATAAGCAAAACGAGTTGAACTCAACTCGTTAGGCCAGTTTATGCGAGTCCAGTACTTAGAAAAATTTTATTTTTTTTAAAGTAGTGATATAAATGTTAAGACTTTTTAAGTAATAACTTTTACATAATTAATTTAAATTAGACTTAAGACTTTTAGTTATAAGTTAAATTTTTATATACGACTTGAGACTATTTTTGTAACAAGTTATATATAATTTCAATTTTAAACTAAGATGTTTGATGAATATCGATTCATAATACGTAATAGTTTAAATATTTTTAATCGTGCATTAAAATCTGTTGTTTGTGTTTATTTTACAGATATGGCTAGAGCATTTGACAAGGGTCATAACATTTTGGTTGCTCTGAACCTTGAAGCCAAGCGGGCTGATAGGATTGCTGATATACTACGATTTTTGGCAAGATCACGGATTAGATACGCCATTACGGCCAATCCTCCTATCTCTCAGGCTATACTGAATGATTTCTGGACGGATATAGTATATGACGAATCTGTCAACCCGCCAGAGATTCGTGCTACGGTTAGTGGTCAGCCTGTTACGTTTTCAGCTGGAAATCTTCGGGAGATTTTGCAGCTTGGTACAGTAGAACAGGAGAACGGGGATATTGAGTACCCTATGGATTTAATAGAGGGTGCTATAGGTCGTATGGGTTATAGTGGAGATAGACGTGGACGTCAGTTCCAGAAACCTCTGGTCATTGGTCAGTGGAGGTTTCTCTGGCACGTGATGAATATTGTTTTTGCGGCGAAGAAGGGTGGTTTTGATGAGTTGAGCCCTGCTGTTTTATCGGCTGCACTGTCACTGGTTTATAATAAACCATACAGTTTTTGTGATTATATTTTTGGTGAGATTACGAAACAGATATCGGGGTCTGTTAGATCAAGATTTTTGGTTTACCCGCGATTTTGTATATTGATTATCCGTGCGCGTCTACCGGATTTGGCTATACCTGCACCACATCTAGTGGTTAATACGATTGACCATCGTGGGTATAACGCCATGTTCATGCAGACGGTCAGGAAGGAAGGAGTGGTGAAACCGGAAGTTAGACCACTTTTCGGGTATGTTATTGACCCGAACTACGTTGCACCGCCAAATCATGGGTGGTTAGACGTTGTTCCTGCTGTTGCTGCTGTTCCTGCTGATGCTGATGTTTTACAAGAACCTGTAGCTGAGGAAGCTCAACCTGAAGATCCACAAGGGCTCCTTGAGGATGTTCTTATTCAGGTTGGTCAAGTTGATCAGCAAGTGAACCAAGAGGTTGCTGCAAAGGTTGTGCAAGAGGTTTTGGAGCAGAATGACGATGCGACCAATCCTTTGCTTCAAGACATTGAGAGTTATTTAGCACCACCTGAGGTAATCTTTTATTTATGTGATAATATAGATGCTTAGTTGATAGATTATTTTTATTAATCATAGATGCATAATATTATTATATAATGATTCTGATATTAGATATTTAGTAAATTGGATATTATTTCTGATTTTAAAATATAAATATTATTACACGAACAGGAAGCTGAAGCTGAGGCTGCAAATCCAGAAGTTATATTACTTGAGGATGAGCAGATACAGCTTGATAGATCAGTTGAAGTACCGACTGAGGTATTATATCTGATTAATCTTAAATATATAGAAATTGTATGATACAGCTTATGCTAATCATAAATGTTTAATATATTTAAATTTTAGGATCATGTTAGATCATCTAGAGGTCGTGATGGTGAGACGGCTTCTGATGATGATTCTGAGAATACACCTTCTCCTCCTCCGTCTCTTTTTGAAAGGAAGAGAAAAGGTAAGAGTGTTATGGAGGAAGGTACTGAGGAAGTTGAGATTCCTTTGATGAAGCGTCCGAGAACGCTTACTATTCGAGAAGGTTAGTATTGATTATAAAAGTTAAATAATCTTAACTTGTTGTTTATCAGGAGTTGAACTGAGACAGTTAATTCTGTATACAGTTGCTCAGGATACACCACAGGTGGAGATGGATGCACAGGTGGTTACTGAATCGATATCTTTACCTCTTCAGGTATGAGATATAAGTTCTATAACTATGAGTGTTATGCAATTAATTAGAGTTTGAGACAGAGTAATCTGTAACAATAACTGATTTTAATTGTGTTTAACTTTACAGCATGAGGTTGCTGATCTAGTTCGTGGAGATAATTTTCCGACGAATAAGGCAGCTAGATTTGCGACAAGTTTGCTTACGCAGGCTTTGTCTCAACCTCATACACCGCTTACCAGAGACTGGCATATTGAGTCTCTCACACCGCCTGGACCAAGAACGATACCTGTTACTCCAACGACTGATGCTGAAAGGATTACATCCTTAGAGTCGAGGGTAAAGGATTTAGAGAAGCTTACTTCTCAGATTCCAGAGCTGGTGTCGAGCAATCTTCTTCTTTCTCAGCAGATACTCAAGCAGAGTGAATCGTACAATCTGTTGATGAAGACTCATGAGACTTTACTTGCGGACTTCAATGTACAGAGACTGAAGTTATCTTCTTTGGAGAGTCTGGTCTTGAGATCGCATTCAGGACAGTCTACTCAGGGGGAGATATTGGTATATCTGGAGTCTTGCAGAGAAAATGAGTTGAAGAGGAAGAGAGATCAAGACAAGGACGATGATCCCAATGCACCGAGTGGTGAGCAGACTGGTCCTTCAAAGACTGGTGAGCAAGCTACAATTCAGGGGGAGTCTGGTGCTGGTGCTAGTGGTTCTGGAGCTGGTACAAGTGCTGATAAGACTGCACAGGTTGATACAGAAGCTGGTAAGATAGCTTAGTATTAGCATAGTGTAGTAATTATTGGTATTAGTTTGTACAGAATAATTGTAACTTAATATTTTGGTAATATATTCGGCTTGAGGTTGTAATTACAAGTTAAATGTATTAGATATTATTAAGTTATTTGATTTTATATATGTTAAGTTAAAATAGTGATCAAAAGTCTTCCGACTCATTGAGTAGTCGAGAGGCGTGTTCCGATTAATTTCGGCGGTCAAAATTTTATAATAACATATGCATTTTAGATTTGTTTATGGACTTAAGACCGTAAGGTATATAAGAAATTAACAAGTTAAAAATGTATTAGTATTAACTAGACAAATGATATATAATTTAAAGGTTAAATTGATAATGAATGAGATCAATTAACACTTGGAAATTATATAAGGTAATTAATAGTAAATTTAAATGTTTGGTGATTATTCACAATGCATTAGAATTTAAAATTAATTAATATTTGTTGCCAATGACCTCTTATCCAAGTGGTAAGAGTGAGGTAAGGAGTTTTCCCAATGATGGAGAGGTCTCGGGTTCGAGCCTCTCCAGAGGGTTTCTTCTTAGGTGAGGCAAAAAGGTGGGGTCAGTAGTGGTGGCACGATGATACTCCATTACTGATCCGAAGTAGTTATTTGCCGTTCCAAAAAAAAAAAATTAATATTTGTTAAGTAGACTTAAGAGATTTTAGATTGATTCAGGGTAATCAATAAAAGATTTTATAAGTTATATGTAAATTGCGTTTATATGTTAGGTTAAAACATACAAAAGAATTAATAAAGAAATTCTTAGATTGGTTCAGGGAAATCAATGAAGAATTTGAATTATTAATATATTTGTATTTACATTTTTCTCTAGGAATGAAAATGCTTAATCTATCAGATTCAGAAGATGATATTTTGGATGAGATAGATGAAGAGATTGATTATGATATTGAAGAAGGAGAGTTCAAACTTCCTGAAGACTGGACTGCAGTATTTGAATCTGTGATAGATGAAGGTGTTGATCTGGATGCAAATGTAGATGAACATGTTGTGAATCCATCAACGACTGAATTTGTTTTTGTAAATGAACAAGGAGAATCAGTTATTGATTTAGAAGCTTTTGAGAATGCTTCTGAAGATTCGGATACTGAAGTTGAAGAAATAGAGGACAAATACAAACATTTGGTTGGTAATCCAATGTTTATCCAAGGAATGCTTAAGAAGAAAAAGGAAAATAAGCCACGCATTTTGAAAGAAGTTGATATTACAGGAAAGCGTGTACTTAAAACTGGCATTATTGGATGGTATTATGACTCTGACCTGAAGCTCTTCGCGATCAAAAGGTTTGACGGGGTTCAATATTTTGAGAAGAAGCTTGCAGTGTTTAGTTCGTTGCCTCGATATGAGATTCGAGACTTGGCTAGATTAGATATGATAAATCCAAGTGATGATGACTATGCTAAGTATGTTGAGCGTATCATTAGGACTGAAGGATTATCTATGAAGTTTTCAAAGATTAAACCAAGGAAAGGAAAAACGATAAAGCTGAACGAACTCAGTCAGAGAACTGGAAGAAGAAGAAGGAAGAAGGTTTATCCAGTGGTCAAATGCATTAAGCAAATACCTATGAAGACTATGCCTCAGAATATTTTGGGAAAGTTGAAATATTAGGGGGTAGATGCTGGAACAGGAGAAGCCTTTATGATTGAAGCTGATTATGATTATCCTGATGGTGAAAAAGAGATTCTTCGTGTATATGATCACAGACATTTGATGAACTTATCAAAGGAAGATCTGATTATGTTATACAAGAACAAGATCAAATCTACTATTGGTTGGGGTGATTTAGCACGAGATTATCACAGGATGGTTAAAACATGCATCAAGCTTAAAATTTTTGCAGGAAGTAAGATTTACAAATGAAGACCAAAGACAGCGTGAAGATAAAGACGCTAGAGCTATTGTCAAGGGGGAGTCTGTTGGAACATAGATTGTGACAACAGATCTAGCTTGAAATAGGACTGGTGTAATTATTATTATGTGTGTACATTGGTTTAGATTTGTAAATAAATATTTGTTTTGTTAGTAATATTCGTTAAACATATTATTGTGCTAAGTTAGACGAATGTTTAAAGACGAAATAAATAATAGACGTTTAATGCGAGGCGAGTCGAGATCTCAAGTCGCAGCGAGTTGAGCTGTGAGGTGAGACCTGAACTCGCGAGGCATTAGTCTGGCGAGCCGAGCTCTGTGTTGGGCTTGGGCTGCGAGTTGGACCGAACTCGCAGGCCCATGCGAGCCGAGTTGAGCTGGACGTATATAATGTTTTTCACGGCTTGAAAAACATAACTTTTTAACACTTTTGATACTTTTGCCTTCTGCGAACTCGACAAACCCAGAGAAAAACCGAACCTAAAGGCTAGGCTTTGACAATTCATTGTTTAAAGTTAAGCTTTATAAAACGCAATTCGAACATATTCGTTATTAGTAAGATAACACCGTATTGAGGGATTCCGCACCTTAATACTACAGATAACGAAGTTATCGATCCTAAAACTAGGGGTCTTACAAGTTTGTGATTGTATTTATTGACGATATCTTGATTTATTCTAAGTCGGAGGTTGAGCATGAACATCATTTGAGATTGATTCTTGATATTTTGAAAAGAGAAAGTCTTTATGCAAAATTTTCCAAGTGTGAATTTTGGCTTCGAGAGGTACAGTTTCTTGGTCATATTATTTGTAAAGATGGAGTCAAAGTGGATCCTTCTAAAGTGGAAGCCGTTATGAATTGGAATGCTCCTAAAACTCCTTCTGAGATTAAAAGTTTTCTTGGTTTAGCAGGGTATTATCGGAAGTTTATCAAAGATTTTTCCAAAATTGCTGGCCCGTTAACTAAGTTAACTGGGAAAGATGTTAAATTTGAGTGGAGTGATCAACAGGAATCATCTTTTCAGACTCTTAAACAGTTGTTGTGTCAGGCTCCAGTGTTAGCACTACCTGACGGTTCTGATAATTTTGTGGTTTATTGTGATGCTTCTCATGCGGGTTTGGGTGCTGTTTTGATGCAACATGATCGTGTTATTGCATATGCTTCTCGTCAGCTTAAAACTCATGAAAGAAATTATCCTACTCACGATTTAGAGCTTGCAGCTGTGGTGTTTGCGTTGAAAATCTGGAGACACTATTTATACGGTACTAGTTGTGTTGTATGTACAGATCATAAAAGCCTCCAGTATATGTTTACTCAGAAAGAACTTAATATGAGACAGCGCCGATGGTTGGAGTTGATTAAGGATTATGAATGTGAAATCCGATATCATCCGGGTAAATCTAATGTGGTTGCCGATGCTTTAAGCCGAAATGTACCTTCCGACCGAATTTATTTTATGCGTTTAGAAATATCTTCTGATTTGATTTCTCAGTTGAAAGCTGCACAGTTAGAGGCATTGTTGAATCAAAATTTAAAATCTGGGATTTTGTTGAAACGGAAAGATTTATTGATTGATGATTCTCGAGGATTAAAAACTTTCCAGTCACGGGTTTAGGTTCCATTGATTGAGGGACTTCGGGATTTGATATTGTCATAGGCACACAAATCGAGGTTATCTGTTCATCCAGGGAGTACGAAAATGTACAATGATTTGAAACCATTGTATTGGTGGCCAACTATGAAAACCGATGTTGCTCGAATGGTGGAGACTTGTCATATATGTTCCCAGGTTAAAGCAGAACATCAGAAGTCTTATGGTTCATTGAAACAGTTAGATATTCCGGAATGGAAATGGGAGCACATTACTATGGATTTCGTTACCAAATTTCCCTGCACTCAGAAAGGTAATGATATGATATGGGTGATAGTTGATAGATTAACCAAGAGTGCACATTTTCTAGCCACCAGTGAGACGGCATCGTTGACTCGACTTGCTCAATTGTACATCCATGAGATTGTTGTTAGACATGGTATTCCTTTATCCATTATTTCCGATAGAGATTCCAGGTTTGTTTCTGGTTTTTGGCAGAGTTTGCAACGTGAATTAGGTACCAGAGTTAATCTTAGCACAACTTATCATCCTCAGACAGACGGGCAGTCAGAGCGTACTATTCAGACACTCGAGGATATGTTGAGAGCTTGTGTACTTGAGTATGGCGGTTCTTTGGATTCACACTTACCATTGATAGAGTTTGCTTATAATAATTCTTATCATTCTAGCATTAGTATGCCGCCATATGAGATGTTGTATGGGCGCCGTTGTCGAACACCTACATGTGGGTTAGAAGCGGGAGAAAAATAGTTTGCGGGTCCCAATATAGTTCAAATTACAGCTGACAAAGTTAAGATTGCTCGTGAGAAACTGAAAGCATCACGTGATAGACGAAAACAGTATGCTGACCCACGTAGGCGACTTGTTGTTTTTGTTGAAGGGGAACTTGTATATTTAAAGGTTTCTCCGTGGAAGGGTGTTATTAGATTTGGTAAACGTGGGGGTTAGCTCCCCGTTATATTGGCCCATTTAGAATCCGTTAGGTGATTAATGAACAATCGGTTTCTTTAGATCTTCCGCCCGAATTAGCCGGTATTCATGATACTTTTAATGTTTGCTATTTAAGAAAATTCAATGTGGAGGATCAATCCCAAATCCTTCCCTTGCAAGATCTTCGTGTTGACTCAAGTAAGAAATTGGTTGAGGAACTTGTCGAGCTTTTAGATAGAAAAGTGACCAATTTACGTAGAAAAGAAATTCCTATGGTTTTGGTTAAGTGGAAACATAGTTTGGGTGCAGATCTCACTCGGGAAACGGAGGAGAGTATGCGGGTTAGATACCCTAGTTTATTTGTGTCTAGTTAGATTTCGGGACGAAATCTTTCTAAGGAGTGGTGATTTGTAACATCCCCAAATCGGGCCTAGAAGAAAAAGGTATTTTCTTTAAATTATTTATGCGATTTATAATTTTTACCTGTGTTTGATTTTAAATTTAATAGGTGAATGAGCCTCAGGAAATATTGTGACTATTGAAATGTTAGCTGTTTTAGATAATTTTAGGTGACGGTAAAATAAAATAATTTTCTCGCGTTTGAAATCCAGGTTCCAGACAATAGATTTAGAAGGGGCATAATTTTATACTGCATATGTCTTGAATAAAATGTGTAGGCCGACCTAACTTGGTTTCATTTTTTTATTTTCTTTCACACTTCAAGAACACACACACATTTCACATAGAATCAAAAGAAAAACCTCAAACAATTCATCTTGAAGCTGTGATTTTGGTGCAACAATCTGAGTTACAACACCTCCTTCTTGTTATCATCTACCTTGTAAGTATATTTTCCATTTTTATGTATAATTTGGGTTTTTGGTTGGAACTAGGTTAAATGTGGATGCATGAGTGGAATTAGGAGTTTGATGATGTTGATTTGTTGTTATAACATGTTATAGGATGTTAGTTGAGGTTCTTGTTGGGTTAAAAACATATATGGTATCCGAATTTAGTGAATTTAGACTTTTGGTTCGTGCTGGTGTTCTTGCTGATCTGGGTTTTGTTGCTGAAAAGGTGACAAAAGCGATCCGGCTAGATAGCCCGGATCGCGTTGCTATGTGTTATTTTGTCTCAGTCCTGATTCCTTCTTAGAAACGCGATCCAGCTCGCTTGTGTCCGGATCGCGTTACCTGGTGTTAATTGAGTCGGTTACATTTTGCTCTTAGAAACGCGATCCAGCTCATACACCCGGATCGCGTTTGCAAGTGTAAAATGGTTACAGAACGTTTTCTTCTTGGGAAAGCGATCCTAACCCAGGAACCCGGATCGCGTTCGTATGTGTATTTTGGTAACATAATAATTTTCTTAAGAGGAACGCGATCCCAACTCCATTGTCCGGATCGCGTTTTCCTTTGTAATTTTGAAGAATTTGATATTTTGTGAACTTATGTGAATCTAACACTTATATTGTTTAGTTATTGATATTCCTTGATTATCAATGTATGTAGTTGAGTATAGTCAT
Source organism: Helichrysum umbraculigerum (assembly GCA_949592205.1). Taxonomy (NCBI): domain Eukaryota; kingdom Viridiplantae; phylum Streptophyta; class Magnoliopsida; order Asterales; family Asteraceae; genus Helichrysum; species Helichrysum umbraculigerum. The sequence continues at coordinate 158,705,510 of CATIUR010000004.1, read as the reverse complement.
AATTAAATTATGAAACAAGTTATTAACTTGTGTTTTAATTGCGTTTACAGAGACACCGAAGACTCAATAAAATAAGACTATTGAGTTTGGAGGCTGAGACTGACAGGTGAGTGGACTGGTTCTCACAGTTTAATTTTGGTGTTAACAGTTAGTTACATCAATTTTAAGTTGATAGTATTGATCGAATTATTGATAAGTTGATGATAGAATTATTGATAGTACTAGTTGATTTATAGATTGATTGATTTCTAGTGAATGATTCCATGATAGGTTGGAATGATAGAGGTCAATTATGTTGGGTTTAGTCGCTATAGGTTAATCTTTATGGGTTGGATGAACATTCGTTGTGAATTAGTCCATATTGATTAAAGATAGCAGTAAACTATCGGTAAAATCTCTGTATTGGCCTGCAGTTGATTATTAAGTGTTCTTAGAGTGCCACCGCGGACTGAGGGTATCTCAAGAACCACCGATCCTCTGTTTTGATTGTTTATTTTAGTTGATTGTTGTGATTGATTGTTATGCTAAGTTAGATTGTAAGACTTAGTGTACTCACTTAGCTTCGTGCTAATTCCCCACCATAATCTTGCAGGTTAACTTTTGAGATATTCGGACATGTGATGATGGCTTGAAGAAATGTTTGACAGCTGGAACTCTGATCGTTTTGATAATACCATGTTTTGTTAAATAACATTCAGTTTGAATATTTGTTTGTAACCAAGTATTTTAAGTTTGTTATTGTATAAAAATTAGTTAAAGGTTTGATGTTTTTATGTCAATATGATGTAAACCTTTTCGAATTGGGATAACGCTTCCGAATAGTAAAAAAAAAAAAAATGTGTCTTAAATTATGGAGTGTTATATTCCTCCCCACCTCCTCCCATCCACCACCTACCACCACCCGCCGCCCATCGCCGTCGCCCGTTGCCGCCACCTGCCGCCCCTCGCTGCCGGTCGCCGCCGCCGAAATATTTTTTTTTTTTTATAAAAAAATTACAATTTTTTTTTTAAATTTTTTTTACAATTGTTTTTTTTTTACAAAATTTTTTTTCAATTTTTTTTTTACATATTATCACTTCTACTACATTTTGTTATAATTATGTGGCATTTTTTTTATTTTCATTGAATGTTGTCTATATATATGTTTACATATTGTTCATTTTTTACTGCATTTTTTGTATTATACACATTATTCTTTTGATGTTTTACTGCATTTTATTTATACACATTGATCTAATATACATTGTTATTTTCTACGTCATTTTAACTTATACATGATCTATTTTTTACAGCATTTTGTTATAATTACTGCATTTTACGTATTTTTTACTGCATTTTATATAAAAGTGTTGCATTTTGCATACATTTCATTTAACCAATTGTTTCGCTTTTTACTGCATTTTGTTATTTTTATTGCATTTTACATATTTTTCATTTATTGTTTGTTATTCACTGCATTTTATCTTATACATATCATCTATTTTTACTGCATTTTGTTAAAAGTACACTGCATTTTGTTATAATTAATGCATTTTACGTATTTTTTACTGCATTTTATATTATACATATTATCCATTTTACTGCATTTTATATAAAAGTGTTGCATTTTGCATATATTTCATCTAACAAATTGTTTCGCTTTTTACTGCATTTTGTTTGTGAACTTATTTTTATTTATTTTAAACAAAAACATGCATAAGATAAATTTATAAGAAAATGCATTGAAAGTTTATAGTTTTATTAAAAATGTAATAGATAATTGGGTATAATATTTAATAAGAAGAAATTGGAAAAAGATTTAGAAAAAAAAATTTGAAAAAAAAATTTTGAATTTTTTTTTTTAAATAAAAAAATTAAAATTTAAAAAAAAAAAAAAAATTACGGCGGCGGCTGGTGGCGCCAGCAGGTGGGTGGTGGTGGTGGTGGGTGGGGTTGGGGGAAGAAGAAGGTGGAAGGGGAAGTAGAAGGTGGGGGGAGGAAGAAAAGTAAGTGGGAGGGTTAAAATGTAAAATTTAGATAAGTGGAAGGGGTGTAAGGCAAAAAATTTTGTTATGTTTTTTTTTGTTAACTATTGCCACTATTTTTTTAAACTAATTACAAGATTGTCATCCCTTACAACCATTGATTAAACACATAAGCTCATCCAATGGCCACCATTAAATCTTCTCCTCCTCCTCCTTAAATACCCCATTCTCCTATGATCCTTAATCAAAATAAATATTTATTTATAGTTCCATTTAATTATTATCGTTACAAAACATAACACAAACGTAATGGCTTCTTGATGAAGGATATCATGCTAGCTGTTTTGCAATCTATCTATCTATTATCTATTACTACTTATAAAGCGTGTCCAATGTTTTATCTTAAAATACTTAAAATAATTGAAGTTCCTAAAATACCCCTATCATATTTATACCTATTAATTAATGCATATAATATATGACCAAATCATTTTCATTTATATGTTGATTATTATAAACAAATCAGATTTATTTCTGTTATATTTATCATATAGATAAAATAATACACAACACAAGCATCATACAATGAATCTTCAAAATATTTACATTTATTTTCATTTTAAAATCGTCAATCACCACTCGACACCACTTTCACCGTCGCATTGCGCGGGTATTGTGCTAGTCTATCAAAACTATCAATCAAGTGGTTGAATCAAAAATTGAATATCTCTCGGCGATCACTATTTGACTTTTTCAAAAGAATCTGTAATGTAACTTTATTATTAATTAGAAATCGTTCCTCTTCATTAGACTCATGCAATCTCCGTAAGGTAAATTCCGAATTTAAAATCGGTATGTCAATATACATGTCGAGTCGATTTTAGTTTATTGTTCGCCATGAATTTCAATTTTTTCTTCATCATCAATTCATTATCGGGTGTTGCAATTTTGATTGATTTTGAAATTTACCTTTATAGGATCAATTTGCTTCTGATGCGGATAAGTGTTTAGATTTTTTTTACGGGTCAAAATCCTTGTTTTTCTTATACAAATGAAAATTAATTAATTACTTTTCTATAAAAAGTCACAGAGTGATAAAACACTAGCAAAGTAGTAATACACTAATACAATACAATAAGGTTATCATTAAGTGTCTTACACTCTTAAGTCTTACCAAACCTTACTTACAAAAATATTTGGTATCTTTGACCCACAAACCTACACAAGAGGGTCGTTACTCCTTGGTCCACTCATTTCCAACGTAAGTCTACTGTTCTTGTCGGATTTCACTCAAATGTTTACCGCACACTCTGCATACATATAAAACCTACATATTCATCAAGTTTTTCTCTATGGATTTTGTAGATTCAGCTTAAAGATTCTTTCTTTGGAACCTCTCTCATTTTGGGTAAGTTTTTCTTGGGTTTCCTGTTAGGGTTTTCTTCATAAACCGTTAAAAATTGTATCTTGATTCTTAACTACCAGCACTTAACTAGGTTTTCCTATTAGGGCTTTGTTTATAACATGTTAAAAATTGAATCTTTATGCTTAACTTCCACTACTTATTGCTCATCTATGAGGTTTCCCATTTTTATCTGTGATTCTTTATCTTCTTTATGAAGTTTTTATCAACTTTGGCCCACTGATTCTGCCATTTACACACACACTCTCACCGTTAGTGTAGGTGGTTTAAGATCAATTTAAGTTAGTGGGCACTACTATGTTTAAAAGTTTGTTGTGGGTATTGGGGTTTTTCCATTAATTTTGCAGTTGGGTTTCTTGAAATAGTCTCAAATTTATTGAATGTACTTTATCAAATTTGGTACCTTTATCCAGCTCATTTCTGCATTCTAATTATTCAAGTAGGTGCATTATGTTAGGTTTTATTTAATACTGTTATGTGGGGTTTTAGCTATTTTTAACCTAGTCATGTAATTCTTGATTTAACCCTTATTAATGTCTGTGCTTTATTTATTTATTTAGTAATTTATTTTGTGCACTAGTAAATGTGAAAATGATTGATCATGTAGTAACAACATGATTTTTTGCGTCTTAATGCGTTGATTATGATGTTTATGAGCAACATATGCTATTTTTTCATGTAAAATCTTGCCATTAGGTATAAAGGCTAGTGGAAATGATACTTGCTTAGCATTTAACGAAATTTGTTTTCAATGTGATTGGATGTGCGTCTCTTTCTTGCAGCAACCCCCTACATGATTCTCCAAAAAGAGAGTCGAAAATAGTTTTGACGCTAAACAATTTAAAATCACTTTTGGTGCACATCCAAACACCCTGCATATTCAACGAATATTCCAACAATCGAGATATTTTTATGTGTCATGTGCTGATTACTTATAATTTTATATACTTGTAGCATAATACGTGCTGTGATTTAACCGCTGCATATAAGAATCCCGAGCAAAATTTACCATTGATATTAAGAAAATGGTTCAGACACTCGAAGATATCAAGGGTGGTGGAGGTTCCATCAAAATAGGAACCACGGGAACAATTAGCGCCTTAATGTCAAGGGAATTACACAGAATCAAAGATGCAACTCCCAATCCCACCATTAGTACAAGTAACAAAGCAGGGGTACAAGCAGATGAAGCAAGCTCCAGTAACACTACTAATACAAACGATAAGACCAAACCTCACAAAACAAGAAAAGCTACCCGAAATCCTAATGGACGAAAGGGTTCTTACATAGTTGAAGTTGTGGATATAAAGTGCAAAATGCCCGACCCAATAACAAATCGTTTCAAGAAGCTTAATTTCTCAAAGCTTTCGGAAACAAATTGTTAAATTAAGAATCTTTTCGGGTTCTTGTAACTTTTAACCCTGAAATCATCTTAGGCCCATTGTTGTTGTCTACTTCAATGGCTGAACAAATACTTGGTATGAACTTGTTCTTTCTTCTACTGCTTGTACGTGTTTTAGCTGCTTCTGGGAGTGATAAACTACGTTTGTGAGAGTGTACCTCAAGTCTATTAAAGTACTCGATCTCTTGCATTATGAGCAATCCAATTGTTCCTCTGGACCCAATCTCAACAGGAGGTTTTGCAGTCATTTTTTCTGGGTTGAATGAAGAAGATTGTGATGCAGAATTGGACATTTTTTTTTTCTTTCTTTCAATGATAGAATGTTTGATGAACTTGAAATGTTTGCCTTATGATTTATATCCAATATGGAAAATTGGAAATTGAGGACCATGTCTTGTTTTTGTGAAGAAGATTGGGTATTCAGTGCAATGAACATTAAATTATGGACCAACTCAACATGTGATTTAATACATCCATGATATTTTCTAATATATTGGTCCAAATTCGAAAACTTGTATAGGGGACCATGAAAAACCACATAGCTCTTCCGACGTTTTGTGTATGAATAACTAAAAAAATGTATGAAAGTATATGGGTACATAAAGAATAAAACAAAAGTGCAAGGACCAAATTGTAACAATTGATCTAAGTTAAAAAATACGGTTTTGGAAGCCTTTCTCTTATATCAGAGCCAGGTTTCGATCCTGGGACCTGTGGGTTATGGGCCCACCACGCTTCCGCTGCGCCACTCTGATTTGTTATTTATGCTTCACAATTAATATTATTATACGTTATGTATTCTTTGTACTTTTGCTACAAGATATATATACCACTCTGATGATAAGAAAATTTCTTTGGTTCTTGATACAACTACAATGGCGACAATTTCATGTACCAGTTTTCAACTAAATTTTGCGAATTCAAACACAAAACCCACTAATAATTCGACCCCAATTCTTTATAAACTAAATTCACAGTTTATGGGTATGCAGAAAAGGCTTGGCTTTTGCAAACCCACATCAAGAATCGGGCCTAATAGTGGTGGTTCAAGAACCACATGTTGGTTTAAGTTTGGTAAAAATGGTGTTGATGCTGAAGGTGCTGGGATTTATGGTAGTCAATCTCGTGATGATTTTGACCGTGATGATGTTGAGCAGGTACCTTTTCTTGGGGTTTTTGATTGTTTGTTGGTTAATTTTGTATCTTGATGAAGTTGCAGAATTTATTTAATGGGTTTATAAATGTTTTAATTTTTAGTTAGAAAGTTGTGGTTATTGGATGAAATGTGAAGGTAATTGTCATTATTAGGATTTGGGTATTGTGTTTAAGTGAAAAGGTGATTCCTTTGTGCTAAATTGATGTGGAATGAGATAAAGTTGCAGTCTTGAAAGCTTTTAGCAAGAGTGCAAGACCTTGCTTCATATAGAGGAATTGGGGAAACTAAAAAAGGGAATAAATTTACAACATTGATTATCAATGTTGTTATTTTATGGGTAAAACTAACAAAGGAATAAGATAAGGTTTTTATACTCTAGCCTTGTTTGTGGTAATTCTTTGATTCATGTTCTATTTTGCTTTGGTTTTTGTTAGTTGATGCTTTAAGTTGTGGGATGATAATTAGTGTACTGACTACTGACTATAGATAGGGATCAGTCTACTCGATATACCAAATTCCTCATAATGACTTCTTGCAATTAATGGAAAACACATTTACAACCAATATCATTACAACCAAATGCCAATTTCAACCCATTTACTAGTGAATGGGGCAATTCAGGCTATGCACTTATGCTTTATCTTAAAAGGAAATGGACCAAATGGGGTTGAACAGGCCGAAAGTTGCCTCGAATATATACTTTTAATGTATCAAACCTTTTAAATCCTTTCATTCATTTAATTAGATTATTGGTGATTTAGTATGATTTTTGTAATCATGTTTGACACTAACTACCTCTAGAAAGTTCAATATTTTTGAGAATATTTGTCTTGGGTAAACCCGAATCAACCCAGTTAGATCCGAACCTCTATTGACCCACTACCCAACCCGCCTGTTTTGCCACTTATAGTTTCTTCTTGATGCTTCATGAATACCAATTAATTTCGTGAGTCAAGAATTCTAAATTCTATCATCATGCTGATTATAACAGTTTACCAAATTTTATGCAGTACTTCAATTACATGGGCATGCTTGCTGTTGAGGGCACATATGATAAAATGGAAGCTCTTTTATGCCAAAACATTCACCCTGTTGATATTTTGTTGATGATGGCTTCCTCAGAAGGCGACAAGCCCAAAATAGAGGAGTTGTTGAAAGCCGGAGCAAAGTATGATGTCAAAGATGCAGATGGCAAAACAGCAGTCGATAAGGCATCAAATGATGAAATCAAGAACTTCATTCTAAGTTATTCCGTTCGAAAGGCATGACCTGATCTTGAGCACCCAAAGATGTTGTTATGTTCCTGCTCTTTTTTAGATTAGATCTATAATATAGCGCAATTGTTCTTTTTGAGATATAGCTTCCATTGTTATTGATTTGGTTTTGAGTCATATGGATGTTTCTTAAATGGGAACATAAGTTTGTGAGCAGTGATGAAAATGTAATTGTTTATGTTATTTAATTGATTTTGGTTTAGTGGGCTCTCAAGTCTCAATCAAGCGTGGTGCGTTTTGTTAATTTATGTTGTCTTAATAAGTAATATGATATCATTTAGCCTTTTGTTTTGACAACACATTATAATTATAATAGAATGTTTTTTGGTGCATTTCATAAGGCTAAATGACAACTAACTTTCATAATTATTCAACTATAGGGTAAGCTTCAAATGAGACTAAAAATTTATGTGAGAATAGATGAATCAATGATATGGTGACATTTGTACAAAGTAAATACAAAACCCATTTACCCCTTAAGTTAAATATCTCACAAACGACAAATCGAAAAATTATGGAAATTGCACCATTAGATTCAGCGTTTGATCCTCTTAGATTTGCCGTCCATTAAGGCATACTTTCGACGAGTTTTTTTTTTCATTATTTTTAGTGGGTTTCACATTATTAACACGTGTGTTACAGTGTTGCGTTTAGGGTTTGGGGTTTAGGGGTTGGGGTTTAGGGTTTGGGGTTTAGGGTTTGGGGTTTAGGGTTTGGGGTTTAGGGTTGGGAGTTTGGGGTTTCGTCCCGAAACCCCAAACTCCCAACCCTAAACCCTAACCCCAAAACCCTAACCCCTAAACCCCTAAACCCTAAACGCTTTATAAAACTCTAAACCCTAAATCATACTAAACCCTAAACCCTACTAAACCCTAACACTAAACCCTGCTAAACCCTAACACTAAACCCTGCTAAACCCTTACTCTAAACCCTAACCCTAAACCCTAAATCAAATGTATAATCAATCACTAACACATGTGTTACTAATATGTAAAACCCACCGAAAAAATGAAAAAAAAAAAGTTCGTCGGAAGTATGCCTTGATGGAAGGCAAATCGAAGAGGATAAAACGCTGAAAAATATGGTGCAATTTTCATGATTTTTTGACTTGTCGTTTGTGAGATATTTAATTTTTAAAAACGTGGATGAGAGAGAAAAAAGTGACACATGGCATATTGTGGTTGGTTCCTCCATTCTCACACAAAATAAATGGTCTTAATTGAACTCTTCTCATACTTTAGTATATATAAGTGGTTGGTATATATATTCTATAAATACTAAATAAGCAATTGTTAAATAGTTAGTTTTTATCCAATATATACATGAATCATTAGGTGTAGAGTTCCTTTAAGATGACAAATTAAGATGGTCATGATATAAACAAAGAGTGATGAAATGGATACAAAGAATCAATACAAGAATGTTATAATTATATTAATGTCAACCACAAATTATGACAAGTGTATCATAAAGTCATAGGCCTTTACTAGAACTAACATCACATATGCAATTTTTAGGAATGATGTCATACCTATAGCTATTGTATTTTTTATGGTAAAAGTCTCAAGTTGAAAAAAAATTCATGCTAAAATTTAGTCAGTTTAACTTCTTTAAATGTAAGGATTAAAAAGGACTCATTCATCCTATTAGTGGAAAGAAAATGGGTTTGAAATGTGATCTATATATCTCTCTATATATATATTAATCATTTTCAAGAAGGGTTAATAATGGTTTAATCCTCAAAGTTTTACTTTTTTTTCGTTTTAACCACTCAACTTTTTTTTAAATGTTTTAACCACTCAACTTAGGGTCAATAATGGTTTAATCCTTGAACTTTCAATTTGTTTTCGTTTTAACCACTCGACTTTGTTTTAAACGTTTTAACCACTCAACTTATGAGTTGACCATACTTTAACCACTAAAGTTCATTTGCCAATTTAAAAAAACCCTTTTGTTAACTTATAATGAAAGTTTAGATCGGGATATATAAACTTTAAACTGATTTTTTTATCGACCAAGGTTGTCAAGATAGAGATCTTACCTAGGATCGTTTTTGTCTTCACAAGATCGAAATCGTAAGATCAAATCGGGATCGTAAGATCTTACAATTTCGATTATGATCTCATAAATGTGTATTATAATGCATATAAAAGATTAATTGCATGACAAATGTGTATTAAAAGATTAATTGCATGATCTCATAAATGTGTATTATAATGCATATTACGATTTCGATTACGATTTCGATTTCGATCTTGTGAAGACAAAAACAATCCTAGGTAAGATCTCTATCTTGACAACTTTGGTCGATAAACAGTTTAAAGTTTATATATCCCGATCTAAACTTTCATTATAAGTTAATAAAAGGGTTTTTTTAAATGGGCAAATGAACTTTAGTGGTTAAATTATGGTCAACGCATAAGTTGAGTGGTTAAAACGTTTAAAACAAAGTCGAGTGGTTAAAACGAAAACAAATTGAAAGTTCAGGGATTAAACCATTATTGACCTTAAGTTGAGTGGTTAAAACATTTAAAAAAAAGTTGAGTGGTTAAAACGAAAAAAAAGATAAACTTTGAGGATTAAACCATTATTAACCCTTTCAAGAATCACAAACAACAAAGGTCAAAACTTTCCTTCTATGATCACCCCAACTCTCTAAGGCCCACAATCAAGATTCCAAAATAGATTATTATGAGTTTACTTTTCTTTAAATTCATGAATTCTCAGCTATATATATAACCCCAATATATAGGACTTTGCAAAGTGACCAACAAACCTTACTTCAGATTCTTGAAAACATTTAGAACTAACTACAAAGAAACACCCATGAACAAAGCTGATATGCCTGAAGAAAGCAGCTGGACCTTTTACTTTGAGGAATTTCAATGGCAAAATGATCAAGAAATGGCCATGAGTAGTACTGAAACCCTAAACTCGTCGGTGCCTGATTCTCCTTCGTCTATCGCTAAGAAACCATCGTACTTTAAAGATGATCAACCTAAGAAACTTAGGTTCAAGAATAGGAAAACTAAAGGAATAGCTATTGATGAATCTTTAGAAGACACTGCTAGTTCTCCTTTAAGCAGTCCTAAGCTTTCATGCACTTATATATGTATCCTTTTTCTCTATCTTCAATTGGGTTGATTGCCTTTTCGTGTTACTAAATGCGTTGTTTGATTAATTACCAATGGATTTGGATATATGTATTTTAATTTGCGTTCATAATCTTGACACCTTTGATTTTCTTGTACAGCAAACTAATTAACTAGAATCATAAAATGTATATATTAAGTATATGAAAATTCAATCCATAGGATTGTGGGGACCTTCGTTTGATTTTTAATTTTCCGGGTTGGAAAATCATGATGTCAACATGTTTGCTAATACCTTTTTCATCTTGTTTTAAGCAGGTTAGTACTTATTTTGATCAGGTGAAACTCAAGAACAAGAAAACTCTACACATCTCAGAGGTAATTATCTTATAGGAGAGCACAAGTTAATTATAAGCATTATACTTAACTGACCGTTTTTGTTCAAAATCCATCGTAGTGTTGTTCTCGTATTAACAGAGACAATGATTGGTTTGAAACGAAAAGTGGCCAAATAATAACTATATAATATATGGTTAAAAAGATTACTAATTAAGTTGTTCCTGAATTTTGGAATTTTTTAGGAGAAGGTTGGCACCTATGAAGAAGAAAACACAAGAAGGGTGGATTCAAATTTGGAATTGAAGAAAAGAGGGCTTTGTTTAGTACCTTTGTCTTCATTGTCCAATTATCATATCTTTCTTGACTCACAAGACATTTTCTTGGATATGATCCACAAGTATTGGAACAAAATCTAAGAAATGATGGATCACATTTTACTAAAAAGATCCAAAAAACTATGTCTAAGATGAAGGTTTTATCAAATATCCATTGATTGATGTATGTCTGATAAATAGTTGTGTTAGAAGAGATTAGGGGTGTTCAGTATTTGGTTTGAAACCGTTTAACCCGAAAACCGAACCGAATAAAAACCGAAAAAAAACCGAACCGAATTTTGAAAACGGTTTTTGGATCGATAAAACCGAAAACCGAATTTGAATTCGGTTTTCGGTTCGGTTTTCGGTTTTAAAAATTAACCGAAAACCGAATTCAAAACCGAATTCAAAAAATTAATATTATTTTTTCGGTTTTTCGGTTCGGTTTTCGGTTTTTTTTGTTAGTTTTTCGGTTTTTATGTTCGGTTTTTTTGTACGGTTTTCAGTTTTTTTTTTAAGTTTTTCGGGTTTTTGTTGGAATTCGGTTTTTTCGGTTTTAACCGAAACCGAACCGAATTCGAATTCGGTTTTCAGTTTTCGGTTTGAATTCGGTGTTCGGTTCGGTTTTCGGTTTTGCCCAAAAAAATTTCAAAACCGAACAACCCGAACCAAATAAACCGAGAAAACCGAAAACCGAACCGATGAACACTCCTAGAAGAGATCAATCATAAGCCATGACAAGTGTTTAATTAGCTTTTAGAGTGTTGTGGTGTGGCTGTATAAATTATTCTAAACTATCGTTGGAAGACAATTAATTAGTTGCAAATTATCTCGCTCGCTCGATTCTTTCTTTCTTTCATTCTTATATGAATTTTCGATCACCTAACTTGAAGGTTCCAGTATTTGTTAAAACGACTCAAGAGAAGTTTGGATGCGTGGCAAAACTGATTGTCAAAGAAGTTAATCAAGATCAAATTAAAAAAACCGTATCTAATATAATTCTGGAACTTTCTAATAATCTCAAGTTGAAAACGAGAGAAAAATGAAGACAAACAAAAAAAGAGTAAGATAAATGAAATGATGAAAAATTATTAAACTTATGTGTTTTCGAGTTTGAAGGGAAATGAAGAAAGTGAAATGGTTTCTCTACAGTGATATTACATTTGAAAGGAAGATTTTGTAAGAAATATGCATCTAAACTTGCATCTTTAATGTTTCCTATGTACGTCTTCATTTCGATCATCTAATTCCTTTAAATTAAATAGCTCGAGAACACGACATTTTTTCGGTTTCATTCTAATCTTATTTTCAGTCACCATTCTTGAATTTATGTTACATATAGACTGTCATTTGTGATAATTAAATCTATTAAGAAAAACTAAAGCAGGTTAGTAGTAGATTTTGGATGAAAAGAATGTCACTAATCAATATGCTGTGTGTAACTTTGAGTCTTTGACATATAACTTATTGTTTTCTATCTTCTAAGAAATTAAAAACTAATTAATTCCAACAAGTCATAATTAAAATATACTTAACATAAATCATTTAGAAATAATTAAAAAGTTCAACATTATCATAGGACACCCTGGACCCAGAATTGTTAGGAACTAGGAGCATATCCTTGCCTAGTGGCCATTCTTAAAGAGATTGATGTAACATAAAACCTTAAATCACTTTGTAATATACTCCGTATGTTGATATGAAATGACACCCCCATCTTCAAACATATTTAAAACGATTTTAATATGCTTCATTTTTTCTTACTTTGATTATATACAGCTTAACTAGTGGTATGAGAGTAGCCTATCAATCGGGAGGTTGTTAGTTCAAGTCTCACTTGAGGTCGTAAGTGTATCTATTTGTGGTGGTTGTATATAACATGTGTATTTGATTGTAATGTTGTCTTTCTAGAGAAAAAAAAAAGTGATAATTTTTATTTAGAGTAGTAACAAATTCACATTCATGTTTACTCTTTACATTACTGTACCTTACATAAAACAGTAACATATATATTTTCCATTTCTTCATTTGTACATGAAATTATGTTCCCCAAATGACCAGAATTTTTATTTCATGCTTCTACTCCAGAGTTCATGTATTTTCTATAACATGCAAGTAAGACCTACAGAAGTAAAAGGACATGCAGAATAAGGTCTACAAAATTAATTAAAGTAGGCAAATGATGTATTACAGCTCTTAGAAGCCAAAAGTTGGGTTCAAGATTCTGTAATTAGGTAGACATGCAATAGAAAAGATAGCACATGAAATTAGGTAGACAAGGCAAGCTGCAACTAGACATTTTCTCAACAATACATTAGACCAATTGGTTATATGTCAAACCACCAAAACTAGAGGTCACAGTTTCAACCTTTTTTTTTTGTATATGTATTGATATGTAAGTTATGTTTTATATTTTGAGAGTTTAACATTCTAATTCTAAGTCTCTATATAAACGATATTAATAAATTATTGTTATTCAGCAAAAATTATACGGATTGTGAACTCATATTCATATATATAATACAGTAGCATGTTAACTATTTTTATAAAAGGTATATTTAATTTTGTCTGCAGGTCAATCCAACCCTGATCCATTCTTACCCTTACCCTCACTAAGTTACTCGTTCAGAACTGAACCCATTATCAAACCTGCCACCCGCTCATTTTGCCACCCTAAGCCACACTAACGTTTTCATGTGAAATCAGTAAATCCCAAAAGATCATACCTGAGAGGGTTTTATATTTTATCTACTCCCACAGATGCATCGTGCAACCCTGATAATATTTATAAACAATTCGGACCACAGAATGTATAAGCCGCTAACGCATACAATGTAGGATTTGTTCATGGCAAATGGCAATCAATCAAAAAGGCAAAGGCTTTTTTTCTGTATCATTTAGGCTCAAGGAATCGAAGAGGCCAGTATGAATCAATTTATTCAGTACACTATAAAGTTGAGTTACAATGTTAAGCAAATTTATTTTTTCTCGGGAAGCTTTTCTAGCAACTCAGGTATTATTTCAAAAAGATCACCTACAAGTCCATAATCAGCAACCTGCATATTAAAAGGACATCATTAACACTGCATTCTCGAGTTTTTTTTAAGTGGAAAGGAAAGGAAACTAAGTGATTTAAAAATAGTGTGCCATTCTCGAGTTTTATTTTTGGGTGGAAAGGAAATGAAAGGAATGAATTAGGATGGATTGTACATGGGCTTTTTGTTAGTAACAATTTCCGCCCATATTTGAGCGGATTGGAACGGAAAACATTATACGTATTCATCTAATAACCAACTTATCACTGATCCTACCCTGTAAATTAACGTTCTTCTCGTCGATATGGCACGCTGATAAAAATCACGTGCACCTTTTTCAACAATTACTCACAAAGTCACCAGTATTTTCTTCAATTAACTCTCGAAGTCTCGATTTACCTTCTTTTCAATATTATATTTGCAACGTAATAAATGAGATGTGATAATCATAGTTTTACTTGCGTGTGGACCAAAAAGAGATGTAAAGGTTTAATTTAACACCATGGTATGTACATCTGAGTTGCCAATCTCATACAGACATAAACCACAAAGATAAACAAACAAATATTCACGCAATGTTACATTCAACATAATGAGTTTGGTTTAAATTCTGCATTATGACCTTACAAAATTTTAAGTCTGAATGTATATTTTAACAGGTTTAACTAATTATTTTCTTTCATTTCTATTGTTTTCCTTTCAACTCGAGAATACATATACAATTATTTATATTACATTCTTTTCTATTGTTTTTTCCTCTTTTCTTTTCCATCCCATGCTTTTCCGCTAAAAAACAACTCGAGAATACAATGTAAGATTGAGCAAAAACATAAGAACCAAAAGAATCAGCAAATGTAAAAAGGATTTAACCATGACCTGAAAAATTGGTGCATCAGCATCTTTGTTTACTGCAACGATGACTTTAGAATCTCTCATACCAGCTATGTGTTGGATAGCTCCAGAGACACCAAAAGCCATATACAATTCTGGAGCAACAATCTTGCCCGTTTGGCCAACCTAACATACACACATACCGTATGTATAACCATGCCATGGCTTTTATCAAGAGGTAGCAAAATGGGCGGGTTGGGTCGGGCTGGTCCATCCACAAACATCTATTTGAACTTTATAAAGAAACTATGTTTTTACTGTTTAGTTATGACTAATAATTAGAACAATTATACTGTTAGGATTTTAATAAATCCATTTTAGGTTGGCTTTATGCATTTGAATACACTGTGGATGGCATTCAACCCATTTGACACGTTGCCTTTTAGCCAACTTGTTTGATTATACATTTCACCTTTAGAGATCAAAGGTAAATGTGGGTTTAAATTGTCATCTCCAGTTCAATTAACTAGTTGCAAACCACACTCTCTTATAACCTCTTACAATAGTAGAAAAGGCCAATAAAAGCCCATAATGGATGATGTTACCTGCAGTTCATTCGGGACATATCCTGCATCAACAGCAGCACGAGTAGCACCAACTATACAAACAACATACGGGAGGAGATTAGAAACCACAAGTTACAATTAGCATACACAAAATTTTGAAATCTATACTTTGAAAGAAGTTGAAGTTAGAATCAATTCTCATATTATTCAATAACAACTACGCATAAAACTACTTGAAATACATGATGAAATGAGAATACAAACCTGCTGCCCCAAGTTTTTCAGCAAGTTTTTCTATCATTTTAAAGTTTTCAGCACTTTTGAGAGCTCGCCCCCCTGTGATAACAACACGTGCATTTCCAAGATCTGGGCGTTCTGATTCTTGAAATACTTGCTTCACATGTCTAGAACTCTCTTCTATTTAAAGATAAAATAAATACAAATACTCAAATGAGGTAGATGTGGCAAAATGAAGGGTCACACTGGTCAAAACGGTCGGGTCAGATTAATTCGCCGACAATTTTTGTTTCTTAATAATATATCCCTGCGGCAACAGCAGGAATCACTTCCCATAGTATATTACCACAATAATAATCTATTTTAAATAAGAATACAGAAAAGGTTATAAATTATTTCAAAACACTTTAAGCGAATTTCAACCATTATGAAACGTCCAGCCCGTTTCTATAGTAGTTAATATGTTGTAGTTAACAACTTCACCCATTGGCCACGCTATCAATAAAACCCGCATTGACCCGCCTATATTTTACGATAAATTTTTTATAGTAACGAACTAACTAAGGCTATCAATATGATGGCAAAAAAATTAAAAATAAAATAAATTACTAAATCCTCAAAAAGACTATGTTTACGGAAACCGCGCATTGTAGTATTTGAATACACCTTAAACAATTTTCAACCCATTTGACATGCTCAACCCGTTTCTCTATATTAGTTAATTTGTTGTCCTAGGAACAAAAAAGATTCAGGTTGTATTAGAAAATAAATAAGCACACCTTCTCCAAGAGTTGATAGGACAACCTGGTGTATTGGTGTAGCATTAGTTTTAGAATCCGTTGAAGCTGAGGACACTGGAAAAGAGGTAGTTCTAATGGTCAACATGCATGGATCAGAACCAGTGTAGCGGATAGTAGATAGAGCATTGCCAGCATATATTGGCCTGTCATAGAAATCAAATCTTAGGAAGATAAAAAAGGTTCTTTTATATAATTAATGTGTGGAACAAAATGGCAAAAACTACCTCACAAATGTTTTAGATTCTGATATTTCAATGACGTCGGTAATTGGTGAAACATCAAGAAGGGCTGCTGTACGAGGTAATATATTTTTCCCAAAAGAACTTGAAGCAGTAACTATATGCGAGTATTCACCTTTCTGCTGCAACAAATGGACTAATTTGGCCCATGGTTCTGCTAGATGGTGTTTGAATTTGGGTGAATCTGCCACAAGCACCTGAACAACCAACCACGGATGACATCTTCAGAAAAAGAAAGGATTAATCACCCACGAATAACTACAACAATCCACCAAACCCTCCAATTATACTTTCTGATAGAGATTTACATTTCATTAGTCTCTAACAATCTCAATCCTCCATCCCTGTTTGGCAACAAAAATATAGAAGGGATATATGAAAAAAGAATCCCCGAGAATCCCCTAGTATCCCTTTTTAAAGAAGCTTTTTTAAGTAGCTTGAAAAAAATCCCCAGCTCTAGCTCCAGCTAGTTGTTACCAAACATACCCTAAATATAAGTTGATCTGGGTTGTGTTTTAACTCAAACATGTCATATCATAGAATTGAGCATTTTAGCTAAAGGGAACATGTCTAATGGGATGAACTCAACTCGGCCAAAGGGTATCACCGATGCATACAACCTCCTATATCTTTTAATTCAAAGATTTATATAGTATTGTATATAACATGTTAATATTTAACAAAACATTTAATTGCAAGTTAGTGGGTCAACCCAACCTGGCCAGGCCTGTTTTGAATCGTTACCTGATCAGCCCATCCACCTCTATTATCAACTTAAAGAACATAAGAAATGATAAATAGAACACCCAAGAGACCTGAGAAATGGAAGGATGGCACGAAGCAGCATTTGTAGCAGCCTCATGTAAGGAAGGACCTGACCCAGCCAATAGCAAAGATAAAGAGTTGTCGAACTTGCTAGCCGCCTCTATTGAACTCAGGGATGTGGTAGTGAGTGAACCACCTTCATGCTCTGCTATAACTAATGTTCCAAGCTATTATAAAGTTTACAGAACTAATCAGCAAAAATGTGTAACAAACCATACTTGAATAACTCAAGTACTTCACACATGAACAACAAGAAGAAAGAAAAATACAGGTGAAACTGGTTAAAAGGTAATATTGCATATAACTAACAGAGCACTTTCACATAAGCACGTAACATTTTTGGAGATAATAAAATAACGAAGATCGTATTAGTCATTCATGATCATGCTTGCTCCCTATGCTAAGGCGTCATACGTAAAATAGTCTACACATTTACCTAGAGCATATCTAAATTACTCATTCTTGATAATCTAACACATTAAGTCATTATAAAACTTAAAACCTTGAGAATAAACTTCTTTAGGTTTGGCACCATGTCAACATTTACAATTAACGAGAGAATTTGGGATTTCTTTTATATAAGTGTTTATCTGCTTCGATTAGCACTTTCCAAATGAGTGTTTGGAATCGCTTATCTGCTGTAAAAGTAAGTGCATAAATAAACAATCCCAAACACCCATTAATTTGGAGTAAATTCAACTACATTTTACCTAACACATTTTAACCTTTCACTACAAGCATCAAACCACATGCTCCAAGTTAGTCATTTTGCTTTCATCAATGAAAGATCGAATCTTTAATATGCAATCCAATCACTCAACTTCAGAAATAACCAAATTCCGAGTTCCTCTAATTAGATAATAATAGTTGCAACAAAAAACTGAATTTACAGAATATGTAAAATTTCATACTATAAGAACATTCTTATTGCACAAGTCACTAAACTACATTAAAAACCTAAAAAACTTATGTAAACATAGATTAACACGATCAAGTATGGAATGTAACGAAACCCCAAGTTGAAATTGATACCCAAACAAATAGGAAAAAGCTTTAAACTTTATAATTGGGTTAATAAAATCAAGACTTGCGTACGTGTCTAGAAGATGCGATTGAACGATGAGAACGAGTGATTAAATGTCTGAGATTAGTACTAGCTCTGAGCATTGTTGTTGTTGTGTGTTGATCTTTGTGCTCTGTGATTCAAGAGCCGTGCATAAATTTAATTTATTGTTTAAGGATGTCAAAGTTGTGTCATTTGGTCTTATCTTTTTCTTTCCATTATTTTATAATTTTGTCTTTATTTATCTTATTTTTAGAGTAACTAGGTGAATGACCCGCGACAACGCGGGCTTTGATATTTTGAAGGGTTTATTCTTTTTATTTATAATAAAAAGATAATAAATCATAGCAAAATATGGTTACTTCCATTATCACATGATAGATTTTAATTTAATCCCCATCATATGAATTAAATTATGCACTAAACCTTAAATAAAAGGTAAGCATTGAAATTCATGATAATAGTATATGATCAAATCTTAAGACGGTTAGAGCAATTAACTCTTGAAATGCTAAATAGGCCTACTTACGTAGACCTAAAAACAGGCCTAACTTTCTGATTGGTTGCTTTTTTTCTCTCTCTTAATCTTATCCAATCAATTTTTCAAACCCACCAATCACATCTTTAGGTCTAAAATTAGTCCTATATATTTAGGTCTACCAATCATTTTCCTTACTTTTAAACAATGTTTTGCTAAAATACAAATTCATAAAACATGTCAACAGCAAATTTACTTTACACAAGCAAGCTGAGATTTTGTACTCACAAGTAGAAATTATAGAAGGAGTTACCTAATGTCATAAGTGAAGATAGAGATCAGTGGTTTTACAATTAAAGCTAAGAACCAATGGTCTCCCACATGTTGGTTCTAACTTGACACCATTTGTACCTTAACATTATTGCTTGCTCCTGGGTTTTTTTTTTCTTTCCAAAAATAGTAACTTTGATATCTCCCTACAGGAGTCTTGAGAGTTGATAATGTGACCGATACCCACATTATCCCAGCTAAACTTTGGGAATAGGTAACGTATATTATGTCAAGAGGCTGCAATTGAAAATCTATTCAAGACTAATATTAAGATATTATAAGATGCATTTCGAAAACCATTAGATTTAGCTCTATAATCCAATCAAGCAAATATGTACTTTGTATGAACCTAAATAGAGCGACCTTTAAACGTTAAATAACTTTCAAATTCAAAATCAGATCGTACAATAAATAAGATCAATTATATTGAACTACAATGATCAAAATGTCATTGATTTATCATGAATCCCTTATTTAATAAAACATCATATGCAACACTTTTAATGCATGATTGTGGTGTACCCATCTAAAACTATGATGTAGAAATCATTTATAAATGCTAAGGTGACTTAGAAGGTTCCTTGAGCTAAAAAAAATTAAGTTCAACAGCTTGAGACTCATTTCCTTTTGAGCTGCTATTCTGTATTTAAGTACCTGTACTGCTCAAGATGAACTCTGCCATCATCGAATCATCGATACATTCATAAGTAGATGGGCCAAAATCTCCACCTCTAAAATTAAGTACACATATAAGAACATCGAGTCATTTATAAAAAGATAGGCAGAACGCCACCTCTAAAATTAAAAACACATAAAAGGGAATTTGCTAGAAGCAAGTTATCATAGTACCTCGAAGGCTTGAACAGCTGCTTGATGTTAGGCAGAAGTTTCAAAGAAAAACACCCCCATAATTTTTCTGCATAGTCAATTCCGTAGTTGGGCAAAACGAACAGCTCACTGTCAAAGAAAGGGCAAATAGTAATTTACAAAAGCCATCAATTTTAATGTCCAATTTTACTATAAATATTAAAGAGAAAAAAAATCTTATTAACCATTCAATTTTATAGTGCTTCATGGTAAACAGCTATAATTCTCGACAATATTTGAACCACAATATCATTTATAGCTTACCAAATGCTGGAATAGGGTTTAAAGTTTATACATGCCAAAACAAAAGTATTAATGTGAATAACAAATGAGATTTTTGTAGTCTACAACTTATTATTCAGCAATGTATTAACTGAGGTTAGTACTCAACCTGTCAATTGAACAAATGAAAAGAAAAGAAAGAAAACATGTGTTGCAAGGGTCATGATGATTGTAGATATCTTTTACATCCCTCAGCAAGTGCTCCAATCATGTATAAGAGTATAATGAATTAAAAGAAAAAGAAAAAACTAACAAATAGAATAGTTTTTAGTGAATATAGAGGTGAACTGAGAAATTTTAATAAAAGGGAACATCTCAAGTTCTGTTCATCTATTTAACTATGTGGCAATATTCATTAGCATTGCAAGATTAAAAATGTTCAAAACCATAAAACAATAAAAAGCTTAATTCTTATTGTAAATTGTACTATTGATATGGAAAGTGTTAGGCGAATACCTGAGGACAAAGAAAGGGAGTCTGTGTTTGTAAAAGACATGTCTTGGAGGATTGAATGGAGAAGTTTAGTTGCTCGTCGAAGACAAATAGAAATTCAAGAATAAAGAATTCGTTGACATCAAAGCAACACTTAAAGACGAAGTTCCCTATCAACACTGAAAATAAAAATGAGCTCCAAAGCTGAAAAAAAAAAAGATATCGTAACCTGTTTGCACATGTTAACAACTATAGAAGTTGGATCAAACTTAAAGTGTAATATAACCATGCCACATAGCATTAGCATGCGCAAGAAACCTACCATTGGTTTGTTATCTATGAAATATGTCGTTTTGACACATACTAAAAACAGGCTGTTTTGGCACATTAGTTAACCTGATCAACACATACATGTTACACTTTTTATCGTTAAGTGGAATCAGAGACTACATTGCCTACATTAAACCACATTAGCAAAAGTAGAGCTAAACCTCTTTTTAAATAAATTTAGACAGTTGAACACATGAATCAGTTTAAGAAACTTTTACAAATATGTACATAGAGGTACATATGATGTCCAAACAATTGAACGCTATGAGATGGTTTTTATCAGCATATGCATAACGTATATAAGATTTCAAGAGTTACCTGAAAGTAGAAAATTATTTCTTACTACAGTTGTCTCTTAAGTAGCCAACTACAACATTATCTACAAAACAGGTTAGCGTTAAACAATTCAGTCAAACATAAACCCATTTATATGTCAGTCCGAGACTCTTTCTCATAGAAGAGAGGAAGTTAACCTGAAAGAAGTCTGACCATCGTTTGCAAAGTAACCCAACAAAATTGTTTTATCCTTCTTCAATTTACCCTTGTCTCTTCTTTTGCTGAGTAAGACCAATCAAAGTATAAACACAAATAAGTCAACAATATTACCTTAGACTCGAGTAATTAACAAAATGCCAAACACGAAACCAATGTAACAATAAAAAAATTAAAATCTACAACCCTTTGATTTCTTGTCCCAATGCTGACATCAAGTGTGGTATTCAACGATACATCACCATCATCACTATCCTAATCTAGAACAAATGAGAACGAAACCAAAAAAACCTGTCAGCATGTTAGTCTTACGAATTAAAATTTTGTATAACAATTGCACATCTTCTTTTAGTACGAAAACACAAACCTGAAGAGTAAGGTTTATTCAGGCGATGGTGCCGAATTACATATACATAATTCATGATAAAAGATCAGTATGATAGTAATAGTACCTGGAATGCAAAGATATAGTGATTATATAAAGATGGTTAAGTATATTTATCTATATGAATAACAAAAGACCACAAATGATTATATAATAGTACTAAATATTTATGATTAACAAAAAAAAACTTATGATAGTGATGTTTAAAAATATGAAAAGCAGTCAAGAAACCTAAGAAATCAAAATTACCAACATAATGTAATTTAATTGCAACCTTTAGCACATAAGGATAATGTAAAGTGGTGATATAGTACCAACCTTTACATTGCTTCCCACATTCGTGTCCTCCAAGGAGCATATTGCAATCTGCCAATTAGCAAACCATAATGAGTTCAAGAATATTAATTGAATCGACTTTGATCTCCTGCTTGTTGAATATATGGTGTGTGCATAGATTGAACATACAAAATATCAACTTAATGGATAAGCAGAAACATACACAATCTGAAAATAGAAAACATTAACATGGGTTTTAACTTGAAATTAGATCATTTACACTGTATATCTATATCAAAATATATACAATGATCATACAAATTTGAACAGTTTGAGAACCAAAATTATATCAACCATAATCATACAAACTTGAAGAGTTTAAGAACCAAAATCAGATCAAACATAATCTTGGAGAAGTCAAAAAAACCGAAAGAAAAAAACCCTAACTATTAAAAAATCAAACAAAATCATAGAAAAGCCTTAATTCTTAGAATTTAAACATAACCTGAATTCCATAACAAAAAAAATTTCAAGTCGCTTGTTCCTGATCAAGCTCTCTCCTTGCGCGCATTGATTCGGAAATAATCAACCGTATAGTATGTTGAGAAGATTTATTTTATTTAGAGAAGATTGATTTATGATCGTGGAATAAATTAGGGTTTCAAAGTAGAGGATCCAATCCTGGAATCCATGAGCGTTTGTTAGATCAGGAAAATATGCGGCCCTTTTTCTTTTATTTTAATGGAAAGATTTAGTTGACAAAGATTTTGGAGTTTTTTTTTAATAAAATAAAGTTATACGGAAACCGTATTTTTTTTATTTAACCTGATTAAAAGGTTTTAAAAGATTATTAGAGGTATTAAGTGTACAAATTTTAAACTAATTTAAACCATCGATCTCTAATTAGGGAGTCTAATCAAGGGTCAAAATTCTTTAATGGTATCCTCTTTTAATTATATATAAAAGTTTACTTTCATAAAAAGACTTGATTAGAACGACAGTTTAGACTTGAGAGTAATATGAAGAAAATACTAATAATAATAATAATGATTTTTGATATGATGGACGTTCCAACCTATTACATGATTTTTTATTTATTTATGATAATAACTAGTTGAAGGCCCGCGACAGCGCAGGATTAGCCATAAAATTGTATAATAATAATAATAATGTTATTAGGGATGCAACGTTGATAAACTCATTTAGTTAAGACATATTCATGATTTTTGATCAGTTAATAGTTACTACTATTCATTTAACCAATCATGAGTAATAAATAATGAAAAATAAAGGGAAAACTAAGTTATATCAATAATCTACCATGCGCAAAAATGAGTTTATATTTCTTGTAACTTCATTGTAGCTTAATGCAATAATACAAAATCATACATTATTTTTGGTTATTTGTATTTGTGATGAAGTAAGGTGATATATCCTCCGTCCAACTTCGATTCATTTCCCCAACCACTTCCAACTCATTGTGCTTTTTCATCCTGAAAAAGGTCAATATTGCATTTTGGAACATCACAAACACAAAGAAAAACAACTTAGCATTGACCATTAACATACAATTTAATTATGAAAATACAAATAACAGTAAAATAATGGTTCAAAAATCAGGCCCATAGAATACATAAAGTAAGCATACTTTCGGATATGGTAATAACGCCCTCTTTGTCAAGTTTCTCCATAGCCTTAGCGATAATGTCAACTTTCTCAATTATTGTCAACACGGGTTTGAAAAAAAATCAAGTTATAAAATTATTCAAGAAATATTATGTACTATAATAAATGCTATTAATTAAAGCTTTACAAAATATAAGTTTTGTATTATTTTATTTGTGTATCAAGTTTAGTGACGATACATATAGTTAGTCATCGTATAAACATTCCATTACTTATTGTATAAGTTATTGCTTTTTCTTTTCAAAGATACATCACCACCTTTACTACTCAAATCCAAGCCAACATAGATCAAACTTGCACTATTCACAAAACTATCAAAGCAATAAATAAATATAGTAACATAAAGAGAAGACTTCCTGAAAGAGAAGAGAGTAAGAGAATTAAGATGAATTTCATACTAACATAATTTACACACAAGTACAAAGTAGCTACAGGGTACTGAATGGGCTCTATCTAAACATAAACCACTACATTTTTGGGGAACTCTTTTTCATTAAAGAGCTAAACAAAAAGATATAAAACTCTTTCAATGGCGCACCTTCTACAGAAGCGATGGACCTATTCAACAACTTCATTTATAATAGCATACATACACACACCATTAAATATTAGTAAAATATACAATCAAATAAATCATATGCCTACACTTTAAAAAACATGCTAGCGCCTACTTTTGTCTTCTCATATGTCTGCATTAGTGTAAGTCCCTAGTTCTTAGGATCGATAACTTCGTTATCTGTAGTATTAAGGTGCGAAATCCCTCAATACGATGTTATCTTACTAACAACGAATATGTTCGAATTGCGTTTTAATAAAGCTTAACTTTAAACGATGAATCGTCAAAGCCTAGCCGTAGGTTTTGTTTTCTCTGGTATACTGAGTTCGCTGGAATGAATAATGCAAAAGTGTTAAAAGTGTTAAAGTGTTAACGATTTTCTAAGGAAAATCGTTTATATATTTCTGTCTCGGCTCGGCTCGCATGGGCCGGAGAGTTCGGTCCAACTCGCAGCCCAAGCCTGCTTATAGACTCGGCTCGCCAAGACTTACTAATGTTCCGCGAGTTCAGATCTCATCTCTCAGCTCGATTCGCTGCGACTTGAGATCTCGACTCGCCTTGCACTAAACGTATATACTTATTTCATATTTAATAATTCGTCTAACTTAACAAAATAATATGTTTAACGAATATTACTAACAAAACAAATATTTATTTACAAATCTAAACCAATGTACAAACGTAATAATAATTACACCAGTCCTATTTCAAGCTGGATCTGTATTCACAATCTATGTCTCAACAGACTCCCCCTTGACAATAGCTCTAGCGTCTCTATCTTCACGCTGTCTTTGATTTTCAAGAGTAAATCTTACTACCTGCAAAAATTTTAAGCTTGATGCATGTTTTAACCATCCTGTGATAATCTCGTGCTAAATCACCCCAACCAATAGTAGATATGATCTTGTTCTTGTACAACATAATCATATCTTCCTTTGATAAGTTCATCAGGTGTCTGTGATCATATACACGAAGAATCTCTTTTTCGCCATCAGGATAATCATCATCAGCTTCAATCATAAAGGCTTCTCCTGATCCAGCATCTACCCCCCAATATTTCAACTTTCCCAAAATATTCTGAGGCATAGTCTTCATAGGTATTTGCTTAATACAGTTGACCGCTGGATAAACCTTCTTCCTTCTCCTTCTCCTTGTCCTCTGACTGAGTTCGTTCAGCTTTATCGTTTTTCCTTTCCTTGGCTTAATATTTGAGAACTTCATAGATAATCCTTCAGTTCTAATGATACGCTCAACATACTTAGCATAGTCATCATCACTTGGATTTATCATATATAATCTAGCCAAGTCTCGAATCTCATATCGAGGTAACGAACTAAACACTGCAAGCTTCTTCTCAAAATATTGAACCCCGTCAAACCTTTTGATCGCGAAGAGCTTCAGATCAGAGTCATAATACCATCCAATAATGCCAGTTTTAAGTACACGTTTTCCAGTAATATCAACTTCTTTCAAAATGCGTGGGTTATTTTCCTTTTTCTTCTTTAGCATTTCTTGGATAAACATAGGATTACTAACCATATGTTTGTATTTATCCTCAATTTCTTCAACTTCAGTATCCGAATCTTCAGAAGCATTCTCAAAAGCTTCTAAATCAATAACTGATTCTCCTTGTTCATTCACAAAAACAAATTCAGTCGTTGATGGATTCACAACATGTTCATCTACATTTGCATCCAGATCAACACCTTCATCTATCACAGATTCAAATACTGCAGTCCAGTCTTCAGGAAGTTTGAACTCTCCTTCTTCAATATCATAATCAATCTCTTCATCTATCTCATCCAAAATATCATCTTCTGAATCTGATAGATCTAGCATTTTCATTCCTAGAGAAAAATGTAAATACAAATATATTAATAATTCAAATTCTTCATTGATTTCCCTGAACCAATCTAAGAATTTCTTTATTAATTCTTTTGTATGTTTTAACCTAAAATATAAACGCAATTTACATATAACTTATAAAATCTTTTATTGATTACCCTGAATCAATCCAAAAAAAAAATCTCTTAAGTCTTATAACCTACTTAAAAAATAATAATTAATTTTAAATTCTAATGCATTGTGAATAATCACCAAACATTTAAATTTACTATTAATTACCTTATATAATTTCCAAGTGTTAATTGATCTAATTCATTATCAATTTAACCTTTAAATTATATATCATTTGTCTAGTTAACTTGTCAGTATGCAAACTCTCAAGTCTAAAATGCATATGTTATTATAAAATTTTGACCGCCGATATTATTCGGAACACGCCGCTCGACTACTCAACGAGTCGGAAGACTTTCGATCACTATTTTATCTTAACATATAATAATATAAACTTAAATTACATCAAACATATTTTACTTAAAATAATAATAACCTTAAGCCGAATATATTTACACAATAAAATTAAGTTTACATTTGTTCACTACAAACTATTACAAATATTACAGTACTATGATAATACTAAGCTATCTTACCAGCTTCAGTATCACCCGATACAGTCTTATCTGCACTTGTACCAGCTCCAGAACCGCTTGCACCAGCATTACCACCAGACTCCCCCTGAATCGTAGTTTGCTCATCAGTCTTTGAAGGACCAGTCTGCTCACCACTCGGTGCATTGGGATCATCATCTTTATCTAAATCTCTCTTCCTCTTCAGCTCATTTTCTTTGCAAGACTCCAGATATACCAATATCTCCCCCTGAGTAGACTGTCCTGAATGCGTTCTCAAGACCAAACTCTCCAAGAAAGATAATTTCAGTCTCTGAATATTGAAGTCCGCAAGCAAAGTATCATGAGTCTTCATCAGTAGATTGTAAGATTCACTCTGTTTGAGCATCTGCTGAGCAAGAAGAAGATTATTCGACACCAGCTCTGGAATCTGAGAATTAAGCTTCTCTAAATCCTTTACTCTCGACTCTAAGGACGTAATCCTTTCAGCATCAGTCGACGGAGTAACAGGTATCGTTCTAGGTCCAGGCGGTGTAAGAGACTCAATATGACAGTCTCTTGTCAGTGGTGTATGCGGTTGAGACAAA
Source organism: Helichrysum umbraculigerum (assembly GCA_949592205.1). Lineage (NCBI taxonomy): Eukaryota > Viridiplantae > Streptophyta > Magnoliopsida > Asterales > Asteraceae > Helichrysum > Helichrysum umbraculigerum. Next base: position 158,677,781 of record CATIUR010000004.1, on the reverse strand, counting down.
GCTTACGTAAGCAAGTTTGCCGCAAATCTAGCTCCTTTATTCGTCGGAAAATTTGCCACACGAACTAGATCAGCAACCTCATGCTGTAAAGTTAAACACCATTAAAATCAGTTATTGTTACAGATTACTCTGTCTCAAACTCTAATTAATTGCATAACACTTATAGTAATAGAACTTATATCTTATACCTAAAGCGGTACACATATCTGTTCAGAAACCACCGGTGTATCCTTCTCCACCTGTGGTGTATCTTGAGCAACTGTATACAGAATTAACTGTCTCAGTTTAACTCCTGATAAACAACAAGTTAAGATTATTTAACTTCATAATAAATACTAACCTTCTCTGATAGTCAACGTCCTTGGACGTTTCATCAATGGAGTAACAGTCTCCTCAGCATCCAAATCATGAACAATGAAATCTGGATCTGGTTCATTGACTTTACGCTTAAGCTTCAGCTTCTGAGCAGAATCAATCTCAAGCCTTGATCGTTGCTTAGTCATTTCAGCCGGAATACTCGTGGACAGATCAACAAGATCATCCTCGGTATCACTGGAATCGTCAGTTGTATGTCCATCATACTTGCCAGATGGACCAACTGGTTCCTTAGCAGGTAAAACTGCTGAACTATCAATCTGCCTTTGCTCACCCTCAGGTCTAGTAACCTCGGGGTCTGCAATCTCAGCTTCCTGTATATATAATGATATTCATATTTTATAATTAGAAATGTTACCTAATCAACTAAATATCTATATCATAATCATTATATAATAATATTATGCATTTATGATTAATAAAAACAATCTATCAACTAAGCATCTATATTATTATATAAATAAAATATTACCTCAGGTGGTGCAAAATAACTATCAATATCCTGGAGCAAAGGATTTGTCGCATCATCATTGTGCTCCAGCACCTCCTGAACAATCTGAGCAGCAACATCTGGGTTCACCTGTTCCCCAGCATGTGCAGGTTGTTCCAAGACATCCTCAAGCAGCTCTTGTGGATCTTCAGCATGAACCACATCAGCTGGAGGTTGTGCAATAGCAGCAGCAGCATCAGCAGGAGCAACGTCCAACCACCCATTATTTGGTGGTGGAACGTAGTTTGGGTCAATAATATACCCAAAGAGTGGTCTTTCCTCCGGTTTCATCACACCTTCCTTCCTAACTGTCTACATAAACATGGCATTATAACCACGTTGATCAATGGTATTCACCACTAAAAACGGCTCAGGTATAGCCAAGTTCGGTAGACGCGCGCGAATGATAAGCATACAGAACCTCGGGTAGATCATAAATCTAGATCTAACAGAACCCGATATCTGTCTTGCAATCTCTCCAAAAATGAGATCACAGAAACTGTATGGTTTATTATAAACCAGGGACAGTGCAGCCGATAATATAACAGGGCTTAACTCATCGAAGCCACCCTTCTTCGGTGCAAAAACTGTATTCATCACATGCCACAGAAACCTCCACTGTCCGAGTACCAGAGGCTTCTGAAACTGGTTCCCGCGCCTATCTCCCGTATATCCCATACGGCCGATTGCCCCCTCAATAAAGTCCATGGGCATCTCCAAATCCCCATTCTCTTGTTCTTCAGTCCCCAGCTGTAATACCTCACGAAGATATCCAGCAGTAAATGCAACCGTTTGACCATTAACCGTTGCCCTAATCTCTGGTGGATTGACAGATTGGTCATGCACGATATCCGTCCAGAAATTGTTCAGAATAGCCTGAGAAATAGGTGGATTGGCCGTAATAGCATATCTAATACGCGACCGTGCAAGAAAGCGAAGAATATCAGCCACCCTATCAGCCCTCTTGGCCTGTAGATTCAGATCTACCAGAATATTGTGGCTTTTATCAAATTGTCTCGCCATATCTGTATAATAAACACAAATAACATATTAAATGCACGTGTAATAGATTTTAAACTATAACGTATTATGAACCGTAATTCATCTTACATCCTAGTTTAAATGTAAACTTATATATATAACTTGTTACATAAATAGTCTCAAGTCGTATACATATATAAATCAATATATATAATATACCGCTAATATAAAATTAGGACACGCTACTAGATTACGTTTTGAATCGGTAGACTTTCGATATATATATATACATTGTCATAGGAATCCAAAAATATACTAGTTATTACTTAAAAAGTCGTAACTCTTATAAAAAAAAACTTTTTTTTAAAAAAAAATTTCTAAGTTCTGGATTCGCATAAGATACCTAAGCGAATATAGTTCAACTCGTTTCGCTTATCAACTCGCAATTGGATATGCAGCCAAGTGAACTCGCTAATCATGTCAATCCGCAGGTCAACTCGTTGGTCGATCCGCTAATCAACTCGATCCGCTAGTCAACTCGCTGCGAGTTGAATCGAAGGTTCAACTCGTTCGATGAACAGCCGTCGCGAGTTTAAACTTAAAATCGATGATTTTGTTAGTTGTAACACGATCAAACGATATATTTACGTTTATTAAGGTTCGTTTAACATTAATCCTAAGGATTCATGTTCTAACAAGCCGTTAATCTACGTGAATCGATCAAACATTAAACCGAAACCCTAAGTTTATAAAAACTTCGATTTCGCATTAATTAAACGGTGAAATCCGTTGTATTTTACCTTAAAATGTTCGCAATCTAAAGGTGAATAAAATCTACGGATCAAAAACTCGTTCTTCGTACTTGTAAAATCGAAATCAAACGAAAATAACTTTTCGTCTCGTTTTCGCCAGGAATCGGATTCGCCAAGTTGAAGTGAACTCGCGAATGCTGTGGATCCGGTGATCTGTTGACTCGTTTGACCTCCCGTTTTATACTCTGTATCCGATTCGCGAGATTTCAAGTGGATCCGCAAGTTGACTAAGTCGACTCGCAGGAATAAATAAAAACGCGAATTAAATACTAAGTATAAATTAAAAATCCATCATTTGTACAAGTCTAAAATAAAATTATTTTTCACTTGTATTTGTTACGTTTGTTCAACTCAAAAATATTCAGTATAATTTAATTCCGAAGGGTAAAACCTAATAAACACAAAAACTTAAATTAAACATAAACTAAAATAAGATAAAAACACAATTATGTAAACATTGGTATCAAGTATCATTTTATTAATCACTTGAGCAAAACAAAATACATAAACAAAATGAATAAGAATTTATCTGCTTAGGGATCATATTAGAAAGAATAAGCAATTAAGTATTTATTAAAAAGTCTAAGTTGATTGTTAGTATACATACCTTATGAAATTCAAATAAATTACTATAAAATTACAACTAAAATTTATCATTTATACATTTATATTTATAAAACTATATCTTAGGTACCTTTATCCACATAGCATAATTAATAAATGCATTACTCACATAGAGTGAATAGTTTATTTATAGACAGTCCAAGACGATTACCGGTATTATGATCCACATAAACAAATTATACTCAATTGTCTAAGCAAACACTTTATTGTTAGTATGAATATTATCAAGTGCTTCCTATTATATGACATACTGAAGAATTCAAGTAAAACTCATAACACTGCATCATTAAATTTCAAGGTAGCGGTTACTAAATGATGTATCTTTTCGAAACATATAACATACACTTGAATTTTTAAGGTTAGACAAATATCAGACATACTTTGAATATGCTATGTTATCCAAGTCTGTACGTAGTACAACAGAGGATCCCTTCTAGCATAATTCAAAATATATTTGAGAATATTAATTTAATTAAAGGTTTCAGATCTGTACTTAGTACAACAAAGTTACCAGTAATTAAGTTAATACCCACATTTCTACTATTTGTCAATTAAAAATGCATGATAACAGTGTATGGCAATACCATCATTCAACAATTAAGACTTAATGTCATACATCATAGAAGAGTAACACAAGATAATAAACAAGTAGTTAATTAACTTCTTAAGGCTTAGAAAATTTCATATAATTTGCCTACCAGTAAGTACATCATATGATGATGAAGCCATCTAAAGTTTTCACTAAAAATAGACAAATTATAACTTGTGGATATAGGTGTATAATCAAATAAATATAAACACATACCTGATAGAACCGATGTAGTTCTAAAGCAACTTTATTTGAACCTACTACCATATCATACTTAGGACTTAAGCTTATTATTGTGAAGCTTATTCTCCTAATGTACTATCACTTCCCTTAGGTAACAAGCAAATGAATGCCATACGCCCCCCCCCCCCCCCCCCCCTTTTTTTTTAATGAACATAGAAATACTAACTATTACAAAAATACCCTTGGAAGACTAATCACTCTGGATTTCTTATTCCGTTTAGTTGAACCAACGTCTCGAATCTTGCTCTGTCGAACGCCTTTGTGTATAAGTCTGCTAAGTTATCCAATGATGGAACCTTAACTAACTTTATCAACTTCTTCTCAGCACAATCTCTAATAAAATGATGTCGAATATCAATATGCTTAGTTTTACTGTGCTTTACCGGATTATTGGTGATCGACATAGTAGATTCGTTATCAATCATCATAGGAGTATTGGTTATATTTAACCCGTAATCCCGCAGTTGCTGTTGAATCCAAAGTACTTGAGAGCAACAGCTGCCAGCTGCAACATACTCAGCTTCACATGTAGAAATGGCTACCGAGGTTTGCTTCTTGCACTGCCAGGATACTAATCTACCTCCTAGGAATTGACATCCTCCAGTCGTAGATTTCCTATTTTGATTGCATCCTCCGTAATCCGAATCAGTATAAGCTACGAGATCTAAGTCTCCATCAATCGGATACCAAAGACCCAGCTTAAGTTTCCCTTTGAGGTAACGAAAGATTCGTTTAACAGCTTGCATATGTGACTCTTTCGGATTAGCCTGATATCTTGTGCATAAACAAACAGCAAACATTATGTCAGGCCTAGAGGCTGTTAGATACATTAGTGATCCGATCATGGCTCTATAAAGAGTTGGATCCACATCGCTATCACTCGATGTATCTGGACCTAGTCCATGATTGACTGGAATTGGAGTATTGTAGACCTTACTTTCATCCATCTTAAAGCGTTCTAATAGCTCATATGTATATTTAGATTGATGAATAAAGAATCCATCCTTCTTTTGATCAACTTGTAATCCTAAGAAGAAATTCAACTCTCCCATCGCAGACATTTCAAACCTTTTCCTCATGACTTTCTCAAATTCTTGACACATCTTTTCATCAGACGATCCAAAGATAATGTCATCAACATAAACTTGCACGAGAAGAAAGTCTTTCTTTTTCCACTTCACAAACAGTGTACTATCAATCGATCCTCTTGTAAATCCATTCTCAAGTAGATACGTTGATAGTGTTCCATACCATGCCCTAGGTGCTTGATGTAATCCATATAGAGCCTTATTTAAATGATATACTCTATCTGGATACTCAGGATCAGCAAACCCTGGCAGTTGTGAAACATACACCAGTTCTTCCACTTTGCCATACAAAAAGGCACTCTTAACATCCAACTGATACACTTTTATACCAAAATATGATGCGAATGCTAAGAATACTCTAATTGCTTCTAGCCTAGCAACTGGTGCAAACACTTCATTGTAGTCAATACCTTCTTGTTGATTAAAACCTTGAACCACCAGACGAGCTTTATTGCGAGTAACAATTCCCTTATCATCTCTCTTGCACTTAAATACCCATCTAGTTCCAATTGGATATTCTCCCTTTGGTAGGTCAACCAACTCCCATACTTGTAATTTAGAGAACTGAGATAGTTCTTCTTGCATTGCTTCTACCCATGAGCTTTCTTTTAAAGCCATTTGAACATTTTTAGGCTCGACTTGTTAGATAAAGCATGAATATAGACATTGATTAGGAATCCCCGTCTCTTTCATTGCAGTATACAAGCTGTGGTATTCTAGGTTTTCAGATGTACTAGTTCTGGATTGATGCCTAGTTTGAACCGGAGTATTAATATCACCGATGATGTTTTCAACGGGACGATTCTTACTCGTTCTAGTTGTAATAACTGGTTCAACCGGTATATCATCTCCTAAATTAGTACCAATCTCTTCCAATGAAGGTATATCTTCCGTACGAGCAGAAGATATCCTTAAGTGTTTCAAAGGAGTAAGTATATCATCAAACTTTGTAGGAAGATCATCAAGATCTTCTGTTTCTTGAGACTTATCCTCTGAAGGTTGTCGTGACTCACTTGTAGAAGGTTTATCTGAGTCAACATTAGTTTTAATTCCAGACTGTTAAACACTTGATGTTGAAGCGGGACCAATATTCCCATCTTCAAACACTAAATGTTCAGCTATCTCTGAATCACTGACATAGTCACTAATAGGAACTTTAAATGATGCAAAAAGATCAGAATAGTCAAATTGCCAATCTAAGCCCTTATGAACATCAGGTGAGTAGCTCGTAACCTCAATATTATAAACTACCTCCAAATGTCCTGTGACTTTATTAAAGACTCTCTTGTTTGGCGAATTGGGCATATAACCTAGGAAAAATCCTTCGTCAGCCTTCTCACCAAATTTTGCTTGATGCCCAGTCTTTAATATGGTGCATGAAACTCCAAAGGGTTCAAACCCCTTTAAGTTAGGTTTCTTATTGTTCAAAAGCTCATAACAAGTCTTGTTATGTCTCTTAACCGTAAGAACTCTATTGAGAACATAACATGCTGTATTTACTGCTTCTGCCCAAAAGATGACCGGAAGCTTTGAATCAGCAAGTATTGTTCTTGCAGCTTCAATCAACGTCCTATTTTTCCTTTCAGCAACACCATTCTGTTGAGGTTCATAAGGTGCACTGAATTGATGTAATATCCCTTTGCTTAAGCAATAGATATTCAACGTTGAATTCTTAAATTATGTTCCATTGTCACTACGAATACGCTTCACTCTCTTTTTAAAGACATTCTCTACTAGATCAAAGAACTCAATTAGAATTCCTGAAGTTTCATCCTTTGATCCCAAAAAGAATACCCACGAGAATCTAGAATAATCATCTGTGACAACCAAACAATACCATTTGCCACCTAGACTTCTCTTGCTTATAGGGCGAAGAGATCCATATGTAGCAATTCAAATGGCGAGGAGATTGAGTTTTCAGTCTTAGATATGTGTGGTTTCTTATGCTGCTTTCCGTTCATGCAAGGAACACACTTATCTTCAGACTCGAAACGTTTTTGTGGTACACCTAGAACCAAACCATTTTTGGTTATATAATTCATCTTTCTCCAGTTCAGGTGTGCCATTCTCCAATGCCATAACAAAGCGTCTGTTTCCGAAGCCTTAGATAATAAACAAGTAGACACCATTGAAGAGTTAGGAACACCCATGTTGATAGCATAGATGTCCTTCTTCCTTGGCGCCCTCATCAATATCCATTCATCAGGAATTTTGAAACCTGGCTTCAGGACTAAGGCCTCATTTTCATTAAAATAAACTGGATGACCTTTATCACAGACTTGGGAAACGCTCACTAGGTTGTGAGTTAGTTCTTCAACATAGTTCACATCCTCAAGAGTCAAAGTTCCATTTGAAACTTTTCCTTTTCCCGAAATTATTCCTCCTTTATCTCCTGCAAAATTTACTTTTTGCTTGAGACTCTCCTTGAAGTCCTTCAGTAGACTTCTTTCTCCGGTCATGTGCCTCGAGCATCCACTGTCTACATACCACCAGCTGTCCTTGTTCACAGCATGCTCCTGCACATAACACAAAACACGATCAGTTATCAAGAGGGACCCAAGCCATTACGGTCTTGGTTTGTCCCTTATCATCAACAAACTTAAGCTCTTTAAAATAACCATCCTTCCCATCAGGAGCTTTGGTTACTTTCGAAGTAGCTTGAGTTTGTGGACGATCAGCCTTAAGAGGTGAATTTGAGGATAACCTCCTAGGCACATAATTATGAGCTATATTATGATAATTATAATTAAACTCATGTGATCGCGAAGTAGTACCACTCTCATAATGACTATGGCCTATACTTGGAGTTCTAAACCTCGACGGTGTCACATCCCTAGACTTATGGATAAAATTATTGTGACACCCGGTCAAAAAGGGCCAAAATTAGGGGCCAATTTAAACTTTAATTATTCGTACTCGGTACGAATCAAAAACAAAGTATTCGGATTATATATATATATATATATATATATATATATATATATATATATATATATATATATATATATATATATATAACTATATATATAACACGAAATGATTATTTAATAATCACAACGCGAATTAATCCGAAAGCACTCAGAAAACATGGAAATAAAAGTTGTCCCAAAACATCTCCAAATAGAATATTATTAACAGAAATAATATTACAGTACTCGGAAAATTTGCAAAACTCTTTTTGGATAATTAAAACTATCCGTAAGTTCAAAGTGAAACAACGATATAATTTAGTATCAACTAAAAGTATTTTTGTGAAATACTTCAAATAAAAACTTATAGGATTTCAATTTTAGAAATTTATCGTTTGAAAACATTATACTACATTACGATCGGGTACGCAAACACGGGTACCACCCAACAATTATTGGGGTCGGTTATAACAACCAACCCCAATCATTTTACACACACAGACACAAATTATTGATCACTCTCGTTCCCTCTCAATCTCACTCTCGGTCTCTTCTCTCTCGGTCCAAAATCAACAACAACAACAAGAATTAGCATCAAATTCATCATCATCTTCTTCATCTTTGGATCATCATCATCATCCGTTTCATCATCATCGCTCTCGGCTCCAATTTTTAAATCGTAAGGAAAACCAAACTTTTCATGTTTATTTAAGTTAATATACATACTATAGCCCATTATTACTTGTTGTGAAAGATTTGAGACCAAAACATATTTAGAAAACTATAAAATTTTAGAACCAGACTCTGTGAAAACGATGAGCTACAGTGCCCCAAAGGAATGACGCGATCGCGTCATTTCCAAGTGAAAAATACGTTTTTCGATTTCATGCTATCACGCGATCGCGTGATATACAAAGCAAAAGTCACAGTTTTTAACAAGTCACGCGATCGGCTTAAATTAGTCACGCGATCGGGTCATATGAAGGTGTCACGCGATCGGTTCAAAGAGTTCACGCGATCGGGTCATATAAGGTTTCACGCGATCGGCCGAAGGGTTTCACGCGATCGCGTGAGTCTTGGTTTTGAGTCAGAATTGTTAAGTGACATTTTTATAAACTGGAACGAGAAAATACAAACTTAAACAATAGGATATAATACGACCGAATACATATTAATACAAATAAAGATTATACAATCAAATGCTCATTAGAATCTCGCGTGTTTAGGACTCTAAGGGATTTCAGAGGTTGTCTATTCCACGTAGGATATACTCATTGCTCGGATAGGCTCAGGTGAGTCTCACAGCCCCATTTTTACTGTTTTTAAATATTGGGGTGAGATACAATGCTTACATGTTTTCGTGATCATATGTTATTTGATTAGTTAATTTAATTATTAACTCATGGAATTAAATGATTATTTAGTTCGGATAACTATATTAGTTACATTGTTTGACTACCATTATTTGGTCTTGATTATCATTGTTAAATTTCATATTGTTCGAAAACTTGCGTTGGTTTGTTCAATATTACGAAACCTGCGTTGGTTTCATCATTGTTAAATTTCATATTGTTCGAAAACCTGCGTTGGTTTGTTCAATATTACGAAACCTGCGTTGGTTTCATCATTGTTAAATTTAATGTTGTTCTAAAACCTGCGTTGGTTTGTTCAATATTACGAAACCTGCGTTGGTTTCATCATTGCTAAATTTAATGTTGTTCTAAAACCTGCGTTGGTTTGTTCAATGTTACGAAACCTGCGTTGGTTTCACCATTGTTTAAATTTCATTATTTCGAAACCTGCGTTGGTTTCATCATTGTTTTGAAAACTTAATTGTTAAATCATTATTTCGAAACCTGCGTTGGTTTCATCATTGTTTTGAAAACTTAATTGTTTAATCATTGTTTAGAAAACCTGCGTTGGTTTCATTATTGTTTGGGGAACCTGCGTTGGTTCAAATCATTATTTAGTAACCTTAATTGGTTAAATCATTGTCGGTGACCTTAGTTGTTTAAAAATCATTGTTTGGTTTATTATTTTAAATCCTTGCTCAGATGAAACCTTTTATTATCGTCAAATTATCATGTTGATCACATCAATGTTTATGTTAAACCTGTGAGATTCACCAGCTTTATAGCTGACCTCTTTTAGCGTTGTATTCTCAGGTGATCAGCAGTAGTAGGATGGCCCTCAGGATAAGTTATCTACTCACGAGTCACATGCATCCATTTTGACATGAAGATTTTCTTGCATTATATTTTGTATAATGGTTATGTATTAAAATCTTCAAAACTACTTTTGCGAACTCGTTATTATGTTGTAAACTTTCACTCAAAACTTGTATTACTTTTGTAATATTTATAAACGTCTCATGTAGAGTCGTTTGCTTGTACTTTGGTGCTTTGTATATTGATTAGTCACACCCAAAACGTCGCTTCCGCAAATCATGAAATTGGGGGTGTGACAATTATCACTTTGAGTATATGGCCGTTTAGGTTTAGGTGGGGAGACACTATGTTTACCGTCTCTTTTAAGAATGTTAACAGGTTTATTACCTAACTTAGGTTTGGTATCTAACCTATCTACAGTCATACTAGAGTCGGTTTGTGTCTTTTCATCAATCACAAGCTTATGTGGTGTTTCAGGCTTTTTGTTAGGACAACACGAAGCCACGTGTCCCTTTTGGTGACACTTGAAACATGACATCTGCTTGCGTGATTTAGGAACTTTTGCATTACTACTCGGAGTCTTAGGCACTAAAGGTTCAGGTATTTGTTCCTTATTAACCTTATCATCAGTCTTAGCATCGTTAAGCACTCCACCCGATACAAACTGTATTTTGGTGAAATGAGACACCTTACTATTATCCGATGATTGGTTCTTAACAACATCCTTCTGTGCCTCTAACTTTTCAGGGTCATTAGTTACTAAAATCTCAGGATTAGCATCTGTCATTTCCGAATCTATCGAGTTACTAGTGTAATTGGCATTAAAAGGATGAGGTACATCATTGTATCCTATCCCAGTCTTGTCCTTTACACTGCGTTGAGCATCTAGCATTTTATCCAAATCTAAAGTTCTGTAGGACTCAATCTTACGATTTTGTTCTACTAACTTATGCTTAAGCTCAGCTAACTCTCTATCCCTATCAGCTATTGTTCGATTTAAGTCATCAATGTTCATATAGAGACCATCTATGATTATTGCCTTTTCATTTATGGTATCTCTAAGTGCAATCTTATCAGAACTATTAGACTTAATCTTATTCTTAAGATCTACCTTATCTGTACTTAACCTAAGGACATCACTTTTAGCTTGTTCAAGTTCAGATATTATAGTCTTATTAGAATCATTAAAAATGCTAACTTGGGATGACAAATTCTGATTCGACACAGTTAAAACACTTAATTGTGATTATAGATCAGTAACTAGATAACAAACATCAGCAAGAGTAAGAATATCCAAACATACCCTTTTCTTGTCAGTTTGTACTTCAGCCATGCGTGCTACAAAGTCATCTGGACTCATATTAGCAGTTGAATCCATATAGAGCACGTCATCATCACTTGCTTTCTCATGAATCTCCGGCACCTTTATCTCAACATCAATAGGCATATAGCTATTGGACTCATCAGCTATCTCTTGATCTTCAATCTCAGCCATGAGAGCTTCCTTAGACTGAGCTTGCCAATCATAAGATCCATCCAACTGTTTCACAACTAAGGCTTTGGAAGCTAAGGTACTTCCCGAACCTTGTTTGCTATTGCCAGTTTCAACCTTAGGTCTTTGACACTCACGAGCAAAGTGTTCATAACCTTGACAGTTGAAACACTTGATCTTGGTTTTATCAAACCCTGATCGATTTCCCACCACTTTTCTACAAGTTTTCTTCAAGAAATTTTTAACTCTCCTTGATAACATTGCAAGTTGATCCTGGAGATCTATTTCCTCAAGATAATCAGGGTCTATCTGATCATAGTCTTCATCAAACATAATCGGATCATTGATTTTACCCTGAATGTAGTTTTCATAAGAAGCAACAAAGGATGCAAGGACAGATAACTGTTGCTCAGCAGATTTCACACTCATTGGCATCTTTTGATGTCCTTGAGTTGACTTCTCAGCAGGTGTACCTTTAGATTCATTACCTGATGAGGTAAGAAGGCACACGTCATCTGTTATCATTTCACCATTTTCATCAGTATTACCCACTAAAAGTGCAGTGGTCGAACTAGATGAAGAAGTTGGGAGATTCGTTTTCCCATGATATAGCCCAGGATTCTGAACCTGATCAGAATCAGTTTCTCTCGATTTCTTTGTGAAATCATAACCTTTTAGCTTGTAAATGACATGCTCTAAGGTCATGGTTGCATACCTTTCATCGTTGTCTTTGAGCATTACACCATACATTTCCCACTTACACGGCAAACCCTCAATAAATTTGTCGGTTCTTTCAGTCTCAGTAGTAACAATCTCATGGTTGTCAAGCTCACTTAACAAGTGGTAGAATCTAGTGATGTAAGCATCAAGATCTTCTCCCTTTAAAGCTTTTATAACAGTAAACTGTTTCTTGAGAAGATTCTTCCTGCTTGCCTTCACTTGAGGACTCCCCTCACATCTTTTCTCTAACGCTTCCCAGAGCGTTCTAGCAGTTTGAAAAGACTTGAGTTGATGGTTTATTTCCTTTGGTAAACTCATCTTAATTGCAGAATGGGATTTATTCTCCAATTCATAGTCCTTCTTTTGTTGATCGCTCATCCGGTTATAAGCAAGAGTAACAGTTGCATTATTAACCGTTTGAGTAGGTGCAGTGTATCCATTCTTGATACACATCCAGATCGACAAATCATGGAATCTACAGTAAGATTCAAATCTGTCCTTCCAGTTATAGTAATCTTCGATTTTCAACAATTTAGGTGGAACGTTTGATTTTCCCACCTCATGTTCCATCTCGATCATTCTACTAAGATCAGACATCTTAAAAACGTAAAGTAAAACCGTTTCGCGAATTCAGAACAACTCGATTCGCAAGACTCAGTTCAACTCGCAATCTCAGCTCGACTCGTAAGTCTCAGTTCGGATTGCTGTGATGTCGATTCGCAAGTGATTTCGATTCGCGAGAAATCTCAGTTCGACTCGCAAGTCTCAGTTCGACTCGCTAGTTCAACTCGGTTCGCAGGCTACGCTGAAACCCTAATCTCGACTCGCGAAACTGCTGGAAAACCCGAAAAACGAAAATTCAAGGTATTTTTAAGATTTAAACAATAAATTTCGACCGTAAACTAACCCAAAAACGTCCAGAGAATGATTTTGATTGTTAATATGTACTAATGCACGTATAAACGATCCGAATCACAACGCAATTATCACTAAAACTCTCGAACAATCTCGTATTTAGCCCGAAAGCTCTGATACCAGATGTAAGTCCATAGTTCTTAGGATCGATAACTTCGTTATCTGTAGTATTAAGGTGCGGAATCCCTCAATACGATGTTATCTTACTAACAACGAATATGTTCGAATTATGTTTTAATAAAGCTTAACTTTAAACGATGAATCGTCAAAGCCTAGCCGTAGGTTTTGTTTTCTCTGGTATACTGAGTTCGCTGGAATGAATAATGCAAAAGTGTTAAAGTGTTAACGATTTTCTAAGGAAAATCGTTTATATATTTCTGTCTCGGCTCGGCTCGCATGGGCCGGCGAGTTCGGTCCAACTCGCAGCCTAAGCCTGCTTATAGACTCGGCTCGCCAAGACTTACTAATGTTCCGCGAGTTCAGATCTCATCTCTCAGCTCGATTCGCTACGACTTGAGATCTCGACTCGCCTTGCACTAAACGTATATACTTATTTCGTATTTAATAATTCGTCTAACTTAACAAAATAATATGTTTAACGAATATTACTAACAAAACAAATATTTATTTACAAATCTAAACCAATGTACAAACGTAATAATAATTACACCAGTCCTATTTCAAGCTAGATCTGTTGTCGCAATCTATGTCTCAACAATTAGCTTTGATCTCTTGGGTAGCCTAATCTCTTTTCATATTGAGACAGAACGTCTAAATGTTCCACAAAAATGCAATCCCATCATTAGATCAAGTGTCTATGGCCGTACAGTACACTCAATATAATCAAATCAACACCAGTCTACCGAACTTAGATCAACGTGCCCATTTTGCAACCTGTACCAAATAATATAATTTCTGGACTTAATTATGCTACACATCACCGTTGATCAATATCCATCAAATTCATGAAAATAGCCAACGAAGTACAAAACCTATATAAAAGGTTGTCAAAAACTCACCAAAGCAAAGTTATAATACACAAACTAAAGGGTCATTTATAATTATCATCTTGAATTATACACCATGACACCTATTCTAAAGCTAAACCTCTAAAACTTATGTTAAACGGGTCAAGTTTGAAAGCTGACCAAATAAGTATTATATAAAAAATAGAAGCTAAATAACAATAATCCAATTAAGTTAATAGATCAAGTAAAAGTAGCAGATCTCTCTAGTGGCCAGACAGATTACACATCAAGATAAATATGGATGCATCAACAAAACATGAATACTCATGAAGTAAGATAACACTTTAATCTTTGAGATCAGCAGATAATCATGTTTCTTAACATGACTATTTGATTAACATTTTAACTCAATGCCTCGTCAGATGACAATGTGCAATTCATATAATTGAGAGTTGATAGCTAGGCAGACCATTGTGTGACCTCAAACTTCACGTGGTAATGAAAAATATTAAATGAAAACATTTGGAGAATGAAAATATCTTATAAAAATAAAAATAAAAACATAAAAAATAATAATTGTAAACTCCAATCTTCCTTCAAAATTTGATATTCACGATATAATCATCATCAATTTAATGTCCAAATAAGCGAAGTTGTTTAGTTAGTTCATCAGGCAACACAAATTTCTTCATAAACTTTTTGAAAACATCTTCACCAACTTGATCTTTGAAAACGTTGAACTTTAGTCAATCAATAAAAACGCTCGATAGCAGATTCATCTACAAACTTGTTATTATAAATTTTAAGATGTGTATAAAATGGAAAAACAATAGTCTTATACGAAAATCTACATCTAATTTAATACCTTCAAAATCAATTAAATTTTCATGATATTCAAAAAGAGAGTATTTATCATTTAAGAATCCATTAAACAGTGTTATTAAAAATGTTTGTATATAAATTTAAGAACACATGTAACACACCATCCACTTATTTTAGAGCTTTTGGATCTTCAACCATAGGTTCTTTAGAGATATGAGATGAAGCTTCTTTGTAAAGAGGTATAGAATTTCGCAATTATGCAGTCTAGGACATTTGAGTTTGTAATTTACCAATTCAACTTGAATATGTTACTTTTATAAAAAAATCAAAAGTACATTAATAACACAACTATGTACAATACAAAGTATGCATAGTTGCATACTCATACATGAGACCTACCCGGACTAAGAGCTATGCATAAAATCCAATTATGTACAATGACTACCAACGGTAACATAGCAGCAAATTACATCAACTAATGTACGACACTTATCAAAACTTTTTTGCCTCAAACCACAAAATTCACACTGACTAAATGAAATTCACAGCCTAGAGTGTCTACTCAACTATGAAAAATAATCATAATTCGGTCCCAAAAATTGTACCTTTCATGCGTTTGCCTCAACTCGATTCTCAAATAACACTATCCTAAATTCGTAATACGTAATCTGCAAAGCTGAAAACGTACCTACAATATAATGCACATAAGATTGACCACATTACCCACATATACATAACTGAAAACATGAAAATAACAAACATTTAAATAACAAACTTAGAGTGTTTACTTGACCTTAACTAAAACATGTCTTTTCATATACGTAGTAATATTTAATGACAAACCACTTACGACATATTATGTGTACCCGTATAACCTTGGAGATTGAGGTTGCCAACAGCCACACTATTTCCTTCACTTGGGCATACGATAACATTGGTCTAATATCCTACACAGCTAAAAAAAATAATAAGAAAATAACAATATAGTCATTATTGCTATAGCAGCTCTAAGTAATATGCACATTTAATCTCAAAAACATTTAAGAGATATAAGAAAGTTTGCTTTTAAAACTCACCTCTGTGCACTGACCATGTCAAAAAAGATCAATATCTAGTCATCGGCCTTTGTAAAAGGGGTTAACTTGAAAGCCTTAAAAAGGGCCTGGGTAAATTATTTACTTCATGTTCTTCAAGCACTACCGGTATCGATGAACTTTCTTCGCATTCTGTCAGGTGGCTATATGCCAAGGGTGTTGCTGATCAAAATTAACATCAGTCAGTCATAGGAAAGTGATGGTTCAAAGTGTACCTCTAGCTACACTACCTTTTTTTCACCCATAAGCCAAAAGCAAATCAAACAATGAACTGCAATAAAGAAAAATTATACACCAAGTACTTGCAAATTGAACCAAGTCCATTAGATGATATCGAGTGAACAACCATCACTTTAGTGCACTTGATACACGAGGAATTAAGCCATGCGATTAATCTCTTGGGACTGATGACTTTAGTTATATTAAAGCATGGAGAAACTTTGGAGAACACAATACAATTTTGTGCAATCAATACTTAATTTTGCAATATTAACTTAACAAACAAAGAGTTTTCACTCAAATTACGTTACTACCTCGAAGCACACTGTTCGTTTAAGTAATGATTATTTTATGTTACACTTTCATATTAAGGGATTATGATGATTAAGCTAAGACATATGAGAGATTCACTTACATGAAGACATTCTAAAACCTCAAAGTTTAATCACTCTGCACCACTCGATCAGAGAATCCCTTCCAATTAAGCATTTAACATATGCGATAATGACATAACATCGTATTATAGTTGACAACAACCAAAACCTATTGTTGTAGGCTCATGGTACGCATTGCTCAGCAGAAGAAATTAATTAAAATGTACTCCGTATAACTTGGAGTTGCTCTAGTAGTAATCCAATTAGAACCCCCATAATATTAATATCAACACATATTCATGAATAGAAATAAAACCCATAGAGCCAACATTATTCAGCATATGCAAAACATTTCAGTTGACCAAATTTGCTTGTTAATATGCAAACCTCGTGAATTATAATATCATTATGCAGTCAATAAGAAAGACGCACACAAACAATTTCTGTACAAGGGGAAAATTATGTATTAAATTAAAGGACAATTAATTCAATTGAAACCCATAACTTTCCAAGTGATCGATTATAATCTGCTTCTTATATTTGGGCTAACATTAGCCCATTAGGATTTGTTGAACTTAATTTTTCAAGTAATAATTACATAATGTTTTTTTCTCTAGCCCATATGGGGTCCAATTTATCTTTTACGTGGTGTCCATTGAATGTACATATGCAGCTTTGTAAATTTTTTTGAAATTCTTGTGGTTGCAATGGACCCCTCTTGCAACAAGCGAGAATCGCCCCTGTCATTATTCTACATCTCTACCTTTCGGATCAACCATCAACCGAACACCACCACCTTTACTATTCATTCATCACCTTCACTTATACCCTCACCATCACCTCTCGGCTAAACTCCATCCATAGCACCCTTATTATTTCGACATCAACAACATAACAACGACAACCGCGGCAACAGTAATATATATATTATCATCATCGTGACTTCTTCATCCCCATCGTATCATCAAGACCAAACCTCACTGTGAGAACTCTTAACCTAAAACTTTCATGTATATATATACTTTTGAATCTATATAACCAAAGTGTATGTAAAGCTTATAAGTACGATCGAAAAGTAAAAGCTTATAAACAAAAACTGTATCAATATATATATACATGTTGACAAAGTGAGCCGAATTTGTTGACATTTGTTTGAAGTAACATGGGATGGCATGCTCAATAACAGTAAAGACAGCGCCTACCTTGATATTCTTTTTTAATTTTTGGTGGTATTCGGTGAGTAGGAATCAAGTGTAGTTGGTAAATTATCTCGATGAATATTAAACATATAAAATTAGCTGTCAATCAATTTGTGATTAGTATATATACAAGACAAATCATTTGGAAAAGTTAGGAAGTGAAAGAAATTTAGAGGGAGATAGAGACGTGAAGATTAACTTCCATTTTCAAAGAAAGAAACAGAAAGATAGAGACATAAAGAAAAAGAAAAGTCTCATTAGTTTTTGGTTATTGTTTCTTTCATTTAGTGTTAACCGGATACACCGGTTTTTTCATTGATAGAGACGAGAGATAGATACAAGAGATATAATAAGTGTTGTATCAAATCCTTGTAACCTCCTCATATTTTCCCATATAGTAATTATCATCGGTTGAGCCCGTTGTTTTTACCCTCAAAGGGGTTTTCCACGTTAAATCCTCATGTTCTCGTTTTATTTATTTTCTTTATCATATTTCAATATTGTTGATCAAATTTACAACAAGTGGTATCAGAGCCTTATTGTTATTCTTATCTGATAAATTAATCAGATTCCATATCGACATGGCTACCTTGAAATATGATATTCCGTTATTGGATCGAGACACAAGGTTTTCATTATGGCAAGTCAAGATGCGGGTTGTATTGGCTCAATTGGATCTTGATGACGCGTTGTTAGGCCGAGATAAAATGCCAGCTTCCTGGTCAGATGAGGAGTAGGATCGAAAAGATCGTAAGGCTCTCTCTCATATTCATCTTCATTTATCTAATAATATTTTGCAAGAAGTTTTTGAAAGAAATTTCTGCTGCCTTCTTGTGGTTAAAATAGGAACAAATTTGTATGACCAAAGATTTAACCAGTAAAATGCACCTTAAACAAAAATTGTTTTCTCACAAAATGCAAGAGGGTGCATCTATGCTAAATCATCTTTCGGTGTTTAAAGAGATCGTTACTGATCTTGAAGCTATGGAGGTAAAATATGATGATGAAGATTTGGGGTTAATTCTTTTATGTTCTTTGCCTAGTTCTTATTCAAGCTTTAGAGATACCATATTGTATAGCCGTGATACTCTAACTCTTTAAGAAGTTTGTGATGCTTTGCATGCCAAAGAAAAGATGAAAGAAATGGTATCTACCGAAGGTTCAAGTTCTCAAGGAGTAGGTTTGGTTGTTCATGGCAGAACAACAGATAGAAAATCAAATAATAAGTCAAGAGGCAATAGCTCAAATTATAGAAGCAGATCAAGGTCTAGAGCATCCAAGTTTTGCAAATATTGCAAAAAGAAAGGTCATGATACTTTCGAATGTTACAAAGTGAAGAACAAGGAGAAACAAGCTGCTAATCAAAATTCCAAACCAAATCAAGAAGATGAAGGCAAAGCAGCTTATGCTGCTGAAAATAATTCTAATGGAGATGTTCTTGTAAGCTTTTGCAGGATGCCTAAAAACCAATGATGAATGGATTCTTGACTCCGCCTGTACCTTCCACATGACTCCAAATAAAGATTGGTTCATTAATTATGAACCCATGGAAGGAGGCTCCGTCTTGATGGGTGATAATTCACCATATAAAATTGCCGGAATAGGTTCAATTCAAATCAAGATGTTTGATGGTGTTGTCAGAACATTAACTGATGTTCGTCACGTTCCGGGTTTGAAAAGAAATCTTATTTCCTTAAGTACTCTTGCTCTAAAAGGGTACAAGTACTCCAGTGAAGGTGGAGCTCTAAAGGTTTCAAAAGGCTTTTTGGTTGTTATGAAAGCAGATATTAAATCTGTAAATTTGTATCATCTCCAAGGTAGTATAGTAACAGGTAATTCTAATGTTACTTCAAATTCATCTACTGTTTCTTCTGATACTACTAACCTTTGGCATATGCGTCTTGGGCATATGAGTGAAATTGGTTTGGCAGTTTTGAGCAAGAAAGGACTACTTGATAGTAAATGTGTTGGCAAATTAGAATTCTGTGAACACAGTATTTTTGGCAAGCACAAGAGGGTGAGATTCACTACCTCAGTACATACTACAGAAGGCATTCTGGATTATGTACATTCTGACTTATGGGGACCATCACAAGAGGCATCACTTGGGACCATCACAAGAGGCATTTTCTGCATTTAAAGAGTGGAAAGTTATGGCGGAAAATCAGACTGGTAAGATGGTTAAAAAGCTTCCCACAGATAATGGTATGGAATTCTGTTCAAATGAATTTAATTCATTTTGTAAATCAGAAGGTATCGTTAGACACTACACAGTTCCCCATACACCTCAACAAAACAGTGTGGCTGAACATATGAACATAACCATTATTTCAAAAGCCCGTTGCATGTTATCTAATGCTGGATTATCTAAGCGTTTTTGGGCAGGAGCTGCTTCTAATGTATGTTATTTAATTAACATGTCACCTCTATTCCACTTAACAAGAAGACTCCGATTGAGGTATGGTCTGGTTCCCCAGCTGATTATTCAAATTTAAGAATTTTTGGTTGCCCTGCTTATGCTCATGTTGATAATGGAAAATTAGAGCCTAGAGCAATTAAATGTATCTTTCTTGGTTATAATTCTGGTGTGAAAGGATACAGGTTATGGTGTCCTGAAACTAAAAAGATTGTTATTAGTAGAAATGTTATTTTTAATGAGTCTGCTATGTTAAATAAAGATTATTCTACTAATATTCCTGTTGAGAGTCAAGAAAAGTCAAATGTGCAGGCGGAGCAATCTGTTGACTCGAAACAAACACCAGAAAATGAAAATCCTGCTGATCAAAATACACCAGTTGATCAAGAGTTCCCTGCTCCTACTCAACAACCACAACCCTCTATAGCAGCTGACAGACCTAGGAGGGTCATCCATCCTCCTAAGAGATTGATTGAAGAAGCAAATATTGTTGCTTATGCTTTAAATGTTGCAGAAGATATTGAAGGTAACACAGAGCCTTCAACCTATTCAGAAGCTGTTACTTCAGATGAATGCAACAATTGGATCACTGCCATGCATGATGAAATGGAATCTCTTGAGAAGAATGGTACTTGGGAATTTGTAAAATTACCAAAAGAAAAGAAGCCTATCTGCTGCAAATGGATTTTCAAAAGGAAAGAAGGTGTCACTCCATCTGAGAAAGTAAGATTCAAAGCAAGGTTAGTTGCTAAAGGTTATAGCCAGATTCCAGGCACTAATTTTACTGGTGTTTTCTCTCATGTTGTTGAACATAGCTCAATTTGTACTTTACTCAGTATTGTTGCTATGCATAATTATGAGCTTGAGCAGTTAGATGTTAAAACTGCATTTTTACATGGAGAGTTGGAAGAAGATATTTATATGGAACAGCCTGAAGGTTTTGTTGTTCCTGGAAAAGAGAATCTGGTATGTAAATTGAAGAAATCACTTTATGGTTTAAAGCAGTCCCCACGACAATGGTATAAAAGGTTTGACTCTTTTATGCTATCTCAGAATTTTAAAAGGTCAGATTATGATAGTTGTGTTTACTTCAAATCTGTAAATGGTTCACCTATCTATCTGCTCCTTTATGTTGATGATATGTTAAATGCTGCTAAAGATAAATCTGAGATAGCAAATAATAATAAAATAGAGCGGTTGTTTATAAGTGAGCTATTTATACATTTTCATATATAACCCTGGACTTCATACGTTTACTTTAAGATTCTTTAAAGTGTACTATAAGAATGTTAATTAATTTGAGATAATACGATTTATAAATTAAAACATTTATGTTTTTCTAAGTATGCGACAGATCAAAGTTAGAAATAATAATTGGAAATTATTATTTTAATCCGACACCTAAAGGTTTATATATTTTATAAACCAACATAAAATACAAATGGAATGCTTTGAATATAACTTAAATCAATAAACATTAATAATGATGGTTTATTGAAAACATTTGATAACTTATACGATATTATGTGTTTAGGACACTAGGGGATTACACTTAGTTTACGCGCATACTTTAGGATTACTTACTTTTCAGGTGAGTCTCACTGCCCCTTTTTACTGTTTTACTATTTTGGGGAGATGCATTACTTGATTTTACTTGAATAACTGAAATTACTGTTTTTACTAAATTACTTGATTGTCTTGTACTTCATCGAATTGTTACTTTACAAACTTTACAAACTTACAGACTTTACCGACTTACTGAATTACAGACTTACAGACTTACTGATATACTGTACTGCTTGAGTTACATTTAATCCAATGATCAAGGCCTCTGAATCATAGTTGTTAGTTATGGGATAAGCGCGAGTTTTAGTATATGGATCCATATGGGACTGACAATCCCCGCCTGGGGTGGTAGCGCCACCACGAACCGTACTTGTATAAACAGGTGTTTTCTACTCGTTACATATGAGTGTTTTTGGATTAGCACTCACGGGGGCACAATTACAGACTTGTTAAGCTTCGACTATGATGCTCACAGCATAGTATATCAAATCCTATCGCATTCGTGCAATGATTGCATACTACGTTACTGGATTACTACTTACTTACTGCTATGGGTTACTACCCGATAGCAGGGTTGCAATGATTGATTCCTGGATAACTATTCGCTTACTACTATGGGTTAGTACCCGATTGCATTGATGCAATGAATGATTACCCACTGATTACATACGTACAATTACCTTTACTACATTATTCAAATTGTGTAAATACACTTATTACATTACTGCTTTTGTGAACTATTATACTAAAATTGTGTTCAGTTGATTTACTTACTACAAACCTGTGAGATTCACCAACCTTTTGGTTGACGCTTTTTAGTAATGTATTCTCAAGTATGTAGCCACAGTAGGATGGCCCAGCGGGATCTACTTGTATGCTAAGCTAGTATGAGTCGCATGCATACACACTTATGAAGATTTTACTCGCATTATCTATAAGTTACTAGTTGGATGTGTTGTTTTTAAAGCGAAAGCTGGAAGTATATAGTGGACATATAATACATGGAAATGAAGTAACTGAAACTATCCCATTGATAATGATGATAGATTGACAGATGAACTGATATACATGTTAAGCAGTGTAAGTATCAATTTAGCAACAATAAGTTTTAGTGTAACACCTCAAATTTTGTAAGATTGCAATTTATTATTTAAAAAGAGTTTTATTATTTTTTTTATATCGAGTTATACATTCCTATGGAGTTAGGGATTCAAATTTAATAAAATGAACTCTTCAATTTAATTTATTCGTACCAAGACTATAGGGGTGTATGGTGTCAATAATCCAAAGTGCACACACTTAATTAATCCCGCACCAATAATAGAGGGTATGGGGGAGTTCTTGTTGTCTGGCACATAGAGAGTTCTTGTGAGGGAGAGCAAGAAAAGGGGAAGAATCATCAAATTGAGTACTAATTCTTGAAGGTTTTAAATAGGTTTTCACATATTCGTGACCTACAAGGTAAGATCTACACATTAATACCTTCAATTTCGTGATTTTGTGATAAACTCAAATTTTGGGTATTTGAAGAATATGATGATTCTTGTTATTGATAGTAACTAGAGATGATTAGTTGGTGTAAATGAACCACTTTAAGTGGTTACATACTAATTTATTGTAGTTTTGTGTGAGGAATAAGTGATGAGCTTTAAAGAGGCTAATTCTGTTGTTGATAATGATGGTGATTTGGTGCTTTAGTATAGTTGTAATTAGCATGTTGTATAACTAGCTAGTTACACGCTTAAAATCGTGAGATAAGAGAGGTTAACTTATTTTAATAAAATTACTTTGTGTGGTGATTAATAATATGATGCTATGAGGTATCTAGGGGATTCCTAATAACGGTTGAGAGCGTGCTGGTGCCTACCTAATCGACACTCGTATAAGGTAAGTAATGGGAGGGTTTGCTTGTGAAAAGTTAGACACTTGAGTGTGTGCAACTTGCACAAATCTTGTCGATTCAACATGAGTATGTGTATTGAATAAGCATCATTATCTTGATGATGTTAAATAGCGAGTTTCCTTTGAGTAGGAATGAGAGATTGAGCTCACTAGGATCCTTAAAATTTGAGTTAAATGATCATTAGTGTATAATCAATGTACTTCTTGAGGTGTCATTAATCACTTCAGTGTGATTGTTAGAACTATTATTGATATTGTCCATCAGTGTTCAGTTCTCCGGCGATGCATGCATCAGCCTTTCCGGTGTGCATTAGTCTTTCCGGCATGCATATAGTTTTTATTTCGTGTGTATGAAATGGCATCAAACATGTATAATTTTATATTTAGTTGTGTTGGTCGTGTAGTTTTGTAGCAGATTGTAATTACTACTGTATCTTTTTTATGTGCATAAAAAATAGATTAAATAAATGATGTGAATCAAAAACAAAAAATGGTATAATGTCCCTTTTACCCTTCAAAGGTATATAATTAGGAAAAGAGCTGTTAAGTTTTACAAAAAAACTGTCGTGATCAGATCTTAATCTAACGGTTAGTAATCTATTTTATTTATTCAGTCCAAACAACTATTTCACACACACACACACACACACACACACACACACACACACATATATATATATATATAATAGATTACTATCTGTTAGCACATACTCCCTTCGTCCCATTTCTATTCTCCACTATTCCTTTTTGGGATGTCCCAATTTAATTGTCCACTTCCATAAATGGAAAAGGTTAATGAAATAAAGTTTATTAATGCCCCTAATTTATATATGTAAGACAAAAAGGTAGGGAAAAAGTAAAGGGTAAAACTGTCTTCTTACCAAAAAGTAAGAGAGATAGTGATGTTTTTCTTAAAACTGCGTGTTTTTTATCTGGGGATAATAAAATTGGGACGGAGGGAGTATATATATGTATATATATATATATATATATATATATATATATATATATATATATATATATATATATATATATATATCTTTGTGTGTGTGTGTGTGTGAAATAGTTGTTTGGATAGAATAAATAAAATAGATTACTAACCGTTAGATAAGATCTGATCACGGCAATTTTTTTGTAAAACTTAATAGCTCATTTCCTAATTATATACCTTTGAAGGGTAAAATGGACATTATACCGTTTTTTGTTTTTGATTCACATCATTTATTTACTCTATTTTTTATGCACATAAAAAAGATACAGTAGTAATTACAATCTGATACAAAACTACACGACCAACACAACTAAATATAAAATTATTCATGTTTGATGCCATTTCATACACACAAAATAAAAACTATACGCATGCCGGAAAGACTAAGGGCCTGCTCCCGAGATTTTGATCGAAAGAAAAGAATAGAAGGGGATATAGAATGATAGAAAAGAAAAGAAGAATGAAAAACATTTTTGCGTTCCCGAGTTCGAAAGAAAAGAACTGAAATTTATATGTTTTGTGTTCCCGAGTTGGAGAGAAATGGAAGGAATTAACATTTTATAGCTTGTATAATCTAGCATCCTTCCAAATCTTTCCAACTTTGGAGAGAAAGTTTGGAGAGAAAAGAAGGTTGAATCCTCCTCTCACTTCTCTTCTCTTCTCTCCATAAACAAAACTCAGGAACACAATGTAAATTTTATTCTTTCCGCTTCTCTTCTTTTCTTTCCGAAAAACAACTCGGGAGTAGGCCCTAATGCACACTGGAAAGGCTGATGCACGCCGGAGAATTGAACACTGATGCCCAATGGGCAGACCGATGCATGTTGGAAAACCGAACACTGATGCACACCTGAAAAACTGCTGCACACCAAAAAAATTTCAGCACGCCTGAAACTAAACACTGATGCACAATGGGTAAACTGATGCACGTTGGAAAAGCTGACGCTCATCGTAAACACCTGATGCACTACAGAGAAGATTGATTCACAATGAAAGTGAATAGCCTTATGCCAAAAATGCTTTAGCAATCTAATGGCCACGTGATCGGAATTAAGAACACATATGGGGAACCAGATTTTAAGAGTTTCGAAGGTGGTTTAATGGCAGTTGGCCGGCAGTTGTCATGGTCAGGCTGTTGGCCAGTGCTTATGCTCAATTGTTGGCTGCCGGTGGATGAGGAGTTGTAAAGACAATGATCTTTTTTTTGGTCAGATTGGAGATAGCAAGAAGGAGCAACACAAACTGTTTGAGGGAGAGTGACAAAGTGGGTTTTGGGGGAGATGAACGTGCCAGCTAAAAATGGGTAGGGGAGACTTAATTAGGTTATTAAATATATGGGTAAAATGTCTATAGCACCGCTTGACCCATGTTAAAATTGTCAAACTAATATTTTATTCTATTTATTCTACTGTAAAGTTTATTCTATTTGATATGCACCCTATATATATATATATATATATATATATATATAAGCACTTCAGTGTGATTGTTAGAGATATTATTGATATTGTTATAATTGTTATTTATATATGTGCTTTTATATATATATATATATATATATATATATATATATATATATATATATAGTAGGGGATCAAAATAGAAGGAATTTTAGATAGAAAAGAAAGAGAAGCAATGTAGGCCAATCATTTCAATTTGAGGTTAAGGGGTATTCTAGTAAACCTCTCTACATATTATTTGAGGAGCATATTTGGCTAATCATTCATGCTTTAGTTTTGCTCCATTATAACATAACAAACTTGTGATTAGCCAATAAATACCTCCTATAATTATGAAATTACTTTAATACCCTCAAATAATTACACCCAAATTCAATGGCAAAAAATAAAAAAACTCAGAAACAAAACACGGTCGCTCATATTCCTAAACTAGATCTCAAACCCGTGTATACACACGGCCCGTTGAATTTGTATATGATTTTATATTCAAACTTGTATATACATACGGTCCATTTCGAATAATATGGAATATGGTTTATAGTTGTAGTGTATCGAACTTTAAACCTTTTATTGTTGTTTGCATCAAACTTCGAAACTTTATATAGCATATTTATTCAATTTTGTAACCGTCTATTGTGTGTTTTCTTTTACATGTTTTTAGCTACATAAATTTACGCGATATTTGTAAGTCATATACATAAAATAATAAGTTAAATACGTATAAAAGACAATTCTAAAACTTGAATACATACGATAGAAGCTTTAAAAGTTGAAAATATACAATAGTAGAAAGTGTAAAATTGCATATACTTCAAACCTATAAACCTTATGAAACACGAAATAAGATTTAAATACGACCTATAAATATAATCGGTAACAAAAAGTAAGGTTCATTAATAAGTACATCTACAAAGTTAGAATAATTAAATTCAATAAAAAAAATAAAAATGTTAAGATTTATATTGAGTAATTGTATACTATGTTAGAAAAGTATATATGATGGGATATATTTATAAAAATATATACTTATTAAACTTACTTATTAGAAGACGATTATTATATTACCGAACCAATTTTTTATTTATTCATTACTCGTAAATATTAGAATCAAACTTACATTGAAACCATTAAAATATAATTTATAGATTATTATAGATTATAGATAAAAATATAATACTATATGTAATATGTAATTATCTATATATTTCATAAATATGGAATTAGTAATTGTTTGATTTAAAGACCAACTTCAATTTTCGTAGCTTGTCGAACTTGTATCGAATTCTTTGTCCTTTTTTTGTTATTTATTGTTTGTTTTAATGTAATTTTAAGATGTTTTATTTTTAAAACTATCTAAAATTAAGGGGTCTAATTGAAAATTTTAAGAGGTTTTATTTTTAAGATTGTGTAAAATTAAGGGGTCTAATTGACTAATTGAAAGTTTTTAATTGATGACATCATTAAGATGTTTCCTATATATAATTTAAGATTATAAGATTATTATTATATTATTTATATAACACAAGTTAATATTAAATTGGTTTTATTTTTTATTTTTATTTGGTAAAAAAGAATGAATATGTTAGAAGTTCCATATACTTGAAAAGTTTACAGTGCACGACTACCAATTTGCAGAACCCTTTATGATATTTATTTTACATATAGTTTTATTTGTTTGTTAGTTTTGATTATAAATTTTGCTCTATGTTGGAATTAAAAATATGTAAATAAAGATGATCTAATATAAGTTGTCGTAGGATTATAGAGTTATATGAGGAAACCTTTTTCTCGGGAGGTTATCTTAAACTGATTTTTAATAAAATTATTTAAATATAATATCTTTTTAATAATGATGTCATCATATCCTTAAATTTAGCCAATTTAACAAATTTAAGTAATTTTATGATAGAGGATCATAGGGGAAGACCATTTTTGAGGAGAAGGAGGAGAAGCTTTAATCTTGACCATCCATTGCTATCTGAACGGATGAGATGCTGCCACATCCACACATAGGGGGTATTATGTAAACACATAAAATTGAGGGTTACGCGTGAAATGTTTATTTTTGGCAGAAGGGTAATTTAGTAATTTGCGCGTCTTATTCAATATGGGGGCAGTGTATGGTCAAATCATAACAGGCTTTTCCTTTCTCATGAACATTACAAGCCCTCTCAACACACACACTAAAACACACACTAATCCACTGAAAGTCTGAAACTATCAATCAATTTCAGATCTGTAACTTTTTTTTCCGAAATTTTACGATGAAGAAAGCTATTCAACCTTCTAGTTCGAAAGCTATTGTCTCATCTGGTAGAGAAAAGAAGCGAAAAATACCTCGTAATTTTTCCGATTAAGCTTTTTTTCTTCATTATGATATATATATATATATATATATATATATATATATATATATATATATATATATATATATATATATATATATATTTTCCGTCTTGATTTGTTGAATTTCTTATGTCACAGCGACTCGTAGAAGTCAGCGTAGTACTCGCTACCAGTTTCATACTCAAAATGATAAAGGTGAAGCTACGATTCATGTATATGATGGTGAAGATAGTAACGAAATCGAAACTGTAGCAAGAGGTATCATAATTGATTATTTATACATTTTTTTTTTCTTTTTTCACATCATGTTACTGCATTTTTTTAACGTTTTTTAATCGGTGAGATGATGATGACTGTTGATTATGTGAGTTACTTTTTTCAAAGTGTTGGAATACAAGATTTATTGTTTTATGTTACGTTTTTTACTGCATTTTTTGTTTTTTCTTAATGGATTCTATACCTTTTTTCAACATTTTATGTATGAAATACCTTATTACATTCTTGTAATTTACCTGCATTTTTACAAATTTTTATATTCTTATTATGATTAAAATTTAGTTATTTATTGCATTTTTATAATTATTGTTTACTGCATTTTTCATTTTTATACTGGATTTTTTATACTGCATTTTATATTTTTTTCAACATTTTTATATATGTAATACCTTATAGTTTAGCTGCATTTTTTTGATTTTTGTAGTTTACCTGCATTTTTACAAAATTTTATATTCTTACTATCATGATTTTAACATGTCTTTTTTACTGCATTTATAACTATTATTACTGCATTTTAATAATTGTTTTGTTGCATCTTTTGGTGTACGTATGTAATGGTTTATGTTAAGCATATTTATTAGATTATAATTTGTTGTTCCTGCATTTTCCATTTTTTATGCTGCATTTTTCATTTTTACAAATTTTTATATTCTTACTATGATTAAAATTTAGTTATTTATTGCATTTATAATTATTGTTTACTGCATTTTTCATTTTTATACTGGATTTTTTATACTGCATTTTATATTTTTTCAACATTTTTATATATGTAATACCTTATAGTTTAGCTGCATTTTTTTTTGTTTTTATAGTTTATCTGCATTTTTACAAAATTTTATATTCTTACTATCATGATTTTAAACATGTCTTTTTTACTGCATTTATAATTATTATTACTGCATTTTAATAATTGTTTTGTTGCATCTTTTGGTGTACGTATGTAATGGTTTATGTTAAACATATTTTATTATTATAATTTGTTGTTCCTGCATTTTCCATTTTTTATGCTGCATTTTTCATTTTTATACTGGGTTTTTAGTTTTACACTGCATCTTTTCATTTACATATCTGCTATGTAGAATTTTGATTCTTATTTATTATTTTTTTTTAAAAATGTTTTGTTTTTGCATTTTTTAATCAGCATCATGTTCTAGTTCATTTTGTAGATAAAAGAGTCAAGGAGAGTCAAAGTAAGAAATCTAAGAAAATGAAGTCCGTTAAACTTGAAGTTGAAAAAAAGAAATCTCATTCAAAAAAGAAGAATGTCCAGAAGGAAGTTGTTTATAATAGTATTTTGGGTAGATCTTCCCCAAGGTGGCTCAAATCTATACTTCAAGCTGCAACTGCAAAACAGAAGCATTTGATACGTTCTTTGGGTTTTGGTTCTATGATTGATTGGTCTTTTGATTTTGATGGGATCCCTTTGAAGTTGGGTCTGTTTGTTGTTCAAATGTTTGATCCTGAAACACGTCGATTAAATTTTCCTGATGGTAGGGCAATTAGAATTACAAAGGAACTTATTCATGATGTGCTTGGGTTTTCAATTACACCAACTTTTATCAATATAGATCAAATGACGAAGGATGCAGATTATCTTTATGAAGAATTTCGAAAATTATTTGAAGTTAAGAAAAATGATCGTCTTATAGTGAATGTTATTCACGATTGGATGATTGATCAGATCGAAGGAGATAGAAAATACAAGTTGTGTTTCATGGTTCTTGTTACAACTTTGTTGATGGAGACTTCGGAAGATGGTAGTGTCAATGAAAAGATTTTACCTTTTGTTGATCATTCTGAAGATGTTGTAAAGTATTGGGACTGGTGTGGTTTTATCTTGGATGCAATGATCAGAACGACTACTGATTTCGACCCTGCTAAAAATTTCAATGGGCCATTGTTGGTTATGGTGGTAAGTATTTTAATTGTTCATATATATTGTATATTTTAAAAATATTTTTATACGTAAATTTAATAGTGTATTTTTTTTATATTCAAAGCTGATTTATGTTAACTCAACTACGATCAATGAGGAGAATGCAATTAGGTTCAAACCTGGCTTTAGAAATTGGACATCCGATATTTTGTTTGCTCGAGAGAAAGCTGAGATAGATAATGGTGGTTTTGGTCTAGAACATGTCAGGATTTGTGAAGGTCTTGAATATGTTGAAGAAGTATCTTCTGATGATGAAAGTGATTCACCTATAATTAGGAGGAATCGTTACGTGAGTGTCTCAGATTTTGCTGAAAGTCAAGATGTTTTCGCTGATGTTTCTGATCTAAACTATGATTTTCACGTTGGAGACGACAAATTGATAGTAAGTGAATTACATTTTTCTTTTTTTAAAATAATTGCTGTATTTTGTTGTTGAAAAAATAATAAATAGTTATTTATTTTGTTTTTGTAGTCTGTTAAGAAGAACATCAAAAACCATCTTGCACATTTGCGTGATTACAAAGCGTTCATAGATGAATATCTGTCTAGTGCATTGTCATTTCATCCCTTTGATCATGAATTGCTTGAGCTGGCTGCAGAGAGAAACCAAATAATTGAATGTAAACAAGGGTATTTGAATGTGGTTCAGTCTGATAGTGAAAAGAATTTGAATGTTGGTTCTGATCGGGAGAAAGAGATTAGTCCACTGGGTTGTAAAGGTGTAAAAGAACATGGTGAATCGTCTCAAATTAAAATTTCAGACAAAGACTTAGATGGCTTAATTGAGATAGTCCATCCAGCTGGTGGTGCTAAGGTTGTTAATCAAACGGAAGTCAAGAACAATAACTCAAGTGTAGTTGATGTTAAAAGTGTGTCTAATAGAGTTGTTGACAATTCTGTTAAAAGCGAGGTTGAAGATGATGTGAAGATCAATATGCCTGTTTCTGTGTATCACGAATCATCTCATCGTAGCTTATTGAAAAGGAGGAAGTTAAATGATGAGTTCCCGTCATTTGATTTAGGATTCAAATTTGATGATCCAGGTGATAAAAAGCAGTTGGTTGTAGAAGATATTTTTATTGATTCTGATGTTGATTTTCAAAAGAATTTTAACAAAGAAATTAAATTTGAAGTGTGCGATGAAGCAATGGCAGTTGTTGATAAAGTTTGTGGTTTAGTTGCATCTCGGAAGCTTGTTGAAGTCAATAAAAATGATGAAGATGTAAAGTTGAGACTGCAGTTTTTTGACAAGCTTAATGAGGTAAAAAAAAGAAGAAGCAGCAGAACGTAAGATGATTGTTGAAATTGAACAAAAAAATATTGAAGCAGAAAGAAGAAGAGTACAAGAGCTTGAGGCAAGAAATAAACTCATTGCTAATGAGAGATCTAGGGAAGAAGAGCTTGGTCGAAAGCGTACTGAATCTCGAAAGAAACTTATTGAAGATTACTTGTTTATAAATGAACAGTCTGTAGTTGAGCATCAAAGTCTGAGTTCAGGAAGTGATGAATGTGTTATCAATCCTGTTCATCCCTCTCGATCTGAACCTGTTTCAACCAGTAGTTGTGGTGCTTCTCAAAAAATAAAATTCCAATTTCCAAAGCATATTCCGAAACCAATATCTACGTTTCCGATAAGCAAGCATTTCATAGCATCAACAAATGTTTCAACTATTCCATCTTCAGTTACTGATGTAAATGTTGAAGAAACTGTTGAGGTTGAAATTGATGGTCATACTGTGCAAGCAAAGGTTTCTGATGATCTGTTTACACCATACGCTGTTAAGGAGGTTTCTGTGGCTTCAAAACTTACAGTGCAAGAGGAAAGAGTTTGCAGGTTCATATTTAGCGCCTCTCAACCTGTTAGGTATTTTCATCTTTTTTATACATTTTTTCATTTAATTTAATATAGTTGCATTTCTTAATTTAATATAGGTATTTTTATTAATTTATTTTTTTAAAAATGCAGTCGTGTTTATTTCACAAACTATTCTAAAAGTCTTGATTTGAAATCCTTGGAAACGCTGCATCCTGGATTTCCAGTAGCTGAATCTGTTATTGATGTCTGGACACAGATCATGAATTATGAAGAATCTTTTAGAGAGTTATCCGAAGAATGTGTCGGCCGTGTTTTCTGTGATACTTCAGCATTGGTATATCTTTATCCATAATTTTTTTTTATTTAAAATTTTATGTTGTGTTGAATGATTTATTTATTTATTTTTTCAATTTTTAGACATATAATGTTATAGATCTGCATCGTGATCAAACCCATGTTACATCTGTTTTTCAACAATGTGTTAAATCAAGTTTGAAGCAAACCGCAAATGCAAATATGAGAAAAATAGCTATGGTATGTTTCTATTTTTTAAAATTTATTTTTGTTGAAAATAATTATTATACTTGTATATATATATTTTTTTACAACCTGTGTGTTTGTTCCTTTTTATTGTTTTATTACCAGGTGTTTTTTCCAATATTAATGCCGTTACTGGTTGGAACAACAACTCTTAACCATTACTACTTGGTTGTTTTCAATTTGAAAGATCCTAGTGTTTATATCATTGATAGCATTAATACTGAGCAGAATGATGTTTTCCGAAGTTATAGGAATTTGCCCAACACTCTTGTAAGTTTTTTTTTTTTAAATGAATAACATTTTGTTTCAATTTTTTTTTGTCTTAACTTGCGACTGTGTGTAATTGATATTCCTTGATATTTTTTTTTATTTAAAAACAGCGTTTGATGTTTTGTGAGTATCTTGGAACGGTTGAAAAACATTCTAACACTTTTGAGCTGATGTCTAAAGAAATAAAAGTTCTTGATGTTGAATGGGCTACTAAAGACAATTACGTAGACTCTGGTGTTTTTCTGATGAAACATATGGATTGTTGTAAAGATAATGCAGTAAAAGATTTGAAGGACCAATTCGATGTTCATTGCCTGGAGAAACAGGTTGAAGATTTGAGGAAAAAGTTTATGAGTAAGATTCTTCTATGTGATTTCAATGATGATGTGCAGCGGGTAAAAGATGCAGTTGAAGCGTATGATAAACTTGATCCAGAGTACAGGGTGATGAACAAGAAATTATTAAAGGATAATGTGGGCAAGCGTGTACTCGGGAAGATTTAGTTTAATCATGTTCTATTTTTGAAGCTGTTTGTTTTTGGTACTATGTCTTCAGATATATCTTTTGTGGTAGCTATGTTTTCGAACAATTATGATATGTTTTAGGTTTTTATGATTGTATTTTGGATGTTGTTGGAACTTTAAGTATTTTCTGTATTATGTGTGATGTTTTATATAACTATTATATCTGTCTTTTTGTTTTTTTAAGATGTGTAGTGGTTTATTTTCTATTAGTGTGTTTGAAATGAAAATTAAAAATGTTACTGCATTTTTTAAAAAGTTCACTGCATTTTTTATTTTTGACTGCATTTTTTAATTTTTTATTGCATTTTTAATATCGTTGCAGTTTTATAAAAGTTACTGCATTTTCTATTATCTTTTAAAGTTATTAACATTTCTAACATACTGCATTTTATTATCTAACATACGATAATA
This sequence comes from Helichrysum umbraculigerum, assembly GCA_949592205.1. NCBI lineage: Eukaryota > Viridiplantae > Streptophyta > Magnoliopsida > Asterales > Asteraceae > Helichrysum > Helichrysum umbraculigerum. The sequence goes on along the minus strand of CATIUR010000004.1, from coordinate 158,643,245 downwards.
AAAGTAACTGCATTTTATTATAAAAGTAACTGCATTAGTATTTACTGCATTTTTTATCTAACATACTGCATTTTATTCAAAAAGTGTAGACAATGTATTAGCCATTTTTATCTATGCTTCAGTTGACAATTTTTCCGTAATGTCGATATATGTATAAATACAATATACGATAGATCTGTATGTATATATTTATACAATCGATTTTTTAGAATAGAATCATAAAAAATCTTGAATCAACTACGATTTTTGCAATATTAGTTACTGCATTTTTTATCTAACATACTGCATTTTTTTTATGACTGTCACGATGTTTGGGAGGGGGGGGGGGGTTAAAAATGTAATTTACTAACGAACATATCATTTACTGGCGTTCATATCATCAGTTGTATATATAGTCTTCTTTTCATTATTACACATCATTTTTTTTTTCACAACTTCTCTCTCCACATTCAAACCCAATTTGGTTCTCTCTCCTTTACACACACACAGTTACACACTGCAACACGATATCGTTGAAGCCCTAAATCAATCAGAATTCTATAATAGTTGTTGTTAATCAATACTTTGTGTTCATTACCGACAACAATAACTGTGTCATTTTTTAATCATCATGACAAATAAAAAGGAGAAAACATTATCTGTTTCCAAATCTTCAAAAGTGATAACGAAGAAGAAGAAAGCAAAAGATATATCTACGCGTATGTGATTTATTTATTTATTTTTTTCTACCATTATTTTGTTTGTTGTTTGCCTTTATATTTCATTTTTACTAATTTTTTTTTTTTTTTTTTTTTGTTCAATGTATAGCCACTAGAAGAAGTAATCGGAAAGCTAAAAAGGCATCTGACGATGATGAACTTAATAGCGAAAATGCTTTGATATCTGTTGATCAAAATCCGGATAATGATAAAGGTTTGGTTACTGTTACTTATTATTATTATTATTATTTTTGATTTTGATGTGAATTACAAATAATAGCATTTAATTCGATGATTTGTTTTTATTTTAGTTGTAGATAATTGGAGTATATTTTGTAGTATCTCTGTTTCTGGTGTGTATGTCGCATATATATCTATGTTTCCTACTTGTAGATGATTTTTTTTGTGTATTACTGGTGGTATTGTATTGTCTACATGTGTTCAACTATTTTTTTTTAATGATTTTATGTGTATAAGAATTCAAAAATGAAATATGGATTTTAGTCGTAGTAACTGCATGTTTTGAATTTATATATATATTTATATTTTTAATTGATGTTAGACTTTAATGTACATAACACTGTTGAAGTTATATATTGATTTTTTTTCCTGAAGAAAGACACTGTGCAAAACTTGTGTAAGTTAAAACTAAATCCAATGTTTTTTTGTTTTTTTTTTATTTTCTGAATGCATTTTTTGAATGTCTAAAATTATATACATGTTTTGTATATCATTTTTGTAGTAAAAAAGGAAAAGAAAGTGAAGCCAAAAGTTAAGTTTCCTACTATTGATGCAAGGCAGTCACCTTCATGGTTGTGCAAAACAATTGTTGATACAAACACTGAACAGAAACAAGCTATTACAGATATTGGGTTTGGTAGTTTTCTGGATGGTGCCTTTGATTTTGATGTAATACCTACAAAGCTTGGTTACTTTGTTGTTCGGATTTTTGATTGTGATGAATGTAAGTTCAAGTTTCCAGATGGGCGATCAATAAAGGTTACAAAAGAACTAGTTCATGATATTACTGGACTGCCATGTGGAGGTTCCCCTATTGATCCTGAAGATAGGGCGTTTGATACTGAACCAATTGTTACGACGTTTAGGGATCAGTATTCAAGTACTAAGCTCTCATATTATTACAGCAAACCTCTTGAAGAAATTATAAGGAAAATGTCAACAGCTGACAGGCAATTTAAGCTAAACTTTCTTGTTCTTGCCACGTCTTTGTTGATGGAGTGTACCAAGTCTGGTTCTGTTAATACGAAGATATTGATGTGCATTCCTGAAAAGGATGAAGATATTAAATCCATGGATTGGTGCGGCTATGTTATAGATGCAATGATTAGATGTACAAGAAGCTTCAAGTTTAAAAATAATTACAACGGGCCATTGTTATTGATGGTGGTAAGTATTTCTGTTTGCATGCTGTTATTACTTGTTTATTTGTTTACATCAATCTTACTTTTTCTTATAATCTTATTTTGTTTTTTTGAAGCTTATCTACGTTAATTCCACACGGTTCAAGAATGAAGAAGTGCGTAGATTGAAGCCAGGTATTTTAAACTGGAATATGCAAAAACTTAAAGAACGCGAGAACTTAGAGATTAAGCAGGGAGGTTTTGCTCTTGAAAATATCTACATTCTTGAAGGCTTGGAGGAAGTTGTCACAAAAAAAAATGTTAAAATGTCAAATAAGAAGAATAAACCTTCAATTTTGGAAGATGAGAATCTTAAGGTTAGTTTAACATATTTGTTACTCAATGCAGCTTAATGTATATTATTTACTGCATTTTTATTTCTATTATTATTATTAGTAGTATTATTATTATTATTATTTTTTTTTTTTTTTGTTAACAGAATCAGAAGAGGGTTTTACAAGAGCAACTGGGAAGTTTGGAAAGTTTGAAAAAACTGATAGACGATTCTATGAGTAATTTGCTTGATAGTTATCCTGACGATCCTGAATTACAAATGTTGGATTCTTTTAGAAAGAAGCTATATGGAGCTTCTTATAGAAAAACTGATGATGTTGGAGTATCTGGTAGTGCTTTTGTTTTTGGCGAAAACTCGCATCCTTTTGAAGATGCGAGAATGTTTAATGATATAGGGTTTGATGGTTCTAGTGTTGATGCTGTTAATTTGACTGATGGTGAATTTGGAACAAAAAGTGATCATTCGCATGAAGAAACTGTCATAGGCAACAAGATGGTTGTTGGAAATGATTTACATAAGGTTTTCTATGCAAATGATGATGGAGTTGTTGAATATACATTACATGAGATTGTTCAAAAAGATCAAGTTATTGAAGATGTCACAAATGTTTGTGTTCATGGTCTCGAAAAAAATTGCAATTCTCAGATTATGAATGTGACTTTAGAAAACTTGGATACATCTGAGCATCAGGTAGATACTTTTCTTTGATGTTTATAGCCCAATTTTTTAGTAGTCTTATAATTTTTTAGTACACTTTTTAAATTATGTTTGTTGTCTTTTTATTCGTATTAGGTGCAACAGAATATCGCTTGTACAACTGGAGTAACTACACCAATTCGTGAAGATGATATAATGACGGATTCAGGTATTGATAATTTTGTGAGCAGATTATTGCAAGATAACGAGTTTTTACAACCAGAAGAAGGTTATGCTCCTGCTCTGCAATTTTATCAAGTTTTTCATGATGTGCCTGCAGCTATGTTATCAGCACAGGATAAAATCCAATCGGAAGAAGCTGAGAATAAAGTTAGTGAATTAGATGATACCTCATCAGTAGCAACTGCAGAAGACATTGCTGTACAAACTTTGGCAAATGCTCTATTACTAACTAAACAGCCGACTGCTGAATGTAAAAAAAGTGAGACTGAGGAGGTGGATGGGAATCAAACAGTGGTATCGGGATGTGAATCTGAATCTGTTAAAATTTATGGGTTAGAGAAGCAGGATAACTCTGATAGTTTGAATCAGGAGGTTTTTAAAAATAAAGAAAATTATAAGGAGTTAAAAAGGATAAATATGCAACAATCATTGAAGAAGTTAGCTGAAGATAAATTGAATAAAGGAAGAGCAACAAAGTCAGAAAGTATAAAGGAGAAGGCAGTTATGAACTTAAGTGGTCAAAAAGATGTGTGTCATACACCAAATGCCCCAATTAAGAATGTTGGTTCACCTTTGTTGATCAACAAGAAGTCTTTTGAAAAACAACTCAAGGATTTACGTACCACTTATTCGCCGGTTAAAAACTCGAAAAAACCATCAGATCTTAGCTCGATTGTGTGTTTTGAAAAACCACTGCAGGTTGAATTTCCTCCTGAAATTTTAAAAAGGAATACTGCACTTGTAGGCTTTGATTGTGATGTAAAGAAGAAGAAAGAAGCTGGTAAGCGAAAACGTGATGCTGTTAAGCAAAATAATGAGGATGAAACTGAGGTTGATATTGATGATGAAAAAAGGAACGCGAAGGTGTCTGCATTTCTTTCTTCCCCATTTGCTGAAAGAGTTGTTTCTCTATTGGCAAAGAGAACTACAGATGAAGAGAGGGCTGCAAGGTTCATATTCAGTGCTTCTCAACCCGCAAAGTAAGCTTCTCGTTAAAAATGCAGTTGACTATTAAAAATGCAGCGTTTTTATGCTTTTTCTATATAAAATGCGGTGATTTTTTATGTAAAAATGTAGTGAATAATATAAAATGCAGTCAATTTTTTAAAAATGCAATGAATTTTTGTAATATGCAGTGATTTTTTCAAAAATGCAGTGAAAAAATGCAGCGTTTTTATGCTTTTATATATAAAATGCAGTGATTTTTTATGTAAAAATGTAGTGAATAATATAAAATGCAGTCAATTTTTAAAAAATGCAGTGAATTTTTTGTAATATGCAGTGATTTTTTCAAAAATGCAGTGACTTTTTCCAGTGCTTCTCAACCCGCTAAGTAAGCATCTCCTTAAAAATGCAGTTGACTTTTAAAAATGCAGTGTTTTTATGATTTTCTATATAAAATGCAGTGATTTTTTTATGTAAAAATACAGTGAATAATATAAAATGCAGTCAATTTTTTAAAAATGCAGTGATTTTTTAAAAAATGCAGTGACTTTTTTTACATATTTTTTATTTTGTTATTTTGTCTTGCAGTTCCATTTATTTCAAGACGCATACGTTAAACCTTGAGTTATATCTGTTGGAGAGCCTCTATCCTGGTTTTGCTATTGCTTCTTCGATAATTGATATCTGGTCACAGATTCTTAATTACGAAGAAAGCAAACGTGATATGTTGAAAAATTCTGCTCGTGTTTGCTGTTGCACCCAAACAATGGTCTTTATTTATTTTATTTATTTTTAAAAGGCATTATATTTACTGTTCATTTGTATTTTAACTGTTAATTTTTTTGATTTTTTTTTTTGTAGGAAAATTTTATGTTTGATCCTTCTTTAGATCAAACCATTGCAGACAAGGTGTTCAAAGAAAATTGTAATCTAAGTGTACTGCAAACACCATATGGATCGTACAAAAAAGTGAACTTGGTATTTATTTATTTTTATTTTTTAAATATTTTTTTTTTAAATTTTTTTTTAGTGTTTTTGTGTCTGTGGCAACTTGATATTTCTTTTTTTTATAGGCTTTCTTTCCAATTCTGATGATATCAAAATCCAAAAATTCAACAACAAATCACTACTACTTGATGTGCTTCAATTTAACCAATTTGAGAATAGATATAATTGATAACATCAAGTTTACTGAGGACGAACTTGCTGATCCAGACATTGTTTTTCACAGATATGGAAATCTTCCAAATTTATTGGTAAGTTGTTTTTTATCTTATTTTGAATCTTTTTGTAAAAATTGTTTTACTGCATATTTTGTATAACTGCATTTTTTATTTTTATTCACTGCATTTTTTGTTATCATCTTACAGACAAAGAAGTTTTGTTCCCATCTGGCTGTTGAAGAACATTTTATTCCCAGTTTTGAGTTAATGAGTAAGAAAATAGAAATACTGAATGTTGAATGGGCAACAGAAAATAACTATGTTGATTGTGGTATTTTTGTCATGAGACATATGGAATGCTACAAAGGTAATGGATTGGCAGGTTTTGATACTCAATTGCAAGTTGAAGGAACAGTTCAGAAGAAGCAGTTGGATGATCTGAGAAAGAAGTATGCTGCAAAGATTGTATTATCAGATTATAATACTCTCGTGAATCATACCACTGAAAAAGTGAGGGAATATGATCGACTTAGCAAGGAAGTGAGGTCTAAATATGAGAAGACAGCGAAAAATAAAATTGGAAGACGTTTGGCCAAAACTTTGGGTTCGTGAATGCAGTTGTTTTATATGTGTCTGAATTGTGTTTGTTTTGCTAAGACAATTACAAGTTGTATCTTTTTTTGTTGGTACTTCAAAAATACCTGACATCCTGTTTGTGGTTTTTATTATCAGAAATATTGAATGTTTTTTTACTATGTTTGTGTTTCAGTGAGTTTTTATCTAGTTTTAAAAAAGATATTATTTTTTGTTACCACATTTTGTCACTGCATTTTTTTTATATCTAAATTTCATTGAGCATGTTTAGGTAGATGAAAACATGTCTTCATATAGAATAACATTCAAAACTCAATCCAAGTATCATAATGCTAACATAAAAGTCAACATAACAGAATTAAAAATTAAAGCACGTATTTATGAAAGTTAACAGAAATAAAAGTCAAGATAACATTTTAAACTCAATTCAAAAAAATATTGTAAACTCAATTCAAAATGCTAAAATAGAAGTCAAGATATCAAAATTAAAATAAATTAAGGTTTGCTATAGGAAATGCGGTGATTCTATACTAAGATGCAGTAAGTTGATTCCCCTCAATCATGGCATTTGCTGTTGGAGTGTTTTGACTGTTTTCTCCCATAGGTGTGTTTTTACAACCCCTGCTGTTATGCCCATACTCCTTGCACTTCTTACACTGAATTGCTCTTTTTTTAGCTTTATCCATCGCAATGTCACCTTTTGATTGTGCTCTTTTACGCCCTTTAGTTCTCACGTCATCTGGATTCTTAATAGTGTGTTCAACAGGTTTTTTCACTCCAAAAAAAGAACAAATTGCCTCACCTTTATCCATTTGCACTGCAGTAGGGAATTCAGCTTTAGCCTCTTCTAGTAATTCCATTAGTCGTTCTCTATACTTAGCAAATTTATCGACACTGTGAACCAGCCTGTTTGCAGTTTGCTCAACAATCTGTTGCATCTCTCTTATTCCGGCCAATGGACTATCACGTATTTCATGGTGTCCATCAACTTTGTCTGTCTTCTCTGGAATAGCTTCTACAGACCATCTTTTAAGGACATATTTTTTTGGAAATTCTTCTAAGTTCTTAAAACGGAACACATAGAATATGTGTCGACACAACAACCCATACAAATCAAATTTCTTGCAAGAACACACAGCTGTTATATCTGATGTGTTGTAGGTAACCTTCAAAACAATAGAATTAGCAGTGTGCAATGAAATGTGTAAGACTAACTTTTAAAATATTATAGCTACAAAAAACTCATTATTAAAATGCAGTACCGTAATAATTATAGTGCAGTACATACCTCATGGATTCTCTTTGTTTCTACGTCTTTAATTCTGAATTTTTCAGAATCTTCATGCTTCTCTTGTGTCTCTGACAAACAATCTGTGTAGCTGGCAACCAGATCATCTTGTACATCGAAAAAAATTGAACGAGTGTACATAATTGCTGCCTGCTTTTCTAATTCAAGGTTTGTTTTGAGATCAGCAATAGTGTATCTTGTGTTGTGGTCATTCTGTTGCTGCACATATCGTTGATGTTCCATAGCAGTATCATAATGGGTCAAGAACTCGACCAAAGTTAAGTACCTGCTTGTAAATTTCAAGAAGAAATGATTCTCACTTTCTGATCTCGAGGATGTTCGCATGAGTCCAGCCAAGGGTTCATCTAATAGATAAGCTGGTATCCACCTCTGTCTCATATCATAAATTTCTTGCAACCATTCGTTATCCTGAAGTCCAAATTCTTCAAGTATTCTCTTCCATCGCCTCTCAAACGTTTCTGGTAATATCTTATCTGTCCAAACAATTCCACAGATTTTCTTTTTGAAATCTGTGTTCGCACACAAAACAGGACCAACCTAGTAAAAACAAAAAATAACATAAACTTTTTAGTTTTTTTAGTAATTTATAGTGCTGCATTTTTTGTTATAATAACTATATAGACGCATATGTTTTAATTGTAAAGTACCTTTGTCGTTAACTTGCGCATTATATGCCACATACAAAGCCGGTGTCTTGTATTTGGAAAAACAACTTTTATTGATGCACGCATTGCTGCATCCTGATCTGTCACAACAACTTTTGGGTCGGTCTTGAAAGTTTTTTGGAAAGTCTCTAGAAGCCATGTATAATAAACTTCGGTTTCTTTGGTCAAAAGGGCCGATCCAAAAGTTACACATCAGTTGTGGTTATCGATTCCAGTGAATGGTACAAAAACCATCCCATACCTGTTGGACAAATAAAATTAAAACATTTAATGTAATGAGAACATCAGTTAACTGCATTCTTGTTATAGAAGCTTTTAAATCTAGTATTTTTGGTTGTTAAGTTCAAGTAACATAACATTGTATTTTGTATTTTGAATTTATTTTTACAACAACAATTTTACCTGTTGGATTTGAAAGTTGAGTCGAATGACACAACATCGCCATAGTATTCATAATTTCGATGAGCTTCTGGGTCTGCCCAAAAAACCCCAGCTAGTTTGCCTTCTTCAGTTAAAAAGTAGTCCACATAGAAGTCTTTGATGAATTGCATTCTTGCTAGGAGTTTCTCTACAGCCATCTGAGCATCTTCTTTCCCCACAAAACATTTACATCTCTCCTGAAATTTTTACAGTCCACTTTTGTCACGCCAAGTTCTTCAAATCCTCCATATATCTCCTTCAACATTTTAAACCCTTTAACTGGACCAATGTTTACTGTTGATACCTGAAATAGGAACTGTTCCTTCATGTACCCTAAATTCGTTGTTGTCCTAACAAATTTCATATCTTCCTTATCTAGTAGGTAGTGGTTATGACCTTCTACAAACTTCATAAGTTTGTATGTTCCATTTGGAAGTTTTGAAACGCCAACATGTGCCTCACACCCAATTCTAAAGCTGCTAGTTTTTCTTGGGCGCTTTATCTTTTTTTTAACAGCTTCAGTACCTTCAGGTGTTTTGTCAACTTCTTTTGTAATTTTGAGGGGTTTGGGTTTCTTGACATATTTTTGACCTTCCCTGTTACATCTGAAGTACTTATTTCTAGGGTTTCTTATTCTTCCGGGGTTATAAGATGAACTCTTTTTTGATTTAAAACCTGCTTTCTTAGCATATTGTTGATAGCACAAGTACGCCTCTTCCAATGTTTGGTAGATAGTCCCTACTATTGGTTTCTCATCTACTTCTTCTGGATACCAAATTCTGCTACCTTGTGGACTATAAAATGGAACTGCAGCTTGTTGTGAAACACCTGCATTTTGTTATATTTTTCATTCTGTTAACATACAAAGTTTATATTCTTTTAAAATGCAGTAATAACACAATTTTTTTACAGCAGTTTTTAACTGTTTTTATTGAGTATAAGCTACTACGAAATGTAGTAATTATCATTAAATGCAGTATATTAAATTATTTTTTTTATTGCATTTTTTATATCTCTACTGTATTTTAGATATATTTACTGCATTTTTGAAGGAACAAAATTAATACTGCATATTCTAACAACACATCATATACTCCGTACTGCATTTTATGAATATTGTTTGTTGTATACAATCAACTATAACATGATGTCATTCTTATAAAATGCAGTGATTATCATAAAATGCTATAATAGTAGATTTTTTTTTTTGTTACTGCATTTTTTAAAGAAGAAAAAAACATACAATTGCAGTGTTTTTGAACGCATATTCCAGAGTTTCGTTATATAGAACACGAATAAATACACGATTGTAGATATAGAACACGCACAGTGTTTTTAAATACACGATTTTAGTGTTCTTTTATGTCGATTTTTTTTTTCAATACTGCATATACCTCCACATTGTATACAGATAAACCGAGATAAATACATATATACATACACAGAGTTATTTATACACACATATATGTTAGGATCAGAATAGAATACTTACTATCCTTGTTTGCCTGCACCGTAACTTCGTCGTGTTCATCGAAAAGTGCAGACGATGTATCAGCCATTTTCATGTATGTTTCAGTCGATGATTTTTTGTGTAACGTCGATATATGTATAAATATAACATACGATAGATCTGTACGTATATATATATACAATAGATTTTTAGAATGTAAATAATCTCGAATCAAATACGATTTTTAAGGATAATCGGAATCTCCGATGATTTCTGCAAAAAGATTGGAAACTTTTTGATCTTGAATTCGATTGGGGCAGAAAGTGGGGCAGAAAGTGGGGCAGATGGAACTTTTAGCGAAATGACAGTTATGCCCTTGCACGTACTGAGATGGAGTGGACAGGTGTCTTATGCTGATTGGCTCATTGTCTTCTCTCCTCTTCTCCTCATATTTGCCCTTCTCCTCAGAACCCTTCTCTAATTTTATTGGTTAATTAAAAATTTGATGACATCATAGGGTGTTTCCTATATATAATTTAAGATTCAAAATTACTTTGTACGAATACGAAGCTTACCTCGATCGGACTCTTCAATTCGTTTTCTTCCATGATTTCAACTTTTTGATCTGTCACAACAAGGTATTGCGATTTCGTTCTTGATTTAATCAAAAATTAGGGTTCATAGGATCGATTTTGTGAATGATCTTATGATTGCTTATTCTTATACATTTTTATCGATTTTGCGAATGATCTTAAGGAATATCCATACCACCTCTGATACATAACCTGATGATTTTATTTATTTATTATAAGGGAGTTGCTGCATTTTATGATCAGGATACTTATGTATACGTGCTCCTTTAGTGGTCTGATATGTTTGAAATAGAATTATTATAAAATAAAATGAAATAGAGGTGTCATATTCCTTGCTTATTATTATTGAAAAGTGGAAAAGGTTGTTCTATGAATTATGAATTAAGAGTTCTATAGAAGATATTTATGCAGCTTGTTGAATACCAAGTAATAGCATCGTCACCATCCCATACGAGTTATGAGTCTCTGTTCAGTTGACTCGAGTTATGTGTTAAATAGTAAGATATGCTAAAAGGAACGGGTCAAATGGGTTGAAAGTTGTGTAAACTCTAAGGTGTATGTTAATTGTGTACAGCTTGCTTCATGCTAAGATCGATATGGAAGTTATGGAGTAAATGTGTTAGAAAGATTGTTACAAGCGGTTGTTCTTGACCATTAAAAGATACTTAGCTGGTTGTTCAGATTTTTGATATATAACTTTTTAATATCATCTTGTAGGTAGTAAAGAGGAGTCATTTTTCGATTCCCAAGCATGGTTAGACTCTGACTGTGAATCTGATTTTATGAGTGTCAATGGAGGTAACATATATGTTACATTAATCATATGTATATCAATATAAACATTCATTATATATGTTTTAATCAATGTATACTCTGAATTTTGAAAAATATGTTATAAACTTATAATTACATTGTATTTACACTATCAAATGTTGAAAAATCAAGTTTCAGGGTATGCACTTGCAGACTTCTAATTCTCTTCTAGATTTAGTTTTCGCTCATTTCGAGTTTATGCTTTTATTGTTCTTGTGTAGTGTTTGAATTCACTTGATATATTATTTGCAGAGTTTATACCCTCAAGAGGCAGTACACCTGTGCACCATGACTTTCTTATTGGCACCCCACATTTGAAGGATGGTGCACTAACAACTGATGACCATAAACCTTCTATGACCCCACCTGCAAATCCAATAAAGAAGAAAAAGTGACTTTCTGAGCTTTTCAGTGAAAGCCTTAGAGATAATCATAACCTCGATGCAGAAAATGAGGAAATTGGTGAACAAGCCAATGAGAAGGGGGTGGGGGAGAGCCGTTGATCATTGTTATCAATTTCACTGTTGATAAACTATGGTACGCAATCGATCCAGTGTCGAAGTGATACCTACGTCAGGTAGTACACAACTTAAGTACTTAGACATGACGAGGAGTGCAGGCATCTTGAAGCTGAATTTGCAGAAGGACAAGGTATACATAGTTCAGATTCTTGATTTTTAAAGGATAAACCCACTTCTTTTACTATCATATACATGTATCTATACTTATACATATGCAGATACATATATTGACACATGCATATACCTAATATTCATATTATTAATGATTTCATGAAAATGCCTATCTCAGGGTTTTTTTGGTTAATCATTGTTTTTCTAAGATTTAATTGTGTTATTCGTTGGTTAGAAATACATAGTAGATGTATACAGCATTCACATGTTTGATTTGTATTTTAGATTTATAAAGATAGTTTATGGGCGAAAGTCGCTATCGGCTCATTGATCATTGGTTAAAAGTTTATAAAGATAGTGTGGCAGTTCCCGAAGTTAGTTGATACTACGTTTTGTAACAATGCACAACAATACACATTATCATTTAGTCAATATCTGTTTCTATATGTTAATAGTATGAAATTCATGGCCATTCACAGAAACTTCACAAAATGAGTTAGTAAATTTGATTTACACCTATTAATAACGCTACATGGTTCACTTTTAAAATGGTAGAGACCATACTTACTCCAAGGTGGCTTCCGTTCCTGGGTTCAACAGGGTTTGTGCGTTAAAGAGCCAAAACCTGAGACAACACTTACAATACTCAATGAGGTATTTTCTCTCTTTTATTTTAAAGCTTCAGTTCAACATGCATGAATTATGTTGGTTTCTTCATATATCACTGATAAGCCTTTAAGTTTGTAATTGTACTGTTGGTAACTTAACATCAGGTCTACTCAAACCATATTCGTTATTTTCATTATCATATTAAGATGTAATAACGTTGGTGTGCCTGAACTTTTCTAAACCTATTTTGCAAGGGAAAAGGCTTGATGTATTATGGGTATCATGTTAATCCATGTTTGCTTAATGACATGAAGTTGAGGCTATTCTAGAGGAAATCACTCCCCTGGGGGTTATCGGGTATGGCGTGGTAAGGCTGTTTAAAACTTTGAACATCATATTTATCCTGATATATCTACAGGATCCACTTGCTATTATGGTAAGGCTGTTTAAAACTTTGAACATCATATTTATCCTGATATATCTACAGGATCCACTTGCTATTATAGTACAAAATATGTTTGACCTTTATATCATACCGTTGGACTGAAAACCCACAATGTGTGGAGTTGATTAGAATAATTTTATAGTACCAAGAGATATTGGCTGGCTCTTATCTTCATACTGAATAATAAATTAAGGCACATGAAGACATGATATTTATAATTTGTGACTTTTGATATCATGATACACTAAAGGTGGGAATTTCAACTCATTTTACCTGAAAATGGTTGATTCGAATTATATCTTATATTGAGTGAGTCGATTGAGCTTTGGCAAAAGTTAGAAACATAGGTAAAGTTGGAGCATGTTAAATGGGTCAGTCAGGTCAAACTGGTCAAAACTTATCCAATGTGTACCCAAATACTTTCAACTTTCTAACTTGCACTATTTAATAACAAATTAGGTTATTAACTCCAAAATATAGTTTTGGTAATCCTTACATATTTAAAACATAAGTTTGTCAGACAACCATGTAGCCTTTCCAAGACCCATCAGATCGGCTGGCAATGATCCCCTACTGATTCAAATAAGGTTGTAATTAGAGTTAAGTTGAACAAATGGACATATAAGTGTTGGTAGGTCAAGACAACCCAACAAGCCCATTTTGTGCATAAACAAACCTATCTGACATTCCGAATTTGTGCATGACTGAACCTACCTAACATACCCCATTTTCCACCTTTATATATAGCATTTCACTTTAGATCTAATTTGTATCATTGCTTTGTCCACAGGGGTTTCTAGCAGCTGCTTATGCATTGTCAGGTAGGTATCTTTTTCAAATGCAACTAAATTAGAATATTCTTTTAATCTGTCTGGTCTGTGATGGCAGTCAAGAGACTACATGTAAATATACATGATGAACAACCTAGCGAGTCTTTCATCTTGTGTACCTGCTGATTCTTATCCCCTTGTAGAATGTTTTAAAGGCTGATAAATTGGCATTGTTAATGCTTACTTCAAAATGACTACGTTTTTTTATCAGAGTGGGAGACAACACTGCAAGTCATTGCTATTATCGGTATTGGTCAGGTATTATTTCTTTACATTACCCAGTTCAGGACAAAGTTCAAATCTTCATTTTGCTCTTTTTTCGTTTCTTGGAATAACACGGTCTCCACGAGTTATATAAGCAAAGTGGTGTCTTCACCGTTTTAGCTACAATATGATTACACTTATGTAGACTCATATTTTGGGGAACTGATGATATTATCTTTTGTTAAACATTATCACTAAAATTTCCCATATGGGTGTCCCACTGCATTGATCTTCCTTGTTTATAAATCCACAGGCTATAGGGCACTCCTTTATATTCTCTTCTATGTAAACTTTGTCTTTTCTGCAATGATACTCCCTTTCATCCTGGAAAATAGTTTACCTTTGGTTTAAATTACTCAACCCTAAGTACTTTTCAAACTTGATTTTGACATAGAGTTTTTATGGATTTCATCTGGCCATCAAGCATCCGTTGTGTTTCTTCAACATAATTAGAAGAATCTTTTTATCAACTTGGAGTTCACACAGAAATCATCTGTTCTCAAAAGTCAAACTTTCTCTATGAAATTATACTACTATGTGACTTAATATTCTGGCCAAGTTGTTTCACTTATAGTGGTTGATGGTTTGCGTAAATTACTGTTTTCAAGTTGTTTGACATTATATATTGGCCAACACCAGACTATATATCAGCGGGTTGCTTCTTACGAGAACTATAAAGATTCCATCAGAGATGTGAGGTAAGTCCAGATCTTAAATACTAAATTATGTGCCAGTCGAATCCAACTTGAATATTGCTTGCCACCTTGTGGATGTATAATTCCACTCAACCATTGTTGTGAATGTACTCACATGTTATATACTACTATGTATACATCGAATGTATTTCACACCCGTTGAATACTTTTGCTAAAGACCCTGATCGCTACCTTTTCTTACTTAGTGATAGGCCCAACACTCCTAAACCCTCTGTAATGTTGTGCGGTGATCTTGAACGTTCCATCAATTCCGTGAGAACTTGAATAGGTATAGTTTTTTTCTTTAGTTTCTTGAACAATCAGATTCAAATAATTAGCTGAGTAGAACTGATGGATTGATTTGATGTTTGCAGGATTGTGCATGAAACTTTTGGGAAAGATTGTGCAGAAAGCTCTTTATGAGGTACGGACTTTGGAACTTCCCTTTTCAAAAGGTAATTTCTTAATACACTCGCGCTGATTATACATAATTATGTGTTTCCATTGGAGCAACATTTTGCTCTTCAGAATAACGCAACGGACTAATATGTGAACGTATTTTCTTAATATACTTACACTATTTATAAGATGTTAATTTTTTGTCCATTTTACTTATAAATAGGTCACTTCGAATCATTGATTATCTCTTATGGGTCAAAGGGTGACTGTTTGGATTAGATAAAAGCTTTATTGTGCCCCATCACGAGTAGTCCAATATTGGTTGGTTGTACCAATAAGTTTCTTATCATGTGAGCCTTTTTATGTTACTACACATTTTCACTAATCAAATGTTAGTGTGCGTTCTTAGTAGTTATAGTATGAGAAAGAAAGACATAGTCCAGGTAGAAAAAGCTCACACTTTGAACTGCCATGTGGGTGCAGGGCTAGCCACTACTATGGGTCCATTACTACTACTACTAGCGCAACATTAGCCAACCGTTTCGAAGATTTAAAAATGAGTAAAAGATGGCTATATCCGCTAGAACTGATCATCACTTCTGGCATCCGCTGTCCAATCAGCAATAAACATTTCAAACTCCCAGCGATCCAAGAAAATCTCATGGCTGCAGATGGAACAGATTGTTATGTTTAATTCATCGCTCATTTTTATATCAATAACTTGACATGTTGATAAGTAGATCAAGACTTAATCAGTTTCAATGCGACTTACTCTTAATTTTTTTTTAAAAAAATCATTTTGTTTTTTTTCCTTGCGTTTTCTCATGAATTGTGGAATCCAAAATATATACGATAAACTGATTTACTAGGGGGTATGAGTTCTGTAGTGTTTGTTTATTCATTAATAGGTGTCATATCTTAGAAAAGTCATTAGCTACTGGCTATCTATTGGATTTATAAAAAGAGATGGGAAATTTGAGCTTGCTGATTAAATGTTGCAAAAAAACTGATGTTGAAACCTGGTGTCCTTTATATAATGGTCTGATACTGACACAGTGACACAATTTATAATGCATATAAAGTTATATATTACACTTTATGAATGATCAATTTGTACAGTCATCATATTACATAGGTTATGTAAATCCAAATGTTCACATTATGTGGTTTAGTGATGTAGATTAAGTATATTTGATTTTTGTTTGGATGTTATTTATGCTTTTCTATATTTTTTGGATGTTCATTAATTGTAATCCATGTAATCCAAATCTGTTGGTTTGTATAGGTAGCACAATTGAATGCTTGACTAAGCAAGTTGCTGTTCAAGTCGTCACTCAAATCCCCATGATGTAATCTTATCACTGGTTACCTTCTTTAAAAAACTTTTTAGGTGATTATACATCTTTGGGTACGTTGACCCTTAAAGATGATATGATAAGTTCAAATCATATCAGCAGCCATTGCCGGGGATATGGTTCTTGCATCAGCTTATGCTCATGAGCTATCTCAGTGTTAGAGGCGGAGGTACTTGGTCGCAAAGAGTAGCATATGCTACATAACATAACATTTTTTTTATATATATATATTTTGTGTATTATTGGAGCAGTTAAATGGCCTATAGTTGCTTATGTATTTTACCTTCAAATTTGGATACTCATGAGAGGTCTATCTGACTTTTTTGTACATTATATAGCCAGATGCATTCCTTTGTTCCATTGGAAATGTGAAGATCAGTAATATGTATGATCAGATGGCATGTAAAGTTGTACCTGCCAACGTCATAAAGGTGGGAATTCTTTAGCATGACCAACATTATTTTACCTAAAAAATGTTTAAAATGACAAAATGGATGGGTTAGGGTTGTCAGGTCAAAACAGGTTCTGGGTGAAACTAGAACTTTTTTTAGTACTGGTTGAATTAGACTGGACTGGTTGGGTTGACCATGAATACAATTCTTATAATTTTGATTACAAAATCGAATATTGTTACAAAGTAATCTGAATATATGTGAATCTAGAGGCTTCCCCATGTATAAGCTTCGATAAAGAAGGGATTATGAAGCATTATGATTAATCAATGGTACATTTCAAGATTTGAAGTTGTTGCTTGAGGTTTATATTATCATCAATTTGCTTCTTCTTTTGGTGATTAAGATAAGCATATGCTCTTGTAGTTTTGGCATGGAAAGACAAGTTGTTGCTGCAGTTGTACTGGATGTAATCACATGATTAACTTCTACCAAACAAATACATAGCATTAGTTGTTTATTGCCTTAATCATCATGTTACAATGGTTGTCTATCGTTTATCATTCACTGTCTAATGTTTATGTGAAAAGTAATGGAAAGATGGTTGTAAAAACATCACATAAATACAATCTAACTTAGGATTGCAGTGCACTCTAATCACACAGAAAGTCAGATTCTTTATATTGATTTTTATATTAACCGCGTCATCCTAAAACATATGTCACAACGTATACATATACGAATATAATTATATTTTGTTAACTAATTTTATATTAACCCATTAGATTTATTTTTATGTTCGAGTCCGCAAATTTTGCGGGTTATGATCTAGTTGTAATTTAATTATTAAAATAAATACCAAGTTATTTTGAGTCAACTAATACGGGAGTTTCCTATTTTCAAATTTGTAAAGGACCAATTTTTGAATAATCTCGTGAACAAAAAAAAAGTTTGTGCAATCCCAATAAATTTTACTATTGTTATTTGTTCAACAATTATCAGAATATATTGTGATATTTTCGGATTGACCACCACTCTCCCCCTCTCCCCTTTTATGCAATTCTTCATCATATTACCTATCCCTAACCCACTTACAATTCATGCAAAGACTTATTTCTCACATTTCCATCATCACTCTTTCACCAAATTCTCTCCGCCCTCTCTCTAAACTCATCATCATCTCTCTCTCTCTCTCTCTCTCAAATTTGGAGAATCACCAACACAACACCACCACACAATTCTGAAAAAATATTGAAAGTAGTTAAGATATAGGGGAACAACTAAGATTTTTCTTGGATTTTATTTCGGACTTATGATTTATGAAAAAGAGCCTACAAAAATGTGAAAATTAAACCGGCACGAAATCAGGGACTGATTTGGTATAAGTTAAAAAACCGATACTTTTCCAAACCTACTGTTAGTGATAAAACCAACTTTTTATGACTTTGAAAAACATTTGAGGGTTTGGTAAAACTTTTCGGTCAAATCAAGTAGGTTTGAACAAGTCAACAAAAAGGGCTCGATTACGAAAAACGTTTGACCAAACAATTTGAGAATAAAATTTTGAACCGAACGGGTTGGGTAACTTACTATGGAACTTGGACCAAAACCAACACTTATAAATAACGCGAGCGAGAACGACACTTAAAAAAAACACCTTTTCACTAAGTATCAAATTCGCATAACAAAAAATAACTATATACGAAAACAACTCGATAACACATGATATATACTATTGCAAAGTTTACAATGAAACAAACATAATAATAATGTCTTTGAAATTATTATTACAAACTTTCATCAATGAGTCGTACACGTTTTAGAAAAAAAAAACATATTTAGATATACTAGTTGAGTGAAAAACTAGCATAAGCGGACATTAACCCTCCACTTATACGTATAAGATAAGTGGACATTAACTTCCCACTTACACACAACCTTATGCGTTTACGGCGCTTGAAGGTTGCATTTTGGGACACGAACACCCGCTATCTGTTACTTGCTTACTTGTTTGCTAAACTCAGGTGAGTTCATAGCCCCGCTTTTTACTGTATTATACTTCGGGTGAGAATACATACAACTATTTTTATACAACTATTTTTATGATCACAAGTAACAAAGGAAAAACTTACACTGATTTACATGAGTGAGACCATAATTCACAAAAGCCCTCACACATTGTAGTTCGTTAATGTTAAGCGTGAATATTATTGAATAGATCTATTGAGGACTGCACCCCCTTTGACTTATATTGGGGTGAGAATGCATGCTTTCTTTTCATTATGTTATGAATACATGTACAGAAAATGATTAACCGTTGTTTATAACAAGTGTGCTAGATTTATGTACTAATTAGTTTCTTAAATATACTTCCGAATAAGTTTTGTACACACGAACAGAAAAACACCTAGACCGCTTGCATGTACAACTTATTAAGTGCTAAAGGCCTCTCTAAATTATTGTTCAGTGACTGCTAGTTTATTACTAGTGCATTATTTGACACTTGCTAGAGGCATCTACTTCCGTGTTAAACTTTGAATTGTGAATACCCAATAATTATATACATCGTATGGCATTCGTGCTACTTCCGAGCACATTGTGCTACTTCTTAGAGACACATGATAACTGTATGAAGTACTTGGGCACATTGTGCTACTTGCAATAAACATATGATAATGTGGTGAAACAATACAAACCTGAAATACTATGGAAATTGCGTATACTATTTCGGCACTCGTACTACTTCATAAAAACTTGTGGATCATACTTACTGTTTTAAATACTTAAACCTATGAACTCACCAAATTTATGTTGACCTATTAGTATGTATTTCTCAGGAAACCAAACGCAGTAGATTTACCCATAGGAAACAACATACTAGAGGACGTTTGATGTAACTTGTAATGACCAAGAATAAAAGTAAATATCGTTACAATTTTTGTGATTTCGCGGACAAAATCATTTTTAATGGGATGTATTATAATAACCGGGAACTTAACTTAAGTAATAAGTTAATTTTATTTTCGTTGATTTCGGGGATAAAATCATTTTTTAATTTTATTTTCGTTGATTTCGGGGATGAAATCATTTTTAGTAGGATATGTTATCACTATTACAAAATCCCAAATGACACACGGTTAAAACCATGTATGGACCACGGAAAACGGGGGGTGGGCTACGGGGGGAGAAGTCTATTTGCACAGTAAAAATGACCACGTTCTGAAATTCGTGGTCTAATAACCACATGGACCACGGTTAGTAATACATAACCGCGGACACCAATGGCGCGGCCAAACTGTCGCACCACGGCTCTGCATGTGGGAACCGTGGTCCGCTTTAATTTACATCTTGTATCATAGGATAAAGAAAACTTACTAATCAACAGTTTCTTACATTGAAAATACAACTTTTTCTTGATATACATATGATGCAATTTAAATTACTTTAAATTGACAATTTCACGAATTTTGTGGGTCTTACGTCGTCATTATACAGATACTATGTTTAGTTTCATATTTTCCTTACTCATGCATAACATAAATTAAACTATGCATGACTATTTTAAAACACACTAACTATAAGAGCCCCGTAAATTTTGTGTGTTTTAAACAAGGAGTTTATAATAGTAAAAATTTAAGATTAAAAAATGGATCGGATTAAAAGTCTAAATACCCACGTGACGGGAAAAAAAATGTATATGGATATATATACGCACATGCGTACAGAAGGGGAAAAAAAAAGAGAAAATATCTGACATGGTCAGTCAACGGTTCCGTTTTCACGTCATGGTCCGTGTCAGAGTTATTTTCATTGAAAGTGGACACAATTGTCGCAGGAATTTGTCAGCGGCCTGCGAGATATTAAACGGTCAATTAAACGACGCCACGTGTATCCTAAATCACGCAGTCAACCCGATATGTCGCGGTCAACGAAATATGTCGCTGGTTAGATTTTTAAATTACATATGTCGCCATATTTTGCATATATGTCGCCGTATATCAACGATTTCACGCATGCTTTTTCAAAATTGAAATTGTAGCTGTGTAATCGAATTCACGCAGTTTTCATACACGTGCATATAAGTGCATATAAGTGTATATTATATAGTATACTGCTACAATTATGCATGTGTTTCGATGATAGAATTCACGCAGTTTTCATAATCGAATTCACGCAGTTTTCATACACGTGCATATAAGTGATTTCGATGATATACAGCTACAAATTCAATTTTGAAAAAGCCTGCGTGAAATCGTTGATAAACGGCGACATATATGCAAAAAACGGCGACATATGTAATTTAAAAATATAACCAGCGACATATTTCGTTGACCGCGACATATCGGGTTGACTGCGTGATTTAGGATACACGTGGCGTCGTTTTATTGGCCATTTAATATCTCGCAGGCAGCTGGCAAATTCCAGCGACAATTGTGTCCACTGTCAATGAAAATAACTCTGACACGGACCATGACGTGAAAACGGAAGCGTTGACTGACCACCACAGATATTTCCTCAAAAAAAAACCCTTCCAAGAACTTGGAGAAAATTCGCGAATCAGGGGAATCAAGGAGAAAAACACAACCTTAACTCCAAATCTCTAATCTTGTTTCTAATTCCAATAAGTGATCTCAACTCAAGGTATGTATATATTCTTGTTGATTTTACCCTAGATAATTTGGGGAAAATGTCAAATTAGGTTAAATTCATGAAATTGGGTTAAATTCGTGATGGTGGATGAAGTTAGATGTAAAACTCGTTCTTAATATGAAGTTTCGACATCTAACAAATCCCCAATGTTAATTATTAAAAAACTTTCTGAAAAAAGATGCTATAATTATGAGTTCATGGTTTAAAAGGTCGAAGGTCGAGGAAAATAGGATGATTATTAACCACTAATTGCCCTAGTTAAGAAATTGTTTAAGAATAATTAGAAATAATGGAATCAAACCCGAAGATAAAGGCAAGGCTTAACTCATCTAGGGCGCAGTGGATGCTTGCAAATTTTGTAAGTATTACAAGCTAATCTCTTTCAACTTTGTTCATGATATTCCGCTTAACCCAAAAGTGTTTTCGGTCATGTTTTGATGCAGTCATAAATATCATCTAGAATGTGTTTGTAAATCGACAAAAAGATTGTAGTTAGATTTTGCCTCTTATGATGTATGGATTGTAGTGTCATCCTTATGTTTTTGACATATGAAAGTGTTAATGTGAGCAACGGAAAGTCAAATTAGATCCTGAATGTTGGGCTAGATGTTGAGCGTTTGGGATTGTGTCAAAACGATAAAATGGGTTACTATAGCTCTCTTGAGTGCTATGTTGATGATCACGATGTTGTAATCGAGTATATAGTCAAATGGGTTGAAATTACCCCTTTATAAATCTTGTGCCGAAGGTCACAAACTAGTTAAGTGTAAATTGTGAATCTAACGGTAATTCGTCATTCTTAGCATTTGACGAAAGTTAAAAGTTGCTAAAGTCGTGTGAAGAAAACATGTACTTTTGTTCTTGATGCTAGCTTAGCAACCCAAAACGAAAAATTCACTGATGCCTGCTAAAAACTAAGCTATGTTGTTATTGTTATTATTTATGTTCAGGGTGAAATATGGCTAAGTTGGTGAAAGCTGCTGGCAGTGGACGTCGTCTTACAAAGATCCTAATAAAAGTCAAGTTCGGGCTCGCTTACTCACAATCAGAGAAAGGCTGCCAAGATATAGGATTAATATATATTGATGCCGGTTTACCTTTTGCTGATGTCAAAAAGAAAATTGAGAAGTGGCGTAATTTGGTCCCCGGGAAATACGTTTTGCAGTATTTTTGCTACGACGCCTGGTTGTTGCTTCATTGTCAGTCCGAATGGAAGAGTTGCTTAATGTTGAAATGGGGGGAAAAATTCATTCAAATACGTGCCACGATCCTGACACCAGGTAACGAAACGCACCTCCGTTGGAATGCGTTTTCCTTTTCGATTCTACACACTGGATACCGTTATTGTTTAAGGCACTTTTGATTCATTAAATTTCTACGAACTTGTCTGAATTGGAATCCGAATTCCATTTGTTCTTTAGCAATTAGCATGTTTCATTAGGTAGTGCATTGAGTTGGATTTTAATATATTACATCAGCTTCTTTGACCATAGGAACTAACCGTTCCTTCGCCTACCTTAAGGGGAAGCTTTTGGTGTATTTTGAATCCAATGATGTTTGACAAAATGCTACAATATCCCTTCAAATCTCCGTCTCTATCTCCTTTCGGTTCACTTATGCGAGACGATTTTATACATGCTCCATGTCTACATCACTTTTCACCCCATCTCCTTTCTACATCCCGGTATTCCAGTATGCCTGTTTTGTTGTTTTTTACATGTCTGTTATACTACATCATACATGGTGATACAGTTCTGCTTCTGTTTCAATACATACGCCTATTGTTTATGTTGGTCTGTTGTGTTGCTGTTCTACTTTCTGGTTTCTGTTTCCATATGATATATACTAATTAATGTTTATATTTGTGATCTTAATTATTTAGAGATGCTGAGGCGTTATGGAGCTCTTTATAAGTTGCAGGGTTGCTGAAGCCCATCTGTTCAGTAAGCTCGGTTTGAAGATGCAAAGTTTCTGGGATAAGAAAGAAGAGATGATGGAGGGTTGGATGAGGTATATGATATTGGAATAATAAGTTTGGTCATAAGAATGTCTTTCAGCACTTCCCATACACCGCATATGACGGGATTCGGTACTGTTGTCGAATGTGTTTTAACAACTTCAATATCGACTAGTAGTAAACATTGTGTCGCTTAAAAAATGTTACATGCTTTCTAATCGTGTGCTTGGACAATTTCAGTTGATGTTGGTACAATGTGCTTGTTAATTGTGGTGTAAAACTGTATGTTGTAATTTGTGTAGCTGTACTTATTAGTGACATTCTATAGTTCATAGTTTATTTTGATTATAAAGGCCTTCTCCTGAGAAGTTTATTTGGCAAATAGAGAAGACAAGTTTATATTTTGTGACCACAATTCACAAGTTCTTCATCGATGTCCGTGTTTGCTGTAATCTTCTAAGCTTATTTTGTAGAGCTGCTGTGGTTTCTGGATATCATTGTGATTTCTGCTGCGTTATATAGGGAGCCATTGTTGCTATGAACTCCATTATCTGTTTGTTTTTTATCCTGTTTCGAAAAGCCATCATCTTTGGTAAGTTCAAGTATAAATAAATAAACTGTGGTTGGCATGTGTGAAACGTAAAACAAGTTGACAGCGACCTGTACGCTCATTTTATTAGCTGTACAAAAAAGAAGGGCAGGTATTGTTTTGTTGGCTTCTTTAATACAAAGATTGTATGTATTGTATGTACATCTCTCTCTAGAACAACTACTCCTTACATTAGAAGTTGTAACAACTGTTGGGTGTAACTTTTCATCTTCAAATTCAATTCAAAGGGATGCTGACATTCAACGAATCAATGTGGCATGTACATAAGTCGGTCTTTTGAGTATGTTTATAAGCACTGGCAGATCCAGTGTGACACCCGGTCAAAAAGTGTCAAATTTCATTACAAATTTAAACTTTTATTTAACGTATCATATACGCTAGATACTAATTATACATTATTATATATATAAATATATATAATGCACATATGTGATAAATAACGTACGAAATATATAACGATTAAAAATGATAAAAGCTTTAACATTAACTTTAAATAACGTATTGGGAAAACGTCTACAAAATAAAAATATAAAATTGTAGATTTTATATTGCGCAAGTTATACCCGTACTTGGAATTAATGGGTTAAAAACCCAAACTATAAATACGATAAAAATAAAAAGAAAAGTTAATAGAATAACAATTACTTTCAAAAGAACGGCAGACAAATGGATGGAAATGAGGATTTGGATATCCTTCTTTTGATTTCTTAAATCAACACTAGTGTTTCATTTATTACCCACTTAAATTGTGTGTTGTCTCTCATTTTTTTTTTTTTTTTTTATGAACGACACCCTGGCTTATGATTCACAACAACAAGAACAAAACCACACTTACGATTCATACTCATTGGGCTCCCTTTTCTCTTTGGCTTACGGATCAAACAACAACAACATTCACAATAACATCATAACAATCATCACCATTATCAGATCATCATTATTCAGGGGCGAATCTAGGATTTACAAATACTGGGGTCCAACCTATTCGAATTTATGTCCGGGCGAAGTAGAAATCAAAAGGGGTATTTATTTAATGCGGGTCGAATCAATACAAACACTATTTAACATACATAAATAAAATATAAATAGTTCAAAACAACCATCATAGTTAATACAATTGCTCCTTACGAGTTTTCATACCATGAAAATTCTCCATAATTGCAATGTTATCTATACCATCTAGCACATCTTTCTCGATGTATGTTAACATACAATCATTCATAAATTCATCACTCATTCGGTTGCGTAAATCACTCTTAATCAACTTCATTGCCGAAAAAGCACGCTCCACAGTTGATGTCGCAACTGGCAAAATCAATGCTACTTTCAAAAGAAGATGCACCTTTGGATATACATCATGCTTGTTCGTTTCGACCATCATTTTGGACAAGTCTCCAATTCCCTTCAAATGACTAAACCTTTCATCTCCACGTACATCAACTATATAATTGTTAAGTTGTCCTCTAAGCACTCTAAGCTCATGTGTTGGAAACTCTGAAGGATAATATTCGGCCAATTTCAATAACTCATCCAATTGAAAAGCTTTAAAATTCTTACTTGGGCACAATGAAGCCATAGAAATAAGTAATGTCGTGTTTACTTCATTAAATTGATTGTTAAGCTCTTGAAGTTGCATATCTATGATCGAATAAAATACATCCACTTTGTAGTGGTGCAAGTAGGTAACTTGTGAATAATATTAAAAAACATGGTAATGGTTAGTTATGCAAGTCGAAATAAAGTTAATCAACTTGGTTATTAGTTCTAACATGTGAACCTCTACGACGACTTATACCATTATAGTATGGGTCTTGCATATCTAAAACTTGAATATCACTCTTTTGGCAAAATGCAGTAACCTTGTGTAAAAGTGGTTCCCATCCTTTGTTTCTCATTTCTTGAAGTCTAGTCTTAGAGGCCCTCACTTGGTGCATTGCATTGATAATATCCTGATCTTTTCTTTGCAAAGTTGTGTTCAAATCTTTGGTGATTTCTAAAATATAAACCATCAATTGTAGACAAAAAATGAAATCAAACTTTAGTAGTGACCTCAAAAGGCGACGTGCTTCTGCTCTTTGATCTTGGCAATTTCCAACTTCAATGATGTCTTCAAGTACTTCACAGATTGAAGAATATATGGTTAAGATATTTAAAAGTGAGCCATAGTGGGGACCCCAACAAGTATCACATGGTCGTTTGATACCAACTTCCTGATTTTGACCCGTACCACTTTGACGCTCACCTATATTGAAATATAAAAATACACTAGCAGCCCGCAAACAAAACATATAATATATCGTAAAGAAGAGTAAACTAGGTAAAAAAAACAAACCTGCAACCAATTCTGCCACAACATGTGTTGCTTGTTTCTCTCTCAGTAAATCACTACGTTTAGAAGAGGAGCCAATCATATTTAGCAAGGCAGAAACTCGATCAAAGAAATCATTGATAGAATAATGATTTTTCGCAACAAATACGAGTGCTAGTTGTAACACCCACTTTTTGGGCCTAGTAGTAATGTGGTATTTTTTATGCTTTAAATTATTGTTCAATATGTTAGAAATTAATTTCATATTATTTTATTTGAAATTAACTAGGAGAAAGGTCAAATAGTTTATTGTGACTAGTAAAATATTATTTATTTTAAATTAATATAGTTGATGGTTAAATAATATATTTGGTTTCGAAAAATGGTTTTCTGGTTCCAGACAATAGATTTACGGGGACCGACTATTGTACATATATATAGATATATATGTTTTCTAATCAATCATTTACTTAAAAAAAAAAAGAACGAGAGGGAGAGATCAGGGGAAGAGAAGGAAAGAAAAAAAAAAGAAAAAAGGAAAGGATTAGGTGATTTTGATCCTGCATTATCATTATCCGAAGGTATGTTTTAATATATATGTATATATGTATATATATATATATATATATATATATATATATATATATATATATATATAGGATTTTGATTTTTGGTTATTTGAGTAAGGAATATATAATTGAGATTATAGCTTGAAAGGTTGTTATATATGCTTATTTGAAGTTAATTGAGGTTGATAAGCTTGTTAGATTGATTAGAAATAAAATAATATATATATATATATATATCTGAAATGGATCGGGAGGAAGAAGGTGCACAGCACAGTGCATAGTGCATAGTAAATAGTAAATGGTAAATGGTAAATAGTAAGTGGTAAATAGTAATTGGTAAATGGTAAATGGTGCATAGTGAATAGTCAATAGTATATATGAATAGTGAATACGAATAGTGAATACGAATAGTGAATACGTATAATGAATACAAATAGTATATATGAATAGTGAATACGTATAGTGAATACGTATAATGAATACAAATAGTATATATGAATAGTGAATACGTATAGTGAATACGAATAGTGAATAGTGAACAATGAATAGTGAATAGTGAAACGTAGTATGATATTATTTTGGTTTGCAAGACATGGTGTAAAATACAGTGGAATTAGATTGTCTGTAGTTATTATACTATGGGTAATTATGTGGTTAAGAATCCATTAGACATAATGTTGATGATTTAATGAATTGTTAATGTAAAGTTATTAGAGTGATGTTATATGGATTTTGAGACAATGGACTAACTTGTGTTATTCTATTGTATTCTCAGATGTGAAGAAGACTCAGTGACATTAGACTACTGAGTGGACAACTGAGGTATTCGGTGAGTGGACTTGTACTCTCAGTGTGATTTGGTTGTAACATACTTGGTTACAACAAGTGAACATAGTTTGTTATTGTTGATTGATGAAATACACGTGTAATAAGTGATGAGTCGCCTTTGGGCATCTGGTGATTGGGGGTCAACTTGATAGGATGGTTGGACTGGGTTGCTACAGGTTAGTCAATGTGAGATTTGTGATCATGTGTTGAGAATGGAACACATATTGACTAAAGGTAGCAAACAGTTATCGGTAATACCACTGTACTGGCCTGCAGTTAGTTATAAGTGTTGCTTGGTACGTCACCCGGGACTGAGGGCGTTACAAGGACCACCGATCCTCTTGATGATGTTGTGTCTATGTGTTATTTGCTGTTAATCAGTATTGTTGTGCTAAGTTGTACTGTTTGTGGCAAGTTAATTCACTTAGCTTTGTGCTAATCCCACCACAGTCCTTCCTGCAGGTTATAATCGAGGGGACATATCGGGCGGGGTAGGAAGTTCTTGGATTTGATGGAATGTTTGACAGGCTGGTTACTCTGATGTTAATTAATAACTAATGAAATGTTTTGAATTATATAACACCTAGTTTGATGAAAAAAAAATTATCTACATTTATGTAATGTAAGTAAAGTTTAAATGTTGAAACCTGCACTTCCGATCAAAAATCATTATAATAATGGTTTGTAAATTGAGGGGTGTTATAAGTTGGTATCAGAGCCTAGATTTGGGTGAATTGAGCATTGTAAAGTGTTCAATCCCAAATCTGGATAGTGTCAAGTCAAACATTCTAAAGTGTGGGATTTAGTAGTTATATGAGAATATGTTAGTGTGATATGTGCTAACACTTAACAAGCTGTGAGATGTTGTTTTGAATACAGAGATGACAAAGCATGAGTACCGACCAGTACTCTCAGGATTTCTTGTATATCCAATGGGTTAAGCGAATCAGGTAATCCACGATAAACTTTCCTGGATTAAATTAATTTGAATTGTTTACTTTGTTGTAGTATGTTTAGTAGTAAAGTTAGTTTGGTCAGACTAATATGATTCCCTAGTTGTGGGTCAATGATGATTATTATATGTTGACACAATGATAGAACTACTACTGAGAAGTATTGAGTTGTGAGTAGCTTTGAGAAGTCAGTAATGTGTCGAATTGAGAAGATAAAGTGTTGACTAAGCGATTAGTAAGGGTACTGTTTGAGTTTAAAGGTACCTATAATATAGAAATAAAGGTTGAAATCCTGGTATGATTTTGATATGATAAATGCAAGGTGTGATTATGAATCCTTGCTAATAAATTATTTGGTATTTGATTAAAGTGGAATTGCTCTCTTGGGAGAATATATGAATATATGGTTAGAAAATATGTTTTGAGTAATGTTAAACAGTTGAATGAAATAAATATGAAAATATTTATGAAAGATGTAGATTTTGTGTGATTATATATGACTGAGGAAGATGTAAGTCTTTCTGGGCAACAGATAATCTAGTAAATCCATAATTTATTTAATTAAATTACTTGCTCCTATAAAACGAAAGGTTTTGGAGCAACATGAATAAGTGAAAATTATAGCAAGTAAATTCAAAGATTTGT
The DNA here is from genome assembly GCA_949592205.1 of Helichrysum umbraculigerum. Classification (NCBI taxonomy): domain Eukaryota; kingdom Viridiplantae; phylum Streptophyta; class Magnoliopsida; order Asterales; family Asteraceae; genus Helichrysum; species Helichrysum umbraculigerum. The sequence goes on along the minus strand of CATIUR010000004.1, from coordinate 158,613,859 downwards.
AGTTGTTAATAAGAAGCGATTAATGTAAATGATTATTATTGAATACGTGTTCTGGTATTACACATAATATTGTTGAGATATAGGTGCTTGACCTCGTGCCATATGCTGAAATTATAATAATAGATTGGTATGCATTCAGAGTCTCAGATAAATAGGGATACTGATATATGTCAGTTGTTGAATTGAAATTCTTTATGAATACATACATACTAAAAGATGTTATGAGTATATGTGAAATAATTTATATATGTAAAGATGATTATGTATGTAATAAGTTGATTTTAGGTATGTACTTATTGTTAGGAAGTTATTAGACATGTTTTAATTGTCTTGAAACGTGGCATATGTGGTATGTGTTAAGATAAAAGGAAGTTACCATGATCATGATATGAAGTAGCCTGAGAAGGAAGTGTGAACAACCTAATATTGCAACGACTGATCACCGTTGTTCTATTACGCTGTGTCACATGAACTTATTGAGGTCACCAAGTATCATAGAGATTTAATGTGATTATAGGAGTTGTATATGAAACTATTATTGAACTATCTAAGTGATGTTTTAATATGGAAGAAGTCAATTGGTAGAATTGTGAATAAAGCGTCATCTGTATGTGAATCAAAAGATGTATGAAAATACAGACAGAAATATATAAGCGTCTGTAGTAAGTAAAAGAAATAGAGTTAAATTTATTTTATTTATGGTACACCTAGTGGTTTACATATGAGAAATTAAATACTCTAGTACATATTATCACCCTCTAGGGTTAGGGGGTCGTTGATTAACACTAGTTGGACTATGAGTGTTGGGCGGTGGTTGAGTAACATTAAGTGGTGGATGGGTAGCTGCTATGATTGCTCGTAGACGTGTATTTTCTCTTCGTTCTTCATTTAGAAGAAAATTTGTGCCAAGCCATTGGTTACGAATTTCATTTTGTCGACGTTCAGCAGCTTCCATGTCCTGTATTCGACCCATTCTTAACATTCTTATCTCAGCATTCTGTCACTCTACTTGGGATTGGAGTTCTATGACTCTAGCTTTATATCTTGTAAGGTCGTTTACCAAACTATCTTACACATTACGACTAAGGGTCACAGGTACTGGAATGACTTCACTTCCTGCGATTTCTTGCTCTTGAGAAGGTTGAGACATTTGACCTTCAGAACAGGGTACTTCATTCAGATTAATATTTTCTGGTACCTCATTCAGATTAATATCTTTTGGTACTTCATTCAGATTAATATTCTCCATTGAGTGGTTATTTTGCGAGCTAGTGGTTTTTCTTAGTCGTATTTGGGATGTTCAAAGGAGGTATGATGAAGTAGAAGGTATTTTAGAACTGATATTATGGCTTAAGAGTGTGTGTTAAGCGGATCGATGACATCGAATTTATAGTGTAGAGATAACTTTAATCATACTGACAGCTATTATATATAACTATTCTAAATCATGCTCGTCGTATAAGTTCAATAATGGAGAAGAAAAAGTCAGAGAAGTTCACGTGAATATCTTGAAAATAAGAAAAGTTTAAATCATAACTGATAATTGAGGATTCGTTTTTAGTAATAGCGGCGTGGAATTTGAAAAGAGATAGCTGTCGATCGAGGTTAAAAATTAAAATTTGTTATGGTATAACGAAATATATATAGAGAGTTTTAATTTGTAATTGTTTCTAATACCTATTGGTATGAATACATGTTATTGGGTTATGATGTTAATGGTTTAGTAACGGTTTTAGCAGTCGAATAGCTTATCTTAGAAAATTAATTTGAAATGTTGTTGATAAGAAAGGTGAAATACTATGAAGGTAATATTTGAGAATATGGAATTTATAATTATATTTCCATTATTTGATAATTATGTGAAATTCACATTGTTATGGTATGAATAATAACAAGTTGAAATGATAAGTTGCAACTATAACAAATTATTGTTAGAATAAGCTTACGTAGAAATCAACTAAATGTGATTAAAATAATGTAAATATTATTGAATATGTGCTTGTGAATAGCACATTATGATGATATGGTACTTGTGCTGATATATCAAAGTACCTGTTGATGGAAAGTTAGCAATTTATTCGATGTGATTTGGTGTTAAGTGATTATGAGATTATATGGTTAAGAGTTATCAATAGAGCTTAACATATATTTTGTCTGATAATATGTGTTTATGATTATACGATTTCGAGGTACTTTTGAGGAAAAAGAACGGGTTTTATATACTTAAATGATAATTGAGATTACAAATATGAATTGTGTAGACTAGTTACAAAAGTAAAGATTTTTGGTATTCTACCACTTAAAGTGATAAGTAAATACTAGCTTGGTTGCTAGTCATTACATGGAACTTAAACTTTTATTGATGATATGTGTATTCTGGTTTGATAACCAAAATTATTGTTGCCACAAGTACAAAATATTATTTTGATTTTAAGGATTTTAGCATGTTGCTAGTTCCTGGTTGTAAGAATCATAAGTGGATGCTTATGTGTAGGAGTAGAGTTTGTGCACAATATATGTGCGAGAGTAAAGATTGAAGCATGTACATTGGGATATGTGCATGTGGAAAGAATTGAAAAAATGTAATTATTATTATAAGTTGCTTAAGATGTGAGATATGCTGAATGATTGGATCTAAGGGTGACCAAGTTCATGACAAATAGATTTTGGTATTAAAGAAATGAAGATATTATACGGGTCGAATCTCAATTAAGAGGCGAGAGATATTGTGTGATTTTGTTACACTAGATTAATTAAGTGTGATTAGATTTCGAGGACGAAATCTCTTTAAGTGGGAGAGATTTGTAACACCCACTTTTTGGGTCTAGTAGTAATGTGGTATTTTTTATGCTTTAAATTATTATTCAATATGTTAGAAATTAATTTCATATTATTTTATTTGAAATTAACTAGGAGAAAGGTCAAATAGTTTATTGTGACTAGTAAAATATTATTTATTTTAAATTAATATAGTTGATGGTAAAATAAAATATTTGGTTTCGCAAATGGTTTTCTGGTTCCAGACAATAGATTTACGGGGACCGACTATTGTACATATATATAGATATATATGTTTTCTAATCAATCATTTACTTAAAAAAAAAAGAACGAGAGGGAGAGATCAGGGGAAGAGAAGGAAAGAAAAAAAAAAGAAAAAAGGAAAGGATCATGTGATTTTGATCCTGCATTATCATTATCTGAAGGTATGTATATATATATATATATATATATATATAGGATTTTGATTTTTGGTTATTTGAGTAAGGAATATATAATTGAGATTATAGCTTGAAAGGTTATTATATATGCTTATTTGAAGTTAATTGAGGTTGATAAGCTTGTTAGATTGATTAGAAATAAAATAATATATATATATATATATATATATATATATATATATCTGAAATGGATCCGGAGGAAGAAGGTGCACAGTGCATAGTGCATAGTAAATAGTAAATAGTAAGTGGTAAATAGTAAATGGTAAATGGTGTATAGTGAATAGTCAATAGTATATATAAATAGTGAATACGAATAGTGAATACGTATAATGAATACAAATAGTATATATGAATAGTGAATACGTATAATGAATACAAATAGTATATATGAATAGTAAATACGAATAGTGAATAGTGAAACGTAGTATGATATTATTTTGGTTTGCAAGACATGGTGTAAAATTCCGTGGAATTAGATTGTCTGTAGTTATTATACTATGGGTAATTATGTGGTTAAGAATCCATTAGACATAATGTTGATGATTTAATTAATGAATTGTTAATGTAAAGTTATTAGAGTGATGTTATATGGATTTTGAGACAAGTGACTAACTTGTGTTATTCTATTGTATTCTCAGATGTGAAGAAGACTCAGTGACATTATATCACACCCCCAATTTCATGATTTGCGGAAGCGACGATTTGGGTGTGACTAATCAATATACAAAGCACCAAAGTACAAGCAAACGACTCTACATGAGACGTTTATAAATATTACAAAAGTAATACAAGTTTTAAGTGAAAGTTTACAACATAATAGCGAGTTCGCAAAAATGGTTTTGAAGATTTTAATACATAACCATTATACAAAATATAATGCAAGAAAATCTTCATGTCAAAATGGATGCATGCGACTCGTGAGTAGATTGCTTATCCTGAGGGCCATCCTACTACTGCTGATCACCTGAGAATACAACGCTAAAAGGGTCAGCTATAAAGCTGGTGAATCTCACAGGTTTAACATAAACATTGACGTGATCAACATGATAATTTGACGATAATAAAATGTTTCGTCTGAACAAGGATTTAAATTAATAAACCAAACAATTATTTAAAACAATTAAGTTTTCTAAAACAATGATTTAACCAATTAAGGTTACTAAATAATGATTTGAACCAACGCAGGTTCCCCAAACAATAATAAAACCAACGCAGGTTTTCTAAACAATGATTAAACAGTTTAGTTTTCAAAACAATGATGAAACCAATTAAGTTTTCAAAACAATGATGAAACCAACTAAGTTTTCAAAACAATGATGAAACCAACGCAGGTTTCGAAATAATGATTTAAACAATGGTGAAACCAACGCAGGTTTCGTAACATTGAACAAACCAACGCAGGTTTTAGAACAACATTAAATTTAACAATGATGAAACCAACGCAGGTTTCGTAATATTGAACAAACCAACGCAGGTTTTCGAACAATATGAAATTTAACAATGATGAAACCAACGCAGGTTTCGTAATATTGAACAAACCAACGCAGGTTTCGTACAATATGAAATTTAACAATGATAATCAAGACCAAATAATGGTAGTCAAACAATGTAACTAATATAGTTATCTGAACTAAATAATCATTTAATTCCTTGAGTTAATTCTCAAATTAACTAATCAAATAACATATGATCACGAAAACATGTAAGCATTGTATCTCACCCCAATATTTAAAAAACAGTAAAAATGGGGCTGTGAGACTCACCTGAGCCTATCCGAGCAATGAGTATATCCTATGTGGAATAGACAACCTCTGAAATCCCTTAGAGTCCTAAACACGCGAGATTCTAATGAGTAAATGGATTGTCCAATGTATTGTTTATTGTTTATGTTCGAGTTTACAAAAATGTATACGACTCGTTGGTGACGGTTTGTAATTATATTCCGACAACACAATTTAGTTTGTTTCGTATGATTACACCTCACAAGTTATCTTAACGTATCGTATTGTTTCCGAATATTAATAGTTTTTATTTTCAAACCATTAATGTTAAATTAAAAGCAGAAATTGTTTTCTGGGCTGAGTACCCGCCGGGTACCTTTCTTACCCGCCGGGTAAGCTAGTTTTGTGTTAGCACGCGCCGCGTACTAATGCACTCACCGGGTCCAATAAATAAAGTATAGAACGCGCCGGGTACGTTAGTACGCGCCGGGTTCTTAGGGGTTTTAAGAAGGACGCGCCGGGTCCTTATGGACGCGCCGTGTTCTTTCGTTTTTCAAAAGGATGCGCCGCGTACGGAAGTACACGCCGCATGGATCATAATTTCTGGGAAGGAATCCGCCGGATTCCCTTGAATCCGCCGGATTCCCTTGAATCCGCCGGATTCAGTGGTCCGGCTCAGGTCTGTTCGTTCCAAATCACACCCAAACCCATTTTAAAACCATTTTCGCATATAACCAACTTAATAGGACAACATAACATGATCATATATGTATTTCAAATATGTATTTAAACTAAAATTTAAAGTTTCCTTACAAATTTAAAAGTGGGAACCGGAGATGATGATGACGATGTACACGATGATGATGATGATCCAAGGTGTTTGAAGAAGAAGATTATGATGATGAATTGTTACAGATTATTGTTGTTGTTATGTATTTGTTGTTGTTGTTGAATCAAAGAGAAATGAGAGGGAGAGATAGAGCCGAGAGATAGATAGATGAAATGAATGAATGGGTTGGCCATCTCCAATTATTGGAGGTGGTTGGCCCGAGCTTGATCCGTTTCGTGGTATTTTGTAAAAATGTTTTCAAACGATAAATTTCTAAAATTGAAATCGTATAAGTTTTTATTTGAAGTATTTCACAAAAATACTTTTAGTGTGATACTAAATTATATCGCTGTTTCACTTTGAACTTACGGATAGTTTTAATTATCCAAAAAGAGTTTTACAAATTTTCCGAGTATCGTAATATTATCTCTGTTAATAATATTCTATTTGGAAATGTTTTGGGACAACTTTTATTTTTATGTTTCCTGAGTGGTTTCAGATTTGTTCGCGTTGTGATTATTAAATAATCATTTCGTGATATATATATAGTTATATATATATTATCCGAATACTTTGTTTTTGATTCGTACCGAGTACGAATAATTAAAGTTTAAATTGGCCCCAAATTTTTGGCCCTTTTTGACCGGGTGTCACACATTAGACTACTGAGTGGACAACTGAGGTATTCGGTGAGTGGACTTGTACTCTCAGTGTGATTTGGTTGTAACATACTTGGTTACAACAAGTGAACATAGTTTGTTATTGTTGATTGATGAAATACACGTGTAATAAGTGATGAGTCGCCTTTGGGCATCTGGTGATTGGGGGTCAACTTGATATGATGGTTGGACTGGGTTGCTACAGGTTAGTCAATGTGAGATTTGTGATCATGTGTTGAGAATGGAACACATATTGACTAAAGGTAGCAAATAGTTATCGGTAATACCACTGTACTGGCCTGCAGTTGGTTATAAGTGTTGCTTGGTAGGTCACCCGGGACTGAGGGCGTTACAAGGACCACCGATCCTCTTGATGATGTTGTGTCTATGTGTTATTTGCTGTTAATCAGTATTGTTATGCTAAGTTGTACTGTTAGTGGCAAGTTAATTCACTTAGCTTTGTGCTAATCCCACCACAGTCCTTCCTGCAGGTTATAATCGAGGGGCGTATCGGGAGGGGCAGGAAGTTCTTGGATTTGATGGAATGTTTGACAGGCTGGTTACTCTGATGTTAATTAATAACTAATGAAGTGTTTTGAATTATATAACACCTAGTTTGATGGAAAAAAAAATCATCTACATTTATGTAATGTAAGTAAAGTTTAAATGTTGAAACCTGCACTTCCGATCAAAAATCATTATAATAATGGTTTGTAAAATGAGGGGTGCTATACTAGTTGTAGTGTGCGGATCGGCTGGTAGTTTAGTTATGTCAACTTTCTTATACTTTGTGAAAGGAGTTTGTGTTTCATTATCTTCAAGTGGAGTTTGTTGAACATGTGGTTGTTGATCTACCGTGTTTGTAGTTTTAGGAATTGTAACGCCCCAAATTTTGTAAGTTTAAATTATATTATATGCGTTTAGTTATTTAAATTATATGTATATAATATTATGTTATGTGAAATAATTGTTATGTGTTAGAAATTAGTTAGTAGACTAACTATGTGAAGAAACTTGAGTTAGAGGGTAGAAACTGTCAAGTTTGCAAAGATGAGGGGTTTATGTGAAAGTATTGTAAATCAAAATTCTGCATCTTCTTGTTTCTTCTACTCAATTTCAGAAAGTAAGAAATCACGTATGATATTTTAGAGAGAGAGACAGAAATCGTTTTAGAGAGAGAAGCAAGAAGAGAGGTGAATTGAAGTTAGGGTTTTGATTAATTAAAGTTTCTAAGCTTTGATTCAGTTTTCTAAGGTAAGAATTCATCTCTTTAATTGTTTAAATTGATGTTAGGGTTTAAGTTACATAAACCCTAAGTTAGTGATTTTGATGGGTAATTGGTTGTAATTAAGTTCCATACATGTTATTAAGCTAGAAAGAACATATAATTCATGTTAGTTGTATTGATAATCTCTAATCATGTGTTTTATGGGTAATCGAATTGGTTATGTATAGGTAAGATCACTAAGAAGTTAAGTTCTTGATGATTTGTGATAGAAATGGTAAGAACTAATGTTAATTACCCATATTACATATGATTAGATATTAATTGTATGGGACTTATGTTAGAAATATGGGTGTTATGTGATTTAGCACCTAAGTATTATGTGAGAAGTAAGAAAGAGTAGTTAAATGTGTAATTGATAAGTGTTTATGTGATTATGTGAATAGGTGATCAAGTGTGAAAGAGTTCAAGTTATTGTTTGTGCAAGTAAAAAGGTAAGTATTTGGACATGTGGAACCAAGGAGTGATTTATCATTCGCTTGGTGGTATCTAAGTAATGACTTTGTCATTAGCTTAGTTTGATGTCAATTCTTCGGAATTCGGCATGTTAGATGTTATGGATCCTTAACTTGTTGCAGATTTTAATTGTTAGAGTCCATTTACTTACTAAGCATTTATGCTTATATGATGTTTAACATGTTTCAGGAAGTTCCAGTAAGGTAAAGGAGGAATCGGGAAAGAAGGTTATGGAAAGCTAGTGGTGGAGCTCATTGCTTGGTCGGTAATGAGTTTTATCCCTTTTGATCATGCTTACGATACAATAACACCCCCGTTTGTAAAGTTTAAGATTTTAATCAATGTTTATAAAAGTTAGTAAGTCTCACTTGTGAAAGATATATGGTTTTGATGAAGCTAATGTTTTGGTTAAAGTTAGATTAGTGAGACTTGAAATGTTAGAGCTTATGTATATATATGAATGAAAAGTGGTTGTTTTGACTTTGTAAAGTCAACTGAGTAAGAATGTATGCTATTGGTTAGTCAAAGATAGAAATGGGTCAATTTGGTGCCCAAATGGGTCATCAAGTGCTTATGTGTCAAAATGGGTCAAGGTTGTTGAAAGTCAATTGTTTTGGTTCTCACAAGTTCTAAAGTTAAGTTGAAATGTGTAGTCAAAAGATGGAGGTCAGATTTGATGTATTTTAGAATTTGACATGTTAGCATTTTTGGTTTAAAATAGCCGAAAACTCGTTTACGGGTCAAATCTTGTTAAAATATAAAAATTGAAAAAGTAGAATTGAGGTAATGTTTATATGGTCATAGTAAATGTGTGTGCAAAATTTCAAGTCCTAACTCATAACGAGTAAAAAGTTATGCGTGTTTGAAGTTGGTTTAAAAAGTTGAATTTTGGCTGATTTCTGAAATACACTAAGGAACGCGATCCCGACCACTTGAGCCGGATCGCGTTCGCAAGGCAAAAATCGTCACAGAATGTTTTTAACACATGAACGCGATCCCGACCACTTTCCCGGATCGCGTTTGTCAGTGAAAAATGAAAGTTTGTGTCTTAAAAAGCTTGTTTCAACTAGGGGAAGTTATTAAAGTTAAATTATACAAATGGGTTAGTTATGGGACATTAAAGAGAGTGTAAAAAAAAATAAAAAAAAATTTGTTCACGTTTCGGGGTGTTTCAAGTTGGTATCAGAGCACGGTTTAAGGGATTCGGGTATCCACCATTAGTGGGTACTTGATCTTAGACCATTTTAATTGTTGTATTGAGCATGATTTAGAGTTGTTATGTGTACGAGATTATGTGTGCTAATGATTTTGAATCAAAGTGTGTCGTGTGGACTTTGGATATGTTATATTCTAATACGGTAATTAGTGCGCCTGGCCAACGCAATGATTATCATATTACCATATGGGTATCCATGGAAATCACGAAACATTTGAGGATAAGTTATTAGCTATTGTTAGTGTCATATGTTAGAAGTATAGATAAAGTAGACTTGTAAATGTTAAGTAAATTGAGTTAAATTTTACCATGTCTACTTTCAGTAAAGATGGATGAGCGAGAAATAGATCTTACTCTTGGATTTAACCCGGGTAATAGAGCCCAAGATGATGAAGCAGGAGGCAGAAATGAAAGACCAAGGTCTCCTATTCCTGACACCGAATTGTCTTGGGAAGGTATAAAATCCCTTGTGTCTAAAGAGATTAGTCAAGCTCAAGAAGCATCTCTTCCTTTCTTGGTGACTACGATTACAGATACGGTAAGAAAGATTGTAAGTGAAGAAATGCAAAAAGGGAGAGGAGAAGTAGTTATGCCTAGACCAGGGGAAATCCCACAAGTTAATATTCAGGAAGAGCAGAAAAAGATTAGTTATAGAGATTTCTCAGCTTGCAACCCACCAGAGTATGACGGTGATCTGGATCCAATTAAATGTTACCGTTGGATTTCAGAAGTAGAAGGGGCATTCGCCACTGTGGATTGTCCCAACAAGTTTAAAGTAAGGTATGCAGCTAATCTTTTGAAGAATCGTGCTAAGTGGTGGTGGAATGTACAGTGTAGAACTAAGGGTGATGAAGTTATTAGCAAATTGACGTGGGAAGAGTTTAAAGTGATGTTTGAAAGCACGTATTCTCAAGATGCAGATTTGAATAGAATTCGTCAAGAGTTTTTAGCTATGGAGCAGACAAACGAATCAGTGAATGAGTTGGTGGGAAATTTTCTGGATAGAGCTCGTTTTTGTCCAGAGTACATGGATAACCCAAGGATGCTTATGAATCATTTTCATAAGGTCCTGAGAAAGGAAATCAGAAAGTATGTACTTCCAAAGAGATGTCAGACACTTGAAGAGATGATAGATGAAGCACGATTCCAGGAATTGGAGTTAAAGAAAGATGAACAAGTGGCAGCTGCTAAAAGAAAAAGTGAGCAAAGTTCCGGTTCATCAAAGAAGTTTAGACCGAGTGGGAGTACAAAGAAGGATGATAGACCGGTGCCAGCTGAATGTAAGAAGTGTCATCGAAAACACTTTGGAGAATGCAAGTTTGGCACTAACGCTTGTTATCAATGTGGGCAAGAAGGTCATTTTGGCCGAGATTGTCCAAACCCAATCCGTGTATGTTATAATTGTTATGAACCGGGGCACATAAAATCAGAATGTCCGAAACTTGGGAACCGGCCTACTTCTTCAGCACCTCGAAGAACTTCAGAAAAGAAAGCTGTAGAAGTTCCAAAGTCTAAGGGCCGTTCCTTCCAAATCACTGCTGAGGAAGCTCAGCGAGCCCCCGATGTCCTGACAGGTACCTTTCTTGTAAATTTCATGCCTGCACACGTATTATTTGATTCGGGAGCTTCGCGATCCTTCGTGTCAGAAAAATTTAGTCAGAAATTCTCTGTTCCCCTTAGTGAGTTAGACACTCCACTGGATGTTGAGGTTGCAGATGATAGAATAGTTTATGTTGCTAATGTATTCCGTGGGTGTCAATTACAGATTAGTAATGAATCTTTTATTATTAATCTCATTCCAATGCCAATGGGTGAGTTTGATGTAGTAGTGGGTATGGATTGGCTAGGTAGGTATAATGCTATAATTCAGTGTGAGAAAAAGATTATTCGTATCAATACTCCAAGTGGGGGAGTGATTGATATTTATGGGGAAAAGAAAAAGCCTTCCTTATCCATATGTACCTTCGCTCGTGCCAAACGTCATTTGTCACGTGGTTGTCAAGCCTTTTTGGCCCACGTGATAGATCTTCAGAAAAGTGTTCCAAAACTCGAGGAGATTCCTGTTGTAAAGGAGTTTCCCGATGTTTTTCCTGACGAGCTACCGGGTATTCCACCCGATAGGCAAGTCGAATTTCGTATAGATCTTATCCCTGGAGCTACTCCTATTGCTAAAACTCCGTATAGACTTGCCCCTTCAGAAATGCAAGAATTGATGAAACAATTACAAGAATTGTTAGATAAGGGGTTTATTCGTCCAAGTAGTTCACCATGGGGTGCTCCAATTTTGTTTGTTAAGAAAAAGGATGGAACAATGCGCATGTGTATAGATTATCGGGAATTGAATAAGGTCACCATCAAGAATAGGTATCCTTTACCTAGGATTGATGATCTGTTTGACCAGTTGCAAGGTGCCAACTATTTTTCTAAAATTGATTTACGTTCTGGTTATCACCAACTCAAGGTTCGAGAAGAGGATGTGTCTAAAACAGCTTTTAGAACTAGATATGGTCACTATGAGTTTGTGGTGATGCCATTTGGTCTGACTAATGCACCAGCCGCTTTTATGGATCTTATGAATCGGGTATGTCGTCCAATGCTCGATAGATCTGTAATTGTGTTTATTGACGATATTCTTGTTTATTCTAAGTCTGCTGGTGAACATGAACTTCATTTGAGGCAAGTTTTGCAAATGTTACGTAATGAAAAGCTTTATGCCAAGTTCTCGAAATGTGAATTTTGGCTTCGTGAAGTTCATTTTCTGGGTCATGTTGTAAACAGTCAAGGAATTAAGGTTGATCCTACCAAGGTCGAGGCGGTGATGAAATGGGAACCCCCAACCAATCCGACTGAGGTAAGGAGTTTTCTGGGTTTAGCCGGGTATTATAGACGGTTTATCCAGGATTTCTCCAAAATTGCTACTCCACTCACAAAGCTTACTCGTAAGAATATTAAGTATGAATGGAAAGATGAACATGAACAGGCCTTCAGAATCCTTAAATTAAAGTTAAGTCAGGCACCTATCTTAGTACTTCCCGATGGTACTGAAGATATGGTTGTATATTGTGATGCATCTTATAATGGGTTAGGTTGTGTATTGATGCAACGTGGAAGAGTAATAGCTTATGCCTCGAGACAGTTGAAAGAACATGAGAAAGGGTATCCAGCACATGATTTAGAACTTGCAGCAGTAGTCTTTGCCCTTAAGATATGGAGGCATTATTTGTATGGAGTAAAGTGTACTATTTATACTGATCATAAAAGTCTTAAGTATTTCTTTGATCAGAGAGATCTTAATATGAGACAGAGACGTTGGTTAGATTTGGTGAAGGATTATGATTGTGAAATCCTTTATCATCCTGGAAAAGCGAATGTAGTTGCAGATGCTCTCAGTAGAAAGGCAATGCATCATGCCTTGATTGTTAGATCTTTTCGAATTACAGTCTCTCCAAATTTGTTCGATCAGATTAAAGAGGTGCAGCAGAAAGCTTGGCAGAAAGGTGATTGGAAAGTAGAACGTATTAAAGGCCAGATTCAGAATATTGTTGAAGATTCCCGAGGATTAAAGACTCGATATGGCAGAATCTAGATTCCAAAATCAGCAGAGTTAAAGAAATTATTGCTTGATGAGGCGCATAGATCCAGATATTCTATTCATCCTGGTGCCACTAAAATGTATCACGATTTAAAAGCAGATTATTGGTGGCCAGGTATGAAAAGAGAGATTGTTAAATATGTCGAACAATGTCTAACTTGTTTACAGGTGAAAGCAGAACATCAAAAGCCAATGGGAATGATGCAACCCTTGGATATTCCTGTTTGGAAGTGGGAACATGTTACTATGGATCTAATCACCAAATTGCCAAAGACCCGACGCCAGCATGATACAATTTGGGTGATTGTGGATCGATTGACGAAAAGTGCTATATTTCTACCAATTAAAGAGACGTATACTTCAGAAGCTCTTGCAGATTTATATGTTCAAGAAGTGGTGGCACGTCATGGAGTACCTCTTTCTATTGTTTCTGACCGGGATAGCAGGTTTACTTCCAGGTTCTGGAACAAGTTTCAAGAAGATTTGGGTACTCGTGTTAATTTGAGCACAGCTTTTCATCCGCAGACTGATGGTCAGAGTGAAAGAACTATTCAGACATTAGAAGACATGTTAAGAGCTTGTGCTATTGATTTCGGTGGTAATTGGGATGAACATTTACCTTTGGCAGAGTTTTCATATAATAATAGTTACCATGCGAGTATAGGTATGCCACCATATGAAATGCTTTATGGAAGGAAATGTCGAACTCCAATTTGTTGGGGTGAAATTGGTCAGCGAGAATTGGGTAATACTGATATTGTGCAGAAAACAGCTGAAAAGATTGATCAAGTCAGAGAAAGGTTGAAAATGGCACAAGACCGTCAAAAGTCTTATGCCGATGTTAGAAGACGCCCAATTGAATTTCAGGTTGGAGATAGAGTGATGTTAAAAGTATCTCCATGGAAAGGCATCATACGTTTCAGAAAACGAGGAAAGCTAAGTCCTCGGTTTATCGGTCCATTCAAAATTCTAGAAAGAGTAGGAAATGTAGCTTATAGACTTGAGCTACCGGAAGAGCTAGCAGGAATCCACAGCACTTTCCACGTGTCATACTTAAGAAAGTGTTTAGTGGATGAAGCGTCATATGTACCGTTAAAAGAGATAAAGATCAATGACCAATTGAACTATGTAGAACAACCGGTTATGATTCTAGAAGAGAAAGTTAAGAGATTGAGGAATAAAGAAATTAAGTTGTTTAAAATTCAATGGAAGCATAGAAAAGGGTCAGAGTTCACGTGGGAGCCGGAGCATGAAATTGTTAAGTATTATCCGGCTTTGTATCAGGAATGGATTGTGAGGACACAATCCTGAATAAGTGGGGGAGAGTTGTAACGCCCCAAATTTTGTAAGTTTAAATTATATTATATGCGTTTAGTTATTTAAATTATATGTATATAATATTATGTTATGTGAAATAATTGTTATGTGTTAGAAATTAGTTAGTAGACTAACTATGTGAAGAAACTTGAGTTAGAGGGTAGAAACTGTCAAGTTTGCAAAGATGAGGGGTTTATGTGAAAGTATTGTAAATCAAAATTCTGCATCTTCTTGTTTCTTCTACTCAATTTCAGAAAGTAAGAAATCACGTATGATATTTTAGAGAGAGAGACAGAAATCGTTTTAGAGAGAGAAGCAAGAAGAGAGGTGAATTGAAGTTAGGGTTTTGATTAATTAAAGTTTCTAAGCTTTGATTCAGTTTTCTAAGGTAAGAATTCATCTCTTTAATTGTTTAAATTGATGTTAGGGTTTAAGTTACATAAACCCTAAGTTAGTGATTTTGATGGGTAATTGGTTGTAATTAAGTTCCATACATGTTATTAAGCTAGAAAGAACATATAATTCATGTTAGTTGTATTGATAATCTCTAATCATGTGTTTTATGGGTAATCGAATTGGTTATGTATAGGTAAGATCACTAAGAAGTTAAGTTCTTGATGATTTGTGATAGAAATGGTAAGAACTAATGTTAATTACCCATATTACATATGATTAGATATTAATTGTATGGGACTTATGTTAGAAATATGGGTGTTATGTGATTTAGCACCTAAGTATTATGTGAGAAGTAAGAAAGAGTAGTTAAATGTGTAATTGATAAGTGTTTATGTGATTATGTGAATAGGTGATCAAGTGTGAAAGAGTTCAAGTTATTGTTTGTGCAAGTAAAAAGGTAAGTATTTGGACATGTGGAACCAAGGAGTGATTTATCATTCGCTTGGTGGTATCTAAGTAATGACTTTGTCATTAGCTTAGTTTGATGTCAATTCTTCGGAATTCGGCATGTTAGATGTTATGGATCCTTAACTTGTTGCAGATTTTAATTGTTAGAGTCCATTTACTTACTAAGCATTTATGCTTATATGATGTTTAACATGTTTCAGGAAGTTCCAGTAAGGTAAAGGAGGAATCGGGAAAGAAGGTTATGGAAAGCTAGTGGTGGAGCTCATTGCTTGGTCGGTAATGAGTTTTATCCCTTTTGATCATGCTTACGATACAATAACACCCCCGTTTGTAAAGTTTAAGATTTTAATCAATGTTTATAAAAGTTAGTAAGTCTCACTTGTGAAAGATATATGGTTTTGATGAAGCTAATGTTTTGGTTAAAGTTAGATTAGTGAGACTTGAAATGTTAGAGCTTATGTATATATATGAATGAAAAGTGGTTGTTTTGACTTTGTAAAGTCAACTGAGTAAGAATGTATGCTATTGGTTAGTCAAAGATAGAAATGGGTCAATTTGGTGCCCAAATGGGTCATCAAGTGCTTATGTGTCAAAATGGGTCAAGGTTGTTGAAAGTCAATTGTTTTGGTTCTCACAAGTTCTAAAGTTAAGTTGAAATGTGTAGTCAAAAGATGGAGGTCAGATTTGATGTATTTTAGAATTTGACATGTTAGCATTTTTGGTTTAAAATAGCCGAAAACTCGTTTACGGGTCAAATCTTGTTAAAATATAAAAATTGAAAAAGTAGAATTGAGGTAATGTTTATATGGTCATAGTAAATGTGTGTGCAAAATTTCAAGTCCTAACTCATAACGAGTAAAAAGTTATGCGTGTTTGAAGTTGGTTTAAAAAGTTGAATTTTGGCTGATTTCTGAAATACACTAAGGAACGCGATCCCGACCACTTGAGCCGGATCGCGTTCGCAAGGCAAAAATCGTCACAGAATGTTTTTAACACATGAACGCGATCCCGACCACTTTCCCGGATCGCGTTTGTCAGTGAAAAATGAAAGTTTGTGTCTTAAAAAGCTTGTTTCAACTAGGGGAAGTTATTAAAGTTAAATTATACAAATGGGTTAGTTATGGGACATTAAAGAGAGTGTAAAAAAAAAAAAAAAAAATTTGTTCACGTTTCGGGGTGTTTCAGGAATACTAGTAGAAGGATTAGAGTCTCTTTTTTTGCTAAAGAAATTCAATATCGTTGCCATCAGGATCACTGCCACAATCAAACGTTTGAAATTTTAAACATATTAATTAACCTAATAACCTAATTTAGGTTAATAATAACTAATATAAGTAACATATATGATATGAAAAGCATTAATTTAAGCATATATGTAAGAATCAGTAACTAAATAAAGGAAAATTAGAACATATTATTATGATATACCTTTCTAACAAATATAACAATTTACAAAACCCTAAGTTTCATGCAAACAATTAGTTAATTACAGAAGTGATCATGATTGAGACAATGAATAAAAAGGAGAGAATTATAATTGAATTACTCACCAAAATAAGGAGACAAAAAATAGCGATTGATAGGAATTGGATCGACAATTCGACACTCGACATAATAGAAGCGACGAAGCGTTCACAGCACTACAGCGGTTTCTTTGTTGTTAAAATTTTCAATTTTGTATGTATTAAATTAAGGGACAATTAATTCAACTGAAACCCATAACTTTCCAAGTGATCGATTATAATCTGCTTCTTATATTTGGGCTAACATTAGCCCATTAGGATGTGTTGAACTTAATTTTTCAAGTAATAATTATATAATGTTTTTTTCTCTAGCCCATATGGGGTCCAATTTATCTTTTATGTGGTGTCCATTATACCTGGCAAACAGGTCGGGTTGGGTCGGGTTGGGTCACAGGTCAAATTGGGTTTGGGTCGAATTGGGTCATGGGTCGAACGGGTCATTTTTTGAATTGGGTCAAATGGGTTGGGTTGGGTCGGGTTGGGTCGACCCACCCTTTTTAACTATGTTTTTTTCATTCATTACTTTTATAATTAATTAATTAATTAATATTATTAATTATTAATATTAAAATTAATATTAATTAATTAGTATAGGAGGAATAGAAAATAAATACTGGGTATATTGAAAAGTTTAGAAACCCGTGTGCGTTCCCACCGAACTCGGAACCACCTCTTTTAATATATTAAATTAATATTAATTAATTAATACTTAGTAAACTATGAATAGAAAACAAATACAGAGGTGAGAGTGATAGGATTGTGAAAATTCAGGTCCGACCTTCATCGACCCGTTGGACCCGTTATATCTCTACCCTTCAATTTAAAATTGACCTGTTGGACCTGCTTCTTGATTTCCAGGCATCTCATCCCTACTTACAAATCATTTCTTTCAAACCCAATCAACCCATTTTTTATGGAATGGGTTGTGATTGCCAGGTCTAGTGTCCATTGAATGTACATATGCAGCTTTGTAAAATTTTTTGAAATTCTTGTGGTTGCAATGGACCCCTCTTGCAACAAGCGAGAATCGCCCCTGTCATTATTCTACATCTCTACCTTTCGGATCAACCATCAACCGAACACCACCACCTTTACTATTCATTCATCACCTTCACTTATACCCTCACCATCACCTCTCGGCTAAATTCCATCCATAGCACCCTTATTATTTCGACATCAACAACATAACAACGACAACCGCGGCAACAGTAATATATATATTATCATCATCGTGACTTCTTCATCCCCATCGTATCATCAAGACCAAACCTTACTGTGAGAACTCTTAACCTAAAACTTTCATGTATATATATACTTTTGAATCTATATAACCAAAGTGTATGTAAAGCTTATAAGTACGATCGAAAAGTAAAAGCTTATAAACAAAAACTGTATCAATATATATATATATATATATATATACATGTTGACAAAGTGAGCCGAATTTGTTGACATTTGTTTGAAGTAACATGGGATGGCATGCTCAATAACAGTAAAGACAGCGCCTACCTTGATATTCTTTTTTAATTTTTGGTGGTATTCGGTGAGTAGGAATCAAGTGTAGTTGGTAAATTATCTCGATGAATATTAAACATATAAAATTAGCTGTCAATCAATTTGTGATTAGTATATATACAAGACAAATCATTTGGAAAAGTTAGGAAGTGAAAGAAATTTAGAGGGAGATAGAGACGTGAAGATTAACTTCCATTTTCAAAGAAAGAAACAGAAAGATAAGAGACATAAAGAAAAAGAAAAGTCTCATTAGTTTTTGGTTATTGTTTCTTTCATTCAGTGTTAACCGGATACACCGGTTTTTTTCATTGATAGAGACGAGAGATAGATACAAGAGATATAATAAGTGTTGTATCAAATCCTTGTAACCTCCTCATATTTTCCCATATAGTAATTATCATCGGTTGTGCCCGTGGTTTTTACCCTCAAAGGGGTTTTCCACGTTAAATCCTCATGTTCTCGTTTTATTTATTTTCTTTATCATATTTCAATATTGTCGATCAAATTTACAACAAGTGGTATCAAAGCCTTATTGTTATTCTTATCTGATAAATTAATCAGATTCTATATCGACATGGCTACCTTGAAATATGATATTCCGTTGTTATTGGATCGAGACACAAGGTTTTCATTATGGCAAGTCAAGATGCGGGTTGTATTGGCTCAATTGGATCTGGATGACGCGTTGTTAGGCCGAGATAAAATGCCAGCTTCCTGGTCAGATGAGGAGAAGGATCGAAAAGATCGTAAGGCTCTCTCTCATATTCATCTTCATTTATCTAATAATATTTTGCAAGAAGTTTTTGAAAGAAATTTCTGCTGCCTTCTTGTGGTTAAAATAGGAACAAATTTGTATGACCAAAGATTTAACTAGTAAAATGCACCTTAAACAAAAAATGTTTTCTTTCAAAATGCAAGAGGGTGCATCTATGCTAAATCATCTTTCGGTGTTTAAAGAGATCGTTACTGATCTTGAAGCTATGGAGGTAAAATATGATGATGAAGATTTGGGGTTAATTCTTTTATGTTCTTTGCCTAGTTCTTATTCAAACTTTAGAGATACCATATTGTATAGCCGTGATACTCTAACTCTTTAAGAAGTTTGTGATGCTTTGCATGCCAAAGAAAAGATGAAAGAAATGGTATCTACTGAAGGTTCAAGTTCTCAAGGAGTAGGTTTGGTTGTTCATGGCAGAACAATAGATAGAAAATCAAATAATAAGTCAAGAGGCAATAGCTCAAATTATAGAAGCAGATCAAGGTCTAGAGCATCCAAGTTTTGCAAATATTGCATAAAGAAAGGTCATGATACTTTCGAATGTTACAAAGTGAAGAACAAGGAGAAACAAGCTGCTAATCAAAATTCCAAACCAAATCAAGAAGATGAAGGCAAAGCAGCTTATGCTGCTGAAAATAATTCTAATGGAGATGTTCTTGTAAGCTTTTGCAGGATGCCTAAAAACCAATGATGAATGGATTCTTGACTCCGCCTGTACCTTCCACATGACTCCAAATAAAGATTGGTTCATTAATTATGAACCCATGGAAGGAGGCTCCGTCTTGATGGGTGATAATTCACCATATAAAATTGCCGGAATAGGTTCAATTCAAATCAAGATGTTTGATGGTGTTGTCAGAACATTAACTGATGTTCGTCACGTTCCGGGTTTGAAAAGAAATCTTATTTCCTTAAGTACTCTTGCTCTAAAAGGGTACAAGTACTCCAGTGAAGGTGGAGCTCTAAAGGTTTCAAAAGGCTTTTTGGTTGTTATGAAAGCAGATATTAAATCTGTAAATTTGTATCATCTCCAAGGTAGTATAGTAACAGGTAATTCTAATGTTACTTCAAATTCATCTACTGTTTCTTCTGATACTACTAACCTTTGGCATATGCGTCTTGGGCATATGAGTGAAATTGGTTTGGCAGTTTTGAGCAAGAAAGGACTACTTGATAGTAAATGTGTTGGCAAATTAGAATTCTGTGAACACAGTATTTTTGGCAAGCACAAGAGGGTGAGATTCACTACCTCAGTACATACTACAGAAGGCATTCTGGATTATGTACATTCTGACTTATGGGGACCATCACAAGAGGCATCACTTGGGACCATCACAAGAGGCATTTTCTGCATTTAAAGAGTGGAAAGTTATGGTGGAAAATCAGACTGGTAAGATGGTTAAAAAGCTTCCCACAGATAATGGTATGGAATTCTGTTCAAATGAATTTAATTCATTTTGTAAATCAGAAGGTATCGTTAGACACTACACAGTTCCCCATACACCTCAACAAAACAGTGTGGCTGAACATATGAACATAACCATTATTTCAAAAGCCCGTTGCATGTTATCTAATGCTGGATTATCTAAGCGTTTTTGGGCAGGAGCTGCTTCTAATGTATGTTATTTAATTAACATGTCACCTTCTATTCCACTTAACAAGAAGACTCCGATTGAGGTATGGTCTGGTTCCCCAGCTGATTATTCAAATTTAAGAATTTTCGGTTGCCCTGCTTATGCTCATGTTGATAATGGAAAATTAGAGCCTAGAGCAATTAAATGTATCTTTCTTGGTTATAATTCTGGTGTGAAAGGATACAGGTTATGGTGTCCTGAAACTAAAAAGATTGTTATTAGTAGAAATGTTATTTTTAATGAGTCTGCTATGTTAAATAAAGATTATTCTACTAATATTCCTGTTGAGAGTCAAGAAAAGTCAAATGTGCAGGCGGAGCAATCTGTTGACTCGAAACAAACACCAGAAAATGAAAATCCTGCTGATTAAAATACACCAGTTGATCAAGAGTTCCCTGCTCCTACTCAACAACCACAACCCTCTATAGCAGCTGACAGACCTAGGAGGGTCATCCATCCTCCTAAGAGATTGATTGAAGAAGCAAATATTGTTGCTTATGCTTTAAATGTTGCAGAAGATATTGAAGGTAACACAGAGCCTTCAACCTATTCAGAAGCTGTTACTTCAGATGAATGCAACAATTGGATCACTGCCATGCATGATGAAATGGAATCTCTTGAGAAGAATGGTACTTGGGAATTTGTAAAATTACCAAAAGAAAAGAAGCCTATCCGCTGCAAATGGATTTTCAAAAGGAAAGAAGGTGTCACTCCATCTGAGAAAGTAAGATTCAAAGCAAGGTTAGTTGCTAAAGGTTATAGCCAGATTCCAGGCACTGATTTTACTGATGTTTTCTCTCATGTTGTTGAACATAGCTCAATTCGTACTTTACTCAGTATTGTTGCTATGCATAATTATGAGCTTGAGCAGTTAGATGTTAAAACTGCATTTTTACATGGAGAGTTGGAAGAAGATATTTATATGGAACAACCTGAAGGTTTTGTTGTTCCTGGAAAAGAGAATCTGGTATGTAAATTGAAGAAATCACTTTATGGTTTAAAGCAGTCCCCACGACAATGGTATAAAAGGTTTGACTCTTTTATGCTATCTCAGAATTTTAAAAGGTCAGATTATGATAGTTGTGTTTACTTCAAATCTGTAAATGGTTCACCTATCTATCTGCTCCTTTATGTTGATGATATGTTAAATGCTGCTAAAGATAAATCTGAGATAGCAAATAATAATAAAATAGAGCGGTTGTTTATAAGTGAGCTATTTTTACATTTTCATATATAACCCTGGACTTCATACGTTTACTTTAAGATTCTTTAAAGTGTACTATAAGAATGTTAATTAATGTCACACCCCAAAAATTCATAATTGTGTTTATTTAATGTTTAGCGGAAGCAAGTTATAATTAGCGGAAGCATCTTGTGTAAACAGTTTAACAGCGGGGTGCTGACGTTACAATTGTGCATTCATTGTATCAGAGCATATGATCATACAGAACATAATATATTAAGGATGCCAATTTAAACGGTTGTTACAAAAGTAGTACGACTATGTAAGTCGTACAGTAGTAATAGAGTTTAAAACATTTAAGTTTTACAATACATATGTTAAAATAAGATTTCATAAGTATAACTGCAATGTCTGCAGTAATATAGAGGAAATCCTCAAAAGTTGTCCCAAAATATATGGCATCCTAAGTAGTCCAGGGTTGTCCATCCTGAATGCATGCGATCCTTACTTACGTAGCTAATTTCCTGTAAAACATAGAAGGAAAGTCGTCAACAAATATGTTGAGTGAATTCACAGGTTTAGTATAAATATGTGGTATGTTAAACCATTTATGTTTAAGTTATTGAAATGTTATTCAATAAATAAATGTTTGCAGGTTTTGCAATTTATAAGATGATAGGGATAGTTACCCTAAAATATAGTTTTATGTGGGTTGTTACCCAAAATGTATGTCTGGTTGTTTACCAGTATATAAATATAATCAGTAAATATACTGAAATAAAACAGTTGTAGGATAAGTTCATCCTAAATAATATGTGGGAATGCTTAGACTATAATCCCCTGAAAGGTGAGCTAAACCTCGCAGGTTAAAGTAACGCGACCTAACCCTATAACCAAACCACAACCAAAACTTATGTTTCTTGCCTGAAGGACAGTTAAGTATACGCTCCATCCACAGGAGGGTCGTCACGGCAATAGTACTATTCGTATACTCAGTGGCTAGAGTCACCTAGCTAATGGTTATAGTCTGCATGACATAAGGTCTTTCATGCACACATCTCAAGTCTGGTCCGTACTAGGATTTGTTGTCTAATTCCCAAAACAGTTGTGAAATAATATTTCATATCAAATAGTTGTATAAAGCAATAAAGCATTTATATAAATTGCTGCATGTGTTTGCATGCAGTTTCTATGTTTACACCCCTATGTTTAAAAGCATATAACATTTGTAAAGTAGGGGCTGTGAACTCACGGTGATTTGCTCGGTATGAAAGCTAGCAGCCAAACAGATAATAGCCCAAGGTATGTTAACCTATACAATAAATATATTAACATAAGTACGTTTGATTTGTTTTAATCACTTATGTTAACAGTTTGTTCGTTTGAAGAAATGGTTGATTTCTTATTAATGTAAGTTGTTAACTTTGTTAGTGACATGGTGTGGAAATAACGTTATTATTTCTCAGTCGTACACTTGTAAGTGTACAAACCAATATGTGATTGTTTATTTAACGGAAGGTCATTTTGTTTTCATTTGTACATATACTTTATATATAGTTGTACATATAATTCGATTTGTCATTTCAATATCATTGTTTGTACATATATTTGTTTTATATATGTATTCGTATGTAAATATACTTGTTGTACATTATTAAGTTGTACGTTTGTTAAACGTGTAATCCTTTTGCATATATATATATATGTGAAAATATATTTCTTAAGTGTCGTATGTATATATATTTAACCAATACATTGTTTACGTATATCAAATATATATAAGTTTTCATTTGTTTAAGAAAACGTATACGTTTGTGTCTATATATATATTGTGTGTTCTCGAATATATATATATATATATATATATATATATATATATATATATATATATATATATATATATATATATATATTGTAATACGTTGTTTCGTATTTAAAGTGTGTCGAGTTTTATTTGTTATAAAACTTAGATTGTTTTTATAAAAAGAATGTCATTTGTTTTTAATACCGTTACGTTTGTTTAATAAGTTCTAAATGTTCCGATAATATAATCGTATAATTTACAAGGTTCATATTCATATAATCGTTTATATATAAATCGTTTGTTCGTTCGTACGAGTTTAAATAAGTCCAAAGTCCGTATATATATTAAGTGTCGTTTGTTTTTTTTTTTACGAGTCAATAGGTTCAAATGTCCGTGTCTCGGATTTATTCCATATAATTGTTATCGATATGTGTTAGGTGATAACATTGTTTCGTTTCAACGTATAATCGCTTACGTGTTTGTATTTGTCCGGCGATTAACCTCGAATCATTTCATTAAACTGGTCTGGCCTTTCTGCACAATTCACGCGATCGCGTGGTCTGTTCGACCGATCGCGTGATAACCCAAACGAACCGATCGCGTGCTTTGTTGGACCGATCGCGTGATAACCTAAGTGACCCGATCGCGTGAAGTTTGTTTTGCAAGTGACGCGATCGCGTGAGTAGAAAAACAGGACGACTCACTTTTGAAAATGACGCGATCGCGTGAGTTTTGATAACGAGTTTTCTTGATTTTAGTCATGAAGTCACGCGATCGCGTGACTAATGTTTACTGTAGCTTCGTCTTGCAGGTTCTGTTTGTTACAGAGCATGTATATATCCGTATTTGTTTGGTTCCAAATCATTATACATCAACTACCAAATGTTTACACAAGTGTTATGTGTCGTTTTTACACATTATTATCTCATTTTAACTAGTTTTCATATAACGATTTTAGTTTTGAAGTTTTGGGTTTTATAAACCATTTTCATGAATCATCAAGTAATCATCCCATTTATATGTTATATGTATAGATTATGATATGTAAACAAGTTCTATAACAAAATTGAAGTATAGAAATCAAAGAATCGAAAGTTCCTTACAATGAGATGAAAATGGAGAGGATGATGATGAACGGATGATGCAGATGATGATCTTGGTTATGCTTCTGCTTCCTGATGTTGTTGTTGTTAGGATGATCAAAGAAGAAGAAGATTTGAGATGAATTATTGGTGGTGTGTGTTTGTTTCAAAGATCAGAGAGAGAACGGAGGGAGTGATATATTTCAAACGAGTATGGGAGTGATACAGAAGATGTCTCTGTATTATTGGAGTTAGGTGCCCATTTTGGGTACCTCAATTTCGAGTACGGGTATAATTATAGCAATATAAAAATAAACATTTTACATTTTTATTTTGTAGGTGTTCTCCTGGTTCTTTATTTATAATTAGTATAATGATGTTATCATTATTTTAAATATTTGTACAGTTTTGTACATTTTACTGCGCTCAACTATTTGAGCGCCAAATTTCAGTTAGTTTTGGATTTCATATTTTGAGGTAATGTTCTAACTTCTTCCAAACGAATGGGAAAATTTGCATTTTTATGATTCGACCTTTTATGTGCGTTTTAAAATTGTTTCTGTTCATGTTATAATACGTTTTATGTTCAACGTATATTTAGACCTTTTTATCTATATGTTATAGATATATAAATACTCGTAATTAATAATTTCATTATTAATTATTTTTTTATGTCACGAACTTTTGTTATTTATTTTAGTCGGGTTCGTTCCGATATCTTTGTACGTAACTTTTAAATACTTACGTTTTACGTTTTACTTTTCGTTTAAAAGTACTGGGCTTGCTAGGCTTACATCACATCAAAAAGTTTTGTTAAAATTTAACCAGGAAATTAGCGTAAGAATGCACATGCTTAAATGTTAATTAATACCTAATTTGGAGAGTTGTCACATTCTCCCCCTGTTAGGGAAATCTCGTCCCAAGATTTAATTTGTATCGTGAGTCGTGGTCACGGGTTCAAATAGGTGTGGATGCTTCTTGCGCATCTCGTCCTCACGTTCCCAGGTGAACTCTGGGCCTCTTTTCGAGTTCCATCGAATTTTGACAAGTTTGATCCGACTGTTTCGGAGCTTCTGCGTTTGTGTATCCATTACTTCAAGCGGTTCCTCCACGAAGTTGAGTTTTGCGTCGACATAGATTTCGTCGGGAGGTATGATTAACGCTTCGTCGGATAGACACTTCTTAAGATTACTCACGTGAAACGTATCGTGAATATTACTAAGTTCTTGTGGTAGTTTGAGCTTATAAGCTACAGGACCAATCCTTGCTAGGATCTCAAAAGGTCCAATGTAACGTGGATTCAGTTTACCGCGTTTTCCAAATCGCACAACTCCTTTTCAAGGAGATACCTTAAGTAGGACTCTGTCACCTACTTGAAATTCCAAAGGTTTTCGTCTATTGTCTGCATAACTCTTTTGTCGGTCTTGTGCCGTTTTCAATCGATTAAGCACTTGAGATATCTTGTCCGTTGTCTCTTGGACTATCTCAGGACCTGATAACTGTCTGTCATCCATCTCTGCCCAACAAAGTGGGGATCGGCACTTGCGTCCGTACAACGCCTTAAAAGGTGCCATTTGTATGCTCGTATGATAACTATTGTTGTACGAGAATTCAGCTAAAGGGAGATGAACATCCCAGTTTCCTCCGAAATCAATCACGCAGGCTCGTAGCAAGTCCTCAAGCGTTTGTATCGTTCGCTCGCTTTGACCATCGGTTTGTGGATGATAGGCGGTACTCATGTCGAGTCTAGTGCCTAAAGCTTGTTGTAGTGTTTGCCAGAAGCGAGAGGTGAAACGTGCATCTCTATCAGAGATGATGGACAATGGAACTCCATGTCTAGAAACAACTTCTTTTATGTAGATTCTAGCCAGCTTTTCCATCTTATCCGTTTCCTTAATGGCAAGAAAGTGAGCTGACTTTGTCAGACGGTCGACAATCACCCATATGGAGTCCATTCCAGATGATGTTTTCGGTAGCTTTGTGATGAAGTCCACCGTGATGTGTTCCCATTTCCATTTGGGCAACTCAGGTTGTTCCAAAAGCCCAGACGGCTTTTGATACTCAGTCTTAACTTTTGCACAAGTCAGACATCTACTTACATAGGTGGCAATGTCTCTTTTCATGCCAGGCCACCAGTAAAATCCTTTCAAATCGTGGTACATCTTATCTGCACCAGGATGTATCGAGTAATTGGACTTATGAGCTTCGTCCAATACTAGACTACGTAGCTCATCAACACAAGGAATCCAAATTCGATTCATGAAGTACAATACTCCATTTTCCTTAGACTCCAGTTGCTTCTCCATCCCCTTGAGGGATTCGTCCTTCAGATGTTCTGGAGTAAAGGCCGCTTGTTGAGCATCACGAATTTGGGTAATTAAATCCAAGTGGATTGTCAGTCCTAAGGCTCGAACTCTTCGAGGTTTTACTCTTTCCTTACGACTCAAGGCATCCGCTACTACGTTAGCTTTGCCTGGATGGTACTTGATTTCACAGTCGTAATCATTCAATAATTCAACCCAACGTCTCTGTCTCATGTTGAGTTCTTTCTGATCAAATATATGTTGGAGACTTTTGTGATCGGTAAAGATCGTACACTTTGTACCATAAAGGTAGTGTCTCCAAATCTTAAGCGCAAAAACGACTGCTCCTAGCTCTAAGTCATGCGTCGTATAGTTCTTCTCGTGAATCTTCAATTGACGAGACGCATATGCAATGACCTTGTCGTTTTGCATCAACACGCAACCTAATCCTTGATGTGAAGCATCACAGTAGACAACAAAGTTTTCTACTCCTTCTGGTAAGGATAGGATAGGTGCGGTACTCAATTTCTCTTTCAGCAGTTGAAAAGCATTCTCTTGCTTCTCGCCCCAATCAAACTTCTTGTCTTTTTGCGTTAGGGCGGTAAGTGGTTGAGCTATTTTCGAGAAATTCCCGATGAATCTTCGGTAGTAACCGGCTAGCCCAAGAAATTGTCGTATCTCCGTTGGAGTCTTTGGGGCTTCCCAATTCTTAATTGCCTCAATCTTGGATGGGTCCACGTGAATTCCTTTGCTATTGATCACATGACCGAGGAAATGAACCTCACGCATCCAAAACTCGCATTTAGAGAACTTTGCATAAAGCTTTTCTTTCTCCAGTACTTCAAGAATCAGCCTCATATGTCGTTCATGGTCTTCCCTCGTTCGCGAGTATATCAAGATATCGTCAATGAACACTATGACGAACTTATCAAGGTAAGGTTTACATACTCTATTCATTAGATCCATGAACACTGCTGGCGCATTCGTTAGCCCGAACGGCATAACAAGGAACTCGTAATGACCATATCGAGTCTTAGGGATATCTTCATCCCGTACCTTCAGTTGATGGTAACCCGATCTCAAGTCGATCTTTGAGTAATAACTTGACCCTTGCAGCTGGTCAAACAAATCATCGATGCGTGGCAATGGGTATCTGTTCTTGATGGTAACTTTGTTCAGTTCTCGATAATCGATACACATCCGCATTGATGCATCCTTCTTTTTGACGAATAAAACCGGAGCTCCCCACGGTGAAAAGCTCGGTCGGATGAATCCTAAATCCAACAATTCTTGTAACTGTGCAAACAGTTCCTGCATCTCGGATGGAGCCAGACGGTAAGGCGCACGAGCAATTGGTGCAGCTCCCGGCACTAGGTCAATATGAAATTCAACTTGCCGTGGAGGTGGTAACCCTGGTAGCTCGTCAGGAAATACTCCTGGGTATTCGCGTACTACGGCCACGTCGTCTATGCGTCGCTCCTCGAGTTTCTTATCTACAACATGTACCAAAAATGCTTGGTACCCTTTTCGTAGATACTTATTTGCCTTCATGCATGTAATCGTTTTCACCGCACGATTACTCTTTTCTCCTTGAACCATCAACATTTCTCCTGACGGTAAAGGTAACCGTACAATCTTTTCATGACAGATGATCTCTGCGCGGTTCAATGACAACCAATCCATGCCAACCACTATATCGAAGCTCCCTAACTCTACCGGTAGTAAGTCTATTTTGAAAGAATGGCCTTCTAATGTTAAGGAACATCCTGGTACTATTTCTCCTGATTCAATCAACTTACCATCGGCTAGCTCTACCGTATATTTGTTATCTAGCTTAAGGGATTCGATCTCTAATAGTGGTCTAAACTCAGTGGACACAAAACTTAAATCAGCACCGGAATCAAATAACACAGAAGCAAAGTGGTTGTTTACTAGAAACGTACCAGTAACTGTGTTAGGATCCTGACGTGCCTCTGGTGCTCCTAACATGAACACGCGTCCAATAGCTGGCTGATTGTTGTTGTTGTTAGCATTGTTGTTGTTGGCTCGGTTGTTGTTGTTACCGCGATTGTTTCCATTGTTGTTGCGGTTACGAGCGTTGTTGGCGTTGCGGTTTTGGTTATTGAGTCGAGGGCATCGGTTTCGATAATGCCTCGTGTCGCCACACTCAAAACATCCCTGGTTTTGGCGAGCAGTGTTTCCCTTAGGGGCAGGGTTTACCTTACAGTTTTGAGTTTTGTGACCCCATCCCTTACAGCTGTCGCAAAACCAACACTCACCTTCGTGGTGTTTGCTACACTTATCACACTTAGGTTTGTTACCCAAGTATGGCTTTGGTTCCACGATGGTGGCAGCGTAAGACTTTGGATTTCCAGATCCCTTCTTGTTGGACTGACCCTGACGATCATTCCACTTACGCTTCTTATTTCCAGAACTACCAGCTTCAGCACTACTCGGCTCAACCTTAATCGACACAGTCTTCTTTGTCAGTGTCCCCATCCTAACTGCTTCATCAGTCAAACTCTGCGCTAAGGTAACAGCGCTCCTGAATGTGTCAGGTTTGGAGGACGTAACTAAACTCCTGATTTGCGGTGCCAGTCCATACACATAGCGTTCAATACGCTTGTACTCAGGTGTTACCATATGTGGCACAAGACGAGCTAGTTCTTGGAACCTAGTTGTGTAACCAGTGATATCAGCACCAATCATAGCAATGTTCCACAGCTCAGTCTCAATTTTCTGCATCTCACTGCGAGGGCAGAATTCTTCCATCATCATACGCTTCAATGTTTCCCATGTCATGGAATAAGCAGCTGGTCGTCCCATCGACTGAACTTGACTGTTCCACCAAGTCAAAGCTTTATCAGCTAGTGTGCAGGCAACATACTTTACTGCAGTGTCTGGTAGACAATCACTGATGTCCAACACATAATCCATCTTTTCTATCCAGTGTATAATACCAATAGCACCTTCAGTGCCACAGAAAGGAGGTGGTTTACAAGCCTGAAATGTCTTATATGAACACCCTCTGCGGGTATTCACAACAGTCTCAGCAATAACAGGGGTCGATCCACTGTTATTAATCCCAGTCTCACGGTTTCGGCTTGCCTCATACTCGGCAATACCTTCAGCAATGCGCCTAGTAATCAACTGCTCAGTAGTTTCTTCAGTGTTAGGTGGTGGAATGGTTTCAGGTGTAGGAGGTACAGTTGTTTTCTGACTGTTCCTAGTAACTCTTCGTTTTGGCGGCATGATTCAATTCTGCGATGAATAAAATGCAGAAGTCAATACCAAAATAATGAATGTGATGAACAAGATTTCACATTGTCTATCAAACGAAATAGTATGGAGAATTTGAAAGAATAAGGTTTCACATTGTATATCGCACGACTTTGAAACACCCATATGTACTTTGTACAATATAATCACGTTGGCCAGGCGTCATTATATAATGCCAAATACATAGTTCTTTTCATCATCGTTTAAGTGCAATCAATGTGTTATGGAATTCAAGATGAGATCAATAATTCAAAGTATGGTAGGTTTCAAAGTTGTAAGAAATGTTTTCAATGGTCACCAAATGAAAATTTTCCATCACACGTATATAGAGATGAATATAATTCGCACGAAATTTCGAATCGAACCTAAATTACATTATACATAATCTAAAACATTCTTACATCGTTTCATTACAAAACTTGATGATATCTTCTATATCCATCAAGAGTGGTTTCTAATACAACACGAGTTGCTACAGTACTAATTAGACTAAACTTAGCTATACTTAGATCCTAACAAAACGATTATATTCCTACGACAGTCCTTCATCAGTTCATTATTAAGCTATCTTTAGCTATGTTTTCTGTCGCAGTGTAGATCTTTCACTTTTACTCCTGATTCAGATTGGGAGAGAAGTAGCGTGTCTCCAGCATAGTTTTATATCGCAGAGTCGGATAATAGTCCAGATCATTCTCAGTTGAGCATTTGCACAAACGTTTGATCCAAGACTTAACTCTTTTCTTGCGATTACTAGCTACCTTCTTCCAGAAGCGTATTTTATCCTTAACTCGGACAATCATAGGCCTCTTTAGAATTCTCAACTCAGTTTCATAGTTCTTGCATTTAGATGCAAGTTCCCAGTTTTGACCATCTAGCTCTTCAGCTTGGTCTCTAACTCTCTCATATTCCTCTATGTCAATCAATCCAAAATGGTGGTTCTCAATCTCTTCTTCCACCAGTTCCACTATCGGAATTGTTTCAGTATCGACATATACATATTGTATCTGCTCGTCGATGGTTATATCATCATCTGATGAGTATTCACTTATGACAGGTTCTGTCATTTTTCCAATTTCCAGAGATCTATATGTTATAGAGACAAATTTTAGTTTTCATAGTTATGAATTTTCAAACATCAATCTATAATCCAATCACAATGCACAGTAACATAAACAATAGTAATAAACCAAACACATATGTCATATCATATAACTAATCATAGTTAGTTCACAAGTTTTTAAACAAAACAGGATGGGTCTATCCTAGATACCCATCGATCCAGAGACTAATCAAAGCATGACGGGTCTGTTTACACACCGTCAATCCAAATGATATACAAAATATGACAGGTCTGTCTATACCCGTCGAACTAAAGTTCCAAGTCTAATACATAGTATATATACAATCCTAAGTAGGCACAACCCGCCCTACATAGGTCTAACGGAAATACGGTAGAAATGATCCCATGGCTGTCCTCAACACAGCCATCACCACACAAGCACCAACTACAAGCCCTGCAATCCTAACACGTCTCTCTAGTGTCCTCACACGAGCACGTGCGGACTCGGCTATCTCCTGAGCAGTAAACACATGGTTCAACAGAAAGTGATGACGCTCATGCATACCAGCCATGTCCCCATACAAACGGGAGACCTCATCCTGTACCTGCCAAAGGTGAGAACCCCTGCTAGAAGTAATCCAGAACAAAGTATGCATAACAGCTACTAATGTAGGGAGAGTCTGCTCTACCGGCTCTCCAGTGGTAGGCAATGGAGCTGGGGGTCGTGATGACTCTCCTGTCTCAAATGTGGAGGGAAAACCCTCTAATGACCTCCAGTGCCTCAACATAGGAGTCATCCACTCTAGATGAGCAAACCTGGGTGCCCTCTGTGGAGACTCAACAGACTCGTCCGCCGATGCTAACGGACCAATAGGAAGATCTCGGACACACATCCTCGGTGTCCTCCTAGGTACAGGCCTGCGAGAAGTCTCAGCGGCCTGATGGTGAATACCTGTAGTAGTAGGGATAACCTCATGTGCTGTCGGTGGTGGCGCGATGTAAGCGTCACTAGTGTCATCTGACATGTCTCTCAAATGAACAGATGACTCATCCTCTACAGTGATCGCGGGACCCTCAAAAGTAGCCTCAGTCGGCTCTTCATCCGAAGCATAAACATGGTAAACTGATTGACTAGACATACTGTGACAAAGGAAATTGTGTGTGACGTGTCAGTCGTATGTTAGATGTATGCAAACGTATGTATGTATGAATGCATGAATGTTCTAGCCAAGGCTATAGTCTAGGTCTCTAAGGTTTTCAGTCACCTAAAGACTTCTAGTTCGCTATAACCAATGGCTCTGATACCAAGTCTGTCACACCCCAAAAATTCATAATTGTGTTTATTTAATGTTTAGCGGAAGCAAGTTATAATTAGCGGAAGCATCTTGTGTAAACAGTTTAACAGCGGGGTGCTGACGTTACAATTGTGCATTCATTGTATCAGAGCATATGATCATACAGAACATAATATATTAAGGATGCCAATTTAAACGGTTGTTACAAAAGTAGTACGACTATGTAAGTCGTACAGTAGTAATAGAGTTTAAAACATTTAAGTTTTACAATACATATGTTAAAATAAGATTTCATAAGTATAACTGCAATGTCTGCAGTAATACAGAGGAAATCCTCAAAAGTTGTCCCAAAATATATGGCATCCTAAGTAGTCCAGGGTTGTCCATCCTGAATGCATGCGATCCTTACTTACGTAGCTAATTTCCTGTAAAACATAGAAGGAAAGTCGTCAACAAATATGTTGAGTGAATTCACAGGTTTAGTATAAATATGTGGTATGTTAAACCATTTATGTTTAAGTTATTGAAATGTTATTCAATAAATAAATGTTTGCAGGTTTTGCAATTTATAAGATGATAGGGATAGTTACCCTAAAATATAGTTTTATGTGGGTTGTTACCCAAAATGTATGTCTGGTTGTTTACCAGTATATAAATATAATCAGTAAATATACTGAAATAAAACAGTTGTAGGATAAGTTCATCCTAAATAATATGTGGGAATGCTTAGACTATAATCCCCTGAAAGGTGAGCTAAACCTCGCAGGTTAAAGTAACGCGACCTAACCCTATAACCAAACCACAACCAAAACTTATGTTTCTTGCCTGAAGGACAGTTAAGTATACGCTCCATCCACAGGAGGGTCGTCACGGCAATAGTACTATTCGTATACTCAGTGGCTAGAGTCACCTAGCTAATGGTTATAGTCTGCATGACATAAGGTCTTTCATGCACACATCTCAAGTCTGGTCCGTACTAGGATTTGTTGTCTAATTCCCAAAACAGTTGTGAAATAATATTTCATATCAAATAGTTGTATAAAGCAATAAAGCATTTATATAAATTGCTGCATGTGTTTGCATGCAGTTTCTATGTTTACACCCCTATGTTTAAAAGCATATAACATTTGTAAAGTAGGGGCTGTGAACTCACGGTGATTTGCTCGGTATGAAAGCTAGCAGCCAAACAGATAACAGCCCAAGGTATGTTAACCTATACAATAAATATATTAACATAAGTACGTTTGATTTGTTTTAATCACTTATGTTAACAGTTTGTTCGTTTGAAGAAATGGTTGATTTCTTATTAATGTAAGTTGTTAACTTTCTTAGTGACATGGTGTGGAAATAACGTTATTATTTCTCAGTCGTACACTTGTAAGTGTACAAACCAATATGTGATTGTTTATTTAACGGAAGGTCGTTTTGTTTTCATTTGTAGATATACTTTATATATAGTTGTACATATAATTCGATTTGTCATTTCAATATCATTGTTTGTACATATATTTGTTTTATATATGTATTCGTATGTAAATATACTTGTTGTACATTATTAAGTTGTACGTTTGTTAAACGTGTAATCCGTTTGCATATATATATATGTGAAAATATATTTCTTAAGTGTCGTATGTATATATATTTAACCAATACATTGTTTACGTATATCAAATATATATAAGTTTTCATTTGTTTAAGAAAACGTATACGTTTGTGTCTATATATATATTGTAATACGTTGTTTCGTATTTAAAGTGTGTCGAGTTTTATTTGTTATAAAACTTAGATTGTTTTTATAAAAAGAATGTCATTTGTTTTTAATACCGTTACGTTTGTTTAATAAGTTCTAAATGTTCCGATAATATAATCGTATAATTTACAAGGTTCATATTCATATAATCGTTTATATATAAATCGTTTGTTCGTTCGTACGAGTTTAAATAAGTCCAAAGTCCGTATATATATTAAGTGTCGTTTGTTTTTTTTTTTACGAGTCAATAGGTTCAAATGTCCGTGTCTCGGATTTATTCCATATAATTGTTATCGATATGTGTTAGGTGATAACATTGTTTCATTTCAACGTATAATCGCTTACGTGTTTGTATTTGTCCGGCGATTAACCTCGAATCATTTCATTAAACTGGTCTGGCCTTTCTGCACAATTCACGCGATCGCGTGGTCTGTTCGACCGATCGCGTGATAACCCAAACGAACCGATCGCGTGCTTTGTTGGACCGATCGCGTGATAACCTAAGTGACCCGATCGCGTGAAGTTTGTTTTGCAAGTGACGCGATCGCGTGAGTAGAAAAACAGGACGACTCACTTTTGAAAATGACGCGATCGCGTGAGTTTTGATAACGAGTTTTCTTGATTTTAGTCATGAAGTCACGCGATCGCGTGACTAATGTTTACTGTAGCTTCGTCTTGCAGGTTCTGTTTGTTACAGAGCATGTATATATCCGTATTTGTTTGGTTCCAAATCATTATACATCAACTACCAAATGTTTATACAAGTGTTATGTGTCGTTTTTACACATTATTATCTCATTTTAACTAGTTTTCATATAACGATTTTAGTTTTGAAGTTTTGGGTTTTATAAACCATTTTCATGAATCATCAAGTAATCATCCCATTTATATGTTATATGTATAGATTATGATATGTAAATAAGTTCTATAACAAAATTGAAGTATAGAAATCAAAGAATCGAAAGTTCCTTACAATGAGATGAAAATGGAGAGGATGATGATGAACGGATGATGCAGATGATGATCTTGGTTATGCTTCTGCTTCCTGATGTTGTTGTTGTTAGGATGATCAAAGAAGAAGAAGATTTGAGATGAATTATTGGTGGTGTGTGTTTGTTTCAAAGATCAGAGAGAGAACGGAGGGAGTGATATATTTCAAACGAGTATGGGAGTGATACAGAAGATGTCTCTGTATTATTGGAGTTAGGTGCCCATTTTGGGTACCTCAATTTCGAGTACGGGTATAATTATAGCAATATAAAAATAAACATTTTACATTTTTATTTTGTAGGTGTTCTCCTGGTTCTTTATTTATAATTAGTATAATGATGTTATCATTATTTTAAATATTTGTACAGTTTTGTACATTTTACTGCGCTCAACTATTTGAGCGCCAAATTTCAGTTAGTTTTGGATTTCATATTTTGAGGTAATGTTCTAACTTCTTCCAAACGAATGGGAAAATTTGCATTTTTATGATTCGACCTTTTATGTGCATTTTAAAATTGTTTCTGTTCATGTTATAATACGTTTTATGTTCAACGTATATTTAGACCTTTTTATCTATATGTTATAGATATCTAAATACTCGTAATTAATAATTTCATTATTAATTATTTTTTTATGTCACGAACTTTTGTTATTTATTTTAGTCGGGTTCGTTCCGATATCTTTGTACGTAACTTTTAAATACTTACGTTTTACGTTTTACTTTTCGTTTAAAAGTACTGGGCTTGCTAGGCTTACATCACATCAAAAAGTTTTGTTAAAACTTAACCAGGAAATTAGCGTAAGAATGCACATGCTTAAATGTTAATTAATACCTAATTTGGAGAGTTGTCACAATTAATTTGAGATAATACGATTTATAAATTAAAACATTTAGGTTTTTCTAAGTATGCGACAGATCAAAGTTAGAAATAATAATTGGAAATTATTATTTTAATCTGACACCTAAAGGTTTATATATTTTATAAACCAACATAAAATACAAATGGAATGCTTTGAATATAACTTAAATCAATAAACATTAATAATGATGGTTTATTGAAAACATTTGATAACTTATACGATATTATGTGTTTAGGACACTAGGGGATTACACTTAGTTTACGCGCGTACTTTAGGATTACTTACTCTTCAGGTGAGTCTCACTGCCCCTTTTTACCGTTTTACTATTTTGGGGAGATGCATTACTTGATTTTACTTGAATAACTGAAATTACTGTTTTTACTAAATTACTTGATTGTCTTGTACTTCATCGAATTGTTACTTTACAAACTTACAGACTTTACCGACTTACTGAATTACAGACTTACTGATATACTGTACTGCTTGAGTTACGTTTAATCCAATGATCAAGGCCTCTGAATCATAGTTGTTAGTTATGGGATAAGCGCGAGTTTTAGTATATGGATCCATATGGGACTGACAATCCCCGCCTGGGGTGGTAGCGCCACCACGAACCGTACTTGTATAAACAGGTGTTTTCTACTCGTTACATATGAGTGTTTTTGGATTAGCACTCACGGGGGCACAATTACAGACTTGTTAAGCTTCGACGATGATGCTCACAGCATAGTATATCAAATCCTATCGCATTCGTGCAATGATTGCATACTACGTTACTGGATTACTACTTACTTACTGCTATGGGTTACTACCCGATAGCAGGGTTGCAATGATTGATTCCTGGATAACTATTCGCTTACTACTATGGGTTAGTACCCGATTGCATTGATGCAATGAATGATTACCCACTGATTACATACGTACAATTACCTTTACTACATTATTCAAATTGTGTAAATACACTTATTACATTACTGCTTTTGTGAACTATTATACTAAAATTGTGTTCGGTTGATTTACTTACTACAAACCTGTGAGATTCACCAACCTTTTGGTTGACGCTTTTTAGTAATGTATTCTCAAGTATGTAGCCACAGTAGGATGGCCCAGCAGGATCTACTTGTATGCTAAGCTAGTATGAGTC
Organism: Helichrysum umbraculigerum; assembly: GCA_949592205.1. Taxonomy (NCBI): domain Eukaryota; kingdom Viridiplantae; phylum Streptophyta; class Magnoliopsida; order Asterales; family Asteraceae; genus Helichrysum; species Helichrysum umbraculigerum. The sequence goes on along the minus strand of CATIUR010000004.1, from coordinate 158,576,501 downwards.
GCATGCATACACACTTATGAAGATTTTACTCGCATTATCTATAAGTTACTAGTTGGATGTGTTGTTTTTAAAGCGAAAGCTGGAAGTATATAGTGGACATATAATACATGGAAATGAAGTAACTGAAACTATCCCATTGATAATGATGATAGATTGACAGATGAACTGATATACATGTTAAGCAGTGTAAGTAACAATTTAGCAACAATAAGTTTTAGTGTAACACCTCAAATTTTGTAAGATTGCAATTTATTATTTAAAAAGAGTTTTATTATTTTTTTTATATCGAGTTATACATTCCTATGGAGTTAGGGATTCAAATTTAATAAAATGAACTCTTCAATTTAATTTATTCGTACCAAGACTATAGGGGTGTATGGTGTCAATAATCCAAAGTGCACACACTTAATTAATCCCGCACCAATAATAGAGGGTATGGGGGAGTTCTTGTTGTATGGCACATAGAGAGTTCTTGTGAGGGAGAGCAAGAAAAGGGGAAGAATCATCAAATTGAGTACTAATTCTTGAAGGTTTTAAATAGGTTTTCACATATTCGTGACCTACAAGGTAAGATCTACACATTAATACCTTCAATTTCGTGATTTTGTGATAAACTCAAATTTTGGGTATTTGAAGAATATGATGATTCTTGTTATTGATAGTAACTAGAGATGATTAGTTGGTGTAAATGAACCACTTTAAGTGGTTACATACTAATTTATTGTAGTTTTGTGTGAGGAATAAGTGATGAGCTTTAAAGAGGCTAATTCTGTTGTTGATAATGATGGTGATTTGGTGCTTTAGTATAGTTGTAATTAGCATGTTGTATAACTAGCTAGTTACACGCTTAAAATCGTGAGATAAGAGAGGTTAACTTATTTTAATAAAATTACTTTGTGTGGTGATTAATAATATGATGCTATGAGGTATCTAGGGGATTCCTAATAACGGTTGAGAGCGTGCTGGTGCCTACCTAATCGACACTCGTATAAGGTAAGTAATGGGAGGGTTTGCTTGTGAAAAGTTAGACACTTGAGTGTGTGCAACTTGCACAAATCTTGTCGATTCAACATGAGTATGTGTATTGAATAAGCATCATTATCTTGATGATGTTAAATAGCGAGTTTCCTTTGAGTAGGAATGAGAGATTGAGCTCACTAGGATCCTTAAAATTTGAGTTAAATGATCATTAGTGTATAATCAATGTACTTCTTGAGGTGTCATTAATCACTTCAGTGTGATTGTTAGAACTATAATTGATATTGTCCATCAGTGTTCAGTTCTCCGGCGATGCATGCATCAGCCTTTCCGGTGTGCATTAGTCTTTCCGGCATGCATATAGTTTTTATTTCGTGTGTATGAAATGGCATCAAACATGTATAATTTTATATTTAGTTGTGTTGGTCGTGTAGTTTTGTAGCAGATTGTAATTACTACTGTATCTTTTTTATGTGCATAAAAAATAGATTAAATAAATGATGTGAATCAAAAACAAAAAATGGTATAATGTCCCTTTTACCCTTCAAAGGTATATAATTAGGAAAAGAGCTGTTAAGTTTTACAAAAAAACTGTGGTGATCAGATCTTAATCTAACGGTTAGTAATCTATTTTATTTATTCAGTCCAAACAACTATTTCACACACACACACACACACACACACACACACACACACACACACACACACACACACACATATATATATATATATATATATATATATATATATATAATAGATTACTATCTGTTAGCACATACTCCTTTCGTCCCATTTCTATTCTCCACTATTCCTTTTTGGGATGTCCCAATTTAATTGTCCACTTCCATAAATGGAAAAGGTTAATGAAATAAAGTTTATTAATGCCCCTAATTTATATATGTAAGACAAAAAGGTAGGGAAAAAGTAAAGGGTAAAACTGTCTTCTTAACAAAAAGTAAGAGAGATAGTGATGTTTTTCTTAAACTGCGTGTTTTTTATCTGGGGATAATAAAATTGGGACGGAGGGAGTATATATATGTGTATATATATATATATATATATATATATATATATATATATATATATATATATATATATATATCTTTGTGTGTGTGTGTGTGTGAAATAGTTGTTTGGATAGAATAAATAAAATAGATTACTAACCGTTAGATAAGATCTGATCACGACAATTTTTTTGTAAAACTTAATAGCTCATTTCCTAATTATATACCTTTGAAGGGTAAAATGGACATTATACCGTTTTTTGTTTTTGATTCACATCATTTATTTACTCTATTTTTTATGCACATAAAAAAGATACAGTAGTAATTACAATCTGATACAAAACTACACGACCAACACAACTAAATATAAAATTATTCATGTTTGATGCCATTTCATACACACAAAATAAAAACTATACGCATGCCGGAAAGACTAATGCACACTGGAAAGGCTGATGCACGCCGGAGAATTGAACACTGATGCCCAATGGGCAGACCGATGCATGTTGGAAAACCGAACACTGATGCACACCTGAAAAACTGCTGCACACCAAAAAAATTTCAGCACGCCTGAAACTAAACACTGATGCACAATGGGTAAACTGATGCACGTTGGAAAAGCTGACGCTCATCGTAAACACCTGATGCACTACAGAGAAGATTGATTCACAATGAAAGTGAATAGCCTTATGCCAAAAATGCTTTAGCAATCTAATGGCCACGTGATCGGAATTAAGAACACATATGGGGAACCAGATTTTAAGAGTTTCGAAGGTGGTTTAATGGCAGTTGGCCGACAGTTGTCATGGTCAGGCTGTTGGCCAGTGCTTATGCTCAATTGTTGGCTGCCGGTGGATGAGGAGTTGTAAAGACAATGATCTTTTTTTTTGTCAGATTGGAGATAGCAAGAAGGAGCAACACAAACTGTTTGAGGGAGAGTGACAAAGTGGGTTTTGGGGGAGATGAACGTGCCAGCTAAAAATGGGTAGGGGAGACTTAATTAGGTTATTAAATATATGGGTAAAATGTCTATAGCACCGCTTGATCCATGTTAAAATTGTCAAACTAATATTTTATTCTATTTATTCTACTGTAAAGTTTATTCTATTTGATATGCACCATATATATATATATATATATAAGCACTTAAGTGTGATTGTTAGAGATATTATTGATATTGTTATAATTGTTATTTATATATGTGCTTTTATATATATATATATATATATATATATATATATATATATATATATATATATATATATAGTAGGGGATCAAAATAGAAGTAATTTTAGATAGAAAAGAAAGAGAAGCAATGTAGGCCAATCATTTCAATTTGAGGTTAAGGGGTATTCTAGTAAATCTCTCTACATATTATTTGAGGAGCATATTTGGCTAATCATTCATGCTTTAGTTTTGCTCCATTATAACATAACAAACTTGTGCTTAGCCAATAAATACCTCCTATAATTATGAAATTACTTTAATACCCTCAAATAATTACACCCAAATTCAATGGCAAAAAATAAAAAAACTCAGAAACAAAACACGGTCGCTCATATTCCTAAATTCAAAATTACTTTGTACGAATACGAAGCTTACCTCGATCGGACTCTTCAATTCGTTTTCTTCCATGATTTCAACTTTTTGATCTGTCACAACAAGGTATTGCGATTTCGTTCTTGATTTAATCAAAAATTAGGGTTCATAGGATCGATTTTGTGAATGATCTTATGATTGCTTATTCTTATACATTTTTATCGATTTTGCGAATGATCTTAAGGAATATCCATACCACCTCTGATACATAACCTGATGATTTTATTTATTTATTATAAGGGAGTTGCTGCATTTTATGATCAGGATACTTATGTATACGTGCTCCTTTAGTGGTCTGATATGTTTGAAATAGAATTATTATAAAATAAAATGAAATAGAGGTGTCATATTCCTTGCTTATTATTATTGAAAAGTGGAAAAGGTTGTTCTATGAATTATGAATTAAGAGTTCTATAGAAGATATTTATGCAGCTTGTTGAATACCAAGTAATAGCATCGTCACCATCCCATACGAGTTATGAGTCTCTGTTCAGTTGACTCGAGTTATGTGTTAAATAGTAAGATATGCTAAAAGGAACGGGTCAAATGGGTTGAAAGTTGTGTAAACTCTAAGGTGTATGTTAATTGTGTACAGCTTGCTTCATGCTAAGATCGATATGGAAGTTATGGAGTAAATGTGTTAGAAAGATTGTTACAAGCGGTTGTTCTTGACCATTAAAAGATACTTAGCTGGTTGTTCAGATTTTTGATATATAACTTTTTAATATCATCTTGTAGGTAGTAAAGAGGAGTCATTTTTCGATTCCCAAGCATGGTTAGACTCTGACTGTGAATCTGATTTTATGAGTGTCAATGGAGGTAACATATATGTTACATTAATCATATGTATATCAATATAAACATTCATTATATATGTTTTAATCAATGTATACTCTGAATTTTGAAAAATATGTTATAAACTTATAATTACATTGTATTTACACTATCAAATGTTGAAAAATCAAGTTTCAGGGTATGCACTTGCAGACTTCTAATTCTCTTCTAGATTTAGTTTTCGCTCATTTCGAGTTTATGCTTTTATTGTTCTTGTGTAGTGTTTGAATTCACTTGATATATTATTTGCAGAGTTTATACCCTCAAGAGGCAGTACACCTGTGCACCATGACTTTCTTATTGGCACCCCACATTTGAAGGATGGTGCACTAACAACTGATGACCATAAACCTTCTATGACCCCACCTGCAAATCCAATAAAGAAGAAAAAGTGACTTTCTGAGCTTTTCAGTGAAAGCCTTAGAGATAATCATAACCTCGATGCAGAAAATGAGGAAATTGGTGAACAAGCCAATGAGAAGGGGGTGGGGGAGAGCCGTTGATCATTGTTATCAATTTCACTGTTGATAAACTATGGTACGCAATCGATCCAGTGTCGAAGTGATACCTACGTCAGGTAGTACACAACTTAAGTACTTAGACATGACGAGGAGTGCAGGCATCTTGAAGCTGAATTTGCAGAAGGACAAGGTATACATAGTTATTTATGCTTTTCTATATTTTTTGGATGTTCATTAATTGTAATCCATGTAATCCAAATCTGTTGGTTTGTATAGGTAGCACAATTGAATGCTTGACTAAGCAAGTTGCTGTTCAAGTCGTCACTCAAATCCCCATGATGTAATCTTATCACTGGTTACCTTCTTTAAAAAACTTTTTAGGTGATTATACATCTTTGGGTACGTTGACCCTTAAAGATGATATGATAAGTTCAAATCATATCAGCAGCCATTGCCGGGGATATGGTTCTTGCATCAGCTTATGCTCATGAGCTATCTCAGTGTTAGAGGCGGAGGTACTTGGTCGCAAAGAGTAGCATATGCTACATAACATAACATTTTTTATATATATATATATATTGTGTATTATTGGAGTAGTTAAATGGCCTATAGTTGCTTATGTATTTTACCTTCAAATTTGGATACTCATGAGAGGTCTATCTGACTTTTTTGTACATTATATAGCCAGATGCATTCCTTTGTTCCATTGGAAATGTGAAGATCAGTAATATGTATGATCAGATGGCATGTAAAGTTGTACCTGCCAACGTCATAAAGGTGGGAATTCTTTAGCATGACCAACATTATTTTACCTAAAAAATGTTTAAAATGACAAAATGGATGGGTTAGGGTTGTCAAGTCAAAACAGGTTATGGGTGAAACTAGAACTTTTTTTAGTACTGGTTGAATTAGACTGGACTGGTTGGGTTGACCATGAATACAATTCTTATAATTTTGATTACAAAATCGAATATTGTTACAAAGTAATCTGAATATATGTGAATCTAGAGGCTTCCCCATGTATAAGCTTCGATAAAGAAGGGATTATGAAGCATTATGATTAATCAATGGTACATTTCAAGATTTGAAGTTGTTGCTTGAGGTTTATATTATCATCAATTTGCTTCTTCTTTTGGTGATTAAGATAAGCATATGCTCTTGTAGTTTTGGCATGGAAAGACAAGTTGTTGCTGCAGTTGTACTGGATGTAATCACATGATTAACTTCTACCAAACAAATACATAGCATTAGTTGTTTATTGCCTTAATCATCATGTTACAATGGTTGTCTATCGTTTATCATTCACTGTCTAATGTTTATGTGAAAAGTAATGGAAAGATGGTTGTAAAAACATCACATAAATACAATCTAACTTAGGATTGCAGTGCACTCTAATCACACAGAAAGTCAGATTCTTTATATTGATTTTTATATTAACCGCGTCATCCTAAAACATATGTCACAACGTATACATATACGAATATAATTATATTTTGTTAACTAATTTTATATTAACCCATTAGATTTATTTTTATGTTCGAGTCCGCAAATTTTGCGGGTTATGATCTAGTTGTAATTTAATTATTAAAATAAATACCAAGTTATTTTGAGTCAACTAATACGGGAGTTTCCTATTTTCAAATTTGTAAAGGACCAATTTTTGAATAATCTCGTGAACAAAAAAAAAGTTTGTGCAATCCCAATAAATTTTACTATTGTTATTTGTTCAACAATTATCAGAATATATTGTGATATTTTCGGATTGACCACCACTCTCCCCCTCTCCCCTTTTATGCAATTCTTCATCATATTACATATCCCTAACCCACTTACAATTCATGCAAAGACTTATTTCTCACATTTCCATCATCACTCTTTCACCAATTCTCTCCGCCCTCTCTCTAAACTCATCATCATCTCTCTCTCTCTCTCTCTCTCTAAAATTTGGAGAATCACCAACACAACACCACCACACAATTCTGAAAAAATATTGAAAGTAGTTAAGATATAGGGGAACAACTAAGATTTTTCTTGGATTTTATTTCGGACTTATGATTTATGAAAAAGAGCCTACAAAAATGTGAAAATTAAACCGGCACGAAATCAGGGACTGATTTGGTATAAGTTAAAAAACCGATACTTTTCCAAACCTACTGTTAGTGATAAAACCAACTTTTTATGACTTTGAAAAACATTTGAGGGTTTGGTAAAACTTTTCGGTCAAATCAAGTAGGTTTGAACAAGTCAACAAAAAGGGCTCGATTACGAAAAACGTTTGACCAAACAATTTGAGAATAAAATTTTGAACCGAACGGGTTGGGTAACTTACTATGGAACTTGGACCAAAACCAACACTTATAAATAACGCGAGCGAGAACGACACTTAAAAAAAACACCTTTTCACTAAGTATCAAATTCGCATAACAAAAAATAACTATATACGAAAACAACTCGATAACACATGATATATACTATTGCAAAGTTTACAATGAAACAAACATAATAATAATGTCTTTGAAATTATTATTACAAACTTTCATCAATGAGTCGTACACGTTTTAGAAAAAAAAAACATATTTAGATATACTAGTTGAGTGAAAAACTAGCATAAGCGGACATTAACCCTCCACTTATACGTATAAGATAAGTGGACATTAACTTCCCACTTACACACAACCTTATGCGTTTACGGCGCTTGAAGGTTGCATTTTGGGACACGAACACCCGCTATCTGTTACTTGCTTACTTGTTTGCTAAACTCAGGTGAGTTCATAGCCCCGCTTTTTACTGTATTATACTTCGGGTGAGAATACATACAACTATTTTTATACAACTATTTTTATGATCACAAGTAACAAAGGAAAAACTTACACTGATTTACATGAGTGAGACCATAATTCACAAAAGCCCTCACACATTGTACTATGGAAATTGCGTATACTATTTCGGCACTCGTACTACTTCATAAAAACTTGTGGATCATACTTACTGTTTTAAATACTTAAACCTATGAACTCACCAAATTTATGTTGACCTATTAGTATGTATTTCTCAGGAAACCAAACGCAGTAGATCTACCCATAGGAAACAACATACTAGAGGACGTTTGATGTAACTTGTAATGACCAAGAATAAAAGTAAATATCGTTACAATTTTTGTGATTTCTCGGACAAAATCATTTTTAGTGGGATGTATTATAATAACCGGGAACTTAACTTAAGTAATAAGTTAATTTTATTTTCGTTGATTTCGGGGATAAAATCATTTTTTAATTTTATTTTCGTTGATTTCGGGGATGAAATCATTTTTAGTAGGATATGTTATCACTATTACAAAATCCCAAATGACACACGGTTAAAACCATGTATGGACCACGGAAAACGGGGGGTGGGCTACGGGGGGAGAAGTCTATTTGCACAGTAAAAATGACCACGTTCTGAAATTCGTGGTCTAATAACCACATGGACCACGGTTAGTAATACATAACCGCGGACACCAATGGCGCGGCCAAACTGTCGCACCACGGCTCTGCATGTGGGAACCGTGGTCCGCTTTAATTTACATCTTGTATCATAGGATAAAGAAAACTTACTAATCAACAGTTTCTTACATTGAAAATACAACTTTTTCTTGATATACATATGATGCAATTTAAATTACTTTAAATTGACAATTTCACGAATTTTGTGGGTCTTACGTCGTCATTATACAGATACTATGTTTAGTTTCATATTTTCCTTACTCATGCATAACATAAATTAAACTATGCATGACTATTTTAAAACACACTAACTATAAGAGCCCCGTAAATTTTGTGTGTTTTAAACAAGGAGTTTATAATAGTAAAAATTTAAGATTAAAAAATGGATCGGATTAAAAGTCTAAATACCCACGTGACGGGAAAAAAAATGTATATGGATATATATACGCACATGCGTACAGAAGGGGAAAAAAAAAACCCTTCCAAGAACTTGGAGAAAATTCGCGAATCAGGGGAATCAAGGAGAAAAACACAACCTTAACTCCAAATCTCTAATCTTGTTTCTAATTCCAATAAGTGATCTCAACTCAAGGTATGTATATATTCTTGTTGATTTTACCCTAGATAATTTGGGGAAAATGTCAAATTAGGTTAAATTCATGAAATTGGGTTAAATTCGTGATGGTGGATGAAGTTAGATGTAAAACTCGTTCTTAATATGAAGTTTCGACATCTAACAAATCCCCAATGTTAATTATTAAAAAACTTTCTGAAAAAAGATGCTATAATTATGAGTTCATGGTTTAAAAGGTCGAAGGTCGAGGAAAATAGGATGATTATTAACCACTAATTGCCCTAGTTAAGAAATTGTTTAAGAATAATTAGAAATAATGGAATCAAACCCGAAGATAAAGGCAAGGCTTAACTCATCTAGGGCGCAGTGGATGCTTGCAAATTTTGTAAGTATTACAAGCTAATCTCTTTCAACTTTGTTCATGATATTCCGCTTAACCCAAAAGTGTTTTCGGTCATGTTTTGATGCAGTCATAAATATCATCTAGAATGTGTTTGTAAATCGACAAAAAGATTGTAGTTAGATTTTGCCTCTTATGATGTATGGATTGTAGTGTCATCCTTATGTTTTTGACATATGAAAGTGTTAATGTGAGCAACGGAAAGTCAAATTAGATCCTGAATGTTGGGCTAGATGTTGAGCGTTTGGGATTGTGTCAAAACGATAAAATGGGTTACTATAGCTCTCTTGAGTGCTATGTTGATGATCACGATGTTGTAATCGAGTATATAGTCAAATGGGTTGAAATTACCCCTTTATAAATCTTGTGCCGAAGGTCACAAACTAGTTAAGTGTAAATTGTGAATCTAACGGTAATTCGTCATTCTTAGCATTTGACGAAAGTTAAAAGTTGCTAAAGTCGTGTGAAGAAAACATGTACTTTTGTTCTTGATGCTAGCTTAGCAACCCAAAACGAAAAATTCACTGATGCCTGCTAAAAACTAAGCTATGTTGTTATTGTTATTATTTATGTTCAGGGTGAAATATGGCTAAGTTGGTGAAAGCTGCTGGCAGTGGACGTCGTCTTACAAAGATCCTAATAAAAGTCAAGTTCGGGCTCGCTTACTCACAATCAGAGAAAGGCTGCCAAGATATAGGATTAATATATATTGATGCCGGTTTACCTTTTGCTGATGTCAAAAAGAAAATTGAGAAGTGGCGTAATTTGGTCCCCGGGAAATACGTTTTGCAGTATTTTTGCTACGACGCCTGGTTGTTGCTTCATTGTCAGTCCGAATGGAAGAGTTGCTTAATGTTGAAATGGGGGGAAAAATTCATTCAAATACGTGCCACGATCCTGACACCAGGTAACGAAACGCACCTCCGTTGGAATGCGTTTTCCTTTTCGATTCTACACACTGGATACCGTTATTGTTTAAGGCACTTTTGATTCATTAAATTTCTACGAACTTGTCTGAATTGGAATCCGAATTCCATTTGTTCTTTAGCAATTAGCATGTTTCATTAGGTAGTGCATTGAGTTGGATTTTAATATATTACATCAGCTTCTTTGACCATAGGAACTAACCGTTCCTTCGCCTACCTTAAGGGGAAGCTTTTGGTGTATTTTGAATCCAATGATGTTTGACAAAATGCTACAATATCCCTTCAAATCTCCGTCTCTATCTCCTTTCGGTTCACTTATGCGAGACGATTTTATACATGCTCCATGTCTACATCACTTTTCACCCCATCTCCTTTCTACATCCCGGTATTCCAGTATGCCTGTTTTGTTGTTTTTTACATGTCTGTTATACTACATCATACATGGTGATACAGTTCTGCTTCTGTTTCAATACATACGCCTATTGTTTATGTTGGTCTGTTGTGTTGCTGTTCTACTTTCTGGTTTCTGTTTCCATATGATATATACTAATTAATGTTTATATTTGTGATCTTAATTATTTAGAGATGCTGAGGCGTTATGGAGCTCTTTATAAGTTGCAGGGTTGCTGAAGCCCATCTGTTCAGTAAGCTCGGTTTGAAGATGCAAAGTTTCTGGGATAAGAAAGAAGAGATGATGGAGGGTTGGATGAGGTATATGATATTGGAATAATAAGTTTGGTCATAAGAATGTCTTTCAGCACTTCCCATACACCGCATATGACGGGATTCGGTACTGTTGTCGAATGTGTTTTAACAACTTCAATATCGACTAGTAGTAAACATTGTGTCGCTTAAAAAATGTTACATGCTTTCTAATCGTGTGCTTGGACAATTTCAGTTGATGTTGGTACAATGTGCTTGTTAATTGTGGTGTAAAACTGTATGTTGTAATTTGTGTAGCTGTACTTATTAGTGACATTCTATAGTTAATAGTTTATTTTGATTATAAAGGCCTTCTCCTGAGAAGTTTATTTGGCAAATAGAGAAGACAAGTTTATATTTTGTGACCACAATTCACAAGTTCTTCATCGATGTCCGTGTTTGCTGTAATCTTCTAAGCTTATTTTGTAGAGCTGCTGTGGTTTCTGGATATCATTGTGATTTCTGCTGCGTTATATAGGGAGCCATTGTTGCTATGAACTCCATTATCTGTTTGTTTTTTCTCCTGTTTCGAAAAGCCATCATCTTTGGTAAGTTCAAGTATAAATAAATAAACTGTGGTTGGCATGTGTGAAACGTAAAACAAGTTGACAGCGACCTGTACGCTCATTTTATTAGCTGTACAAAAAAGAAGGGCAGGTATTGTTTTGTTGGCTTCTTTAATACAAAGATTGTATGTATTGTATGTACATCTCTCTCTAGAACAACTACTCCTTACATTAGAAGTTGTAACAACTGTTGGGTGTAACTTTTCATCTTCAAATTCAATTCAAAGGGATGCTGACATTCAACGAATCAATGTGGCATGTACATAAGTCGGTCTTTTGAGTATGTTTATAAGCACTGGCAGATCCAGTGTGACACCCGGTCAAAAAGTGTCAAATTTCATTACAAATTTAAACTTTTATTTAACGTATCATATACGCTAGATACTAATTATACATTATTATATATATATAAATATATATAATGCACATATGTGATAAATAACGTACGAAATATATAACGATTAAAAATGATAAAAGCTTTAACATTAACTTTAAATAACGTATTGAGAAAACGTCTACAAAATAAAAATATAAAATTGTAGATTTTATATTGCGCAAGTTATACCCGTACTTGGAATTAATGGGTTAAAAACCCAAACTATAAATACGATAAAAATAAAAAGAAAAGTTAATAGAATAACAATTACTTTCAAAAGAACGGCAGACAAATGGATGGAAATGAGGATTTGGATATCCTTCTTTTGATTTCTTAAATCAACACTAGTGTTTCATTTATTACCCACTTAAATTGTGTGTTGTCTCTCATTTTTTTTTTTTTTTTTTTATGAACGACACCCTGGCTTATGATTCACAACAACAAGAACAAAACCACACTTACGATTCATACTCATTGGGCTCCCTTTTCTCTTTGGCTTACGGATCAAACAACAACAACATTCACAATAACATCATAACAATCATCACCATTATCAGATCATCATTATTCAGGGGCGAATCTAGGATTTACAAATACTGGGGTCCAACCTATTCGAATTTATGTCCGGGCGAAGTAGAAATCAAAAGGGGTATTTATTTAATGCGGGTCGAATCAATACAAACACTATTTAACATACATAAATAAAATATAAATAGTTCAAAACAACCATCATAGTTAATACAATTGCTCCTTACGAGTTTTCATACCATGAAAATTCTCCATAATTGCATTGTTATCTATACCATCTAGCACATCTTTCTCGATGTATGTTAACATACAATCATTCATAAATTCATCACTCATTCGGTTGCGTAAATCACTCTTAATCAACTTCATTGCCGAAAAAGCGCGCTCCACAGTTGATGTCGCAACTGGCAAAATCAATGCTAATTTCAAAAGAAGATGCACCTTTGGATATACATCATGCTTGTTCGTTTCGACCATCATTTTGGACAAGTCTCCAATTCCCTTCAAATGACTAAACCTTTCATCTCCACGTACATCAACTATATAATTGTTAAGTTGTCCTCTAAGCACTCTAAGCTCATGTGTTGGAAACTCTGAAGGATAATATTCGGCCAATTTCAATAACTCATCCAATTGAAAAGCTTTAAAATTCTTACTTGGGCACAATGAAGCCATAGAAATAAGTAATGTCGTGTTTACTTCATTAAATCGATTGTTAAGCTCTTGAAGTTGCATATCTATGACCGAATAAAATACATCCACTTTGTAGTGGTGCAAGTAGGTAACTTGTGAATAATATTAAAAAACATGGTAATGTTTAGTTATGCAAGTCGAAATAAAGTTAATCAACTTGGTTATTAGTTCTAACATGTGAACCTCTACGACGACTTATACCATCATAGTATGGGTCTTGTATATCTAAAACTTGAATATCACTCTTTTGGCAAAATGCAGCAACCTTGTGTAAAAGTGGTTCCCATCCTTTGTTTCTCATTTCTTGAAGTCTAGTCTTAGAGGCCCTCACTTGGTGCATTGCATTGATAATATCCTGATCTTTTCTTTGCAAAGTTGTGTTCAAATCTTTGGTGATTTCTAAAATATAAACCATCAATTGTAGACAAAAAATGAAATCAAACTTTAGTAGTGACCTCAAAACGTGCTTCTGCTCTTTGATCTTGGCAATTTCCTACTTCAATGATGTCTTCAAGTACTTCACAGATTGAAGAATATATGGTAAAGATATTTAAAAGTGAGCCATAGTGGGGACCCCAACAAGTATCACATGGTCGTTTGTGTGACACCCAGTCAAAAAAGGGCAAAATTAGCCCCTAATTTAAACCTTAATTATTCGTACTCGGTAAGTACTAAAACAAAAGTATCCGAATATTATATATGTATTTATATATATAATACAATGAATATGAAATAATCACATACAAATAAATCTGAAAGAACGCGCAAACTAAAATACGGACGTTGGTGAAAAACATTTTTAAATAATGTATTATTAACGAGAATAATAATTATTTACTTGGTTGAAATTTTAAATACATTTTGTACATTGAAAACTATCCGTACATCTAAAGTAAAACAATGTTATATTTTTATAACTCACTAAAAGTATTTTTATAAAATACTTCAATGAAAAATATATACGATTTCATTTTTAGGAAATTATCATTTTAAAACATTATACTACGTTACGATCGGGTACGCAAACACGGGTCCAAAAATCACCAACCACCATCAATTATTGGAGCCGGTTTAAACCGACTCCAATAATGCAAAACACACACACGCACAAACTCAAACTCTCGCTCTCTCATCTCTCGGTCTCCCTCTCCTTTCTTTGATCATCGGACAACAACAACAACAACACAATCAACATCATCTTCACCATCATAATCATCATCTTCGATCATCACCATCATCGTGTACATCATCATCTCACGGCTTCAAACTTTAAATTGTAAGAAAACTTAAACGTTGTTTAAATTTGTGTTTTACAAACGTATATTATCATGTATCGAAGTTATATTTATGTATTATATCCGAAAATTTATGTTACAAACGGGTTTGGGATGAACTGCACGAACTGATCTGATAGAAACAAACCACCCGGACGGGTGAAAGAAGACACCCGGACGGGTATCAACTCCCACCCGGACGGATATGGGGCCTCACCCAGACGGGTGTGTGGCCTCACCCGGACGGGTCACTTGCATTTTGTAGCCCTCTGAGTCATGGTCGTCTGGGCAGCTTGATCGCCTAAATCCGAGTTCGTATGAGGGAGATATGACCAAAACGGTGCAGCCCTGTCAAATCGGTTTAACAACAAAGTTTTATCATATATATATATAATACGAGATGGATATTTTTATAAAAACAAATCATATTAGATTTTGAAACATGAATATACGAGTTATATTCATACAAACAAACATACCTTATGTTTTAGAACATTATATATATATATATATATATATATATATATATATATATATATATATATATATATATATATATATATATATATATATATATACACGATGAATATTTCTACGAAAACAAAGCAAGATATGTTTTTGAAACATAATCTCATGTCACCACCAACGGGCTATACATTTTTACAAACTTTGAAATGGAAATACAAACATAACATCCGGACATAATTTAAACGGATAAACATTGATTCGGAATACATTAGACAAGCGAATGCTCATTAGAATCTTGCGTGTTTAGGACACTAGGATACTTCGGGGGATTGTCTATTCCACGTCGGATATACTCATTGCTCGGATAGACTCAGGTGAGTCTCACGGCCACATTTTCAATGATTACTATTTTTTTAAATTCGGGGGAGATGCAACACAACTTATTTTCGTGATCACTGTTATTCGGTTAGTTAATTTAGTATTAACTCAAGTTATCTGCATTGTTATTTAATTCGGTTAATCACATTGGTTACATTGCTCGGTTATCATTGTCAGTCTTGATTTTCATTGTACGGTATATGAACGAGTGTTTTAATTCGGTAAAAGTCCTCAATAGTGTATGATTCATTAACTTAATAAGGCGCGATTACTAAAGGATAGTAGTATCATGGGAGTGACGTTTCCGTCCGGGTTGCTAGCTACAACCAAGTTAAAAACGGGCACTATAGTAAATGTTAAAGGTGTATCACCAAAACGGGAGGCAAAGATCGGGTTATGCTTTGAATCATAGCTCGGTGCAATATCAGTGTCGGCCAATCATTGTTTGGTATCCTTAATGGTTAACTCATTGTTCGGGAACCTAATTGGTTCATCATTGTTCGGTTACATTACATATCACTGTTCGGTTTACATTGTTTACTCATTGTTTGGTTATAAATTCGTCGGATAATCATGTTGATCACATCAATGTTTATTTGAAAACCTGTGAGATTCACCAGCTTTATAGCTGACCCTTTTAGTGTTGCATTCTCAGGTAACAGCAACAGTAGGGTTGCTCAGTAAGGATGGCCCGCAGGATATGCTAGTTAGTATGAGTCGCATGCTTGCAAACAGAACGAAGATTTTCTTGCATTATATTTTGTTAATCGTTATGTATTAAAAATCATTTTCGCGAACTCATTTAACGATGTATTATTATGACTTAAAACCTTGTATTACTTTTGTAATGTAAAGTATTTTCGAAACGTCTCATTTAGAGTCGTTTGCTTGTACTTTGGTGCTTTGATTATTGATTAGTCACACCTAAATTGTCGCTTCCGCAAACCATGAAATTGGGGGTGTGACTTATTGGTATAAGAGCCTGAGGTTATAGCGAACTAGGTTGCATTTAGTAGGCCTAGACTATAACCGTAAGGCAGTATTCCTCATTAGGTATAACTGGTTCAGGAATTTCATCATACGAGTTTAATTTAACATAGCGTAGCTAACTATGTACAATTAAATAAAGATGATGTGAGATCTGAAAGGGGTTATATTGAATAGGAATGCATTAGTAGACTCTGACCACGAGAGAACCGGGACTCATGATTGTTTTGTGCTAGACACAACTAGGTGGATATATGTACGTATATATGGTAAATACATATATGATTAGGCTATTATATATATTGAAGATATATTGATAAGCCTCATTTATTGGGTACTATAAATGATATGTATATCAATTGGTTTAAGATGTTCGGTAATATACTCGTTATATGTATATATATGGTATATATACATATAGGTCTCGGATACACTTCAACATATTCGGTCACAATGTACGGTTATTTAACTGGAATAAAGGATCGGTTATCACTTCGATGATCTTGTTCGGTTATCACTTCGGTAATCTTGTTCGGTTGACACTTAGGTGATCTAATTCGGTTAACACTTTGGAGATATAATTCAGTAATATACTCGGTATGTGTATAATGTATATAAAACTCGGATATTCAGAAATATACTTGGTATACCTATTAATAGGCCTCGGACACGGGATATACTATAGGCTATTGTATATAGTATAAATATTTGTAGACCTTGGATACTAGGAAACATATTCACTGTTCGGATACATCATAGGACTTACCGGTTGTAAGTCGATCGAATCAGGATAAATAGTACCGGGATGTACCCTAGCTTTAGAGGGTCATCTCTTTGAGATAGACTTACCACGGTAGAGTTAGGAAGTTACAACATCATAGTTGTCACATTGATCATCGGCAAATCGCCCTTCACTCGCTATCATAATTAACATTCGGAAATCGGTATTCCTCTAAGAACTGAAATTTTTCCTATCATGTCTATCAAGTTCATTTGAACAGTATTGGCAAACCCTACGACGGATAACTCTGCGTCGAATGACGAACCAATTTTGAAAATATCCCTCCGGATGTGATAGCTTCCGGCATTTTTGTAAACTTTGACTCTTGAAATCTTTGGATACATATGTTTAATAATTTTCAACTTCGATTCCATCTATGGTTAAACTTCGGTTTTAGAAATGGCATACTTTGATTTGGCATATGTGCCAACTTTGAGAACTCTGACAACTTTAAAAAAAAATTCTGACAAACTTTGAAAACTTAGGGATTTAAACTATGATTTTTACTATGGTTTTAACAGTGATTCTTACTATGATTTCAACCACGAATTCTACTATAGTTTCGACTATCATTGAAAATCTGCATACTCTGTTTTGGCATTTGTACAAACTTTGGAAATATGTGATTCATACTACGTATTTGAACTAAGATTTGAACTATGATTAGAACTACGATTTTTACCTACGATTTCAACTAGAACCTCAACTACAGTCTTTACAATGTTTTCAACTATGATTTGTAACTATGTTTTATAAACTACTTGTCTCTCTTTTATGAACTATTTGGAACTGTTTTACGAACTACGTTAGATAGTACATGAGTTTTAAATCGGGCGTAATAACTATTTTATTCCTCGACGTTAAAAATATAACTAGATTAGCAAATGGTGGCTAGTCGAATCCGGTAGTGTAATACGTAATTACATTTTAGAATTTAATGGTGAGGCTTTATGTTGAGATCGGTAATTCGGATATTATAGGTAATATACATGGGCAAATAAGCCATCTTGTCGGAATCATTCATTCGGAGGAAAACTAATTGTCTTCCTAATCATGGATAAACCATTGATAGTGTAAGCTATAGCATTCGGTTAGCTAATAAGGTATATAATTCGATATACATGATTATGTATATAAATCGGTTAAGATGTAAGTTCGGTATTCACTTCGGTGATCCGGTTCGGTGATATTATTCGGTTTAGGTATTCGAAACCTATACATGTTAACATAGAACGGTTATACATCTTGTACGGTATTGATAATTTACTAGAAATACTCGGAATACAGTAAGATTTGCAAAGTTCGGTGGACTATAAGTTCAATTCAGAGTTAAACTCAGTAATGTGGACCGACCCTGTCATGTAGACAATGGTCGTCTAAAGATCGAAAATCTTACTTGTTGCTTGATATCTTTTATGTTTTCCCTAGATTCTAAGTGCACGATAGAGTTAGGGAAAAAAATGACAATTTAGTTTCTATAGTTTCTATATGAGACGAGGTTTAGCTTACATATGTATAGGAATAACATATCCTACACTGTATTATACCGGAAAACATACCGGTTAACTTATATACACTGGGTAACATCCCAAATAAAACTAATGTAAGCTAAACCACTTAGTTTCTATAGGGGACTGATAAAGTCTAAATTATGCTACAACACTACTGACCGTCACAAACTATATGAACACAGTAAGACTCAGTGGATCCGGGGAATTAGTAATCCAAAACATAGTAATACTTACGGGACGACCTGGTCATGTAGACATAACGGTCGGGTAGAATTCGAACCTCCCCATTTCTTGAGTAAACGGTAGGCTTAAGTCTAACAAGGGGAGAGGACTTGGATGCCTTAGAATTAGACATATCACATAGTCGGCCTTAGAAACACGCGGATCTAGGTTTCACTTGAATTTCGGGACGAAATTCTCCTAACAAGGGGAGAATGTGACACCCGGTCAAAAAAAGGGCAAAATTAGCCCCTAATTTAAACCTTAATTATTCGTACTCGGTAAGTACTAAAACAAAAGTATCCGAATATTATATATGTATTTATATATATAATACAATGAATATGAAATAATCACAAACAAATAAATCTGAAAGAACGCGCAAACTAAAATACGGACGTTGGTGAAAAACATTTTTAAATAATGTATTATTAACGAGAATAATAATTATTTACTTGGTTGAAATTTTAAATACATTTTGTACATTGAAAACTATCCGTACATCTAAAGTAAAACAATGTTATATTTTTATAACTCACTAAAAGTATTTTTATAAAATACTTCAATGAAAAATATATACGATTTCATTTTTAGGAAATTATCATTTTAAAACATTATACTACGTTACGATCGGGTACGCAAACACGGGTCCAAAAATCACCAACCACCATCAATTATTGGAGCCGATTTAAACCGACTCCAATAATGCAAAACACACACACGCACAAACTCAAACTCTCGCTCTCTCATCTCTCGGTCTCCCTCTCCTTTCTTTGATCATCGGACAACAACAACAACAACAAAACAATCAACATCATCTTCACCATCATAATCATCATCTTCGATCATCACCATCATCGTGTACATCATCATCTCACGGCTTCAAACTTTAAATTGTAAGAAAACTTAAACTTTGTTTAAATTTGTGTTTTACAAACGTATATTATCATGTATCGAAGTTATATTTATGTATTATATCCGAAAATTTATGTTACAAACGGGTTTGGGATGAACTGCACGAACTGATCTGATAGAAACAAACCACCCGGACGGGTGAAAGAAGACACCCGGACGGGTATCAACTCCCACCCGGACGGATATGGGGCCTCACCCGGACGGGTGTGTGGCCTCACCTGGACGGGTCACTTGCATTTTGTAGCCCTCTGAGTCACGGTCGTCTGGGCAGCTTGATCGCCTAAATCCGAGTTCGTACGAGGGAGATATGACCAAAACGGTGCAGCCCTGTCAAATCGGTTTAACAGCAAAGTTTTATCATATATATATAATACGAGATGGATATTTTTATAAAAACAAATCATATTAGATTTTGAAACATGAATATACGAGTTATATTCATACAAACAAACATACCTTATGTTTTAGAACATTATATATATATATATATATATATATATATATATATATATATATATATATATATATATATATATACACAATGAATATTTCTACGAAAACAAAGCAAGATATGTTTTTGAAACATAATCTCATGTCACCACCAACGGGCTATACATTTTTACAAACTTTGAAATGGAAATACAAACATAAACATTCGGACATAATTTAAACGGATAAACATTGATTCGGAATACATTAGACAAACGAATGCTCATTAGAATCTTGCGTGTTTAGGACACTAGGATACTTCGGGGGATTATCTATTCCACGTCGGATATACTCATTGCTCGGATAGACTCAGGTGAGTCTCACGGGCCCATTTTCAATGATTACTGTTTTTTTAAATTCGGGGGAGATGCAACACAACTTATTTTCGTGATCACTGTTATTCGGTTAGTTAATTTAGTATTAACTCAAGTTATCTGCATTGTTATTTAATTCGGTTAATCACATTGGTTACATTGCTCGGTTATCATTGTCAGTCTTGATTTTCATTGTACGGTATATGCACGAGTGTTTTAATTCGGTAAAAGTCCTCAATAGTGTATGATTCATTAACTTAATAAGGCGCGATTACTAAAGGATAGTACTATCATGGGAGTGACGTCCCCGTCCGGGTTGCTAGCTACAACCAAGTTAAAAACGGGCACTTTAGTAATTGTTACGGGTGTATCACCAAAACGGGAGGCAAAGATCGGGTTATGCTTTGAATCATAGCTCAGTGCAATATCAGTGTCGGCCAATCATTGTTTGGTATCCTTAATGGTTAACTCATTGTTCGGGAACCTAATTGGTTCATCATTGTTCGGTTACATTACATATCACTGTTCGGTTTACATTGTTTACTCATTGTTTGGTTATAAATTCGTCGGATAATCATGTTGATCACATCAATGTTTATTTGAAAACCTGTGAGATTCACCAGCTTTATAGCTGACCCTTTTAGTGTTGCATTCTCAAGTAACAGCAACAGTAGGGTTGCTCAGTAAGGATGGCCCGCAGGATATGCTAGTTAGTATGAGTCGCATGCTTGCAAACAGAACGAAGATTTTCTTGCATTATATTTTGTTAATCGTTATGTATTAAAAATCATTTTCGCGAACTCATTTAACGATGTATTATTATGACTTAAAACCTTGTATTACTTTTGTAATGTAAAGTATTTTCGAAACGTCTCATTTAGAGTCGTTTGCTTGTACTTTGGTGCTTTGATTATTGATTAGTCACACCCAAATCGTCGCTTCCGCAAACCATGAAATTGGGGGTGTGACAGTTTGATACCAACTTCCTGATTTTGACCCGTACCACTTTGACACTCACCTATATTGAAATATAAAAATACACTAGCAGCCCGCAAACAAAACATATAATATATCGTAAAGGAGAGTAAACTAGGTAAAAAAACAAACCTGCAACCAATTCTGCCACAACATGTGTTGCTTGTTTCTCTCTCAGTAAATCACTACGTTTAGAAGAGGAGCCAATCATATTTAGCAAGGCAGAAACTCGATCAAAGAAATCATTGATAGAATAATGATTTTTCGCAACAAATACGAGTGCTAGTTGTAACACCCACTTTTTGGGCCTAGTAGTAATGTGGTATTTTTTATGCTTTAAATTATTATTCAATATGTTAGAAATTAATTTCAAATTATTTTATTTGAAATTAACTAGGAGAAAGGTCAAATAGTTTATTGTGACTAGTAAAATATTATTTATTTTAAATTAATATAGTTGATGGTTAAATAATATATTTGGTTTCGTAAATGGTTTTCTGGTTCCAGACAATAGATTTACGGGGACCGACTATTGTACATATATATAGATATATATGTTTTCTAATCAATCATTTACTTAAAAAAAAAAAAAGAACGAGAGGGAGAGATCAGGGGAAGAGAAGGAAAGAAAAAAAAAGAAAAAAGGAAAGGATCATGTGATTTTGATCCTGCATTATCATTATCTGAAGGTATGTTTTAATATATATGTATATATATGTATGTATATATATATATATATATATATATATATATATATATATATATATATATATATATAGGATTTTGATTTTTGGTTATTTGAGTAAGGAATATATAATTGAGATTATAGCTTGAAAGGTTGTTATATATGCTTATTTGAAGTTAGTTGAGGTTGATAAGCTTGTTAGATTGATTAGAAATAAAATAATATAAATTTGATGAACACCAAAATGTGCTATTTTATAGTACTAATTACCCCTTAGTTTGATTAATTTCTTATGCATTTTATTTGAATTCGATACTCATTTCGTTCATATTTGCATTTAGGAATTTTCTGGAGCTTGAATCGGAAAAGAAGCTGAAAACGTGTGAGAATTGAAGAAAAGAAGTTAAAAATGAGAAAGATTGAAGAATGGTGGTCGCTGGTGAAAAAAGTTGCAAATTCTGATCCATATGGCGTATGGATGAAGTGAGCCGGGCCGCTAGTTTACGCGGGTCTGATCCACGGGCTTTTCAATCCATACGGCGTATGGAATTCCATACGGCGTATGGATTGCCTCGGCAGAAACCCTAAAAACTTCATTTTGCTCTCATT
This sequence comes from Helichrysum umbraculigerum, assembly GCA_949592205.1. Lineage (NCBI taxonomy): Eukaryota > Viridiplantae > Streptophyta > Magnoliopsida > Asterales > Asteraceae > Helichrysum > Helichrysum umbraculigerum. Next base: position 158,553,773 of record CATIUR010000004.1, on the reverse strand, counting down.
TTGCATAGAACTTTACCACTTTTCTCCAGACGAATTCTCTATTAAAAAACCCTTATTCCAGAGCATTTTGAGGGGATTGAAGCTTGAGGAATCAAAGACTTTCATTCGTTCAATCATTATCTCATTATTTCGGTTCGAATTCTTTATTTTATTTCATTCGATTATGATTATGATGTTGCTTTTGAATCTGATTTTCTGTCATAATATGAGTGGCTGAGTTTTTATTGCATTTGCTTAGATGATGATACTTAATTGATGGATTGATTATTGAAATTGCGAATCGTATTGGATTTTATTCATGTTTATGTGTTTATTCGTTGAACCTTGGTTATTGAATGAATATTGTTAATTACCTAACGTGGTTTTATGATTAATTGAGATTGAGTTCCTTTCGATCATAAGATTATTGATGATTTTTGGTTTTAATTGAGAATTATCACCGAATAGATTGAGTTTGACGGGTTAGGGTTAATAATTGGTAATAATTGTTTAAGAACAAGATAACTAGAAATAGTTATAGACTTTGTTGATTCAAGTTATAAGAATAAATCACATAAACGGTGTTGAATTAATATAAAACACAATTAGGTGGGCAACGTTAAATTGAACCGTTAGCGGGTTGAAAACAACTTCATGTCTTTCTTAATTGTGTTGATTCAATTTATCTTGTAAGGAGGGTTGATACATTTGTTATAGCACGATAAAATCCATATGTGAGCAATTCTTGATAACATGATTTCCAGATTTTGAGGAAAGTAATCTAAGCAAATGCATTTCTTTTACCATTAGAATTAATTCTCTTCTTAATTTAAATTATTTTATTATTTCTTCATTTTAATAATTAAGTGTTATTTAATAAATCATTTCTTTTATAATTGTTACTCATTTGTTCAATCGGAACTAAAACGTCTCCACTTTTTACTGCTTTAATTAATTGTAGCAATTTCCAATTTGTTTATATTGACATCCGTTCCCTGTGTTCGACTCGGACTTACTAAACTATACTATATATGATCAGGTATTCTTGCCTGTGTTGTGTGTAGTAAGTTAGGTAATTTCCATATTTAAAACTAAAGCCCCGTTTACACGACATCAAGTTTTTGGCGCCGCTGCCGGGGAGCGGTTTGTTTCAATTAATTAAATTGGAAGTTGTCTTTTGTTTATAATTTTTAGTTAATTTATTATTTATTTGTTACTTGATTAGTTGATTTCTTTTTCACTATTAGTTATAAGTTAGGGTAGTCAGGTAGCCTGTTCTGCTGATTTGCCAGGTACGATACTGGAGTTTATGACCCGCTCGACTATACCAAACCCAACTGACCCCTTTGAAGAACCCGAACGTATATTCCATCAAAGAAGACGCGCCGTTTCAGCACCACCGAACTCATCGTTAACCAATAACCTTTTTACCCCACGAACTAGGAACTACCGTTCGTATTTAGAAAGCGATTTTGGAGAGTGCCTACGATTTCTTTTTAACGATCAACCAGATAAAACAATGGCATAAGATATCGCCAACATAACGCTCGAAGAGTATTCAAGTCGGATGCGTAATGACCGTGGTACTGGAGTAGTAAGGCCAGCGATTGCACAAGATGTGGAGTTTGAAATCAGGGGACAGTTCCTCAAGGAGCTTAGGGAGAATCCTTTCCGAGGAGAAGAAAGGGAGGATGCTAATGATCATGTGGAGAAAATCGTTGAGATAGCCGATATGTTCAACGTTCCTAACATCACACGCAATCAAGTTATGCTCAGGGTATTCCCAATCACACTCAAGGGAGTTGCTAAGAGATGGATTCAAAATGAGCCAGCTGGGTCCGTAACCACATGGGAAGACCTTCGCACTAAGTTTCTGAAGATGTATTGTCCTCCTTTCAAAACTTCAAAGATGATTGACGAGATCAGAAATTTCAAGCAGGAAATGGATGAGTCACTACACCAAGCTTGGGAGAGATATAAGGACCTGATGCATAAGTGCCCGCAGCACGACCTGAACGATCAGCAAGTCGTGAGTATTTTCTATAAAGGAGTGGATCGCGCCACGAGACAGCAACTGGATTCCCAAGGGCCTATTCCCAAGAAGGTCCCTCGTGATGCTTTGACTGCCATTCGCGACTAAGCAAAACACTCTCAGTTATGGGATGATGGCACTTCTAGACGGAAGAGGTCTGTGAATGATGACGATGGATTTGCAGCCATCACCGCTAAGCTAGACAACATGGGCAGAGATATCAAGAAGGTTACTGAGACTGTCCATGCTATCCAAGTGGGATGTGACAATTGTGGAGGAAGCCATTTAGTGAAGGATTGTCCCGAGATGCGAACGGGAGAACAGACTGAGGAAGTCAAGTATGGAGAAGCTCAAGCACCATATCGTCAGGGCAGTGGAAATTTCTTCAGAAGACCATACCAAGATGGAGGGCGACCGTTTCGCCAAACTCAACCTGGATTTTTCACCAAGGAGCAGCCAGGTACATCATCTTCAGACAAGCAAGCTAATTTAGAATAAATGATGGGTAAGTTTCTCACTTCCAATGAGAAATTCATTACGAGCTCTGGACAAAGGATGGATGCTACAGACGCTGCATTGAGAAACCAAGGAGCTGCGATTAAGCAGATTGAAGGGAATGTTTCCAACATAGCCAAAGTTCTTCAAGAGAGATTCCCTGGGACCCTACCTGGATACACTGAGACCAATCCACGGGATCAGGCGAAAGCGGTGATCACCCGGAGTGGAAGTGGTTTTGCAGACCCCATTCCAAAGAAGAAACCTATTTCTCAACCCCTACCGCAGAAAGAGAAGGAAGTAGAAGTTGTGGAAAGTCCCAAGGTGGACACTGAGGCTGAAAGAATTGCTAAAGATAAGCAATATGCAAAGGATCATGCTCCGCCGCCACCTTATCCAGCAGCTTTGAGAAGAGGGAAAGATGATGCTCAATACCACCAGTTCCTAGAAAATCTGAAGCAACTGCACATTAACATCCCATTCGTGGAAGCCATTGCTCAAATGCCAAAGTATGCAAAGTATCTGAAGGAACTTTTAACTAATCAGAGCAAACTGATGGAGGCAACCACGATGACAATGAACGAGAGATGTTCAGCAGTTATGCAAAATAAACTTCCACCGAAAGTGAAAGACCCTGGAAGTATTACCCTTCCTTGTCTGATTGGAAGTTTAGATCTTACTCATGCATTGGCTGACTTGGGGGCAAGCATATCAATAATGCCTTATACTATGTATGCCAGACTTAAGTTAGGGGAACCAAAGCCAATTAGAATGTGCATTGAGTTAGCAGATCGTTCAGTTCAATATCCTAGGGGCATGGTAGAGAATGTGCTAGTTAAGGTGGATAGGTTTGTTTTTCCATGTGATTTCATCATTCTGGACATGGTTGAAGATAAAAAGGTACCTATCATTTTGGGAAGACCTTTTCTAGCCACTGCAAGGGCATTGATTGATGTTCATGATAGAAAAATCACTCTGAGATTAGGAGATGATGAAGTAGTGTTTGATGTCAACAAATCAATGCGGTATCCTGCTGCAGTTGATGATACGTGCTACTTTGTGAGTGCCAGAGAAATGACTGATGATGAGGAGTTCCTTCAAAGTCTCATGGAAGATGAAGATCTAGATCCCATGATTCTGGAAGGATGGACGGGAAGCATAGAAGCAATTAGAGATATTGAAGAATTCGATAAAATGCTTGAGGAGTTAGAGTTCGAGAGTGATGAGGAATTAGAAAGTGATCAACCAACTGAGAATGAAGAATCGGTTGAGACTGATGGTATTTTAGTTAAGAAAGAGACTCGCATCACTATACATGGGATTCCCTGTTCACGAGAAGAGGTATTGGCATGTAAATCTTCTTTTGAAGAACCACCAAAGTTAGAATTGAAAGATTTACCGACCCATTTGGAATATGCATACCTACAAGGAGAGTCAGATTTGCCAGTTATCATTTCATCCAAGCTATCAGCAAACGAGAAAGAAAGTTTGCTAAAAGTTCTGAAGGAACATAAGCATGCTATAGCATGGACAATCGGTGACATCAAGGGAATTAGCCCATCATATTGTACGCACAAGATTCTTATGGAATCTGACTTCAAACCAGTTGTGCAACCATTAAGACGATTAAATCCTAAGGTTACGGATGTTGTGAGGAAGGAAATCATAAAATTGCTTGACTCTGGATTGATATACCCGATTTCTGATAGTCCATGGGTCAGCCCCATTCATGTTGTGCCGAAAAAAGGAGGTATGACAGTGGTTGCGAATGAGAAGAATGAGTTAATTCCCACGAGAACTGTTACTGGATGGAGGGTCTGTATCGATTATAGAAAGTTGAACGATGCCACACGAAAGGATCACTTTCCCTTGCCATTCATTGATCAGATGCTCGAACGTCTAGCTGGAAAAGAGTATTATTGCTTTCCAGACGGATTCTCCGGGTACTTCCAAATCCCAATTGATGCAAATGATCAAGATAAGACTACTTTCACCTGCCCATTCGGAACTTTCGCTTATCGGAGAATGCCTTTTGGTCTATGTAACGCACCTGCCACATTTCAACGGTGCATGATGGCAATATTCCATGATATGGTAGAAGACAGCATGGAAATATTCATGGATGACTTCTCTGTGTTTGGAGATTCTTTTGATAAGTGTATGATGAATCTGAAGAGGATGTTGCAAAGGTGTGAGAGTTTCAATCTCGTTTTAAATTGGGAAAAGTGTCATTTCATGGTACGAGAAGGAGTTGGGTTGGGGCATAAAATTTCAAGAGCTGGTATTGAAGTTGATCAAGCGAAGATTGAAGCCATAGCAAAGCTACCCCATCTGTAACACCCCCGAAATTCACTATTTTGCGGAAGCATAGTTTGGGGTGTTACTAATCAAATATCTCAGCACAAAGATAAGTAAATGACATCTATATGCAACGTTTGTAAATTAGTTACATTCCATAGATATATTGTTTGAAAACTTAGTGTTTTCGTATACAAAAATGTAGTTTTCCTAGAGTCCGCGCGTGTAGCGGGAGATTCTATTACATAATCAAAATATACAAAAGATAATGCTAAGAATCTCCGTTAATGCAGTTGTGTTGAAATCATGCGACTCTAGCTAAAATCCTGGAGTAATCCTACTCCATCCGGGTACCTGAGATAACATGCTAAAAAGTGTCAACCAAAAGGTTGGTGAATCTCACAGGTTTGTAAGTAATATCAGCTTTGAACACGAGATTTCATCAGTAATGCCCGCAGGCGTAAAATCAGCAATTTCAATCCAGAAATCGTAAACCCGTATTTGCAATCCCGCAAATGTAAGTAAGTAAGTTTATACCGTTGCCATGAGACTCATAATCAAAGCTTAACCCGTAAGTAATAAGTTTGCTCCCGTGACATGCTCGTAATTGAGCAAGCATCAGTAACGAATAATTAGTCACCCGTTTATACGTGTAAATCAGTACGTGGCAGCGCTACTGCCCCGGGCGGGGAGGGTCATTTCCCTAATGGATCCATTAACTAGTGTTCGCGCTTAAGTCCATAACTAACGATATATGATGGAGAGACTTCTGTTTGTAAGTAAACTCATGCAATTCCGTTTGGTATAGTAAACAGTTTAGTACTTATGTTCAAGGAAAAGTAGTAGCATGTATCTCCCCCAATAAGATAAAACAGTAAAAGTGGGGCCGTAAGACTCACCTGAGTCGAGTAGTAAGCAGTAGCAAATGGTAGGTAGTATGTAGGTTCTCCGAACCCGTAACCTTTAAATGCCTAAACATATAAAGTAAGTAAGTAGATGTCTCGCAAGACCATCTAGGCTAGTTGTCTACACAACTCGTCATGTCCAAAGTTGGTTCGTGATCGTTTGTTTTCAGAAAACATGGTTGGCCCATTGGTGACGGTTTGTATTAGTAATAGTCAAAGTATTATCATTGCGTTTGAAACATTTTGTACTGAAACGACGGGGGTCCGGGGGCAGCGCCCCTGGTTGCGGGGTTCCAAGGGGTGGCAACCCCTTGGCGGGGTCCAAGGGGCAGAGCCCCTGGTCGGGGTAGCTCGGAGGGAAAAATGCACCTTTTCTACATAGTTTTAGTGAAAATCTCTTTAAAAATTCTGATTTATGCGACGTTGGGTGCGACGTTGGGTGCTACGTCGCAGATCCTGATTGCGACGTTGAGCATGACGTCGCTATGTGCGACTTTCGCAATTTAATGCGACGTTGTGGGTGGCGTCGCTTACGCGACGTGGCAACTTAATGCGACTTTGTGACTGACGTCGCACCATGCGACGTTACGAGGGGTTGTGCGACGTCGAGGCTGACGTCGCATGAATCTGGGTACAAATGCGACGTCGCGGTCTGTTGGCCGGAAAACGTGCCGAAAACGAGTTTTTCGGTTTCCGTTCGGTCCAAATCTTTTACCCAACCCATATTAGGACATTTTAAGCCTATAGAAACTATAAACTAGTAAAAATGATCAAAAACGAGAGATGTCGGGATTTGTCGGAAACTTACGAGGTGTCGGATTGAAAATCCGAAAAGATAGGATGATAGATCGTGAAGTGGTGGTGCTTTTCTTCCAAATGACCGAGTAAAACCGAGTGCGTTTTGAGGTAGTATTTTGTGAATTTGATTAGTTGGTGGTGGTGATTAATTTGAGAGAGAAAAGGGAGGAAGAAAGAGAAAGAGTGGAGAAAGTGAGGAGAAAGAGAGTAAGAGTGGGAGGTTAACCTCCCACTTTCAGTCTGCGCCTCTGCGCTCCGTGCGGTGTTCGTTTCCTCCGTCGTTTAAACGTTAAATCAAGCAGTTATATTTTTAAAAGGTGACGGGAATATTTTAATGAATGCCTTGAAATTAATTATAAAAACATTTGTCGAAGTATTAAAATTCTTAACTCGCGTTTAATACGTATTCGTTAAATTATTTAAAATGTCGTCGCGATATTATAAATAATGTTTGTTCGCTGTGTATTTTATATAATAAAATACGTTCTCATTATTTAGGTAAGTTTCTGTCACCAACGTCCAAGTAACTGTGTCGGACTCCGTCCGGTTAATTCGTACGATTAATCCAAATCGCGTAAGTACACACATATATATATATAAATCACCTTATATATATACAAATAGAGTCTGCAATTAGTCCTATTACATACTAATTACAACTAGTTACAATTAATTTGGCATAATTAATTATCCTAATTTAGCCGGTGTTACATTCTCCCCTTGTTAAAGAAATTTCGTCCCGAAATTAGCTTGAGTGCACGGACGGTGTGTTGTCTGGGAAGAGATGTGGGTATTTCTGTCACATTTGGTCTTCCCGTTCCCAGGTGAACTCAGGGCCGCGCCTAGAATTCCACCTGACTTTTACGATGGGAATACGACTCTGTTTCAATTGCTTGACCTCTCGGTCCATGATTTCCATAGGTTCCTCGACAAAATGAAGCTTATCATCGATTTGGATTTCGTCGAGCGGTATAATCAGTGTCTCGTCAGACAGACATTTCTTCAGGTTAGAAATGTGGAATGTGTTGTGAACGCTGCTAAGTTCAGCAGGAAGTTGCAGGCGGTATGCCACTGGGCCAATCCTTTCAAGGATTTCGAATGGTCCGATGTATCTAGGGTTTAGTTTGCCTCGCTTTCCAAATCGAATGACACCCTTCCACTGTGCCACTTTGAGAAGTACTTTGTCCCCTACCTGGAACTCAAGGTGTTTGCGTCTCACGTCAGCATAGCTTTTCTGACGATCACGTGCGGCTTTCAGCCGGTTTTGAATACCAATGATTTTCTCAGTAGTTTCATGAATGATATCTGGACCCGTGAGTTGGGAATCTCCTAACTCAGTCTAACAGATAGGTGATCGGCACTTACGCCCGTAAAGTGCCTCGAAGGGTGCAGCCTTTATGCTGGTATGGTAACTGTTGTTGTACGAGAACTCGCACAACGGTAAATGATTTTCCCAAGAAGTACCGAAGTCAACTACGCAGGCTCGTAGCATATCCTCCAGTGTTTGAATAGTTCGCTCGCTTTGGCCATCGGTTTGGGGGTGATAAGCAGTACTCATATCCAGACGAGTACCAAGAGATTTCTGTAGTGATTGCCAAAAGTTAGAAGTGAAACGGATGTCCCTATCCGAGATGATCGAGATAGGTACACCGTGTCGCGAGATGATTTCTTTGACGTAGATGCGAGTCAGACGCTCCATCTTGTCGGTTTCCTTGATGGCCAGAAAATGAGCAGATTTCGTGAGACGGTCCACGATCACCCAAATGGTATAGCAACCACTCGAAGTTTTTGGTAGTTTGGTAATGAAGTCCATGGAAATCTGTTCCCATTTCCATTGAGGAATTTCAGGTTGTTGGAGCAACCCCGAGGGTGTTTGGTGTTCGGCCTTGACTTTGGAACAGGTTAGGCATTTACTGACGTACAAGGCGATGCCAGCTTTCATGTTAGGCCACCAATACAACCCTTTGACGTCATGATACATCTTGTCAGATCCAGGATGAATAGAGTATCGAGATTTGTGAGCTTCAGCCATCACCAAATCTCGCAAGTTTCCGAATTTGGGTAACCACACCCGGTTAGAGAAGTATCGAGTTCCATCGGGTTTGATTTCGAATTGTTTATCCAAGCCTCGCAAGGCTTCATTTTTCAAGTTTTCATCGTTGAGTGCTTCAAGTTGTGCGGTAAGGATTTGAGCAGGAAGCTCGTTACGAATTGTCATAGAAAGTGCTCGGACTCGAAGGGGTTTCACTCGTTCTTTTCGGCTTAAGGCATCGGCCACTACGTTAGCCTTGCCCGGATGGTATTTGATCTCGCAGTCGTAGTCACTAAGTAACTCAACCCAGCGACGTTGCCTCATGTTTAGATCCTTCTGGTCGAATATGTGTTGGAGACTTTTGTGATCGGTAAAGATAGTGCTTTTCGTACCGTAGAGATAATGTCTCCAGAGTTTCAATGCGAAGACCACAACACCTAACTCGAGGTCGTGGGTCGTATAGTTTTTCTCGTGGATTTTTAGTTGTCGTGAGGCATAGGCAATGACTTTTTCCCGTTGCATCAACACACAACCAAGTCCTTGGTGTGAGGCGTCGCAGTAAACTACGAAATCGTCGGTGCCCTCGGGTAAGGACAAGATTGGTGCACTGCAAAGTTTGTTTTTCAATAGCTGGAAGGCTGACTCCTGTTTATCCGTCCAATCGAACTTCTTATCTTTCTGAGTCAGTGTGGTTAAGGGAACAGCTATTCTTGAAAAGTTTTCGATGAATCGGCGGTAATAACCAGCAAGACCTAAGAATTGTCTCACTTCGGTTGGAGTGGTCGGTGACTCCCAGCCCTTGATTGCTTCAATCTTGGCGGGATCAACATGAATTCCTTGGCTGTCAATCACGTGCCCGAGGAATTGAACGGTTCGAATCCAGAACTCACACTTAGAGAATTTGGCATATAACTCTTCGTGTTTCAGGAGTCCTAGAATGGTTTTCAGATGTTGAGCATGTTCCTGCTCGTTGCGAGAGTAAATCAGAATATCGTCGATGAACACAATGACGAATTTGTCAAGATATGGTTTGCACACCCGATTCATAAGGTCCATGAATACGGCCGGTGCGTTGGTCAGCCCGAATGGCATCACTTGGAATTCGTAATGCCCATAACGAGTTCGGAACGCTGTCTTTGGAATATCATTGTCGCGGACTCGGAGTTGATGATAACCTGACCGTAGATCAATCTTTGAGTAAACACTTGATCCCTGGAGTTGGTCGAATAGGTCATCGATTCTAGGAAGCGGATACCGATTCTTTATGGTTAGCTTATTCAGCTCTCGGTAATCGATACACATGCGTAAAGATCCATCTTTCTTTTTCACGAATAAGACCGGAGCTCCCCAAGGCGAGGAACTTGGTCGAATGAATCCTCTGTCCAAGAGTTCCTGTAGTTGGTTAGACAACTCCTGCATTTCGGATGGTGCTAAACGGTAAGGGGCTCGTGCTACGGGTGCAGCTCCGGGCACAAGTTCGATTTGAAATTCAACTTGTCTAGGTGGCGGAAGTCCGGGCAAGTCTTCAGGAAAGACTTCCGGGAAATCCCGCACGATTGGAACATCCTCAAGTCGCTTCTCCTCCGACTTCTTCTCCGTTACATGTGCGAGGATGGCTTGATACCCTTTTCGTAGATATTTTCTAGTTTTCAGACAGGATACAATATTCAGATTCCGTCTGCCGGTCTCCCCTTGTAGGACTAAGGTTCCACCGGAAACAAGAGGTATGCGAACGAGTTTGTCATGACAGATGATTTCAGCTCGGTGCTTGGACAACCAATCCATACCGACAATAATATCGAAGCTGCCGATCTCGACAGGGATTAAATCAATGGAAAACGTTTCGTTCGTGAGGTTAAGTGTACAGTTGTGTATGATGCTATCAGTCTCGATCAGTTTGCCGTTAGCTAATTCTACAATGTATTTAGCATCTAAGGCAGTGGGAGTTATATCAAGTAAAGGGCTAAATTTCTCAGAAATGAAGCTTCTATCGGCACCGGTATCAAATAATACAGAAGCAGTAAGATCGTTGAGAAGGAACGTACCCGTCACGACGTTCGGGTCTTGTCTGGCTTCCCCAGCCTTGATAACGAAAGATCTGCCGCGAGCAGGGTTGTTGTTGTTATTCAGCTTTGGGCAATCTTTCTTGAAGTGCCCTGGATTTCCGCACCCAAAGCAGGCCTTTGGTGCATTAGTGTTGGGGGTAGAAATGTTGGTTCGGCAATCCTTGGCTAAATGCCCGAACCGTTTGCAGTTGGAGCAAGGGCAAGAACCGTCATGGTGGCGGTTGCATTTGGGACAGTAGGGTCTGCTCCCGCTGTACCCTTTCTTCTCCGAGGTTCCGGATGAATAAGCCTTAATGTACTCAGGCTTTTTGTTGGAGGTTTGGTTGGATGAGTTGGGGTTTCCTTCCCACTTGCGTTTGTTGTTTGCAGATGGGGTTGAAGTTGTGCCACGGCGGACGGAATTTGCCATTAGTTCATGGGCCATACGGATGGCGCTCTGAATAGTACCCGGTTTGGATGAAGTCACCAGGTCCTGTAGTCTCTCGGGAAGTCCATCAACGAATTTCTCGATCCTCTTGTACTCAGGATCGACTATGGTTGGGCACAGGAGTGCCAGTTGGTGGAAACGGTTAGTGTATCCGGTGATATCATCACCCTGCATTTTGTGGTTCCAGAACTCCATTTCCAGCTGTTTCAATTCATCCCTGGGGCAGTACTCGCCCCTCAACATTTCTTTCAACTCCTCCCACGGGAGTTGGTAAGCAGTAGCAACACTCACAGTCTGGGCATAAGTGTTCCACCAGGTGAGTGCGGTGTCAATAAAAGTACTAACGGAGAACTTAACCCTATCTCCCTCCGCACAGTTGCAGATAAGAAATACAGACTCAACTTTCTAGATCCAGCGTACTAGACCGATAGCTCCCTCGGTACCTGCAAAGTTTAGAGGTTTGCAGTTCTGGAAGTCCTTGTAAGAACAAGGTTTAGCAGCAGAGGTTTCAGCGGCATCGCTGTTCCTCGTGGAACTTGGTGGAGTATTCCGAGCCAAGGCTTCAGTAACAGCCTGGGTTATAAGGGAGGTAATCTGGGCATCTGTGTATGGTCTTGTCTTTGGCGGCATGATTCTTCAATAAAAGAAATGAAGATACATGAGATTTTGTAGGAACTTGTAATTGTCACAGATGTACATGTATAAAAGCAGTAATACATAACATCAACATGGAAAATGACAATTAATGTGAGTTGAAATAACAAGGAAAGTTTGATAGATAATGTGAGTTCAAAGGTTACATCCTACAGAGATATTACAAAAGGTGTCGGGAATTGTTACATCCGACTAGTTTTTAGAGTAGCGCTAGATAGTCATTAGATTACGAGATAGATTACAAGACAAAGACTACACTAGTCTTCATGTAGATTAATTTGTTCCATCAGCGCGACAAGGCGGTCCACGGTTTCTGCTAGTCGGTTGGTTTGCCTGGCGTTGTCTTCCACCAAGGCCAGTCGTTGTCCTAGTGCTCGAGAGTGATCCTCAGTTTCCTGTGAACGTTGTTCACATTCCTCTAGTCGGTTTCTTACAAGTTCATCCGCACCTAATTCGGCAGTCATTGAATCCTGAATTATGCTCACAGAGAGGTTGGTATCCTCTTGTTCTCGCTGGAGTTGGGATATGTGATTAAGTGCTTGGCGAAGCAGGTAGGTCATTCGGTGTTGTTCCCGTTCAAGACTTTCGAGCCTTTGTTCCTGACGGCGGAATTGGGTAGCCAACACTGGCAACATGAGATGTGCCGAGTTCTGAGAGTTATGTACGGGATAGGGGCTGTTTCGAGGTGACCTTGTGTTCCTCCTGGCTACTCGTGGGTTCCGTGACCCGTGTGAGTGAGAGTGTGACGGATTAGGTGGTGTGTTTGCCATTCCTGTGGCAGAGTATAAGTAAGACGAGGCTAATATATATATACATATATCATATCTAACCTAGTGTCTAGCACGTATCAAGTAATGGTCCGGTTCTCTCGTGGTCAGAGTCAACTAACGTATCCCCGTTCAACATAATCATTTCAGATCTTACATCATCTTTCCTTAATTGTACATAGTTGATCAGGCTATGTTAAATTAAAGTCGTATGCTGTAATTCCTGAACCAGTCATGTCTAATAAGAGAATACTGCCTAACGGTCATAGTCTAGGCCCACTAAATGCAACCTAGTTCACTATAACCTTAGGCTCTGATACCAATCTGTAACACCCCCGAAATTCACTGTTTTGCGGAAGCATAGTTTGGGGTGTTACTAATCAAATATCTCAGCACAAAGATAAGTAAACGACATCTATATGCAACGTTTGTAAATTAGTTACATTCCATAGATATATTGTTTGAAAACTTAGTGTTTTCGTATACAAAAATGTAGTTTCCCTAGAGTCCGCGCGTGTAGCGGGAGATTCTATTACATAATCAAAATATACAAAAGATAATGCTAAGAATCTCTGTTAATGCAGTTATGTTGAAATCATGCGACTCTAGCTAAAATCCTGGAGTAATCCTACTCCATCCGGGTACCTGAGATAACATGCTAAAAAGTGTCAACAAAAAGGTTGGTGAATCTCACAGGTTTGTAAGTAATATCAGCTTTGAACACGAGATTTCATCAGTAATGCCCGCAGGCGTAAAATCAGCAATTTCAATCCAGAAATCGTAAACCCGTATTTGCAATCCCGCAAATGTAAGTAAGTAAGTTTATACCGTTGCCATGAGACTCATAATCGAAGCTTAACCCGTAAGTAATAAGTTTGCTCCCGTGACATGCTCGTAATTGAGCAAGCATCAGTAACGAATAATTAGTCACCCGTTTATACGTGTAAATCAGTACGTGGCAGCGCTACTGCCCCGGGCGGGGAGGGTCATTTCCCTAATGGATCCATTAACTAGTGTTCGCGCTTAAGTCCATAACTAACGATATATGATGGAGAGACTTCTGTTTGTAAGTAAACTCATGCAATTCCGTTTGGTATAGTAAACAGTTTAGTACTTGTGTTCAAGGAAAAGTAGTAGCATGTATCTCCCCCAATAAGATAAAACAGTAAAAGTGGGGTCGTAAGACTCACCTGAGTCGAGTAGTAAGCAGTAGCAAATGGTAGGTAGTATGTAGGTTCTCCGAACCCGTAACCTTTAAATGCCTAAACATATAAAGTAAGTAAGTAGATGTCTCGCAAGACCATCTAGGCTAGTTGTCTACACAACTCGTCATGTCCAAAGTTGGTTCGTTATCGTTTGTTTTCAGAAAACATGGTTGGCCCATTGGTGACGGTTTGTATTAGTAATAGTCAAAGTATTATCATTGCGTTTGAAACATTTTGTACTGAAACGATGGGGGTCCGGGGGCAGCGCCCCTGGTTGCGGGGTTCCAAGGGGTGGCAACCCCTTGGCGGGGTCCAAGGGGCAGAGCCCCTGGTCGGGGTAGCTCGGAGGGAAAAATGCACCTTTTCTACATAGTTTTAGTGAAAATCTCTTTAAAAATTCTGATTTCTGCGACGTTGGGTGCGACGTTGGGTGCTACGTCGCAGATCCTGATTGCGACGTTGAGCATGACGTCGCTATGTGCGACTTTCGCAATTTAATGCGACGTTGTGGGTGGCGTCGCTTACGCGACGTCGCAACTTAATGCGACTTTGTGACTGACGTCGCACCATGCGACGTTACGAGGGGTTGTGCGACGTCGAGGCTGACGTCGCATGAATCTGGGTACAAATGCGACGTCGCGGTCTGTTGGCCGGAAAACGTGCCGAAAACGAGTTTTCCGGTTTCCGTTCGGTCCAAATCTTTTACCCAACCCATATTAGGACATTTTAAGCCTATAGAAACTATAAACTAGTAAAAATGATCAAAAACGAGAGATGTCGGGATTTGTCGGAAACTTACGAGGTGTCGGATTGAAAATCCGAAAAGATAGGATGATAGATCGTGAAGTGGTGGTGCTTTTCTTCCAAATGACCGAGTAAAACCGAGTGCGTTTTGAGGTAGTATTTTGTGAATTTGATGAGTTGGTGGTGGTGATTAATTTGAGAGAGAAAAGGGAGGAAGAAAGAGAAAGAGTGGAGAAAGTGAGGAGAAAGAGAGTAAGAGTGGGAGGTTAACCTCCCACTTTCAGTCTGCGCCTCCGCGCTCCGTGCGGTGTTCGTTTCCTCCGTCGTTTAAACGTTAAATCAAGCAGTTATATTTTTAAAAGGTGAGGGAATATTTTAATGAATGCCTTGAAATTAATTATAAAAACATTTGTCGAAGTATTAAAATTCTTAACTCGCGTTTAATACGTATTCGTTAAATTATTTAAAATGTCGTCGCGATATTATAAATAATGTTTGTTCGCTGTGTATTTTATATAATAAAATACGTTCTCATTATTTAGGTAAGTTTCTGTCACCAACGTCCAAGTAACTGTGTCGGACTCCGTCCGGTTAATTCGTACGATTAATCCAAATCGCGTAAGTACACACATATATATATAAATCACCTTATATATATACAAATAGAGTCTGCAATTAGTCCTATTACATACTAATTACAACTAGTTACAATTAATTTGGCATAATTAATTATCCTAATTTAGCAGGTGTTACACCATCCAACAAATGTTAAAGGAATACGAAGTTTCTTAGGACATGCTGGGTTCTATAGAATATTCATCAAGGATTTTTCAAAGATAGCACGTCCTATGAACAAGTTGTTGGAAAAGGAAGCTAAGTTCGAGTTTTCAAAGGAGTGCCAAGATGCGTTCAAGATTTTAAAGGAAAAATTGGTATCCGCGCCAATTATGATAAGTCCGAATTGGGATCTTCCATTTGAATTGATGTGTGATGCCAGTGATTACGCTGTAGGAGCAGTTTTAAGTCAGAGGGTTGATAAGAAGTTTCAACCTATTTATTACTCAAGTAAGACTTTGACGAGTGCACAAGAGAATTACACTACGACTGAAAAGGAATTGCTTGCTGTTGTTTTTGCGTTTGATAAGTTTCGCTCTTACCTGGTCCTGTCAAAAACTGTTGTTTTTACCGATCACTCTGCATTAAGATACTTGTTTGGAAAACAAGATGCAAAACCAAGGTTGTTGTGATGGATTTTGTTATTGCAGGAGTTTGACATTGAGATTCGTGATAAGAAGGGAGCAGAAATTCTGGCTGCAGATCATCTGTCAAGACTGGAAAATCCAGAATTGGATAAGTTGGATGAAACGGAAATTCGAGATAAGTTTCCTGATGAAAGCTTGTTGAAAGCAATTCTGAATGAATTTCCATGGTTCGCTGATATTGCAAACTTTCTAGTTACAAAGACTCTTCCATCCGGATTGGACTTTAACCAAAGAAAGAGGTTTTTCTCATCTTTGCGGTATTACTTTTGGGAAGACCCATATCTGTTCAGACAGTGTGTTGATGGAATTGTCCGACGATGTGTAGCTGGAGAGGAATGCGACATAATCTTAGAGCACTGTCATGATGGTCCGGCTGGAGGACATCATGGTCCGAATTACACTGCAAGGAAAGTGTTTGAGGCAGGTTTTTATTGGCCAACAGTTTATAAGGATGCATTCAAGTATTTGAAGGAATGCCATGTCTGCCAACGTACTGGGAGAATTTCAAAGAAGGATGAAATGTTGCAAAATCCAATTATGGTAAGTGAGATTTTTGATGTCTAGGGGATAGACTTTATGGGCCCGTTTCCACCTAGCAATGGAAACAAATACATCATTGTGGCTGTGGATTATGTTTTTAAGTGGGCCGAAGCAAAAGCATTACCCACGAATGATGCTCGCGTTGTGGTAAATTTTCTTAAACGGTTATTTTCGCGCTTTGGAGCACCGAAAGCTTTAATTAGTGATCGAGGGACACATTTCACAAATATGCAATTGGAAAAAGTGCTGCGAAAGTACGGATTTAGACATAAGTTTTCAACTGCTTATCATCCACAGACGAGTGGTCAAGTGGAAGTGACTAATAGAGGGTTGAAGCGTATTTTAGAACGTTCAGTTGAAGGAAACCCTAAGAATTGGTCATACAAGTTGAATGATGCATTATGGGCGGCACGAACAGCATTTAAGTCGTTAGTTGGAACAACGCCTTATCGCCTTGTTTATGGAAAAGCTTGTCATTTGCCTTTTGAGTTAGAGCATAAAGCATATTGGGCTTTACAGAAGTGCAATCTTGATGAGAAGTTAGCTGGAAAGGAAAGAATGGCACAGCTAAATGAGTTGGATGAATTAAGAATAAATGCTTATGACAATTCAAGACTATTCAAGGAGCGAACTAAGAAATGGCATGATGCTCGTCTTAAGTCGAACCATACATTCGAGAAAGGTGATAAAGTTCTGTTGTATAGTTCTAAATTACATTTGTTTCCAGGAAAGTTAAAGACACGCTGGACTGGCCCCTTTGTTGTTGACAAGGTTTATCCGTTTGGAGCTGTTGATTTGCAAGGATATTCTGGAAAAACTTTCAAGGTCAATGGAAGTAGAGTGAAGAAGTACTATGGTGATATAAGGGACTCCAAGCGTGATTTGGAGATGGATTTGAATTAAGTGGTGAAGCAAGATGTCGAGCTTACCGACGTGATAAACAAAAGCGCTTTCGGGAGACAACCCGTTATTTTGTTAATTTGTATTTTGTTTTATTGTTTTGTTTTCAGGTTTGAACTTTGTGGGTGTGTTCTCTCGAAACCCTCACGAGACTACAACTCGTCCACTCGGGATACCGAGGGGTTTAAAGGCTTATTGCATGTGCTAAATGCAATCGTGTTGCCTACGGAAGTGTGCTATTGTATTTTATTTCTGAACGAATTCCTTCAAGCAAATTGCCTTCAAATCAGGGGAGTTTTCTGTTTCACTTCTTTTCTATTCCCTTATTTTTATTTTCTTTTGCAATGAGGACATTGCATGTTTCTAAGTGGGGGATGGGGGAAAAGAAGTCTAATTGTCCTTAATTTATGAATGGTAGCTATTGAAAAATATTGAGGTTAAGAGGCATTCTACGTGTTAGTCATTTTTCAACCCAAATTTTTGTTTTAAAATTGTTTTCTATGTAAAGTTTAGCAATCTTGTAACACATTTTGGGAATGCAAAGAATGAAATAAATTTAATTTTTAAATATTAGATAGTTCATCTTATGATGTATCGATAGGCAATCTATATGAAGGTTATTGAGCTAGTAAGAAATGTAATGAATTAAGTATGGATTTATCATATGAGGATCTTTTAGCAAGGTATGACCTTAGTCTTAATTCTTGTATGATAGCGTGTTATAATCCATAATTTTGGGATCCTAGTTATCATCATTTGGGAATATACTGGGTGTTGTCTCCTCTGTTGTACGAAAGTACAGACCTGGTTTCCGTTAGTATATTTGAAAATTAAAAGAAAATAATGAAGAGTACAAAAGATTCATGAATTGAAAAACCAAAGCCAAGTTATGTCGCTCTGTTGTACTAAGGTACAGACCTGTCACCAATGTCTTGGTTTGAAAAATGATTGATTTATTTGGATGTTCATTATTTGGAGAATTGTGACACGTTATTTGTATGAGAGTATTTTGCTATAGAAAATCAAGGGTAAGGCCTGCTAGAATAATAATAAGTTGAGCTCAATCTCTGAAATTTAGATTGTTTAAGTGGACAACAATATCGGTAATCTGAGTGAATTATCTTTTATGTGTAATAATAATATTTTAGAATGGCTTCCCATGAAGAGTTTCTTGATTGCTGAGTTTTAAGGTAGAATCGAATTTAAGATAAAAATTTGGTTTGCCGAATGCTGTGTAGTTTGTAAGTCCTTTTATGCATTGTTTGCCGTTCATATTTAAAGTTTTGAATTTTTGAGTTACTAGTCTACTTGAGGACAAGTAGGATTCAAGTGGGGGATGTTTGATGAACGCCAAAATGTGCTATTTTATAGTACTAATTACCCCTTAGTTTGATTAATTTCTTATGCATTTTATTTGAATTCGATACTCATTTCGTTCATATTTGCATTTAGGAATTTTCTGGAGCTTGAATCGGAAAAGAAGCTGAAAACGTGTGAGAATTGAAGAAAAGAAGTTAAAAATGAGAAAGATTGAAGAATGGTGGTCGCTGGTGAAAAAAGTTGGAAATTCTGATCCATATGGCGTATGGATGAAGTGAGCCGGGCCGCCAGTTTACGCGGGTCTGATCCACGGGCTTTTCAATCCATACGGCGTATGGAATTCCATACGGCGTATGGATTGCCTCGGCAGAAACCCTAAAAACTTCATTTTGCTCTCATTTTGCATAGAACTTTACCACTTTTCTCCAAACGAATTCTCTATTAAAAAACCCTTATTCCAGAGCATTTTGAGGGGATTGAAGCTTGAGGAATCAAAGACTTTCATTCGTTCAATCATTATCTCATTATTTCGGTTCGAATTCATTATTTTATTTCATTCGATTATGATTATGATGTTGCTTTTGAATCTGATTTTCTGTCATAATATGAGTGGCTGAGTTTTTATTGCATTTGCTTAGATGATGATACTTAATTGATGGATTGATTATTGAAATTGCGAATCGTATTGGATTTTATTCATGTTTATGTGTTTATTCGTTGAACCTTGGTTATTGAATGAATATTGTTAATTACCTAACGTGGTTTTATGATTAATTGAGATTGAGTTCCTTTCGATCATAAGATTATTGATGATTTTTGGTTTTAATTGAGAATTATCACCGAATAGATTGAGTTTGACGGGTTAGGGTTAATAATTGGTAATAATTGTTTAAGAACAAGATAACTAGAAATAGTTATAGACTTTGTTGATTCAAGTTATAAGAATAAATCACATAAACGGTGTTGAATTAATATAAAACACAATTAGGTGGGCAACGTTAAATTGAACTGTTAGGGGGTTGAAAACAACTTCATGTCTTTCTTAATTGTGTTGATTCAATTTATCTTGTAAGGAGGGTTGATACATTTGTTATAGCACGATAAAATCCATATGTGAGCAATTCTTGATAACATGATTTCCAGATTTTGAGGAAAGTAATCTAAGCAAATGCATTTCTTTTACCATTAGAATTAATTCTCTTCTTAATTTAAATTATTTTATTATTTCTTCATTTTAATAATTAAGTTTTATTTAATAAATCATTTCTTTTATAACTGTTACTCATTTGTTCGATCGGAACTAAAACGTCTCCACTTTTTACTGCTTTAATTAATTTTAGCAATTTCCAATTTGTTTATATTGACATCCGTTCCCTGTGTTCGACTCAGACTTACTAAACTATACTATATATGATCAGGTATTCTTGCCTGTGTTGTGTGTAGTAAGTTAGGTAATTTCCATTTTTAAAACTAAAGCCCCGTTTACACGACATCATATATATATATATATATATATATATATATATATATATATATATATATATATCTGAAATGGATCGGGAGGAAGAAGGTGCACAGTGCATAGTGCATAGTGCATAGTAAATAGTAAATGGTAAATGGTAAGTAGTAAGTGGTAAATAGTAATTGGTAAATGGTAAATGGTGCATATTGAATAGTCAATAGTATATATGAATAGTGAATACGAATAGTGAATACGTATAATGAATACAAATAGTATATATGAATAGTGAATACGTATAGTGAATATGTATAATGAATACAAATAGTATATATGAATAGTGAATACGTATAGTGAATACGAATAGTGAATAGTGAACAGTGAATAGTGAATAGTGAAACGTAGTATGATATTATTTTGGTTTGCAAGACATGGTGTAAAATACAGTGGAATTAGATTGTCTGTAGTTATTATACTATGGGTAATTATGTGGTTAAGAATCCATTAGACATAATGTTGATGATTTAATGAATTGTTAATGTAAAGTTATTAGAGTGATGTTATATGGATTTTGAGACAAGTGACTAACTTGTGTTATTCTATTGTATTCTCAGATGTGAAGAAGACTCAGTGACATTAGACTACTGAGTGGACAACTGAGGTATTCGGTGAGTGGACTTGTACTCTCAGTGTGATTTGGTTGTAACATACTTGGTTACAACAAGTGAACATAGTTTGTTATTGTTGATTGATGAAATACACGTGTAATAAGTGATGAGTCGCCTTTGGGCATCTGGTGATTGGGGGTCAACTTGATAGGATGGTTGGACTGGGTTGCTACAGGTTAGTCAATGTGAGATTTGTGATCATGTGTTGAGAATGGAACACATATTGACTAAAGGTAGCAAACAGTTATCGGTAATACCACTGTACTGGCCTACAATTGGTTATAAGTGTTGCTTGGTATGTCACCCGGGACTGAGGGCGTTACAAGGACCACCGATCCTCTTGATGATGTTGAGACAATTGGGTTGGGATCGCGTTCCTCTTAAGGAAAATATTCTGTCACCAAAATACACTGTGGAACGTGATCCGGAAAAAGGGCTTGGATCGCGTTCGCAAGAACAAATTCAAACGAACTCAATATTCTACTGATCAACGCGATCCGGGTAAGAGGCTTCAGGATCGCGTTTATAAGAACAAAATATGCGGTAACCAAGTAACACATGGCAACGCGATCCGGTCAATGGTGCAGGATCGCGTTCCTCAATTTTTCAGCAGAGGTTCAAACCTGTAATTACACAGCACGAACCAAAACCCAAAATCGACTAAAACTCAACTTGTAACTCAGATTTTTATCGATTTCAATGTACCATAACACCTAATAACAACATACAACCATGATTCAAACAACAATTCATCACAAATCCTCAAAATCACTTATAACCTAACTTATACATCTTCAAACCAAAAACTCAAGAACAATTATGTTTTTATCACTAAATCGAGTGCAAGAAGTTTAATCATCATCATCAAATCGATATACAAACACTAAATTAACTCATCAAACTTCAAATCATAATAATCAATAATTTACCTAAAACTCATTATATATATAAATATAACTTACAAGATAGAGAGGAATCAAGAATGGGATGATGATGATGATTATCTTAGTGATTTCAAGCTTCAATCATCAAGCAATTTGTATAATCTTTTGATTTGGTAAGGATTTGAGCTAGGTTTTTGAGTTAGGTTAAAATAGGTGAAGGTGTGGGAATTTGGGGAAAATGAAACGATCCCCTCCTTTTATTAAACCGCCCCCTTTTATTTACAGTACCATATTATACTACTCTTTGATCTATTGTCTGGAACCTAAATACTAATTGAGAGAAAATTATTTTATTTTGCCGTCGTCTAAGTTTATTTAAAACAAATAATATTTTACTAGTCACAATATCTCCTGAGACTTATTTACCTATTAATTTCACAATTAAACATATTCAAACAAGTAAATGTACGTATTTAAATTAAATAAATACCTGATTCTACTGGGCCCAATTACAGGGTGTTACAAATCTTCCCTCCTTAAAAGATTTCGTCCCCGAAATCTAACTAGACTCGAACAAACTAGGTAACGGGCCCTCATACTCGACTCAGTCTCCCAAGTAAGATTTTCTCCCAAACTATGTTTCCATTTCACTAGAACCATAGGTATCTCCTTCTTGCGTAATTTAGTCACTTTTCTATCAACTAACTCAATGGGCTCTTCTACTAATTTCTGACTTTGGTCAACTCTAAGATCTTGTAACAGAAGGATTTGGGTTGGATCCTCCACATTACATTTCCGCACATAACAAACATTAAAGGTGTCGTGAATACCACTTAATTCAGAAGGAAGGTCTAAGGCCACGGTTTGATCATTAACTACTTGGCGAATTTTGAATGGACCTATAAATCTCGGAGCCAATTTTCCACGCTTACCAAAACGAATCACGCCCTTCCAAGGTGACACTTTTAAATAAACCAATTCACCTTCGACAAAATTAACTGGTCGACGACGCGGATCAGCATACTGTTTCTGCCTATCTCTAGCGGCTTTCAATTTCTCACGAGCTATAGCAACTTTATCAGCCGTAATCTGGACAATATCGGGACCCGCAAACTGTTTTTCTCCCGCCTCTAACCAACAAGTCGGCGTTCGACAACGACGTCCGTAAAGCATCTCATATGGCGGCATACCAATACTCGAATGATAAGAATTATTATACGCAAATTCTACTAACGGTAGGTGAGAATCCCACGAACCCCCATACTCCAAAATACACGCCCTCAACATATCCTCGAGAGTCTGAATGGTTCTTTCTGACTGTCCATCTGTCTGAGGATGATATGCAGTACTAAGATTAACTCGAGTACCTAACTCTTTCTGAAGACTCTGCCAGAAGCCTGACACAAACCTGGAATCTCGATCTGACACAATAGATAATGGAATTTCGTGCCTTGATACAATCTCATTAATATATAATTGAGCCAAACGAGTCAAAGAAGCGGTTTCACTGGTCGCAAGAAAATGGGCGCTTTTAGTTAAACGATCAACAACAACCCAAATCATATCGTTGCCCTTCTGCGTACGTGGTAACTTGGTGACAAAATCCATAGTGATGTGTTCCCATTTCCACTCGGGTATCTCCAATTGTTTCAACGAACCATATGGCTTTTGATGCTCGGCTTTTACTTGAGAACAAATATGACATGATTCCACAAATCTGGCTACATCCGTTTTCATTGTTGGCCACCAATAAAGAGGTTTCAAATCGTTATACATTTTTGTACTACCGGGATGAATAGATAATCTCGATTTATGAACCTCCGTCAAAATCAATTCACGTAGTCCACCAATTAACGGAACCCAAACCCGAGACTGAAAAGTTTTCAACCCACGTGAATCATCAACTAACAAATCCTTTCGTTTCAACATGATCTCGGATTTCAAATTAACATCCAATAAAGCTTCAATCTGTGCGACTTTTAGCTGAGAAATCAAATCAGAGGACACCTCTAATCGCATAAAACAAATCTTGTCACTAGATATATTTCGACTCAATGCATCCGCAACCACATTAGCTTTACCCGGGTGATAACGGATCTCGTAATCATAATCTTTAATCAATTCTAACCACCGCCTCTGACGCATATTCAATTCTTTTTGCGAAAACATGTACTGAAGGCTTTTATGATCCGTGCAAATTACACATTTCGTACCATACAAATAATGTCTCCAAATCTTCAAGGCAAAAATTACAGCCGCAAGCTCCAAATCATGCGTCGGATAATTCTTTTCATGTGGTTTAAGCTGTCTAGAAGCATACGCAATTACACGATCTCTTTGCATTAGAACACCACCTAATCCAGTATGCGATGCATCATAATATACAACAATATCATCCGACCCATCAGGTAACGCCAAAACCGGGGCTTGGCACAATAATTGCTTCAATGTCTGAAAAGCTGTCTCTTGTTGTTCGGTCCACTGAAATTTCACATCCTTCCGAGTTAACTTAGTCAATGAACTCGCAATTTTGGAAAAATCTTTGATAAACTTTCTGTAGTATCCTGCTAATCCAAGGAAACTTTTAATTTCTGAAGGAGACTTAGGCGCATTCCAATTCATAACAGCTTTCACCTTAGACGGATCCACTCTAACCCCGTCTTTGCAAATAATATGTCCCAAAAACTGCACCTCACGCAACCAAAACTCGCATTTCGAAAATTTTGCATACAACTGCTCTCTTTTCAGGGTTTCAAGTATCAATCTCAGATGCATTTCATGATCCGCTTCAGACTTGGAATAAATCAAAATATCGTCGATAAACACAATCACAAACTGGTCAAGATAGGGACGACACACACGATTCATTAAATCCATAAAGATTGCAGGAGCATTCGTTAACCCAAACGGCATAACCAAAAACTCATAGTGACCATACCTCGTGCGAAAAGCAGTTTTAGGAATATCCTCCTCACGAACTCGGACTTGATGATATCCCGACCTCAAATCAATTTTCGAAAAATATGAGGATCCTTGTAATTGATCAAACAATTCATCAATTCTGGGCAACGGGTATTTGTTCTTCACCGTTCTCTTATTTAATTCCCGATAATCGATGCACATACGAAGAGTACCATCTTTCTTCTTCACAAACAACACGGGAGCACCCCATGGCGATGAACTCGGCCTAATAAATCCTTTATCTAACAATTCCTGAATTTGCCCCATCATTTCACGAATTTCGGAAGGAGCTAATCTATAAGGAGCCTTAGCTACAGGAGACGAACCAGGAATTAAATCAATTTGGTATTCTACATCTCTTACAGGGGGAAGGCCAGGCAATTCATCCGGGAACACGTCTGAAAATTCAGAAACCACCCGAATATCGGAAATGGATTTCTTTTCTAGTTTAACATCTACTACATAGGCCACAAAGGATTCACAACCCTTAACTAAGGACTTCCTAGCCTTCATCATAGATATTACCGGAATACTACCCTTCGTACGTTCCCCACGCGCTACCACATATGATTTACTGGAAACTGGGAATTTTATCAACTTTTTATGACAAGAGATGTCGGCTTTGTTTTGACTCAGCCAATCCATACCAAGAACCACATCAAAACTAGGAATTTGTATCAATAGGAAAGAAACTGGAAATTCATGATCCTCTATTTGTATACTAGCTCTGGCTACCGATGTGGTAACAGGAACTGTCTTACCATCAGCTACCTCAACTTCTAAGGGATTAGAAATCACAGAGGGCATCAATTTCAGTTTATCACAAAATTGCACAGATATAAACGAGCAATTTTCTCCAGAATCAAATAATACACGGGCTGGTACAGAGTTAACAAGGAAAGTACCAGTAATCACGTCATCAATAAGCACAGCATCATCCACGGTCATTCGGAAAGCTCGACCCGTAGCAGCTGGTGGATTCTTCCTTTTCTGACCAGAAGATGAGGAACCTCTAGCCGCACCCGTACCCTGCTTCCTTGCATCAGGACAATCACCCGCTCGATGTCCTTCTTTATGACATGTCCAACACACATTATTTGGATAAGTACAATCACTCGCATTATGACCCAACACTCCACATTTCATACACCTAGATGTCCGAATAGAACAAGGTCCGGTATGTTTTGATCGACATCTTGCACAATAAGAATTATCCATCAGAACACCACCATAACTAGTTTTCTTGTTTGCTTGAGAAGGTTGCCATCTTTGTTTTCCCTTACCGGAAGAATCACCTTTCGGTTTCTGTGCATACTTCTCCTTATTTAGCGATTTCCTAGCCAGGAAATCACTATCCGCAGATCGTGCCCACTCAAAAGCCTGAGAAATACTACTAGCTAATCGCACAGTGGTACGGTAATCTGGTGGTAAGGTTTTCACAAAATGACTAATCTTATTTCTTTCAGTCGGGACCCACTGTTGCACAAATCTTAATTTCTCAGAAAATTGTCAGATAAGCTCATCGATTGACATCTCATCAGTCTTTCGTAAATCCATAAATTCCTGCCTGACACGATCAAGATTATATTCCGAACAGAACTGTTTGCATACCTCGGCATGAAAATCCTGCCATTTAATAGAACTCCTTTGTTGTGGAGTGAAATGAGCAGTTATTGAATCCCACCACAACATAGCTTCACCTTTCAACAATTGGACAGTATAGGGAACTTTGTCTTCCTCATCACAGTGACAAACCTCTAACTTTCTTTCCACATCACGCAACCAGTCTAAGGTAACCATAGGATCAGGACTTCCAGAGTAAGAGGATGGTTTACTAGACATAAAAGTTTTGAGAGAACATCCTTTCTTCGACACCGGAAAGGGTGGAAACAAATGTGCCTGATAACCAGTCGATCCAAATGAAGGAAACGGTATTGATGACTGAAAATCATAACCCTGCTGCTGTTGTTGTGAAACATGAGGAAAAGTAACCGGAATCCGAGTAGAAGCAGTAATGGGAGGAGTAGTAGTAGCAACATGCGAATAAATAGGAATGGATCTTTGAGATGACCCTGCACGTTCTCTCTCAAGTTCAACTACCCTGTTCTCTAACCTTAATATATACTCTTGACTAGTTTCAACTTCTGTATTTACCGGATTCGAAGTACCATTATGATCCACGTCTTCTGGGGCGGAGTGAACAGCTGAGGCAGTATAGAGAGTACGGGGTGGTTGCTCATTTTCGGCCATCTGTCATCAAAACACATCTCAACACTTGTTAATTGTTAGTACTAACATACTAACACATTTCACACTATAGCTAATCCCACAACCCGGAATGTTTGACAACTCGACACTAGATTTGGGATTAAACACTCTAAGTTGTTCAATTCACATTTTTTTTTAACATAGCGGAAGCAATATCCCATATATATATATATATATATATATATATATATATATATATATATATATATAGCCCTGGATTAACCGAAATATATATATAATCATTTACATAAGTACTTAGTTATATAACTACACAATTAGATGGGCGTTACTTTAACAAAACATTTAAAGTAATACAAAAGTCATCAGAGTTCTATCATTGTCGAACACTCCTTCAATTTACTCCGAGACCCGCCCTTAATAAAATATATATTAACCTGCAAGGAGTAAACAACGAGGGATTAGCATGAAGCTAAGTGAGTTAGCTCATCACTAACACTACACTTAGTTTAACACTATGAGTCTACAACAATTAACACTTTGACTCGACATCACTAGAGGATCGGTGGCCCTTGTGGCACCCTCAGCCGCGGTGGCCCACCAAGCGACACTTACACCGACTGCAGGCCAATACAGTGGTTAACCGATAACGGTTTGCTACCTTTAGTCAACACAAGCTCTATTCACAACACATGTTCACAACTCTCGTGTTGACTAACCTGTAGCAAAACGTCCAACAAAATTGACCTCTTTAACACAATCACCAAAAGGTTTCTTAACACTTGCTTCTAGTTCACAATATGCCGTAACACAAGAATGCACAAATAACACTTGAAGTAACCACATAAGTGATCACCAAACATAGCGAGAGATCAAAGTCCACTCACCTGTCAGTCTCCTTCTCCAAACTCAAAAGTCTTATTTTATTGAGTCTTCGGTGTCTCTGTACACACAATTAAAACACAAGTTAATAACTCGTCTCATAATTAATTATGACTATACTCCATTACATACATTAATACTCAAGAAATATCGACAATTAAATGATATAAGTGGTAGATTCATATAAGTTCACAAAATATCAAAATCTTCAAAATTACAAAGACAAACGCGATCCAGACAATTGGGTTGGGATCGCGTTCCTCTTAAGGAAAATATTATGTCACCAAAATACACTGTGGAACGCGATCCGGAAAAAGGGCTTGGATCGCGTTCGCAAGAACAAATCCAAACGAACTCAATATTCTACTGATCAACGCGATCCGGGTAAGAGGCTTCAGGATCGCGTTTATAAGAACAAAATATGCGGTAACCAAGTAACACATGGCAACGCGATCCGGTCAATGGTGCAGGATCGCGTTCCTCAATTTTTCAGCAGAGGTTCAAACCTGTAATTACACAGCATGTGACACCCGTCAATTTAGGACTATAATTTAGTGCCTAATCAAGTTTTAATACATGTAATTAGTTCTGTGTTAGGCTAATTAATGTATCAATTATTATATATATTGTTGAATATATATCTACAATTATGCGAGTTGTTAAATCGTACGAGTTTCAAATCGAATGAATTTCGATACAATAAATACGGACGTTGGTGAAAAATTGATTTAAGTAATACAAGGATTTTAATAACGTTATTGTACTTAAAAATATTATGTCAGTAATATTTAGTATCCAAGTTTTATCACACAATTAATATAAACGCGAATAAAATGTAATTGCGCAAACAAAACGAGACAATTCAACTTTTATAATGTAATTATTAAATAGTTGGTAAAAATACTTCAACAAAAATACTGGATAATTATTCGTATTTTAGAACGTATATTAAAACATAGGAAATAAATATTTAACGTTTAAACGACGGAGTAAACGAACACTGCACGGAGCGCGGAGGTCCAGGCTGAGAGTTGGAACTCCCAACCAAAACCACCACCTCCTTTTCTTTTTCTTTTCATTTCTCATTTTATCTCTCTCTCTTCCTTTTCTTTTCTCTCAAAAACCCCAAAACCCCAAAAACTCACAAATCACAAAAATAAACACCTTAAACGACTTCAAATCATCATACTCGTTTGGAAGAAAACATTCACCGCATCACGATCTACAACTTCATCTTTCCGGAATTTCAATTCGGCTATTTGTAAGTTTCCGACACAACTCCGAAAACTCTCGTTTTTAAGTTTTATGACTTTCTAATTGTTTGTATAACCTTATAATGTCCTAAAACGGGTTGGGTAAAAATATTAGGCCGATCGATGGCCGGAAAATGCGTTTTAGAAGTTGAAATTCCGATCAGACCCCGTACGTCGCATTTGGCCTGGAGCAAATGCGACGCAGCGACCTACGTCGCATTATATCTCCGGCGTCGCATATAGCGACGCAACCTAGTACGTCGCATTGACTTGCGGACGTCGCACTTAGCGACGCAGACCCTTACGTCGCAGAAATCAACTATGTCGCCTATAGCGACGTCACGTACAACGTCGCATTAAATTGCGAAAGTCGCACATAGCGACGCCATGCTCTACGTCGCAGTCAGGATCTGCGACGTCGCACCCAACGTCGCAGGCTACGTCGCACAAAACAGAATCTTCAAAACTCAAAATTTTCAAAGTCAAAGTTACTGTAGCAATTCACGGTAGCAACAATATAATAACATTTTTGAACTATTGTTACAACCGTCACCAACGGGCCGTACGCGTTTTCAAAACACACTTCAAAATCAAACAAGTCGTTGTAACTTGTATCAACTTATTCAAACAAGTCGTGGTAACTTGTATCAATTTAAATCAAACAAGTCGGAGTAACTTGTAACTATACAATCAACCAAATCGGGGTAATTTGGACATCAAGTTAAACAAACAATTTCAATGGTAGTCTTTCGAGATACCAATACAATTAATAACAATTTAAGTGTCGTGGACACATTCAGGTTTCAAGTCTTTGGACACCAACTCACAGCTAATTACTTCAAGTTTATTAAGTTAAACACTTCAAGAACCAGGTGAGTTTCATGGCCCCATTTTCACTACTTTTACTAGGGGTGTGATATTACTACTTCATTTTGTTTTACAAGTAGAACGCAAGTGCCAAACTTCAAATACTACATGAGTTTCAAGCTAATCAATTTAAAGCCCTCCATAAGCATAGTCTCTAGTATTTTATAGCGTGAATGTTAGTATATGATATCATATGGGATTGACAATCCTCATCCGGGTTAGCACGCACTAACCGGTCAAACGGATGTATTAGCATTTGGGAAGACGAGTGTTGATTAGGCACTCGTAGGAGGCATTTCAAGTTAGGTTTCCTTAAGTGGGCCTGACAAATCAAGTTAAGCTCAGACTATGTGCTCATGGACAGTATAACTTTTATTTTGCTTAATTGCATTTTAAATTCAATATAAATCTTGCGGTTCTTACAACTATACATTGACATACAAACCTGTGAGCTCACCAGCGTTCTCGCTGACCCATTTTAGTATTTATCACAGGTACCCAGCAGTAGTTTGGCTGCGCAAGCAGGAATTATTAGCTCGAGTCAGCATACATACAACTAGAGATTGGACTGCATTATTATATTTTTGTAAAAGTAATTATGCTATGTAATCTCTCAATTTCAGGAACCGAGCTAATGTAACTATATTTTGATGTAAACATTTACTTTATCTATACAAGTTTAAAACGACGCATATAGTGGTCGTTCATTATATCTTACGTGCTTTGTATATTGATTAGTGACACCCAAATCAAGCTTCCGCAAACCAATCAAATTTGGGGGTGTC
Source organism: Helichrysum umbraculigerum (assembly GCA_949592205.1). Taxonomy (NCBI): domain Eukaryota; kingdom Viridiplantae; phylum Streptophyta; class Magnoliopsida; order Asterales; family Asteraceae; genus Helichrysum; species Helichrysum umbraculigerum. The sequence goes on along the minus strand of CATIUR010000004.1, from coordinate 158,523,364 downwards.
ACAGATTGGTATCAGAGCCTAAGGTTATAGTGAACTAGGTTGCATTTAGTGGGCCTAGACTATGACCGTTAGGCAGTATTCCTTATTAGTTATGACTAGTTCAGGGATTACATCATACGACTTTAATTTAACATAGCCTGATCAACTATGTACAATTAGAGAAAGATGATGTGAAATCTGAAAGAGTTATATTGAACAGGAATGCATTATGTGACACCCGGTCAAAATAACCAAAAATTTGGTCCCAATTTAAACTTTAATTATTCGTACTCGGTACAATCAAGAACAAAGTATTCGGATAATATATATATATATATATATATATATATATATATATATATATATATATATATATATATATATATTTAACAATTAATGATTATTTAATAATCACAACGCGAACTAATATAAAACCACCCAGGAAACATAAAAATAAAAGTTGTCCCAAAACATTTCCAAATAGAATATTATTAACAGAAATAATATTACGATACTCAGAAAATTTGTAAAACTCTTTTTGGATAATTAAAAGTATCCGTAAGTTCAAAGTGAAACAACGATATAATTTAGTATCACACTAAATTTATTCTTGTGAAATACTTCAAATAAAAACTTATACGATTTAATTTTTAGAAATTTATCGTTTGAAAACATTTTACTAATTTTACGATCGGGTACACGAACACGGGTCGGAAAATACCCACTCACCTCAATAATTGAGGCCGGTTATAACAACCGACCTCAATTATTTCATACACTCTGGATCACTCACGACTCCCTCCTCTCTTCTCTCGTTCTCTCGGTTCCAACTCCAAACCACAACAACAACTAACAATAACAAGATTTAGCATCAAATTCATCATCATTATCATCATCTTGGATCATCATCATCATCAAATTCATCATCGTCATCATCTCTCGGTCTCAATTTGTAATTGTAAGGAAACTTTAACTTTTGTTTAAATTCGTGTTTAATATACATATTAGAACATGTTTATAGCTTATTGTGAAAGATTTGAGACCAAAACATATGCAGAAAACTATAAATTTGAGAACCAGACTCTGTGAAAACGATGAGCTACAGTGCTCCAAAGGAATGACGCGATCGCGTCATTTCATAATGAAAAATTTCGTTTTTGGTTTCATGTTATCACGCGATCGCGTGATATACAAAGCAAAAGTCACAGTTTTTAACAAGTCACGCGATCGGCTTAAATTAGTCACGCGATCGGGTCATATGAGGGTTTCACGCGATCGGCCGAAGGGTTTCACGCGATCGGGTCAATGAAGAAGTCACGCGATCGGTTGGGAGGTTCACGCGATCGCGTGATCTTCTATTCTGGGTCAGAATTGTTAAGTGACATTTTTATAAACTGGAACGAGAAAATACAAACTTAAACAATAGATTATAATACGACCGAATACATGTTAATACAAATAAGGATTATACAATCAAATGCTCATTAGAATCTCGCGTGTTTAGGACTCTAGGAGACTTCAGGGATTGTCTAATCCACTTCGGATATATTCATTGCTCGGATTGACTCAGGTGAGTCTCACGGCCCCATTTTCACTATTTACTGTTTTAACTTCGGGGGAGATACAACACAAACTGTTTTAGTGTACACAAGTATTCGGTTAATTAATCTGTTATTTATTTCGGTCATTATTATTTTCGGTCATGATTATTGGTATTGTTTAATTCGGTATTCGGTATTCGGTATTCGGTAATTCGGTTATTTAAATTCGGACTAGCATGAGTTGTTTTAATTCGGGAAAGTCCTCATCGGATATGGTTCGTTAACTGAAAGGGCGTGATTACTAAAGGATAGATCTATCATGGGAGTGACGTCCCCGTCCGGGTTGCTAGCTACAACCATGTCAAACGGGCACTTTAGTATTTGTAATTGGTGTTTAACACCCATCGGGAGGCAGAAATCGGGTTAGGCTTCGAACCATGGGCTCATGTGCGGTCGGTCTATGTCGGTAAATTCGGTTATTGTCGGTCTATGTCGGTATATTCGGTTCGGGTCATCTTATGGTATTCGGAAAACAGTTATTTGTTTAATTATCGAATAAATCTTGTGTATCACATCAATGTTTATTTTAAACCTGTGAGATTCACCAGCTTTTTAGCTGACCTTTTAGTGTTGTATTCTCAGGTACATAGCATCAGTAGACGACCTTCAGGATAAGCTATCTACTCACGAGTCGCATGCATCTATAAATATATGAAGATTTTATAGCATTATCTTTTGTTAATCGGTTATGTATTAAAATCTTTAGAATCATTTTGCGAACTCGCTTTTGTATCGTAAGCTTATGACTTAAACCTGGTATTGCTTTTGTAATGTAATGTATCTTTCTAAAACGTCTCATTTAGAGTCGTTTGCTTGTACTTTGGTGCTTTGAATATTGATTAGTCACACCCAAATCGTCGCTTCCGCAAATCATGAAATTGGGGGTGTGACAGATTGGTATCAGAGCCTAAGGTTATAGTGAACTAGGTTGCATTTAGTGGGCCTAGACTATGACCGTTAGGCAGTATTCCTTATTAGGTATGACTGGTTCAGGAATTACATCATACGAATTTAATTTAACATAGCCTGATCAACTATGTACAATTAAACAAAAATGATGTGAGATCTGAAAGGGGTTATACTGAGGAGGAATGCATTAGCGGACTCTGACCACGAGAGAACCGAGACTTCAAATTGTTCTGTGCTAGACACAATTAGGCGGGTATACATGTATACATGGCGTATACATGAATGATTAGGCTATTATATATTGTAGATATATGAATAGGCCTCGGAAAGCTTGTAAAATACGGGTTGTATATATATATATATATATATATATATATATATATATATATGGTATATATATACAGACTTCGAGTAATCGGTATGTATGTTGCATGATATTAGACCTCGGATACTCTATAACGTACTCGGTATATAGATTAATATTCGGTGAGTTAAAACGGCATATCATTCGAGAATTAATACGGTATACATAAATAATACGGTGATTTCATTCGGTTAATATATCGGTTAAATGTTCCTGCTAGATTATCTCGGTTAATTATATGGTAAATTTTCTCGGTTAGCTGTCCGGTCTTTACATTCGGCTATTCGGGTATTAAATTCGGTTATCACTTCGGTAGCCTTGTTCGGTTAACACTTAGAGGATCTAAAATCGGTTAGCACATCGGCTATATAATTCGGAAATATACTTGGTATATGTATTGATAAGCTTCGGACACAGGGTATACTATAGGTTATAGTGTATAGTATAAAAAAATTGTAGGCCTCGGATAATTGTAAACATTTTCACTGTTCGGTTATTGATTTAGGTTTCGTGTATACTTAGGTTAGACCACTATTAGAAACTAAATCTCTCAAGTAAATCAATGGATACACCATAGAACCTACTGGTGGTTAGTTAACCGAGTCAGGACAAGTAGTACCGGTATGCACCTTAGTTTTAGAGGGTCATCTTTTCAATGTAGACTTACCCCGGTAGAGTTAGGAAAAATTTCGACATCGTATTCGGTACACTGAATTTTGAAAATTTTTCATTCAGTCGTTGTATTGTTTTATTTGGAAATCGGTATTCCTCTAAGAACTAAAAATTTTCCTATTATTTCTATCAAGTTCATTTGAACAGTAGTGACAAACCCCACAATGGAGAACCCTGCGTCGAATGACGAACCAAATCTTGAAAATATCCCTTCGGATAAGATAATTTTCGGCACTTTGTAAACTTTAACTCTTGTAATATTTGGACACGAAAATTTTATGATTTTCAACTATGATTCCGTCTATGGTTAAACTTCGGCTTTGGAAATGGTATATTTTGATTTGGCATATGTGCCGACTTTGAAAATCCGGACAAACTTTGAAAACTAAGAGATTTAAACTATGATTTCTATTATGGTTTTAACAGTGAATCTTACTACGATTTCAACCTCGAATTTTACTATAGTTTCAACTATCATTGAAAGATTGCACACTTTGTTTCGGCATTTGTATAAACTTTGAGAACATGTGATTCAAACTACGATTAAACTAAGATTTGTAACTATATTTTATAAATTATTTTGTCTCTATTCTATGAAACTACGTTAGCTATTACATGAGTTTTAAATCGGGCATAACAAATATTTTTATTCCTTGACGGTAAATATACAATTGGTTTGGTAAACTGCGGTTAATCGAGTCAGACAGTGTAATACGTAATTATACTTTAAAGTTTAACGGTTAGGCTTTCTGTCTAGATCGGTAACTTGGATATTATTAAGGATATATATCGGTAAATCGCTCATCTCTTCGGGATCATTCATTCGGGGGAAAATTAATCGTTTTCCCAATCATGGATAAATCATTGATAGTGTGAGTTATAGCATTCGGTTAGCTAAGACGGTATATATAATTCGGTATACATGATTAAGTATATAAATCGGTTAAGACGTAAGTTCGGTATTCACTTTAGTGATTTAATTCGGTGATATTATTCGGGTTAGGTATTCGAAACCTATACGGCTATACATGTTAACATAGAACGGTTATACATCTTGTACGGTATTGAAAATTTACTAGAAATACTCGAAATACAGTAAGATTTACAAAGTTCGGTGGACTATAAGTTCAATTCAGGGTTAAACTCGGTAATGTGGACTGACCCTATCATGTAGACAATGGTCGTGTAGGGATCGGAAATCTTACTATCAACCCCTCAATGAACGGTTGAGTTTAGTCAGAATAATAAATCAATAACAATCTAAACTCTAGGAATGCGGTAGGACATCATTAAATTCGGTGAATTATATATCCAGTTCATAATTATACTCGGAAATTTTGGAATGACCTGGTCATATAGACCTGACGGTCGAATAGAATTCCGACCCTCTCATTTCTTTAATGAACGGTAGACTTAAGCCTAACAAGGGGAGAGGATATGGATAAATCGGATGTCTTAGGATTTGACATATCACATAGTCGGCCTTAGTAACACGCGAGCATATGATTCAAATTAATTTCGGGACGAAATTCTCCTAACAAGGGGAGAATGTGACACCCGGTCAAAATAACCAAAAATTTGGTCCCAATTTAAACTTTAATTATTCGTACTCGGTACAATCAAGAACAAAGTATTCGGATAATATATATATATATATATATATATATATATATATATATATATATATATATATATATATTAACAATTAATGATTATTTAATAATCACAACGCGAACTAATATAAAACCACCCAGGAAACATAAAAATAAAAGTTGTCCCAAAACATTTCCAAATAGAATATTATTAACAGAAATAATATTACGATACTCAGAAAATTTGTAAAACTCTTTTTGGATAATTAAAAGTATCCGTAAGTTCAAAGTGAAACAACGATATAATTTAGTATCACACTAAATTTATTCTTGTGAAATACTTCAAATAAAAACTTATACGATTTAATTTTTAGAAATTTATCGTTTGAAAACATTTTACTAATTTTACGATCGGGTACACGAACACGGGTCGGAAAATACCCACTCACCTCAATAATTGAGGCCGGTTATAACAACCGACCTCAATTATTTCATACACTCTGGATCACTCACGACTCCCTCCTCTCTTCTCTCGTTCTCTCGGTTCCAACTCCAAACCACAACAACAACTAACAATAACAAGATTTAGCATCAAATTCATCATCATTATCATCATCTTGGATCATCATCATCATCAAATTCATCATCGTCATCATCTCTCGGTCTCAATTTGTAATTGTAAGGAAACTTTAACTTTTGTTTAAATTCGTGTTTAATATACATATTAGAACATGTTTATAGCTTATTGTGAAAGATTTGAGACCAAAACATATGCAGAAAACTATAAATTTGAGAACCAGACTCTGTGAAAACGATGAGCTACAGTGCTCCAAAGGAATGACGCGATCGCGTCATTTCATAATGAAAAATTTCGTTTTTGGTTTCATGTTATCACGCGATCGCGTGATATACAAAGCAAAAGTCACAGTTTTTAACAAGTCACGCGATCGGCTTAAATTAGTCACGCGATCGGGTCATATGAGGGTTTCACGCGATCGGCCGAAGGGTTTCACGCGATCGGGTCAATGAAGAAGTCACGCGATCGGTTGGGAGGTTCACGCGATCGCGTGATCTTCTATTCTGGGTCAGAATTGTTAAGTGACATTTTTATAAACTGGAACGAGAAAATACAAACTTAAACAATAGATTATAATACGACCGAATACATGTTAATACAAATAAGGATTATACAATCAAATGCTCATTAGAATCTCGCGTGTTTAGGACTCTAGGAGACTTCAGGGATTGTCTATTCCACTTCGGATATATTCATTGCTCGGATTGACTCAGGTGAGTCTCACGGCCCCATTTTCACTATTTACTGTTTTAACTTCGGGGGAGATACAACACAAACTGTTTTAGTGTACACAAGTATTCGGTTAATTAATCTGTTATTTATTTCGGTCATTATTATTTTCGGTCATGATTATTGGTATTGTTTAATTCGGTATTCGGTATTCGGTATTCGGTAATTCGGTTATTTAAATTCGGACTAGCATGAGTTGTTTTAATTCGGGAAAGTCCTCATCGGACATGGTTCGTTAACTGAAAGGGCGCGATTACTAAAGGATAGATCTATCATGGGAGTGACGTCCCCGTCCGGGTTGCTAGCTACAACCATGTCAAACGGGCACTTTAGTATTTGTAATTGGTGTTTAACACCCATCGGGAGGCAGAAATCGGGTTAGGCTTCGAACCATGGGCTCATGTGCGGTTGGTAAATTCGGTAAAGTCGGTTATTGTCGGTCTATGTCGGTAAATTCGGTTATTGTCGGTCTATGTCGGTATATTCGGTTCGGGTCATCTTATGGTATTCGGAAAACAGTTATTTGTTTAATTATCGAATAAATCTTGTGTATCACATCAATGTTTATTTTAAACCTGTGAGATTCACCAGCTTTTTAGCTGACCTTTTAGTGCTATATTCTCAGGTACATAGCATTAGTAGACGACCTTCAGGATAAGCTATCTACTCACGAGTCGCATGCATCTATAAATATATGAAGATTTTATAGCATTATCTTTTGTTAATCGGTTATGTATTAAAATCTTTAGAATCATTTTGCGAACTCGCTTTTGTATCGTAAGCTTATGACTTAAACCTGGTATTGCTTTTGTAATGTAATGTATCTTTCTAAAACGTCTCATTTAGAGTCGTTTGCTTGTACTTTGGTGCTTTGAATATTGATTAGTCACACCCAAATCGTCGCTTCCGCAAATCAAGAAATTGGGGGTGTGACACATTAGCTGACTCTGACCTCGAGAGAAACGGGACTCAAAACACGTCTGTGCTAGACACTCAATAGGTTATTATGTGATATACATATATACTTACATAAGTAGACCTCATTACCATTTTAGGCTATATTATATTATATGAATATAGGCCTCTTTTTCTCTAACGCTTTTGTCTCGAAATGACAAACATACCACTAGTTCATCATACTCGGACTAGTATCTTATTTCAATTCCTTGTTCTTTCTTACTCAGCATCATGCCTCCTCGTCGTCAAATTACCCTTAGCGAAGCTGAAATTGCGGGAATAATTGCCCGCAGTGTGACCGAAGCCTTGGCTACCCGAACACCACCCGGTAGCGAGGACACAGCAACCAATACTCCACCACCCAAACCCTGCTCCTATAAGGACTTTCTTAGCTGTAAACCGCTATATTTCAAGGGCACGGAAGGTGCCATTGGCTTGATCCGTTGGATTGAGCGTATGGAATCTGTTTTCAGTCTCTGCGACTGCACTGAGAACAACAAGGTCAAATTCGCTGCTTACACCTTTCAAGAAGGTGCACTCACGTGGTGGAAAACCCACGCAAACTCTGTAGGCCTTGAGGTTGCAAACCGACTTCCTTGGGCCGAACTGAAAAAGAAACTGACAGAAAAATACTGTCCTGAAGAGGAATTGCACAGGCTGGAAGAAGAATTCTGGCATCTGGAGGTGCAGGGAAATGATGTTGCTGAATATACCACCAAATTTCAGCAGTTTGCTTTATTATGCCCGAGTTTGGTCGAACCAGAGAGTAAGGGCATTAAGAAATACATTCGTGGACTCCCCGAGAACATTCAGGGAAACGTCGCCTCATCCAAACCAACTACTACTGAGAGTGCCATTCGATTGGCCCACGAACTCATGGCTCTAGTTGTCAGCCGTGAGACCTCCAACACCTCATCCCCCAACAACAACAAACGCAAATCCACTGAACACCACCACAACTCAAACAAGAAAAACAACGCCATCCAAGTCTACACCCCCAACTCTGAATCCAACCGCAACTACACCGGGGACAGGCCTTATTGTCCTAAGTGTAACTACCACCACTTTGGTCAGTGCAGGACCCCTTGCAACAACTGCAGGAGGTTCGGGCATTCGACTAAGGATTGCCGAGCCCCCAAATCCAACAACAACCCTTCTGACAAAAATGCCCGACAACCTAAGTCCTGCTACGAATGTGGAAACCCAGGACACTTTAGGGATTCTTGCCCAAAATTGAAGAACAAGGGCAACAACAACAACCACCGTAACAACAACAACAACACCAAAAGTAGCGCTTTCGTGATCAACTCAGGGGACGCCCGTCAGGACCCGAATGTGGTCACGGGTATGTTCCTCCTCAACAATTTAACTGCTTCTATTCTGTTTGATACTGGTGCCGATAGGAGTTTTATTTCCGATGAATTTTGCCCTCTACTTGATATTACACATGTTGCTTTAGACGTTAAGTACACCGTAGAGCTAGCAAATGGCAAATTGATAGAAACCAATAGTGTAATACCTAATTGCATCTTAAATCTAGCCGACGAAACCTTCTCCATAGATCTTATGCCTGTTGAGATAGGAAGTTTCGATGTCATTGTGGGCATGGACTGGTTATCCAAACATCGCGCCGAAATCATTTGCCATGACAAAATTGTTCGCATACCTCTCTCCGTCGGTAGAACCTTGGTCATACAGGGGGAGACCGGTGGGACGAGGCTTAACCTCATATCTTGTCTAAAAACCCGAAAATTTCTGAGAAAGGGTTATCCAGCAATCCTCGCGCACATCATGGAGGAAAAGTCAGAGGAGAAGCGACTTGAGGATGTTCCAATTGTTCGAGACTTTCCAGAAGTCTTTCCTGAAGAACTACCTGGTCTACCACCACCAAGACAGGTTGAGTTCTCAATCGATCTTGTACCAGGTGCTGCGCCTGTGGCTCGAGCACCATACCATTTAGCTCCATCCGAACTTTAGAAGTTGTCCACCCAATTACAGGAACTCCTGGAACGAGGGTTTATCAGGCCGAGCTCTTCACCTTGGGGAGCTCCGGTCCTATTTGTTAAGAAGAAAGATGGTTCTTTTCGAATGTGTATCGACTATCGAGAGTTGAACAAGTTAACTGTCAAGAACCGGTATCCACTTCCACGAATCGATGATTTGTTCGACCAACTTCAAGGGTCGAGTTGTTATTCAAAGATTGATCTCCGATCCGGTTATCACCAATTGCGTGTTCGCGATGCCGATATTCCAAAAACCGCTTTCAGAACCCGTTACGGGCATTACGAATTCCAAGTGATGCCATTCGGCCTAACCAATGCACCGGCTGTATTCATGGACCTTATGAATCGGGTGTGTAAACCTTACCTTGATAAGTTTGTCATTGTCTTCATCGATGACATTCTCATATATTCACGAAGCAAAGAAGAGCATGCGCAACACCTCAGAACCATCCTTGAACTACTTAAACACGAGGAGCTCTATGCCAAGTTCTCTAAGTGTGAGTTCTGGATCAAAACCGTTCAATTTCATGGTCACGTGATTGACAGTCAGGGGATTCACGTCGACCCGTCAAAAATAGAGGCTATCAAAGACTGGCAATCGCCAACCACTCCGACCGAAGTACGGCAGTTTCTAGGACTGGCCGGATACTATCGACGATTCATTGAAAATTTCTCCAAAATAGCCATACCACTCACGACGCTGACCCAGAAAGACAAAAAGTTTGACTGGACTGATAAGCAAGAGTCGGCATTCCAACTCTTAAAACAAAAGCTTTGCAGTGCTCCTATCCTCTCATTACCCGAAGGCACTGATGACTTCGTGGTATACTGCGATGCTTCACATCAAGGTCTCGGTTGTGTGCTTATGCAACGAGACAAAGTCATAGCTTATGCTTCCCGACAACTCAAGATTCATGAAAAGAATTACACTACCCACGACCTCGAGCTAGGAGCTGTCGTTTTTGCCCTCAAAATCTGGAGACATTACCTTTACGGTACCAGATGTACAATCTTTACCGACCATAAAAGCCTTCAACACATATTCGATCAGAAGGATCTCAACATGAGGCAACGTCGATGGGTCGAGTTACTTACCGATTACGACTGCGAACTTAAATATCATCCAGGCAAAGCAAATGTTGTTGCTGATGCCCTCAGTCGAAAAGAGCGAGTGAAACCACTTCGAGTCCGAGCCCTCAGTATGACCATTCACAACAATTTAAACATTCAAATCCTTGCTGCTCAACTCGAAGCCTTGAAACCCGAAAATGTCAAAGATGAAGCCTTGCGGGGAATGGATAAACAATTCGAAATCAAACCTAGCGGGATTAGGTATTTCTCAAACCGAATCTGGCTGCCTAGATTTGGAAATCTACGAGACTTGGTGATGGATGAAGCTCACAAGTCCAAATATTCTATCCATCCGGGATCCGATAAAATGTACCACGGTATCAAAGACTTCTACTGGTGGCCGAACATGAAAGATGAAATCGCCACCTATGTCAGCAAGTGCCTTACTTGCTCCAAAGTCAAAATCGAATATCAAAAACCTTCTGGTTTACTTCAACAACCCTGTCTTCCTGAATGGAAATGGGAACAAATTGCCATGGACTTCATAACCAAACTACCCAAATCCTCGAACGGTTGCGATTCCATTTGGGTGATCGTGGATCGTCTCACAAAATCTGCTCACTTCCTGGCAATCAAGGAATCCGACAAAATGGAACGCCTCACCAACATTTATCTGAAGGAAATCGTGACCAAACACGGTGTTCCAATCTCAATTATCTCCGATAGGGATAGTCGTTTCACTTCACAATTTTGGCAATCACTTCAAAAATCTCTGGGTACTCGACTTGATATGAGTACCGCATACCATCCTCAAACTGACGGTCAAAGTGAACGAACCATTCAAACACTTGAAGACATGCTACGGGCCTGCGTAGTAGACTTCGGTGTAAACTGGGAAAAACATCTACCATTGTGCGAGTTCTCCTACAACAACAGTTATCATACCAGCATTAAAGCTGCACCATTCGAGGCACTGTACGGTCGTAAGTGCCGGTCACCTATCTGTTGGACCGAAGTTGGGGATAGCCAACTCACAGGTCCAGAAATCATTCACGAGACGACCGAGAGAATCGTTGAAATTCAAAACAAGCTCAAAGCCGCGCGTGATCGTCAGAAAAGTTATGCTGATGTGAGACGCAAACCACTCGAGTTCCAAGTTGGGGATCGAGTGTTACTCAAAGTATCGCCTTGGAAAGGCGTAATTCGATTTGGTAAACGAGGGAAGTTGAACCCCAGATACATTGGACCATTCGAGATCCTTGAAAGAATTGGTCCAGTAGCTTATCGATTGCAGCTGCCATCTGAACTCAGCAGCGTGCATCCTACATTTCATGTTTCAAATCTGAAGAAGTGTCTGTCTGACGAGACACTTATTATTCCACTCGATGAAATTCGAGTTGACAATAAACTTCACTTTGTTGAGGAACCCGCCGAAATCATGGACCGTGAGGTCAAACAGCTTAAACAAAGTCGTATTCCCATTGTCAAGGTTAGGTGGAATTCGCGACGCGGTCCGGAATTCACCTGGGAACGGGAAGACCAGATGCGACTCAAGTATCCTCAACTCTTCACTGATACAACATCAAACACGACTTCAACATAAATTTCGGGACGAAATTCTTCTAACAGGGGGAGAATGTGACACCCGTCAATTTAGGACTATAATTTAGTGCCTAATCAAGTTTTAATACATGTAATTAGTTCTGTGTTAGGCTAATTAATGTATCAATTATTATATATATTGTTGAATATATATCTACAATTATGCGAGTTGTTAAATCGTACGAGTTTCAAATCGAATGAATTTCGATACAATAAATACGGACGTTGGTGAAAAATTGATTTAAGTAATACAAGGATTTTAATAACGTTATTGTACTTAAAAATATTATGTCAGTAATATTTAGTATCCAAGTTTTATCACACAATTAATATAAACGCGAATAAAATGTAATTGCGCAAACAAAACGAGACAATTCAACTTTTATAATGTAATTATTAAATAGTTGGTAAAAATACTTCAACAAAAATACTGGATAATTATTCGTATTTTAGAACGTATATTAAAACATAGGAAATAAATATTTAACGTTTAAACGACGGAGTAAACGAACACTGCACGGAGCGCGGAGGTCCAGGCTGAGAATTGGAACTCCCAACCAAAACCACCACCTCCTTTTCTTTTTCTTTTCATTTCTCATTTTATCTCTCTCTCTTCCTTTTCTTTTCGCTCAAAAACCCCAAAACCCCAAAAACTCACAAATCACAAAAATAAACACCTTAAACGACTTCAAATCATCATACTCGTTTGGAAGAAAACATTCACCGCATCACGATCTACAACTTCATCTTTCCGGAATTTCAATTCGGCGATTTGTAAGTTTCCGACACAACTCCGAAAACTCTCGTTTTTAAGTTTTATGACTTTCTAATTGTTTGTATAACCTTATAATGTCCTAAAACGGGTTGGGTAAAAATATTAGGCCGATCGATGGCCGGAAAATGCGTTTTAGAAGTTGAAATTCCGATCAGACCCCGTACGTCGCATTTGGCCTGGAGCAAATGCGACGCAGCGACCTACGTCGCATTATATCTCCGGCGTCGCATATAGCGACGCAGCCTAGTACGTCGCATTGACTTGCGGACGTCGCACTTAGCGACGCAGACCCTTACGTCGCAGAAATCAACTACGTCGCCTATAGCGACGTCACGTACAACGTCGCATTAAATTGCGAAAGTCGCACATAGCGACGCCATGCTCTACGTCGCAGTCAGGATCTGCGACGTCGCACCCAACGTCGCAGGCTACGTCGCACAAAACAGAATCTTCAAAACTCAAAATTTTCAAAGTCAAAGTTACTGTAGCAATTCACGGTAGCAACAATATAATAACATTTTTGAACTATTGTTACAACCGTCACCAACGGGCCGTACGCGTTTTCAAAACACACTTCAAAATCAAACAAGTTGTTGTAACTTGTATCAACTTATTCAAATAAGTCGTGGTAACTTGTATCAATTTAAATCAAACAAGTCGGAGTAACTTGTAACTATACAATCAACCAAATCGGGGTAATTTGGACATCAAGTTAAACAAACAATTTCAATGGTAGTCTTTCGAGATACCAATACAATTAATAACAATTTAAGTGTCGTGGACACATTCAGGTTTCAAGTCTTTGGACACCAACTCACAGCTAATTACTTCAAGTTTATTAAGTTAAACACTTCAAGAACCAGGTGAGTTTCATGGCCCCATTTTCACTACTTTTACTAGGGGTGTGATATTACTACTTCATTTTGTTTTACAAGTAGAACGCAAGTGCCAAACTTCAAATACTACATGAGTTTCAAGCTAATCAATTTAAAGCCCTCCATAAGCATAGTCTCTAGTATTTTATAGCGTGAATGTTAGTATATGATATCATATGGGATTGACAATCCTCATCCGGGTTAGCACGCACTAACCGGTCAAACGGATGTATTAGCATTTGGGAAGACGAGTGTTGATTAGGCACTCGTAGGAGGCATTTCAAGTTAGGTTTCCTTAAGTGGGCCTGACAAATCAAGTTAAGCTCAGACTATGTGCTCATGGACAGTATAACTTTTATTTTGCTTAATTGCATTTTAAATTCAATATAAATCTTGCGGTTCTTACAACTATACATTGACATACAAACCTGTGAGCTCACCAGCGTTCTCGCTGACCCATTTTAGTATTTATCACAGGTACCCAGCAGTAGTTTGGCTGCGCAAGCAGGAATTATTAGCTCGAGTCAGCATACATACAACTAGAGATTGGACTGCATTATTATATTTTTGTAAAAGTAATTATGCTATGTAATCTCTCAATTTCAGGAACCGAGCTAATGTAACTATATTTTGATGTAAACATTTACTTTATCTATACAAGTTTAAAACGACGCATATAGTGGTCGTTCATTATATCTTACGTGCTTTGTATATTGATTAGTGACACCCAAATCAAGCTTCCGCAAACCAATCAAATTTGGGGGTGTCACACAGCACGAACCAAAACCCAAAATCGACTAAAACTCAACTTGTAACTCAGATTTTTATCGATTTCAATGTACCATAACACCTAATAACAACATACAACCATGATTCAAACAACAATTCATCACAAATCCTCAAAATCACTTATAACCTAACTTATACATCTTCAAACCAAAAACTCAAGAACAATTATGTTTTTATCACTAAATCGAGTGCAAGAAGTTTAATCATCATCATCAAATCGATATACAAACACTAAATTAACTCATCAAACTTCAAATCATAATAATCAATAATTTACCTAAAACTCATTATATATATAAATATAACTTACAAGATAGAGAGGAATCAAGAATGGGATGATGAGGATGATTATCTTAGTGATTTAAAGCTTCAATCATCAAGCAATTTGTATAATCTTTTGATTTGGTAAGGATTTGAGCTAGGTTTTTGAGTTAGGTTAAAATAGGTGAAGGTGTGGGAATTAGGGGAAAATGAAACGATCCCCTCCTTTTATTAAACCGCCCCCTTTTATTTACAGTACCATATTATACTACTCTTTGATCTATTGTCTGGAACCTAAATACTAATTGAGAGAAAATTATTTTATTTTGCCGTCGTCTAAGTTTATTTAAAACAAATAATATTTTACTAGTCACAATATCTCCTGAGACTTATTTACCTATTAATTTCACAATTAAACATATTCAAACAAGTAAATGTACGTATTTAAATTAAATAAATACCTGATTCTACTGGGCCCAATTACAGGGTGTTACACATAAGTGATTAATCGGAGGTCAAGATGATTTGGGCTTGGTTACTATTGTTGGACGACAGGGATTTCCTTGTACATGTCGTTAATAGGAAATTAGGTCGTGTGAAAGTAGTAACCAGCTATCGGTTAACCGCTGTTAGGGCCAGCAGCTCAGTTGGGTTATTGAATAACCGCTGTTTTGGTCTACAGCTCAGTGGGGTTACTAAGTGTTGTTTGATGAGCTTTTTACTGGTTTTGGGCTACCTCAAGGACCACCGATCCTCTGATGTTGTGTGAAACTATGTGATTGTGACTGTGATTATTTGTTGTGATTAAAGTTGTTATTGCTAGATTGGGCTGTCGGTTACAGTTCTATCTCACTTAGCAGTTGTGCTAATCCCACCACTTTAAATTACTTCTTGCAGGTTATGACTTGACAGGGTGGTCGGGCAAGAAGGTGTTGACCTGAATGAATGTTTGACGACTTAAGCGTTGACTCTGATATTGGTTTTATTAAATCAATGTGATGTTTTGGGATTTATATAACACCCACCGGTTGTATTTTGGATTAACTTATTTGTATTGTTTTGAAACAGGTTGTATTTGTATTTAAATGTAAAATATTGTTTTGGGGACATCGCTTCCGGGTTGTAAAATACATTATTAAAATGTGTTAAGAAGTGAGGGTGTTATATTAAGCAACGCCAAAATCGTGAGATCAAAGAAGGAGGTTTTGGGCTTGAACATGTAAGAATTGTCGATGGATTGGACGATGTTGTCCAACAAAACACAGCTTCTAAGAAGAGGAAATCGGTTATTCAAAAAGGTATTTTTTTTGTCAGTAAATCACAGTTTCACACTTTCTCTACTCCTTGTACTATCTGTTCAACAAAATCTGAACCCCCTGCCATTTAAAAAAGAAGTTGCTCATGACTAAAACTAAAATTTTGTGTTTTCAACAGATCTTCGAAAACCTGTTACTCAACTTCCAATCAGCAGTAGTTCCATAACTCCGAAAGATTTACAAGTGCCTTGTAAACCGGTGGAAGTTAACACTGATCTTCATGAAAAAATTGAGCATAAGTTTGATTTGTTGGTTGCTCAAACAGTTGAGGTTGAAGTTGACGGTAAGACTGAGATCGTGAGAATATCTGATGATATTTTCTCTCCATATGTTGGGAAGCAGGTTTGTATGGAGTCAAGTTTAACAACACAAGAAGAAAGAGTCTTCAGATTTATATTCAGCGCATACCAACCTGTCGAGTAAGTTGATTGTTAAACTTCTATAAAAAATAATAAATTTCTTACTACATTTTTTTACTGCATTTTGTGTTTGATACATAAACTTTTAAATAATTACACAGGAATATTTACTTCAAAAGTTTGTTGAGTCGATTGGATCTTCAATGTTTGGAAAGTCTGTATGTTGGAATTGGAGTACAACAAGAAGTAATTGATGTTTGGACGCAAATCCTCAACTATGAAGAATTTTTACAAGAGTCAAATGGTGAATGTGGTCGTATCTTTTGTGATACCAAAACAATGGTAATCGTTATTAAATTTCAAAACTTATTCTTACATACATATATTTTTAAATCATGCTGATATATTTTTTTTTTCATACATACAATGATATAAAACCTTTTTTGGACAAAAATCTTGTTTCAGAAAAATTTGAGATGAGTCTTGAATCAACTTTGCTTCAAGTATCAAAAGCAGATTTAAGTGATACTTCTGTGGTAATTTTAAATTAAATTTCATTATTTATTTATTTGATCAATCAGTAGAACATAAATACACCTTATTTTTTTATTTTTTATTTTATTTTTGAAATGAATATGTTGGTTGTTCAGGTTTTTTTCCCGATAATGATGCCTATCGAAATGAAGAATTCAGATATCATCAACATTTATTATCTGATCTGCTTTAATTTGAAAGTTCCAGAAATTTTCATAGTTGACAGCATGAAGCATAATCAAGATATATTTGTAAGATATGGTAATTTGCCAAACACCCTGGTAAGTAATTTTTATAATTTTTTTAATAAAAGCATTTTAAATGTATGTGTTCGAATGGTATTACCTTCCCTTTTTATATATTAAATTGCCAAAAAAATGATTTTTGTAAGTAGTTTTTATATTTTATTGTGTTTTTTTAAAATAATATATAGACCAAAAAAAATTTTAAAAGTTATTTTAATGTATTAAAATTGTACTATGTTTGTTGCTACAGCGTACGATGTTTTGTGAATACCTTGCAAAGTTTGAGAAGCACACTCTCTATGTTGAATTGAAAACTACAGAGATCAAGATTCTTGATATTGGATGTGCAACAAAAAATATCTTTGCAGATTGTGGTGTCGGCATATGGAACGCTACAAAGGTACAAATCTTAAAGAATTCAACATGAAAATTGAGAAAAAACAGATTGACGATTTGAGAAAGAAATACCTGGCGAAGATAGTATTACATGAATACAATGATTATTTGCAACATGTAAAAGATCAAGTGAGGGCGTATGATAAAATGGACAAGGAAGTCAGAATGTTTTACCAGAGCAGTTCAAAAGCAAATATTGACAAACGTGCGTTGAAGATGAATATTGATGATTTTTATTAAAGGTTTGTTCGTTTATGGGTCGTGAATATTTTGGGTTAGTTTTGCTTCCTGTTTAGATAAAATGTACTCTTTCAGAATTACAAAAAATTGCTATGCTATCTTATTTTGTTGGTGATAGTTTTTATAAATATGTGTAGATATATTTAATGTTATATGATTGAAATCCGAGGCATATAGCTACTGCATTTTATCTAAAATGTCACTGCATTTTATTAAAAAACAAGGAATTTTAGATGTACAAACCCCTAAATGGACTGTTTCTTTAAAAGAACACTTTTCAAAAACATATCTATGTAAAAAGTCGCATAAAAATATTTCATGTACTTTGTAAGTCTTTTGATGTTTCAATCATATGAAAAAAGACGGATTAAATTTGTTTGGGTTATCGACGTCCACACCATCTAATAAAAGGTAAATATATACGAGTACTTGTTCTTGTCTAACTTACATAACAACCCCTTGGTTCTTTGAGTAGAGACAAAATAGCACCCGATCTCTTTTTATAACAGATTTTTGGCCAAAAAATCACATAAATTTTTGGAGGGTGTGGGATGATAATTTATATCCTACATCTATTCATTTTGATATCTATCTGTAATCTATCTATAACATATAACATATACTTAAATCAAAATCCCATGGAGAAATCCTGACCCTTCCATGGGGTTTTCCAAATCGATCTAACGATCTAGAATTACTCAAGATATTTACATTTAACTCCCCTACAACCTTTAAATATATTAATAGATTTTATTATTTAATATTAACAGGCTATATTTTCTTAACTAAAAAAATCTGCAATAATATAAAAAACATTAAAAAAAAAATCTGCCATAATATTATATCCGCATCCTCATCCTCATTCCGTGTATAAACCCTAGCGGCCATCTCACACATATTGGCTATTTTCTCTGTCTTTTTCTTCTTCTTGAACAATAATTTTAGGTTTTTTTGTTTCTTTCATTACGATTCTAGGGTTTTTTTATTTCTTTCTTTCATGCGTATCCATTTATATGTGTTACAGGCTATTCGAAATCAAAACTTCACGGCAAATTAAGGATCACAGTCAAATAGAAAAACATTCTCATGGAAAAGAAACAGCAGCCATGGCACGTGCTCGAATTTTACAGTGGCATTGGTAGCATGGTAACATAACTTTTTCAGCTCTTTTATTTTTTAGTATACATAATAAATATCAACAAAATAATCTAAATAAGTAACTGAGGCATGAAGAATTGAACGTAAGTATTCAACTTATGTTTTCTTTACTTCGATTTTGGTTGGGATCGTGATTTAAAGGTTTATTTGATTTCCGTGTGTTTGTTTGGTATGAAAAGGATATACGCGTAAGTGCTTAATCATGTCTTACCCTCATGTATGAATGAACTGTTAATTTGAATGTGTTTAATAACATTGTTTTTGGCATTTAAGTATTTAACCTGCTTTTTTTCTTGCATGTTTCACATATCAATTTGGTTTCTATGTGTGCATATTAGGGAACTGAAAAGGTGAACGTGTACAATGGAACGTAGCAAAAGTGAGTTACCGGTTACTATGTCGAATGTACTATTTATGTTTTTTATGGGTCCGTACGGGTCTTTTTAACAAGTAAAAACAAGCTCTATTTATGTGGAACAATGAGCACATTCATCATTCTTTCTTAGAACAGGACCGTGGTTCTACCGATCATCTTTGAAGCATTAGAGATGAACATTCAGGCGGGCTGGAACCCTGCGCTTCATGGACTCACAAGTAACACTGTAAGTATGTTCATGTAAATGGACATGGATTTATTTGAAGTGTGCCATACAGAGTATATATATTGAGAGAAAGAGGCTCATGCCAAAGTTGCACAAGATCATAATGGGTTTTCCTTTTTACTTTTTAGTTAGTTGATCATCTATGGAAATGTTAATTGTATTTTATGTGTATACCTTCTATTTGATACTAACTAATATTTTAAGTTATACAATCATATTTTGAGTTGATATTCTCTTATTATTATGTAATCGTTCGATTGTGGGGATTCGGCATATGGAAACAGCAGGAGGTTGTTATGCATTCTCATTTTCTGTTACAGTTGACATATTTGTCGTTTTCTAGCAAGCTCAATCTGTTTGTTAAAGGATTGAATACGTTATTCTTTTAATGTGTAAGTACGTACGCATACTTATATATCCGTTCTTTCTCTATAGTACTTGAAAATGATGTGAGCGAGAATAAGCAAGCCCAATTTGTTTATGTTTGTCTTGCTGTTTTGGTGAGGTTGTATTCTTTATTGTACTTTTGTACAATTTTCAATTTTCACCATGTCAAAATGTTATGCATAATATGGGGAGTACTAGACATTACAGTTTATTGTCAGTGATAATATAATCCTCGAATTTCCAAGTGTTTATTTCAAATGATGGCTATATTTGGGACTCATTGAATTGTTGGAGCTACATGTTGAAACTGAAACCAAGCATGAAGCCGTTGATGATGATCGCTGGGAAAGGTATGATTAAACTTAAACCATTGATGGGTATGGACACAAAACACCTAGCTCCATGGTTGGAAAGTTTCCTTAAGGCCTAATGTGACAACTATTCTAACGTCTTTAACATCTACATAATTGATCAAAACTATGTGTTTCTCTTATTAGTTGTTTCTAGAGTCATTATAATTTTGTTAAATTCATTTATGATGGCAATTTTGACTCGTGTATATGTCGTTATGTTGGGTTTAATGCTAGAATATTTATCACTCCGGTAATTCTATCTGAAGATTTTAGTTAATACCACTATGTTTATGACTTATAAAAAACTGTAGATAGTATGTTGTCAGGGGTGTCCATTTGGTCGGGTTTCAGGTCAATAGAGTTATTTGGTTTAGCAAACTCTCAATCCACGCGAGACCCAATTCAAATTATAAGTCACCCAATCCAAACCATCCAAATAAGAGCTCGCGCGGGTTGTTATTAATTTCGGTTTACACAAATAAGAGGATTTTTGAAATTTAAATTCAATTATTGGGCTGGATAATTAAATAGCCCAAATACCAATTAAAAGCATTTTAATTATTCTTTGAGCTTAAACTGTTAAATTTGTGTTTATGAATGTGATATATATATATATATATATATATATATATATATATATATATATATATATATATATATATATATATATATATATATATATATTGTTGTTTAGCTTATTGTTATTGAGTTGGATGTTTGAGAGGCTTTTTTTTTGCATTGTAGCAAAAACTTTTACCGGTGATGATCTCCTATAATAATGGTAGGACACTAGAGTCAAGGCTTACAGTCTGCTAGCTCTACTGCTCTACTATAGGAATCATCTATTGAAGCAAATCGAGGAGGTGAAAATGTGTGTGTCAAACCAGCAAGAGAGTGATGCTCAACGCGAGTGGTAGGATTCTGGTAAGTTCCTTGCTTACACAACGACGACCCATTTACTTATTAACATGTGTATTTAAGTTATGTCTTATATGTATGGGTCAAAATGAGAAATTAAAAGAAACCACTAACTTATAAGCTACGGTCAAACTTTAAAGTTGCCCAAAGTGCATTTTTAATGCATAAAACCTCCTAATTATTGACACTAAAGATGGGCCATGGGCTAGCTATATTGAGGTGACCGAACAACCAACATGTACATATTAGTATTAATTCTCTATGAAATGTTTATCATTCTAAAAAAAAGATTACATTTTTGTCAAAACAATATGATTTTTGTAAACTTACTATAATTAACACGGTTATTATGACCCATTTGGACCCCTATCCTTTTCACGCATATCCCTATTGTAACATATGAGAAAGTGAAATAGTCCCATCCCATGAACTGCAACATTAGACCTGTGTTGTCAAATGTTTTCCTAAATTTCGTCGAAATAATGACAAAGCATGAAAGATAGTGAATCGCATCAATAATACAATGTGGGAAAATAGGGAATCAGAGCTTGAAAAACTGCCACAAAAAAGTAGATGTTGCACTTTTTGGGATATTAAAATTTTTTTTTCTCTTTTATGTATATCGTATCATATATTCATATGTCACCATTCTTTTTTTGTTTCAAAAGTCAGCTGTGCTGACGACCTTGGCGTTTATGTAGAAGCATTGGAGGACTGTCTTCCTCAAATTTCACAAAATAGCTTTGAAAAGGTACTAATGATATAGTACTCTCTAAAAATTGATAGCAATTGAAAATATATTTTCTTGAGTCTGACTTTGTTGAGTCAAGCTAAGGAATTACCCATGTTAAACAACTACTCAACTTGCCACACCTAACTACCTGATAATTTTCATTTTCTTATTGGGGGCATTTGCTCGAATGTTTCATGTTATGTTTCCACATGCACTTGGATTACATCAAATGCCAGTTCCTCCACCGAAGTTTTCAATCATTGAACCTTTCATTGAAACTGATGACATTAATATATTGTATCCATATCAACAAATGATAATGAACGTCTCTTCTATGAAGGAAGTAATGGATGGGCTGAACTTAATGTTTGAGTCATCGGGAAACGGGTCTTATGCACTCTTTGATGCTTAGCGTCGTTGTTGAAGAAAGAGTCGACATTATCACTTGAAGAGAATTTTCAAGGTAGAAAAAGTGCTACTAATACTTGACAGGAGACAATAGAAAAAGAGTTACATCCATTTATGAGAATCATGGAAATGTATTTGATGAGATATTTTTATTAATGACTACGAAATAGTATGTTATTTATGTTCGATTCCCCAACTGTATCTAAGATGATCATGGTGCTTATGAACATTATGCTAACACAACATTAGAAATTCATGAGCATGTTCAAAATTGTTGGTGATGTTTTGTTGTTCAATAAATCTTAATGATTATATTTTAGCAAGCCACTATCGATATAAAGTATCACCTTAGTGAGAAAATATAAGTACTAATGAATAATCATATAGAATTTGGTTAACCACCATAGGGTTTAGGTGCTAAAGATGGTGATGCATAAGTAGGAAATGTAGTTTGTGAGGTTTAAGTTTGTTTCATTCTGTATGTGTTGATGTTTAAATCTTTTGTACACTATTGGAATAAGAATTGTCCGACTTTTAATTCTTCTCAAATAAAATTATATGGAGTAGTTCTTTTTATGTTGGGCTTTAAATAAACATGTTATTACGAATTTTTATAACATCAGTCTATTCATTTTCTCTCATATAAATTTTTGTATTGACAAAACTAAAAAATTTAACAAATATATACTAACTTAAATAAAATACAACTACAAAAGCTAACTATCCAAGATAAATATATATAAGTGAAAATATAAATAACCAAAACACTTTAGGTTCACCCGCGTTGTCGCGGTTCTTTTATCTAGTATTTTATAATAACAAAATGGTTGTTGTATAAAGAAAATATCTGTTAAAAATATATGCTACTGAATATAAAAAAAAAATTACTGCATTTTATCAAAATTTACTGCATTTATATGTTTTTTTAATTTTTTAATGACGAAATTAGTTGCATTTTATCAAAACTTACTGCATTTTAATTGAGGGTGTTTTGGTAATTATTGAAAGAAACCGCTTCCTTACTGGATGTATAATACAGACGAAAAGCAAAAAAAAAAAAACACAACAAACCACTCTTCAGAAATTTCACCCCCCAAAATTAGCAAACCCTAAATACTCAATTCCTCTAGAAATTGCACGCCACTGTGTTTCTAAAAAATTCATCGTTCGTTTATATATTTTTCATAGGAATCTCTCGATTTAAAAAAGAAAAACAAAAAAACCATGGTTAATAAAGAATTAGTTCAAACAGGAAATTATGCGACAAAATCTGCAAAACGAGAACAGAAGAAGAAATCTAAAGAAATTGTTACTTGTAAGTTTTTTTTTTACTAATTTATTACATGCATAACTTCGTCGGTTTTCATTGTTATTTTTTTAATTTAAATCGCTATTTTGTTAAAACTTATTTTTCACAGCAACTAGTGGAAGAAAAAGGAAAAAGGCGGATGAAGAAAAGAATGGCGAAAGCGACAATGATGCTAGCAACGTTCACGATCATGCTCAGAAGAAAAACAACACAGGTTGGATTTGCTATAAAAAATAATTAACTGTATTTTTTTTTTTTCAATTTGTTCACTGCATGCTGATCATATTTTTTACTCTGACTCTGATTTTGTAATTTTAAAATATATATATGCATGCTTAATAATTTTCTTCATTTGACTGAAAAAAAGCATATTATAATTTGTAGGAAAAGGGATTAAAAAAGATAAAGCAGAACAAAAGTTTATAACAATTGAAGCCAGGCAATCACCAAAATGGTTAAATGATGTTATCACTGCAACAAATGTTAATCAGCAGCAAGTTATTAGGAACATGGGCTTCGGTAGTTTGCTTGATGGTGCGTTTGATTTTGATTTTGTTCTTGTTTCACTTGGGGGGTTTGTTGTACAAATTTTTGACCACACTACCTGTACGTTTAACTTACCAAATGGTAAGTCGATTAAGGTAACTAGTGAACTCATCCATGATACAATTGGATTGCCATTGGGAGGCAATCAGATCAAACCGAAAGAACGATCATCTGGTAAACATCCAGATGTTGAACTGTACAGGAAACAGTACTGTGAACAGGAACATAGTCACATAATTCGCTGGGTTAAGGGCGATTTCCGAATTGGTTCGATCGAACCCATTCGGGGTTCGATAGCGACTCCATTCGCACTCGATTCGCGAATTCAAGTCTAAAAACGGCGAACCGCATGGAGCGAATTCAGCGAGTCCCATCATCGTTGGTTCAGCGAATTTTGAGTTTTGATACGCGTTTTCAGAGGTTTGGGTTCAGTGAATCATACCTTGATAAAGTAGTTGTACAAGCCTTGTTAGAAGATTCACGTTTCCGGAGATCTTCTTTCACGTATTGATCTTTATTTGAGAGTTTTAGATCTACGCGTTTTCAGAGGTATGGGGACGATGACTCTATGAGTGGCTGAGAATTGGCCCTATTCTTTTTGACAATAATTATTTAAAATTATTCATTAGAGTCCCTATTCTTGTTTAGATGTTTAATTTAGACCCTGTTTTTGTAATTTACGTTATTTCAACTCTAATTGAAAATTTATCTCAATGTTTATCATAAAAATAAAAAACAAAAAATAAATAAAAACAAACTAAAAAGTACTAAACAATTTTAGGATATTACTACGTTTGAGATTTAAATGCTTTAGCAAAAAGTTATATTTCAAATAAATATCATACGGTCCATAATCATATAAGCTTTATAATTTTATTCTTAAAGCCTATGAGATTCACAAATTTTTGTAGGCTAACTAAAAGACATATATAAAGTTGAACAAATTAGGTTAAGGTTGTATTTAATTTATACACCATATCAAAAATATAATGTCATAATAAAATTTATCATTCGAACTTTTTATTGTATTTTAACTTTGGGTACATCGTACCGGATCGTACCGAAGCGAACCGAAATGAGTCTACCCCCATTCGAACCGAATTTTAGGGACCTAGCGAATTGCGAATCTGTACCGCGAATTCGTACCGGAGCGAACCGCGAATCAGGTGACTATGAACAGGAACTTAAAAAATATCCTATTAAACCTCTTGAAGGGATTTTAGCTTTAAAGAAAGAATCTGATAGGTTGTTTAGATTGGACTTCCTTGTTATGGTCACAAGTGTTCTGATTGAATGCACCAAGGCCGGTAATGTAAATCAGGCAATAATAGAGTGCATACCAGATAGAGATGAAGATATCAAAAGTTTGGATTGGTGTGGTTATATATTGGAATCCATGATTGCATGCCGGAAAGCGTTCCGTTTGAAAGATCAATTTAACGGTCCACTACTTGTGATGGTGGTAAGTAATGTGTACATTACGTATGTCTTCTTTGTTATATGTTGAATTTAATAGATAAATGAGTTAACACATATGGTGATATTTTCTTTTAACTTTATGTTTCAAGCTTATATATGTCAACTCTACATTGTTGATAAACGACGTACCAAAAACACTGAAGCCATATTTGAGAAGTTGGGATTCTGAGAAACTTAAGGAACGTCAAAATCGTGAGGTCAAAGGAGGAGGTTTTGGACTTGATCATGTAAGACTTGTCAGTGAGTATGAGGAAGCTGCCCAACAAACATCATCTTCTAAGAAGGGCAAATCTCAGAGTGATAAAGGTATTTTTTGTCACTGCATTAAAAAGTTGCTGTATTAAATATATTATTAAATTGTATTGATCAAAACCAAATTAATAATGAGACCATAAAAATGCAGTGGCTGAAGCAGAAGATTTCTTAATAGGAGATGCATATCTGAAGGTAAAAAAGCGATTTCCATTATTTGCTATGAACATGATTATAATACTTTTAACATCTTCTTTGCAATTACATCTTTCAAATATCACACTTTTTTTACGAATTAATTTATTGTCTGTGCTTTATTTACAGAATGAAAAGAGGATAATCATGGAAAATTTAAAATCCATGATAAATCTAAAAAAGGTTGTGGATGACAGTTTAAGTCGTTTGGTAGTTATGCATACCGATGATAAAGAGTTGGAGAGCTTAATGAGTTTAAGGCTTGAGCTTTATAAAAGTTTCATAGATGTTGGAACTGCACATCAGGTTGAAAAAGAACCTGAAGCTGCTCACATTGATATCTCTTCTGAAATGAAGTCTGTTGAGACTGATGTGGTAACAAATCTGGAAGTAAATGAGACTTTGAACGAAGTTAACCAAGATGTTGATAAATTAAGGTGTCTGTTCAACCGATTTAGAAAGTTTCAAAGAATCAAATGTGTCATTGAACCATCTTGCTCATGATACAGCAGAACAAGAAAAGATGCGTGATCAATCTGCAACGAATGTTGGTGAAGATAGTAACAATGGTAAAACACACCACAAAACATATCAGCTGCATGACGAAAAAGATATCTATTCTGGTTTGAACAGTAGTCTTGATGCTGAAATACATGTTCAAAAAATGCGTCTCTCATAATGATCACAATGATGTATACAATGTCAGTACTTTAACATTTTACTTTTTAAAGTGAATGCATCTTTTTATTACTATTTACTACATCTTTTTACCAAAAAATTTCTTAATTATATTAATTGCACCTTAATTATTATTTCCTGCATTTTAATTGCAGTTTCAAGATTTTGTGAATTCTTCACAAAAGGATGGAGATAACAGTGAAAAGATTGAAGATATCTACACCGAAACTGGTATAGAAAATTTGTTAGGGAGTTTGTTGAAAACTGCTCCATTCTTACACCCTGATGAAGACACTTTAAATGAAGTAATATCTTCTGCAGGAGTTGTTTCTACAAATGTTGCAAAGGAACCACAATCTGATGACGATTTACAACAAAAGGAACAACAAGCAGCTGCAACTTTGGCAACCGCAAAACGACAAGCTGAAGAAAGTTTGGTGGGTGAGAGTGGGAAAGAATATGAGAAACACAATAAGGATGATAAGGAAAAGGAGGATGATAGTTTGACAAAAGAATTTGTTCTGGTAGCTAGTGACAAAGAAGTGAATACAGTGAGTGAAAGAGAGGATGTAGTTGATAAACAGCATAAGGATGATAAGGAAAAGGAATTATTATAAAAGAAGGAAAAGGAGAATGTTAATTTGGCAACTGCATTTACTGGTGTAAGTAGTGACAAAGAAGCAACCGTGGTGAGGGAAAAAGAATATGAAGATGAGAAACGGGATAAGGATGAAAAAGGAAAAGAAGAATCCAGAGACAAGGAAGATCAATCTGCATGCTTGGATAGTGGCTGTTTTCATACGCCAAATGCAAAAGTTACTCACACTGCTTCTCCGGTGGATACAAAAACTAAAACTTACAAACAAAAGCTCAAAGAAGTGCGTCAATCTTATAGTCCTAAAGTTTCAAAAAAGTTTCCAGACGTGAGTACAATTTTGGATGTTCAACCACTGCAAATGGAGTTTCCAGCCGGAAGTTTCAAGGAAAAACCCGAAGTAATTGTTAATCGAAGGAGAGGAAAACAGGCTGCAACTCGAAAAGCCAAGTGTTTAGAACCAGGTAAAGAAGATGAGACAGAAGTAGTAATTGATAATGAAAAAAGGGCGGCAAAGATATCTGAATTTCTATGCTCACTCTTTTCTGAAAGGGAGATATGCCTGACATCTAAAAGGACAACCGAAGAAGAAAGAGCTGCGCGCTTCATTTTTAGTGCATCACAAGATAAGAAGAACAAAAAAAAAAAATTATAATTGTTTTTTATTATCTAACTTTATGGTTTCTTAAATTTGTATAGCTATAATATGAAATTCAATTTTGCAGTTCCATTTACTTTAAAACTCATTCTTCTGCTGTCGAGCTATATGTGTTTGAGACCTTGTACCCTGGGTTCGCGATTGCATCGTCAATTATTGATATTTGGGCACAAATTCTTAATTACGAGGAAAGCAGGCGCAATACTTTCAAGAATTTCAGACGAGTGTTTTGTAGCACACAAGCACTGGTATATACTGTTTATTAATTTTATATGTTTGTTTAACTAACTCCTACTAACAACTACATAAATGTTTATATATCTTTTTCAAACATACGATTCTATCAATCTAGACAGAGACCAAACTGTTATAGACAACACATTTAATGAGAATTGTAAGTTAAGCGTGTTTCAAACACCCCACGGAAATTACAAAAAAGTTAACCTGGTACGTGTTTACATTTTTTTCAGTATCTAAAACATGTGTTTAAAATTTTATATTTTTTTGTTATAACCTTGTATGTGTAAGGGTATAATACTTTTTTTATTATTTTTTTAGGTGTTCTTCCCGGTCCTAAAGATTTCAGAATCAAAAAAATCAACCACCAACCATTACTATGTTGTTTGCTTTAATCTGAGAGATGTTAGGATTGATATCATCGATAACATCAAGATAACTGATGAGGAAGCTAGTGATCCAAAATCTGTTTTTGAACGTTACGGTAACATTCCCAACTTGCTGGTAAGTTGGTTTAAAAATTTCTTTCCATCATTGAATTTATATGTCGCTTATGCTTGTTGACCCCCTGCTATTTTTATTGACATATTCCTTTGCATGTTATGAAATCTGGTATAATTTTACTGCACTTCTCACTGCAAATTTTATGTTATTGCTGCAGAAATCAAAGTTCAGTAATTACTTGGCAGTTAAAGAAAATATGCAATGTGCATTTGAGTTGATGGACAAGGAAATTAAGATATTGAACATTGGTTGGTCAACAGAGAGTAACTTTGTTGACTGTGGCATTTTTGTCATGCGTCACATGGAATGCTACAAGGGAAATGGTTTAACTTATTTCGATACCCAGCTTAACAATGAAGCCAATGGTCAACAGTCGCAGTTGGATGATCTTAGGAGAAAATATCTAGCAAAGATGTTACTATCTGACTTCAATGATATTGTAAACCATACTCGTGAGAAGATCAAAGAATATGACAGGTTGGACAAGAACATCAGGTTGAAGCACCAAAAAGCAGCAAAAGCAAAGATCAAGAAACGTATTACAACTACGTTGGGTGGTTGAAAAAAAAAAACACTTGTGTTCTCTTTAAAAAAATTTAGATTTGGTTGTTCAATGGTTGGTTGTAAGACAATTAGTTTTTCGTCTTGTACTTGGTTGTAAAACAGTTTGGTTTTCAAATGTCTAGAATACTTTATCCATAAAATAGTTTGCTACTCTTTGAATTCAGTGACTGGAATTATAATATTTTTTTGCATGAAGATAGTTGTTGCAGTAGATTAGATGAATAATTGATGGACATCTATAATTTACTGCATTTTAAGGACATACATTACTGCATTATAAAGTTATTCTTTTGCATTTTAAAAATAATGTACTGCATTTTAAACAAATGTAATGCATTTTGTAAACATAATCTACTGCATTTTAAATTTCTATTGTATTCTTATTGTCCTTCTGCATTTAAGTTATTCTATTGCATTTTGTAACATAATCTACTGCATTTTAAATTTCTATTGCATTTTAAATTTCTATTGCATTTTAAAAATAATTTACTGCATTTTAAATTTTCTACTGCATTTTAAGTTACTACTGTATTCTTGTTGTCCTACTGTATTTAAGTTATTCTATTACATTTTGTAACATAAGCTAATGCATTTTAAAATTCTACTGTATTTTAAAATAGTACATCATAAAAAATGTTCTCCTACTGCATTTAAGTTATTCTACTGCATTTTAAACATAATGTACTGAATCTTAAATTTTCTACTGCATTTTAAAAATAATTTACTGCATTTTAAATTTCCTACTGAATTTTAAATTCTACTGTATTCTAGTTGTTCTACTGCATCAAAGTTAGTCTACTGCATTTTGTTTCATAATCTACTGCATTTTTTAAAATGATGAAATGTTATCCTAAATTATTCTATTGCATTTTAAACATAATCTACTGCATTTTAAATTTTCTACTGCATTTTAGAAATAATATACTGCATTTTAAATATTCAACTGCATTTTAACTTTACTGTCAGCATAAACTTTGACACTCAGTAAAAAACGTTACAAAATTCAATAGGTGTAGTATTATGTTTAAACTTTAGATAGATAACCAAAAAACACACGCTCTAGTCTCTACTGCTAGCCAAAAAACATACTTCCCGTATAAGATAAAAATCATCAATGGCGTCTCCGGCAGCAGCAAGTTTGTCATGGAATTCATCTGCGTGGCTCAACAACAACCGCGCTTTAACAACAACCACCAACGAACCCAACAAAATTTCCGATAAATCTTCAAGTTTTGTTATTTTTCTCAAAAGAAAACAAGGAAAACACACAAGGTACAACCCAAAATTACTCACATTTTTATCAAATTCAAGCTTTTTTTTTACATGTGTTGTAAATTGCTAATTCTAAATATCACATGATTAACTGCATTATATAGTTCATTAACAAAAATAAAAAACACCACATGACTGCATATACATATAAAAAAACATTTTTATATAAAAGTACTCAATGAAAGCAACATCTCAAAAGCGCATAACAGAAACACCAAAAACACAAAAATAGAGTATTTCTTATGGTAAAAAAGAAAAAATGCAGTTACTGACATTTAAAATGCAGCTTAAGAATAAAATATAAAAAATGTTTCAAAATCTCAACTAAGAGTCACTGATTGTGTAATCATTTAATTGCTCATCTAAAAAACAAAAAATGCACTGACTAAAAAAAAGTATATAACATTCAAATGGTCATCTTCAAAAAATCCTTAACTAAAACTCAATGACATTATTCTCCATTCTCCACATCTCCTGCTTATGTACTATCAGGAGTTGTTTCTTCAGGTATGCTTGTACAACCCCTGCTATTGTGTCCATATTGCTTGCACCTTTGACATTGATTTTTCCTCTTCTTAGCTTTGTCCATTGCCACATTTGCTTTTGATTTACCACTTGGACGTCCTTTAGTTCTAATGTCATCCGGATTCTTAATGTTGTGGTTTTCAGGTTTTTTCACACCCAAAAATGAACAAATGGCTTCAGACTTGTCCATAGGTGTTGCTGTCGGGAATTCAGCTCTAGTTTCCTCAAAAATTTCAAACAATTGTTCTTTGTACTTAGCAAACTTCTCTGGATTATGGACCAACCTGTTTGCAGTTTCCTCCACAATCTGTTGCATCTCTCTTATTCCATCCAGAGTTGTTTTTGGTGGTTGAGATTGTCCCACATCTCCCCCTTATTATCGGGTATTGCCTCAACAGACCATCAAAAAAGCACATATTTTTTAGGGAATGCTTGTAGGTTCTCAAGACGAAAAACATAAAAAATGTGTCGGCACAACAATCCGTATAATTCAAACTTCTTGCAACTGCATTCAGCTGTAACTTCTGAAGGTTTGTAAGCAACCTTCAAAACATGAAAAAATATAAAAAAATGTCAACTAGAAAAGCCTGTATTAATAGTTCCAAAAACTACTGCATTTTAATTTAATTTTTGCTGCATTTTACCCAAAATGCATTTTTAAATAAACTTGAATTTCAAGTACACCATACCTTATAAATCCATCCAGTTTCTAGATCTTTGATGTTTCTGATCGCTGTATTTTCAAGCTTTTCTTCAGTAACTCCTTGGCAGTGATTGTAGCTAGCAACAAAATCTTCTTGAACATCATAAAAAACTGATCGTGTATACATCATAGCAGCTTGCCTCTCAAGTTGATGATTAGTTTTAAATACAGGGATTGTATACTTCGTGTTGTAGTCATTTAATTGCTGAACATACCTATGGTGTTCCATGGCAGTATCATAGTGTGTGAGAAATTCCACCAACATTAAATTTCTGCTAGTAAACTTTTTAAAAAAATGATTCTCGCTCTCTAATCGTGAAGAAGTCCGCATCAATCCAGCTAAAGGTTCATCTAACAAATACGCTGGTATCCATCTTCTTCTCATATCAAACATCTCCTTCAACCAATCATTATCCTCAAGTCCAAACTGTTCAACTATCAAATTCCATTTTCTTTCAAATCGTTCAGGTGTGATCTTGTCCGTCCAAACAATTCCACATATTAATTCTTTGAAATTTGTGTTTGAACATAACACAGGACCAACCTAAAAAAAATTAAAAATGACATATAACATTAGATATAAGTAACTGTATTTTAAATCAATATGTGTGCAGCTATAAAAAAAAAAAAGGAACACAGAACATACATTTGTTGTCATCTTTCTCATAATATGCCATATGCACAATCTGTGCCTTGTTTTTTTAAATGTACTTTTAATTGCAGCAGCCATTGCACTGTCTTGATCAGTTACAACTACTTTCGGGTCTACCTTAAAACATTTTTGGAATGTTTCAAGAAGCCAGGTGTAGTAAACTTCAGTTTCTCTAGTCAAAAGTCCAGAACCAAACGTAACACAAGGGTTATGGTTATCTATGCCGGTAAAGGGAACAAATAACATTCCATAACTGCAATTACGAAGGAAAAAAAATATATCAGACAAAAAAGTAAATTTCAAAAACACTTTAACAACACTATATGTTGATCTACTGAATGTAGAGTCAAATGTAAAATGTAATACTTTTAAAAAATGCTATCAAGTTATATGTCAGTAGAATGCAGTTTTTTATGTAAAGAAGCAGTAAAATGAAGTAAAATATAGTAATAATCTACAAATTGCAGTAAAATGAATCAAAATGCAGTAATTAGTTAATTAATATGCTGAATGATGTAAAATGTTGCAATAAGTGTCAAAATGCAGTAGAATGAGATAAACTGCAGTATAATGAAATAAAATGCAATAGGATTTAAAATGCAGTAAAAAGAATAAAATGCAGTAAAATGAATAAGATGCAGTAGTCAGTGAAAAATAAGCTGAGTGATGAGTGATGTAAAATGTTGTAGGAAGTGTTAAAATGCAGTACAATGAAATAAAATGATGTATAATGAAATAAAATGCAGAACATTTAAAATGCAATTGAGAAGAATTTTACCTATTAGACTTGAATGTAGAGTCAAACGATACAACATCTCCATATATTTTGTAATTTCGCTTAACTTCTGGATCTGCCCAGAAAACTCCAGCCAATTTACCTTTATCATCTAAAAAATAGTCGACGTAGAAATCCTTGATAAACTGCATTCTTCCAAGAAGTTTTTCAACAGCCATTTGAGCATCTTCCGTCCCCACAAAAATGTTCACATCCCTTCTAAAATTCTTACAATCAACTTTAGTAACTCCTATCTCTTCGAAACCACCATACAATTCGTTCAGAAGCCTAAATCCTTTCACAGGTCCAATATTAAGGGTTGACACTTGAAACAATAACTGCTCTTTCATGTATCCTAAAGTGCTTTTTCTCTTAGCAAACTTCATTTCATCTTTTTCAAGAAGCTGATGGTTGTGTCCCTCAACAAATTTAACCAGTTTGTATTTCCCATTTGGAATCTTACTTAATGAAAATCTAGCATCACAACCAACCCTAAAAGTACTTGTTTTCCTTGGTCGTGGTTTCTTTTTCATCATACATTGGTCTGAAGTACCTACAGCTTGTCCATTTGGATCTGGTTTGGCTTTTTTTACATACTTTGAACCTTCTTTATTACATCTGAACAACTTGCTTTTAGGATTTACCAACTTGCTTGGCCTCCAAGAGGAACTTTTCTTAGCAACAAAACCAGCTTTCTTTGCATATTTCTGGTAACAAAGGAAAGCTTATTCTATTGTATTGTATACTGTTCCAATTAATGGTTTTTCATCCACATCAGGATACTAAACTCTTGTCCCACAAGGACTATAGAATAGTCTATAAGCTTTGTCTGAAACAGCTGCATTATACATATTGAAATAACAATCTGTTATTGCAAAAAAATAAATCTATACTAATGCATAAATGATGCTAAAATATCCCAGTTAACTGCATTCTGCCTAACAAATTATACTACATTTTGATATACACTAATGCATTCTAGAATGTGACATTATCGTACTTGTAATCTTTAATCAATCACCATACATAAAAATCAAAAAACATTAGAACTGCATTTTATAAAACCCATGCTGCATTTTAACACAAATTATACCACATCTATATAATCAACTCAGATCTGAGAAAAAATCTAAATTACAGCAACCTACATACAAAAACATATGGATGTATGTATACTTATGAAACGAAAAAATTAAATATTCGAATTCATACAATGACTCATATACAATCATCTCGATGTATGTATACTCATGAAAAAAAGTATATACAGATACATAAACACATACGAAAAAACACGCATATATACTGATAAATGAGATACATATAATACTTACTTTTATTAATAGCTTCTACGATAGGTGTGTGTTCTTCGACTGCAACAACAAATGTAGGAGTTCCATCTACGCGATCGACAGCAGATGAATGTGTATATACTTATGACATTGTGCACCGATTTGATGATTTTAATTACGAAAAAATGCAGAAATCGTACGTATATGACCGTATATAACTGTATATATAAGCGATTTTGAGAAAGAATCGTGATGATCCGAGGGTTTAGTCGAGTATTTAGCTAAACAATCGTATCAATCTAAGATTGTAAATCGGATTTCTTTCCTTATTTCGGGATTTTGTGATTAAATCGTAATTTGTTGAAGACTTTGCGGTCAGATCCAAAAGTTTGGAAAAAGTACACAAATAGTCCCTAGTATGGTACTGTACGGGACAGGAAAGAAACACGTGTGCAGCTCCTATTGGCTCAAATACTGCCTTACCTGCTCCTCTACCCTTCCCTGCGCTTCTGATCCTTTTCTTTATAATTATATATTTAATATTTAATTTAATACATTAAATAACCTTATACAAATTATATCACCGGATTATTTATACTTAAGGTAATAGTTTTATTTAGTTTGTTTACAAAGGCTTATACAAATTGTAATAGTTTTTGACTTATTGTTAACCAATCTAAGGTCTAGATTGCTCCGTGATATTCTGTTTTATATATATAAATAGAAAAGATAAAGATATGTATAAACTAAATATCAAATTCCGGATTAAAAAAATTGAGACTACAGAAGACAGAAGGTATTCAATTTTTTAAAAATATTTTTATACAATACGAAATATAAAATGGCGGAACACACATTAAAAGAGCTGGTCCTCAAATTATACTTGCATTAAAAATGGAGCATAATCTAGCCCAACAATAATAAAATTAAAAAGAACATACTAAGGGCCCCAAAACATGTCAAAAAAGTTATTTTAATATATATAAGCTTTGATTATTGTAAAAAGACATTTAAGATAAATAAAAAAAAAGGTTAGGAAACAACATTAGATTTCATATTTACTTAAATTATTTAAAAGAAAATGGTTTATGTGCATCAATACAAAATGAAAAAACGTATTTAAAACTTATACAGACATTACTTTGCCAAGATGATACAATTTCATTTAAAGAATTATACATATTCTCAATAAACCTTAAAAAATTATACATACTCGATGGTAGTTTGATACATAGTGATTTGATACATGATTATATATTCATGTAATATAATTGAATGATGCAAGATTTTTTTTATTTGTAAGGGACACGTGTTACTATATTATGACTTCTTATCATTTTTAGTTTAAGTTCCTTTTTAGTTAAACCAAAACCTATATAAAATAAATTAAGCATCCAACATTACAAAAATCACAACACAGTTATTAATCTGAATATAGTTCAGTGGAAATGTAAAATTATAAACTATAATAATGAAACTACAAAAAATCACTTATTATCTTATAAAAACATAAAGAAACTAAAATAACATAAAACAAATAACTGTAAAAAACAAACTATCCAATAATAAATATATTAAAAATAAAAATATATAAAAGAATTAAAAGTTGCCCGCATTGTCACGGGTCTTCTATCTATTAACAATATTATATGTAAATGGTAGGATGTAAAATTTACTATATGAAAGAAATGAGAGGATGATGAGAGGTTTTTTTTTTTAATAGAAAGAAAGGAGACGGTTTTTGTTTGTAACTGTTACCGGGGGGTCACCTTATGCGTCATTGCCACCTTGTTTTCCAACATGGTCTCTGAATAAATAGCACCACAAACAAAATGCTTTGTCCGCTATTATACTATACTCTAACCAGCGAAATTCATCAAACCAAGTAACAACAAAACGTCTATCTTTAGGCCCTATCTTTGTTGTTGGAAACAAATGACCACGTGGTTGACAAGGAAGATTATTCTTTGCAAATAAAGTCTTCTAATTTCATCTCTTTGATTAGGATCGTAGTCGATTATTCTTTTCCGGTCCGCGGGATCCCAAGGAAGATCGTTTATATCGATTTTCTTTGGCATCGAAGGAGTACAACTAGGCCTTGAAATTTTTTTAGAAGCATTTGCACTTGATGGTTCTTCTCCATTAGGTGATCCTTTTGTTTTTAAAAATTCTACTATCTTCGCTTCCATCTATATAAGAAAAATAGTACTAAACAGAATGCATAGAATGATAAATCATGGTATTGTTAAGGAGACCACATGAATAATTGAGACTACTGACATTACAATTTACATTACTATGTATTAAACTAATAAACCATGGTACTAAACTAACTAAGCATAAATGTACAAAAAGGACATATTCAATTAATAACTATATTGCAAAGCAGTTTGCTTCGCCACTGATAATTCTTCACTGTATACAATATACCAAATTAACTATATACTTAAAATTACCATATTATGTATAAGCCCCAAAACAATAAATAAGAATTTTATAGATAATCACCTTACTGGAACTCCAAAGATCAAGCGTTGCAAGATTAAAAGGCAGAAGATGAAAATTGAAAAGTGAGTTTCAACAATTCAACTTGAATCTGTTTTGTCGACCGAATCAGTTTTGTCGATTGAGTTTCCTCCGTCTCGTACATTGAGTTGTGATAATTATCATGTGTTGTTGGACTATTAAAAAAAAGTTTGGGCCTATATTAGATTGTAGTTAAAAGTTAAATTAAGTGTAGTATTATTTAGGCTTTGGAATGTTGGGCTGGTGTCACAAGTCATATTTTATGGTGGCACTAATGTAAACCCAAACACTATGAGGCCCATATCCATTGGTGTCATGGGCACCCACTAAGTATACAGTGGCTCCGCCACTGGAAGAAACCAAAATAAGTCCATAAGAAAGTCAAAGCAAGTCTTTTCCAAACAGTAGGCAAGATTTTAAGAACTTTTTTGAATGTGACATCACCATTGGTGTACACCGTGGCTATGGTGTAAAACATAGCTGCAGTGGATAGGAGAGAAGAGCAAAAGCAAGGTCAAATAGACAAATTTAAATATCCAATAACCAATCCATTGAGATGAAACCCGACGATGATAATAGTGGTTTTCGTTATCTTCATAACGCTCAATGCGCCAATCGAGTATGTTGGCTATGATGATATGAGCCAAGAAAACGAAGGAGAGTGGTAGGATGAACGTTGAAGTGATCTGAATGAATATTTTCTTCCATGAAAATATAGTTTAAAAAGTCTCTTTGAAGAGACCAATAAAGCCTATATTTTGCATCTCGGATTGATCTTTATCCATGGTTTTAGGAAGAGAGTACGAAGAAGTGGAGATGAATGCAAGTATTTGGGTCTCAATTTATAAAACAAAATGATTACAATTTGGAAGGATTCTTATTTTGTAAAGGACTACGTACAAGATGTCCAAAATAACGGAAGAGGTTAAAATGGTCCTAGTTTTTGACCAAGAAGATAAAAATATATTGTAGTAAAAACTACAGGTTGTGTTGATGTAATCCTTAATTTGTAATGTTCCCTCCAACGGGTACGTTTTTTTACCCATCACCCGCCCATGGGTAAATTTTTACGGGTTTACCCACCCGTGGGCGGGCGGGTACCCACGGGTTTCAGGTTTTTTTCTGCCCATTACCATCCCTAATCACAACAAGAAAATGCAATGATAAGCCTTGAAATAATCCATTATAATATTCCATAGTAATTTATTTATTTAATGACAATAACCAAGTACATCAATTGGTATCTGAACGTCGTTTTGTTTTCTTATCATAGTTTAATCATAATTAATATGTCCAAAAAGATATTATTAAATTGTTAGTGTTTGATTAAGATCATGGTATTTTCGGCTAATCCCTAAAACTTTATAGTGTACAAACAAAATAAGTATGTAACAATGTTCTAAGAGAATCTTTACATCACAACGTACGTTAAGTCGTACATCTCACCATCCGTTATTTATTTCGTCGCTGTCATAGTAAATAACGTGCAAGACATTGCATTTTATGCTCGTACAATTTGCTTTGTTATTTGGTTTTGTCTCATACATTTTACTTTCTTTTTTTCTTGTAATAAACATTAAATACGATTGATTATTCTTAGGTGCATGTAAATAATTACCTTTTCCACTCATCCATTGGTCTAAAAATGCTTCTATTGCAGGATTTTGCTTAAAAGTGCGCTAAAATATTATTAATTCTAGTTTCGTAAGAAGAATTTACTGTTATTACGTTAACGAAGTAAGAAATTAACTTCAGCACAAAGTTGCTAACCACCCGACCATCATCTAGACACATCCTAGGACCATAAGTGTAAAAAATACGTGCAATCCGGACCTGCAATGTAAAGTCGTAAACCATAGTTCTTGTATCTAATTTATGAGATTCCTTCCGACACTAATAGACATATACCGAGCATACATTTACTTTGTCTACAAAAGCAAGTATATACGGAGTATTTATCTCGTTTCAGCACTAATTCAATATCGTAAAAAAAAACATGCAGCTTGAAAAACCCTCTGCATATACAATATCGTAAAAAAAAACATGCACCGTGTTTGGCCTAGCTTTTGAAGAAGGCTTAGCTTTTTAGAGTTTAGCTACCATTAAAAAGCCATTTTGTTGATTTGCTCAATCCAAACACCTTTAGCTTTTTAGCTTTTCAAATCCTTAAAAAGATCATTTGGAAAAGCCAGGAAATCCTAGCTTTTTAGCTTTTACTTTGTGAGGATAATGGCTTTTTAGGTAAAGAAGGCTTCTTACAGCATAAGCTAATCTAAACACTATCTCCAAAATTGCATTAGGTTAAAGCATAAGCTAAAAGGCTAAATAGCCAAAAGCTAAAATTCAAAAGCCAGGCCAAGCACCCTTCTAGTCTTAAGCTCGTGATTCTATTTCTAGCTCACATGCAGTCAAATGACACCTCAAATGCTTCTTCAACTGGCAATGCTTAATGTGCGCTATTAAGAAGGGCAAGTAGCACACAATAACGAAAATGAAAACTAAATGAGCATCGATAGAAGGTAATTACACACCTCTACACCATCACCTCGATGATAATCCATCGTCAAGGTTTCAGCTGTTCTTTTCCCTTCATCATAGCAGCTTCTAACACCTGCATATTATTATAAACTGAATTGTTACAAGATCTTATAAAAAGAAAGTAGCAAATAAACAAATATCAAGTAATGGCCCACCAATTGGATTCACATGCCTCCAATACGTTTCTTTTTGAGGATGCTCGAGCGGGTCTCCATAAACTTCACTCGTACTTGTTAGCAAAAATCTCGCCCCAATTCTCTTGGCAAGTCCCAGCATGTTTAGAGTACCCATCACATTTGTCTTGTAATCTCACTAGTTAAGGCTTTCAATTTCAAATTTAACTAAAATTCACGTAACAATAAATTCATAAAAAAATACATAAAAAAGGTGAGTTTTCACTTCAAATCGTGTACGGATGCTCAGCTTACCAATTCAATACAGATACTTTACTTTTCAAAATGGTATTGTTAACCACGTGAACGATGATAATGCAAATTCTCCAAATTTGCAACCTACCATACATTTAATACTACATATAGATATACAATCATGTTGATCATACTCAGAAATAAGTAACAACATTAATGCCTTACACTAAGATACAAAATCCTCCTATTGTGCATATATAGCATCCAGCATGTACAGTAACAAGTTTAATTTTCAAAAATCACTAATATGGAAAAAATGCAAAGTATTTAGACAATGAGAACCAATAACAATAGAAAAAACAACTAATAGACTGCAAAGAAAAAATAAAGGATATGATGGTCTTGACAGGATTATACTTGTAATGAACAGGTGAAGCAGGGCAAGCTAAATGATAAATCTGATCAACTTCTAATAAAATAGGTTCAACAACATCATGTCTAATTAACTCAAATCTAGGGTTCCTAAAATGATGTTCAACATTCTCTTTTCTACCAGTAAAAAAATTATCAATCACGATCACATCATCACCTCTTTCAATCAACTTATCAACTAAATGACTACCCACAAACCCTGATCCACCTGTTACTACCACCCTTCTCTTTTTCCGGCCAATTCCTACCGGAATCCGCGCAATTCCACCGCGGTGATAGAAATTGGAAGCGGAATCTGAGTGGGAAACTGTCATTAAACTGGGAACCGAAGTATGTTCAATTCCATTGATGGTGGAAATCGTTGGTTTAAATAAACGATAGCATAACCGATCAAGATTCCGATAATATTGAATAAAAGACGCTGTTCTTTGGTGATGTAAAGGATGGATCTTGTGAGGAATCTGGAAGATGTAAATGATGGGGTTTTTTGGGATTTAGGAGAGTAAGGTGGGTTTTGAGTGTTGGGTGAATCTTCA
Source organism: Helichrysum umbraculigerum (assembly GCA_949592205.1). Taxonomy (NCBI): domain Eukaryota; kingdom Viridiplantae; phylum Streptophyta; class Magnoliopsida; order Asterales; family Asteraceae; genus Helichrysum; species Helichrysum umbraculigerum. Next base: position 158,482,323 of record CATIUR010000004.1, on the reverse strand, counting down.
AGATCTTTTCGTTGATTTGATGTTGATTGTTTGTGTAGTTGTTTCATGTTGTTCATAATTGTTAGTAGGTGAAGAACATGAATGGATCTAGATGTGTGTGTTAGCGTGATAGTGTTCAGGATCTGCAGTAAGGAAGCAGCAGTTCAATTAATTTTAGGGAATGTTTTATACAGTAGTTCTTGTTATTATACAGTTAAAATTAGGTAGGGGTTCGCAGTCCGGTCCGGCCGGTTTTTGGTAAAAATCGAAACTGGACCGTGATTTGGTGGTTTGGGAAAATTCAAACCGAACCAGACCATTTAACTTATGTAACCGGACTGGACCAAACCACAAATGCCGGTCCGGTTCGGTCCGGTTTTCCGGTTTTTTGTCCTTTGTGAGAAATTTTTTAAAATACATTGTTTTGAATAAATGTAAATAATGTAATGTCATTTCTTAATATTCGATAACGACATCATAATTAATTATAAAAAATGATTAGAAACTATTTATTCCTTGTAGATTACATACTATTTATTCTTAATAGATTATAACTACCAATGCATATATGTACTATAATTTAATTTGCTTCTAACCGATAGAAGATTTTGTAAGTAATCATGACATTTATATAGTTTACATCTTGTCATCGAAGTCTAAACTACAAATCACTCAATTTATGTGATAAATATATTTTTTTAATATATATAAACTAACATATATATACACACACACACGCACACGTATACAAATATTACATAATTATATATATTAAATTGGTAAACGGTCCGGTCTAAACGGCCGGTTTTTATTAGAAACCGTGGACCGGACCGGTTCAATCCGGTTTCGTATTTCTGAAACCGCGAACCGGACCGCCAAGAATCAAACCGGACCGGTTCACACGGTCCGGCCGGTTTTTGCAGTTTTTCCGGTTTTATGAACACCCCTAAAATTAATATTAAATGTTAATTTTTCTATTTATTTATTATTATTTACGGAGTATTATTTATTTTTTGCAATTTATTGTAAAATAGTACGGAGTATAGTATTTTTAATCTTTCAACTAAGAAAATTTATATTAACAAAATCGGTCATGAAATTAAGCTGTAAGACCTAATTTATTCTCTATGTAACTTAGTAACTCTAATGTCAAAAATTACTCATTTGCATTATGATTCACAAACTCTCTCCGTCCCAATTTATATTTCCACATTACTTTTTATATTTGTTTTAAAAAATTGTTCATTTACATAAAGTAACTATAAAAACCAATTAAGCTCTAAATTTAACCTCTTTATTATTTACAATTATCAATTTCTATGAAAGTTACACTCAAACTTAACTTTAATAATAATAATCATCATCATCATCATGTTTACCCAATCTTGTTAAACAAGCTATGGGGGAGGTAAAATGTAGACAGCCTTGCCCCTACCCTAGGGTAGAGAGGCTGCTTCCGTAACCTCCGGCACGATTATACGATAAAAAAGATTAATTTATTATTATTATTATTATTATTATTATTATTATCATTAGATATTGGTTCACGGACGGAAGTCTCAATTTGGACGAAAGTGAGGGAAGCAAATAAGGGATTGACATGTGTCCTTCTTCATTTCTCCATCTTTTTCATTTCTTCACATTTTTCATTTCTCTAACTTTATCATTTCTCCTCCATTTTTTTTCCTTAAACTTTTTTAGTGTTTTATTTTTTTTACATTAATTTTGTTTCTTATAATTATTTTTTGTTTTTTTTATTTATTATTATTATTATTATTATTATTTGCATTTTTAAAAGTTCTTGTTATCAGCTTTTTTAACCTTTTCATTTAACCATTTTCATAGCTTGTTTATCATTGTATTTTTTTTCGCGTTTTCAATATTTTTTCTGTTGTTTTTTTACCTCACGGTGTTATATGTAAATACAATTTTATATATAGTACTACAAAAAAAATTATGTGATGCAACATATTCATACCTTATATAAAATAAATTTTGATATAACAAAGTTACAACTTCAATGCATTGTAAAATTAAAATTATCATACACCATATTTTATAACTATGATGTACCAAGATTTATACACTAATGATGTTTATCGTATATCTAAAAGTCGGAGCGTCATATTTATAAATATGATGCACCATAGTTTATAACTATGATGCATAATATTTTATAATTGTGATGCACCATGTTTTATAACTATGATGCACCACCTTTTAATTCAATAACGATATTTAATAGTATTTTTGAAAGTCGATGCATGCTATTTTTAAACACTCGGTGCACCATGTTTTATAATTATGATGAACCATGTTTTTATAACTATGATGCACCATGTTTTATAATTATGATGCACCACCTTTTAGTTCAATAACGATGTTTTATAGTATATTTTGAAATTCTGATGCACCATGTTTTATAACTATTATGGACCATTTTTATAACTATGATTCACCACTTTTTAATTTAATAACGATGTTTTATAGTATTTTTGAAAGTCGATGCACGATATTTAAATACTCGATGCATCATATTCAGAGAAAATCAGTGTATCATAGTTATAATGTTGGTGAGCACAATAATAATTTAGTTTTATTGCATGTTGTTTTTAATATTCATGTGCATCATTATATATAATACATGGTGCATCACAAATTTCAATATGATATATAAAAAAAAAAAGATAAAACTAAATAGGAAAAATGGTTAAAAAATAATTTTTTAGATTTTTAAAGTGATAATTTTTTCTAAAAAAATGTTAACAAATTTTATTTAATTATTTATTAATTTTTTTTAACAAAAGTGTAATATAGAAGATTTTACATGTGTAAAAAAAAATTAATTTTTTAAGTTTAAATTTTATTTTATAATAAAAAATTTTAACAAAAAAATTAATTAAAAAATGAAATAGAAAAAAAGTGAAGAAATAAAGAAAGGGTAGTGATTTGTAAACCACCAAATTTAGCTATACACCACCATTCATGCATCAAACTGTTATATTATACAATACTTTAAAGCATAGTTGGTGGTGTATGGCTAAAATTTAGTGGTGTACAAATCACTTCCCATAAAGAAAGTGGGAGAATTGGATTAAAAAAATTGGAGAAACGAGAAATGGAGGGAAATGAATAAAAAATGTGGAGAAATAAGGAGACACTTGTTACATTCTCATTGACTTCTCTCCCTTCCCTCATTTTCACCCTTTCTTCCAGGAACCTCACCCTTATCATTATTATTATTATTATTATTATTATTATATTATTATTATTATTATTATTATTATTATTATTATTATTATTATTATTATTATTATTATTTACTCAACACCTTACCATATAAGTTTTCGAGGGTTACTTCCCGAAGGTGATGGTTTGCGATGGTATCGGGCTGTCGAGGTGGCGACAACAATTTGATATTGTAAAACGATAGATGCACAAGCTAGGTTGGTGATGTAAGAAGAAATATTACCGTTAGAGCTAAATGATGTGTCGGCCGTGATCAAAAAGGTATGTCGGCATCTATCAAAAAATTTGGCGATGGAGATGGCATAGTCTAGAAAGAAATTTATGGTCCTTATATATCTTATAGTATGTTGCTTAATAAACCAATAACTAATCTTCAAATATAACGTATAGCAAAACTTCACAACCAGCAAGTAAATTTGTTCTCGTAGTTATATATATATACAATTAACACCTTCGAATACTTATGAACATATTTTAATAAGATAGTTAAATGCAACGGCAACAGCAAGTGAACTCGGAATAGAAAGTTGGAGATTGTGATGATGGTGAGGGGGCGTTGTTTGAGGTAGTAACTATGTGGTGGTTGCCGGGGGTGATGTTACCGTAAAAGCAGAAGATAAGTGGAGGTGTTACCGTTAAAACAGAAGATAGGGAAGATCTAAATGACAGATATATACGGAGTATATGATAATATATCTAGTTCTCAGGCTATTAAATAAAGTATGCATAAACAAAGACAAGAAAGGCAAACCGTCGCAGGAAAATTTTCCGGTAGAAGACGATGGTGATCGGCAGGGATCGTAGATGATGACTACTGTAGTTGTTTGAGAGGTTGATTGCGGTGCTACGATGGTCACAGTCTATAAATCGTTGATGCTAACTTTTTACAGATTGCATTGGTGTTGCCTTTGTAAGAGCCCGTTTGTGGTGAGGGGGATGTTGAAGGTTGTGAATGTTTAGAATGGTGATGTTGTAGTTGTTGAAGGTGGTGATAGGTTTGGCCGGAGATATTAGCTACGGTAGTTGTCGGAGATGAAAAAAGGTAAATATGGTGAACAGTTGAATATATTGTCGGCTTAACTTTAATAATAATCTCCTCTCCTATATATAAAACAAGCTTTACTTGCTGACAAACTTCGAAAAACCGAAAGAGAAGGGGAGAGGGGTGGGGCCGCGTCGGTGAAGTAAAGCAACAAAAAATAAACATTTAAAAATAAAAACTATCCGTTGGTAGATAAAAAAAAATAAAAAATCAAACCCCAACCATTTTTAAACACTATATATACACACAACTATTAACATAATTTTAACCCAATATTTACTCAACAACATATACACACTTCTTTTCACACAAATTTAACCCAATATTCACTCAACAAAAAAACCCACTTTTCATCCATTTTCTCTCCACAATATATACAATATATATATTCCCATTTTCATCTCTTTTAATCCATTTTTTCATATACCAAAAAAATAAAAACTTGCAAATTTTATAATGTCATCATCCGATTCCGATCTCGAAGATTTGAGTGCCGTAATGGCCGTCCGCAATCCGATCGCTAGGCTAAATTATCTCGACGCACAAGATTCGGATTCGGACGAGAATACCGAATTTACATTTCCTATTCCTCGAGCTCCAAGACGTTATTTACCTAGAGATCGGTTGGGTGTCGGACAACGTTTATATCAAGATTACTTCGCCGAGTAACCGACATTCCATCTAGATTATTTTCGGCGTCGGTTTCGGATGAGTCGGTCATTGTTTCTCCGTATTTGTCAAGGTATATTATCGTACACTTACATGCCATTACCCTCATACTTTGATTATTTTCATCAACGTCGAGACGCAACCGGATTGCCTGGTTTTAATGTTTTCCAAAAAGTTACTTCTACGTTACGCCAATTGGCATATAGTTGTGCCGCCGACTCATTTGATGAATATTTACATATGGGTCAACAAACATCCTACGATTGTTTGGACAACTTTTGTAAATGTATTTTCCATCTTTTTTCAACTGAGTATTTAAGAAAACCAACACTCCAAGATGTGCAACGTTTACATCAAAGACATGCGGAGTTACATGGTTTTCCGGGTATGCTTGGAAGTATCGATTGCATGCACTGGGCTTGGCAAAATTGCCCAATAGCATGTCAAGGTCAATACACTCGAGGTGATCACGGTTATCCAACAATCATGCTCGAAGCCGTTGCCTCTTACGATTTGTGGATTTGGCACGCTTTCTTTGGGCCTGCAGGATCTAGCAACGACCTAAACGTTCTTAATGAATCTGATTTATTTCAAGACTTACTACAAGATAGAGCTCCTGAAGTTGTGTTCAATATTGCCGGGCAACAATTCAACAAAGGATATTATATCGGCAATGGAATATATCCAGAATGGGCAACGATTGTGAAGTCGTTTAAGCATCCAATATCAGAAGCCGAGATGAGGTTTAAGAGATACCAAGAATCTGCAAGGAAAGATGTGGAACGGGCATTCAGAGTGCTTCAAGGACGTTGGGGAATCATAAAAAATCCTGCTAGACCATACAGTGTCAACGAAATTCGTCGAATCATGTATTGTTGTGTAATTTTACACAACATGATAACCAAAGACAACGGACGAAATATGTGTCCACTTGAGGAAGACTATGCGGCAAACCCGGAAAATATGCCTCAACGGTCGTGGGAAGAAAGGCTTGCCACGCACTTACGTATGGATAAGGAATTATGCGACCTTAGCACAGACAGGAACATTTGACATGCCACCGCGTCTTCCCAATGTTATGTTTTAATTGCATGATCATAGGACTGGATAAAGTCCTCTAGATCTGTTGTGCCGTACCATAGCACCCAGGGGGAGGGGTACGCTTGCTATTGCTGGGTGAAACTGGGCATTTGAATTTGGGATAACACTTTGAGGGGTTGGCGTTTTTCCCTGCATCACAACAAGTAGATTTTCCACATAGCTGGTAGCGGTGGTGGTGGTGGTCGGACCACTTGTGGTTGCATTAATTGTGCCAGAATTTGCCCTAAGGCATTTGTAGTTTCCTGAATTGATGCTTGTGGCTATAATGATTGTGCCTGGAATGCTCCATTCATAGGCTGCTGCTAGAAGGTCTGCTGTGCAGTTAATTGGAAAGACTACTGTGTAGGGAACTGAAATGGTTGTTGTGTTTGCTGCTAAAATTGTCATGAGAACGGCTGATTGAGGTACTATAGGATTTGTTGTTGGAATGGCTGTTGAGACCTCTGTTGAAATGGTTGTTGGAATGTTTGTGGAAAACCATGACTTGGAGCCTGTTGAAAAGGCTGTTGGAAGGTATTCTGAAAGTTTTGCTGAGGAGTCTATTCGAAGATGTTATTCTGCGGTTGTTAGCCAACACTATGCTGAGTTAGAAAACACCCCCTCCCCCACAAGCATTCTGGTTCCCATGATCATTTGTTGTCTTGTGAAAGGCGTAGGCCCATGTTGTTGTTAGCTCTGGCCTCCTGGGTTGTGAAATCTAGCTGACGACGTGATTGATCTAATACTTGCCGTCGTTCCCACTCAATCTGTTGACCAGAATTTGCTACTGATGTTCGTGTGTTCTCATCAGCAAAGTGAATAATAATTTCCCCGACCGTTGGTGTCTACTGGTGTTTGATGCCATGGTTCATTTGGCTGAGTGTGTATAAGAAAAATAGTTAGAATCTGTTGATAGCTCTATGAGAGATATAGGGATTTAACAATTGGATGGCACCATTTGATCAAGCATAAAAATTATACCTGAGTGCTAAAGGGATAGATCCGATTTGATAATCTCCGTGACTTATGTGGATAACTCGTTGGAGTGTGTAGAACAAAATCAAGGGTGGCGAGAATCGGCGGTGAGAAGATAATTTGCAATCTTCTCTTGCAGATTAAAGTTTTTAGGGTTTGATGATAGAGGTGAATTTTTCTGAGGTGCTTAAGGGTGAACACTATTTATACCCTTGTATTTATACTTTTCATGCCCTTGATAGCCTTGGTGGGCAAGTTTTGCCATGTGTCATGATACCTCATCATTTGATGATGTCAATCCTAAGGCTCATGTAGCTTCTCTCCTGCGCATGGGTCCCTTGTGGTGACGTGGATGGGACGTTCAAAACACTTTGTCGGCTTGCAGGGGACCACCACTAACGTTGGTGATCCCTGGATTATTTTGTCGTGGGCTGAGGGGACACTAACCCTAATTTGATGGGCTTGCTGCTTATATTGGGCCTGGCATGCTGGGCCTTTCTTGTGAGGTCATTGATGGTGAGCCCTTCATGCTGGGCCTTCCTGATTGAGCCTTTCCTGTGTGGGCCTTCTCTGTTGGGCTTTTCCTGTTGGGCCCTTCCTGTACAATGGATTGGGCTTGTAAAAACATTTTTTGGGCCTTATGATTGGACCGTTATAAGATACGATTACAAACATAATTTAATTACTGTATATGAATAATCAGGAACCTATTTAACAAACAGAGATACCATTTTTTGTTAACGTAATATTTGTATTAAAACTACACAGAGATCATTAATCAAATAACTATATACGCCATGTGATCATAATGATAATGATAATATGCATAATTGAACAAGTATAATAAACAAGTAAACCAGTTACAAAAAATAACTGTAAACCTGATGCACGTTGATTACAAAAAAATCGACTGAGAACAATAGACTAACCGGCTACAATGGTATATCATAATTAATTAGCCCATATTGGAAGGGTTATTTGGAAAGAAAATCTAAACCCAATAACCCTTTCTAAAAATAAATCTTTGCAATACATATCCTAATACCTATTACTACGTATTACCCATCTCTAATAAAACGCGGCACGCATATCTCCTTTCCAGTTTTTTTCAAACATTTTCTTAAACTCCAAAATAAATCTCTGCAACACGTAAGAATTAGAAGTTGCCGACTGTTAAGTTAGAGATTATTAATTAACAAAATATACATATCGATGATATAATACAATGGGTAGTTGCAGAAGGGATACAGACACTACAAGAAAATGGATCTAATGACACGAAAGGCTTTAGAGACGACCCAAAGCGTCCCTAAAGGCAACTGAAGGACCCCAAAGTCGTCCCTAAAGAGCAACAGATACTGAAACATAGGGACGACACATCAGCGACGATTTATCGTCTCTATATATCTTTAGGGACAACTTTTGGGCAATTAGCGACGACTTTTGGTCGTAGCTAAAGATCAAGATTCTAGTAGTGGATGTTCGTTTTGTTGTTGACGAGAAGATCAACTCTGCATTATGTAAAATTGATTTGTCTCCTTTAAATGGGTTAATTCAGTTTTGGGCACCCGTACAAGGGAGACGGCTACTTTCAACTCGTGATCAGCCCTTTGTCCTCGACTCGTGTTTCGACACATATATGCTGTGTTGTATGAGTTATCAGTATAGTATTAATTATGATGACGATGTTGCTGTGAATAATGAGGAGGACCCTATGGTCATAACTGGTCCACCTGCCAATGTTTTCCTGAACCAATTGCCAGTAGTTGTAAATCTGCGGGTTCAGCAGGGGAGTCCATTGGTGCATTCTGCTTTGGAATTTGAATTGCATTGTTCGTTATTCATGCCTGTTTTTTACCATCTGTTTCCAAATGAATCTTGTGTTGGTGTTGTCGAGTGTTGTATGAAGGAGCCGTCTAGCCTCCTTGTAATTTTCAACAAGTTGAAGACTGCACTAGAGGTATGTTGTATGTGTTTTGAATTAGTTTTCTTTCCCTTTTTGTGGTTAATCTTACTTTGTTTCATTTTTTTCTTTTTGTTGCAGTCGGTCTGAGTACGTTTCTTGTTCAGGAATCTCTGCCATACAAGGTAAAAAATCATGTATTATCTGAATACAACAGTTTCGTAACAGTTCTCATAGCTCTTTATTTTGAGTATTAATACTAGAACTTGGATATCTGTAATTACTAGAATTTGGATATCTGTAATTACTTTATCGTATGTAATAGCATATCTGTGGTCTAAAACCAGCTACAGCTGAAATCGAAGATGCATTAGAGATCATCTGTGAATCACATTACCCAACTCTTGTTCAAGTCTGGGTTGCTTTTGAGAATAACTATCATTTGCCCTTTTCATCTTCTCTGGAGGATACACAAACAACACGGAGGTTTGCAGTCAAACTGATTGGTTCTTGTGTTGATTCGGATCATGATCATCATCTTTTGCCTATAATTAAGGATTATAATGATATTTGTGATATTTTTCCTTTATATATGGGGGAGGGACTTTCCAGGAAGACACTTGAAACTTCCGAACCACACTTCTGCAGAAATATTAGCGAGATTACTGATAATGGGCTATTGGAGTTAGTGCATGCTGATACTGAATTGAGTTGTCTTGTCTTGTGCTTGAAGAGCACTCATACTGGTGATAATGTAGATTTTGCTTTTAAATTCTTGTGGCCCCATCGTCGAAACTATCTCATCTTGTTGGAGTCACTGTTATTAACACTAAAGAAGTGCTTGCCAAGTTTTAAGTTTGCTTCTGGTTCACAACTTGGAGATCAGTTACTTGTTTTAGATGTCAAAAATTGGAATTGGGTTTTTTGAGATGCTTGAAAGAAACAGAATATCACCAATACCCAAAGCTTTGGAAGAAAGAAGGAGATCAGTCGCTGTCGATTGTGTATCGTCTTCAGAGGTGAAACAGAATCGAGTTTCAAGTAAATATGGGGATGTAAACCAGCCCTTTAGATACCAATGATCATGCGTACTAATCATATTATTAGAAACATTTTTGGGCATGTATCTTAGGCGCACATATCATAATTCATATATTACAATGCTGTGTACTTTTTACAGAATCTGTCTGTATGTTAGATTGCAAAGACAGTGTTCCCAAGCAGGATTAAGAATTGAATCTAGTAAAGAAGATATCAGATCAGATCAAGAGCACTCTTACATCATAAATAGTGTCATGAGAAACTCAACCGACTTTTGTGAGAGTCAAAGTGAATTGAGTCCAAAAGATACCAGATTAAATCAAGAATACCGTGCCAGCAGCAATAGTTTCAAGAGAATTTTAACTGATATGCACAACGGTGAAGCTTGCTGGGTTCTATTAGACTCAAGTCACAATGATAGAAGTGCAAATCAAGAGCACTCTGCAAGTAGCAACAGTGTGAGGTGTCCGGGTAATAATGGGCTTGTTATAAAAGTAGAATATGAAGATCATCGAACATTGTTGTACCTCCCAATATCTTCAAAACTTGAAGATATTAAGAAGAATGTCGATGAGAAATATAACTTGGATCCTGGTAGCTACAAACTCCAATTTTTGGATTATGTGGATGAATGGCTACGTCTGGTTGACGAACAAGACTGGGAGAGTTGTTTTATACATTGGAGAACCACCAAGGGCAAGAGTATTCGACTGCGGGTGCTACCATGTGCCAACTTAATGGTATGTATCAAATTACTTGTATTGATTATAACCCACACAAGTAGCTATGACTTCCATTTTATAGATTTAGCTTCTTGTGTTTTGCGCATAACATCAATGAATATAAAAAAAAATGTAACAGTGTAAATCAAGAGCAGTCTGCCAGCTGCAAGAGAAATTTGAATTACCTGTACAAGAGTCCAATTGATACAAGTCATGAAGATGCAAGAGCAAATCAAGAGGAGCATGTCAGCAGCAACAGTATCAAGAGAAGGTAACACTACAAGAAAAAAGCCTATTAGTGACGGACGGAATTTGGTCACTAATAGTGTGATTTGGTCACTAATGTCAGTTAAAGACCAAAATTTGAATGGTCACCATTCGTCACTAAAGCTTCGTCGCTAATTTTACATAGAGACCATTATTTGAAACTCGTCACTGGTAGGTGACGAAAATAAAGTGGTCACCACATAAGTGACAAAACGTTTTGGTCACCAAAATCGGTCACTACATGAAAAGTCGTCACTAGCATTGGTCAATAGTGGCCAAACTGAAAGTGGTCACCAACAACTTTCCACTTAGTGACGAAAAATGTGGTCACCATTGAGAATATTTTTCACCTATTTTTTCACATATTTCTTGCTATTGTAATGATATAAAACTTGCTAATCCTACCGGAATCTGAAGCATAAACTCAATTATATAAACGTAAAATTTGATAGATACAAGCTTCAATAAAGGTAAAATATATAACCAAAATAAAAGCAATAACATCCAAATAAGTCAACGTACTAATTGTCAATAAAATCACATGCAAAAAACAAATGGGAAACATAGTAGTCTTAAAGTTTGAAATGTATATTTGAGACATTGAAGCAATTAAATCACGAGCCATTGAATATCTCTATCTCGAATCATATTTCCTTGAAATGTCCCCATCAAAACTTCTTCATATCAATTTCTCCTCAACTGGATTCACTGGACAGCACAAAAGAAAATAAATAAGTATATATATATCCATATTGATCATCACAATAACTGTTATTGAATTGATTAAACGCATATAAGATGTCAACTTACATTTACTTGAGATTGCAAGCTAGATGGAGGTGACAGTTTTTCCATGAACTTCTCCTTCTAAACTTATCAATCTTTCATTTTCTAATTCAAATTGGCGTTCGTATATTCTTGACGATGTCTTTGATTGAAGCCAATGCACTCTTATATGTCCCAAATCTGGCCTAGTTTTTTCAAAAAGATTCGTCCCAGTGAACAAGAAGTAGCAGCTACTTCACTCCTTAATTCATTTTGTAAATCAAAACACATTATAATTAAAACATGTTAGGAGTATATATGAATTGAAAACTGTAATATCTATTTCACCATATATCGTGTACGCCTCAATCGCCTACACGTAGCTGAACCCCATTGACAATACCATCTGCATGCTGCTGCTTACCTCTTTATCATCCTTCTTGGTGTCTGCCCCTGTACCAGAAAAGTTTAACACAATACTAAGAGCATCCAAGAAAAAAAAATAAGTAGGTTGTACACCCAAACATATAATGCCTTTAAACAGAAAAGTGTACAGGGAACGTCAATACCATCTGGTGTATTGGTTATTTGGTTAGGTTTTGTAACGGTTTAACATAGATTTCTACAAGTCATGTACCATGAATTAATGATCGCCAACTAAAGTGCACCTCTCTATTTGGTAAACAGTACAAAAGCAAGACATAAATTGTGCAAAGAAAAATTATAACAAATGAAAAGAAATGCAGGCCCTAATAAAAATTAAAACAATACCATCTGAACTGTTTCTGTTTTTGAATATACATCTTTGACCGATAGCTTTTTATCGATATATGTGAATAAAAACTAAGAAATTCAGAGAACACCTTTTCAAGCTATTTTAGGAAACTTAGGACACCCAAATAGGCTCACGATATATATAGAGGAGAATATGCGATAGTGAACTCACTGACTCCAAAAGATGATGGTTCAGCACCAGATGATGAAGATTCTATTGGACCAAGATGTTTGAACCTGTCATTAGCAACATATTCGACCCTTGAAGCATCCATTACCATGCACTCAATTTCTTTCTCTGTCAGCTCTACGTCTGAGTAGAATCAGGCCTCTGCCAGGAGAGCCTGTCCACAGTCAGACATTAGAAGATTGTATCAACTTGATCCTTCTACAGAGATTTAACAAGTAATTACATTATCTATCTGTTGGTCTTGCTGAGCCTTGATTGCTGCCTTGACTTGATCCTTATCAGCTAATGACTGGAATGCAAACCCAAAACGTAAATGAAATTGGGTTAGTTTAAAAGGTCAATACAAAATTGATACTAGTATTTTGTACAAAGGAGAATTTTTCCTTAACTTATGTAAATCATTAGTATATCAGATATGATTTCAGAAATTATATTTTCAGACCCCAATAATAAATATATTTTCTTAGATAAAATTATATCAGATATGAGCCATTTTTAATCTTAAAACAACTCATAAAAATACCAGTGCTATAGGAGTAGATATGGATAGGCCGATTGTACATTTCAGAGAATGCTTGAATTTCCATATTGTTACCATATACCTGACATGCATCACCAATAAACAATCAATATCATGATGCAGCTTAATCTTGTAAGTACAAGGATATTGGTGCATGATACATCAATTCAAGTATTCACCAGTTCTAGATAACTATGAATAAAGTTCACTACAAAAAGTGTGTATGCACAATAGAAAATACATCTTTAACTCATCATTGCATTTTTTTTTTTTATCTAAATACAATAACTAATATCGGTACACTATTTGCAACATCGTACATCTTAACTAAAACATATTCTTCCTATGGATTCATAATATAAATTCATACCTGAGACTGAGACTGGTAATCCCAGATACAGACAGTTCCCTGAATACAAACTTGTGAGAACCCTGTACAAATACAATTACAAATTACAAATCTCCATTAATAAGTGAATAACATGTAAATAGTCTTACTGTTGGATGCTGAATTGCATATTTAACTATTTCTAATCTTTGAGCAAGTTTCCACTCATAATCACACATCTTCTGAAACCTAATATTCAACTTCCTGATCATAATCAAGATTCAAGTTGCCACAACATTCATCCAGAGAATTAGACTAGAAACTGTAAAACACAAAAAATATGAATTATGTAGCTGTAATTTATATATATACACTACAGACAAAGATATATAAATGAGATCTACCATATATAACCTAATTTTTGCACAAATCGTTCGTAATGTGTGTAAGATCTGAGTTACGTGTTTGCCGGAGAACGACTTCAGTATTTCGAGATTTCTCTCAATTGAATTGAATTGAAACAAAACGCTGATCGGAAATAGGAACGTACCGTCAAAAAATATCTTGCCGGAGATTCAACAGGCTCAATTACTAACACGGAAAAGACGGTACGACGGAGACTTTCGCCCAGCAGTACGACGGAGACTTCCGAGTGATTTGCGGTTAGCCGGAGATGGAGCAATTAGTCGGAACGGCTTAGTTGGCCACACGGCGAGGGTTTGCGTAATGAGGGGCTAGGGTTCCGCTAATTTTGAATCCTGTAATAAGAACTTAAGAACCAATTGCATTTGTATTTCTTGTGTACGTACGTACCCCTTCGATTTTTTATTTCGATTTTGTATATGAATTGTACATTATGCAGAGTAAATTGTACACTTAATAAATGACCACATATTCTATTAAAGAGTATTTCTTTACCGATTAATAAACCGAGTTTAGATTATATTAGAAGTGACCATTATTATTTTTGGTATCTAGTTTTCAAATAAGTGATACTCCCTCCGTCTCAATTTTATTGTCCCCAGACAAAAAACACACAGTTTAAGAAAAGTGTACTAGTCGTACTATACAACCAATAAGATTTAATCTCTCACCACATTTAAATGTTTTGGTTGGTTAAAAATACAAAGTGGACAATAAAATTAGGACATTCCAAAATGGAAAGGTGGACTATAAATTCGGAACGGAGGGAGTAATTATTTTCTCATCTCTCTTGCTTTTAAAACTGAGTGACCACTATTGTTTCATCTCTAACTTTAAAATAAGTGACCACTACTTTTTTTGGTCTCTAACCATTTCAATTATCTTAACTAGTACAGTATATAATGCATTTCACCATTCTTAAAATTCAGCCACCCTCAAATCCCAACCATTCGTTTGATTCAAAGTAATCTCAACCTTCTATTTTGAATCCACAACAACTATATAGATACAAACACACACCAACACCACAAAACACATACTCCTCTGTCTCTCCCCCGCTCCCTCAAACCCCTCTCAATTATGGGAATTCTCTGCCAACAAAAAACCATCTTAAAAAAAAAACCATCTTCAAAAAAAAACCAATAGCAACCTAATATTTCAGCCCTTTTACTGGATCCATAGGTTTTGCTATCGTGAAAGAACCACCACCGATACTGCATCTTTTGAAACCAACGTCGGGTTTTTATAAACCATCAGCGAACCAAAAGGTATTTAGATTATTTTTCTTTATAGTTCTAATGAGTAATGAGATTTCATTTGGATCTAAAAAGTTTTTGTTTGTTTGTTCTTGGATCTAAACATTTTCATATGTTATGTAGTGGGATCTGGGGAGAACGACATCACCACACGTTTGGGGATCCAATTGTAAGCCCAAGCAAACCATTTCTGTCATGTTTACAGATAATGAAGATATTAATGCTACCTTTTAGTTTTTGTATCTAATTCATCCAAAGTTGAAATGAAGAATATCTTAGGTAGTCTTTTGCTGTGACCCGGACCAGCAGCCGCCAACGTCTTTCACACAGACACGGACCATGACAACCATCCGTTGCTACTAACTTCTTCTGCCGTGAAATCCTCTATTCACCACCTTTGAAACCCATAACCATTCTTTTTAATCTGCAATGAAAACTTTTGGATCTATACCAATTTAAGGTACTATTTTTGGTTTAAACGAGGTGGTGCCACCATCGGTTGTTCTTAAAAATTCTGGTCTTCATCGCCGCCGAAACATTTTTGGAAAGATCTGGATTCCGGGGAACTATCATATCGTCAGATCCGAAGTCCTCATGCTTAATTAACAACCTGTCGGACAACACTTGGAAACGAGGTAAAAAAATGATCGGTGATAGGATGGATATGTTTGCTCATTTGGATACAGAGTTGATGAATTTGTTTGTTTGTTTATTTCTCCAACTACCTGATTAATTCTTTTTATGAATATGATAGATAGATTTATTTTTTGTGGAAAAGTCTTGGCATCGAAGGAAAAGGAAACATGTGGACCAAAGGAAAAGAAAAAAAAAACAAGTATATGGACCCATCACTTTTACTTTTGTTTTCAAATTTAATTTTTGAAGCTGAAAGCCTGAAAATGGTATACGGAGTATGAATTTTTTGTAGCTTTTTTTTTTTTTTTTTTTTTTTTTTTTTTTTCAAATTCAAATTGATTCGAAGAATATGTTTATCAAGTAGTAGTATTTTCTTAAAATGTGTTTTTAGATGTTTCAAAATATAGGATATAAGCATGTGATACTATCCTTTTATTATCATTTTGTTCTCGAATCTAAACGTTTTATATATTTTTTTGTAGTGGAATCGACCGCCTACCCCAAATATTCTTCATCATGAAAAATAGATGATTGAAAGAGAGAAGATTATTAATGCAACACATTTTTGTTTTACTCCGTGTTAGTCACTTTGTATGAAGAAAGAAATTGAGAATATTTTTAGCTGCTATTTTTGTTTTGATTTTGAGTATTTTTGTTATGTGGTTTCTTTTTTCAAAGAAACTTTTCGTTTATCTAATCTCTGTATTTTGTTACTTAACTAGGCACAGAGCCCGTGCGATTCACGGCCATTTATAAAATACGATTATAATTATTGTAAGTTTAATTTTGTTAATTAAAAGACACAATTATTATTGAAATAAAATGATTTAGTAATATAAATTAAATTATAATGGATTGACTTGTATTTATTTTTTCAGCAGTTGAAATTTATGTGTTAGTCCACTTCACAGCGTAACACAAATATTATCAACGTGTGAATGATAAAGGTAACAACCATCAGTTGCAAAATTTATGTTAAGTTTTAATACATTTGTTAAGCTCTTATGATGAAAAGGTATTTAAAAAATAAAATTAACCCTATGTTTATTTAAGTTTTCAGTTGTAATAATATTGTTGAATGTTGAAAATTTATTATTGAAAGTTAGCAGTAACAAAAATTAGCTAAAATAGAAACGAAGTATTGCTGTTGATAATGTTTGATAATTGCAATGTATGAGATATCAATAAGAAAATAAAATTTTTTTATGTATAAAAAGATCATTATTATTTAAAAAAAAAACTATTATAGAATAGAATAATTATCATTGAGAATTGAAAATAAATAATAGCATAAACCAAACTATATAATAAAGTAATCAAACTATTTTAATAAATTGCATAATTTAATATATGGTGTCAAATAAAACATAGTGAATTATACGAAGATAAATAATAATTATTATATGTATTCATAAAAAATTGTAAGTCTTTGAGCCCGTGCAATGCACGATAATGTATAGGGTTACTCACCAATGCCACATGACACCTTAAATGAGCGACACATCACCAAAGTACATTAAAACACCCCTTTTAAAAGTTGGATGCATTAAAAATGGTAAATTGTAAGTAGGGTACACACAATAGACCACAATAGACATCAAACATAAGTTAAATGCACTAACCCCTTTTTATTTCATTAACAATATAATGTTACGATTTTTATTAAATCAAGGATATAGATTTTCATATAGACTTATATAATAAATCTATTGTAGTTTGTTTTTGTAGAATAGTAAGAATACTCATTGAATCTACGAACGAAGTGTTAGTCTCATATGTTTTTTTGTTTAATATTATTTTATTATTTACTAATTAATTAATTAGAAATAATAGTACATAGACTATCCTTAGGAATAATCAACGTTATTTTTTTAATAAAAATTATTATTACTTTCTATATATCTAATATTAAATAGAAATTAATAATAAATTGATTTTAAATTTATAGAAAGTTCATGTGTCATGTTTAAAAATTAAGATTAATTCAAGACTTTTTAAATGTATGACATGTCATCATTTACTAAAATAACATGCTCTAATATGCAATTAAAAATCTTTGTTTTATATATATAGATAGATAGATAGATGTGACTTTCAAAATGAAATTGTTTAAAGCGGGAAAGTAGTCGACAACACCATTATGGTGCTTCTTTTGCTTTAACGTCTTTTCATGCATTGACCAATTGCCATTTACGTGTCACTTGAATTTATAAATACATGTGACATCATTGAATTGTCACTACTCACTATCAACATTCAACATAAGAACTACAATTCTTGATGCAGATGATCATGAAATAATATACTCCGTAATATATATGTAGTCGACCAAATTTGATATGGGATTTTCAAACAATCTTTGCGGTATTTCAAAGTAACAATAATTGATATGGGGTCAACCAAAATATTATAAATAATTACATAAATCTTTTTTTTTCAGTGGGAGTAAAAATAATTATCTTAAATTGTAAAAAAGGAAAATAAAAGAAGTACCTTTCAGAATAACAATAATTGATATGGGTCGATCAAAATATCATAGATAGTTACAAAATTCATGCGATAATTGTAGGATTTTATGTTTGTTGATTGAGTAAAAGATTGAAGGGAAGCAATTAATCATGGTCATCATCACCACCAATACATCTCCATCATCCCACACCAATTTCAAAAGAAACTTTCATTAACACCCCTTATAGATCTATAAAATATTACATTTTAACCTTATACTATTTTAATATTACAACTCATTATTTCTTTTAAATTATATTAATTTCTTTTCTTATTATATACTTCAATGTTCATAGGAGATTAACATATACATATATTATATTTGTGGAGATCTTTCGAATACGATCAGAACAAGTATAATATTGATATATTTTTAATTCCTTATACATAGTCGTTTTTAATATTGAAGCATAAAAAATAAGTAACAAATTTTAATGGTCATTAAATTGCGTAATGTTTAAAAAGTTGTACTCATTTTTTTTTGTTACAAATTACACCATCCAAAAATTCAAATTTCAAATATAAGTTATGATATATGGTGATATACAGAGCATGTACCTTCACAATTTCTAAAGAAACTTTCATGAACACCATTTATAAAATGTTACATTTTAACCTTATACTATCTTAAAATTACAATCTATTATTTCTTTTAAATTCTTTTAACTTCTCTTTTTCTAATATACTTCAATTTTTATCGGAGATTAACACATACATATATTATATTTTTGGAGATCTTTTAAAATACGATCAGAACAAGTATAATTTTGATTTATTTTTAACTTCTTATACTTCTTTTATAAATCTTGCGAAATTCTAGATTGCGAAATGCAATATTGCGAAATGCTAAAACTTGTGAAATTCCATTATTACGAAACGGATATTACGAATTGAAACAAAAATCTTGCGTTTTTCTCCATTCTTGCGAAATTGATTGGTGTTTTGTAAAATAATATTGGATCGGGTTTTTTTTCTGGAAAAAGCTCGGGCTTTATCTCAATATCCCTTGGCTAAGTGATCACAATTTTAAAATTGAACTCTCTTTTGCGATTGACCCAAAGTGATCACAACTTCCAAATAACCTAACTGAAAAGTTTTGAATGCTCAAAAAATAGTTTAAATAGCTATTAGTGTTGACGTACTTATGTACGCTTTTGGAATTCTTGGTGAATGGTATAACAAACATGTTATGATATCCTTAAGACCTAAAGTTTAACATTTTCGTACCACCTCTTGACCAATACACTTTTTTGCCTTCGACGTGTAAGCATCAAAGACAGTCGTAAAACCGTCTTAGACGAATTAGATCTTTCCAAAAGCTACTTGAATGTTTTTGGACTTCCAAAAAATCACAGATAAATGAAGAAATCCATTGATGTATCGTAAAAAATTATTCGCCGCCGCCGCTTTGCGCGGGTATAAGGCTAGTCTATTTTAATGTCAACGAGTGACAAGAATTTATCATCAGTCACTATTTTGCAGCATTGACCAAAATGTAGAGACCACTTATTTTATGGTAACTATTTTAAGATATTAGTGACCAAATAATAAGTTGTCATTATAGAATTGGTCACTAATGAGCATTTTTCTTGTAGTGTTAGTTGACCGGTTGGAGTCACTGTTATCAACACTGAAGAAGTGTTTGCCAAGTTTCAAGTTTGGTGCTGGTGCACAGCTTGGAGATCAATTACGTATTCTAGATGTTGAGAATCCTACACGAACCGGAATGGGGTTCCTCAAGGCTCATGAAGAAAGTGGAATATCACAAATTCCTGCAGCATCAGAATGCAATATGACTCCAATCCCATTACCTCGTGAGAATGTCAAACAACAATCTGGAAGATACATGAACAAAGCTTCAACAAAACTTTCAGGCAATCATAATCTTCTATTTCCAAATACTAGTTTTACATAATCCTAATGAGGATGTAATTTAGCTCTTTTGCTACACTTTCTTGTATCTGACCGAAGATCTTTGTTCTTTCTTGCTTGATATTGCAGGTTCTGTTTGTTCGTTAAAACGCAAAAGCAATGTTCTTGGAATTTCAGAGTGGGAAGAACCAAACTTTGTCAGGAGAAAGTTAACAGACTTGTACGAGAGTGAAACTGATTCGAATTTTTTAAGTAACACTTCCAATCAAGAGGACTCTACCAGCAGCAAGAGATTGAGGTATCCCATTAATAAACTCATTATAACAGCATTATATGGAGATCATCAAAACTTATTATATCTCCCACTCTCATCAAAACTTGTGAGTATTAAGAAGTCTATTGACAAGAAATATAAGTTGAGTCCAGGTAGCTACGAGCTCCAATTCATAGATTTTGAGGATGAATGGGTAAGTCTGGATGATGATAGAAACTGGGAGAGTTGTACTAAAAGTTGGATAACTACCGGTACAGAGACTATTCGAGTGCGTGTCCTTCTCACACAAACAAATGATTAGTCACCTTATGTACTGCATTTTATCATTTTCTCTATTTCGGTGAATACTTCATCTAGTTTTGAAAAAAATTACTAACAACGTCCACTTAGTGAAAAGCGTGTGTTGATTGATTCATTTGAGTAATTTTCACATCTTATGTTCAATTGGTGCGTCATTAAATGATTAAACAGCCTTTAGATTATAGTTTTTTATATGTATTTGTAAGCGAATAATTATATTTCATTGTTCCTGCTTTTTACTTGGTGGATAAAAGTTTCAGATCTAGCGATGTGCTGGCAGCTAAGCTTTACGTGTATCACATATCGCCAACTTGATCAGGGGATCCCAGAAAATGAAGTACACATTTCTGTATTGTCATATAACTTTTAAAATTCCCTGTATTAAATAGATAAATTTCAACTGCTCAATTAGCAAAGTACTTTTTGATTAACACAAACACCCACATTTATTTATATTTGTTATACTAATCAGTATGTTATTTTCTTTCACGATTAGTAATGGTATTTGTCAATTTTGGTAGTCATTCTTTCATTAGTTTTACCCGTTTGGAAACGGGTCCAGGTCAGTATTTCTCCATATAAAAATCAGTATCTCAAGATAATGCAGACTGTTATAAACTTAATAATACTAATGGACAATAAAACGGTAATCTGTAATTGCTTACCAAAGAAACAGGGAGAACCAACAAATAAAAGTGAAGTTCGATCCAAATGAAACACATTTTACTTCATCCGGTACACGTGATTCCATCTCAGTCGGGAAAAAGGGAAGGAAAAAAAAAAAACATACATACACACATACAATCGACGGAATCGAAACAAACAAGTCCTAACTAAAACCTTAATCTATTCTGTTTCTTGTATATATCTGAAGATATACTAGAAAGAGTTGATAACATACTTACATACACAAAGACCCTTAAAAAATGTTTTCCAAGTATTCTATGATAACGTTACAATTACTGAACATTAGCTTTTGTATGGTAGAGTTAACAAGTACATCATTTGGTGTTTCACAGTTTCATCTCACTTAAAGATTTAATCTTTTATTCTGGTGATCTGATTTTAAGGTAGATTCATAGCGGTATTGTTACCCAACCTCTATTTGATGAACCGGTTTGGAAGTTGCTTTCAGGAACCTTGGTACTTGATCGATGATTCACAGCAGCCCATTTCTGGGTTCACAATAATATGTTCCATAAGTAAGTTTAAGTTCAGTATGCATATCAGAGACTGAGATGCGATAAATACAAAGTTTTTATGCATAAATTAGCAAGGTGACTTTAACTAATATTAGCTACTAAATCTTATCCTTGTTAACATTAATCTAAGAAAGAAAATGGTATGGTTACCAACAAAGCGCTATCTATAGGGAATTAAGCTACAACATCCACATCTGATTCAGTTGGTTAGTGCAAGCTTCCGTAAGTATAGATCCGATTAATAGAAAGCTTCTCAAGCTTACTGATTGTACAGCTGATGAGCTATACGAGAAGGCCGCTTCAGGCAGTCCCTATGGAGACTTGATCATGATCTGCATGTAGAACTCCTGGATGAAAACATCTATACAAATAGGTTGGTTCGTGCATGATTAATGAGCAATACTTCCTGCAAACTCATCATGATGATCCTTATTAATCATGAACTTATTTCATATAGACTTTTTTATCTAGGAGTTCTACTAGTAGATCAGGATTAAGTCCACATAGAAGACTGCCTGATGAGGCCTTTTCATATAGCTCATCCGCTGTGCATTATCAGAAAGCTTGAGAAGCTTTCCCTTAATCGGATCCACACCGAGAGAATTTTGAACTAAAGAATAAGATGTGAATATTGTAGCTTCAGCTCTTGTAGATTTCACTTTGTTTCTGCACATATTGCTTTCTTTCTAAGATTAATAACATACTGATGAAGCTGAGAGGAAGAGCATGGGCTGCTTGGTAAAGATGCAGTAAAGGTTAAACCTAAGTAGAAAGGTGGAGGCAAAGATTACAGAGACTGGATTACCAGTGTCAAGGATAATGCTCTTGGGAGGAAGAAGATGACAAGGTCTGAGGAAGCATAGATAGGAGACATTAAGGGTGCGTTTAGTTACAGAAAATTCCTCACTTTTTCACCAAAATTTTCTAAGAAAACAAGAAAATAAGAAAACGTGTTCAAATTTGAATTTTTTTAAAAACTTTTCTAAGAAAATGAAAATCCTTGTTTTCTTTTTTACTAGTACAATGTTGAAAACTATTTTTTGATGGTTTTCTAAATTTTTCATCTTTACTATTCTTTGGAAAAGGAAAACTCCAGCCCCTTGCAACTGAACACGTTTTCGAGATTTTTGCAACTGATATTTGTTTGTTGTATTCGTATATATAATTTTTTTTAAATAATATATCGCAACTTGTCTCTGCACCTTGCTATCTCGGTGTACAATCAACTTCTATTTATGAGGTGGTAAAACGTTTTGAATTTCTTTCTTAATTATCCACTCAACTTAGCAAAATATCATCGGCCAACAACTTGAGCTTGATTTCTCTGTTTTTCGAAATAAATAGATAGATAAAGTCACGTATACGAATTAATATTACTTTCACTTAATATTTTTAAACATATCTCTTCGTGATGTTCATAAACTTTGGTTATATCAACGGGCGATCCATTCTCGCTTATGTCCATGGATGCAATGTGGTTGCTGTAGGAATAAACTTACAGTTTGAAACCTGTTTCTGCGAATAATAGAAAGAAACGTACGTAAACAGGAATAAAACGAAAGCTGTAAATGACCGGAGCTTGTGTTTGACACAATTCCCTTAAAACAGATTATGCGTCTGTTTCCCAGGTACGGCGGTCGGATTATGCGTATTTCATATATCTAATGAGACCAGATTGTCTTGTATTTATAGCTGAAAATTCGTTTTATTTCCAGTAAATAAAACTCAATCAGTGAAATGATGGGTATTTTCGAGCTGAAATCGTGTCCGCAGGTCGCACCATGAACCAGGAGCCCCTGGCCATTTTGCACCCCGCGCGTAGGAGCTTAGGTAACAAGAGGCAATGGATTTCTGACTTAGCTTATCCACCATCATATATATACATCCCAAAATTTGATGTATGGGTCGATGTGGGAACAAGACCAAAACCCACAATTTTCATGTTTCAAACACCCTACTTTGATCTTCGATATCTCATTCATTTTAACTCTGTTTTGGACATATCTTATATCGTTACGAAGCTCTCATTATGTAGATTACAAACACAGAAAAAAGTAACTATAAATATGTAATCTACTAATAGTTATTTATGTCCAAAGTTTTGAAAAAATGCACTTTTCAAAACCATATTTCCAACAGTTGCTTCCTCCGATGTCAGCTCGTGGCTGGTTTTGAATCCCTGCCATCGATCCAAGTGGTAGTTTCAGGTCCTTTAGCTAGTGTTCTTGAGAAATGACCCGGTTTAGCCCATGCCTCGAATGAAGTTTTTATGTGATCCCTATCTACCAAAATTTTTACTTCTGGTTCATGCGAACGAATAATCATGGAGTCCTCATCTTTCCGGACAACACATACAAAGAGACCTGCCAACAGTCATATAATTAGTGAATCTCGGAGAGATATTTCTATATATATAGAATAGTATCGATCTCTTTGTGTGCCTTGAGCTGCTTGTTTTAATTAAAAGCTTAAGTTGAATGTATTATTTATATATCTGCCTGAACAAGACATAAGGTCCCCTTATCGGTGTTATCAAGTACCAGCATTTGCTCCATAATCTAAGCAATCCAATTAGAACACCCAACAATGATTATAGAACTGATCATCAGTTTAACTCGAAAACAACTGTTCAACTGTTAAACGAAGGTGATGAAGTGGTCAATTGAGTTGTTTGTGTGTCTGTTTATGAGATGGAACGTTACATAAAAAAAATTACAAAATAAACAAAATATATACATGAAATGACATCGTTTTACGCTTTTACGTAAACAAAATCCATTCGATTCGAAAATTGGTTTCAAATGAATTTTTCAATGTACCACATAATTTCAATGTACCAAAAACAGGTACATATGGTACACACACTTTACTATGAGTTTGTCACACATAATTTCAATGTACCAAAAATAGGTACATATGGTACACACACTTTACTATGAGTTTGTCACACATAATTTCAAAATTTCACAAGTGTTTAAAAGGTGACACTTTTAGTGACTAAAAATTTACAAATTTTCTTACTAACTTGGATTGAGCTGAAATTTACATGGTCCCTCAGAAACGGCTCAATGATCAAGGCTAAGTACCTATAGTCTAGGCAGTTTTTGGCCATCCGAGGTCGTTTAGGGGTCGAAAATGGCATTTTACTGTTTTTAAGCATCAGTTCGAGATTTTCTGATTTCCTTTCTGATTGAACTTTTGTTTATTTAGACCCCAGAGATTATGTTTGTGAATAAATATGCTATAACGATGATTATAGAACAAGTTACTAACTTGTGTTGTTGTGTTGTATTTCAGATCCACCAAAGACTCAGTAAAATAAGACTTCTGGGTTGGAGACCGAGATTGTCAGGTGAGTGGACTTGAAACTTCAGTGTGGTTTGGTTGTAACATATTTGGTTACAACAAGTGAACATTATATACTATTGTAGACTGTTGATTTGTGATATACATGTGAAATAAGTGATGTGTCGCCTTCGGGCATTTGGTGATATGGAGGTCAACAATTGTTGGACTAGGGTTGCTACATGTTAGCTAACATATGAATTGTAAACATGTGTTGTGAATGGGACTTATGTTGGTTAAAGGTAGCAAACAGTTATCGGTAAAACCACTGTATTGACCTGCGGTTGGCTATAAGTGTTGCTTGGTGCCCTCCCGGGTCTGTGCGGTGTCAC
Organism: Helichrysum umbraculigerum; assembly: GCA_949592205.1. Lineage (NCBI taxonomy): Eukaryota > Viridiplantae > Streptophyta > Magnoliopsida > Asterales > Asteraceae > Helichrysum > Helichrysum umbraculigerum. The sequence goes on along the minus strand of CATIUR010000004.1, from coordinate 158,456,671 downwards.
AAGAACCACCGATCCTCTAAGTGATGTTGTGTCAAAGTGTGATTTGCTGTGAACAGATTGTTAGGCTAAGTTGTATTGTTAGTGTCAGGTTTATTCACTTAGCTTCGTGCTGATCCCCCACATTAATCCTTGCAGGTTTGAGATGATTTAAGCTGGGCAAGGAGAGACTGGAAAATGTTTGACCAGGGTTACTCTGATGTTGTTTAATACAGATTATTATGTTTTGTAATAAAATGCGAAAATACAGCTCGTGGTTTGTAAACTCTCGAAATTAATACTCATAAATTATGTACTTTTGTGGATGACATCATGTCATCTATGTGTGTATTTAGCTGAATGGGACTTTGCTTCCGACTTTCATAAAATAAATGGTATAAAATGGGTGTGTGTTTTATTTTTTTCCCTAAACACCAAGTTGGCTAATAACTTGGGTTTGTTTTACAAAAATAGTTCAGGTAAATACAAATTTGATATTTATAATCAAGACAAATTTGATTGATTTATATAATAATGAATAAATGATTATAATAATAACGAGAGAGTTTTTAGTTAATTATACTCTTCATTTTTTCAAGTAGAAAATTAATTTTGAATAAATATAAATAATAGTGTTTACGTTTATTTTGGTACGAACAAAGTATGTTACAATAAATAGTTTTTTTGATAACGATTATTGTCAGCAAGATCGATTAAAATTCCATGTATATAAATAACTAGTCAATTGTATGTATTTAATTTACACATAAAATGTTAATTTATGTAGCCAAAAACATATAATAAACGGTTTGAAAATTCAATACAAGTATAATAGAAGGTTTCAAAGTAATATCCGTACAATGATAAAAAGTGTAAAGTTTGATACACTCCCTAACAATAAAACCAACTTAAATTAATTATCACTGAAAGTAACATACATAAAATAAAATCATGGCTAGTAGACAATGAAATATATCATTGGACTGAGTTTTATATAACGGCATAAAACTTGGTTAAAGAGGTAGCTTGAGCAAGAATAATAAGTAATTGGACTATTAGGCGAAATCCTAGTATTCACATTTAGCTATATTATTCCATGGATGGATTATTGAAACTATGTTTTTTAGCGTTGAAGTGGTCGTGATTAGTATCATTATGTTTTATAAACAAAGTTATACTTCTAAAAAGGACTAAGTTAGTAAGTTGGCAGTTTGCGAAGGATGTTACAAGTAGTGAACTACCTAATCACTTTCAGCATATTTCCTCATATGATTGTATCTATTCACAAATGAAAAAGAACATTGATTTCACCATCATTTTGACGCTCTAAAAAAAACACAGGAGTAGAGTATAATCAGTATATGTATATACACTACTACAAAAAATAAATAAATGAAATCAACTGGACATTACCGTCATCGTAAACGTTCAGACTTCACGTGTGTAAATTACAGGTCAGGGATTCAAAGTCGTGACTTAGCATTCATGGGTGATTTTTGAAATTGATATTTGTCCGGCGTTGATGTTTATTGCGGTGGAACAGACGCATACCATTGAAATATTTTTTCTTTTGAAAGGCAGTTGTGGAATCACTGTCTGGCCATTTTGGCCCATCCGATCATCTCCACAAGTGGTTACTCCGCTAATGTCGAGTAACCGCCCCCGAATTCGTACCATTGAAATATGGTACGTCAATCAGGGGTACCCTCAAAATTACCCTTTTTAAACAATCATCATGAAGATACAAAGTATACATTTTGAGGAAAGTGTGCATATCCCAAGTAGAAGTGTTACCAGTCGAGTTCACCCACGATTAGATGATCTTGATATTACTACTTCATTGCCTTTAATCGACTATACTCTTTATATAAGTCATCGTGTTCCCTGACACTACCATAGAAATAATCTTCCCTGTATACTACGAAATCATGGAGTATTGGTATAAACCACATTAAAAACAAATATGTGTTAATTGTTAAAATGATGTGAGTGAGTACTTACGGTTTGTAAGGGTTGATGATTCATACATCTCTAAAAATTATCCACACACAATTAATTATGGTTTATAGTGTTGTTAGTATAACACCATAAATCATATTTAATAATGTACGGGTAATTTTTGTTGTTTGTGTACGGATCACTCTCCTTTGAAAAGAAGCAAAAAGAAATGATGCTTAAGATCTTTTTAAAATATTAAAAAATAAAATAAAAAGAAATGGTGTTAACTGTTATATATAGTGTGAGAGGCAGAGTCATGTAGAAGGTAGAGATAACAGTTGCTACAGGTCCATTCTCAACACGCAATGTAATTTTTATTGACAAATAGTTTTTTAATAGCATTTTTTGTTTGTGCTACGGGTTAGGAAAAACCGAGATAGTATTGTTATGGGTTATCAGAATCTAAATCCACCACTATATAAGATGTGGCCTTCATCTTTGGTCCAGTTTAATGTCGCAGTTTGGGCCCAAAGAAGTCCTAATTATACGACACGTTTTTGTAATTTTTGTTCATTATCAGAGCATCCCAGAGTTTACAAAGGTTTGTCAGATAGATTGTGCAAGAGTTTCTGTCCGATGATAAAAAGTCTTTCATTTATATAAAATTTAAATTATTAAATTGTACAAAGATTAATAGGGTGGTGACTTGTACACTATTAAATTACAGTGATACACAATCAAATATGCTTAAGGTATTCTACAGTAGACAACAGTATGATACATAATAGTAATGTATGATTAAATTTAGTGGTATACAAATCACCACCCAAATTGATAAAGAAAAAGATTGCAATAACTTAATTTTCAAAGTCTTGATACTCTCTTACCTTGTTAAATTTGTACAATTTAATAGTTTATATAAATGTTAGACTTTTTACATTTGAGCAAAATTTATTTTAAGTAAAAAAGTTTTGTAAAATTCATTGTATGGATGCTCTTAGAGCATCACCAATGCTATGGACTTCTTCAAGTCAATAGCACTGCCACGTCAGCTTTCTATAAACTTCATTTTCTATAAACTTACATCTTTACTCCTATAAACTTTATTAAGTCCATAACTAGACCCCACTATAATTTTTAAATATAAAAAATATCATGCATGTGAGAGTATCAGACCACCCATGGACTCCATCCTAGGTCCATACGTATGGACATTCAATAAGATGCTATGGACTTTTGATATGGACTTTATCATACAATGGGTGTTACTTAGCATGGACTCCAACTCATCATACATGTCACCATGGACAAGCATATAAACCTTGCACTAAAGATGTATAACACCCCTCATTTCATAATAATAATATTATATAAAGTACGGAAGCGAAGATGAATAAAACACATTACTTCATTACATATTTTTCAAAATCCCAAAACAGTTTAGATGGTTAAGTTACTACCACTTAAAACTTGTTCAAAAGATTAGCATGTCGGGGTATTATATAAACTAAACTGAGTTACAACAAAATAATCAGAGTAGCTTGAATATCAAACATTCCATACTTCCAAGGTTTGACCTTCCTGCTACCCACCCGCATGCTCAAAATCAAAAGTCTGCAGGAAGTAACAACGAGGGATTAGCACAAAGCTAAGTGAGTGAGTTCATAACACAACATCTAACTTAGCATAATCATATAATTGCTTCAAACAACCGCAATACGATATTCAATAAATCAACAACCACTTAACGAGGATCGGTGGCTCTGGGGATAACCATAATGCCCGGGTGGCTCCCCAAGAACACTTACCCAACCATATCCGTATGGCCATACGGACGAGACCGATAACTAGTGGAAGTTGAACTCAAATACAGAATCAAACACACAACAAATGAAGTACGACTCTGTATCATTCATTCAACCCCTGCCTAGTTCAACCAACCATTTAACAACCTGTTGACCTCGTTAACAACTGATGCCCGAAGGCCAAACACATAGCACAAAGGTTCACAGTCAACAAGGTATATCAACTAATCAACAAAACATATTCACGTTTATTCGTTGCAATCAAATGATCACAACTAAATTAAATGGTGAGCTCTGAATCCACTCACCGATACCTTTGCAGTCAACACACCCAGCTACTAATCACTGAGTCTTTGGGGTATCTGAAACATCACGCAACAACACAAGTTAGAACTTGTCATTAATAAGTGGTACTTAAGCAACTAACGACTTTACGCTAATACTTATACTATTAAACAATCAGTAATATAATTAGATCGTAACATAATTATCTTGTATATTTGGTTTCCAAATACACCTATACATTGCGATTACAATTCAAAGAATTTAACTATTTTATTAAAAAAATTTAGTCTTAGCCGTTCAGCTTCAACTGTCATAGCCGATCGGCTTAATTCACATAACCGATCGGCTCAGCAATAGCCGATCGGCTTCCCCTGTTGATTTTCAGACTTTAATTCGAGGTCCAAGTTCTGATGTGTTTTTGAACTAATAAAGCCCATCGGCTATACTAAGCCGTTCGGCTTTTAAAGAATAACCGATCGGCTTTGGACATAGCCGATCGGCTTCCACCTAAAAACCCAGCAAACTTCGTTCAATCATGACACAGCCCAGAAAACCAAATACCAAATACCAAACTCGAATCAAACATGCAGAACACATATATAACAAGCCTCTAACTCCATCACAACATGTTTCTAATGATATCCTAACATCTATTAACAACAATAACATCAAATCATTTAAACAATTACTCATTCATTTTGCATATGAACTTTATGGAATATATATGCTTACCATAGATAGATGATCAAGAAGGTAGTAACTAGATAGTGAAGATGATGATGCTAGAAAGAAATCACACTTCGATTTGATGATATCACTTGATTTGTACTAGTTAGGGTTTATGTTTGAGAGATAGATTAGGAAAGGAATTGGTAAAGTAAACCAAAAAAAAAAAAGGGTCGGTCCCTATTTAAGCCGACCTCACTAAATGGGTATTTTATACCCGCTCTAACTCTATTGTCTGGCACTTAATTACTAAATGCGGGAAATTTATTTTATTGTTCCGTCAACTTCAATAAATTAAAACAAGCAACATTTTACTAAACACAATAAGTCCTGAGACCTATTTCACAAACTTTCTCAATTAAACAATTATATTACAAACTTATTTAAAACAATTAAATACGCAATTATAAATAGAAAATACCAGGCTATCGGAGAGGATGTTACAAATCTCCCCTCCTTAAGGAGATTTCGTCCCCGAAATCTCAACATCATCAAACAATCCAGGATATCTGGACTTCATCGACTCCTCGGACTCCCAAGTCAAGTTGGACCCTAAACTATGTTTCCACTTTACAAGTACCATAGGAATTTGTTTCTTCCTAAGTTTGGTAATTTTCCTATCTAGGATTTCTACCGGTTCTTCAACTAACTTTTGAGTTCTATCAACTTTTAAATCCTTCAAAGGAAGTATCTGCGACTGGTCTTCGATGTTACACCTCCTCAAATAACACACATTAAACGTACTATGAATACCCGAAAGCTCAGGAGGAAGATCCAATGTCACTGACTGGTCATTAACCACATGTCGAATTTTGAATAGACCAATGTATCTAGGTGCGAACTTTCCCCGTTTCCCAAAACGAATCACACCCTTCCACGGAGAAACTTTAAGGTAGACTAGCTCACCTTCGGAAAATACAACCGGTCGCCTTTTCGGATCCGCATACTTTTTCTGTCTATCGCGCGCGGCTTTCAACTTCTCACGTGCAATTGCTACCTTATCCGCGGTCATTTGCACAATGTCGGGTCCAGCAAACTGTTTCTCACCGGCTTCCAACCAACATGTCGGTGTTCTACAACGACGACCATACAACATCTCATACGGAGGCATACCGATACTGGAGTGATACTAATTGTTATAAGCAAATTCGACCAATGGAAGATGTGAATCCCATGAACCTCCATATTCCAATACACAGGCACGAAGCATATCCTCTAATGTTTGAATCGTTCGTTCTGATTGACCGTCTGTTTGTGGATGATACGCTGTACTTAGATTTACACGAGTACCCAATTCTTGTTGAAGACTCTGCCAAAAATGTGAAACAAAACGGGAATCTCGGTCTGACACAATCGACACAGGAATACCATGTCTTGATACAATTTCATTAAGATACAACTGGGCGAGCTTAGTCAAGGAAGTAGTCTCACTCGCAGCAAGAAAATGCGCACTTTTCGTCAACCGATCAACGATAACCCAAACCATGTCATTACCTCGAACGGTACGCGGCAGTTTAGTTACAAAATCCATGGTTATATGTTCCCATTTCCACTCGGGAATTTCCAACTGTTTCAGTGATCCGTACGGCTTTTGATGTTCAGCTTTAACTTGCGCGCAGATATGACAATTACCAACAAACCGTGCAATGTCAGTCTTCATCGTGGGCCACCAATACAAAGGTTTTAAGTCGTTATACATTCGAGTACTACCGGGATGAACAGTTAACTTAGACTTATGAGCTTCATTCAAAATCGTATCCCGAATTCCACCCAGTAAAGGAATCCACACCCGAGACTTAAAAGTTTTCAATCCTCTTGAATCGTCCACTAACTCATCTTTTCTTTTCAACATAATTTCGGACTTTAAATTGTGATCCAACAAGGCTTCTAATTGTACAATTTTGATTCGATCAATCAAGTCAGAGGAAACATTTACTTTCAAATAGAAGATTCGATCAGAAGCACCCTTTCGACTTAGAGCATCCGCAACCACATTAGCTTTGCCCGGATGATATCTAATTTCACAGTCATAATCTTTGATCAATTCAAGCCATCGTCTCTGACGCATGTTCAACTCTTTTTGGGAAAACACATACTGCAAACTTTTATGATCCGTACAAACTACACATCGAGTTCCATACAAGTAGTGTCTCCAAAGTTTTAGGGCAAATACAACCGCTGCAAGTTCTAAATCGTGAGTGGGATAATTCTTTTCATGCGGTTTTAACTGACGAGAAGCATAGGCAATAACTCTATCCCTTTGCATAAGAACACAGCCCAAGCCTGAAAAAGAAGCATCACAATAAACAATGAAATCATCGGAACCCTCCGGTAATGCTAACACCGGTGCCTGACACAACATTTGTCTTAATGTTTGGAACGCATACTCCTGACGATCAGTCCATACGAATTTCTCATCCTTACGGGTTAATTTGGTTAACGGACCAGCAATCTTAGAAAAGTCCTTTATAAACTTCCGATAATAACCCGCTAATCCAAGGAAGCTCTTTATTTCCGAAGCAGACTTTGGGGCGTTCCATTTCATCACAGCCTCGACTTTAGTTGGATCCACTTTCACACCATCCTTACAAATTATGTGACCCAAGAATTGAACCTCTTGAATCCAAAATTCGCATTTAGAAAACTTAGCATACAACTGTTCTCGCTTCAACGTATCCAGAACTAATCTTAAATGCAAAGCATGCTCATCTTCAGATTTCGAATACACGAGAATATCGTCAATGAAAACAATAACAAATTTATCCAAGAAAGGTCTACAAACCCGGTTCATTAAATCCATAAATACAGCTGGAGCATTCGTCAAACCAAAAGGCATGACCAAAAATTCATAATGCCCGTATCTAGTACGAAAAGCAGTTTTCGGTATATCCTCTTCACGAACACGAACCTGATGATAACCCGACCTCAAATCAATTTTAGAATACACTGAAGAACCCTGCAACTGATCAAACAAGTCATCTATTCTAGGCAGAGGGTATTTATTCTTTACCGTTCTCTTGTTCAACTCTCTATAATCAATACACATGCGCAACGACCCGTCTTTCTTTTTCACAAATAATACTGGTGCACCCCACGGCGAAGAACTAGGTCTGATAAAATCCTTATCCAACAGTTCCTGTATCTGATTCATCATTTCACGAATCTCAGCAGGAGCTAACCTATAAGGAGCTTTAGCTACAGGCGACGAACCAGGCACAAGATCAATACGGTACTCAACTTCCCTAACTGGTGGCAATCCAGGTAACTCATCAGGAAATACCTCAGAGTATTCACACACAACCGGTACTTCAGAAATAACTTTTCTTTCAAGCTTAGCATCAACTACATAAGCTAAGTAGGACTCGCAACCTTTGGATAATGACTTCCTAGCCTTCATCATAGAAATCAGGGGAATTGACATACCATCCCGTTCTCCTCGAGCCACAACATATAACCCGTCGGAGATTGGGATCCTAATCAACTTTTGGTGGCAATCAATGCTAGCCCTATTCTGACTTAACCAATCCATACCAATTATTACATCGAAACTAGGGATTGGCATCAACAAGAATGAAATAGGGAAAGTTTGGTCATCAATCACAATATTAGCTCCAGTCACCGAGGTGGTAACAGGAACTAATTTACCGCTAACAATTTCTACTTCTATGGGCTTGGTTATCACAGTAGGCACTACTTTCAACTTGTCACAGAAGCATACAGATATGAAAGTACAAGTAGCACCAGAATCAAATAAAACACGAGCCGGTACAGAGTTTATAAAGAATGTACCAGTGATAACATCTTCTGTATGCACAGCCTCATTGACTGTCATTTGAAAAGCCCGACTGGTTGCTGGTGGAGGATTCTTCCTTTTCTGACCGGAAGATGCCGAACTCCCGACCGAACCAGACCCCGCTTTCCCCGCCTCTGGACATTGCCCCACTCGATGTCCCTCCTTCTTACAAGTCCAACACACGAAATTCGGATAACGACAATTTCTTATCTCATGACCAAGATCACCACATTTCAGACACTTATTTGTTTGCGGAGTGCACGGCCCCGAATGTCTAGATTTGCATGTACTACACCAATTTGAACTTCCAGACGAACTACTCTTACTAACATACTTCTTAGTCTGACGATTACCTTGCCAATTTGATTTCCCTTTACTAGAGGAATCCGCTCTAGACTTTGAAGAATTATCTCTAAATCGAGTTTCACGAGAGCCTCTAATATCACTATCCACCGATCGTGCAAGATTGAAAGCCTGAGATAAACTAGTGGCTAGTCTCACGGTAGTACGGTAGTTATGGGGTAAAGTATCCACAAACTGCTCTATCTTTGTCTTCTCCTCCGGAACCCATTGTTGTACAAATCGAAGTTTTTCGGTAAATTGAGCTATCAATTCCTCCATGGTCATATTATCCGTTAATTGTAGATTCACAAAATCTCTCCTAATTTGTGCCATATGGAAATCAGAACAATATTGGTTACGCACTACTTGATGAAAGTCATTCCATCGAATAGATTCCTTTTGTTGTGAAGTTAAATGCCCCGTTATTGAATCCCACCAAACCATAGCATCATCCTTCATGCATTGCACAGCAAACTTGACCTTAGATTCTTCCTCACAACTAATCACATCAAACTTGCGTTCAATATCCCTTAACCAATTTAAAGCCACAGTTGGATTGGTACTCCCATGGAACTCCGGTGGTTTGCAAGACATAAAAGTTTTGAATGTACACATCTTATTGGTTTGAGAAGATGGACTAGCACCAAATACTGAAGATTGTTGTTGCAAAAGTTGCCTAGCTGCGGCTTCCTCCGCTTTCCTTTTAAACTCTCTCAGAAATATCAATTCATCTTCTATCTCATGTATATACTCATCCCTATTGGTTTCTTCACCTCCTTGATGAGATGTACCTTCCCGAACATTTGTCACTACAGGAGGAACGACATACCGAGAGGCATTATTGGGGTTGGTGGTCGGTTGCTCGTCATCTGCCATTTCTGAAATCAACACAACACTTGAAACTTGTTAATCGTTAGCACCTATATACTAACAATTTCACAACCAATGCTAAATCCCATACCCAGGAATGTTTGACATACCACGCTACAGTTTTGGGATTGAACATTCTACAATGCTCAATTACCCCAAAACCATGCTCTGATACCAACTTATAACACCCCTCATTTCATAATAATAATATTATATAAAGTACGGAAGCGAAGATGAATAAAACACATTACTTCATTACATATTTTTCAAAATCCCAAAACAGTTTAGATGGTTAAGTTACTACCACTTAAAACTTGTTCAAAAGATTAGTATGTCGGGGTATTATATAAACTAAACTGAGTTACAACAAAATAATCAGAGTAGCTTGAATATCAAACATTCCATACTTCCAAGGTTTGACCTTCCTGCTACCCACCCGCATGCTCAAAATCAAAAGTCTGCAGGAAGTAACAACGAGGGATTAGCACAAAGCTAAGTGAGTGAGTTCATAACACAACATCTAACTTAGCATAATCATATAATTGCTTCAAACAACCGCAATACGATATTCAATAAATCAACAACCACTTAACGAGGATCGGTGGCTCTGGGGATAACCATAATGCCCGGGTGGCTCCCCAAGAACACTTACCCAACCATATCCGTATGGCCATACGGACGAGACCGATAACTAGTGGAAGTTGAACTCAAATACAGAATCAAACGCACAACAAATGAAGTACGACTCTGTATCATTCATTCAACCCCTGCCTAGTTTAACCAACCATTTAACAACCTGTTGACCTCGTTAACAACTGATGCCCGAAGGCCAAACACATAGCACAAAGGTTCACAGTCAACAAGGTATATCAACTAATCAACAAAACATATTCACGTTTATTCGTTGCAATCAAATGATCACAACTAAATTAAATGGTGAGCTCTGAATCCACTCACCGATACCTTTGCAGTCAACACACCCAGCTACTAATCACTGAGTCTTTGGGGTATCTGAAACATCACGCAACAACACAAGTTAGAACTTGTCATTAATAAGTGGTACTTAAGCAACTAACGACTTTACGCTAATACTTATACTATTAAACAATCAGTAATATAATTAGATCGTAACATAATTATCTTGTATATTTGGTTTCCAAATACACCTATACATTGCGATTACAATTCAAAGAATTTAACTATTTTATTAAAAAAATTTAGTCTTAGCCGTTCAGCTTCAACTGTCATAGCCGATCGGCTTAATTCACATAACCGATCGGCTCAGCAATAGCCGATCGGCTTCCCCTGTTGATTTTCAGACTTTAATTCGAGGTCCAAGTTCTGATGTGTTTTTGAACTAATAAAGCCCATCGGCTATACTAAGCCGTTCGGCTTTTAAAGAATAACCGATCGGCTTTGGACATAGCCGATCGGCTTCCACCTAAAAACCCAGCAAACTTCGTTCAATCATGACACAGCCCAGAAAACCAAATACCAAATACCAAACTCGAATCAAACATGCAGAACACATATATAACAAGCCTCTAACTCCATCACAACATGTTTCTAATGATATCCTAACATCTATTAACAACAATAACATCAAATCATTTAAACAATTACTCATTCATTTTGCATATGAACTTTATGGAATATATATGCTTACCATAGATAGATGATCAAGAAGGTAGTAACTAGATAGTGAAGATGATGATGCTAGAAAGAAATCACACTTCGATTTGATGATATCACTTGATTTGTACTAGTTAGGGTTTATGTTTGAGAGATAGATTAGGAAAGGAATTGGTAAAGTAAACCAAAAAAAAAAAAGGGTCGGTCCCTATTTAAGCCGACCTCACTAAATGGGTATTTTATACCCGCTCTAACTCTATTGTCTGGCACTTAATTACTAAATGCGGGAAATTTATTTTATTGTTCCGTCAACTTCAATAAATTAAAACAAGCAACATTTTACTAAACACAATAAGTCCTGAGACCTATTTCACAAACTTTCTCAATTAAACAATTATATTACAAACTTATTTAAAACAATTAAATACGCAATTATAAATAGAAAATACCAGGCTATCGGAGAGGATGTTACAAGATGGTCTTAGCATCATATCCTACTTTATTTATTTATTGTTATTGTTATTATTGCTTATTACTTTACTTATAATCATTATTATTAAGCAAATATACACAACTTTTACATATGTGACGATATTATGAAAGTTATTTATGAAAGCATTGACGTACTCGAGTAGTGTTTGAATATAATTAGATGGTTAGGGTAAGGTTCATATGAGACTAAAAATTTGTGTGAGAATAGAGGAACCAATGATATGGTGCCATGTGTACAAAGAGAATACAAAACTCATTTACCCCTTAAGTTAAATATCTCACAAAAGACAAGTCGAAAAATTATGAAAATTGCACCATTAGATTCAGCGTTTGATCCTCTTCGATTTGCCGTCCATTAAGGCATATTTTCGACGAGTTTTTTTTTTTCATTATTTTTAGTGGGTTTCACATTACTAACACGTGTGTTACAGTGTTGCGTTTAGGGTTTGGGGTTTAGGGGTTAGGGTTTAGGGTTGGGAGTTTGGGGTTTCGTCCCGAAACCCCAAACTCCCAACCCTAAACCCTAAACCCCAAACCCTAAACCCTAAACGCTTTATAAAACTCTAAACCCTAAATCATACTAAACCCTAAACCCTGCTAAACCCTAACACTAAACCATGCTAAACCTTAACACTAAACCCTGCTAAACCCTAACCCTAAACCCTAAATCAAATGTATAATCAATCACTAACACATGTGTTACTAATATGTAGAACCCACCAAAAAAATGAAAAAAAAAAGTTCGTCGGAAGTATGCCTTGATGGACGGCAAATCGAAGAGGATAAAACGCTGAAAAATATGGTGCAATTTTCATGATTTTTTGACTTGTCGTTTGTGAGATATTTAATTTTTAAAAACGTGGATGAGAGAGAAAAAAGTGACACATGACATATTGTGGTTGGTTCCCCCATTCTCACACAAAATAAAAAGGTCTCAATTGAACTCTTCTCTAGATGGTTAATTACTAAATTTTCAGAAAACCAGTACGTTCAACTAATGAATCTGTAACTATCAGTTAACTGGTTTTGAAAAAATTGGTTTTTGTCATCCAATTAGTGCACAACTTTTGTGCTGAAGTTAATTTCTTACTTCGTTAACGTAATAACAGTAAATTCTTCTTACGAAACTAGAATTAATAATATTTTAGCGCACTTTTAAGCAAAATCCTGCTTCCAAGTGGTAAGAGTGAGGTAAGGAGTTTTCCCAATGATGGAGAGGTCTCGGGTTCGAGCCTCTCCAGAGGGTTTCTTCTTAGGTGAGGCAAAAAGGTGGGGTCAGTAGTGGTGGCACGATGATACTCCATTACTGATCCGAAGGAGTTATTTGCCGTTCCAAAAAAAAAAAAAAAAAAAAAAAAAAAATAGAAGCATTTTTAGACCAATGGATGAATGGAAAAGGTAATTATTTACATGCACCTAAGAATAATCAATCGTATTTAATGTTTATTACAAGAAAAAAAGAAAGTAAAATGTATGAGACAAAACCAAATAACAAAGCAAATTGTACGAGCATAAAATGCAATGTCTTGCACGTTATTTACTATGACAGCGACGAAATAAATAACGGATGGTGAGATGTACGACTTAACGTACGTTGTGATGTAAAGATTCTCTTAGAACATTGTTACATACTTATTTTGTTTGTACACTATAAAGTTTTAGGGATTAGCCGAAAATACCATGATCTTAATCAAACACTAACAATTTAATAATATCTTTTTGGACATATTAATTATGATTAAACTATGATAAGAAAACAAAACGACGTTCAGATACCAATTGATGTACTTGGTTATTGTCATTAAATAAATAAATTACTATGGAATATTATAATGGATTATTTCAAGGCTTATCATTGCATTTTCTTGTTGTGATTAGGGATGGTAATGGGCAGAAAAAAACCTGAAACCCGTGGGTACCCGCCCGCCTACGGGTGGGTAAACCCGTAAAAATTTACCCATGGGCGAGTGATGGGTAAAAAAACGTACCCGTTGGAGGGAACATTACAAATTAAGGATTACATCAACACAACCTGTAGTTTTTACTACAATATATTTTTATCTTCTTGGTCAAAAACTAGGACCATTTTAACCTCTTCCGTTATTTTGGACATCTTGTACGTAGTCCTTTACAAAATAAGAATCCTTCCAAATTGTAATCATTTTGTTTTATAAATTGAGACCCAAATACTTGCATTCATCTCCACTTCTTCGTACTCTCTTCCTAAAACCATGGATAAAGATCAATCCGAGATGCAAAATATAGGCTTTATTGGTCTCTTCAAAGAGACTTTTTAAACTATATTTTCATGGAAGAAAATATTCATTCAGATCACTTCAACGTTCATCCTACCACTCTCCTTCGTTTTCTTGGCTCATATCATCATAGCCAACATACTCGATTGGCGCATTGAGCGTTATGAAGATAACGAAAACCACTATTATCATCGTCGGGTTTCATCTCAATGGATTGGTTATTGGATATTTAAATTTGTCTATTTGACCTTGCTTTTGCTCTTCTCTCCTATCCACTGCAGCTATGTTTTACACCATAGCCACGGTGTACACCAATGGTGATGTCACATTCAAAAAAGTTCTTAAAATCTTGCCTACTGTTTGGAAAAGACTTGCTTTGACTTTCTTATGGACTTATTTTGGTTTCTTCCAGTGGCGGAGCCACTGTATACTTAGTGGGTGCCCATGACACCAATGGATATGGGCCTCATAGTGTTTGGGTTTACATTAGTGCCACCATAAAATATGACTTGTGACACCAGCCCAACATTCCAAAGCCTAAATAATACTACACTTAATTTAACTTTTAACTACAATCTAATATAGGCCCAAACTTTTTTTTAATAGTCCAACAACACATGATAATTATCACAACTCAATGTACGAGACGGAGGAAACTCAATCGACAAAACTGATTCGGTCGACAAAACAGATTCAAGTTGAATTGTTGAAACTCACTTTTCAATTTTCATCTTCTGCCTTTTAATCTTGCAACGCTTGATCTTTGGAGTTCCAGTAAGGTGATTATCTATAAAATTCTTATTTATTGTTTTGGGGCTTATACATAATATGGTAATTTTAAGTATATAGTTAATTTGGTATATTGTATACAGTGAAGAATTATCAGTGGCGAAGCAAACTGCTTTGCAATATAGTTATTAATTGAATATGTCCTTTTTGTACATTTATGCTTAGTTAGTTTAGTACCATGGTTTATTAGTTTAATACATAGTAATGTAAATTGTAATGTCAGTAGTCTCAATTATTCATGTGGTCTCCTTAACAATACCATGATTTATCATTCTATGCATTCTGTTTAGTACTATTTTTCTTATATAGATGGAAGCGAAGATAGTAGAATTTTTAAAAACAAAAGGATCACCTAATGGAGAAGAACCATCAAGTGCAAATGCTTCTAAAAAAATTTCAAGGCCTAGTTGTACTCCTTCGATGCCAAAGAAAATCGATATAAACGATCTTCCTTGGGATCCCGCGGACCGGAAAAGAATAATCGACTACGATCCTAATCAAAGAGATGAAATTAGAAGACTTTATTTGCAAAGAATAATCTTCCTTGTCAACCACGTGGTCATTTGTTTCCAACAACAAAGATAGGGCCTAAAGATAGACGTTTTGTTGTTACTTGGTTTGATGAATTTCGCTGGTTAGAGTATAGTATAATAGCGGACAAAGCATTTTGCTTGTGGTGCTATTTATTCAGAGACCATGTTGGAAAACAAGGTGGCAATGACGCATTTGTGATTGATGGCAGTGGCGGTATCAGAAATTTTTTTTAGTGGGGGCAAAATTTAAGGGCAACTCGATATTTACGCTTTAATCAAAACATTATCAAGTTGACTTGATTTTTGCACTTTAACCAAAACATTATCAAGTTGTTTTCTTTTCTAGCTTTACCCGAAACATTTTTAGTTTGAACAAACGTGGATTTGGTTCCACATTTATCTTCATATGAAAATTTCAAATTAGAATTATTAACTACATGGAAACTAATTGGAAGATGTTCATACATTTAGTAGTACTTGTTGAAGTTTTTGATTCTATTAACTCTTAAGAGTTATTATATGATTAACATAATTTAATGTTGTGGATAAAAGAGGTAATCAAAGTATATAGTTTACCTTTACCAAAAAAAAAAAAAAAAGAGGTATATAGTTTACTAATACTGTGTTGATATACATTAATCGATTAATTTATTTAACTATATATAAAAAATTGCAATTGACGCTGGAAAGAAACAAATGTGGAAAAAAACTGAAGAAAACAATAAAATAGTTTACATACACGAGAATCGAACTCTTGACGTGAAACTAAGTGTTAGACGGTAGGCTAGCTTAGAAGTTTTGTTATTAATTGGTGCTTCTTTTAGTTATTCATTCATGGGGGCGAAACCCAGTTTAACCAAACATCTTCGAAAAAATTCGCAGCTCGTAATAAGTATATCCAACTTACAACTTTTATAAATTTAAATAATTATATTGTCTCAACATGCTTAAATCTAGTTACAAGTATAATTATAAATATATACACATAATCTTCATAAACAAAAGAAGAATGAATAAATAAATAAACAAAATGAAAGAGTATTAAATTCTATTGTAACAAGATCTCATGTATGTATACACAAGAATTAAAGAGTGGAATTTACACTCATTATTATGAGATCCGTTTTTTAATTTAATAATAATGAGTTATAAAATCTCTTTGCTTAATTAAATACCCCATTTATTCAACATAAATTGTTGAATCTCCAGTCTAATCTAACTTCACTAGGACCCGAAACATGCTGACATGGCTTCCGGAATGAAACAATCTGACTTGTCAGTTGTCACCATGAAAGCCGTTACACGTTCAGAAACTTGTATATCTTCCATTTTCAATTCCTGTAACCGTTTCACGTATTCCGGCACGTGCACCAGATCCCAAACAACACCAACACCACCACTTTTCAAAACCCTAACAACTTCCCCCAACACTCTCATCCGTTCCACCGCCGCTGCTGCCGTTTTCGTACCGAATTCCTTACCTACCGTATGCAAAAACCCCGCCGAAACCACCACGTCGAAGTAGTTATCAGTAAACGGAAGTTTACGGGCGTCACCTTCACGGCACGTGACGTACTCCTGTACGCCTTCCATACCTGCTTTCTTTAACGTTGATAACGTTGTGTTTTTCCGGTCTAATCCGACTACGCGACCGGAGCTTCCTTCTTTCTTTAACTGTAATGCAACAGCGTTTAGAAGGATGCCGCGGCCGCAACCGACGTCTAGAGCGGTTTTCACCGTTGACCATGCGTTGTGCCATTTCCCAGCGTAGCACGACGGATGAGTAGAAAATATGACCGGCAGCGTAGAACAAACAGACGCCGGAGAGAGCTGTGACGGATCCTGTGAAACCGGCGGTGAATCTAGCGAAACCGGTAGAGAAAACTGACGGGAGGATCGAATCAATAAAGATGCAGATCCAATCGAAGTATATCAGAAAAACGATCGAAGATAGTGAAAAGAGTATGGCATGAATTAGTAGGAAAACCGGCGTTTGCCAGTTGTCCATCCCGTAAATTGCGTAGATCTGCGTCCAGTCTCTTCCTGTTTTTCCCATTTTTTCCCCCCTTTTCACAAAAATAAGTAATAACAGTAGGAGCACACGGAGTTTTATCGTTTTTGTCTGCGTTTTTGGTCCAGAACACTGTTGGACAGTGTTCTACCACTCCCTGTCGCCGTTCCCAACGGTGTTCTGGACACCGTTTCAACACCACCGTCCTTTTCAAAAATCTGCAATCCACAAAATCCTTTCTTTTTTTATTATTTTTTTTTACTTTTTCTCTTTTTTTTTGTTTTTGTTCGGCAGTGCTTTTCTTCTTTTGGTTTTATTTTATTTGTTTTTTTCTTGTTTAACTTCTTGTTGGTTCACGATTTAGAAACATATGCCATCTATAACATATCCAAAAATCACAAGAATTCGTTGAATAACGAAGACACAGTGATCGTTTTACTTCTGCTTAATGCTGCTGTTCCAGAAGCTAATTCAGCTTTCTGCAATGAATTTCGACTTTGAATATCTGTCAATCAAAAGCTCAGATCGAAATTTCCTCCGGTCGGAATGTTCATCTATATGTTATGAAGTTACAGTTCAAGTTTCAAGATGATTGAACGGCTAGATAATGAGAACCGGATTTTGCTTCATCGCTGCGCAGTAAGAGCTGTAACTTGTGTTTCCTAATCGGTTTAACTAGTGTAGGTCCCGTATGCCCCCTAGCAAAAGAAGTGTAAGCATGCATGAGCAAGTTTATGAACATCTATCACTCTATAACTCACTCACAGGAGATGGAGATAAATATAAATATGAAAGGTGGTGAGTGAATAGTGATAGTAACAAAACCCAGAAAGAAGATTATTAATATCCAAAGCTCCAATATTATTATTAACATCAAAATAACAATATGGATACTCTAACTAGTATCGGGGTTGCAAGCAACCTTGAAGCTTAACTATTTTTCTATACTCTATGAGTATACATGGGAAGCAATCTCTAATTAAGAGATTGGGTGTGAATCTACTGAGGATATAGAAATGAAGAACACACACATTTTGGTGTATCTTGGAGATGACACACAGAATTAATGTCCGTGGGTTTCTTTATAAATAGAAAACCCACAAGACTTTACAACTTGGAAACACAAAGAATATTACAAGCATGCACCTATGGAATGGCATAATATGATTAAAAATACAAAGCATGCCAACTACACATGTCCCATGATGATTGTCCAGCATGCTTGAATATTCTCCAAGTGGTGCACCGAGTGGAACAGCCTGGAAAGGTGTCAGACCACTAAGCAGTGAGAACAGCTCAAAATACTACTGGCAGCGAGAACTGCACTGGCAGTGGGAACGGAGTATACGGGCAGCGAGAACCATGAACTAGCAGTGAGAACGAGAAATGCACTAGCAGCGAGAACAAAGCTAGCAGTGTGAACACTTCAGTATTGAATATCTCCATGATTACTCATCTGATGAAGCTCAAATTTTTACACGAAGTCTATCAATGTATCGTTAACATCATATCCAAAATTTAGCTCGATCCAACGGTTAACGAATGCCCAGTAATTTCCTGACTTCGTGCAGCAAAAACCGATCAGCAGATACTTTGTTATTCCATATCTCATTGTAGAAACATCCAATGACTATGAAATTTTGACACAATTTAGAAACATATGCCATCTATAACATATCCAAAAATCACAAGAATTCGTTGGATAACGAAGACACAGTGATCTTTTTACTTCTGCTTAATGCTGCTGTTCCAGAAGCTAATTCAGCTTTCTGCAATGAATTTCGACTTTGAATATCTGTCAATCAAAAGCTCAGATCGAAATTTCCTCCGGTCAGAATGTTCATCTATATGTTATGAAGTTACAGTTCAAATTTCAAGATGCATTTTGACCCCCAAACCTGCTTTGATCTGTTACCCAACCCACACATTATGCCAGCTCTACCCTATTACCATTGACGTTCCATTTCATTGTGTTGCAGCTGTTGGTGAAACGTCGGCAACAGGGACAACAAGCCCTGCAAAACCTGTAGATGACAAACCCAAGTCCTCCTCTGAAATTGAGAATTTATTCAAAGATTCGCCTCCAATCTCACAAAATTATACATCAGGAAAACCTCAAAAGGATGTTAAAAGTGATATTCTGAGCCTTTTCGAGAAGGTGTAGTTTATTGTCGTGGATCTTTTGCTTGAATGTTTACTTTTTAGATCAAAATATTTGCATGTAGTAATCAAATTAAACTCCCATAGGCCATAACATATAAAGTTGAAGGTGTTTCCTACTTTCTTTACGGGTCAATAATGGTTTGATCCTTCAAGTTTCATTCTTTTTACGTTTTAACCATTCATGCTTTCTTTTATAACGATTTAATCCTTTAAGTTTGTGTTGACTTATTGGTTTAACCCTTCAAAGTGTTAAACCACTAAACTTTTGAAAGTTTGAAGGGTAAAATCATTAAATAAAATTAGATATAGTTAGAAGGATAAAATCATTATAAAAGATAAGATTAAGGGATTAAACCATCAAAAGTTTGAAGTTTAAAGAGCAGATATCTCTATAAAGGGTTAAAGCACAGAACTTTTAAAATAATTAAATCATAAGAAAAAAACCCTAAGGGTTAAAACGAAAAAAAGAAAAAAAAAAGTGAAACTTTGAGGATTAAACCATTATTAACCCTTTCTTTACTGAATATTAATTTGTAGTTTTAAAGTGGCAAGCAGTGTGATACTGTGATGTAAGTAAATTTGGTCCCTTTATATGTTAGCAGGGCAATGTAACCACACCATACTCTCTTCATCAGCAGCAATTTGCTATGCTTGCACAACAGCAATCCCTACTAATGGCAGCTGCAGCTAAATCAGGAGGCTTGCCTAAATTTCCCGGAAATGGGCAACAGTCTGGTGGTACAAATCAAAACTGGCCTAATGCTGGCTACCAAGTTCCCGGAATGATGATGCCAGCTGGTGGAAAAGAAGAAATAGAAAGATATTTACTGCAGGTAAAATTCAAGAGATCTTAGCTCTATCGATTGACGGTGGCTGAAGTTATCAAGTAGTGTTGGCAAGATGGGTGACTGGGGCAGAGTGGGTCTCTTAAGCCCGTTTGAACCATTTTAAGTTTGGGATTTGCAAATTTTAAATGTTCTTTTGAAATAAGCACCAACCTGGAATCCTAGATGCTTAAAGGAATTGCTTAATTTCTCTAAAATAAGCTAAAACTCAAATACTTCCAAGTTGATGCATGCTTAAGCAAAATGGGGCGAAATTGCCACCTCTACTATCAAAATTATGCCATAATGCATCCTGGTCGCCTTAATTCATTTCTATGTGACTTCCATGTTTTAATCTTCTTTACAATGTGAGTAATTAAATAATTGGTCATGTTTGCCCTTGGACTAGATGAGAAACATGGAAGCAGCAAATTCCAGTGGAAACTCAGTTCAAGTTCCAACCTCCAGGTATGGCTCTCTCTCTCTCTCTCTCTCTATATATATATATATATATATATATATATATATATATATGCTCATAGGTCATGTGGTTGAGAAGTCATCCATATCATTTCCATGTGTTCACGGCCTTGTAGATTTATTATTCTAGAAAAGGGGGTTGGTTTTATCTAGGCATTAATTATCTTATTTGTCTTGTAGCTTTTACACCATGGGGCTAAATGCCACTACCAAAGGGATGGCATCTTCCGGAGCATCATTACCGGGAACAATGACACAAAATGTTGCTTTCAACAATGTGGGGCCATCTGGACCATCAAAATCACAATCTCCTACTCCAACATCATCTACATCTCCTTCACAATCTGCTAAAGACTTTGATTTCTCATCATTGACTCGAGGGATGTTCTCAAAACCATGATCATATCTGTATACGACAAGAAGTAGTTCAAGAAGAAAAATAGATATTGGCCTATTGGTAAATGCAAACTAATTGTAGAAAAAACTTACAATTCAGTTTCTTTCTCACTATATATGTTCACTCTTGTTATTCCAACTTTTGTAGGATTATGATACATATTATTGTAAGTAGGTGGTACATGGGGTGGAATGAATTGGGTACAGGTAGTGAACTCTGTTAATTTTTCTTCTTCATTTATTTTTTTCCGAATGAAATGCTGAAATGAATTCTAAATGGAGTAATGCAATACGAGCATTTTGAGTTAACAGACTGTAACTAGCGCTTTTAGTGTGACTATAAACCTTCTATTTTGCTTTGCATGGGGTGACGCTGTAAATGAGTAGTTCTTTTATCGATGTTGTTCATGTGGATGTTTTCAGTAGCAGCTCCAGAATGTGATATCTTTCGGATTTAACAGATTTGCTAACAAGCTGATATTTGATTTGTGTTCAGAAAGAGTATTCACATTAACCAAGTATAAGGTACCATCTTACAATTCGATTATGTTTAATATGTAAACCCTGGAAGAGAACTGAGACACTATTTTTTTTGTATTTCTGTTGCATCTATACACACTTCACTATGAAGATAACTAAAACTACATCATCATCGACGCAGGTGGAAAAGCCTTATCCAGAAGTGTATAAACACCTCCGCCTATCAGGAGTGCGCCACTGCAAACAACAGTTTAGCATGAATTAGTGACCAGCACAAGAATAATTGACTTAATTATGCATTATTTTACTTATAAAAAAGGTCTCAGAAAGCAATATTATTATTCAAAAATAAAAACTGGAAGGGGGTTATAGACTTGGGCACAAAAAAAGTGAATACTACGAAGACACTGCAAGTTACCTCATAGGGTTAATCCATGCTGAGAACTTGCGGAAAGAGAGCAGACTCTGTACATATTAACAGATTCGGTGAGAATTAACAAGACAGTGATCAAATAGGCCAGAATGCAACATATAATAGATGCAGTATTCATGTTAAAAGTTAACATTTTCATGGATACATGCATAATGAAATACAGCGTGAGAAGCTTTAGGTACAAAAATAGGTGAATAAACACTTCCAAAAGTTATAGATATCTTGGAAGGTTACATTCAATGTTTAAGGAGCAGAGTGCCATAGTAGATAACCATACCTGCAATGCTCCAGCAAAAGAAGCAGCAAGCAGCAGAGGAGCAACGTAGCCAGTGGTGTACGTCAATAGTAAGCTGCCACCTATTATGGGATCCTGTTGCAATAAAAATTCAGCACTTTTACAACCAAAATGGCAGATGATATATTACGTTAGCCATGCGATTAACAAAGAAAATTATGGAATCAAGTATATATGGTCATCGCTATTTTCATAAAAGTGGTGGACATTTGAAGTTTTCCTCAGTTCTCTACAAAAGATCGATCCATGGAGGAAACAAGAAATGCAACTTTTTTATTCATTTCTCTAGCCCTCATTTCACCTCAAACTATGATCTAAATCCTATATACATGTTTAATACCTTGGATGCTGCAACGTATCAAAGTAGAGTGGCCAGCACAGGTGTACTGCAAGGTGATGCAGCTAATGCGAAGGTAAGGCCAGCCAAATATGCTTGGATGCCTGAGAAGTTAGTCATATGTTAGGTTCTCAGTTTACTTCTTGCTATCCAGAATTTTAAAAGGATAGATAATTGAGAGTAACTATGGATTTTAATATAATTACTCGAAGGAAAATTAGCAGCAGCAGTGCGTGGATCAAAGTTGTCCAGAAATGAAGGCAGTTGTAGCTCTACTACCTGCAATATCAGCCAACGCAACCATCTTAGTTCACTTGCAGATTAAATTCATTATGGGGAAAATGTAACACCAGCAAAACATGCCAAGCAGCATGATTACTTACCTCAAGAAGATTTAACCCCATAATAACCGCTAAACCAGAAGCAGCCAACGGTAAACCCTGCCCTACCTGTCCATACGCCTTTCCAGCAAATGAGGCTGCTATACCAAGTAATGCTAGCGTAGTGGCTAAACCCAATGCAAATGCAAGAGAGTCCCCTACAATCTAGTGGAAACAATTTGAACGAGTCAAATGCATATACTGTAAAGTACTGTAAATAAGATTATCAGTCAGCATTTGGTTTTTACTTCACAAATACAGATTTCATTCCACCGCCATTTTAAACTATTAACATTCTGAGACTTTTAAGGTTTGCATATCAACCCACCCTATTTAACCCACCCATACTAAACATTAGCCATATTGCCCTTTTATCCAAACTCATCCGACCTCTCATTTTTATTCCACCACAAAGCTAACCGAGATGGGACAACAAAGAAAAAGGTCAAAAATCTGATCAATCACCTGTGCTCTACTTTTTCCAGATCCAAATGCACCTGAATAGTTGCAACATGCCCATAGATCATCATGATGAATAGCGAGAGGCAAATTTAGGAAACAATGATAAGCATCATTTAACACCTCTTACCAATATAACCAAGGGTCAGCGGGTAGAACACTTAATGTGCAAGGGGAAAGGCTAGTGACAAGGCCAGCGCCAAATATAACTGCCAAACTGTGACAAGAATATTTAGCAGATAATATAACAGTAGTATGATTATCATATTATTTTCTTAAACGCTTAAATACGCTAATGAATTTTGGTGCACCTAGTAAAACTCAGAGCTCCAAGCTGAATTTGAACAGCTTCATTTGCTTGCTGTCCAGCTGAATACATGAGGCCTCCAAACCAATCTCCAAGGCTTCCATCGGCCAAGGTGTAAACAGAAGAAGCTGTTCTTTCCTGGCTTGAATGAAAGTAATTGTAATTTCTGAGCTTACAATATTCACTATTGAGATATTAATAGATATTGGCATGAAAGTAGAGGTTTTCGTAGCGTAAAACCGGACCGTGCCAAACTTGAACCGAAAATTACAAAAATTAAGATCCAGATGGACAATTGAAACCTCTTTCGTCACTCTGGACCGTCTTCTACACATCCCTAATAGAAAGGTTCTACAATCTAACCATACAACAAACTATTTCTCTAAATTTGCCATGTACACTTCTATATGGTTTTTAAATGGGGTAAGTGCATAAAAATGCAATTAACTATGACCTGACATTCATAGTGTGTATCCAACTATTCGGACGTACATTGTGGGTAATAAACTCGTTATTTCTTGCCATTGTATGTATTTCGGTGACATGTTAACTTGTAAGGATGACAAGTGGCACCTTATATAGATGACAGGCGGAATAAATACCGAAAATTACATACAATAGCATGAAATAACTAGTTCCTTACGCACAATGGAAGCCCGAGTTGTTGAGTACACACTATGAATGTCAGAGCATAGTTAATTGCATTTTTTTTACACTTAACCCCTTTAATATCAACATAACTCTTTGATGGAGCTACTAGCGAATGGATGTGCGTGTAAAATCATTATAGCGATATAGCCACTTAATATTCCCATTTTTTTATTATTTCAAAATTATCAGATTTGGAGTACTTAAGAGGTTGCCAATGATTAGGAAGTGTGTAAACTACCTATCCCTAGCTTTGACTAGTTACCATGTACAAAAGTAGCATCAATGAAGAGTCAACAAATAGGAGAAAAAGAAAAAATAAACAAGAACAAGGTGCGAACCATGATTTCTTCAATATTCACGGCATGCGCAGTCTGACTAGAAACCAAATTTGCAGCTAAAACATCAATATAAGAAAATATAACATCATACGCCCGAAAATAAGAAAACCACGCCCAGGAATAAAAGTTTAAAAAATCTTTTTGTGTGATCTTAAAAACACACATTGAATCTACTTTTCGACTTTCCGCCGATTGATATCCATGATACTGTGATCAGTAAAGTCAATGAAATCGCCAAAACAGAGTTAACACCTTAATGGAGTGTTTAGATGTGCATATTCAAAATGATCATCGGTAAAGTCACTTTACCAGAGTAATTCTAGATTTACCTCAATAATCAGTTTTAATGGTCAACTCATTATAAAATCAAAATCAGAACAGTTTAATTTGGTTTGGACTTCAAATCACAAATAATTATTTAAACGCACATCCAACACTCACTAAGTTTAACATAAAGGATAAAATAATAAGATGATATACAATAAACAAGTACGGAAACCCTAACCTGTGATAGCGGTCGTTAATGAAGTGATTCTAAAGCTTAAATTCTGGTCAAACTTCGAATTAGACGATACTTCCTTTGCAAAATCATCTTTAATTGACGATTTCGGCATCATTTTGATCGGCAATTCATCATAATTTCCTTTAATTGCATACCAAATTACAATAATCAATCAAATAAATAATATATGCGTTTGTGCAGATTATAGTTGAGACTTGCAGCATACTGGAGGATGATAAATTAGGGCAAAAGAGATGTAACTAACGAGATATGGTTTTGTGTGGACGATGAAAGCTTGAGATGACGCTATACGCACCGCCATTAATACACAAATTCATAGCAGCAGCAGCAGCTTGAGACTGATTTTGGTTGCAGAAGAGTAGACCACACTGGTTATGTTTGTCAACCACATCTTTATTTTTTTCTAACGGTTATTTTAATAAATTGATTTTTCAACGGGTTATTTTAGTTATCTGCAAGCCAATCTAAATCATGTTTAGATGGTGACAATAAACAACATATATTAGCAAATGTTACATGATTTGGGTTAAATTCCGAATTCAAAAGCCTACTTAAGCTTTTAGAATTCCTTATCTAAAAGAAAATAATTATTTACGGAAAATTTCGAGGTCCACATTCTCTACATCGTAATAATAATAGTTTGCATAATCCCGAATATTGCATTGTCGAAACGTATAAGATGATTGTTAAGCCAAGTTTTCCTTGTGATTATATGCTTAGGAGTTGGTACTAGAAAGTTTAGAATGTCATCTTTGCTCATGTTTAATCATCTTGTGCGATATCAATGTATTACGGACTAACAACCTGTATTCCTCAGTCGACGTCATAATTAACTCACAATATTTTAATTGTTTTGTGTGGATTCGTCTTATTAGACGTTGTGTATGCAAAACAATAGTTACTATCAATAATAAAACTAACGTGCATTCGTCAACATTCATCTTTATCTTTGATCATAAATCCCAAGTCTTATTAGCTTATCTAACTTTCCTAGACTAAATGCATCATTATAATCGTGTTTCGAAACCTTATGTGGTTACCACACCTTGAATGAGTGTGAAATAACAATTCCTTTGGTATACAAAAGCAAAACATACAATAACAAACTCTTTTATTTTAAACGCAATTAGATTACAAGAAATACTACTGATAATTAGCTTTGCATCATCAACTAGAAATACAAATCTCAATTTTTCTTAAATAGTCTGGGATACTTGTACGGAACCAAGTTTTTCATTTGCACCATCATACACATCTCAAGAAAGAAATTCTATAAACCCAACAAAAGTTTTCTCTGCCAATCTATTTTCTAATGATATGTCTGTCTTGATCTAATCACTCTACTATCACAGGGTAACATATTTCCAATTTACAACCAAAAACACTTCTGCAAGCGCTGAAAATCATGATGTAAATCATGATGTAAATAAACAGCAACCACTTCACTGTCGATCGTTGCTAGCATATATCCATAAGATGCGGATTTTCGGGTATCCATTGCCGTTGCTGAGATTGTTTCACAACATCAGTTGGATGCCTGCATATATTTAGAGAACATTCAGCCATAAAAGTAACTGTTATCGGCACATTAACCAAAAATGATGATAAAAGGCATCGTATGGTTGATATTATATGTTATTGTTCATACCCTGTTTCAAATTCTTGTACGGCCATCAACTATATGACAGCAAGGAGCAAACCACACAATATCGCAAAAAGAAACAAGAATATGAAAAATCGATGCCTAAAACATGTAGCACTTGCAAGTGTCCGAAAACATATTTAGTATTTGTGAGTAAATTAAGTGAACAAATTGATCTTTACACTTATAGTCACGAATATTATTGATAACTTTTATATTTCTCTGACGCTTGTAAATGTAAACAACGTTATTAGATGTGAACAACTTGACAAAACTATACAGCTTGTCCCGAGGCCTGTAGCAAAAAGAGTGCGTAACTTGCATATTGTATAACAATCGCTTGGTTAGTACATTCCATTTTTACATCACTGAAGTAAACAACTTTGTATGTTATACCTTATGAGGGGGTTTTACAACAGAAGTTTTCCTATATCCAATTGCCATCTTTCCCCCTGGTTCCATTCGATAAAATGACACTGAAAGAAATTTATTACAAAGCGGTTACAATTTAAAGAAGAACGTTTGTGTAAAAAGGAATCACCAACATAATTACAGAACGAGAATATGGTTAAGATCAATTGGCAACTTCTGAAGAACAGTTTGAAGCTAGGCCGCATGCATGTACCCATATTATGTGTGTGTGCATGTGTACTAGACAGATTACAGGTCAAGACAGGTTCATAAGAATGGGTGGAGTCAGGTTGGGGTTCCAAAACACTTTTTGTTCATCTTACAAATCATTTATTAAATAATAAGTGTGTAAATTATCATTACAAAACTTGGAGGATTTCAATTATAATGCAATTGCTTGAATAAGATAACTTGCAATAGAAAGTTTTATGCATTTGAAACACATATTTGGCAACAATCAGCCTGTTTGACCCATTTGACCTTTTTTTCTTTGAAGCTAAATTTCTTGATTTTTCCTGTTTGACCCGTTAGATATGAATTAAACTTGATTCGGTCCATTCATAAGTAAATGGGTCAAAACAACAACCTCCAAAGTGTACAATGAAAGATTATGTGCTTAATATTAACATAATTTAATATCAAATCCAGCTTCACATGAACACCGCAGGGTCACACCGATGAGCACAACCGAACAAGTAGTGTTATACTATAAAAGGGATATTTGATATCATTCATTTAGTTGAAATGAATAAGTTGGTCGAACACGATTAAAACATTTATTAGTATAAATAATTAATGTAATTATTTATTTAATAAAAAGGATTTATTTGTAATTAGTTTTATAAATAATTTAACTAGTTTAATTATATTAAACTTCAAAGGTTTCAATCGTAAATTAGCAAGTTTGGGATTCGTTTAATAAAGTATTAAACTAAAGGGTTTATAGTGTAAATACTAACTTGTTCACCAAGTTTGGGTTTACCTATAAATAGAGGGTTAGGGGTTAAGTTATTTGTTGATCAAAAACCCTAACAAAATTCTCTCCCTCTCCTCCCTCCTCTCTTGTCGTCGACCGAACCCCAACACCCCAAGGCCGAAAGTCGGCCAAACCCATTCCAAGGGTTTTAGTTCGTGATCCGATCGCGTACTCGTGTTTGGTCATTCGTATACACTTAGGTTTCTACCAACCGTTCAACCGTGAAATCAAAGGTGGATACCTAACGTATCCTTGTGGTTAGCCGAATTCAAGAAGAAGAAAAAGAAGATCAAGATAAGTCCGCTCGTACTTTGGCAACGAGTAGAAGACTAGAGATTCTGCCGAGCACTCAATGTAAGAATGTTTGTTCTTATGTTATTAATTATATGTAATTAATATGTGACATGTTTTATTATGAAAATTATAGATCTTGGCTAAGGGTTTAATTTAATATGATTAAATTGTTTTTGATAAACGCTTCCGCATACTAATTGGATTAATAGTTAATAAAGATTGAATTTTGTAACGTACAACTCTACTAAAAACCCTTCAGTGGTATCAGAGCCATATAATTTTCTAGTAAAACTGTAATTAAGTTTCTTGTATGCTTCTTTTAATTATGTTTTAATTTTAAGTTCTCTTCTTCTACCTTTCTTGTTAATCGGTTAAATTGTGTAGTTTGTTAAATATTTAAACAACGCGCATAAGTTGGTTGTTCGCGATTAATACAAAACAAGTATGATTTGGTTGTACTATAATTGCTCCAAGATTTATGTGAAATCTTGTTTGATCGATTTTAGTATATGGTGTTTAACACCATAACCAAAATCATGCCAAGTTTTGCTAATTAATGGTTTAAATATTTTAACCCGAAAACTAACGGTTAAACTTTCTTGTACTTAGTTAATATCGATTGTATTAGTATGATCTATGCTAAAATCGATTTTAGGGTTTATTCAAAACCCCTAGGAAAATCGACTTGGGCATTAGGTTAGGTATTTGATATCCTAACTAATTCTAATACAATTAATATTAACTTGGTGAGAAAGGATACGATACAAGGGTTTACATTAAACTCTTGTGTTGGCCGATTTTATGAGGGTTTTAGAAACCCATGAAAATCGATACTTTAATCCTTGATGTGATCAACTAATGTTTACGAAACTTTAGGTGTAAATTGATGTTTGTAAAGATGGGTGATCTTTAGCAAAATCGATTTTAAGGTTTTTAGCTAAACCTATGGATTAATCGATTTTTGGCTAGGATTTATTAATCTTTTAGCAAAAATCGAATTTGGGGTTCTTTAACCTAATAATATTGATTTTTAAATATTACAAGAATTGTTAAAAGGAATCGAGATAAGGTTTGTAAAATATGTAACTAATCGAAATTTGAAAGTTTATAAGACCTTATGAAATTCGAATTTTTGGGTTAGTTAAATTTGTACAAATTAGGTTTTCTGTGAACTCCTAGTTTTGTGTAAATAAATGTTTTAAGTAAAAACCTGATTAAAACTAATGTCACTAAAATAAGTTAGTATTTTGAAAATACTAAAGTAATGGTTTTTGAATGTTTAAATAAAACTGACATGTTTTTAAATTAATATTGTTTAAAAAGTGTGTTTTAAAAGAAAGTGTAATTTTCGGTCAAACATGTTAATTCTATTTAAAAGTTAACTCAAATAAGCAATAAATCAAGAAACTAATTAAACGATAATTGTTAGTTTATAATTCAATAGAATTGTAAATAGACAATTGTTAATTGTTGTATGTGATACAAAGATAATGTGTATGTAATGGAACTCGTAGTTTGTGTGTCTTGAATAGATGCGTTTATTAGATAATGCATGTATCCAATAAAACGCCCTAAGCTAACTATAGTTTAAGATTCCATTATAGTTTTATAATTGTGATTATAATTGTTGTATGAATTGTGACCATAGCCGAGCCAAATTTGACCTAATATATGAACTGCGTGGTTGTGTTTATTTTGATTGTACTGTAATTTTCTTTTGGTATAAGGGGAGACCTGCGTGTCACTTACAATCCCATTTATTTTGTAATTTTATGTAAAAGGTAGTTTTAGTTTTATGTAAAATGTATTTTTTCAAATTTTATTTGTAAAATGTAATACAAAAGAATGATGGAGTCCAAAAGAAGAGGAGCAGTCAAAAGGAGTATTTGCATTCCATGGTGTCACGAGGAGTCGTTGAAGCTAGTGGGAGCATGAAGATCAAGATTGCCAACCATGTGTCATGTTTGTCCCTTAGGTTGACCCTTGGTTTCCATGTTGGCTCATGGAAATCAAATATAGATTATGGCAAGGCTATGGCACTATATTTTGTGTGTTTTATTTTATGTTTATGCATGTCTAGTTATTTGAATAATTGGTGAATTGTTAGGATAAATAATTAGAACATTAATAAAATGTTAGGTAATGTGTTTTATCGAGTGAACACATTTATGAAATGTAGATTCCTCTAGGAAGAACACATTATTAGAAACTTAATAAAACACCTGTTTTAATAAAAACTAGGAAATGGTTTAAACTTGATGATTTCCTAAGGGTCGTGTTTTATTAAAAGCATTGTATGTAAACTCATGCATAGTTTATATACATATTTTAAAAGTAATTTTTTGAAATTAGTTTAAAATTAAGAAAAATACCAAAGTAGGTTTAAATTAGAGAATTAAGACCTAAAACCCTATTTAATTTAAGACCGTAAGCACCCTCCATTTGTGGACATTCATTCCGAACCCGACTCCGTGTCCTTTGCCGCCTCCGCGGGTGGGCATGGTTGCACTCGATTAGGGTGAAGTGAAAGGGCCGCGATATCCACTTGACAAGATGGCCGGTTCCCCACAGTTAGCAAATGGTTTGGTCTATTGGTGATTCCAAGTGAGACTTGGCCCAAGGTGTAAGTTGAGATTAAATATACCTAAACATTAAAATTTAGAGTCTCAAGAGTCTAGGAGTTGTATATGTGATGCAATTGATAGAGATCTACCTAAAAAGCTATCGTGTGTCATTGCAGCCTTCGTTGAGGGCACACTTTAGTGTGAATGTCGGATCCTAGCTTAATAGTTCTATTAGGGTTTATGAATTATTAAGAGTTTAAAACGGAATAACTAAGTTTGTTTGTTTTACTGTAGATGGCTAATAACAACGTTAACGCTAATAATACCATGAACTTGTCGCTTCGTTCTATCCTTGAGAAGGATAAGTTGACCGGGCCTAACTTTCGTAATTGGGAAAGGAATCTTCAGATTGTCCTTCGCCATGAACGAAAGTGGTATGTGCTCGAGACGCCTCTTGGTCCCGCGCCAGCAAATGATGCCGCCGAGGACGTTAGAAATGCTTATGTCACACCCCCAATTTCATGCTTTGCGGAAGCGACTGTTTTGGGGCATGACTAATCAAATATCAAAACACCAAAGTACAAGCAAACAACTCTAAATGAGACGTTTTAGAAATACATTACATTACATTAGTTTTCCAAAAGAAATACAAAGTTTAAGTCATAAGTTTAAAACATAGTAGTGAGTTCGCAAAATGATTTCAGAAGATTTTAATACATAACCATTATACAAAATATAATGCAAGAAAATCTTCATGTCTAAATGGATGCATGCGACTCGTGATAGCTAGCTTATCCTGTAGGCCATTCCTAATATTGATGAGCACCTGAGAATACAACACTAAAAGGTCAGCTATAAAGCTGGTGAATCTCACAGGTTTAAATAAACATTGATGTGATCAACATGATTATCCGACGATAATTTAAACAGTGTAAACCGATCAATGAATAACAATGTACCGAACCATGATTTACCCATTAGGGCTACCGACCAGTGATTAAACCAATTAAGGTTTCCGAACAATGATTTACCGATAATGACATTTGTATTGCACTGAGCTATGATTCAAAGCCTAACCCGATCTTTGCCTCCTGATTTGGTGACACACCCATAACAATTACTAAAGTGCCCGTTTTTAACTTGGTTGTAGCTAGCAACCCGGACGGGGACGTCACTCCCATGATAGTACTATCCTTTAGTAACCGCGCCTTATTAAGTTAATGAATCATACACTGTTGAGGACTTTTACCGAATTAAAACACTCGTGCATATACCGAACAATGAAAATCAAGACCGACAATGATAACCGTTCCATGTACCAAAACGGTAAACCGAATACAAGTAACAATGCAGTTAATTAAGTTAATCAACTAAATTAACTAACCGAATAACAGTGATCACGAAAATAATTTGTGTTGCATCTCCCCCAATTATTAAAACATGTAAACATTGAAAATGGGGCCGTGAGACTCACCTGAGTCAATCCGAGCAAATGAATATATTCGACGTGGAATAGACAATCTCTGAAATCCCTTAGAGTCCTAAACACGCGAGATTCTAATGAGTAAAAGGATTATCCAATGTATTGTTTAAATGTTTATGTTTGAGTTTACAAAATTTGGTATGAGTCTGAAAACAGTAATCTGCCATTTTCGGCCCCTAAACGACCCCGGATGGCCTAAAACTGACAAGGCTAAGGTACTTAGCTTTGATCATTGGGTTGTTTTTGAATGACCGAGCGAATTTGAGCCCAATCTGTTATAATAAAATTTTCATCGAGAAGCTACCCTGTTTTAACTTGTTAAATCGTCGACGTTTTCGAAAATTTACATGTTCTGTTTTAGCTAAGATTTTCAGGGCTAGTTTATTGATTCGTTGGATCCTGAAATAAAAAGGGGGAATCCGCCGGATTCCCTTGAATCCGCCGGATTGGTGGCATTTGTGGGGAATACGCCGTATTCCCTTGAATACGCCGTATTCCAGAAAAATAGAGGGAATACGCCGGATTCCCAAGAATCCGACCGTATTCATGACAAACTAAGGGAATCCGACCGTATTCCATTGAATATGCCGTGTTCATGTTTTCTGGGCAGGAATCCGCCGGATTCACCCGAATCCGCCGGATTCACGTAACTGGTTCGACTCTGTTCGTTCCAAAACACACCCAAACCCATTTTAAAACCATTTTCGCATATAACCAACTTAATAGAACAACATAACATGATCATATATGTATTTCAAACATGTATTTAAACTAAAATTTAAAGTTTCCTTACAAATTGTAAAACGATGGAATCGATGGTGATGATGAACGATGAAGATGGTGATGATCCAATGATGATGATGAAGATGATTAGATGATGAATATGATGTTAAATCTTGTTGTTGTTGTTGTTTTGTTATTGTTGGTGTTGTTTGTTTAAACCGAGAGAGAAAAGAGAGAGACCGAGAGTGATATTGAGAATGAGATAGAAATGATCGGCCATCTCCAATTATTGGAGGTGGTTGATCCAGTTTCGCCCCGCTCCGTGGTACTTTGACCCGTGTTTTGGTATCCGATCGTTATTTAGTAAAAATGTTTTCGAACGATAAATTTCTAAAATTGAAATCGTATAAGTTTTTATTTGAAGTATTTCACAAAAATACTTTTAGTGTGATACTAAATTATATCGTTGTTTCACTTTGAACTTACGGATAGTTTTAATTATCTAAAAAGAGTTTTGCAAATTTTCCGAGTACCGTAATATTATTTCTGTTAATAATATTCTATTTGGAGATGCTTTGGGACAACTTTTATTTTTATGTTTCCTGAGTGTTTTCAGATTTGTTCGCGTTGTGATTATTAAATAATCATTCCATGTTATATATATAGTTATATATATATTATCCGAATACTTTGTTTTTGAATCGTACATAGTACGAATAATTAAAGTTTAAATTGGCCCCTAATTTTGGCCCTTTTTGACCGGGTGTCACAGCTTACACCAAGCATGAGAACGATCTTCTCGATGTGCAATGTTTGATGCTTGCTACTATGTCTCCCGAACTCCAAGTTAACTACATGGAGACAACGGCGTATGATTTAATTCGTCGTTTGAGGGAAACTTTTCAATCCACTGCTAGAACCGAAAGGTTCGACGCCACTAAGGATTTGAATAGTTGCAAGATGGCCGAGGGATCTGATGTGAGTGCCCATGTTGTGAAAATGATAGGACATCTTAATCGTCTTGAAAGACTTGGTCATGCCTTTCCGCAAGAATTAGCTATTGATATGATTCTTGGTTCATTGAGTAAGGAGTACAAGCAATTTGTGCTCAATTACAATATGAACAATACGGAAAGGACGATCCATGAGTTGCATCAAATGTTGAAAACTGCTCAACGGGATATGGAACCCATCAAGACTAAAGATGTGCTTTTGATTCGTGATGGGGGCATAAAGAAGAAGCTTAAGTTCCGTGGCAATAAAGGAAAGAAAAAGAATGGTGATTCAACTTCAAAGCCAGCACCTAAAACCAAAGTGTCCAAAGCTGAGCATGACTGCTTTCATTGTGGTAAGCGTGGACATTGGAGGAGGAACTGTCCCGATTATCTTGCTGATAAGAGGAATGGTGTTGAGAGTTCTGGTTAGTATTGATATCCTATAAAGGATTGTTTATTTACTTCACATGACTATATTAGATGGTTGATCTAATGTGTACAATTTTTATTGTAGGGGTCAAGAAGTGATGGAGCACTTGAAGTGGAGCTATAGAGATGGCGTTATTGATTCAAGAAGCTTGGATGTGGAAGAATAAGTGCTTTACGCACATTAGTTCATTTTTATATATATTTTGGGATATTATTTCATACGTTGGTTTTCACATTATGGTTTGCTCGTTTTGAGCTTAAATATTTGTTTTTTAATATTTAAATATTTTTGATTATCTAATATTAAAGTTTGGTTTGTGAAATAATGTTTGAAATGTGTTTAAAATTTTTGAAATGTTCTTTATCTAAAACTTGTGTTTAAATCCCAAAATGAGATCCACATATAACAATCTTATTGTATGACTCATTTAGAACTTATCTTTATAAAGATATAAGTTCATGAGTAATACATATTATTTATTGATATCTATATAATTGTGAATTATTGAATACGTAAGTTGCCATATATATATATGAATGTTTGATTTATATAGAACTAAACACTAAATAATAATACTTCAAGATTGTTGAATCTTATAGATTATTGAATCTATTATATGCATGAAAATGTATGAATAAGTTGGTTGAACTTATTAGATACAATTAAATGAATTGTCAATTAATCATGATGGATTAAGATAATAAACTTGTTGTGGTTTGATTTATTCTTGTCTATGAGAAATAAATTGATAATGTGTTTTCTATAAACACATCATGAAACTAAAGACTTAGTTTATTTGATTAATGCATAAAATAAATCATTTCTAAAATAAATCATGGGATTTTGTTTTGTAGAAATTGGATTCATGAGTATTGTTGGATTTAGTGGGAGCGTTAAATGGAAATTTTAATATTTCGCAAGAACCTTAATTCGTTAATATTGTTGTTGAAGAATTAAAATTTATTGTTGAGTTGACTTGAAATGTTTGATGATTGTTTATAAGAAATTTTAAAATCCAAGTATTTGGAAACATCAAATTCATTGTGAAGTCAATTTCATTAAGTAGAATTAATGGTTAGTCATAGTAAATGCTTTGTATAAATGATATCATGATCCAACATGTTTTACTTCGGTGTACATATTAAATGATCATTGGATAACATTAACAAAGATTTTGAATTATAGTTACAACAAATAAAATCTAAAGTCTTTAAGATTTTGATTAGTGAGTAGATATTTAATAAGTTATATTTGGAGAAATATATCTTAATAAATATAGTTGATGTGAATTAATTGAAAATAGTTCTATTTATATTCATATACGACAACCTGATTTCGAAACCATGAACTGTAGCATGTTAAGGTTGGTTGACTCATTGAGATATGACGAGATCTTCATGTTGTTCATATTTAGTATATTTTAGTATCCATGAATAAATGCAAGTTTATTCTAAAGTGTATGAGATACATATCCATAACCGCTTATTGTCGTGGGAACTACAATAGGGTGATCGGTTATAGTGAAAGATGGTATGTTACAGCTTTAAGTAGCAACTTGTCCTGCAGATAAGGTACAGTCACTGTTAATTCGTGATGCCTGATCACTAGCACTTAATGCGATTAAATGTTGGAATGACCCACATATTGAGTGAATACTTCGTGGACCAAAGTCATGGGTATTCTCAATCGTGGCGCACTATCCTCTGACCTGAGCAGGCTAGATTTTCGCATGTGAACCTAGTTGGTTTCTAATGAGACCTAACGGTGTTCGTAAATGAGCATCCATAACGGTTATTCGTTGGCTGACGAAGAACACGTGTTGTGATTTCTAGTTTAACTCGCAAGATGGGACTTTGCAACTCTTGTGTAAAAAGCAAAAGAGATATCTCCTAGGCCGTCGATGATTTAGACTGAAGAAATGTATGGCCATACTCGAGTGATAAGTCACTTGCTTAGTCGGTACAAATCTGTAATCGAAAATAGGAATTGAGTATTGTAAGGTTGATACGGTCCATGCCTTATACTCTAAAATATCTTAAGAGAGTGCAAAAGGATAATAGCCACACCCTCACCGTTTAAATTTTATTTCAGCTAGGCTGTATAGCTACGAGGAGTGATTGCTTCATTGATCTGGTTAACCTAAGTGTCCTGGTAGGGACCGCCTTAGGTACATGATATTTACCGATGCTAATATTTCTCACAAGTGGGAGTCTGAAAGATTATGTGCTTAATATTAACATAATTTAATATCAAATCCAGCTTCACATGAACACCGCAGGGTCACACCGATGAGCACAACCGAACAAGTAGTGTTATACTATAAAAGGGATATTTGATATCATTCATTTAGTTGAAATGAATAAGTTGATCGAACATGATTAAAACATTTATTAGTATAAATAATTAATGTAATTATTTATTTAATAAAAAGGATTTATTTGTAATTAGTTTTATAAATAAATTAACTAGTTTAATTATATTAAACTTCAAAGGTTTCAATCGTAAATTAGCAAGTTTGTGATTCGTTTAATAAAGTATTAAACTAAAGGGTTTATAGTGTAAATACTAACTTGTTCACCAAGTTTGGGTTTACCTATAAATAGAGGGTTAGGGGTTAAGTTATTTGTTGATCAAAAACCCTAACAAAATTCTCTCCCTCTCCTCCCTCCTCTCTTGTCGTCAACCGAACCCCATGACCCCAAGGCCGAAAGTCGGCCAAACCCATTCCAAGGGTTTTAGTTCGTGATCCGATCGCGTACTCGTGTTTGGTCATTCGTATACACTTAGGTTTCTACCAACCGTGAAATCAAAGGTGGATACCTAACGTATCCTTGTGGTTAGCCGAATTCAAGAAGAAGAAAAAGAAGATCAAGATAAGTCCGCTCGTACTTTGGTAACGAGTAGAAGACTAGAGATTCTGCCGAGCACTCAATGTAAGAATGTTTGTTCTTATGTTATTAATTATATGTAATTAATATGTGACATGTTTTATTATGAAAATTATAGATCTTGGCTAAGGGTTTAATTTAATATGATTAAATTGTTTTTGATAAACGCTTCCGCATACTAATTGGATTAATAGTTAATAAAGATTGAATTTAGTAACGTACAACTCTACTAAAAACCCTTCATACAATGCATATGCGCGAGTATTGTAGAAGTTACCAGTATCGCCTGCTTGCAGTTTCCTAGCAACCAAAAAATCTCTGAATCCTTCTAAAATGTATGTTCTGCTACCACAATTAGGCCAATAGCGGAAGCAAAACTCCCATTCTTTGTTTTCCATATCCAAAAAATTCAACGTCATCCCTCTGGGTTCAGAAACTTCTGGGAAAAAAGTCTGCTCAAGTGTAAATATTTGTTAATGTCCTTGCACCCAGGAATCTTCATCGACGTGAATCCACGTTGGAAGGACATCAATCCTATAAGGATACGTGAAAATCATAACTTAACTATATTAGCGGTTTTGTTGTCTCACCTCAGCAAATTTCTTTGGAATCACCATACGACCTAATCTGACGTCAGCGTCACTAGCAGTTAATATTTTTTCAAACAAAGGACTGAGCATAATGTCAAGGATTTCCACTATGGTGCAAGTTTGCACAAAAAGCATAGATAAAACTTTAAGAATCATCCCAAAAAAAATCTATCCTAGACTACTCGTTGAAGGTGGAAATATGCAGATTTAATACACATCGAAACTCCGCCAAAGTGGTAATGATATACTAAAACAACATAAAAAATTAGAGGATACGTCCTAGGGATGCATTGTATGCCTGAATCAAGACCATCTGCCCAGTAGTGAGGTTCAATCTCTACTCTCTTGGCAAGATCCGGCACATCTATGGGATCTGTTTGGAATTCACGTGCATAGCGACGATTTCGTGCCTATAACATGCAAAATTTTACGGCATTATTTTTTCGATTCTGGTAGCAGAATATCAACATAACTGCTCAATTAACCAAGTGCAATCATAACTGTTCATTTTCAATCTGAAACTTTAAACACGAGCAGAAATATAAAGAAACTTCACACTTTGTTTGGCATCAGTAACTTGTAGCACGTTTAGAGGATGCTTGAATGTGCATTACGATAGTGATTATGTGATATATAATAATAATAATCAAATAGATTGATTCAAATATAAAGAGAGCGAGAGATATAACAGCGTATAATAAAGGAAGGCTAAAACTATAATTTAAAACATAATTAAAAGCAAACCCGCCTTACCAGAATGAGATTTTTCTTGGAACATTCTACGCATATCACCCCACCAAAATCCAACAGAAAATATTGATTGAACGACACGACACATCCACAATGGACCAACTGCAAATTAAGGTGGAAAAACGCGTAAATTTACAAAAATTTGTGAGTGCACTATGCATTATTAAGTCTACATGCTCTTAATATACGCACCTTCCCACAAGATTCACAGTCTCTCCAACCATCATCTGTTGAATGAAATGTTTCACAGAACCTTCCCTCCTCATAAACACAACTACATTGAGCAAAAATAGACGTACTTAAGAAAAACTTCTGGTAAATCGACCAAACTTCAGTGTAAAAAACTCTCAATTAACGAATATCCGAAATTTTTCTCTTTAGTAAGCATTTATGCAAAACCAATATCTCTTATTTTATTTTTTGTATATAATCACCAACAAGTAAGCAGCAATGAATTGCTAAGCATCATAAAATTTAACAACCTCTATCATATGCGCAGCTTGGCTTACTTCTAGCAGCTTATAGAAGGGGTGTTTGGATGTACGTTTAAAACCGATTAGTGTGACTTTTGAGTGTTTCGATAGAAGTAATTACACTTCAAATTTCTAATTAATTAGGATAAAAAATCAGAAACAGTGAAGCATTTGCAAAGTTGCAATGATCACTTGCAAAACGCACACCCAATCACTCAATAAGAAGCACAATCCGTGAGGGTAACTCAACTAATAAACCAAACAATATTTATATGCTTTTAGATCAAACACTTGCATAGTTGCATAACAAAACTATAACATTGAGAACCCTCAGAAACTTGTTACATATGAATTTATCCAGCAATTGCAAGCCATGCAATAGTATTAGCAACTTAAATCGTAGCAGATTACTTAAGACACAAGTAAACATTCCAATTGCAATCAATAACTATCAACCATACATAACACAAGCTAACCACCAATAAAAAAATCGAACAATTAAACTTACGCGCAACGGTAGCAGAGGTGAGCGCGTTCGCCATTACGAAGTCTCCATCCATTTTTGAAGCAATTGGAAGTTGAATCCTGACACTGAAAGCAAGACGATTTTGATAATAAAGAAGAAGACGACGCCATTGAATGTTGTAAAACACGATCAATAACAAACCCTAGCTTATGTATATGTACACAGAAATTGATTTGCTAGAAATGTGGGTCTAAAAACAACGAAATTATTAAATTTTGGGAAAACTGTAATTTATTGCAGGCTGGACTCGACTCGAGTGACCAAAATTGAAGATACGAAATTGTTGGTAAATGAAGCATTTTATTTTATTACTAGTTTTATGACCCGTGAAAACACGGGTTTGACAAAAAATAAAATTGTAGAATACATAAATCAATATTATTCCAAGTATTAACTAAGCAAGTGGTTGACTACTGTCCTTAATACCGGTGATTTTTCACTGACTTTAAACTTAAGCAAGTGGTTGACTACTGTCCTTCAATTTTTTTTCTCTATTATTTTATATTTTTTGTTTGGTTGGTTTGCATATTTTTTCATTTTTTTTCAAGTGATTCCAACCATGTGTTGAGATGAAAAGATTAATTCAATCCGATTGAGAGACGAAACAAACTTTATATGACATGGTTATTGTTTGGATAGTATTGATAGTCAACATTTGGTACATATAAGTAGAACGTCGCGTTATGTTTAAGTTTGTCATGTGATAGTAAATATGTCGAAAGAAGTCATCTAACGTTGAGTTGTCTTCGTTTAGGCCCATGATGAGAAAAAGGTACCGGGAACATCGCTGGCAATGATACCCCAAGGGGATTTTCTAGTGTAGAGAGTAGAGACCATTGGTGGTCACATGATTTAGTCGGTTGCCGCGTAACAGGAGTCATCTAACTTAAACTTGTCAATTGGAGTGGTACCAATGGATCGAGTTCTCACCTAGTTCTCTACTTCTCTTTATGTTCTCAAATGTCACCATAGGCACAACCAAGTTCTAATGGTGGCGTCATGGTTCTTGCTACTTAGAGAACATGCACTCTCCATTTCTTGCTCTTCTTTTTCTCTTTTTTCTTTTTGTGTGTGTAATAACGTAACACTGTAAATTAAATGAAATATGTAGGTTCCAATTGGTTAGTGGTGGGTACGTTATGATATAAAGTGAAATTAGGTTAAGTAGTTCTTGTTATGTACTACTGAGTTGACACCCCAAACGGCCAAGCTTAATTCACTCGTGTTACGACAGTGAGCTCTGTAAGGTAGAGTCGCACAAAGTGACAATGTTATCAAGTGTAGACGTGGTCGTGTATGCATACGTGGTTACTTTTTGGTTACGAATTACGATTACCTACCACCAATAGGGTGAGGATGTTCGGAATTTCTATACTACAAGTTAGTAATGTGCTGTTTCATGTATTTAAAATTTGAATTTGAAAATAGACATTAGCAGGATAATCTGTGCCTAATATGTTAATTCTTGTAATTCATTAAACAACAGATTGCCCAAGTATGCCTTGTCCAAATATATCGTTCATGTTTATAGAATACGACAATTACACAATGCCATCTCGTTCATTGCAAAAGATGATTATATGTGTAGCAAGTTTAAGCAACATGCTTATAAGTTATAAGCATTAGTAAAATCATACATAACAAAAGCTCTGCCACAAATTTGATCTGCTAGACAGTGGACAAGAGATAATGAGATATATCACATCCTTGAACAGGCGATCAACATTTGCGACATAAACATACTATCATTTCATAAATATATGGTGGAAAGTAATGAATCAGTCAATCCAACAAAACAATAAACAAACATGATGCACTCTAGACTGGATTTATGAACAATTTTCACTAATTTCTACAACTCAGATACTAGTTTAATTTCCCCAGTCAGTCATAAAGGTTTTTTGCAGACTTGGTTCTCATTGTCTTGCTTTCGTTCTTCTCAACCTTTGTTGCAGACTTTTCATTTTGAGAGACGGCTTTTGCTATGGCCTTTTGCTTTCTAATATTTTTAGTTCGCTTCATTTGTACTCCCTTCTTCACCTTTCTGTGGACACAGATAGCAAGAGATAAGTTTGCGTCCCTTAAAGAGAACAAGCATGATCAATTATCACACTCACAATAAATTTTGCTTATAATAAGTATCATAGACATTTTAATGGTCTGCAATTGGTCTTATGTCTAGGATTCTAGGGTTATTTACCAGGAATCTTATCACATGTTGTGAACCTACAAAAAAAAGAAAGAAAAAAAAAAGAAAGAAAGAAACAGAAAATGAATATAAGATTCGACTTC
This sequence comes from Helichrysum umbraculigerum, assembly GCA_949592205.1. NCBI lineage: Eukaryota > Viridiplantae > Streptophyta > Magnoliopsida > Asterales > Asteraceae > Helichrysum > Helichrysum umbraculigerum. Next base: position 158,414,121 of record CATIUR010000004.1, on the reverse strand, counting down.
CTAACCTTAAAATGTCATGTGTATGCATTCCCTAGTAAATTTAGGGCAGCAATTGCCATTTAGTACTAGCCATACAAATACTTAGTGGGTTGGGTGCTAATGCCTTAAATGCAAAAGCATATTCCAAACCAATATAACAGCCAGTTGAGTACTTTATGTGGTGTCTTGAGTAAAGATACTGGATATACCAAACATATATCCAGTTTGGCCTCATATTTAGTGGCTATTGGTCCCCATGTACGTACAATAGCTTCTAACACCATTTTCTTTGTATCATCTTTACCATTACAGGTATCACTTACTTCTAGGGTTACATAAAATAAGAAATCTATAAATGTACGGGCTTGTGTGGTTTATCAAATGCAGGAATGACTATACCAAATCAGTAATGTTATAAAGTTAGCTAAGACTACGTATTTGAATTTAACTAGACGATAGAGATGGAAACTACTTTCTTGGTTTTTGTTGTACAATTGACATGTTTAATAATATGGTGTGTTCAACAGATCAATATATCACCAAATACCAGCTACCAAATGCACAGGACCAAACATCACAAATTGTACTCACTTTTATTGTAAAAGTAATTGAAAATATAGCCACTAAAATGAGTGCTCAAGTTATCTTATATATTATACATTAAGATTATAACCCCGCTGCAATTACAAGTTGTCGCCTACAATATAGCAAAAGTAAACAAACTCAGCAAGCCGACATACCTCGTGGATTAACTCAGATAGAAGTATGATTCGTGGTACATTTATCGTACTAATAACTTGTCAAGGGTGAAATAAACTCGGTGGATAACATCAAACATGATGACAAAGCAGCTAGAAGTTATCACACATGTGACATTTGATCATAATAATTAAACTTGGAAAGCAAAAACACACTTTCAGCATCATCAAACTAAACACCAACATATACGGGCTATTGTGTGCATAACTCAATATATTCAAGTAAAGTTACATGGTAGGTGCAGATGTTATTTAATGCTACCATTTCTATCTAAATATTTATGTAGTCACACCATATATCTTGCTTGTGCATTAAAGCTCTATCTTAAGAGTCAACCACTTAAGAGCTTTTCTTTACGTATTAGGAACAATAACCGAAGTTATCACACATGTGACATTTGATCATAATAATTAAACTTGGAAAGCAAAAACACACTTTCAGCATCATCAAACTAAACACCAACATATACGGGCTATTGTGTGCATAACTCAATATATTCAAGTAAAGTTACATGGTAGGTGCAGATGTTATTTAATGCTACCATTTCTATCTAAATATTTATGTAGTCGCACCATATATCTTGCTTGTGCATTAAAGCTCTATCTTAAGAGTCAACCACTTAAGAGCTTTTCTTTACGTATTAGGAACAATAACCGAAGAGGAGTTTCAATCATCAGATTACGCACAAAAGTGTTTATCGTTCAACCAACAGTCAGAGGCACATGTTATTAACATGTCCCGTGACAAATGTACAGTCCAGAGGTTTCTTTTTATACCTTACATGTTAGATGAAAACTTTATTATAAATAGAAATCTTTCCTCCTATATTATGAGCTCGTGTATATAATTAAACTCGAAAAAATTTCGAATTAGGTCGTGGAAATGCTTAAAGATGTTATTATTGGATTTTATTACTGTTAAACTATAGTTTCTAATTTATGAATTTCACATACATCTCGGCTCGTTCGCAGCCCTAATAAACCAAAACACATGTTTAATCAAAAATAACTCATAAAGATCCTAATATTAATTTCTGACCTGCTAATTTGAGACCGACTAGAAGCAACAGTTTCTGAGGTGTCCATCGCTGTAGCTACAGATAAAAATTTAATGAATACATAAAGTTAATTTACGCAATTAACTAATTAACTAACTATAAACAGGTGGGAAATAACGCACCCATAAATACATTACATACAGGCACATGTATAGATATAAATAGATACATACCTTGGGGTGAAACAACGGTGGTTTCATCGGTGTTCATAGCCGTTGAAGCATTTTTCTTACTCCGGTTCCTGTTCTTCGCCATGATTACAGGGGGAAAGAGTTAGAAGGTCGAAAGAGTGAAAAGAGGTTTAAAACCCTACTTTTAAATTTTGATCTGCGTGTAACTAATGGGCTGGGCTGGGCTGAATGGCTGAATGGACTTCTTGAAGTGAATGGCCCTTTTCAGTCTCTTAAGTTTAGGAGATAGTTATTTATTTTTTATTTTTTATCAAAGAGGTTATTTTTAGTTTTAACACAATTTAGCAACCCTCATGTTGTGTTTGTTTCGTTTATTCAATGAAATTCGATGGTAATAGAATATGAATTTCATTCCACAAATATGTTTGGTTCACACATAAATTGAGTTGTAACTTGTAATTCATCAAATTCCTTCATTCGAATTCACGTTCGTTGAAATTCTAATTCCTTTACCACAAGTTCAATTATATATAAAAGTTTCTTCAAATGTATTAGTTACATTTTAGAATTATTCTCCCCTTAATTGATATATTCTAACTCGATCCTGAATACAATAATACGCGATAATGTCTTAGTATGAACTTTCAATAATTCACGAAAAAAACTTACACACAAGTTTCCCAAAAGCACATGTGCATTTGTCACCAAAACCTTACAAAGTAGTGAAACAAAATAGCAACCAACAATTTGGTTTTATGTGGTTTTTGTTGTAATTTAACTATAATTAAGGCTCTATTAGCAATATAATATAAGAACTTTTTATGTAAGAATGGAAGAACAAGATAGAAAGTATAAAGATATCACTTATGAAAGTGTATCATGAGGTGCATTTTACTCATTTAACTAATGTAGTATTTATACTACTTGCATACACTATACATTTCACACTTTGGGGTAATTAGGGGGACAAGTTACTAAGATATTATTGATCTAGCATTGACAAAAGTGACAACCAAATATAGGCATATGTATATTTAATATCATAACACTCCCCCTTGGTTGTTACTTTTCTATGTAAAGTCAACTTTGAAGTACTACCTCGTTAAAAACCTTGCTAAAGAAAACCCGGTAGGAAAAAACTTTAGCTAAGGGAAAAAGAGTGCAGTGTATAGTTGACTCCCCCTCATGTAGACAACCATAATGCATTACATGTTTTGAACATGTCGCATTCCAATACTATGAACGTGTTTTCTAAAAATTGCAGTAGGAAGTGCCTTCGTGAAAAGATCTGCTGAGTTATTGCTTGATTGAACATATTGCATCTCAATCTGATTATTCTTGATAAGGTCTTGAGTGTATGAAAAGAATCTTGGAGGTATATGTTTAGTTCTGTCACTCTTGATATACCCTTCTTTCATTTGTGCAATACAAGCTGCATTGTCTTCGTAAATCACAGTTGGCATCTTTTCATTCTCTAGTCCGCATGAGGACAAAATGAGTTGTGTCATTGACCTTAACCATATACACTCTCTACTAGCTTCATTTAATGCAATGACCTCAGCATGATTTGAAGATGTTGCAACAAGTGTTTGCTTTTAAGAACGCCATGAAATTGCAGTGCATCCATTCATGAATACGTATCCAGTTTGAGATCTAGCTTTATGAGGATCAGACAAATAACCTGCATCTGCATAACCAACCAATCCTTGTTTTGAATTGTTGGAATAGAATAGACCTAAGTCAATACTTCCACGTAGGTATCGAAATATGTGTTTGATCCCATTCCAATGTCTTTTGGTTGGTGCTGAACTAAACCTTGCAAGCATGTTAACTGCAAAAGAAATGTCAGGTCTTGTACAATTTGTAAGATACATAAGTGCTCCAATAGCACTACGGTATGGTACTTTTTGTCCAAGGACCTTTTCATTTTTTTCACGAGGACGAAATGGATCATTGTCCACATTAAGTGATCTAACAACCATTGGAGTGCTTAAAGGTTTAGCATTGTCCATATTAAAACGTTTTAATACCTTATGCGTGTAATTTGACTGATGAACAAGTATTCCATTAGGCATATGCTCAATCTGTAAACCAAGACAATATTTGGTTTTTCCAAGATCTTTCATCTCAAATTCTTTTTTCAAATGCACAATGACTTCATGGATTTCTTTATTCGTTCCAATGATGTTTAGATCATCAACATAGACAGCGATGATCACAAATCCAGATGTTGTTTTCTTAATAAAGACACATGGACAAATAAGATTATTTGTATATCCTTTACTTATCAAGTAATCGCTTAAACGTTTATACCACATGCATCCCGATTGTTTCAACCCATATAAAGATCTTTGTAGTTTGATGGAATACATTTCTTTGGGTTTTGCACTTAATGATTTAGGCATTGTAAATCCATCTGGGATCTTCATATAGATATCACTATCTAATGATCCATATAGATAAGCTGTAACAACATCCATAAGACGCATTTCAAGATTTTCAGATACTGCTAGACTGAGCAAATATCTAAACGTAATTGCATCCATAACAGGAGAATACGTTTCTTCATAATCAATTCCAGGTCTTTGAGAAAAATCTTGAGCTACAAGTCTAGCTTTGTATCTTGTGATTTCATCTTTCTCATTTCGTTTTCTTATGAAAACTCATTTGTACCCTACAGGTTTTATGGTTTTAGAAGTGAGAACAATACGACCAAAAACACTTTTTTTATTAAGCGAATTTAATTCTGTTTGTATTGCTTCTTTCCATTTATTCCAGTCTTGTCTATTTTGACAATCCATGACGGATGTTGGTTCAGGATCATCATTTCCAACAATAATGTCACATGCAACAGCATAAGAAAATATTTCATCAACATTTTCCATTTCAACTCGATTCCACAATATTTTCGTGTGACCATAATTGATAGCAATTTCTTTATTGATGTCATTGACTTCCTCTCTTTGGGAAGTATCCACATTTTGTGTTTTTTCAAACACATCATCCGTATGGTCAATTGCATGTTCTAATCCTTTTCTTTTTCTAGGATTTTTATCCTTTGAACCAATTGGTCTCCCACGTTTCAAACGTGCTTTAGACTCTTGAGTGACTTTATCATTAGTTTGTTCATTTGGAATTTCTACTCGGGCTGGAGCATTAGCAGCCGGTATATAAGATTTAGTCACTCTCTTTATATCAGTAAATGCATCAGGTATCTGATTAGCAATTTCTTGCAAGTGCATGATCCTTTGAACTTCAGTATCACTTTGTTTAGTGCGAGGATCAAGATACAATAATGAAGGTTCACACCATGAAACATCTTTTTCTTGAGTTCTCTTTTCTCCTCCAAGTGCTGGAAAATTTTCCTCATTAAAATGACAATCAGCAAAACGTGCTGTAAAAAGATCACCTGTTGAAGGTTCAAGATACCTTATTATGGAGGATGTTTCATACCCAACATATATTCCCAATCTCCTTTGAGGACCCATTTTTGTACGTTGTGGTGGTGCAATGGGAACATATACTGCACAACCAAATATTTTCAGGTGAGAAATATTTGGTTCTTGCCCAAAGGCAAGTTGTAGAGGAGAATACTTATGATATGCACTTGGTCTAATACGAACTAATGATGCACCATGTAAAATTGCATGTCCCCAAATAGACACCGGCAATTTTGTTCTCATTATCAAAGGTCTAGCAATTAATTGGAGACGTTTAATCAATGATTCAGCTAAACCATTTTGTGTGTGAACATGAGCAACTGGATGTTCAACAACAATTCCTACAGACATGCAATAGTCATTGAATGCTTGAGACGTAAACTCACCCGCATTATCAAGTCTTACTTTCTTAATTGCATGATCAGGAAAATGTGCTCGTAATTTTATAATTTGTGCAAGAAACTTTGCAAATGCCATATTACGAGTTGATAATAAACACACATGAGACCATTTGCTTGATGCATCTATTAATACCATAAAGTATCTGAATGGTCCAGATGGTGGATGAATAGGTCCACATAATTCACCATGAATTCTTTCAAGAAACTGTGGTGATTCATTTTCAACTTTAAGTGGTGAAGGTCTCACAATCAGTTTTCCAAGAGAACAAGATGTACATGGACTCATTTTATCATGTGAGACTTTTTGATCCTTAAATGGATGTCCATGGGTACTTCCAATTATTCTCTTCATCATTGTAGATCCTGGATGACCTAACCTGTCATGCCATAAATTGATAATACTAGGATCACTATGCTTTTCTTTAACTAGCATATGAGATTCTGCTACATTTATATGTGTATAATGTAATCCAGAATTAAGCATTGGGAATTTTTCCAACACATTATTCTTATCAGTAATGTGCAAATATTTCCCATTTTCTGTAGTCACAGATTGATGATCATATCCATTAAGATATATGTCATTAAAACTCAACAGATTTCTCGTTGATTTTGGAGAGAATAAAGCATTCTCTACTAAAAACTTGGTACCATTTGGCAATGTAAATCTGGCTTTTCCAACTCCTTCAATCAAATCTGCAGGGCCTGATATTGTATGTATTATTGCCTTTGTTGGTTTCAATTCAGAGAAATATTTTTTCGATTTCAAAATAGTGTGTGTTGTACCACTATCTGGTATACATAGATCTCCACCATTTTCTTTATGATCTAGCCCGTTGTAATTCATATCAAACTTCAAATATGAAAATATTATAATGAGTGTATATAAGTAATAAGAAGAATGTAATAAAAGATACATCTTATTTCAGGAATATATTACATGAAATGAAAAGCTAGTCATGAAAGGGAAAACATAACTAATGAAAGGGAGATACATTTATGAAAACAACATAGTTATGATAGATTATTGATAGCCACATTGATTCATATGTCAATGTCATTGCAGAAATCTGCAGCATTCATCTCAACATTTGTGAACTCAAGGTCATCAGCAAGGTTCACTTCTTTATTTTTCCCGGCAATGGATGCCTTATAGAGCTTACAAAGATGCTCTTGTGTGCGACACATTTTAGACCAATGCCCTGTACTTCCACATCTGTAACAGATGTTATCAGGGTTCTTAGAAGTGCTTACTCCAGCATCATGATTCCTTCTTTGTGGTTGGGACTTGTTATCATATGGACCATTGTGGTAATTACTTTTATAACCACGACCACGTCCACGTCCACGTCCACGAGAATTACTGTTAGAGTTACGACCACCATTATGGTTGTGATTGTAACGATAATTTGTGCCACGGCCTCGTCCCCGTCCCCGTCCATTTGTATTATTTTTTGAATCATCTTTATTTGTAGCATTTGCCTCAGCTAATGCTAGGGAACCTGCTGGACGAGCCTGATTTTTCATAAGGAGCTCTTGATTCTGTTCTGCAATAAGCAGAAATGCATTGAGATCAGAGTATTTTTTGAAATTCATTAACCGATATTGCTGCATCAAATTAATATTTGATGAATGAAATGTAGAGAAAGTTTTCTCCAACATATCCTCATCGGTTACACGATCTCCACAGAATTCAAGTGTGGCAACTATACGGAACATAGCTGAGCTATATTCATTTACTTTCTTGAAATCTTGGAACCTTAAGTTCCTCCATTGATCTCTAGCAGTTGGAAGTAAAACTTCCTTTTGAATATTAAATATCCTTTTAAGAATTGCCCAAAGAACACTTGGGTCGCTAACATTTGGATATTCAAGTCTTAGCATAATATCAATATGCTTACGAAGGAAAACATATGCTGTTGATTTATCTTTTGATGAACTGTCATTGTTCTCATTTATGGTATCCAAGATACCCATAGATTCAAGCTTTGATTGCATATCTTGAATCCAAGACATATAATTCATTCCATTTGCATCGAGTTGTTCAAACTCTGTCTTTGCAACGCCTGACATATTGTAGCTATCAACAATTGAGTAAATAACAACAAAATTAGAATATATTATCAATAGTTAAAACAATACAGAGGAGTGGAAAAACCACAAATACAAAGAAGCCTAAGAAAAAATACAGGTCTCCTCGAGGGAGAATTACAAGTGGGATAATGAGTAGTATTAAAATTACAATGATCAGAACTAAAACTGAATAAATCATTTTGAAAGAAACTTTGAACTGAGATGATTGTGAAAGAGTATACGTTTTGAAAGAAACTGAATATTGATTGTTGCCAATATATAGTGATAAAGATAGCCGTTATAACTCTGTCGGCTAACGTTTTGCAACGACCTTGTTACCGTTGTAAATTATTTTATAATAAAAAGTTAAACGGTGAAACGGTAAACTTGTAAAAATATTATACCCAGTTATATAAAGATTTTGAAATATAATGAAATGTTTGTAAGCAAAAGTTGATAAGATGAATTAATAAGAATTAGTATACAAATAAGGAAATAGATAAAATAAATGTTAGAGTACGTAAATAAAGATTATTACAATAATAAAATGTTAGCTTGCATAAATAAAGGTTAGAGTGCATAAGTAAAGGTTAGTATGATAATAATATGTTAGCTTGCATAAATAAATGTTAAAGTGCATAAGTAAATGTTAGTACAATAATAAAATGTTAGCTTGCATAAAATTAAAGTTAGCACAAGAATATAAGGTTAGTATGCATAAATATAAGTTAGCATAATAATAAAGAGTTAGTAGTCCAAAATGTTAGTAGTCCAAATGTCCATAGTCCAAATGTCCATGATTAAATATAACTTACTTTCACTAATTATGATGTATAGTTATATATATCTTTCTAGTATACACAATAACTTATTATTTAGAAAATGTTTTTATTTAGTTTATAATAATAGTTATCTTTCTAGCATATACTATAACTTATTATTAAGAAAATGCTTTCATTTAGTTTATAATATAGTTATCTTTCTAGTACTACAACATATAATTAAGAGAATGTTTACCTTGACTAGTTATCTTGATTAAGATGGATTGCCTTGATCTTCCTTAATTAGAGAACTTTCGTGTTGATAACGTGTTGTAATTTAACTATAATTAAGGCTCTATTAGCAATATAATATAAGAACTTTTTATGTAAGAATGGAAGAACAAGATAGAAAGTATAAAGATATCATTTATGAAAGTGTATCATGAGGTGCATTTTACTCATTTAACTAATGTAGTATTTATACTACTTGCATACACTATACATTTCACACTTTGGGGTAATTAGGGGGACAAGTTACTAAGATATTATTGATCTAGCATTGACAAAAGTGACAACCAAATATAGGCATATGTATATTTAATATCGTAACAGTTTTCTTATTTCTAATTGGAAATCAACTTTTTAGAGATACTTTTTGAGAATTCAATAATGGCAATTTAGGAACCTAACCTCGTCCATTTAGACCCAAAGCAAATGGACCCATGGAGACGTGGTGGTTGTGTCATGTGTGGTGTGGGCTCGACCCTACCACGATTAACGCATTTGGTAAAAAGTTTGTTGCCCCTTCAAAGAGGCCTAACCATTGGTCCATCATACACGATCCCCATTGCAAATTTCCTAACACCCATATGTTCCTTGATTAGAGGAAATTGCAATAAATCTACAGTTGAAAAATTATAATATTCCGTAAAAAATTAAAAATTAATATGGTAAATTGGTTTGTAAGTTTAAAAACTATATGTAGAAAATAAGGCGCAAAAATGCCTACAATCTTTTATGAATGATGAGACGAAAAGATTTTTATTCTACTTGTAAACGAAAAACTCCTTAATACGGAGTATTAGATATGGAGTACTTATGTAATTCACATTTCAAAGTTTCAACTAATTTTAAACAAACACTCTAAAAAGAACTTCAGCTCGACTCCAACTTTATATATAAACTTTGGTTAGAAGCCCCAGCTAATAGTTAACTTTAATAAGTATAAGTATACTCTTTAAATAATGAGTATAACTAGTAATATATTGCCCTTGCGTTGCAACGGGAAAAATCCTAAATTAGTTCGTAGTCAATTAATCTAACTTGTTTTAAATCTAATCTAAATTAATTTTATTAGACGCACGTATTTTTGTTATATCCCTTGATCATCGAAAACCTAAGTGGTCAAATAGAAGTATATTCACTAATGAGTTTTAACTGAAAGAGTTTTAGCATGTTCAATTTCAAATTAAGATGTTGATTTCAAACTTATCGTCTTCAAATTCAAATTGGTATTTTTGCAATAGTTAAAAATTTAAAATTTAAAAAAATACAATTTGTTAAAGGGTATGTATGATACGCATAGTAAAAAGTTGTAAACTAAACTTAAACAAATAAACATTAGTATATTATTATTAAGCAAAAGATATACAAAATGTGAAAGTAGCTTGGATTTGAACTTGAGTGGGGGGCTTCATTTTCAAAGAACTTGACCAATTTTTCTAGCTTTAACATATTTTATAAGATGCCTATTAATTTTTTTTTTGAACAGCAAGAGAAAAGGGAACGGGAAAAGAGCTTCGGCACCGCCATCACCCTAAACCCGAACCCCAAATATATTAAAAATGAGCTAGCAAGGTGCTAGAAAGATTACAAGTCAGCAAATGTAAATACAAGAACCTATTGATTACACCACTAAAACACCCCTTTTAAGTTACAATTATTGATTAAGGATTACCACACCACTCCGCCCATTGCAAACACTCCTTGCTTCGATTTTTCATCCAAAAAAATGACTTTCCCATCAATTGCATCGATAGTTGCTCGAAGTCTTTAATCTTTTTATCTCTAAACACTACTTCGTTTCTGAATTTCCATAATAGCCATAATAGCCATAAATATGTATATATCACACCCAAAAAAGACATCTCCTTTTTACCTTTAAATTCATTCAATGTCGCCCACTGTAATAAGGTTCCTATACTTGACACTCCACTTATTCCACCACTTTCCGATAAAACTCAATAAATCTTTCGCAAACTTACACCCTATGAAAATATGTTCTTCGTCTTCCTTTGTATCATTACACAGTGGGCACAATTCATTTATCATTGGAATTCCTCTTTTCTCCAAATTGCTCCTCGTGGCCAACCTCCTATGTGAAACCCTCCATGCATGCACGTTGATCTTTCTTGGCATGATCTTCACCCATTTGAACGTAATGCCGTTAATCTTTGGTAGATATAAGTCATCAAACACATATCTTAAGGATGCTACAGAGAATTTTCCATCCTGTGTATAATTCCACTTCCATTTCCATTTCCATCTTGCATTATCTCCATTACTAACCATATTTGACTCCTGATGCAGCATACTTGAGAAGCCCAAATTGAGCTTACCCAAATCCACTCCCACTTTTAGAATGTTTCTCCACAGTCCAGCACACTTCCCTTTTGAATTTGTTTCCCCAATTCCGCCATTTACTCCATGGATCGGATAGCCACTATCACTTCTTTCCATAAACTATTTTCTTCAATCAACAGATATAGTTTCGCAATAATCTTTATAAAGTAGGAAAAGACAAAAGTTACCATTCATAGAGTTGAGTAATTGATATTAGATGATAATGATAATAATATGTGTGTGATTGTATAAAATATTAGCGGTAGGTTAAAAATTTATCGTTCCAAAAAACTAATAATAATGGTAATGGTGAGTATTGTAATTGAGTAGTCTGATAAAATTGGTATATCCACACTTGTTCACAACCATGTTTGTGGTGATGACGTTAGTAAATTACCTAATTGCCCTATATATGGTCATGCTTCCCATTGATTTTAGCAACAGGAGGTTGGGGATAGATATACATAATTATGGAGTTTCACATGGTGGACTTGAAAAAGTGAATGATGGCATTGTGGTGCCCATTTCTATAACCATTTCTGGTGGATTTTCAGGATTATAAATCATGCACAATGATTTTTAAAGTCTCAAGTCACATGCCAATATATGTAACATGCGTGTTTGTATAGTCACGTATTCAGTTTTTCATATTTTATTGCTTAATTTGTTTTCACAAACTCTAGTACAGAGTATTATCTAATATCTACCCCGTATCCATAAAGGTATGTATCATCATATACTACTAGGTTTCAAATTAAATAATTTATCAAAGGTCTATAGCCTAGCGGTATGTAATTGGGCATTTATAACACCCCTCGTTTAATTATAAGCAATAATATAATAATTTCGACTCGGAAGCGTATATTTCAAACATACTATCAATGTTTTACATTACGTAAAATGTCAATAAACTTTTTCAAATCCAATACATGACATTTCAACAAACTCGGTGTTATATAATTCAAAACATTACTTTAATTATCAAAATAACATCAGAGTAACAGCCTGTCAAACATTCCTTCAGTTCCAAACTACTTCCTGCCCTGCCCGATATGTCCCATCTATTTAACCTGCAGGAAGAACTGTGGTGGGGTTAGCATAAAGCTAAGTGAATGAAACTATAAGCAACAGTACAGCTTAGCATAACAATCTGTTTACATCAAATTAACAATAAACAGAAAATCAATCAATCACTAATTCACACAACTTCTAATCAAGCATTATCAACCGTCATGAGGACCGGTGGCTCCTGAGACACCCTAATACCGGTTTGGTACTCAAGGAACTCTTATCAATCATCTGTATTGGCCTATACAGAATTACCGGTAACCAGTTGTTAATTACACACGACCTAGATCTATAAACCAACATTTCAAGTTTCAAGATCTCCTGTCGTCTACAATAACAACCAAGTCCAACTGTCAAGTCAAGTTGACCTCAGAATCTTACATACTAGCTCAAACAGCCAAGTAAGCAAACCACCACACTAACATGGCAAGATATCTCAACAGATTCATCATATCAAAGTAATACTATAAATTACTTGTTGTAAATCAAATCATTACAACTAAATCACACTGAGGTTACAGATTCACTCACCGACTACCTCAGCCGCAAGCTCAGAAGTCTAATATTACTGAGCCTTCTCCACATCTGAGAATACAATCAATTAAACAATGAGTTAGTAACTTGTATCAACTGATAATACTTATGTAATTAACATCGTTACACAATCATAACATAATTACATGTATCAAGTGATCCCTAAGATCACAGCAACAAAAGTTCAATTCGGAACATAATCAAAAAGTCCCGAAATAAGGTCCAAAAACTGTAAAATGCCATTTTCAAAATTTGCAAAATCCTTCAAACTTTTTCTCATGCAAACGCGATCCGGGTAGTAATGGCTGGATCGCGTTCACCCTCAGAAAAAGTTCTGTCACCGTTTTACACTTGGCAACGCGATCCGGACAAATTCTTGGGATCGCGTTCCCAAGAACAAAACTCGTCCGCTTCCTTTTATAACTAACGAACGCGATCCTGGCTAGGGTTCTGGGATCGCGTTTGAGCCTTTTTCAGCTCATCTTCATCCCTGATCAAACCCTAACCTACGGGTTTTAACCCAAAACACTCAAAACTCGATTTCAAATCGATTTAAACCACTAGAAACCTCAGGTAATCAATATGTAACACTTCTAGCATGTTTCTAACATTGATTTCACATCAAATCAATAATTTCTAATATTTCAATCATAATCAAATTAAATCAAACTTACTTACAAATTTGAATGAAGAACACCATGATTATGATGAAACTAACTCAAGATCACAGCTCCAGATTCAATTTATGGTTTTGATTTGAGTTTCATAAGGTTTTTGAGAGGATTTGAAGAATTGAAATAAACTTTCCAAAAAGGGAAAGTTAAATAAATAGTCGGTTCAACTTAAACCGCCTTCAATATACGGGTATAATTTAATACCCCATCTCAATCTATTGTCTGGAACCCGAAAACCATTTGCGAGTTCAAACATTTTATTGCACCGTCAGCTATATTAATTTACAACAATTAATAATTTACTTATCACATTGGAATATTCGACTCCTATTCCAATTATTTCAACTATTTCAAACAATATTATTTCCAAACACGTTTAAATACATATTTAAATCAAGAAATAATATATAAACAACTAGGTCCATTTCGAGGATGTTACAACTCTTCCCCCCTTAAAGAGATTTCGTCCCCGAAATCTAACATCTATCAGTCTGACTAATGTGATATAACCACATATATCTTATCATACATTAATCCTCAATAGCAACTTACAACTATTCTTAGAATTTTTGAATTCTTTCCACATGCACATATCTAAATGTACATGCTTCTGTCTTTTCCTACGCACACATACAGTGCATCTAATCAATATCATCAATCAGATATATCTTATAGACAAACACTTACTTCAACAAGTGAAACCTAACATCACTTAATAGGTCTATGCAACCAGAAATTAGCAACATGCTAAAATCTTTAACCTATTCTCACTGTTCATCACTGTTAACAATAAAACTGAAACAATAACAATAACAGTGGTTATAGAACCACAACACACTTAACAACACTGAAAGTTAATTTCAGTTCACGACTAACAATCAGCCTAATATACAAATCATAATCTTAAATCTCTACCATCAAAGATCTGAAATTCAAATCTAGGTCAACTTTTCATCCAAAAGTTTCATACCTATACTCTTTTGAATACCCAATCATATTCACATATCATTTCAATTTACTTAAAAGTAATTCAGATTCATATCACCTTAATAAGCAAAGCAGAGGTCAAACTCAGTAGGTAAAACCACACTCAACAAGTACTTTGCTCAATCAACAAAAGTACTAAAATCAAATATTACCTACATTCAATCAACCTCTACATTGACTTATTTCTGCTTGTAACTTCTTCTATTACAACCTATCAATTGTCAACAACAACAGTTGTCCACTCAATAATCACAGCACTAATGATTATATATTTCAGTACACTTATCAATACTTACTATTTATTTTCAAAATCTAACTAACCATCAAGTTAGAATTCATATATTACTTAAACTGGTAAGACATCCATAATCTTATCTTAGCAACCAATTAATTACTTTACAATCTTAAGCTACTAATCACAAGCTTTTAGAATTTATATGACTTTAATCACCCAATCACTTAGTACTAAATTCTATCAATCTAGCAGCTAAGTCAACATTAATCAATATTATGATACTACAGGTCAAGCATCATAATATCACAATGTGCTACTTTTCAACACACTTCTAACAAAATCTACATCAAGTTAATCACAATTAACTAACTTACACAACTTATGGCATATTTTAATTCATTCTATTAAAATTCATCCTGCCATTTATTTTCATGTATACCACACATACATACACAATTTCAGGCAACTCTCTAAAATGAACACTTACACCTCAATTCCATTTAATTCCATATCCTAGGCCATTCAGACTGTTAAAGTTTTTATCAAGCCTTCACATTATTACCAATCATCATATATCCATACCACAGGACATGGAACAATTATCAATCAACAACTCTATGTTTCACTTATATACTTACCAACTCGTATATAACTTAAACAATTCAACTTCCAGATATCCTTTCATATCATTTCTTATTTGGATCTAATTCCAATTTACTACTTTATCACTTACTTCATTTGTATACAATCAACAATTAACTAAAGAATCCATTCAATTCTTTCAATACTTAAGTAACTCACCATAAGGTATCCAATCAGCTTATGCCACTATTAATAATAACTTTCAATTTATTTCTTATCTTACATTCTTACCCAATCAAAGCTATCATCACAAGCCTCATACACTGGTAAGAAATTTCTTATCACAATTCTCATCAATGTAACTTAATTTGCACCTTTCAACAAATTATAACTGTCATATCATAACATGACTTCACATCTGTATAATTCTTCAACACATATTCAGTTCAAATATCAAATATTACCCAACTGAATACTCAATTATACTTAACACTATTTCAATTACTTAATACTAGCCTTAAGTAATGAATCAAGTTTCACAAACTTAGACAATTCATCTATCTCCTCTGGATCTTAAATGACCCATTTCAACATGTTTTAACAAATCAAGGAATTCAATCATATTCCACAAAATCATAACATCACATACTATGTTAGACTATTTCAACACACACAGTTGACTACATGTCAACTTTGATTTCAATCAACCAATCAATAAAATCCTCTAACTGCTTTTCTCAAGTTTGACATATCCTCAAACCAATCACAAGCAATTAATTTTATACACAATTCTCTATTCATGGTTTGACTTTCAAAGTTAACATACTATCAATATTAACTCACAACAAACCATTTCATCTTATATGTTCACTTTCAAACATATATTTCAAATTATTACTTTCAATAATCTTATCAATCCTTTACAAGGACAAAGTCAACCTACATCAAATTTTTTTTTTTTTTTTTTTTTTTTTTTTTTTTTTTTTGCTCCATACAAGTCATTTCATATTGTATGTTTACTTTTAAACATATACTTCAAATTATTACATTCAATAATACTAGAAATTTCTCAAGCAAGACAATATCAACCTATTTCAACTTTGGCTTCATACAAGCCATATACAAAATAGTGACTCATTTAAACACTATCAAATTCGCCTACATGTAATCTATCACAATCAATCACAATTACATATTCAACACAATCAAATTAGTCACTTAGGTTTATCATTAAAGTCTCTATCAATGACAACTATCATTTACACTCTCACCTTTACAGTCTAAAGGTCACAGTTCTATCAACTGATTGTTTTCTTATCAAAACAACTATTAAACAACTTAGCATACTATCATGCTCCATTTCCAAAATCACATTACATTTCTTTTATACCAAGTAGCCTCAACAAGTTCATGTGACACAACATAATATAACAACGGTGATCAGGCGTTGCAAGATTATGTTCTTCACAATCCATTCTCAGGCTACTCTACATTATAATTATCAATGTGATCTATTCTCATCTCATATGATTTCAAATCAATCAAAATTCATTTAATAGTTTCTATCCGCTGATACACACTTAAAATCAGCTTACTACTTACATATTCATACAATGTTCTGGTTTTCAACAACTGAATTACTCAGTATATCACTTATCTGAAACCTCAAACACATGATAACTCATCATCATAGTTTCAATACTTAACACTAATCAATGTCCTTATTTACTCCAAAATTCAAGACACATCTTAATTAATTTTCATCACTTTGACATATGCTAACATATCAAGCATCACTGTCACACCAAGCCTATTCAATCATGTTACTATAAAACATTTCATTTCTTAACTCACAATTGACCAGAAAGATCTATCACTTCCCAAATCAATTTAGCTTTATCATAAGCCCTATTTCTTATAAACCTATCAGTCATGGTTTAGATCAAGTGTTTAACTATAGTTAACACATATCATATAGTCACATAAATACATATTTTCTCAAATAGCAGTCATTATCAATTCAAATGACACAACCTTCCTTAACAAGGATTTAGATCACACTTTGTGATCAATCCATTAACATAATACTATCAATTATTTTGTCTCACTAATAAAGACACTCTTAGGTTCTAACATCAATCCAGTTGAACCTTAATCAACTCTTTTCTGCTTACTTAATCATATTTCTGCATTTTTAATTCAATCATAAATACTCACAACAATGAGCAACAATAAACAGCTCACTTATCACTTCTATTCTTATGTCAACCTATAACAATCATTAGTTGACTCAAAACTGGGGAATCATATCAGTCTGACTCAATTAACTTCACAACAAAGCTTACTCAACATAACAGAGTAAACAATTCAAGTTAATGTAAATTAACATAGGCTTATCGAAGATTACCTGGAAATCTTAAGCCCACGAGTGTTGAGGAAACATGAAATATACCAGTCAGATACTCATGTTCCTCCGTCTCTGCAATCAAACAACAACTTCACAACTTGTTAAGGGTTAGTATATATTCAACTAATCACTTTTCACACATCAACTAATCAACTAAACCCGCACCCACTGGAATGTTTGACTCAACTCAATCAAAGTTTAGGATTGAACATTCTATCATGTCCAATTCACCCAAACAATTGCTCTGATACCAACTTATAACACCCCTCGTTTAATTATAAGCAATAATATAATAATTTCGACTCGGAAGCGTATATTTCAAACATACTATCAATGTTTTACATTACGTAAAATGTCAATAAACTTTTTCAAATCCAATACATGACATTTCAACAAACTCGGTGTTATATAATTCAAAACATTACTTTAATTATCAAAATAACATCAGAGTAACAGCCTGTCAAACATTCCTTCAGTTCCAAACTACTTCCTGCCCTGCCCGATATGTCCCATCTATTTAACCTGCAGGAAGAACTGTGGTGGGGTTAGCATAAAACTAAGTGAATGAAACTATAAGCAACAGTACAGCTTAGCATAACAATCTGTTTACATCAAATTAACAATAAACAGAAAATCAATCAATCACTAATTCACACAACTTCTAATCAAGCATTATCAACCGTCATGAGGACCGGTGGCTCCTGAGACACCCTAATACCGGTTTGGTACTCAAGGAACTCTTATCAATCATCTGTATTGGCCTATACAGAATTACCGGTAACCAGTTGTTAATTACACACGACCTAGATCTATAAACCAACATTTCAAGTTTCAAGATCTCCTGTCGTCTACAATAACAACCAAGTCCAACTGTCAAGTCAAGTTGACCTCAGAATCTTACATACTAGCTCAAACAGCCAAGTAAGCAAACCACCACACTAACATGGCAAGATATCTCAACAGATTCATCATATCAAAGTAATACTATAAATTACTTGTTGTAAATCAAATCATTACAACTAAATCACACTGAGGTTACAGATTCACTCACCGACTACCTCAGCCGCAAGCTCAGAAGTCTAATATTACTGAGCCTTCTCCACATCTGAGAATACAATCAATTAAACAATGAGTTAGTAACTTGTATCAACTGATAATACTTATGTAATTAACATCGTTACACAATCATAACATAATTACATGTATCAAGTGATCCCTAAGATCACAGCAACAAAAGTTCAATTCGGAACATAATCAAAAAGTCCCGAAATAAGGTCCAAAAACTGTAAAATGCCATTTTCAAAATTTGCAAAATCCTTCAAACTTTTTCTCATGCAAACGCGATCCGGGTAGTAATGGCTGGATCGCGTTCACCCTCAGAAAAAGTTCTGTCACCGTTTTACACTTGGCAACGCGATCCGGACAAATTCTTGGGATCGCGTTCCCAAGAACAAAACTCGTCCGCTTCCTTTTATAACTAACGAACGCGATCCTGGCTAGGGTTCTGGGATCGCGTTTGAGCCTTTTTCAGCTCATCTTCATCCCTGATCAAACCCTAACCTACGGGTTTTAACCCAAAACACTCAAAACTCGATTTCAAATCGATTTAAACCACTAGAAACCTCAGGTAATCAATATGTAACACTTCTAGCATGTTTCTAACATTGATTTCACATCAAATCAATAATTTCTAATATTTCAATCATAATCAAATTAAATCAAACTTACTTACAAATTTGAATGAAGAACACCATGATTATGATGAAACTAACTCAAGATCACAGCTCCAGATTCAATTTATGGTTTTGATTTGAGTTTCATAAGGTTTTTGAGAGGATTTGAAGAATTGAAATAAACTTTCCAAAAAGGGAAAGTTAAATAAATAGTCGGTTCAACTTAAACCGCCTTCAATATACGGGTATAATTTAATACCCCATCTCAATCTATTGTCTGGAACCCGAAAACCATTTGCGAGTTCAAACATTTTATTGCACCGTCAGCTATATTAATTTACAACAATTAATAATTTACTTATCACATTGGAATATTCGACTCCTATTCCAATTATTTCAACTATTTCAAACAATATTATTTCCAAACACGTTTAAATACATATTTAAATCAAGAAATAATATATAAACAACTAGGTCCATTTCGAGGATGTTACAGCATTCAAGCCTCGTGGAAGATAATTTGTAAATATTTAGTACTTGTGATATAGGTAGTGTAAACGATCTGAGCTGTTGATTACATAAATTTACGGTTGAAATCGTTTGCTCTTTCTTCTTTTCAAAATGTAATTGCCCCTCATGATCTTACCCTTATTTATTAGTATCGTTTTGGCGACAAATGGAAGAAAATTGGGAGACGGCGATTTATATTTTATAAAAGCATAAAACGGTAAAGGAATAAAACAAGCATTCCATAAAAGGCCAAACACATATATAATAAATCTATCAATTTTTGTTTAACATATTTTTTGTTTGTTTTATAAAGTACAGGGAACAAATACCCATTAAATATCGATAACAATAAATCTCTTAGTTAGTTAGTTGTTAAGATTATTTTATGAACATTTAGTGCAAGACTTGTGTTAAATTGTTTAAATTTAATAATATAACATGCCCAAAAAATAAAAATATACATGGATCTCACCACGTCTATCTGCTTGAAAGTCAAGGGTATAAAAAGTCAAGTTTTAATTTTTTGATACTTAATTCCTAACATTCAAATTTAGTTGTTGAAAATAGAGTGAGTGTGCATACATGATTGCCTCAAATTTGAATTTTAAGGTGTCATTTTCAAATGTCAATAACTTTCCATTTCAAAATCCAAATTCATGTTCAAATGTCAATAATTATAATAATATATTTTAAATTACTGAACATTAATATCTAATATTCCCTTTTGTTAGTATATTCATGGGTTTAAGTCAGCGATCGCCAACGAACTTTCCATTTTGTCCCGAGATCACCAATCAACCGGTTTTATTACCGTGATCACCATCGAACTTTCAAATTTCGTTCCGAGATCACCAACCATCAAACTTTCAAGAATCACCATCTCACGTGGCATTGCCACGTAGGTATTTTAATGACGTGACATTGCCACGTATGTATTTTTAATGAAGTGGCTATGCCACGTCAGATGGTGATTCTGGTTGTCACAAAAAAGTACATGGTTGGTGATCTCGGAACGAAATTTAAAAGTTCGATGGTGATCTCGGGACAAAATGGAAAGTTCATTGGCGATCGCTGACTTAAACCCTTTTATAATCAAAAGGAACTCAATCTCAATTGATCATAAAATCACGTTAGGTAATCACTAATAATCAAACAATAATCAAGGATCATCAAATAAAATACACCTGATTTTGACTTTTTTAAAATTCGCTTCGGCTCCTGTCACGAGTGGGTAGAAGAAGCAAGAAGAATCGGAGGTTTTTGTTAGTTCATTCATTTTTTCGGTTTCTCGGTTCGAATACGTTATTCCTTTTCATTTGATTATGATTTCGATTTCATTTTCGGGTCTGAGTTTCTGTAACGTTATGATTGGCTAAATTATTTATGTATTTACTTAGATGATGATATTTAGATGATGGTTTGATTATTGATTTGTGAAAGATATTGGATTTTATGAATGTTTATGTGTTTATTTGATGATCCTTGAAAAGGAATAACGTATTCGAACCGAGAAACTGAAAAAATGAATGAACTAACAAAAACCTCCAATTCTTCTTGCTTCTTCTACCCACTCGTGATAGGAGCCGAAGAGATTTTTAAAAAAGTCAAAATCGGGTGTATTTTATTTGATGATCCTTGATTATTGTTTGATTATTAGTGATTACTTAACGTGATTTTATGATCAATTGAGATTGAGTTCCTTTTAATTATAAAAGGGTTTAAGTCCGTGATCGCCAATGAACTTTCCATTTTGTCCCGAGATCACCATCGAACTTTCAAATTTCGTTCCGAGATCACCAACCATGTACTTTTTTGTGACAACCAGAATCACTATCTGGCGTGGCATTGCCACGTCATTAAAAATACCTACGTGGCAATGCCACGTCATTAAAAATACCTACGTGGCAATGCCGCGTCAGATGGTGATTCTTGAAAGTTCGATGGTTGGTGATCTCGGAACGAAATTTGAAAGTTCGATGGTGATCACGGTAATAAAACCGGTTGATTGGTGATCTCGGGACAAAATGGAAAGTTCGTTGGCGATCGCTGACTTAAACCCTATATTCATCGTACATACAATTTAACTAGCATTATACCCGCGCAAAGCAGCGAGTGATTATTTTTATATGTTATGTTTGATTAATTTTTCGATTCTTGACCGTTGATAAAAAAAAAATTACAGGTACTACTTAAGTTCGCATGATTGAAAATAAATATTACTCGTAGTTAATATAAAATTTATATGTACGTTTTGTTTTTGTCAAGTTTTTATAGTTCACGGTCAAACAACTGGTATTAATGGGCTTCTATAATTAGTATAGTAAGGGTAATTTTGACATCAGACATTGTTGAGTAGGATTTTTAAGATAATGGCGGAGATGATTTATATATAGTAGAGATAGAGATAAATATATTTGATTTAACAAACAATATATGCAAATTATAAGCAAAGACAAAAGTTTGAATATCATTATTCAAGATTTTAAGCTATTAATTTCAACTGAAACTAAAATCATGATTTAATTTTATTTTATACCGTTTAAGACTATTGAAAGGCTGTCAATGTTTTAGACAAATTGAATGAAACTGTACACATTTAAATGAACTTTAACGACTTATGTTAATGAAAACGAATTTTAATATTCTAACTTGAAGAACACACAAATAACATTATATTCAATACATACCAGTATGTACTACTTCAGTACTTCTATCAAATATGCATCACGCTATCAAACAAATAAAAGATGTTATCGATGAACTTTGGCTTAAAACTAAAGTGCTAATAACTTATCGGTATCGATGTGACCCTTTCGACAATAAAGTTGGAGTTTAAGTACTGGAGATTAGATAATTGTTCATATTCGTGGATTAAAGTATACTATAAGATACGCACGCTAAGCGGCGAGAATTTCATTGTAAATGATATTGGTACTTCTGTAACAACCCGCTTACTATGACACAATATTGTCCGCTTTGCCCGCATGCTCACGGATTTGTTCTTGGCGACCACATACTTCCCAGGATGGTCACCCATCCAGGATCTGCCCTCACTCCAGCACGCTTAACTTGCCGTGCTCTTGCGACAATCTGCCACATGTGGTCCCAAAACGCGTTGTGTCATTTAAGCGCCTTGTTACCCTTATAAGTCCCAAATCCCTCATGTCCACGCCCGATGTGGGATTCGCCTAGGGTGTTACAACTCACCCCCCCTTGGGACTCATCGTCCTCGATGAGGTTTGCCCCACCATCCCGACGGCACATGAGTTGCTCTGATACCATAACTGTAACAACCCGCTTACCATGACACAATATTGTCCGCTTTGCCCGCAGGCTCACAGATTTGTTCTTGGCGACCACATACTTCCCAGGATGGTCACCCATCCTGGATCTGCCCTCACTCGAGCACGCTTAACTTACCGTGCTCTTGCGATAATCTGCCACCTGTGCTCCCAAAATGCGTTGTGTCATTTAAGCGCCTTGTTACCCTTATAAGTCCCAAATCCCTCATGTCCATGGCCGATGTGGGATTCGCCTAGGGTGTTACAACTCACCCCCCTTGGGGACTCATCGTCCTCGACGAGGTTTGCCCCACCATCCCGACGGCACATGAGTTGCTCTGATACCATAACTGTAACAACCCGCTTATCATGAGACAATATTGTCCGCTTTGCCCGCATGCTCACGGATTTGTTCTTGGCGACCACATACTTCCCACGATGGTCACCCATCCTGGATCTGCCCTCACTCGAGCACGCTTAACTTGCCGTGCTCTTGCGACAATCTGCCACTTGTGGTCCCAAAACGCGTTGTGTCATTTAAGCGCCTTGTTACCCTTATAAGTCCCAAATCCCTCATGTCCACGGCCGATGTGGGATTCGCCTAGGGTGTTACAACTTCGCCTATTGTAGTATGATCATGTAAGGATCTTTCTGATGATAAAAGATTTAAAAAATGGTGAACGTGTTATGGTAAAGGAATTAAACTATTCAAGATTAATACACTTTCCATGATTATAATATAAAAGGTGTCTCAATTTGTTGATTATGCAAATAATGGTTATAGTTGTATGATCTTATGAGTTAATAAAAAGGTACGTCATAATAAGAATTTTGGATCGTTAAATTTTAAGTCCCGTGAAGAAAAGTGTTAGCTATTGGTGGTAGTGAGGTTTATATGAGTACTTGACATTTTATTTCTTTTAATAAATTTTGACTTAAAAGCGAATAGTAAAATTTACTGCCTATGAGTAGGTTTGGCAAAACTAACCAGTAGCTGAAGTTTATTTTTCTAGTTGGAAGCTGAAATATAATATTCGTTGCAAGTGCTTGATTTGAACCAGTTGAACCTGGAAACTTATAGTTGTGAATTGACTTCATATGATAAAAAAGATATGATAAAGAATTATATTAAGGGTATTTATGTAATTCTTCATTTTCATAAGCTATGAGCTTATTTTAAAAGTTAGTTTAACTAGTTTTTTTTAGAGCTTATATATAATGTTCATAATCCCTAGTATTTATGTAAACGAAGCAATACTACTAGCATGAGTTGTTAAAAAAGAAGAAGTTTTGCTCGTATAAACTTGTCACCCAAACCCACTTTATTAGAGGGGTGCTTACGACCCACCACTTTGAATAATACCAATTGTAGCAAGGTTTCTTTTTGCGTAAGTTTCGTGAAGCGTCAGTTTTCCGACGGGGGAAGTGAAGAAAAAGTAGGGCCACGTGATATAATAAATGGTTTTTTTTTGGTTTTGTTTATTGTATAAAAGTAAATGTATAATGGTAAATGTGAGGTCCGAAAAAACTGAGTGATGTGATACTGTTGACAGTGTTGTCTCAGTTTTCAAAAGTGCTGACGTGATGCTGAAGTGACAAAAAATGATGCTTCAGTTTGTGTCACGGTTGGAAGTGATTTTAACGAAATCCATTTTACAACATTTTCATTTATATCATGAAGAATATGTAACATTTCACTTTAGGCACTTGTATCCTCTATAAATTATCATATATACCCTGTACCTATTTTATACGGCACCCGCCGCGCCACCACTTTACCTTGTTGAAAAATTCAAAATTTCTCTCCTTCAGACAAATCAAATGTTTTTCCAGTTTATTTCTTTTTCTTTTATATGAATGTAGAAACAGCCACGCCAGGCTTTTCCTAAAGCTTCTTTTTTTTTTTCAACGGATATCTATGTTTCTCTACCATTAATCTAATCTATTTCATCTCTAATCTGATTTCAGGGACAAACTTCATTAACATTCTTCCATCGTCGTTTTGTATTCTTGTTATTCGTGCTTCTTTTTAAACCCTAGAAACTCCAAAACTTATCGATTTTAGCGTAAAACCTACTTGTTATATTATACTCTCTTAATTTTCGTCAATTCGTATTACGAACCGAATCTTCAGTTTTTCGGGTTAAGTTTTTGTTGCAGTGTTCGAGAATAATCGCATATTGAATTCGGTTGACCAAATTACGATTGTTGAGTGTTTACTTTTGATTAATTGATACCGATTGGATAAATTAGGGTTTATGGAGTTTGATAAACAATGTCGATATCTCGACATTGTTTTAATCATGAAGCGTGATGATTTAAGTTAATCTGTTAACTTAGGGTTGTTGAATTGGAATATTGAAAGAGTGTGCTGTTGTAAGTATAGGAAAGATGTTAGTTTCGCCACATTCGGTAGCTAGGAGTTCCTTAGAGGAAATGCTGGATTCTCTTCGCCGGAGAGATGAAGCTGAAAATCGAAAGGATTTGCCTCCGGCGTTGCCGTCAAGGCCAACTTCAAAAGCACGACTTCCTAAGCGGCTGATTCAGGCCAAGCTTGCTATGGAACATGTTGTATCTAAGGATTCTAATTCTAATAACGATAAAAAGAAAGATGTTAAGTGTATCAGTACTAGTACCGGTGGTGGTGGTGGTTGTAACTTTGGCTGGAGAAAGGTGAAAGAAGTGGTGGATGCTGGTGATTCACCTTACAACATGACGCCTGTTTGTGAACGTAGATTGGCCAATAACGGTGGTGCCACGCTTGCCACTTCAACCAAGACTGAATTGAATGACAGTATTGGTTATTTTGCTCAGAATGTAAAAGTTCATTGTCTCATTGATTTCATTTTTGCAAACATAATAACTTTTGGTTAGTTATTGTCAGTAATGGATGAAGTTGTTTGTTTCAGAATCTTAGAGTATGGTGTAGGGCAAAGAATGCTCAATGGGAATCAGCAATGATCAAATCAACAGTAGGAGAAGAAGCATCTGTTATGCTTTTGGGTGGAAGTGTGAGTCTATTAGCAATGTCGAATGTCTTTGAAAAGTACAATAATTTGATGCTAACTTACACTCTGTTGCTATTTGTCTAGGTCATCACAGTTTCTACAAAAGATCTCTTACCTGCAAATACTGAAATTCTTGATGGAGTGGATGATCTTGTTCAACTTGGTTATTTAAACGAGCCATCAGTTGTTTATAATCTTCAGTATAGATACGACCGTGATGTAATTTATGTATGTAAATTATCCATATTTTATACTAACATATTTGAATACTTGTCTTGTGATTCCTTCATGAGCTTAGATATTGATTTGCTTCTGCAGAGTAAGGCAGGACCCGTTTTGTTAGCAATCAATCCATTTAAAGATGTACAAATTTTTGGGGACGATTTTATCACAGCTTACAGAGAGAAGATTTTGGATAACCCTCATGTATATGCTATGGCTGATGCTGCATACAATGATATGGTGAAAGGTCAGTTGCAGAACATATTAAAAGTCCATGTTGCATCATTTGACCAAAAAGTTAATACCTTTTTTGTTGATAATTGTTGCAGACGGTGGAAATCAATCTATTATTATCAGGTTAGTTCATGCTCTACTTTGAGGGTGTTTGGAATTTTGGATGCATTTTTTTGAAGTGATTATGTGTCATCGAATAGCCAGAATAAGATAATTAGTTGTAATAAAATGTGTTGTAGGAGATTGTGTTTGGATGTGCTTGTGTTAAACACTTCTGATGGTGTTGGGTATTTTGCAAATTTTACTTGTTGAAGGTAGGAATAGATTATGGTAAAATAAGGGTGCATAAGAAATTTAGTCTACCCTCCAATAGTCAGTTTTATTGCAACTCGTAGTATCAAACTACGTATTCAAATCCTACATGATCAGAAAGGTCACCAAAAAACTACAAACTGATATCTAGATAATCACTTCGAAAACCTACATGCAAATGCATGTAATATCTCATTTAAGATTTTTTGTATACAAGTATGACAATATGCAGTGGTCATTGTTTGGTATAGTGGCGAAAGTGGATCTGGGAAGAGTGAAACAGCAAAGTTTGCAATGTTGTATCTAGCATCTGTTGGAGGCCAGAATTGTGAGATTACATCCAAATTAATTCAGACCAGCTGTATACTGGAAGCTTTTGGGAATGCCAAAACGTCCTGGAATTGCAACTCCAGCCGATATGTGGGTTTAATTAATTCATAGAAAATTTTTAAAGGTTGATTTCTATTGTATTTCCTGAACTTATCTAATTTGGAATTTTTCTTTGGTGCAGGGGAAGTTAATTGATATTCATAATTCATTATAATGTGGAGGGAACAATAAGTGGTGCATTTATCCATACACGTAAGCTTATATGCTATGTAAAGTTTCTGCATAGAGGTGCCAAAATGGGCGGTTTGGGTTACTTGCCAAAACAGACAACTTTTCTAGTGAGAGTGAAATTGGTCAGACTTCCGTTTTATATTGAATTTGATATAAATGATCTTTGCATTCAAACTTTTACTACTATGATAACTAAATTTTGAAACATATTTTGAAGATCTTTTACATTATAATGTTTTGGTGACTTTTAAGTTTCAAATTCTTGACCTGTTTCCATTGTTATTAAGGTCTACCCATTTTACTTGTTAGAGGCAAAGTATAACCCTAATCGACCTGTTCACATAATGTAAAGACGTATTCACCTCTACAATTTATCTTTCTGACTTGGCTATTCGTTTGTATGCTCACGTGAAACCTCAACATCTGTGGTATAACAATCAGTGCTTCTTGAAAAGGTAGGTAGTTATGTAATATTTATTCTTACTTGTGAGTTTGATGTTGATCATCATTATATTTCGTAACGTTGTTGAAGCAATTTACTTTCTTATGCAGTCAAGAGTATCTCAAATATGCCATGGAGAACGTTCATACCATATTTTTTTATCAGATCTGTGCTGGGGCTCCACCTTCTCTAAAAGGTTTCATTTTTTATTAGCTTTTATCACGTAGTCGATAGAATTACTTGCCTGGTAAAATGGGCGGGTTGTGTAAGAGGTCAGAATTGGTTTGGGTCAAAACAAGTATTTCCTTGGTACCGATTGAAACAGGTATATTGACTCGAATAAATTATTGTCTAAATGGTTCTAATTAAAATAAAAAAATAATATAATCTGAATACTAATCTACAATTTGTTAACCGAGTTTGACTTGATTGACCCGTTTACTTTTACGATCTGTGTGTATGTGTGTGTTTTACCCGTTTGAGCCATAGAAATAAGACATTGACCAAATTAAGTAATCGACCAATTTCCAAGTATATGGTCGAAATTGCCACTTCTACTTATGTGCATGATTCTCAGTAGTTCTATGTTTTTGCCATGTACAGATATGCTGAATTTAAAAACGGCGAGTGAGTACAAGTTTCTCAATCAGAGTGTGTGCTTGAAAACTGACGGTGTTGATGATGCACACAACTTTATAATGTTAACGGTAACTGCAACTTCTAGTATTTGAAAGTGTCATGGGCAAATATTATTTGTTGAGTATAGTAATAACTTAACTAGGCTATATGTTTTGAGCAGGATGCCCTAGATACCCTTGAAATTTCCCTTCAGGATCAAGAAGTTGTCTTTGAGTTACTTAGTGCAATCTTGTGGCTAGGGAATATTTCATTTGAAGTAATTGATGAAGAAGAACATGTTGAGGTTGTGGATGATGAAGGTACGTTCTTACATTTAGTATTATAGCATTGGGGTGTTTGGGTTTACGTTTTGTATCTTATTTGTTAATTAGTTATTTTTATGATTGGATAAACAGATTATGCTTTTGATTATATGATTATTTAGGGGTCAAATTACCAGTTTTAATATAAGTTACATATCAGGTGCATTAAAACTAATTATATAAGTATGACCTATTTTACCTGATTACCCCTTCTTCACACAAATGTCCTTTGTGGTCATTCTATCTAATACCCTTAAATAATCAGAATTTTACCAAAGATTTAAACATATGATTATCTGATTCTTACAACTCAAGCTGCTGAAGCACTTCCAAACACACTATCTTCTGTTCTTCCACAACCCCATTATCTTACAGACTAAATTTTGATCATGATCTCTCAATATCACTTTCAGAATCAATATCCATTTGTCTTTGATAACATATGTGTGTTCCTTTCTTGTGCACGTTTTTCATCTTTAGCTTTAAAAAACTAATGTGGAACTTGATCTTCATGTTAATTATATGCTTACATTGGTGCCAATATCAGTGTTGGTTTGTACTATTCTGGTCACCTCGTAGTTGATAAGTATTTTTGGCTTTGCTTTTAAGCATCACACATATCTCGTTGATCCAGAGAAGATAAACAACAGCAACAGGCCTTCATAATGAGGACCAAAATAAACATGAAGACTTGAACACTAAAAGAAGATAGTTTATCACTCTTTCTAATTTTCATTTTTGTGTACTTGAAGCTAGTCAAAGTGCTGCCAGGTTGATGGGCTGCAATATCGACGACCTTATGCTGATTTTGTCTACCAGTGGAACACATGATATGGCTGAACCTTTGACATTGCAGCAGGTACCTCAAGATAGTGCATGTTGATTTGAGGTTATAAACTTCATTATATCAGCCCTGAAAATTGTAACATGAAAATTATTTCTGTATATTACAGGCAAATGATAAAAGAGATGCATTGGCAAAATTTGTTTATGAAAGCATGTTCAGTTGGCTTGTGGGAGAAATTAATAGATCACTTGAGGGAGGCGAACAACATACTCAAGGGACCATAAGTATTATAGACACTTATGGATTCGAGTCATTTCAGGTAGACCTTGTGTAATTATAAGATCAATAATTATCGTTAATACTATTGAATCGTGTCATATGAATGTTTCTGTATTTTCATTTTTCAGAAAAATAGTTTTCAGCAATTCTTTGTAAACTATGCTGATGAGAGGGTGCAGCAGCACTTCATTCGGCATCTTTGTAAGCTTGAACAACAGGTGAGGACAAACATTTATTTATGTGATCCTATCCGGATATAAGATTCCTTTTAGTCTTTCATTGAAGGTATAATAATTTTGATAGTTGTTAATGGTGTTCTTTAGAGGTGAAATTGTTGATCCATATACTTCTGAACACGTTTTGATACAGGTGTTTTGTCTCTAATGGGTCGAAAGGGTAAATAGCAGTGTTTTAAGACCCGGTTCGACCGGCCCGGTCGGACCGGTCGGACCGCAATTTTAAAGATTTCCGGGCGAAAAAAAACCGGGTTTTTCAAAATGTTGACTAGTCAACGACCCGGTTGACCCGGCCGGTCGGATCGGGTTGGACCGGGACCCGGACCGGTGCATTGACCCGGGTTTCATTTTTTTTTTTTTTTTTTTTTTTTTTTTTTTTTTGTTTTTTTTCAATATCTATGTACATTTAATCATTTATAATTAGGGAATATTGATTAATTGTGTATTTCAAGAATAATGAGGGAATTTTTGACTGATGTGTCATCACTATTTATTACTCTATGGATTATATAATTATTATATTGATGTATATTCCAAGAATAACAAGGGAATCGATGTGTCATCACCCTTTATTATTCTATGGATTATAATTATTATACATGATACAATTAATAATTATATTTATAATTATAAAAAATAAAAAAAGTCACTAAATACTACTACTGTATACTATTATTAACTCCGGTCCGACCTTCCGGCCCAACCGGTCCGACCGGTCCGACCAGAAATTAACACTTTTCCGGGTCGACTAAAAACCCGGGTTTTAAAACATTGGTAAATAGAAGCTATTATTTTTTTTCTCAAAAAGGATATGGGTCGAATAGGCCAAAAGTTGTTTAGAGCGTATTCTTGATGCATAATACCTCCTAAATGGTTATATTTGAAAAGTTATTTTATTATATAACTTTTTTTTTTTTTTACTCTTATGACACTAACTATTTATGAAAATTTGATTTTTGTGGATAAAAACTGCACCAAGAATTACTTGATTGACCATCACCCAGTAAGACTGACTGGCGTATTTTTCCATCTCCAGTGTTCTCTTAAATCTTGGTGTTGGGTTCATGCTAGTCTTGAACAGATATTTATTTGTGCTGTTTTACTTAATAGGAATACGAATTGGAGGGAATCCAATGGAAAAAAGTAGAGTTCAAAGACAACCAAGATTGTCTGAATCTTTTTGAGAAGGTATCTTTTCTAAGCTTTACGTCATGCATTCCAAAACAAAACATAATTCTATAATGCCCAGAGATATGATGTTTCAATGACCATACCAAGAAAAAGCATTTCTTTTCAATAATTATTTTCATTATTGTTATTTGGAAAGGTTTCTTTATTTATCTTTAATAATTGTCATCAACTGATCCGTTTTGCATATAAAGTGTGTTTGTTTGTGTGTGTGTATTTATTTATATTTCAAGCCGCCCTATTTTTTTCAGAAACCTTTGGGATTAATATCAATACTTGATGAGAGTTCAAGCTCCTCCAAAGCCACAGATGTGACCTTCACCAATAAGATTAGACGGCACTTGAGTTCTAATCCATGTCTTAGCAGTGAAACAGGAGCTTTCAGGATTAACCACTATGCTGGAGAGGTAAGTTAGTCACACATGCTTTCGAAATTGCTATCCAGTTATATTATAACTAAAACAATGCAAATGTTTAATAACTAATACTAGATGTGGCAAGAAGGGCAGGTCGGGCAGGTTGGGTAAAGGGACAAAACATGTCATTCTTTTTGTATGGGTTGGGTTGAGCCACACACACTTTTTTTGTCTTTTTTATTATTATTAGTGTGTTAATGAGATTGCAAAAGAAATATTCTTACAATAATTATTCAAGCATTTGAATAATGATTTAGGAGGTTCTGTGCGTTAGAGGTAGACTTTGGGTAACTTTCAACCTGCTTTAGTCGTTTGACAATGTGACCTATTTGACGTGTTCCACTTAAGTTTTATGATTTGACCATTGGGAGCCCAAATCGACCTATCTATAAGTTAATGGGTCAAACCACCACAAATTATTAGATTCATATGCTTGTCCTTTATGTGACCAAGCTATGAAATTTGTGCAGGTTCAGTATGATGCTACTGGTTTCTTGGAACAGAATAGTGATACCCTACAACCTGATATTATTCAACTCCTCTCTTTGTCAGATAAGAAAATTCTCATCTGTTTTGCCTCAAGCGTGATGAACCAGTTCCAAACAAGCAAGCTGGGTGCATATGACTCACACGAGCAAAGTGTTGGGGGAAAGTTCAAGGTAACATTACGGATATACTAGCACTTACATGTAACATACGGCTTGAAAATCTATAATAGCTTATACCAACATGAAATTTCCTTATAACTATCCCTGTGAAAAATCTTGTTCAAAACTTAAGAGAGTTTTAGTTTTGTGCCCTAAGAGTTTGATGTTGCAACTACAATGAAAATATTATAGATCTAAGATTTTTTGTAATGCTACAGAATGCTTTGACATGTATTTTTAATTCCTTATTAGCTATATTTCTATAAAATTAATTTCCCCTTTGACTCGTCATGCAATAAAATATAACCCGTAAAACCAGTTTTCACATATAAACTGTATAAGGGTCGAAATCGCTCCCACCCTGCCAAGTCAGGGATTCCGAATGATCATTCTGGATTTTGCATATTTCTCTATGCTGCAAAATCTGATAACTAGACCTCTGGATACCTGTAGGATCAAGTGTTTAAGTGGATTCAGCAGTTGGAAAATACAAAGCCACACTTCATTCGATGCATAAGACCAAATAACAAGCAACTGCCAGGAATGTATGAAAAAGATATCGTCTTGGAACAGATCAGATGCAGCCAAGTTATGGAGATAGTACAAATCTCGAAATCTAGATACCCAATACGTCTCACACATCAAGATTTTGCTAAACGGTATATATAAATCTCATTAATTCATATCATTTTTCTTATAATCAGAGGTGGAAAGATAGAGGGGATGTGTAACATGTCAAAACATATAAAAAATTTTAATACGCGTCAGGTACTCAGGTTGGATTGCACACTTTCTGTTTAGAAATTTACTATAATATATCAGCTTGTCAAATATGTTTATAAAACTAGTTTATGGACCCGTGAATACACGGGTTTGACAAAATTACATGACTATTTCACATATATGGAGTACTAATTGGGTATAATAATATTAGATTTGATGTCACTTGTATATATTAACTTGTCATTATTGTATTTTGTAGCAATTTATTGGTGAAACTATCTATGTACTTGTAATAATCAATAACAACATTTCGAATTAGTTGTTTTTTACATAGATTTGGAACGGGCAGGTTTGTGTAGAGGGTTTTATTAACAAAAGAAGTTAATAACAAATAACATAGAATATTGTATAAGTAGTAAGTAAACAAACACACTTTAAAGCCTGGTTAGTAAAAGAGAAGCATCATTCATCTAACGGGCTTACACTTTAAAGTCTCGATATGAACACTATATACATATTTAATTAAATACACCTGTGAAAAAAAAAACAGATTCTAGACTTCATCGTTAACTACTCAAATCAATAGGCTTTAGATATCGTCACGACAAATTTATTATATTGTTGCATCAATAATAAATAAGTTAAATTATAATAATAAATAAGTTAAACTCTTTTGTAATTATTGAGTAAAGAAATACAATATACAATTACAAAACACGTGCATCTGTTTCTCTTGTAATTCCCCGCCGAATTGACATTTTGAAAAGAAGCTCGGATACACCACCAAAATCCATTTCATGCACATATACCTACTTCATCACCGCTGGAATCAATAGTCCATGTAACACCATTATATCAAAGGATCTCCATAGTATATACTAACAAAGAAATACTAACAAAGAAATGAATTACATACAGTAGGAGTTAAGCACACAGTTCCTTCATATCAAGCTTGTTCACCATATACTGTAAATAAAATGCATATGTAACAGATGTCATAAATTAATTTTATAAGCGAACTTACCAATACAAATTGTTTAGAAAATGCATTAATGTACTACCTTTGGGCTTTGGGTACTTTCTAGAGCCCCAACCGTAGCTCCAATAGAATCATCATTTTAACTTCATTCGAGTCTTCATCTTCTTCAAATACACTTTCCATGTCCACATCATGAGCAGATTCGACCAAATATTTTTAAACTGAAGTACCAATTAATTTTGAATCATGTGCCAAGAGAAGGTTTTTAAACTGAAGTACCAATTAAAAAAGCATCGATCAAACGTGACTACCACAGTACCACCTCCTTAGGCCCATGTTACAAATATAGCCATATGGGTACTTGACCAGCTACATAAGCATGATTAACAAATCCTCTATTAAAGTGATTAGGAAACGTTCTTAATTGTCATAATTAAATAAGTAGGTGTAAAAGATAATCGAGTGGAGAAGTAGCACCATGTACCTTAAGATATTAACTCCTCACAAATTGTGGCCGGATCAGTAGGAAGGTCAAAAGATATAAATGATATCGCATACCTCATTACCCTACTGCCCCAACACGATAATGAATTAGAACCAACACGAACACTATAAGAAAGTATTTATGCAAGATCTACTGTAGCATTTCTCTAAAAGAACCGATCAACAGAACTTTTCAATAACACCCATTCTTAATTGTTGCAGTTTTTTGTTGAGCAAATATTTACTGCTGCATTCACGTTACCCCAGAAATACAGAAATCAGAATGATAAATGATTAGTGAATTTTGACGTTATTCTTTTCAAAATGCATCACCTTTACTACTCAAATCCAGGATAACCATTTACAGAAAATCAGATCTCCGAATTTTGACAGTAGACAACAGTTTTTATAATAAACGGTCTTACCTTTGCCATGATCAGATTACCATCAATTCATCTTTCAACTACTGCAGGCTGTCACTTTGCCTGAGAAACATACATAAGAGTTGATCATTGACATAATATTCTCTAACCACCAGGCCCCTTTCACATCCTGCAAACCCATAAACCACAAAAGGAACCATAAGAAGCCAAAACCAAAACTACTCAAATCGCTAAATACATCAAGAACTTGTAATAAATTTTTGAATGTTGTAACAACTATAACAAATAAAATGTTGTAATCAGTTTATAAGAAAACTAAAAAGAAAAATGCAAATGTTAGCTATGATGATTGGACAAATTCGTGTTTTCAGCAATGGGTTATTTTAAGGAGTAATTACTTCTATATTAGAAGTATAGTATCATTATATAATATCCACGATTCCACGAAAACCAATCTTAAAGTAGAATTTTACCAAATCAACTTCTTTCAGTTGGAGAGGTCAGGGAACCTCATGGTTGTTGTAGTCCTTTACATAGGTATATCTGTTCTGTACAATACCCAATCTGTAAAAAAGCATCGATCAAACGTGACTACCACAGTACCACCTCCTTAGGCCCATGTTACATCCTTGTCACCCTATTCAATGTAGTAAATCAAATAAATTTTAGAACCAACAACCAACATATAACCTCCTGCATCATTTAAGAACCAAGTTGTATTTATCATTTCAATTCAAAGAACCTTCTTAATCATTTCATTCAAACAGCACATAGGCCAAAAGATGTTTAAAACATATTTTAATTCACTAAACTTTCTAAAAGAGTATAATATTTCAAATCATGATGCTTACAAAAATATATCTTCAATTTCTTATTTGTAGTAGCAGGTTGAGAAGCATCAAATTTCCAGTTTGGACCTGCAAATCAAATGGGTTAAAAGCCACACAAAATATAAAGTGAATATGACAAATTCAAAGTCATCATTTAATAATCTTCTATGAATAAAAAACCCTACCTCCATTCCAATAAGAGATGTAATCTACATGAGAATGTCATAGAATCAACCAACAGCTACCTTTGATCATGTCCAGTCAATTTTTGGTAATGTATCCGTCTTCTTTAGTTGAAACCCTGCCTTCAAACGATAACTCACCAGAAGTTAGAATCAAAATGAGATGAGATATATGCAACTATCAGCTTGACAAATAAAGATGAATAGTAATAGTAACATTTAAAGAAGACTTGAAACAATCTCTGAAATTAGTAACAAAATGGGATCCAAAGTTCAATGAATTTGAGAAAACAATAACGGCAAAGCAATGTAATGCTATGGTTTTATATATTAAAAAAACAGATAACAAACTCCCATCAAAAAGCCCAAAGCAAATTCTTGTATGAATAAACACCCAAAAGTCAAACTGTGATGAATAAAAAAAGAAACTTTACTATCATACATGTTCCAGCAATGCATATGATGTATTGTTATGATATTTTCACACTATCACAAGCATGGCAACAATTCTGTCTATAAAATAAAGCAAAAAAATCACAATATTATGTAAATTGAGATGCTATTCTCCATGATAAGTAATCTATCAAAATGTCATTATAACCATACATATGTACTTAAAAGAAGAAAGCTTCACCGCAAAATTTAGAAAACGATAATCTAAAAATGAAAACTGGTGTAAAAGAAATCATACCAATTACTCTATTTGTCTCAGGCATTTCATCGAACACCTTTCAGGCACTACATAATCACCATTTTTGAACTGGAAATGAAAAGAAAAATAGAAGAACGGAAGAGCATTTACCGGAAGACTGACGACAAACCGTAATTAGCATCTTTGAACATTCATCGCCACCACATTCTTCCAAATCTAATAATCTATACCTTAATCCACTATATTAAACCTCCTAGCAGGTAGAAGAAGATTACAAAAGCATAAATCGCATAATAAATTAGATGATCGAGTTTGCAAAACAAAAACAAATAGAAGTAGTCGAGAAGATCACACAAAATATACAGGTGAAAAATTGCGTACCTTAAAAGCAATGAAAAATTGTCGGAATTGCCTTTTCCTTTCTCACCGGTGCAAAGTGCACGGAAGTTCTCGATGGTGCGTGGAGTGGTGGCGGCGTAGAGTTCCATCATGATCCGACCGGTCGGAGCTCCTTATTACAATGAATCGAAAATAAATCATACAAATACAAAAGTAGGTATTATAAAATATACTTTTGTAATCGAAAATAAATTAGATTAATTGATTTACCTGATGGAGTGACTGAAGCTCAAAGAAGATGATGAATGAGTTTTAATAGATTAATGGAAAAATTAGGTAGGGAGTTCAGTTGTTATGTATTTTAAATTTAAATTCTTGATTACAGTGACAAAAGTGGTGCATATTTATTTCGGGGGATTCTAAAGACACCCCCAAAAATCTGCATATACCCCCTGCCCCACCTTCTGGCTCGCAGTTCAGTACTCCTGGCTCACAGTTCAGTACAGAATCAGTTTCAGTTTTATTAAAAAACATATTTTTTTATAAAAAATAAAATAAAATATGATTGATTTTGATGTGGGCCGGGGGGTAGGAATGGAAAAAGGTGAAAAATGGGTGGGCCAAGGGGGTAGTTTTAATAGCCCCCTTTATTTCCAATTGGAATAGGCAAGCTGTGCATTGATAGAACCAATCAGATACAAAGCATGCAAAAAGTACATTTAAAACTACATTGTAAAATAACAGAAAAACATCAAAATTTATTATCTTATATATACCAATTTTATTTTAAAAAAGGATGACATCAGCGGAAGCATTAGGAGAGGACACATCAACATGAAGATTGAAGGAGAGTGTGACACATCAGCTTTAGTGATGTCAGCATCATTGCCAATTTGTATATAAGATAGATTGATATATTATATTTAATACGATAAAACATGATATTTGAGGTTTTAGCATTAAAAGTACACTGTGGACTACTATCAACTTGTTGGACCTCTGTACTTTTTACTATCTTTTCTATTTTAATCTTTTGACCTATTAGAGATTAAACATAACCTTTGCTAAAAAAGAAAGAAAGATTAAACATAACCTACTTTGACCCGTTTATAATTAAATGGGTTGAAAGAGCCACCTCTACTTTTTTTGGTTGATGTCTTTTAATCGCTTCATGGATAATCAGGTTTGGGTGCCTTTTGTCAGAGAACATTACATGTATGGATCCATTGAGTACATCGGTTGCTATTCTGCAGCAGCATCGTGTTCCTCCCCACACTTACCAAGTTGGTTATACAAAAATATTTTTCCGAGGACAGGTGAGCTTTTCTCTTACGTGTTTACCAAAGTAGATGTTAAAAACAATATGTAAAACATCTCTAACGATTTTCCATATTTTTTTTATATGTGAAATTTTGTTGGGTGTAGGTTGATGTACTGGAGAATTTGAGACTGCAAGTTTTGGATGGTACACACGAAGTGGCCCATGGTTTCCTTGGTGGCCGAGTTCTTCTTGACTTCCATGAACTAAAGTTTGGAGTTGTAACATTGCAGTCATGTAAGATACCCGTGCATACAGTTCGTCCTTTTCAGATTTCCATTGCCTTTCTTTATTCAATTAGTTTAATTGTAAAGATGCGGGTCAAAGAGAAAAACTGTGTTTATACAGCATAACTCCTAAATGTTCATTTCTCATGCAGTTGTTCGAGGTGAAAATGCAAGAAGGAAACATGGCGTTCTTAAGAAACTGAATGATGGGGTTGCACCAATTTCACCTGATAAGCATTTGACAACAATTGTATATATCCAGTCAGGTACCCGTAATGTATAACTTTATCCTTTGCAGTATAAACTATAGGTTGAAAGTTGACAGACCGGGAGGGTGGGTAACGGTTCAAAAGGTTCGTGCTGAAATATATAATTTTTTGATTCTGGTCGAAAGGGGTTATTAATGTGGGTTGGCCTGAAGTACTTTTCCCCAATCTCGTCTAGTTCATAGTTAGTGTGTAAAATATGATTACATAATATATAGTATTAATTTAAGGAATATATATGTTAAAAATGCACTTTGGTAGACATTCGACACGCTTGACCTGTTTCATTTACGCTAGTTTTTAGATTTTTACTCAAATCAGCCGTCAGAGGCAAAACATAACCCAAAGTGACCCAATTAATCGTAAATGAACAAAATATGCCACCTCTAGTTTTAAAATGGCTACAACTAACTTTCTTGACCGTCTATTCTTACTTTTGACAGTGGTTCGTAGGTGGTTGGCTCGAAGGTATTTTAATCATCTACAGCGATGGAAGAAGTTAACCCTTGATAGTTCAAGAAGTTGGCAACGGTCTCGCAGTAGAAATTTAGGATCAAAGGTACTGCATGGATAAATCAATGTTCCAAGAGGTGACAAGATGGGCGGGTTGGGTATCGGGTCAAAACGTGGTAGCTAAAAATAGTACTCCCTCCGTCCCATATTTATAGTCTAAGTTTCCTTTTTTTGGACGTCCCAAATTAATTGTCCACTTCCAAATATAAATGGGTATATTTAACTGAAGTTCCTATATTACCCCCCTACTTTATATGTATGCCATAAAAAGCTGGGTAAAAAGTGTAATGATTATGTTTTCTTAAATTGTTTGTTTTGTCCGTGGACAATAAATTTGGGACAGAGGGAGTAGTTTTTCGTATGAGTTTAAGCGAGTGAAGTTAGGTTTGGCTGAAATACTTTTCTGCACATTCTTAAATTCTTTTTAGATGATCAGTGTCTTAGTTTTGATAACATATACATTATTATAATGTTTTTAAATTTAGATTGTTACATAAAACGATTTAAGAGGTTGAATGTACTAAAATAGACTTTTGGAGACTTTCAAACTGTTAATGTCCCCCCCCCCCCCCCCCCCCCCCCCCCCCACACCACACACACACACACACACACACACACCCCCCCACCCCCCTCTTTTTTTTCTTTCTTTTATTTGAACTGTTTGAGATAAATCACATCCCTAACTGACTCAACATACATCAAGTACCCACCTTTACTGTACTAGTATCTTGCTCTTGGTGGTTGTTAAATAACAAAAAAGCATGCAAATGTGGTAAGATTTCTCACATTTGTGTGTAGGATTTCTCACAAGAAAATAGACCAATTCTGATTTTCTTTTGTGTGTAGGATTTCTCACAAGAAAATAGACCAATTCTGCCACAAAATGTTGAAGAGTTGCAGAGACGAGTAGTGAAAGCAGAATCATCTGCAAGTGTAAGAGAGCATGAAAATACAGCCTTACGGGAACAAATACGACTATCTGAAACACGGTGGTCAGAATATGAAACCAAAATGAAAGCGGTAGAGGAGATGTGGCAAAGTCAGATGGCATCTTTACAGGTGAGTTTACATATGTCTCTACGAAATACTCGGAACTTGCACACTGGGTTAGCTTACTAGAACAGAAATTTGTTCGTAAGTTTTACATGTTCAATAAGAATAGTATTTTTCTTATAACTAGTACCAAAGGGGTGTTTTTGCTTGAATCTGCATTCTGAAGCTGATAATCTGATGTGCTAATTAAGCCACTACAATTACTTTTTAATATATAAACAGATCTGCTTCAGATTTACGTAGGATTTTGGTTCAAATTATCAGTATCATACCTACTGAAATTTGATTGATTATCTAAGAGTCAACTAAAATTTCCTATATACCCCTGTTTCCAACCTAATTCGATACAATGCGTTTTTCTTGTTATTTAATATCACTAAATCGCTTTTATCCAAACACCCGTAAACCATGTATATATGCAATTACTTAATCCCACTAGTTTAGGATGTGCCAGTAAAACTGCTACAATTTGGTTTTTAACTTTTTACAGTAAATTCAGTATGTGTACCTTATTATATGTTGGTGGTTCCAACACATGCAGGTGAGTCTTACTGCTGCCAAGAAAACTCTTGGTTCAGATGTATCAAACCTCATTTGAGGTGAATTTTTATTTCATTAACAGAATAGATACGTACATTCAGGGATATATATATAGATAGACATTTACATTATTAGTCCTTATGCTATACTATATTGATAGACTATGACTTGTAGTTCAATACGCCCCCACAAGCTAAGGGCGGGGAACGACTTGTAGCTTGGACCGAAGAAATATAAACCTTGGATTAGACAATGGCTTAGTGAAGATGTCAGCAACCTGATCATCAGTAGAGATTAGCTGAACACGAAGTTCCCCTCTAGATACTTTCTCACGAACAAAATGGAAATCAACTTCAATATGCTTTGTGCGAGCGTGAAATACCGGATTTGCTGATAGATAAGTAGCGCCAAGGTTATCGCACCACAATGTTGGAGGAACTCGCAAATGAACACCAAGTTCATTAAGAAGAGCTTGGAGCCACGTTAGTTCAGCTGTAGTATCAGCAAGAGCTTTATACTCGGACTCGGTAGATGATCGAGAAACTGTTCTTTGCTTCCTCGAGCTCCATGAGATTAAGTTGGAGCCAAGAAATATAGCAAATCCACCGGTCGATCTACGATCATCAGGGCAACCTGCCCAATCGGCATCGGAGAAGGAAGTAAGAGTAGAGTCACCGAATGCATGCAAGGTGAGGCTAGAGTTGTGACGAAGTAGAAGTCCAAGTTTGCTTGTACCCTTAAGATATCGTAGAATGCGCTTGACAGCTGACCAATGACTATCCATTGGTGCGTGCATAAACTGACAGACCTTGTTAACAGCGTAGGCAATTTCTGGCCTAGAAAGAGTAACGTATTGCAAGGCCCCAACAATTTGCCGATATTTAGTCGGATCATCAAACAAGGTGCCTGAATCACGAGTCAAATGTACAGTAGAGGACATGGGGGAAGGAGCGGGCTTAGCATCAGACAAACCTGCTCGACTTAATATATCAATAATATACTGCTCTTGAGATAAAATCACATTGGAACCCAGATAGATTACCTCAATGCCAAGAAAGTGATGTAGTTTACCCAAATCTTTAAGAGCAAAATCAGTACCAAGAGTAGAGACAATCCAGTCAATATGATTAGTACT
Source organism: Helichrysum umbraculigerum (assembly GCA_949592205.1). Lineage (NCBI taxonomy): Eukaryota > Viridiplantae > Streptophyta > Magnoliopsida > Asterales > Asteraceae > Helichrysum > Helichrysum umbraculigerum. The sequence goes on along the minus strand of CATIUR010000004.1, from coordinate 158,372,051 downwards.
ATTTCCCGTCACAATAATATCATCAACGTAAACAAGGACGTAGAGAACAATGGATTTCTTTGAGTAAATAAACAATGATGAATCAGTCTTTGAACCAACAAACCCAGCATTTACCAAGGCTTGTGTAAGCCGTTGAAACCAAGCTCGAGGAGCCTGTTTGAGGCCATATAGAGAGCGCTTTAACCGACACACATGATTTGGGTGAGTAGGATCAACAAAACCTTGAGGTTGAGACATGTATATTGTCTCTGTAAGATTACCATGGAGAAACGCATTTTGAACGTCCAATTGGCGCAAGGACCAACCTTGAGATACTGCTAGAGAGAGCACGGTACGAATCGTGGTAGATTTTACTACCGGACTAAAAGTCTCGTCGTAATCGATGCCGGGTTGTTGATGAAAACCCTTGGCAACAAGACGCGCTTTATAGCGCTCAAGTGTACCATCAGCCTTACGCTTTAATTTATATACCCATTTGCAGCCAATAACATTATACTTATCTGAAAAAGGGACAAGAGTCCATGTATCATTACGCACTAGCGCCGAGTACTCTTCTTCCATAGCCTTGCGCCACTCTACGTGCTTATTAGCAACTGTAAAGGATGTAGGTTCAGTGTTCGGTGGCGAGGGACTAGAGGTACTTAAAGAAGCAGATGGGTCAAACGGAACCCGAGGTTTCGGATTTGGACGGAGTGTCATTGGATGAGTACGTGTGACAGCAGGAATAGATGAAGTAGTAGATGAACTACCTGATGAATCAAAAGAGGGTGACTCGTGAGTCGGGTCAGTGATAGGAGTAGTAGTGGTGGTGTTTGATGATTGAGTGGTGGTGGTGTTTGATGGTGCAGGTGGCTCGGGATAAGCTGAGGTAGGAGTTGGACTCGCTGAAGAAGCTCGGTGCATGGGTGGTGGTGGACTGACAGAACGATGAGCAGGTATAGGAGTAGATGTTGTATCACTCGATTTGGACACGAGAAGGAAAGGGAACACAGTCTCATCAAAACGAACATGACGAGCTATGTATAACCGATTAGTTTTATAATCGAGACACCGATACCCATGATGTGTAGGACTGTACCCTAGGAAAACACATGGAGTTGAACGAAAGTCTAATTTATGAGCATTGTATGGTCGAAGATACGGATAGCACTGACAACCAAACACTTTAAGAAATAAGTAATCTGGTTGTTTGTGAAACAAGTGCTCATACGGAGAGATAGATTGAGAGACTCGAGAGGGCATTCGATTTATTAGATACACTGCCGTGTCAAATGCATAGTGCCAGAATTGATGAGAAACATTTGCTTGGGCTAAAAGAGTTAGACCAGTTTCTACAACGTGTCTATTTCTTCGTTCAACAAACCCATTTTGTTCATGGGTATGTGGGCATGAGACACGGTGAACTATACCCAATGTAGAGAAATAGCGAGAAAGATTTCGATACTCGCCTCCCCAATCGGTTTGTACAGTTTTAACCTTAGAATTAAACTGTCGTTCAACCATAGTTATAAATTGTTTGAATAATTCAAAAACATCAGATTTACGAGCCATAGGATATAACCACATGTAACGAGTATAATCATCCACAAATAACACAAAATAACGATGGCCACCAGAAGATACACAAGGTGCAGGCCCCCACACATCACTATAAATTAAATCCAATACACTTGTACTTTTAAAAGGTGAAATAGACAATGTTAATTTTGAAGACTTGCCTAACTGGCAAGCCGTACACAAATTATGCAAAGTTTTATTCGAAACTGGAAGTGAAAAAAGACTCAGCATAGACTTAAGTAACCGTGGATGTGGATGACCGAGCCGTTGATGCCAAATGTCGGACGAAGTACGTTCGGCAGAAAAGGCAACACGCTTTATTGAACGAAAGTGTGGAAGGCTAAGCGAGTACAGGCCATTGCTACTCGGGCCTGTGAGTAGAGGAGTGCGAGTACACCGATCCTTCACAACAAAAAAGCTAGAGTGAAACTCAAAGAAAACATCATTATCGGTGCAAAACTTTTGAACAGATAAAAGATTTTTCGAAATCGATGGAACATGTAAAATATCTGATAAGTGAAAGGACTTTTGTTGTGTATGTATATTAGATGAGCCTACATGTAGGATAGGGAGTCCTTTACCATTGCCAACATGCAAAGTGTCCGGACCATGATAAGCTTCTGAATAGTCGAAGCTAGATAAGTCTGGAGCTACGTGACTATTTGCTCCTGTATCTGGGTACCATGTTGGCGCTGAAAGATTCGAAGGCTGTGGTCGATTGCTAGTAAAGTGAGCAGTAGGTTGGGGCCCGGGTCCGGTTGTGTCTCGATGATTTGGACAGTGAGCGGGAATGTGTTGAATACCGCATTGTTGGCAATGCCCATACACTGTATTTTGAGTCGAGGCCCAACTAAAATCTGGTCCACGAGAGCGACCTCCACGGCCCCCACGATTATTATTCCTACCGCGGCCTCCACGAGTGCTTCTGTTATTGTTTGATGCCTGACGATTGCTATAAAATGCTTGGGGTGATGAAGTTGCTGGTACAAGATTTAACCCCAACGCTTGGGCTTGAGCCACAAGTTGTTGATAGGATGAAGATGGTTGTGAAGGTAAATGTGTAGTAGTTTGAGCAGTAGCAGTATATGCTTGAGCAATTTGGGGTTTAGATCTCGCATGGACAAACTCGTGGTCTGCTAGTAGAGCTTGAAGATCATCCACGTGGATGGCGGTGCCACGAGCAGTGAGGGTAGTCACCAGACCATTAAATTCCGGGCGAGAAGAAAGACCAGCAAGAATTGTCAACACGAGGTCTTTGGCTCGAACAGGCTCGCCAATTGAAGCTAGGGAATCAGCATATCCTTTTGCTCGTTGTAGGTAGGTAATAGGTGATTCATCATTACCGATCTCCAATTTAAGAAGATTGGTTTTGAGGGTGAGTTCTCGAGAAAGAGTGGTTGGCTCATAAGCACGGTGTAGTGCATCCCAAATCTCATGGGATGTTCTTTTCCCGTAAAACGCACCATACGCTTGTTCCGAGATAGAAGACAGAAGTACCATCTTAACATGGTCATCGTTTTCCTTCCAGATTGCAAACTCGGGGTTAGCCACTTGCGCGTTCTGTGCTGCAGCTACCATCTTGGGTGGACACTGAATCGATCCATCAAGATACCCAATGAGTTTATTTGTCGAGAAGAAGGGTTCCACCATGGTTTTCCAAAATTGAAAATTATCTGGCTTGAGAAGAAACGCCCATCTATGGTGCGAATGGGAAGCTTTGTCAGTTGTATTAAAGGCGGTGAGTGTTGGAGCCATGGTGATTGGTTTTGTATGAAGATTAGAACTAAACCTGGTTGTCAGGTAATAAGAATATTAAAGAACGGCAACTCTTTTTGTGTAGGGTTAGGGTTTATTTTTGGTGCTCTGATACCATATCAAACCTCATTTGAGGTGAATTTTTATTTCATTAACAGAATAGATACGTACATTCAGGGATATATATATAGATAGACATTTACATTATTAGTCCTTATGCTATACTATATTGATAGACTATGACTTGTAGTTCAATAAGATGGACATCAGGGAAGACCATATGGTTCCCCATCAACCAATTATTATGATTCTGAGGATGATGTTTCAGGAATTCAAACTCCTGTTCAGATGACTCCTGCCAGGATTGGAAACAATAGAAGGGAAACCAATGGTGTCCTTTCTGGCACGGTTGATAACTTATCTAAGGAATTTGAGCAAAGAAAACAGAATTTTGATAAGGAGGCTAAAGCTGTTATTGAACCAAGGCCTGAACATGCTTCAAAGCAGATAGAAGACTATAGAATCCTAAAGAAGAATTTTGAGACGTGGAAAAAAGAGTACAAGTATCGGTTACGTGAGGCCAAAACACGAATTGCAAAGGGTGTAAATGCTGAGAGTGGAGGTGGCGTTGGTTGTGGTGTTAGTGGTGGCGGTGGTGGTGATAGGCGGTCGAGAAATTGGTGGGGGAAGTTAAGCAAAAAGAGCAAAGAGAGGATAGTGTGATGTTAAATACTCATCTCTATGCATATGGCGAAAATAGCGTTTTCAAGATTGTTAAAACTTTGGTGAGTTGTAAAGAGGGTTGTACCCAGAGTGTGTGTGTGTAAGTGATAAGATTGTACATGATCTTCAATTTTTAAGACCTTTAAGTTTTGTTGTCTTTATTAAAGCGGGGTTAGAAGAAGTTGTTGGATGTACGTATGTTGTACTAAATCATCTGATTTGTAAAATGACATATAATTTTGATTCATAATTGTATATGGTGGTTATAATTTTGATTCATAATTATATTCAATTAAATATAATGCAAACCATTCACATTATCGTAAATCATATACGTGTTCGTGTGTTCAAAAGATAGGCTAACAATAAACAGGCTACACGGGGAAAAAAGTCATAAAACTAGATTTAGAGCAGCATATGTCAATTCCTTGTGCTGACCAAAAAACACTTCTGATCCAAAGCTTGAAAAAAGAACTTCGATAATTTGTGGGTTAAATATGATTACAGAAACTGTATTATCTCAACAATTGTGGGATTTGTATTTTGAAAAAACTTATTTTAAATATTCTTGCGAAATAAACAAAAATATGGCAGAAAAAATTATATACATATCACTGGTACTTAAACTCGATTTAGAACTCACTTACTTGTTCAATTTGTGGATTGTCATGCTTGAAAATGTGTAACCAATCGTGATTTGGGGTTGGATCGACTTGGTGTTGGAACTATTAAGGGTTTATGAGCATAAGGTAAGAAAGGATTTACTTTTAAATAAATGAATAAAAATAAAATAAAATAAATAATGAAGAAAAACAAAATAAAATAAACATATCTCGTACCTTCTCATCGATAAGAATCACGTCGATCGTATAAAACCTCAAACCAAAATGAAAAGAAAAAAAAAACCTCAAACCCTCCGTTATTTTAGATTTAAAAACAAATCATGAAAACACTTGCATACATCACATGTGTCAAACCCACTTATATGTCCAACACGAGTAAATATATTACTGGATTAAAAGTAAATAAACAGTTGACTAAAAAACTTAAATATAATACTACGTATAAGAAACACATATCATCAAAGTTTTAATTATTCAAGGATTGCTTGATTTTATCAAAATAGCTAAAATTAAGAATGTAATGACATCATCAATAATAATTATTAATTAATTTAATAAAATATGATTAAGTACTCCTCCTTAAGATCAATTTCAGAAAATTTGTTCATGTCGTAATTTGTAACATCGTATGAACTGGGTAGATGCCAACGTGGGATTCTTGATTATTTTAATTAAATATTAATTTGCATATATAATTATTTTCTTTTTTAGTTAAACTTTTCAAAATGAAATTTTATATATATATATATATATATATATATATATATATATATATATATATATATATATATATATATATATATATATATATATATACTACGTTGAGCTGGTTTGCTATTAGCTAGTTATTCAATTTTTAATTTGTTATCATGTAATGTCTAAAAAAAATTCACATTACTATTTTATCTATCTTAAAAAGATTGATCATTTGTAAAATAAGTTTTAATTAAAAATCATCAAAATCACCAATATTCTCATTTATTACTCTTGATCACTCGTTTTTAAAGTCAAAAATAAGTTTAGATAACTTATTCAAATATGTAGTGATTGTAATTGCAAGTTTACGCTAAACATGATTTACTTTTGTTTTATTTGGTGATTTATGGTTACTCAAAGCAACCGCGTGATGAGTAATCTAACTATAACTAAGAACACATCATTACTTTCTTCGTAACTATTCAATTTATAGTTAGTTTGTTATTTATTACTTACCTATCTTAAAAAGAATACCAACGTTACTATTTTACATATTTCAAAATATCATCAATTTGTATAAAATAAGATTTAGAATTTATCAAACTCCTCAATTAATCATCTTTTATTATTCTCAGTAACTCATTTTGTTATAATAAGTTAAGTTAAAAATTCCATAAATGTAAAGGCAAAAATTACATTTACCCAATATGAATTGATTTTTTTTTTTTGACAAAGGGAGAATTCAATGTTATTAAAGAAATTATAGAGATAATAAACAATATTACCGTTACTTTATATTACAACTTCTTATCTAATATTAACATTCATAAATTTTGACATACTTTTTTAACTTTTATTTGCGAGTAAATACGAGCATTCATGTTGGATTAAACACGAGAGCATTCGAAACATTTTTGTACTTGATCGTTAAAATGATACTAAATTTTAACAAGTATTGATATTACCTTATTCTCAATGGAACCTTTATAAATACAACCAAAAAAAAGTTTATTAATAAATTTTTCATCCATTTATAGAGATGATGAAAATCTATTATAATATTATATACTAATACTAATAGTAAACGGGCTCGTGTATATACACGTGTGGGTATCAAAGCTACTATAATATAAAACGCCATGCATGTTTCTCAATCGCAGCTCGATTTAGATTTTATTAACCAACCTGAACACGCCACGTCAGCAAATTGGGGTCGGCTGACGCAAGCTCAGACATGCATTTCACGAATTATATAAGCCCGATGTGTGTTCCTTTTTTGTTACTCCAAAAATAAACTCGTTTTCTTCCTTCCTGCGATTCGCAACATTCATCAATCAATCCTCATACCACTTGCAATTAATTCAAAGGTACGTTTTGATCCTCAATTGTTTATTTGTGATGTTTGTTTTGCCTATATTGTAATTGTAATACGTAGACATTATTACCCAGGGTTAGGGTTAGGGTTTCGATTAATTATCTAGGGTTTATACTATATTGCTGTATTCATTAATTAAAGACTATAATTATCCAACCTTTGATTTATTCTGTGTTCTTGCTATCGAAATCATATTCATGTGTATTACCTATTTTTGTATATAAACCCTGACTTGTGCAATGGTGAATAATTTATCTGATGATGATGATAACACGTATCACGTATCATCATCTCTTATCTCAATTTCCTGTTATATACCAAAGATTCCATTATCCAGTTCCGTTTCGCTAAGTTCTCCCCTAAACGAATTGGAATTGGTTTTACCAACTACTACGTATGTTGTAAATATTGTTATCATCAGTGCGGAGCTAGAAATAAATTATTAGGGGTTGCAAAAACTTTAAAGTGTATAAATTATAACAAACAAATTAAAATTGTACGATTTCGTTAAATAAGTTTAAAGCAACAAACACAACTAGCTACTAATTACTAAACTACTACTATAGTCCAGTGGCGGATCTAAGAATGTGAGAGTGGGTATGCACTATACAGTATGGACAAAAACATTTTTTTTTACACGAGTCAAAGGTAGAGGTGTTTGTTGGGTTGGGTTTTGGGGTTTCAATTTGACTTTCCAGTTGAATTTTTTTTTTATCGGGTAAAAATAAGTTCTAAACTAAATCACTTTCAAATTGAACTGAACCAACCTAAAATCGTATCCGATTTAGCTGCAACTTTAAGCATAAAATTCTAATTTGATTCGCAGTCTTAGTTTTGAAAAACATTATATGATAAATTAATATAAAACTCATTGAGACCTATACATTAGAGTTCTTTTAAAATTTAGTTCACGGGAAAAGTAAGAATAAAAAAGTTTGTTACACAACTTGGTGAGAATACATGTTCGGTTGAATGGAAAATCCAAAGAATGGGCCATAAAAATTGTAACGGAGAAAAAAACAAAAATATAGAAACGCAAATGAAACTAAAAACCAACACAACTTCTTCTAAGGGCGTAAAAATAATTCCCAAAATATCATTTGTATACATTACAGTAAAGTCGTACAGTGTATTACTTTATCACTTGGTAAACCTCCATTGTATAAGAACTCCATTGTATGCTTTCAACTTTCATACCTATTCTATGAGGTAAACCTCTTAAACACTCTAAGTAATATGATGTAAACTAGCTAGACATTCTAAAAACTCTATTAGAAAGGTTCATCTCATACAAATAGAGAGTATGGAAGTTGGGAGTATACAATATAGTTTTTAGAAGGTTCATCTCATACAATATATGGTACGAAAGTTAAGAGCATACAATAATAACTAGTGTACAGTTGAGCGCATAACGAAACAATAAACTCAGATAATATTCAGGGAGTTCACCACTTTTTGATAGGGTATGCATTCTTTAAAGACTTTACTAGAAACAACTAAAAAAAATATTTTTTACACTATATGTTGGAGCCTTAGGGTATGCAAGTGCATACCCTAAATTACAAGTATATCTGCCACTGCTACAGTCATCATAATATATAACTTCGACAACGACATTGCCAAACCATTATTGGTTGTTGAGACAATTCATTGTTGATTGTTTGATTAGTTCCAGGTTAATTGATTGTTTATTGCTCGAGCCTCTTTCAATAATCTAAAACAAAGGGGTTGATTATCGAAACTTCATAAGCTTCCTACGCAAACCACAATCCATATCGTATTTGGTGATTAAGAATTTCTATTTCTTTCCCTTTGTAAAAATTAGACGTATATACCAATGAAAAAGTTTGGGCTGTTTTATTAATCTGGGTTTTCTTCCATTAATGAGTCTAATAACATATAAGAATTATTAATCTGGGTTTTCTTCCATTAATGAGTCTAATAACATATAAGAAAAGGATAGTGGGCTTTAATGAGTGTAGCAATTAGCCAATTAGGCTATATCAAAAGAATAATGTATCTCCGCCTCTGGTTATCATCTGTAACTTGTGAGGGTTACTTCTAAAGTTCTAATGTTATATTTGAATATGGCACCCCTATAATTCTAAAGTTCTACGATTATTTCACAACTGTAACTGCTAGTTTTATCTTCTGCTTTGCTTGTATCTTGCTTTTGGTAACCCTAATTGCCGATTGCTCGTTTAATTTTTAATCTTATATGATTATGATTATGGCTATTACTTGATCATCTTTTAAATGTTAATTGAATTATTATTACTGACATGCATTTAATGTAATTCACATTGGTATTGGATACCATTTTTCTCTACTTTGTTGGAAATGTTTTTCTCAGTTTTTTTTTTTCTCATTCGTTTCTGCTCTTTTTGAACAGAAGATTATCAGAAGATGGCAGAGAGAAAGGTGTTGAATAAGTACTATTCGCCGGATTTTGATCCGGCTAAAGTTCCACGAAGGCGTATGCCCAAGAACCGGCAGAAGAAGGTTCGAACGATGCTTCCGATGAGCATTCGCTGTAGCACTTGTGGAAACTATATATACAGGGGTACCAAGTTTAATTCACGTGAAGAAGTCGTCATTAGAGAGGCATATCTTGGAATGCGGATTTTCAGATTTTATATCAAGGGCACAAAGTGTTCAGCCGAGATTACCATAAAGACAGATCCTCAAAATGATGATTATGTTGTTGAGGCAGGAGCTGCAAGAAGTTTTGAGCCTTGGCGTGCAGAAGATGAGGTGGGTGTGGAGAAGCAATGGAGAAGGAATGCTGAAGAAATGGGAGATGCAATGAAGTCTTTGGAGAATAGAACTCTTGATTCAAAAAGAGAGATGGACATACTTTCTGATCTTGATGAACTGAAGTCCATGAAGTCAAGGCATGCATGTTAGGAAAATAAAGTGGCAACAATGCATTGGTCACAATATAGATTTGATAGACAAAATGTAAACCGATTAGGAAACACAAGTTGGAACTCTTACTGCGCAGCGATGAAGAAAAATCCGGTTCTCACTATCTAACCGTTGAATCATCTTGAAATTTGAACTGTAACTTCATAACATATAGATGAACATTCTGACCGGAGGAAATTTCGATCTGAGCTTTTGATTGACAGATATTAAATGTCGAAATTCATTACAGAAAGCTGTTTTAGCTTCTGGAACAGCAGCAGCAAGCAGAAGTAAAACGATCACTGTGTCTTTGTTATACAACGAATTCTTGTGATTTTTGGATATGTTATAGATGGAATATGTTTCTACATTGTGTCAAAATTTCATAGTCATTGGATGTTTCTACAATGAGTTATGGAATTACAAAGTATCTGCTTATCGGTTTTTGCTGCACGAAGTCAGAAAATTACTGGGAATTCGTTAACCGTTGGATCGAGCTGAATTTTGGATATGATGTTAACGATACACTGATAAACTTCGTGTAAAAATTTGAGCTTCATCAGATAAGTTATCTGGGAGATATGCACTGCTGAAGTGTTCACGCTGCTAGCTTTCATTCCCACTGCTAGTGCAAATTCCGTTCTAGCTGCTAGTTCATCGTTCTCGCTGCCCGTATATGCCGTTCTCGCTGCTGGTGCAGTTCTCACTGCTAGTACAAATCTCAGTCATTCTCACTGTTTAGTGGTCTGACACCTTTCCAGGCTGTTCCAGACAAAACCCACTTGGAGAATATTCAAGCATGCTGGACAATCATCATGGGACATTTGTAGTTGGCATGCTTTGTATTTTTAATCATATTATGCCATTCCATAGGTGCATGCTTGTAATATTCTTTGTGTTTCCAAGTTGTAAGTCTCGTGGGTTTCTCTATTTATAAAGAAACCCATAGACATTAATGGTGTGTGTGTGTGTTCTTCATCTCTGCATCTTCAAGAGACTCACACCCAATCTCATAAATTTGAGATTGCTCCCCATATATATGCATATAGTAAAATAGATAGCTCTCTAAGGTTGTGCACAACCCCGATACAAATTAAGTGTATCCGTCTTGTTAATTCTTTAGCAATATTAGAGAGTTGTAATTGAGCTCCAAGGTTGCTTGCAACCCCGGTACTAGTTAGAGTATCCGTATTGTTATTTTGATGTTAATAATAATATTGGAGCTTTGGATATTAATAATCTTCTTTATGGGTTTTGCTATTATCACTATTCACTCACCACCTTTCATATTTATATTTATCTCCATCTCCTGTGAGTGAGTTATAGAGTGATAGTTGTTAATATTCTGGTTGTAATTCTTTTGCTTGGGGTACAAAACGGGACCGCACAATTTTAGACAATTGGTATCAGAGCCATAAGCCGGATCTTCTCAGATTCGCACAGATCCACTCCGAGCAAAAGATGTCATATGAAAGAAGATTGAAGAAAACAAGTTTTTCAGAGCACATCAGGTCACCTCATAAGCAAACCCAAAGGTTAGCTCAAGTCTAAATCATATTTATGAAACTTAAAGATAAAGTGTTCAACTAGTATGTTCATACATTTATACTCAGAATGGGGGCTACATTTAGTGATTGGTTAGCATGCTTATGTCCACTATTCTGAGATGGTTAGCATTCTAATGTTCATATTAGTTGAAAACTTTTCTTTTAGTTTTATAAGTGTTGGTGAAGATTTAAGCTTGAAATCTGTTCAAACCATATCATACAAACCTTTATTATTTTTGCGGAATAAAAATAAAAAAGGATGATGTCAAAATAAGGGGGAGAATTATAAAACAATGGGTTGCTGATTTTTAGGGGGAGATAAAAGGCTTCAAAGTTTACAGCTTGAACATGTACAAATATAATGAAGATATAACTAAAAGTTCAAACCGTTCAAGTTAAAAGACGTGCTCTCAAGTTTATAAAGAAACTTGTAATTAGGGGAAGTTATAATCAGTTTACAATGGGTATTTTGTCATCATCAAATAGGGGGAGATTGTTAGGAAAATAATGTGGCAACAATGCATTGGTCACAATATAGATTTGATGAGACAAAATGTAAACCGATTAGGAAACACAAGTTGGAACTCTTACTGCGCAGCGATGAAGAAAAATCCGGTTCTCACTATCTAACCGTTGAATCATCTTGAAATTTGAATTGTAACTTCATAACATATAGATGAACATTCTGACTGAGGAAATTTCGATCTGAGCTTTTGATTGACAGATATTAAATGTCGAAATTCATTACAGAAAGCTGTTTTAGCTTCTGGAACAGCAGCAGCAAGCAGAAGTAAAACGATCACTGTGTCTTTGTTATACAACGAATTCTTGTGATTTTTGGATATGTTATAGATGGCATATGTTTCTACATTGTGTCAAAATTTCATAGTCATTGGATGTTTCTACAATGAGTTATGGAATTACAAAGTATCTGCTTATCGATTTTTGCTGCACGAAGTCAGAAAATTACTGGGAATTCGTTAACCGTTGGATCGAGCTGAATTTTGGATATGATGTTAACGATACACTGATAAACTTCGTGTAAAAATTTGAGCTTCATCAGATAAGTTATCTGGGAGATATGCACTGCTGAAGTGTTCACGCTGCTAGCTTTCATTCCCACTGCTAGTGCAATTTCCGTTCTAGCTGCTAGTTCATCGTTCTCGCTGCCCGTATATGCCGTTCTCGCTGCTGGTGCAGTTCTCACTGCTAGTACAAATCTCAGTCATTCTCACTGCTTAGTGGTCTGACACCTTTCCAGGCTGTTCCAGACAAAACCCACTTGGAGAATATTCAAGCATGCTGGACAATCATCATGGGACATTTGTAGTTGGCATGCTTTGTATTTTTAATCATATTATGCCATTCCATAGGTGCATGCTTGTAATATTCTTTGTGTTTCCAAGTTGTAAGTCTCGTGGGTTTCTCTATTTATAAAGAAACCCATAGACATTAATGGTGTGTGTGTGTGTTCTTCATCTCTGCATCTTCAAGAGACTCACACCCAATCTCATAAATTTGAGATTGCTCCCCATATATATGCATATAGTAAAATAGATAGCTCTCTAAGGTTGTGCACAACCCCGATACAAATTAAGTGTATCCGTCTTGTTAATTCTTTAGCAAGATTAGAGAGTTGTAATTGAGCTCCAAGGTTGCTTGCAACCCCGGTACTAGTTAGAGTATCCGTATTGTTATTTTGATGTTAATAATAATATTGGAGCTTTGGATATTAATAATCTTCTTTATGGGTTTTGCTATTATCACTATTCACTCACCACCTTTCATATTTATATTTATCTCCATCTCCTGTGAGTGAGTTATAGAGTGATAGTTGTTAATATTCTGGTTGTAATTCTTTTGCTTGGGGTACAAAACGGGACCGCACAATTTTAGACAATGCATGTGTAAGCGTGTATGCAATGCTGGAAGCTTTGCAGCGATCAGCACCAGTACAGCTAGAAGACAAGCTTGAAGAGGAGGATGAAGCCCTTATAAAGTCCATCTTATATGGATCAGGAGAAGTTATCCACAGAATCGATGATGACGAACTTGAAGATGATGATGATATAAATCTTTCTGGTTCTGGCAACGGTGAATCCTCACAAATTAGTTCTAAGAAGAGGAAGGTTTTTCAAGAAGTCTCTGATAGCCCACCAGATAATTTGACGAAAAGCAGGAGTGTTGAGAAGTTGAATACCATAAGAGATGCTCCAAATGGCAGTATCGTCCTCAAGTCTTCTACGATTAAATTTTCTGATGTGAAGAAGCCTTCACAGGCCAAAACACAAGCAAATAAAAAAGAAAAGAAGGCAAAAACTACGAATAATGGAATAAAATTATTGTGCCAACAGTACGAAGATAGTGAGGAAGAGGAAGAGTAATCATATGTTTCGTGTTGGCAATCATCATATTCGTTTCCATTTGTTACGGGTCCCGTTTATTACTGACCCTCGGTGTAACTGGTATTGTATTCGGATGGTTTAAACTGATTGGTTCTTGCCTAATAGGTTCCTATTGCTGGTCCCTTTTCACAGACCTGTCAACACAGCCCATATCTGGATGGAACATATGTACATTTTTTTTTGATGCAGCTATACTGTTAGTTATGTTCTATTAGTTTTTTGAAAAAATCTATTGACCGTTAATATTTGTCTTTAATTGTATTTCAGTTATCTCTGAGTTTTGGGTGTTAAAGGGGGTGTACCTGGTAGGCTGGGGGTGGTTGTTGCTTGGGACTTTTATGCAAACTTGTTCATATTTCTCGGTTCTCTGTCTTGGAAAACTGTTTTGCTGTTGTTACTTGATGGGTTCTTTTTTATCATTTTGGTCCAATTTCAATCCAAGTTTGTTACTTGTCACAAGAGTTGGTTACTTTGGGCTTTACCATTTGGAGACCTCAAGTGATCCATTAAATAAATAATTATGATAGTTTGCCAATTAGTAAATATCGTTTTGGACTTGGTTGAAAGGTATAAAGGTGGCGATCGCTAATCTATCATATGATTGTGTCACATAAGACGTTTTGGACGAAACATTTATTGATATTATCGATTACATAATGGATTTGGAGATATTTATTGGAAGAGTTAAAGTTATGACATAAAAATTCATATACATATCATTGGTACTTAAACCTGACTTAGAACTCACTTGATCAATTTGTGGATTGTCATGCTTGAAAATGTGTAACCAATCGCGATTTGGGGTTGGATCGACTTGGTGTTGAAACTATTCAGGGTTTATGAGCATAAGGTAAGAAATGATTTACTATTAAATGAACAAAGGTGTGTGTGTGTGTATATATATATATATATATATATATATATATATATATATATATATATATATATATATATATATATATATGTATGTATGTATGTATCATTAATTTGGTTGGCTAATGTTTGATTTAAACATTATAAACACAATGAGGTTAAAGTACATTAACCTGGGTGTTATTTTATTAGAAATAATCGTCGTTGGTGTTCAGACAAAAAAAGTTTGGATGTATATTTTAAAGTGATCATTGTGAATTGAAGAACTAGAAATAAAGTGATCATAGTCTTTGTATCTAAAAAAATCAGTCTACATTTTAAAGTTTAAGGCAATTCAATATATATAAAACATTAATACTCAAATAATTTACAAATTTTTACTATCCAACTCATAGTTTACAAGAACAAAACATAACTTAAGCACCAGGCACAAACTTGGTAGCATAGACCCATGCATTGTTAGCCACAGGGTTGTCCAAATGGTCCAAAAGGTTCTCTAATGGTCCTTTCCCTGTTACAATTGCTTGCACAAAGAACCCAAACATTGAAAACATTGCTAGTCTTCCATTCTTGATTTCTTTCACCTTCAACTCAGCAAAAGTTGACGGGTCATCCGCAAGCCCCAACGGGTCAAAATATTGACCTCCTGGGTAAAGGTTGTTACCATCTCCAACACCTTCTAGCCCATTAATACGGAACCCTTCAACGAGGCCCATTAGGATCACTTGAAAACCGAGCACTGCTAGTGTGCTTTGGGCATGAACCAAGTTGGGGTTGCCCAAGTAGTCGAGTCCACCTTCCGAGAAGATTTGGGCTCCAGCTTTGAACCAAACGGGCTCCTTGAAGTCCACTTTCACCCATTTTTCAAGTACTTCTGGAGTGATGCAACCGAATGCTCCTAGCATTGCCCATCGCCCGTGGATTACCTAAACATTTTAATCTAAGCATTAGATGGCGATTTATACATAGTAAACTTCTTCAATTAAGCCAACAGGTTTATTCAGTTTTTCAACATGAACCGAAAAACATAAATGTGGGGAGCCTATCAACCATGACGTTGTGTGTTCCTGTTTCGGTGGAGACACTTGTATATTTGTGTAGTTTGTATATATACCATGTAAGTTAGATGGTAGGGTTGGCGTTCTAAAATACATAAAAACAAAAAGTGTAAATATTCGACAAGATGAATAACCTCAAGAGCGCGGTTCTTAGCGAAAGCCTCAGGATCAGCGGATAAGCCAGCGGTATCCCAACCATAGTCACCAGGGAATTCACCGGTCAAGTATGATGGTGTTTGAGCTGAAAAGGGTCCCAAGTTTTTCACACGGTCCGGTCCGGCCATACCACAAGTCATTTCCCTGTTCAGTTTCACAAATTGGAATCAGCTTACTTATTTCTTCCAACAAATACTAACATAGGTGCTAAATATTCAAGCATATCAAACCAAAAAAAATAATAAAAAAATGGTCATTTAATTTCACGAGCTGAGCCACTTAAAAAACTGTTCTAGTTCGAAACGAATATTCGTAACATGTTGATTCAAAATTTACAACTAGCTGATTCATAAATGTATATAATTGTATAGAGAAGAATAGATGAATACCATGGTGAATTTGCCATTGACCATAGAAACAGAATCTCTAAGTGAGTTGACATTGGAGCTTCTGGTTTGACCCAAGAATGGGGTGGCTTTAACCACAGTGATGGAGTTAGCAGAAGTTGCAGCCATGGATGTTTTTTATTGATAGATATGGAAGCTTCAAAGAGATTGAGGAAGAAGGTGTGCAAAGGGGAAATATGTATAGGCATTATGAATTTGCATATTTGTGGTTCATATGGCGTTGTGGTTTGGTGACAAATAAGCAATTTCATTTCAGCCAATCAGATCACTTCAAAATATTTCTTATATCTCTATTTCATATATTCCCTATCTATATTTTATCTTGAGCTTATTATTTTTTCAACAAAAGTTGTTTTTATTATCTCAAGTTTTTTTATTACACTTCTAAACCAAATAGCTACAAGTGGCAAATTGAATGGGTCGGGTCGGGTCACGGGTCTAGATGGGTTTGAATCTAAATGGGTCCGGGTCTAGATGGGTCATTTAGGAGGATGAGTTTAAACGGATCCGGGTCAAATGGGTCTCGGGTCGAATTGACCCATCGGGTTTTCACCAAACTTTTTTTTTTTATTTGAGTGAAAAATGAAAAAAATGAATTGAGGTGGAAAAAAAAATTACCCGTTCGACCTATTGGTTAATTGTTATATAATTGGAGGTTATATTAAATACCCAATTAGACCCATCCAAAAAAATGGGAGGAGACCCAACAAACCCATCCCCTCATAAATATTAACCAAGTAGACCCATAAATAACCAATGGGTCTAACATTGTCACCTCTACAAGTAGCTAATAATATCTAACAGTCAAACACAAAAATATCTAGCACCATTTTTTAGGACTTCATATATATTTTATGTACTAGAAAAATATAAAAAGGTAAACAAAAATTACTATGTATTATGTAAGCAAGGAGTAAATGAAATAAACCTCATTTGCCAATTGAAAAAGTTAATCATGATGAAATTTTTTATTATTGGGCCAAACAGAAACCCATGCCCAATAAAGAAGTCCATAAAGTAGAAAACATTAAAAGTTTAAAAAAACGAAATTGCGGTGAAGGTGGATAGAACACCTGACCTTGAGATCTTCAGTCTGACGCTCTCCCAACTGAGCTATCCCCGCAACTTGTTTTAACACTTACAAAACAATTTTATAAACAGATATAATGTTTTAATTGTTGTGTACCAAAGTGCGATTATGATCTTAAGTCTTAAGTCTTAACCCTCCAAAGATGAATACAGATGATGATTATTTTTTATTCGTGTGGTTATAAAACAATAAATAAATTAACACTAAAAACTGATCAAATGAAAATTAGTCTGATTACATAAGCTTTGTATGCTGGTTTAAATGAATTTTAATCTTATATAGTTTCATTAGCTTTGTGATTGAGATGTGAAATACACAAGAATTTACCCATAAAAGAAAAAAAAAATAGCATAAACTAGCTAAGGAGAATCTATTAATCCAAAACTAAACACATAAGATAAGATAATTATTAATAAAATTATCATGGAGTAATCACTTAGGTCCCCATAAAATCAAGTGAAGTAGATTCTCAGTCCTCTCAAGTTCCCTTATCCTCCTCTGATCTCTTTTTTCCGGTTTCATCTCACCCGAAAATCGTCCCATACCATTCTCTGCATTCTCTAACTGCTTTTGTATCTGAACCGCATTGAACGCGGCTCGATACTTGCATTCTCCATGGTCTGCACCACTACACATTTGTAGATATATATAGATAATCGTACAAATTAAGAAATGAAATAAACAACGGATGAATAATAGGATAACGATGGAGTTGCTAATATATATAGTTGATTGATTGTGTTAGTTCTACTGATCGAATTAGAGAAGAAAGTAACAAGAGTTAAAGCCGAATATATAGGAAAGGAATGAGAGAAGGTAGGCAGATGGAGTGAAAATACAAGGGGTCTGTTTGTTAGGCAGAAACCAGGGTTTTGGGTGAACGGATTTACGAAGGGACCATGGTTTACATCGTACCTTTTTTATTATCTTAAAAGACCATGGTTTACATCGTACCTTTTTTATTATCTTAAAATAAAAGTAATAATCTTTTTAAAGTAAATACTCCGTATAACATAAAGTAATTTTCTGTTAATTTTTTAACTTCATCGATAAGGTATCCATGAGAACAAAAACTTTTCAACTTTTCATCAAGTTTTGATCCTAAAAATAATAGGGCTTATTGTTTCGTTACTTTACACTTTTTACTATTGTATGAGTCGAACTTTGAAAACATCTACTATATGTACTGAACTTGTAAATATGGTCTATTGTATTGTATGTAAAATTTTCTTTTTGGGTAAGGCCCAAATAGGAAAGTTTCCCTTTTAGCATTATCCAAAATGGAAATAATACATACAATAGACCATATTTAAAATTTCATTGCATACAATAAAACAAATTAAAGTATGTTGCATAAAATAGTAAAAAGTGTAAAGTTTAATACATAACGAATATTATCTCCGTATCAATTAAAATATCTACTTTGAAGAAAGAAACAATTTTAAAAAATACACACTGTCATTTCCAGACCAAATATTTATATATAAGGGTTAACAATGATTTAAACCTTAAAGTTTCACTTTTTTTCGTTTTAACCACTCAAGTTTTTTTTATAATGATTTAATTCTCGAAATTTCAAAATTTTGACGATTTAAGCCTTTGATTATACCTTATTTTGATGGTTTAATCCCTAGAGTTTATCTTTTTTAATGATTTTGCCATTTTAAAGTCTTTAATATCTAGCTTTCAAAAAATTAATGGTTTAACCCTTTGAAAGGTTAAACCAATAAGTCACTACAAATTTGAAGGATTAAATCATGAAAAAAAAAACTTAAGTGATTAAAATAAAAAAAAAAATAATGAAATTTTGAAAATTAAACAATTATTAACCCTATATAACTTCAAATAACCTTTTGTTGTATTCATAACCATTATTGGGTCACCTTATGAGTGTAAATGAAACCACCAAGACTACTCATAACAACCGAATGGAATCATCATATGAGTTGGTTTCAACCTAATGTTAAAAATCATCTCTAACAGAAACTGACTGACTACTATCAACAATGACACCGTCACTTTAATTTTTAAGCTCCACATTATTAATATACCTTTATTTCTATAATTTAAAAAAATAAATAAACGACGCATCCTTTTACTTCGTCTATACCTTTATTTCTATAATTTAAAAAAATAAATAAACGACGCATCCTTTTACTTCGTCGGATAGCTGACCACTAAAACCGATGGAGCCAAATTGACCTCTCGTGCCAATGACGTCACTAAATGACGACAATCACTTGCAAACCGACGGAAAAAGATACGGTCAATCGGGAGGAGTCTAATGTTACATTACATAATCATAAAATTCGTCATTTTTCTAAAACGTACAACTAGCTAGCAATATACATTAATCACTTCGATCCACAAGCTAAAGCATACATCATGTACGTACCATATGCTTGAGATTAATAAAAAATCTTAATGGTAATATTTTATCACAAACTACAAATAAGACATCTCTACATATATTAAAAGTACCTAAAATCTGATGGTGCCGGGACCAAAACAGTTCATATCCATCACCTTCTTCATCAACTCCGCTTTCGTTTTCTTCGATCTGTATTTTCCTGTTGCCACATCGGAACCAACAATTACTGGTCTAGTAGTAGTAGTAGTAGATCGATCGGCAATAGATTTATTATACGAAGAAACTATCTTTGATTTAGCATGATTATGATGTGCCCGAAGGGGGCCGTTCCATCGTGCTACACTGATGCTAGCCACCACAAAACAAGCTTTTACCGTAGATGATCCGATGTTCATGTTTGATTTTATTAGAAATATTGTGAAGTTATTGATTTATGAAATGGAATTATCTAGTTGCTTGTTCATTTTAGGGTTTTAGCCTTTTAGGTCATGTGATATAAATATGTAGCCACTATAATTGTAAGGGTTTAGTAAATTCTTTCCCAAGTTACCTTGGGCGTCTATTTATTTTTACTTTTTAAATATTTTCTTGCAGTTTTTACAATGTCTTTTTATTTCTTTCCTTAAATGTAATCAAAATTATTCTTAATTCATTTTAGTATTAAAATCGAATCATAATAACTTTTACTTTATTCCAGTTACGTTTTTAAATTTAATTTAGGGGTTAACGTAATAGTAAAAAAAAGAAAAAACATATTCAAAAATATTGCATGCATATGTATTATAGATTACACATACAGAGGCATCTCTACAAATAGTTTATTACAAAGAGTCTAAAATCTAAGTGTACTGGGACCGAAACAGTTCAAATCCATAACTTTCTTCATAGACTCGGCTTTCGTTCTCTTCGATTTGTATGCCATTTCAGAACCAACGAATAAGGATCTAACAGATCGATCACCAATAAATGATTTATTATAAGATGAAACAATCTTAGTTTTGGCATGATTATGAAGCGCCTTAAGTGGCCCATTCCATCGTGCAACACCTTGATCTTTTAACGCTTCTACCGCACCGATACTTGCCACCACTAACCAGGCTTTAATCGCAGCTCCACCACCGTTCATCTTCGATTAGATATTTGTAATTAATGTTGTGACGTAATGAAAAGTTGATTAATGTTAGGAAAACTATGTGACATAAATTTTATGTCACACTATAGATTTGATGAGACAAAATGTAAACTGATTAAGGAAACACGAGTTGGAAATCTTGTATAATGAAAATGGGAGGATGAAACTAAATTTGTATTGCTAGCATTAGAACAAGCTTGTTCTACCAAAATTAGTACTGCTAGTTAGTTCTGCCCATTCATCTTCTGTTAGTTATGCTGGTACATTAAAGAGTTAGTTCTGCCAAACTTATCAATATTAGCTCTGCCAGTTGAAGATTTCCAAAGTTAGTTCTGCTAAGTGGATTTCACTTTCTACCAACTCTGCAACACAAGTACACCTACTGCAGACTATGCTTTAAAGTTTCAGACCACTTGCATAGATTTACTTTTCATACTTTATTAGAAAATCTTGTAAATGACAAATCTATATTTATAAATAGATTTCCTTGTCCTTAGAAGTATGAAGAACATTATTAGGTTTGACTTTAAAGCAATTGTGTTTCCTATGTAAGTCTAGTGGGTTTCTATAAATAAAGAGACCCATAGACATTAGTAAGTGTGTTACCCAGTGAAGGTAAACCAAAAAAAGTCTTCCTGGTGTGAAACGCCCCGAAAACGGAACCATTTTTTCTTTTTTTTATCTAACACTGAAAACACACTCTATTAGGTCCCACATCTAAAATATGACATTACAGACTCTTATATCGTTCCCTTAATCAAATAATGACTCAAATAACAAAAATGTGAATTTACAAGAGATTCCCCAGGAATGACTCTCATTCCTCAGGAATCAGACATGCTATTAACACTTGGATTCGGATTCCCCAGGAATGACTCTCGTTCCCCAGGAATCAGGGTTGCTGTTAGAACTTAAGTTCAGATTCCTCAGGAATGACTCCGATTCCCCAGGAATCAGGGCTGCACACAAACTAATACCAAAATACGAATTTCTGACGCGCATAACTTTTTACTCGTAAACACTTAGACCCTGAAAATTTGCAGGCACCTCCAAAATGCCAAAATGAAACTTTCTATTTTTGCACTTTTCCAAAATTCACGTTTTACGAGAAAACGGACATATAACCATTTTTCGACCATTTTAACCACTTTTTGACTACAACTCAAATCACAATCCATGAACACTTGAACTCTAACTTTTTGCACACATGATCAACATACCAAAACAAGTCTAACACCATTGACCAAACCCACATAAGTACATTCTAACCCGATTTAACCCTTTTGACCCGTTTTGGTGTCCATTTGGACACTTTCACCAAATCTACTACATAACACCACCACATTACCCAATATCACACATGTTTGACTCTTACAACATTGTTGACTATATGTCAACTTCTCATTTGACCAACCAATCACATTCGACACTTAATCACTTTTGAACACTTTGACCCAAACCAAACCAATCACATAACTTCATACTCTTAACAACCACATACACTAGACATCATAACTCGGTTTGACTTTCAAAGTCAACTACTACACATTGACCAACATATTTAATTCAAAAACTCTTTGTTTGGGCGATTTACACAATTGAGCATCAAAACAACAATTCAAAAGAAAGAAGCATATTCTAACCATAAGCATGCTCCATATCCATGTCACTAGCTTCTCATAACCCTTCTATCCACATGTCTCTATCAAAACATCAACCTACAACATAAACACTGAAACGGGTAAGCACAACTGCTTAGTGAGTACACAGGCAAATCAAACAAGCAATTCACATAAACACAAAATCATTGATCTCTGAACACACTGAACACTGATCACTGAGCACCATACCACATCGATATGCATGCTAACACTATTTCACTGAGTACCATACCACAACGGTATGCATACTAACACTGTTTCACTACATAAGCATATTCCACAAAATCCACAAACTACATAATCACCCAACAATCGATTCACATAACATTATAACTACACTATCTTCACTAATTAATCCACATATGTAAACACATTTTCTTCCACCCAATTGTGTAGCCTCTTGCTCGGAAGCAATCCGGATCCAACACAATCGAATCATACACTATCAATTAAAAATAACATCATAACTACATAATCTCAATTATTTAATCCACATATATGAACACATAATCTTTCACCCGATTGTGTAGCCTCTTACCCAACAGTAATCCGGATCCAACACAATCGAATCATACACTATTCTCCACCAATTCTTTCTTTTACCTTCACGCCAGTGACATACTCATTACTCGCTAATGAGTTAATCACTACTGACTTTCCAAATAACACGTATTCACATAACAATTAAATATAAACAAATAATTTAAAGACAACAAACTAAGTAAACACACATAAACAAATAACTTTTCCTTGATTGTGCAAACCTCTAGCCCGCAAGCTATACGGTACTACACAACCAAATCACCTGTTTAACCCCCGTATCACTCACCACAATCTCTTAAATGACGATTTCACCATCTTGATCAACATAAGCATCCACTTCTTCAATCCCTATCATAAAGTACATAACACATAACAACATGTTTAAACACTAATCAATCATCCACATAATCTCATTACTTCCTCCCCCACTTTGATTTCACTAGTTAAATCTTTAGTTAATCACATTAAACTACTTCTTTAATCACTTTTAACTCTCACTAATAAAACTCTTACCACACATATTCATCATCATAATCATACTCTATAAGTATCACTAGTTTCATAATTAAACTTATTAACATCATCTTAACATAAACTCTAGAATTACTCAAGAACACTAAATCATAATTTCTTCACTTTCATCATGTTATATGATTTTCAACAACTTTTATAACACTAATTAACACTAACTACACCAAATTAAACCATAACTTCAAGTTATAATCATGATTCTTCAAAACCCTCATAATTATTCAAGAACACAAATCATAAATTCATCACTTCCAACATGTTATATAACTACTAACAATCATAAAAACACTAACTAACACTAATTCAATCAATTTCTAGCTTCAATTTCGGATTAAAACCCTCATTCATACAAAACCCATCAAAATCTCATAAAACCCCAAAACCCTAGGTTAAATCATGGAAGAATTCAACTTACTTGAGCTAGAAGATGATGAAAGGAAGATTAATTCGAATCTCTAAAGCTTGAATCATGAATTGAATTGAAGGAATTGGAAGTTAGAATCGTCCCTGAGGTTTTTCTCTTTTTCTCTCGCTCTCTCTAAAACACTTTGGAATGTTTTTAGATGAATATTGGATAAACATATACTGTACGTACATATCTATATAAGTCGGTCTAATTATTTTATCCCCTTTAAACTCTACAGTCTGGAACCGATAAAACCGTTTACGTTTTTCACTATATCTCATTATCTACATAATAATATTTCGTAATAAAAATATATCCGTGTACGATATTAATTTTCTGAAATTTGGGGTGTTACATGGTGTGTTTTTCATGTTGATGCACCTGTGTTATCATTATGATGCACCTGTGTTTTCTTCATGATGCACCTGGGTTTTTACCTTGTGATGCACCTGGGTACACCATAATCTCATAATTTGAGATCGTTCCCATGTATACGCGCATAATAGAATAGTTAGCTCTCTAAGGTTGTGCACAACCCCGATACAAGTGAAGTGTATCCGTCTTATTAATGTTTTTAAGAAGATTAGGGAGTTGGTGTATCAAAATCTTCTTTGTGTTCTTAATATTGTGCCTATTTCTCGATTAAATTCTTTTGCTTGGAATTCAAACGGGACCGACAAAGGGCTGATCACGAGTTGAAAGTAGCCGTCTCCCTTGTACGGGTGCCCAAAACTGAATTAACCCATTTAAAGCAGACAAATCAATTTTACATAATGCAGAGTTGATCTTCTCGTTAACAACAAAACGAACATCATATGTATCCCTTCTGCAACTACCCATTGTATTATATCATCGATATGTATAATTTGTTAATTAATAATCTCTAACTTAACAGCTAACAGTCGGCAACTTCTAATCCTAACGTGTTGCAGAGATTTATTTTGGAGTTTAAGAAAATGTTTGAAAAAAACTGGAAAGGAGATATGCGTGCCGTGTTTTATTAGAGATGGGTAATACGTAGTAATAGGTATTAGGATATGTATTGCAAAGATTTATTTTTAGAAAGGGTTATTGGGTTTAGATTTTCTTTCCTAATAACCCTTCCAATATGGGCTAATTAATTATGATATACCATTGTAGCCGGTTAGTCCATTGTTCTCAGTCGATTTTTTGTAATCAACGTGCATAAGGTTTACAGTTATTTTTTGTAACTGGTTTACTTGTTTATTATACTTGTTTAATTATGCATATTATCATTATCATTATGATCACATGGCGTATACAGTTATTTGATTAATGATCTCTGTGTAGTTTTAATACAAATATTACGTTAACAAAAAATGGTATCTCTGTTTGTTAAATAGGTTCCTGATTATTCATATACAGTAATTAAATTATGTTTGTAATCGTATCTTATAACGGTCCAATCATAAGGCCCAAAAAATGTTTTTACAAGCCCAATCCATTGTACAGGAAGGGCCCAACAGGAAAAGCCCAACAGAGAAGGCCCAACACTTACTAATGTCTATGTGTGACACCCGGTCAAAAATGACCCAAAATTTGGTCTAAATTTGAACTTTAATATTCATACTTGTTACGAACTAAAACAAAATTTATTGAAAGATACATATATATAAATATATATAGAACGTTAAACGATTTTTTTAGGATCATTCGCAAACAATCTGAAAGAACACATAATTTAAAAACGCGATCGTTGGTGACTGAAATTTTTAAATAATGTTTTATTATTAGTAATAAACTTTATTTACTCGAATAATATTAAAACATAATTTGTTTTTATTAAAAATGTATTATACGTAACCTGATCGAACGAAACATACCCGACAACCAAACTGAAAAACTAAGTCATATTTTCTAACTTATATGAAGTATTTTTATAAAATACTTTGATTGAAAATATATCCGAATACGCGTTACAAAATTTATAATCTAAAAATATCATTTGATTTAACGATCGGGTAATCAAAACACGGGTATTTTACTCTGTAAATATTGAGGACAAAGTACCAACAAAGTGTGGCCCTTGTTATTTTAAATATGAGCTGACCCATCCTTTTCTTTTACTTGTGTCCTGCGCCTTTTAGAACACGAGGAAACCAAACACCCTTTTTATTTGTTTAATTCATTACCCCTTTTGACCTCTTCAATCTATGTATCTGTCTCTTGCTTTCTTCCACGATAAGATCAACAACGACAATGACAACATGTAAACAATGACAAACGGCAACTAGTAATTTCGATCCATCATAATCAAAGTTACCATGCTCACCACCTTCTCGGCACCACACCCTCACCTTCGGTTCTCACCTCCAAACCGACCCAACATGTTTTCTTGAAAATACATCGGGTTTTGTCTGTGCCTTTGAAAACAAAAAGAACCAAGATCACATGGCATGTAATATACTAATATCTCTATCATCTATCCATATCCTAATCTATCTGTCTCTCTCGTTGAGTCAAAGGAAAACAAACAGTCGCTAGCAGCTAGCAACCTGCTCGTCAACATCGATCATCCATCACTGTTCTTTTCATCATCATCAACGAATTGAACACTATCTACCATCTCACTCGATCACCATCTACCATCTATCATCACCTTGCTTCCTCCTTCAAGTGTCACCACCGAACCACCACCACTACCTTCGGGTTACCACCACCGAGCACCCAACATAACACCAACAACATCAGTGGATCGGAAGCAGCTGAGCAGCGCAACAGTAGCAGTTGCAGTTCATCACCATACGGTCACCACCACCACCGATCGGAACCATCACCCTCTCCCTCTCGGTTAAGACTACCACCGCTGCCATCCTCATCATCTCATCGACATCACCATTATTACCTTGAGACGAAGAGAGCTGCAACACGAACACCACCATCATCGTCGTACTCCACCACCTTTGACTTCCACCTTCAACCGTGAGCACACTCCTCTCTCTCTTAGATTTACATAGTTATAAACTTGAAACTACTATGTTTTATTGTTATACCCACGTTGTATGTCGGGATTAAAAGTAAGAAATTCGGTTGTGAGTTGATTGCGTGAGTAGTAACAGAAAATCACAAAGAAACGGAAATGGGTCTGTTGGTCTTTATGGTATGAAACACACATAAATTGCTAAATTTCTATTATATATATATATATATATATATATATATACTTGGGAAATTATAAACAACAGGATGCTTGTAGCCTGGCGGTTGGGGCGTGTCTGGCAGTGAAAGGGCACAGGTTCGAAACCTGTGACCCTGTTTTGATATGTTTTAAGTTTTGGCTGGTGGGTTACAAACACACATATAAACGTTTTGCTGGAAAATTAT
This sequence comes from Helichrysum umbraculigerum, assembly GCA_949592205.1. Classification (NCBI taxonomy): domain Eukaryota; kingdom Viridiplantae; phylum Streptophyta; class Magnoliopsida; order Asterales; family Asteraceae; genus Helichrysum; species Helichrysum umbraculigerum. Next base: position 158,344,890 of record CATIUR010000004.1, on the reverse strand, counting down.
TAACAATAGCAATTGGTAGACTACCGTATAGATGGTGTGCTGTGAGGCGAGTGGTCATGGGTTCGAACCCCGTGACTTGTTTTGATTATTTTCATTTTTGGGTAACCTATTTCAAACACACTCACACATATATATGTATATATAATGCGAAGTGGTACAAACTATTTATATACGAAAAATACAAAGTATTTCTATACAAAAACAAATAAAACTATATTTTTAGAATATAATTTAAGTTAGTCACCTATAGTCCGTACACAATTGTCAAACTACAAATGTAAACTCGAACTAGATACTTTGGGCATAGTTAACCAAGTGAACCCTAATACAAGTGATATAATTAGACGTCCATTTACTTATATTAAATCTCGCGTGTTTAGGACACTAGGAGACTTCGGACTGTACATTCCTCGTCGGATATTTACATTGCTCGGATAGACTCAGGTGAGTCTCACAGCCCCATTTTTACTGTTTTTAAATATTGGGGTGAGATACAATACTTATTTGATTTCGTGATCACAGGTTATTTGATTAGTTAATTTAATTATTAACTCACTTGTTTATCATTGTTGGTTTTGATTTTCATTGTTCGGTTATTGCACGAGTGTTTTAATTCGGAAAAGTCCTCATCAGTGTATGGTTCATTAACTTAATAAGGCGTGATTACTAAAAGATAGTACTATCATGGGAGTGACGTCCCCGTCCGGGTTGCTAGCTACAACCATGTACAAACGGGCATTTTAGTAATTGTCATGGGTGTTGACACCTTTCGGGAGGCAGAAAATCGGGTTAGGCTTTGAACCATAGCTCAGTGCAGTACAGTGTCATTGACGGTAAATCTAGTCGGAAACCTTAATTGGTTTAAATCATTGTTCGGTAACCTTATTGAGTTAATCATGTTTGTTATTGAATCGTCGGATAATTGTGTTGATCACATCATGTTTTTATATTAAACCTGTGAGATTCACCAGCTTTATAGCTGACCCTTTTAGTGTTGTATTCTCATGTATGCAGCAACAGTAGATGGCCCGCAGGATAAGCTGTCTAGTATGAGTCGCATGCATCTACAAACATTTGAAGATTTTATTACATTATATTTTGTTAAGCGATATGTATCAAAATCTTTGGAATTTAATTATGCGAACTCACCGACATTGTAAACTTAAAACCTAAATTATGTACTACTTTTGTAATATTATTAAACGTCTCATGTAGAGTCGTTTGCTTGAAATCTTAGTGTTTTGATATTCGATTAGTCACGCCCCGACCCGATTCGCTTCCGCAACCCGAAATAGGGGGTGTGACACTATGGGTCTCTTTATTTATAGAAACCCACTAGACTTACATAGGAAACACAATTGCTTTAAAGTCAAACCTAATAATGTTCTCCATACTTCTAAGGACAAGGAAATCTATTTATAAATATAGATTTGTCCTTTACAAGATTTTCTAATAAAGTATGAAAAGTAAATCTATGCAAGTGGTCTGAAACTTTAAAGCATAGTCTGCAGTAGGTGTACTTGTGTTGCAGAGTTGGTAGAAAGTGAAATCCACTTAGCAGAACTAACTTTGGAAATCTTCAACTGGCAGAGCTAATATTGATAAGTTTGGCAGAACTAACTCTTTAATGTACCAGCAGAACTAACAGAAGATGAACGGGCAGAACTAACTAGCAGTACTAATTTTGGTAGAACAAGCTTGTTCTAGTGCTAGCAATACAAATTTAGTTCCATCCTCCCATTTTCAATATACAAGATTTCCAACTCGTGTTTCCTTAATCAGTTTACATTTTGTCTCATCAAATCTATAGTGTGACATAAAATTTATGTCACATAATTTTCCTAACATTGTTGTTTGACATTCTCACGAGGTAATGGGATTGGAGTCATATTGCATTATGATGCTGCAGGAATTTGTGATATTCCACTTTCTTCATGAGCCTTGAGGAACCCCATTCCGGTTCGTGTAGGATTCTTAACATCTAGAATACGTAATTGATCTCCAAGCTGTGCACCAGCACCAAACTTGAAACTAGGCAAACACTTCTTCAGTGTTGATAACAGTGACTCCAACCGGTCAACTAACCTTCTCTTGATACCATTGCTGCTGACATGCTCCTCTTGATTTGCTCTTGCATCTTCATGACTTGTATCAATTGGACTCTTGTACAGGTAATTCAAATTTCCCTTGCAGCTGGCAGACTGCTCTTGATTTACACTGTTACCCTTTTTTTTTATATTCATTGATGTTATGCGCAAAACACAAGAAGCTAAATCTATAAAATGGAAGTCATAGCTACTTGTGTGGGTTATAATCAATACAAGTAATTTGATACATACCATTAAGTTGGCATATGGTAGCACCCGCAGTCGAATACTCTTGCTCTTGGTGGTTCTCCAATGTATAAAGCAACTCTCCCAGTCTTGTTCGTCAACCAGAAGTAGCCATTCATCCACATAATCCAAAAATTGGAGTTTGTAGCTACTAGGATCCAAGTTATATTTCTCATCGACATTCTTCTTAATATCTTCAAGTTTTGAAGATATTGGGAGGTACAACAATGTTCGATGATCTTCGTATTCTACTTTTATAACAAGCCCATCATTACCCGGACACCTCACACAATTGCTACTTGCAGAGTGCTCTTGATTTGCACTTCTATCATTGTGACTTGAGTCTAATAGAACCCAGCAAGCTTCACCGTTGTGCATATCAGTTAAAATTCTCTTGAAACTATTGCTGCTGGCACGGTATTCTTGATTTAATCAGGTATCTTTTGGACTCAATTCACTTTGACTCTCACAAAAGTCGGTTGAGTTTCTCATGACACTGTTTCTGCTGTAAGAGTGCTCTTGATCTGATCTGATATCTTCTTTACTAGATTCAATTCTTAATCCTGCTTGGGAACACTGTCTTTGCAATCTAACATACAGACAGATTCTGTAAAAAGTACACATCATTGTAATATATGAATTATGATATGTGCGCCTAAGATACATGCCCAAAAATGTTTCTAATAATATGATTAGTACGCATGATCATTGGTATCTAAAGGGCCGGATTACATCCCCATATTTACCTGAAACTCGATTCTGTTTCACCTCTGAAGACGATACACAATCGACAGCGACTGATCTCCTTCTTTCTTCCAAAGCTTTGGGTATTAGTGATATTCTGTTTCTTTCAAGCATCTCAAAAAACCCAATTCCAATTTTTGACATCTAAAACACGTAACTGATCTCCAAGTTGTGAACCAGAAGCAAACTTAAAACTTGGCAAGCACCTCTTTAGTGTTAATAACGGTGACTCCAACAAGATGAGATAGTTTCGACGATGGGGCCACAAGAATTCAAAAGCAAAATCTACATTATCACCAGTATGAGTGCTCTTCAAGCACAAGACAAGACAACTCAATTCAGTATCAGCATGCACTAACTCCAATAGCCCATTATCAGTAATCTCGCTAATATTTCTGCAGAAGTGTGGTTCGGAAGTTTCAAGTGTCTTCCCGGAAAGCCCCTCCCCCATATATAAAGGAAATATATCAAAAATATCAATATAATCCTTAATTATAGGCAAAAGATGATGATCATGATCCGAATCAACACAAGAACCAATCAGTTTGATTGAAAACCTCCGTGCTGTTTGTGTGTCCTCCAGAGAAGATGAAAAGGGCAAATGATAGTTATTCTCAAAAGCAACCCAGACTTGAACAAGAGTTGGGTAATGTGATTCACAGATGATCTCTAATGCGTCTTCGATTTCAGCTGTAGCTGGTTTTAGACCACATATATGCTGTTACATACGGTAAAGTAATTACAGATATCCAAATTCTAGTAATTACAGATATCCAAATTCTAGTATTAATACTCAAAATAAAGAGCTATGAAAACTGTTATGAAACTATTGTATTCAGATAATACATGATTTTTTACCTTGTATGGCAGAGATTCCTGAACAAGAAACGTACTCAGACCGACTCTCTGCAACAAAAAGAAAAAAATGAAACAAAGTAAGATTAACCACAAAAAGGGAAAGAAAACTAATTCAAAACACATACAACATACCTCTAGTGCAGTCTTCAACTTGTTGAAAATTACAAGGAGGCTAGACGGCTCCTTCATACAACACTCGACAACACCAACACAAGATTCATTTGGAAACAGATGGTAAAATACAGGCATGAATAACGAACAATGCAATTCAAATTCCAAAGCAGAATGCACCAATGGACTCCCCTGCTGAACCCGCAGATTTACAACTACTGGCAATTGGTTCAGGAAAACATTGGCAGGTGGACCAGTTATGACCATAGGGTCCTCCTCATTATTCACAGCAACATCGTCATCATAATTAATACTATACTGATAACTCATACAACATAGCCTATATGTGTCGAAACACGAGTCGAGGACAAAGGGCTGATCACGAGTTGAAAGTAGCCGTCTTCCTTGTACGGGTGCCCAAAACTGAATTAACCCATTTAAAGGAGACAAATCAATTTTACATAATGCAGAGTTGATCTTCTCGTCAACAACAAAACGAACATCATCTGTATCTCTTCGGCAACTACCCATTGTATTATATCATCGATATGTATATTTTGTTAATTAATAATCTCTAACTTAACAGCTAACAGTCGGCAACTTCTAATCCTAATGTGTTGCAGAGATTTATTTTGGAGTTTAAGAAAATGTTTGAAAAAAACTGGAAAGGAGATATGCGTGCCGCGTTTTATTAGAGATGGGTAATACGTAGTAATAGGTATTAGGATATGTATTGCAAAGATTTATTTTTAGAAAGGGTTATTGGGTTTAGATTTTCTTTCCTAATAACCCTTCCAATATGGGCTAATTAATTATGATATACCATTGTAGCCGGTTAGTCCATTGTTCTCAGTCGATTTTTTGTAATCAACGTGCATCAGGTTTACAGTTATTTTTTGTAACTGGTTTACTCGTTTATTATACTTGTTCAATTATGCATATTATCATTATCATTATGATCACATGGCGTATACAGTTATTTGATTAATGATCTCTGTGTAGTTTTAATACAAATATTACGTTAACAAAAAATGGTATCTCTGTTTGTTAAATAGGTTCCTGATTATTCATATACAGTAATTAAATTATGTTTGTAATCGTATCTTTTAACGGTCCAATCATAAGGCCCAAAAATGTTTTTACAAGCCCAATCCATTGTACAGGAAGGGCCCAACAGGAAAAGCCCAACAGAGAAGGCCCAACACTTACTAATGTCTATGGGTCTCTTTATTTATAGAAACCCACTAGACTTACATAGGAAACACAATTGATTTAAAGTCAAACCTAATAATGTTCTCCATACTTCTAAGGACAAGGAAATCTATTTATAAATATAGATTTGTCCTTTACAAGATTTTCTAATAAAGTATGAAAAGTAAATCTATGCAAGTGGTCTGAAACTTTAAAGCATAGTCTGCAGTAGGTGTACTTGTGTTGTAGAGTTGGTAGAAAGTGAAATCCACTTAGCAGAACTAACTTTGGAAATCTTCAACTGGCAGAGCTAATATTGATAAGTTTGGCAGAACTAACTCTTTAATGTACCAGCAGAACTAACAGAAGATGAACGGGCAGAACTAACTAGCAGTACTAATTTTGGTAGAACAAGCTTGTTCTAGTGCTAGCAATACAAATTTAGTTCCATCCTCCCATTTTCAATATACAAGATTTCCAACTCGTGTTTCCATAATCAGTTTACATTTTGTCTCATCAAATCTATAGTGTGACATAAAATTTATGTCACATAATTTTCCTAACATTGTTGTTTGACATTCTCACGAGGTAATGGGATTGGAGTCATATTGCATTCTGATGCTGCAGGAATTTGTGATATTACACTTTCTTCATGAGCCTTGAGGAGCCCCATTCCGGTTCGTGTAGGATTCTCAACATCTAGAATACGTAATTGATCTCCAAGCTGTGCACCAGCACCAAACTTGAAACTTGGCAAACACTTCTTCAGTGTTGATAACAGTGACTCCAACCGGTCAACTAACCTTCTCTTGATACCGTTGCTGCTGACATGCTCCTCTTGATTTGCTCTTGCATCTTCATGACTTGTATCAATTGGACTCTTGTACAGGTAATTCAAATTTCTCTTGCAGCTGGCAGACTGCTCTTGATTTACACTGTTACACTTTTTTTTGATATTCATTGATGTTATGCGCAAAACACAAGAAGCTAAATCTATAAAATGGAAGTCATAGCTACTTGTGTGGGTTATAATCAATACAAGTAATTTGATACATACCATTAAGTTGGCACATGGTAGCACCCGCAGTCGAATACTCTTGCTCTTGGCGGTTGTCCAATGTATAAAGCAACTCTCCCAGTCTTGTTCGTCAACCAGACGTAGCCATTCATCCACATAATCCAAAAATTGGAGTTTGTAGCTACTAGGATCCAAGTTATATTTCTCATCGACATTCTTCTAAATATCTTCAAGTTTTGAAGATATTGGGAGGTACAACAATGTTCGATGATCTTCGTATTCTACTTTTATAACAAGCCCATCATTACCCGGACACCTCACACTGTTGCTACTTGCAGAGTGCTCTTGATTTGCACTTCTATCATTGTGACTTGAGTCTAATAGAACCCATCAAGCTTCACCGTTGTGCATATCAGTTAAAATTCTCTTGAAACTATTGCTGCTGGCACGGTATTCTTGATTTAATCTGGTATCTTTTGGACTCAATTCACTTTGACTCTCACAAAAGTCGGTTGAGTTTCTCGTGACACTGTTTCTGCTGTAAGAGTGCTCTTGATCTGATCTGATATCTTCTTTACTAGATTCAATTCTTAATCCTGCTTGGGAACACTGTCTTTGCAATCTAACATACAGACAGATTCTGTAAAAAGTACACAACATTGTAATATATGAATTATGATATGTGCGCCTAAGATACATGCCCAAAAATGTTTCTAATAATATGATTAGTACGCATGATCATTGGTATCTAAAGGGCCGGATTACATCCCCATATTTACCTGAAACTCGATTCTGTTTCACCTCTGAAGACGATACACAATCGACAGCGACTGATCTCCTTCTTTCTTCCAAAGCTTTGGGTATTGGTGATATTCTGTTTCTTTCAAGCATCTCAAAAAACCCAATTCCAATTTTTGACATCTAAAACACGTAACTGATCTCCAAGTTGTGAACCAGAAGCAAACTTAAAACTTGGCAAGCACCTCTTTAGTGTTAATAACAGTGACTCCAACAAGATGAGATAGTTTCGACGATGGGGCCACAAGAATTCAAAAGCAAAATCTACATTATCACCAGTATGAGTGCTCTTCAAGCACAAGACAAGACAACTCAATTCAGTATCAGCATGCACTAACTCCAATAGCCCATTATCAGTAATCTCGCTAATATTTCTGCAGAAGTGTGGTTCGGAAGTTTCAAGTGTCTTCCCGGAAAGCCCCTCCCCCATATATAAAGGAAATATATCACAAATATCAATATAATCCTTAATTATAGGCAAAAGATGATGATCATGATCCGAATCAACACAAGAACCAATCAGTTTGACTGAAAACCTCCGTGCTGTTTGTGTGTCCTCCAGAGAAGATGAAAAGGGCAAATGATAGTTATTCTCAAAAGCAACCCAGACTTGAACAAGAGTTGGGTAATGTGATTCACAGATGATCTCTAATGCGTCTTCGATTTCAGCTGTAGCTGGTTTTAGACCACAGATATGCTGTTATATACGGTAAAGTAATTACAGATATCCAAATTCTAGTATTAATACTCAAAATAAAGAGCTATGGAAACTGTTACGAAACTGTTGTATTCAGATAATACATGATTTTTTACCTTGTATGGCAGAGATTCCTGAACAAGAAACGTACTCAGACCGACTCTCTGCAACAAAAAGAAAAAAATGAAACAAAGTAAGATTAACCACAAAAAGGGAAAGAAAACTAATTCAAAACACATTCAACATACCTCTAGTGCAGTCTTCAACTTGTTGAAAATTACAAGGAGGCTAGACGGCTCCTTCATACAACACTCGACAACACCAACACAAGATTCATTTGGAAACGAATAACGAACAATGCAATTCAAATTCCAAAGCAGAATGCACCAATGGACTCCCCTGCTGAACCCGCAGATTTACAACTACTGGCAATTGGTTCAGGAAAACATTGGCAGGTGGACCAGTTATGACCATAGGGTCCTCCTCATTATTCACAGCAACATCGTCATCATAATTAATACTATATTGATAACTCATACAACACAGCCTATATGTGTCGAAACACGAGTCGAGGACAAAGGGCTGATCACGAGTTGAAAGTAGCCGTCTCCCTTGTACGGGTGCCCAAAACTGAATTAACCCATTTAAAGGAGACAAATCAATTTTACATAATGCAGAGTTGATCTTCTCGTCAACAACAAAATGAACATCATCTGTATCCCTTCTGCAACTACCCATTGTATTATATCATCGATATGTATATTTTGTTAATTAATAATCTCTAACTTAACAGCTAACAGTCGGCAACTTCTAATCCTAACGTGTTGCAGAGATTTATTTTGGAGTTTAAGAAAATGTTTGAAAAAAACTGGAAAGGAGATATGCGTGCCGCGTTTTATTAGAGATGGGTAATACGTAGTAATAGGTATTAGGATATGTATTGCAAAGATTTATTTTTAGAAAGGGTTATTGGGTTTAGATTTTCTTTCCTAATAACCCTTCCAATATGGGCTAATTAATTATGATATACCATTGTAGCCGGTTAGTCCATTGTTCTCAGTCGATTTTTTGTAATCAACGTGCATCATGTTTACAGTTATTTTTTGTAACTGGTTTACTTGTTTATTATACTTGTTCAATTATGCATATTATCATTATCATTATGATCACATGGCGTATACAGTTATTTGATTAATGATCTCTGTGTAGTTTTAATACAAATATTACGTTAACAAAAAATGGTATCTCTGTTTGTTAAATAGGTTCCTGATTATTCATATACAGTAATTAAATTATGTTTGTAATCGTATCTTATAACGGTCTAATCATAAGGCCAAAAAATGTTTTTACAAGCCCAATCCATTGTACAGGAAGGGCCCAACAGGAAAAGCCCAACAGAGAAGGCCCAACACTTACTAATGTCTATGGGTCTCTTTATTTATAGAAACCCACTAGACTTACATAGGAAACACAATTGCTTTAAAGTCAAACCTAATAATGTTCTCCATACTTCTAAGGACAAGGAAATCTATTTATAAATATAGATTTGTCCTTTACAAGATTTTCTAATAAAGTATGAAAAGTAAATCTATGCAAGTGGTCTGAAACTTTAAAGCATAGTCTGCAGTAGGTGTACTTGTGTTGCAGAGTTGGTAGAAAGTGAAATCCACTTAGCAGAACTAACTTTGGAAATCTTCAACTGGCAGAGCTAATATTGATAAGTTTGGCAGAACTAACTCTTTAATGTGCCAGCAGAACTAACAGAAGATGAACGGGCAGAACTAACTAGCAGTACTAAGTTTGGTAGAACAAGCTTGTTCTAGTGCTAGCAATACAAATTTAGTTCCATCCTCCCATTTTCATTATACAAGATTTCCAACTCGTGTTTCCTTAATCAGTTTACATTTTGTCTCATCAAATCTATAGTGTGACATAAAATTTATGTCACATAATTTTCCTAACATTGTTGTTTGACATTCTAACGAGGTAATGGGATTGGAGTCATATTGCATTCTGATGCTGCAGGAATTTGTGATATTCCACTTTCTTCATGAGCCTTGAGGAACCCCATTCCGGTTCGTGTAGGATTCTCAACATCTAGAATACGTAATTGATCTCCAAGCTGTGCACCAGCACCAAACTTGAAACTTGGCAAACACTTCTTCAGTGTTGATAACAGTGACTCCAACCGGTCAACTAACCTTCTCTTGATACCGTTGCTGCTGACATGCTCCTCTTGATTTGCTCTTGCATCTTCATGACTTGTATCAATTGGACTCTTGTACAGGTAATTCAAATTTATCTTGCAGCTGGCAGACTGCTCTTGATTTACACTGTTACACTTTTTTTTGATATTCATTGATGTTATGCGCAACGTTAGTGGTGGTCCCCTGCAAGCTTACAAAGTGTTTTGAACGTCCCATCCACGTCACCACAAGGGACCCACGCGCAGGAGAGAAGCAACATGAGCCTTAGGATTGACATCATCAAATGATGAGGAATCATGACACATGGCAAAACTTGCCCACCAAGGCTATCAAGGGCATGAAAAGTATAAATACAAGGGTATAAATAGTGTTCACCCTTAAGCACCTCAGAAAAATTCACCTCTATCATCAAACCCTAAAAACTTTAATCTGCAAGAGAAGATTGCAAATTATCTTCTCACCGCCGATTCTCGCCACCCTTGATTTTGTTCTACACACTCCAACGAGTTATCCACGTAAGTCACGGAGATTATCAAATCGGATCCATCCCTTTAGCACTCAGGTATAATTTTTATGCTTGATCAAATGGTGCCATCTAGTTGTTAAATCCCTATATCTCTCGTAGAGCTAGCAACAGATTCTAACTATTTTTCTTATACACACTCAGCCAAATGAACCATGGCATCAAACACCAGTAGACACCAACGGTCGGGGAAATTATTATTCACTTTGTTGGTGAGAACACACGAACATCAGTAGCAAATTCTGGTCAACAGATTGAGTGGGAACGAAGGCAAGTATTAGATCAATCACGCCGTCAGCTAGATTTCACAACCCCAGGAGGACAGAGCTAACAACAACATGGGCCTACGCTTTTCACAAGACAACAAATGATCATGGGAACCAGAATGCTTGTGGGGGAGGGGGTGTTTTCTAACTCACCATAGTGTTGGCTAACAACCGCAGAATAACATCTTCGAATAGACTCCTCAGCAAAACTTTCAGAATACCTTCCAACAGCCTTTTCAACAGGCTCCAAATCATGGTTTTCCACAAACATTCCAACAACCATTTCAACAAACGTCTCAACAGCCATTCCAACAACAAATCCTATAGTACCTCAATCAGCCGTTCTCACAACAATTTTAGCAGCAAACACAACAACCATTTCAGTTCCCTACACAGTAGTCTTTCCAATTAACTGCACAGCAGACCTTCTAGCAGCAGCCTATGAATGGAGCATTCCAGGCATAATCATTACAGCCACAAGCATCAATTCAGGAAATTACAAATGCCTTAGGGCAAATTCTGGCACAATTAATGCAACCACAAGTGGTCCGACCACCACCACCACCGCTACCAGCTATGTGGAAAATCTACTTGTTGTGATGCAGGGAAAAACGCCAACCCCTCAAAGTGTTATTCCAAAATCAAATGCCCAGTTTCACCCAGCAATAGCAAGCGTACCCCTCCCCCTGGGTGCTATGGTCCCTGCCACTTTAGGCACCTATGACGGCACAACAGATCTAGAGGACTTTATCCAGTCCTATGATCATGCAATTAAAACATAACATTGGGAAGACGTGGTGGCATGTCAAATGTTCCTGTTTGTGCTAAGGTCGTACGCGAAGTCCTGGTTCTGGGACCTCCCTGAAAGAAGCATCACATGCTTCAACGACATCAGGAGGAGGTTCGTCAGCCACTTTCACCTGAAGAAAAAGCATGTCAGATCCCATGTAGAAGCCCATATGATTAAGCAACATCCTCACGAGCCTTGGAGGACTTCATCGATAAGTACACTAACGAGTGCCTAAAATATACCTGGATTACTGGAAAGCCAACAGGTGTCAGGCTTCATATCTTTTTTTAGATATAAAAATTCCAAGCCCTGGTAGATAAATTCATCGACGAAACCCCACCGACCAGTGGGTTTTATAATTTGTACTTGCGGGGCCTAAGTATACTTAAAACTATGGGTGTACAGTAATAAGTATGACGTATGATCGTTCTATGAATCAATGATTTGAATTTGAAGTTTAATCACAAATATAAGCGAATATGATTTTTTTTAGTGTTAAATCACATGTGATTTCACATTAAAACTCAATAGAAAATGAAAAAAAAAAAACTTTGTCAAAAGTATATCTTGTTAGATCTACAATCGAAGAGAAAAAGACGCTAACTCCGAATATTTAATTTTTATAATTTATAGACATACGGTTTGTGAGATATTTAACTTTGAAAAAAAATGTAAAAATGAGTTTTTGAAATAAAGCAATCCTATTGGTTTATCCATTTTTCATTTTTTTACCATTCTTTTTTGAACTTTCTTCTATTTCAAGATATTTGAAATTGGTATCTTATCTTAAATAAATAAATTATTTATAACAAATATATTAGATTCAATTGTTAATTAGTTGATTGTTAAGCAATTTAGTTAGAGTGAATTTCTTTTAAGACTTCTCCCATCGCTTACGTCGATTTGGAACCGACGCTCGTCGGTTCAACTGATGCCGATAGCACCAATGAGTTGGCTCGCCTTGTCGTTTGGGTACGTTGCATATTCGACGTAATCCAATTTGTTTTTTTTCTCTTTTCTATTAAATGTAAATTGATTAATACGAACCCAAAAATTAAAGTGACGGGTCACTGATGGCAAGGGTCCGTCAATTTCAGTCAGAACGTGTCGTTGTTGGTTTCAGTCAGTTTTAATCACGGATAAGAGTGGTCTTGATACGTCAAGGCAAAACAATTTGATTAGTTAGTTCACCGTGAGTTATAGTTATACAACTAGTGTTATAACCCGTGCGATGCACGGTATCGTATGACACATCTACTATTAGATACTCTAGTTGATAAAGCATAATAACAAAGGGAATAATTTTGTTGATATATGATAAGTATACATATAAAGGTAAAGTTGTATGAATATAGTTGGTTATCGATCAAGGATAACATAGACGATAGTAAGGACCCCGAGCGCAAATAATATAAGTATCTACTGTAACTTACAGGGTTCAACATAAGAATCACTATACAGATTTTGTATTTATGCACATATTAGGAACAAAACTTCAAATGAGATTGATGTTTTTTACTGTTAAGCCAAGTGTAATAATACAATTACAATATACCTTAATTAGTTGTCCAATATATTATTTCGGGACTATATGCCCAACACCAAATTCTGTGGTTACATAGAAACAATTTTCTAAGTGGGAAACAGTAACAAAGAAGCAACATAAGTCTTCCAATTACAAACTCTTGGAGAATGAACAATTTGTCTACCAATATAAGCTATATTTATCTACACACTCATAGGTTTAGTAGCTTGTCTAAGAATTGATTGACGGTAATATAGAACATTCCAATGAGCTTCGTTTGATGTTTTTTAAAATGTAATATGTCGATCGCTTTTTGACTCCTACGTTGACCAAGCAGCCAACCTGTATTAAGAAATGTCGAAAATAACTACAACTAATACAGTATATATAAACCAATTGCCTCATTTTTTCCTAGAAGTTCATCACGAAGACATAAATTTCTCCCTTAAGAAGTTCATTCCACAAACTCTCATAGTGTGCAACAAAATATTTATAAAAATGAGACACTTTTATCAAAACCAAATATCAAAGAAGGTTTCCCTCCATCAAACGTAAACAGTGCGACATGATAAAAAGTTACAGAGCATGCACCTACAAATTAATTTAGGCAAGTTTCATCATCAAATGTTAAATTGCAACTGCTCAACAAAAGGGACATCAAGCTATGAACATAAGGACTACAACATTTGTAACAGATTACTAACATTAGACCATGTAACCACGCTCATCATAAATTTCATCTATATTTTGAACAGCACCCAAACTTGCCACCAAAGATATCAAATTAGATGATAACATTCTTCAAAAAATATAAAGTAACTCTCATATAACAAATGATTACTTACCAATTTCATATTTTTGCTTAAACTCCTCCCTTGGCTCTCTGCCTCTATGCGACAATTTATATATAGTTGATCAAAATACACTTAATAACAACAATAAAGCATAAAACCATGATTGATCCTGATCATCTTTAATGGAGCAAATGTAAAAAATAAACAATAACCCACACAATTCAGCGAGTCATGCAACTAAAATCACATCACATCACAGATTTATATAAAAATAAAGAGGGAAAAGATCAATGAAGATGAATAATACCCAACGGGATGATGTCGCACTTGAAATTCATAACCTACATAAAAAAGTAAGTATTAGTTGTTTGATAGATCTTGATGATGAGACTTGTAATGAACAAAATCAATGAAATGAATGAACACCACCTTCATCAAAAAAACTACTACATAAATTGGTATTTAGGTTGTATTTTCATAGAAATGGTAAATAGTGATAGGAATGTGGAGGAAGGAATGTGAAGTGACTCTAACCGTAACTTTCATAAAAAAAAAACCTTAAATAAATGGAGTGACTGTAAAAGTCCCTTTGTGTAGTGATTGTAACCGTCCCTTTCATAAGTATACCATTGATACATTACATTGATATAGGGAAAATATGACGTGGAGGGCTTGCTTTTTTTACTTAACTAAAGCAAATTTTATACAAATGACATGTAGGATTAGGATATATTGAAAAGCATCCACCTAAGCTAGGGGGATACCCAATTAGTATGGAGGTAAGATGTTAACCACAAATTCAGTTGGTGAAACTTTTGTTGTTTACATCGTGATGTATCTCCTTGTTCCCGTTCCCAACTACTCCCCGGTATATGCATAAATAGAAACAATCTTGATATGTTAATAAATAAAGTTTTTAAATTATTATTTGTTAAATATGTTTATCACTTGCTGCAACATTTTCAATGTTCTTTCATATCAATTTACATTTTTAATGTACAACAACAACAGCCACCAAACCAAACAAGTTTATAAAAATAAAATTCTACAGTTTTCTCCTCGAAACAAAAGTTACAGCTTACAGCTACAACTTCCAGCCTACAACTATAACCTACAGCTTACAACTACATGTTATAGCTAATTTTACCAAACAGACCCTAGACCTTCCAATTTTTTTTTTTTAATCGTGACTCAAAATTTCTACATCGTAAAGAGACTAGAAATGATGCATATTATCCTTACAAATTTGTTTTAGATTGCAGCTGTTTCAATTCGTATGCCATGTGCCCTCTTATAGACTATGGGTTGTGAGAACTTGATACGTCTGTTAAAGGGGCTTATTTATGATACTCAAAAATGTTTAAGATAACCTAAATCTGCTCATCACATGTCAGCCCAAGTCTGTAAATGTATACAATAAAACTATATAGTTAGTTAAGACTCTAACATGTGATGAACATACTATACTATCATAAGTAAACATACTATCATAAATAAGCCCATCATACTGACTGTAACATGACTGGTTATTATTAAATTAACAAGTTAATTAATATAGTAAATAGTATAACCCCTTTTATGATGAAATTCCATTCGATGACGATAGTGTTTTCAATCTTATAGTCGATAAATACATTTTCAAAGCCGCTTGCAATAAATAAGCCACTTGCAATATATCTTACAATACATTTTCTAAACTCTTGTAATGCTCGTTTAGTTCGTCCTATGAAAAAGCCGCTTGCAATATATCTTGATCCTTTTGTTAAAGATGTCGTGACAACACATCTGTGAGCCCTTTTCTAGTTAAGTGTAGGGGCATAGCATCATTAAAGGATACATACTTGATCTATATCTATATATATATATATATATATATTGGGCATTCTTTTTTAATAAAAATAGACACATAGTATAGTAGTTTAGTTACTAATTATTCAAGAAACAAGCTGCACTTAAAAAGTTTCACTAGTAGCACAAAAAAATTTCACCAGTGACATTTCTACTAAAATATATAATTTTTCCGATTTTTATACTACCTAAATTTTTTTGACCAGTAGCACGGGCTACCTGCCGACCTTCCAGTTAAGCCCCCTGTGTGATCTCATCTCAGATAACTTCCATTCTCTTCCTAAGGGTGAATATAGCTGATATTGTCTTAACCAACTCTCAATTAGGATTATAAAACGAGGCTTCCATCTCCACGCACACGATCTATGAAATTCATCCATCAACAGAGTCAATACATCGATTGAGGATCAGAAATCGGGTTAATGTTGTTCGTGAAAAAACAGCAATTCCTTCCTCTATATCTTTAATTGCACCGGATCAGCCGTCAATTTGCCCTAATTCTTGCCATTGATAAAGGTTTTCCATTTCTTCTAACGATTCAACTTTTTTAAAATTTTCAATTAGCGTGTTCTATATGTAAGTGTATATGCAAATTCGAACTCTATGAATTGATTACAACACACTTCATGTATACATTCAATCAGACGCATTGTAATTGGTTTGCTAGAAAATAGTAGTCACGCAAAACCAAATAATCTGCTACTTTTGGGGTTTGCTAAATGTTTTACTGTGTTTAATGATGTTTAGGCATGTGTTTCTTGCGTAAATATATTTAAATTACCATTGACAAAGTACATGGATGGAAAGTCCAGCTGTGATTTACTTGTATATATACTGCTTCTTTACTCATTTTTTCTTTCGTTCCCTTAGTATATGCATTGATTAATTTTTACCCTGATGATTGGGAACTGAGATGTGAACCACATACATTCCATATTTTTATCTATACATTGTTTGCACGCGATATGGGTAATTTGACTGAATTGAACAGTTCATGTGATGTAGAATCTGGATCAGAATATGCAATTTGCAGCTGCATATGAGGCTGAACAGGTAACTTATGTAACCATTCTTGATCAATAATATCTGGAATCCAATGAACATATTGAGGTAAAGCCCAGTTTTATTTGCCCGTCAAATTCTTTGATTTTTATTAAATGCTTATAGACATTCTTATTCTTCAAAAACTTTAATTTTCAGGTCAAATTAATGAGATTGGGTATTGATCGAGCAGTAATGGTAAGTCTCTAAAGAATTTATACTATTGGTGGTATATCTTGTCATATTGGATTGGGTATTGATCTAGCAGCAATGGTAAGTCTCTAAAGAATTTATACTATCGGTGATATATCTTGTCATATATTTGTAGCTTATTATCCTTACTTTGATAGGCAAATCAAACTTCTGTAGAAATTCATTCGCATAATGCATTTTTATTTTTTCTTTTGATCAGGCATGTATCTTCATTTTTCCACTTGATTACAGATGAAATCCGATATTTACTTGACTAATGTCCTTATTGTAGTTTGTCAATGAAGTTGTCAGATTCGTATATTGAAGTTTGTTGTTTATTTAGATTTTACTGACTCATGTTCGTGTTTTGGAAATAAGATTCGACTATCCATATGAATTACCCAATGCCTCATAATAAATTTATAAGACAAATACATTATTAGTTTATGAGTTGGAGTTTATGTAAGAAATCATCAATTCTTTGCCCCACTGGACTAATTATTCTTATTTAGCGGCCTGATGAAAAACTTCGGGTGCAGATATTAAAGACTGTCTCGGGTCAAAAGGTTGGATCGATAATGAATATGAAAGCATTGATAACAAAATAAGAGACTTACATTAGGAGATCGGGCTGAGCAATAGAATTTAAAGCTAATGGGAAATTTAATTTTCCAAAACTGGGTATATAACTATTCTTATACTTAAGTAAGTTACTATATGTGGTAGCATAGGCGGGTCGGGGTCGATTGGTATTTGTTAATATAAATCTTAAGAGTTACATTCTATAAATTGTTAATTGTTGTATTTGATTAAACAAGTATTATAAAAAAGTTAATTGTTTGTCTTCTAGGGATATGGTGATGGTGAAAAACTAATGCATCATGGATTTTATTGGTCTAATAATGAAAACTTGGAACCCTTTCAGAATCCCAGCATATTACGTAAATCAATACATATTCGTTTGTACAACAGCAGTAGGAACCTTTCTGGGGCACATTCAAATGTAAACTTTTGCCTTATGGGATTAATTCTGCAAATTTGCAAGATGAGGGAGTGAGGGATATTGCAAATGGACAGGCGGTCGCTTCTTCTGGGTGCGTTTCTCAACCGTTTCTTTTGTTATATACATTTAATGCTATCCGTATCAAAGTATGTATATTTATACGCTATAACCTACTCGTAAGATGTACCAATTCTTGACATGAAGTGAAACCAACATAAATATAAATGGGTTAGGGTCGATACAAAGCTTTAACATATATCTCACTTTCTTGGTTACTGTCTTATATTAAATTATTAATCAGCTATTCTTATTGTGCAGTTGGTGCAGTTAGTGCCACTCTCGTGTCTCATTTGGATCATTAAAAAAGCCATATTTTGACAGTGTTTGTTTGTGATTGTGAAGGCTACGTAGCATTCTTTTGTTCTTTAGATCTGCTGCGGGTCTGCTACTTTCGAAAGGCAGTTGCTACATCAGGTCAGCTTCATGGTCGCATGAGTTAAATGGGTTGTACGGGTCAACTATTAGCATCTTGGTACAGTCTCCAATGAGTGTATCCTCAACGGTTGCTTTCCAACATATATGAAATTGTGCAATCAAAAACATTTTATTAACGAATTTCTTTGTAGCCTTCATAGACAGATTGCAGAGAAATTAAAGAAACATACATTTCACAACTCGTAATCATACTAATTATGTAGTATTTAAAACATAGGATCATTGTACTCAGGAAAATGGATTTAATGATTTATCGGGGTTAGTATGTTTAAATGTACCATTTAGTTTCAACTTCAGATAAGTTTCTGTCTAACATTTGTTACATTTTTCTCTTTCGAATGAAGAATATACTTGCAATAGTTTACGTTCAACAGGATCATCTTTACATTTAATTAATAAGTACACAATAAATGGTTTTCGACAACAATGTAACTTGTATCATTTGTATGTTTGTATCTTATGATATTCGGATGCGTTCTTCTCTATCCCTATTAACCTACAAACACAAAAGAAGGGAACCCAATGCAGTATGGTCAAAGACACAAAGGAATATGTCGATAATTCTACTGGAACCGGAATTGGGTTTTTCAAAATCCTTGAAACTAACAAAATATCACCAATACCCAAAGCTTTGGAAGAAATAAGGATATCGGTTGCTGAGGATTGTGTATCGTCTTCAGAGGTGAAATTCAATCGAGTTACAGGTAAACAGATCACAATTTCATCAAACTTTGCCTGGCGGGAGTTAAGTGACTTGTGTTTGTGTGAGTCTCCAACTGTATCCAGTCCAGAAGATATCAGACCAGATCAAGGCAACTTAATAGACTCCTGTGAGAGTCAAAGTGAATCGATTCCATCAAGTCAAGAGCACCCTACCAGCAAAAATAGTATCATGAGACAGTTTAGTGACATGCGCAAGGGTGAAGTTTGCTGGGTTCTATTAGACTCGAGTCATGAAGATAGCAGTGCAAATCAGGAGCACTCTGCCAGCAGCAACAGTGTGAGGTGTCCGGGTAATCATGGGCTTGTTATAAAAGTAGGATATGGAGATCATCGAACATTGTCGTATCTCCCAATTTCATCAAGACTTGCAGATATTCAGAAGATGGTTGAAGACAAGTATAACTTGGATCCTGGTAGCTATACCCTCCAATTTTTGGATTATGTGGATGAATGGCTGCGTCTGGTTGATGAACAAGACTGGGAGAGTTGCCTTATACATTGGAGAACCACCAAGAGCCAAGCTATTCGCCTGCGGGTGCTACCATGTGCCAACTTAATGGTATGTATCAAATCACTTGTATTGATTAAAAACCCCACACGAGTAGCCATGGCTTCCATTATACACATTTTATACTTCTTGCTGTATGATGTATGATTACAATACCTTTATCATTGTTGTGTTTGAAGGGTGGTGCTCTCTCGTTTACCTGTACTATTTCATTATCAATTCCACCTTTCATTTTCTTGAGATTTCAAAACTATACACTGCTGTATGCTTTTAGTGTTCTACTGACTGTTGTTTTCTACTTGTGTTTGACAACACAATCGAAACTTTTAACTAAATACCCTGTACCACAAGTAAAGGACTTTGGAAACTTACATAGTGACCACATGTTCCTTTGTGTCTTTGACCATACTGCATTGGGTTCCCTTCTTTGTGTTTAGAGGACGCTTAAATGTCATAGTTTTGCACTTTATTCAATGCATTTTGCTCTTAAGCCTTAGTTAATAACCGTCGGTGCATATCAAGAAAAATGAAATTTTTATGTCTAATGATTGACTGTACTTGTCAAAAGAACTTTGACAGAGCAAATCAAGAGCGCTCTGCCAGCAGCAACACTGTCAAGAGAAAGTTGACTGACCTATATGAGAGTCAAATTGAATCAAGTCAAGAAGATACCAGAGCAAATCAGGAGCACCCTGTCAGGAGCAACTGTATCAAGAAAAAGTTAAATGACCAGTTCGGTTCACTGTTATTAAAACTAAAGAGGTGTTTCCTGAATTTCAAGTTTTGTGCTGGTGCACAGCTTGGAAATCACTTACGTATTCTAGATGTTGAGAGTCCTACAGACACCGGAATCGGGTTCTTCGAGGCTCATGAAGAAAATGAAATATCACCAGTACCTAAAGAATCGGAAAGCAAGATGACTCCAATCCCATTACCTCGAGAGGATGTCAAACAACAATCTGGAAGACGCATGAAGAAAGCTTCAAAGAACCTTACAGGCAATCATGATCTTCTGTTTCCAAAATATTTTTACACAATCCAAATGATACTTCTTTTACACAATCCAAATGCGGATGTAATTCAGCTCTTATGCTACAATTTCTTGTATTCTTTGATCTCCACGATCAATGACCAAAGCTCTTTCTTCTTTCTTGCTTGATATTGCAGATTCTGTGTGTACTTTGAATAGCAAAGACAGTGAAATTGGAATTTCAGAGTGGGAAGGACCAAGCTTTGTTATGAGAAAGTTAACCGACTTGTACGAGAGTGAAACTGACTCGAATTTAAAAGATAACACTTCCCATCAAGAGGACTCTGCCAGCAGCAAGCGTCTAAAGTACTCCGGTAATAAACTGATTGTTAGTGCATTATATGGAGATAATCAGTCCTTATTTTATCTCCCACTCTCGTCAAAATTTGCGGATATTAAGAAGTATATATTGAGTCCGGGTAGCTACGAGCTCCAATTCTTAGATTTTGAGGATCAATGGGTAAGCCTGGATGATGATAGAGACTGGGAGAGTTGCACTAAAAGTTGGACAACTGCTGGCACCGAGACTATTCGACTGCTCGTCCTTCTCAGACAAACAAAGGATTAAGTCTGCACTTTATGTGCTGCATTGTCTTGTAATGTTTAAGCTCATTACACTGGATAAAATGAAACTTCTGTCAGCATTGTATTATTATTATTATATTTATATATTTATTATTGTTATTGATATTGTTATCGTTATCGTAATAAACTGTTATGATACACGTGCTATACAGTGTAACGAACCGTAAGAATGTCTTAGATGCTGAATCATGTATGATGAAGATGAAGATGCTGATATGTGAAGTAACATAGTGAACAGGTAGCTAGTTTCCGTATAATATGGGTGACGAAAACAATACCTAATGAAATGTATAGAATTAAACCGAGTTGATGTATGAGTTGTAATGTCTGAGGCTCTAGAAGTTTCTAGTGAATTAGCATGGAATATGTTGATTGATAGCATGACACTTAGGGATCATATCGTGCTCACGATTTACAGTCACAAGTTTTGCAGGATGGCTTTTGTGAATAAGCAGATGACTAGCATCAAGTAGTGATGATGGACTAATAAAGCTAATCTAGGATGAAACTTACATGAGACGTTGAACGTACTTCCTACACATAGGGTATGTATCCATGGTGGTTTGGATTCTTGATGAGATATGAACCAGCAGGCTGTACGTCAAATGAAACTGTCAGCGTAGTCGTGTAGACCCCGTGAGAGGAAATTCAGATGAGTGAGGCTGTCGCAAGCATCTGTGAGAGATGTATATGTGTGTTGACCCAAGTAATATACACAGTTTATGGGGGAAATGCTACATGTGAGAGATGTAATGATTGGTGGGCTGTCACTTCTATATTTCCATAATCGTTCGACTCTTTCTCCTAAAACAAACAATAAATATAGCATTTTTTAAGATAATTTGTTTTGGTCTTTTGATTAAAAAATTTTCAGTGCGTTAGGTCAGTACGTCCCAAGTATGTATCCATTTGCAAAAGTTCGAGTCACTGCAGCAAAAATCTTTCAAACGTCGATCATAAACCAAGCGGTGACAAGGACGCTGAATTGATTTTGCAGAGATCTTATTTAACAGTATATAACTTACTCTCTTTGTGCTTTGGGAAATGTATCTTCTGCTGAAATGGCTTGTGATCTTGCACCTGAAGTCTAAAGGCTACTGCGGTTTCGACGTCCAAATGTTTGCAGTAGAAACAAGAACGCATCTCAACAAACTGTTGAGACTGACGACTGACTGAGTTTCGAGCATGATATTCGGCACTACTAAAGCATGTACACTCATGTGTACATGGTAAAGTAGATGTCCGTTTAGGTTGAGAAGTAGAAGGTGTATCAAAATAATTTTTAACATGAGATTCATTTCGTTTCAAAATTTTCACACGTGTCTGTGAACTTTCTTAAAAAATCTTTTCTTTACCCTTATTATTTTGAACCTTAACAACAGGTTCATTAGTCATGATTACATTTTCGGGTTTAACATTTGACTTCTCAACTGGGCTATACTCTTCTTCAGTTAAATCCTCAATCTCAATTACCTCCTCAACAATTATGGGAGATTCACCAGATGGTTTGACAAATACAGGAACATGAGACTTTGATGACTTTGTTGGTTTCTTTTGCTTTTTCTTAGTGTTAACTGAAGCATCATTATTAGAATATTCTCTTTGTACACATGGTATGATATCATTGGTTTCCTCATTATCACAAAAATTTCTATTCTCATTTGAATCCCACCTTATAATACAAACAAAAACATGTAAGGTTAAAGTTGAAAAAGAAAGACTTCAAATGTTAAAATGAGACATTTAATTTGAAATGGAGGGAGTATATATCTATTACTCCCTCCATCCCAATTTTATTGTCCATCGACAAAAAACACTCAGTTTAAGAAAAACACCATCTCTCTTATTTTTTTTTGTAAGATAACAGTTTTATCCTCTATCTTTTACCTATTTTTTTGTCTGATATATATAGACTAGGTATAAAAAAGAACTTTATTTTCTTATTTTTTTTCTATTTATAAAAGTAGACGATTAATTTGATACATTCTAAAATGAAATAGTGGACAAATCTAGATGGTTTTATGGACCAGATCGCCAACGTACTTTACTTTTTGTCCCAATGTCACCAATGAACCGGTTTTATTACCAAGGTCGACATCAAACTTTTTACTTTTGTCTCAATGTCACCAACGAACTAATTTTATTACCAATGTCGACAATGAACTTGTTAAATATGTTTTGAGGTCACCAAAATACTTTTTTTAATGAGCTACATTTTGAATTTGTTGATGTGGTGTTGCCATGCATTTCATTTATGTGACCAGAATTCCATGTAAGTTAAACATGTACTGATGTACACGTATGGTTAACTTCATCTTCTCCGACCGACTAACATGTAATTTTGGGTTAAGTTTTTTTTTAAAAAAGTAGTAATTGCGTTTAGATTCACTGTAAAAAGTGGTGATTATCGTAAAGCAATCAAAAATTACATGTTATTCGATAGGAGAAGAAGAATTAACCATACATGTACAAGTTTAGCTTACGTGGAAGCCTGGTCACATAAATGAAATGCTTGGCAACACCACATCAACAAATTCAAAACGTAGCTCATTAAAAAAAATGTATTTTGGTGACCTCAAAACATATTTAAGAAGTTCGTTGTCGACATTGGTAATAAAATTAGTTTGTTGGTGACATTGAGACAAAAGTAAAAAGTTTGGTGTCGACCTTGATAATAAAACCGGTTCATTGGTGACATTGAAACAAAAAGTAAAGTACGTTGACGATCTGGTCCATAAACCCAATCTAGATTTGTGACGGAGTGGTTGTTAACAAAATCTTTGTGCTTCCGTATTCCGTAACACAAAAGTCCAAAACCTTATAAGGGCTTCCAAGACGTCTCTCCTAAAACCTTCGACGTCTGTATATGTTCAAATGTTGACAAAATGTTTTTAGGGCTTCTATTCGAGCTTATTTTAGACTTTCTACGGGATTAGGATCTGAAGTTGCGACTGTTTATTTAATTTTATTTAATAAAGTAACAAAATTTCATTCGACATAATGGGTGGTTGCAGCGATGAAGTCTCCAGGCTTCTTTCAACCTTTCCAACCCAAGTTGATTGCAAGGAAACCGAGTATTTTCCTAATGTACGGGTTTTTTGGAGCCAAAATCCGAGCTTTTCATCTTCGGGTAAGTTCAATTTTGGTGTTTCTATCAGGAATCCATCCATATTCATAACCCTAACGATTATTCTATATAAATTGCTGCACAGATGATGCTTTTTATGCTGTTAAGGAGAAGATAAAGTCTGCATTTTGTAAAATTGATTTGTCTCATTTAGATGGGTTAATTCAGTTTTGGGCACCCTTACAAGGGGGACGGCTACTTTCAACTTGTTATCAACCCTTTGTCCTCGAGCATTTCGACTCTTGTTTCGACATATACAGGCGGTGTTGTATGACTTATCAGTATAGTATTATTGATGATCATGATGACGACGACGACGACGATTTTGTTGCTGGGATTAATGAGGAGGACCCTATGGTCATAAGCGGCCCACCCGCCGATGTTTTCCTCAACCATTTGCCGGTAGTTGTAAATCTGAGGGTTCAACAGGGTAGTCCATTGGTGCTTTCTGCTTTGGAATGTGGACTGAAATTTTCGTTATTGCTGCCTGTTTTTTACCATTCACCCCTAAACTACTCTAGCTATAGCTCTTGTGTTGGTGTGATTGAGTGTTCTATGAAGAAGCGTTCTACTTTCCTTGAAATTTTCAACAAGTTGAAGACTGCACTAGAGGTATGTTGTATGTGTTTTGAATCAGGTTTTTCCTACTACTCAAGTTTCACAGTCCATTCCGGTTTCTTTTTTGGCTAACCTTACTTTTTCTTTGCAGAGAGTCGGCCTGAGTACGTTTGTTGTTCAAGAAACTCTGCCATACAAGGTGACAAATCCTGTATGAAATCTGAAATGTATTATGTCTATAAAACTGTTTCGTTACATTTTTTTTTGGCTATTTTATCTTCATTAATATTCTTAGGAGTTGCATGTGTGTACTTACTTTACGTGTATGCAACAGAGTATCTGTGGTCTAAAACCTGCTACCGCTGAAATCGAAGACGCATTAGAGATCGTCTGTGAATCACATTACCCAACTCTTGTTCAAGTCTGGATCGCATCTGATAGTAACTATCATTTGCCATTCTCATCTTCCCTGGAGGGCACACAAACAACACGCAGGTTTGCGGTCAAATTGATTGGTTCTTGTGTTGGTTCGGATCATCATCATCATCCTTTGTCTGTAATTGAGGATTATCACGAGATCTGTGATGTGCTTCCTTTGAATATGGGGGTGGGGCTTCCCGGGAAGACACTTGAAACTTACCAACAACACTTCTGCAGAAATGTTAGCGAGCTAAGTGATAATGGGCTATTGGGGTTACTCCCTGACGCGGTTGAATGCAGTTGTCTTGTCATCTGCTTGAAGAGCTCTCATACCGGAGATGATGTCGATTTTGCTTTTGAGTTCTTATGGCCCCATCGTCGGAGCTATCTTATCTTGTTGGAGTCGCTGCTATTAACACTGAAGAGGTGTTTACCAAGTTTCCGGTTTGCTTCTGGTCCACAACTTGGAGATCAGTTACGAGTTTTAGATGTCGATAATTCTACTGGAACCGGAATTGGGTTTTTCAAAATCCTTGAAACTAACAAAATATCACCAATACCCAAAGCTTTGGAAGAAATAAGGATATCGGTTGCTGAGGATTGTGTATCGTCTTCAGAGGTGAAATTTAATCGAGTTACAGGTAAACAGATCACAATTTCATCAAACTTTGCCAGGCGGGAGTTAAGTGACTTGTGTTTGTGTGAGAGTCCAACTGTATCCAGTCCAGAAGATATCAGACCAGATCAAGGCAACTTAATAGACTCCTGTGAGAGTCAAAGTGAATCGATTCCATTAAGTCAAGAGCACCCTACCAGCAAAAATAGTATCATGAGACAGTTTAGTGACATGCGCAAGGGTGAAGTTTGCTGGGTTCTATTAGACTCGAGTCATGAAGATAGCAGTGCAAATCAGGAGCACTCTGCCAGCAGCATTAGTGTGAGGTGTCCGGGTAATCATGGGCTTGTTATAAAAGTAGGATATGGAGATCATCGAACATTGTCGTATCTCCCAATTTCATCAAGACTTGCAGATATTCAGAAGATGGTCGAAGACAAGTATAACTTGGATCCTGGTAGCTATACCCTCCAATTTTTGGATTATGTGGATGAATGGCTGCGTCTGGTTGATGAACAAGACTGGGAGAGTTGCCTTATACATTGGAGAACCACCAAGAGCCAAGCTATTCGCCTGCGGGTGCTACCATGTGCCAACTTAATGGTATGTATCAAATCACTTGTATTGATTAAAAACCCCACACAAGTAGCCATGGCTTCCATTATACACATTTTATACTTCTTGCTGTATGATGTATGATTACAATACCTTTATCATTGTTGTGTTTGAAGGGTGGTGCTCTCTCGTTTACCTGTACTATTTCATTATCAATTCCACCTTTCATTTTCTTGAGATTTCAAAACTATACACTGCTGTATGCTTTTAGTGTTCTACTGACTGTTGTTTTCTACTTGTGTTTGACAACACAATCGAAACTTTTAACTAAATACCCTGTACCACAAGTAAAGGACTTTGGAAACTTTCATAGTGACCGCATGTTCCTTTGTGTCTTTGACCATACTGCATTGGGTTCCCTTCTTTGTGTTTAGAGGACGCTTAAATGTCATAGTTTTGCACTTTATTCAATGCATTTTGCTCTTAAGCCTTAGTTAATAACCGTCGGTGCATATCAAGAAAAATGAAATTTTTATGTCTAATGATTGACTGTACTTGTCAAAAGAACTTTGACAGAGCAAATCAAGAGCACTCTGCCAGCAGCAACACTGTCAAGAGAAAGTTGACTGACCTATATGAGAGTCAAATTGAATCAAGTCAAGAAGATACCAGAGCAAATCAGGAGCACCCTGTCAGGAGCAACTGTATCAAGAAAAAGTTAAATGACCAGTTCGGTTCACTGTTATTAAAACTAAAGAGGTGTTTCCTGAATTTCAAGTTTTGTGCTGGTGCACAGCTTGGAAATCACTTACGTATTCTAGATGTTGAGAGTCCTACAGACACCGGAATCGGGTTCTTCGAGGCTCATGAAGAAAATGAAATATCACCAGTACCTAAAGAATCGGAAAGCAAGATGACTCCAATCCCATTACCTCGAGAGGATGTCAAACAACAATCTGGAAGACGCATGAAGAAAGCTTCAAAGAACCTTACAGGCAATCATGATCTTCTGTTTCCAAAATATTTTTACACAATCCAAATGATACTTCTTTTACACAATCCAAATGCGGATGTAATTCAGCTCTTATGCTACACTTTCTTGTATTCTTTGATCTCCACGATCAATGACCAAAGCTCTTTCTTCTTTCTTGCTTGATATTGCAGATTCTGTGTGTACTTTGAATAGCAAAGACAGTGAAATTGGAATTTCAGAGTGGGAAGGACCAAGCTTTGTTATGAGAAAGTTAACCGACTTGTACGAGAGTGAAACTGACTCGAATTTAAAAGATAACACTTCCAATCAAGAGGACTCTGCCAGCAGCAAGCGTCTAAAGTACTCCGGTAATAAACTGATTGTTAGTGCATTATATGGAGATAATCAGTCCTTATTTTATCTCCCACTCTCGTCAAAATTTGCGGATATTAAGAAGTATATATTGAGTCCGGGTAGCTACGAGCTCCAATTCTTAGATTTTGAGGATCAATGGGTAAGCCTGGATGATGATAGAGACTGGGAGAGTTGCACTAAAAGTTGGACAACTGCTGGCACCGAGACTATTCGACTGCTCGTCCTTCTCAGACAAACAAAGGATTAAGTCTGCACTTTATGTGCTGCATTGTCTTGTAATGTTTAAGCTCATTACACTGGATAAAATGAAACTTCTGTCAGCATTGTATTATTATTATTATATTTATATATTTATTATTGTTATTGATATTGTTATCGTTATCGTAATAAACTGTTATGATACACGTGCTATACAGTGTAACGAACCGTAAGAATGTCTTAGATGCTGAATCATGTATGATGAAGATGAAGATGCTGATATGTGAAGTAACATAGTGAACAGGTAGCTAGTTTCCGTATAATATGGGTGACGAAAACAATACCTAATGAAATGTATAGAATTAAACCGAGTTGATGTATGAGTTGTAATGTCTGAGGCTCTAGAAGTTTCTAGTGAATTAGCATGGAATATGTTGATTGATAGCATGACACTTAGGGATCATATCGTGCTCACGATTTACAGTCACAAGTTTTGCAGGATGGCTTTTGTGAATATGCAGATGACTAGCATCAAGTAGTGATGATGGACTAATGAAGCTAATCTAGGATGAAACTTAGATGAGACGTTGAACGTACTTCCTACACATAGGGTATGTATCCATGGTGGTTTGGATTCTTGATGAGATATGAACCAGCAGGCTGTACGTCAAATGAAACTGTCAGCGTAGTCGTGTAGACCCCGTGAGAGGAAATTCAGATGAGTGAGGCTGTCGCAAGCATCTGTGAGAGATGTATATGTGTGTTGACCCAAGTAATATACACAGTTTATGGGAAATGCTACATGTGAGAGATGTAATGATTGGTGGGCTGTCACTTCTATATTTCCATAATCGTTCGACTCTTTCTCCTAAAACAAACAATAAATATAGCATTTTTTAAGATAATTTGTTTTGGTCTTTTGATTAAAAAATTTTCAGTGCGTTAGGTCAGTACGTCCCAAGTATGTATCCATTTGCAAAAGTTCGAGTCGCTGCAGCAAAAATCTTTCGAACGTCGATCATAAACCAAGCGGTGACAAGGACGCTGAATTGATTTTGCAGAGATCTTATTTAACAGTATCTAACTTACTCTCTTTGTGCTTTGGGAAATGTATCTTCTGCTGAAATGGCTTGTGATCTTGCACCTGAAGTCTAAAGGCTACTGCGGTTTCGACATCCAAATGTTTGCAAGAAAGTAAGTTAGTGATATCATGCTTCTGTCTACACACCCATGGGCATGTAATGGGTCTAAATTGGATCCCGTATTCAAAAACTGTCTATTGTATCTTCTTCAAAATAATAGTACTAAAGTTGTATTTAAAAAAAAAAAAAAAAAAATTATGCTTACTCTGTTGGTCACATAGTTACGTTCTTCTACGAATGCCAAAAAAGTAGAGAATGAGAGAACCAATATGATTGCTCTATTTGTTTACAAAACTCAATTACTCCCTCCGTCCCGAATCTATTGTCTACTATTCCATTTTGGAATGTACCAAATTAATTGTCCACTTTCATAAATAGAAAAGAATAAGGAAATAAGGTTCCTTTTTACCTCTGATCTATATATATAAGACAAAAAAAGTATGTAAAAAGTAGAGGGTAAAACTGTAATCTTACGAAAAGTAAGAGAGATAGGGATGTTTTTCTTAAACTGCGTATTTTTTGTCGGAGGACAATAAAATTGTGACGGAGGGAGTATATTTTTACTTACATGGTTAATTATCTTACAAACCGTAAGTCCATAAATAATAAAAATTATATACTCGGAACCAGCGTCTTTTTCCAATTCGATTAGAGATCTCATAAGCTATGCTTTCGACGAATTATTTATCTTCATTTTTTTTATCCAATTCTACAATATTATCACATGTGATTTATGATGAAAAATAAAAAAATTTATTCACGATTGTTTATTCATGGTATATGCTATTTAACACGTGGTTACAACTTAATATTTGTTGTGGGTAGATTTTTACCTAACATTGCAGTATCCTTATTAGCATCATGATGTATTCACACAGGTATGAAAAACATTTACGTTTTATGTTCATAAAGCAAGATAATAATAGTTTGTGGGTATACTTTCAGGATCACCGTTATGGTTAGGGATCCTTGAAATATCCTTATTATTAATCTTGCAGGATCCTATTCAGAATGTATTTGTCTAACATAGTTATGTAGGATAATGGGTAAACAAGATGATAAAGTAAGGATCCTATGTTTTTTCTGGAGTATGCATAGCGTAGGATCCTGGACCTATATTAGTTCAGGATCATGTGCTGTATAATGTGTTTGTTTTTCTTAAGTATTGACCAGGTCATGGATGGAACGCGTTAATGAGATATGCTCCGGATTACATGGCAAGGGTTTGATATGAACCAAAGAAGAGGAAGTCCAATGCACGTGTTAATGAAGTCAAAAGTAACGTTGGAAGTCTTCATCCTTTAGCGGAGGATCCCGAGATTCTCGGATTAGTTGTTATACGTTCTTAGTATATAATTGAGGCACGGATGATCGACTAGGCTAACGAATGCTTACTATTTTCACCTGCAAAAACACTTAAACACTATATTCTCGCTCTGATTTACATTCATTTTCATCAACACTTAGCTAGATTCACACACAATCACTTAGCCGATCATCCTTGTGCTCTTAGATTGTAATTCAACGCTTTTATTTTAATAAGATTAACAAAGGCAAGGATCATTTGATCCTTCCCGAGGTTTTGTGCCGCGATCAATCTTGATCAAGGGCTTTCCTCGTATATCTTCGTGTCGATTTTACTTTTATTCGTTTTTATTGATTTACAAATTGCATTATCCTTAATTTATTCTTGAAGCTTCTTCATAAAACATTCATTCAACAAGGATCAACGTATTTAAAGCATAGTTTTCATTTAAAATCCTCATTTGCTAATATAGATAATCGTGTATTCACGGAATTATCTTGAAAGTAATTTCAAGCACTGTACCTCACTTTTCTAAATTTGATCACTTAATTGCTTAGTGTAATTTTTGACCAAAACAATTTGGCGCCCACCGTGGGGCCAGTGGTGCTTTGTTTAATCAAACTATTGTTAAAATCCTTGTTGAATCATATTTTTCAAAAACTTTTGTTGAAAATGTCGAGCCAAGGATGATCTACATCATTCACCATGCCATCATCATCATCATCATATGTGCCAATCACTCTTCATCCTGCTCCACCTCTCACACTCAACCTCGTCTACAAAATGTCTACACAAAACTCCCGTCATCCGCATCCACTTCTTTAAGGGCTGGATTCTTGTCAGATTCAAACCCCGTTACGATTTCTAATTGGGATATTGTATCTATGTTTACGTAGGTTAAGGAGGAGCTTCAACGAGTAGAAAGGAGCAATGAAATCCCGAAGAAGGATATGAAGAACTTGAGGGCAAGGGGTGATGCTCCTATTACTAGAATTACTACTCCTATTCGGAGAAGGATCCTTGACTTTGATACCTCACAATCTTCGGGATATCAAGAAGACTTTGTGTCCATGTAAGGAAGTGCTGTGATCCCAGATCCAATCTGTTATAGGTGAATTTTTATCTAACATTATAGGATCCTAATTAGCATCATAATCTCGTCTCACGGGTATGGAAAGCATTTACTTTTTGTATTTATGTAGCGGGATCATAATAGTTTGTGAGTATACTTTCAGGATCACAGTTATGATTAAGGATCCCGGGAATATCCTTATTATTAATCTTGCATGATCCTATTCATATATATTTGTCTAAAATAATTATGCAGGATAATGGGTAAACAAGATGATTACGAAAGGATCCTATGTTTGTTATGGAATATGCATAGCTCAGGATCCTGGACCTATGTTAGTTCAGGATCATGCGCTGTATAACGTGTTTGTTTTTCTAAGTATTGACCAGGTCATGGATGGAACACGTTAATGAGATATGTTCTAGATTATGTGGAGAAGCTTTGATACGATTATATGAAAACGAAGTCCAATGCACGTATTAAATGAAGTCAAAAGTAACGTTGGAAGTCTTCATCCTTTAGCGGAGGATCCCGAGATTCTCGGATTAGTTGTTATACACTGTTACTATATAATTGAGGCATGGATGATTGATTAGGCTCACGAACACTTACTATTTTCACCTGCAAAAACACTTAAACATTTTATTCTTGCTCTCCTTTACACTCATTTTCCATTAACACCTAGCTAGATTCACTTAGCCGATCATCCTTGTGCTCTTAGCTTGTAATTTATTACTTTTGTTTTAATAAAATTAACAAAGGCAAGGATCATTTGATCCTTCCCGAAGTTTTGTGCCCGTGATCAATCTTGATCAAGGCCTTTCCTCGTACATCCTCGGTCGATTGCATTTGAATTACATTTTCATTGATTAATTTGCATTTCATTGTTATTTTGATCATAAAAACTGCATTATCCTTAATTTGTACTTAAAGCATCTTCATAAATCATTCATTCAACAAGGATCAACGCATTTAAAATAGAGTTTTCATTTAAAATCCTTATTTACTGATATAGATAATCGTGTATTCACAAAATTATCTTGAAAATAATTTCAAGCACACTACCTCACAAACTAGATTTGATCACTTAATTGCCTAGAAGAAACTTATACAACCTAAATTTTAAAAAGTAACTTATAAATCCAGATTTCATCGGCATGTTCTTGAATTTTTGAATGGTGGTGATTCGTCGGACCTTCAGGATCCAATTGTGCATACACGATTGAACATACAAAAACGCCGGCAAGGCTGTGGAAATGAGCTTGATTTGTGTTTAAAGCAGCGACTTGGAAGTCCGTCGATGAACTTGGAAGATTCTGTGACTACGACATGTTTGGATGCTAGTTTAAGAGATTATAAATTTAATAAAAACAATGATGATTATAATAATTATAATGCAGGGGAAAGAGAAGCGCAGATTTTGAACTTATTTAACTAAATAAATGATGAGGTTTATGATTTTGTTTGATAGAAAGGGAGATGTGGTTGCCTAGATAATGGATTCCGGCAAGTTTTGTAGATCATCAAAACAAGGATTTCACTTTTTATTTTTGTTCATAATATGTCGATCGATGCAAAATATGGGAATGGATGGATATATTAGCGTTTGACATTACGCAAATTATTGTTCGTAATATTTTTGTTCATATTACATGTATGCAGCGATATATCTAAGATGTATATACACATAGATAATATATTTCCACCCTAGAATTAAAAATAATAAAAAACTATTAAAAAAATCATAAGTTACTGGTTTGGCCAGTTACCAGTTACCATATGGTGATATCGGAACAAATTTTAAAAGTTCGTTGGTGATCATGGTAATAAAACCGGTTGATTGGTGATCTCAGGACAAAAAAAAAAGTTTGTTTGCGATCACTGACTTTAACCCTCAGAACAATGATCGCATCTTCACTATCTTCATATCAAGTGGGTCACATATAAATATTTAGGGAGGAAAAATTCCAGGCCACGTTTCTAAACATGAGACTATTTGGGTGTTTAGTTTCATTTTCTCAAAATGCTTGTGTCAAGTTTATATCTCTACATCTACCATCACGTTTCTTTTAGCAGGGTCGAAAAATGAAACATCCATCTATCTATCTATCTATCTATCTATCTATCAAATATACTTAAAGCAAAATATCATGGAGCAATTTAACCCTTAATTGAATTTTTCCAAACTGATCCGACCACCTAAATTAAATCTAAATAATTACACTTATGAGTCCTAAATCTCCTAAATAGTCTATATTAATGTGTTAACTTTGATTTGCATGAAAATATCGACACCGTATACTCTTTGTTCACCTCATTTAAGTTTACACATAACAATATCGTATTTTGCTACTTTTTACGGTGAAGTTTTTTTTTTTTTTTTTTTTTTTTTTTAAGTGTTGGAGACAGCGCGAACTCAATCATGACTTCACTTTATAGTTCATTTATAGTCTCGAAATCCTTCACAAACATAACACCACTTTCCAAATTTCACTAAAATTTAACCTCATTCATAATATCTATAATTTTGGTATGATTTCTTTGCTACTTTTTTTAGGGAGACCATTTTTTACTAAATTTATTAATTTGATGCAAATATTTCTTATTTGTTGTCTATATTAATGTGTTAACTTTGGTTTGCATGAAAATATCGACACCGTATACTCTTTGTTCACCTCATTTAAGTTTACACATAACAATATCGTATTTTGCTACTTTTTACGGTGAAGTTTTTTTTTTTAAGTGTTGGAGATATGCGCGAACTCAATTATGGCTTCACTTTATAGTTCATTTATAGTCTCGAAATCCTTCACAAACATAACACCACTTTCCAAATTTCACTAAAATTTAACCTCATCCACTAGTACAAAATGAGGCTTTGGTCACACATGCTCGAAATTAGATAGTCACACACTCGAACATTTGTGTGACTATAGGTACGAAAATAAAAATCTCGTTATTAGTTAGTCACACACCTTCGAACATTTGTGTGATGAAAGGGATCTGCTATTTTCTTTTACTAATTATTTAGTCACATGAATTTGGAACACGTGACAAATGAAGAGTAAGTTCGACACATTAGTCACATTATACTAATAAAACGTGACAAATCTTTGTCACACTCTTGAACACTGTGACCAAATGCCACTATATGGTCACATGAAGTAATTGTTAATGTGACTAAATAATGTAGTCTATTTGGTCACACATGATTTTAGTGTAACCAAATTCAGGTACATATGGTCACATAACTTTTTATGTGACCATATGTGTAGTGTGTATTAGAATGTGAAAAGCTAGTGTGTATAGTCACATTATTTTGTAGTTATTTTGTGTGACTATATGGCTTTACAATAGCCACACCAATTCACAAATATGTAACTAAATTATGTTTATGGTCACGTTTAAGCTGATTGTATGTGACGAATATATCCACAACAGTCACCTTGTTAAATATTCATGTGGCTATTCTTTAGAGCCAAAATGGACAACAACGATTATCATTAAGTTTTATATTAGTCACATACAATGTTATTTTGTGTGGCGAAATCATATGACACTATATGGTCACTTGAAGTAATTGTTTATGTGACTAAATCATGTAGTCGAGTTTGTCACACGTGATTTCAGTGTAGCCAAAACCAGATACATATGGTCACACATATGGCTTTACAATAGCCACACCATTTCACAAATGTGTAACCAAATGATGTTTATGGTCACGTTTGAAGTTGATTTTATGTGACGAATATATTCACAACAGTCACTTTGTGAAATATTCATGTTGCTATTTTTAGAGCCAAAATGGACATCAGTTATCATTAAACATTGTATTGGTCACATACAATGTTATTTTGTGTGTCTAAATCATATGACACTATATGGTCACTTGAAGTAATTGTTTATGTGACTAAATCATGTAGTCGAGTTTGTCACACATGATTTCAGTGTAGCTAAAACCAGGTACATATGGTCACACATATTGCTTTACAATGGCCACACCATTTCACAAATGTGTAACCAAATCATGTTTATGGTCACGTTTAAGTTGATTTTATGTGACGAATATATTCACAACAGTCACTTTGTAAAATATTCATGTTGCTATTTTTTAGAGCCAAAATGGACATAAGTTATCATTAAACATTGTATTGGTCACATACGATGTTATTTTGTGTGTCTAAATCATATGACACCATATGGTCACTTGAAGTAATTGTGTATGTGACTAAATCATGTAGTCGAGTTTGTCACACATGATTTCAGTGTAGCCAAAACCAGGTACATATGGTCACACATATTGCTTTACAATGGCCACACCATTTCACAAACACTAGTACAGATTTGCGATTTGGTCACACCAGAAAAGTGTGACTAAAACCATTTGGTCACACTCGTTTTTTCACCTTGTGTGTGACTAAAGGTGCCGTGACCATAGGGGTCCATATGGTCACACTAGATGGTTAGTGGCCGTATACATTTAAAAAGAGTAACTAAAATCATAAAATTTGTGACCATAAGCTCTTTAAAATCAAGTGAAAGTGTATTTTGTGTGACTATTTTCCATCCAATGGTCACTTGAATTGTATGTTTGTGTGGCTATTTGTAACATTTAGTCACACTACGAGTACTTTATTTTTGGGATTTGGTTACATAAATTTAAGCCAAAAGTGACCAAAAGTGTTAATTAGTGTGACCATATGATATTTAAAGTAAGGTAAACTTGTAATTTGTGTGACCATATGCTCTCTAATGTCAAGTAAACTTGTATTTTGTGTGACTATTGTCCATCCAATGGCCACTTTATTTTGATATTTGTGTGACGTTTTGTATCATTTAGTCACACAAGGAGTGATTTATTCTGGGATTTGGTCATATAAAATTAAGCCAAAAGTGGCCGTAGGTGATAATAAGTGTGACCATATGCTCTCTAATGTCAAGTAAACTTGTATTTTGTGTGACTATTGTCCATCCAATGGCCACTTTATTTTCATGTTTGTGTGACCTTTTGTATCATTTAGTCTCACAAGGAATGATTTATTATGGGATTTGGTCACATAAAATTAAGCCAAAAGTGGCCGTAGGTGATAATAAGTGTGACCATATGCTCTCTAATGTCAAGTAAACTTGTATTTTGTGTTACTATTGTCCATCCAATGGCCACTTTATTTTCATGTTTGTGTGACCTTTTGTATCATTTAGTCACACAAGGAATGATTTATTATGGGATTTGGTCACATAAAATTAAGCCAAAAGTGGCCGTAGGTGATAATAAGTGTGACCATATGCTCTCTAATGTCAAGTAAACTTGTATTTTGTGTGACTATTGTCCATCCAATGGCCACTTTATTTTCATGTTTGTGTGACCTTTTGTATCATTTAGTCACACAAGGATTGATTTATTATGGGATTTGGTCACATAAAATTAAACCAAAAGTGGCCATAGGTGTTAATTAGTGTGACCATATGCTCTCTAATGTCAAGTAAACTTGTATTTTGTGTGACTATTGTCCATCCAATGGCCACTTTATTTTCATGTTTGTGTGACCTTTTGTATCATTTAGTCACACATGGATTGATTTATTATGGGATTTGGTCACATAAAATAAAACAAAACGTGGCCATAGGTGTTAATTAGTGTGACCATTGTTCACCCAATGGCCACTTGAATTGTATTCTGTGTGGCGTTTTGCACTATTTAGTCACACAAATAATGTATCAAACAGTGACCACAATGTGTGACCATTTGAATTATTATATAACACAACAAATAAAAATTGGAATTTACCAAATTAATTGCATTTAAAAATTAGAATGTACATGATCAAAATTGACTAATTACAAACATCATAGTTGTAACGACTTTTGACTCTTCAATTTGATCTTTGCTTGCTTTTGCACGGAATCAATAGAAACAAAGGCTTTGCGCTTTTTCTTTGATATTTCCCGTGCAGTTTTCTTCTCATTATCAGCTGCCTTTTGTAGAGACGTAGGTGGTGCTGTTACCTGTAGAAAGAAACAAGACACATTTTATCAAACACTAACAAAATTTTGAGGAACTATATGTATATGTAGTATCATATATAAAAACGTGTACTATATATGTACCTCCTCTTC
Source organism: Helichrysum umbraculigerum (assembly GCA_949592205.1). Taxonomy (NCBI): domain Eukaryota; kingdom Viridiplantae; phylum Streptophyta; class Magnoliopsida; order Asterales; family Asteraceae; genus Helichrysum; species Helichrysum umbraculigerum. Next base: position 158,307,151 of record CATIUR010000004.1, on the reverse strand, counting down.
AATGATCACTTGATCCTTGGGCCATGCACAAAAACCACCTTCTACATCCTTAACTGTTTTGACACCATTGTTTGCATTGTCTGGAATAAAAGCTGCATCCACTAACGATTTATCAACAGACACTTTGTAGCAATCGTTTGGGAGTGATCTGTTATGAAGCTTTAGTTTTTCCTTTGACATCCAGACAGTACCCAACACAATGATGTTTGCCCTCTTTAAGTTCCACAGTTTACACTTGTAAAACTAAAGAAAATGACAACGATTATTACGTATAGATATACATATATACATATATATATATATATATATATATATATATATATATATATATATATATATATATATATATATAAAACCTTCCCCTATATTTGATGCCCTATATATATATATATATATATATATATATATATATATATATATATATTTGATGCCCGCCCGAGGGTCGGATGCGATTCGGCTCGCGTCGTTGCGGTCCTTCTATCGAGCAGGGCGATCAGTGAGAGTTTTATATTTATAATTTGCGGGGCCTAAGTATACTAAAGCTATGGGTTAGTACAGCGATAGGTATGACCTAGGGTCGTTCTTCAAACTACAACGGGCATGGGATCTAGGACTTCGGTTATCTATGGATATTTAGCTAGGGTTTTTCAGAGTTTGGTTTGGGTTTTTGTTTTAACTAACTACTAATTATCTAAAAAAATAAAATAAAATAAAATGGAGGGGAGGTGGCAACGAGAACTTATAGGCGAGGCGAGTGTTTACTATGATAATTACTCATGCTATTCAGGGGTAGTTAATGGGATAAAGCCTTAGTTAAGATAACAACTATACTTTCTAATGAGCCATAACTCCTAGCCTATTATCTATCTAACGTAGAGTTGTCCGCAATAAGATAAATAACATGTCACATGGATAACAGTTATGGAATGTAAACTACACCGGAAGTTGTCCCAAATGTAGCAACCAATTTAACCAACAACCATCCTCGAGTCCTGTTCCTCAATCTCGGACATTTGAGATATCCGAATCATGGCATGAATTGTTGAATGAACAAAAACATGAACAGGGGTTTCCCACCGGAACAAGTTGGGATGGTCTGGTCTAACGGCTGATCAAATTGTTCATCATTATTTCATATAAATCACCTTAATTATTCTATGCATGTTAAACTGGTGTATGCAATTGATAAATATTCGAAAACCTAATCATGTAACTAATCAGCACAACAGATACTAGCATGCAAACCCTAAGCAACAATCAAACAAGAACATGCAAAAGGCAGCACAACAGGGATCAGTCATGCGGAGTGATGGGGTACATGGTTAAGTCACAAGTGTCCCGAAAGTTCTCTCAAAGACACTTGTTAAATGACTTGAATCTAATCTATCTCTAATCCTACGCTCCGTGTCTCCCTCCGGTAATATTTCAACCAGGAGAACACCGGCCATGTCGAGTTCAACGATCATCAGACACAGAATAATTAGCGGCATACAACTAGCAATTGGCCAAGCCTAGAAGGATGTTACTAACCACAGCATAAGTTGGATAGATAAACATTTGAGATTCAATTCATAGATTCAAATATATTTCAACAGCATACCGACAGAGTAACAACATGATTTAAGTATAACTACCCTAGCATGGCAACAATCATAGCAAACACCGATTTGTTTAGCTAAGCATGGCAATAATCCTAGCAAGTAATTCTAAACAAGTATAGCAGCAGCACAACATTATTTAAAATAACAAGATAGAGATTAATATAAAACCTGACAGAGCGTTATTACAAATCGTGCGACACCGCAGTCTCGGAGCACCTCCGTTACAAAAGAGCTTAAAGCTCGTACCCTACTAGCTAAACTAAACTAACTACTAACTAAATTATTCTAGAGAGAGAGAGTAGAGTGAGAAAGTGAGAGTGTGTGTTGAATGAAGTGTGAGGTGTGTTGAAATGTGTTGAATGAGGCTTGTATATATAGAGATCGCACAACCGTATCCGTAGACCGTATCCAAACCTTCAAACACACAACCGTATCGCAAACCCGAATAAAAATCAGATTTTTATTGCCTAAACGCACGATACGGTTGAGCTAGACCGTATACGGGAGAACTGGAGCAAATACGGTTGAGCACGCACCGTATATGGCTGAACCAGGCCGTATAGGGTTGGTACTAGGCCATATACAGTCTAGCCAGGCCGTATACGGTCCAGGTTAGGCCGTATACAGTCCAGACCAACCGTATACGGTCTGGTTCTCCCGTATCCTGATTCCTCGGTTCTTCGATTCTTCGTTCGGGCATAACTTCTTCATCCACTGTCCGTTTTTCGCGTTCTTTATATCCCTGAAATCGTAATTGAAAAGCGAAGACAATGAGATAAGTTAGAGGTCCTAACTCCATGTCTAGCTCAAGAAGTGATAAAATACGTTAACCGGGACGCTTAGGGACGCTTATGCTTCATTTTACTCGTTTTTAAGCCTTTTTGGATGATTCTTGAAGCACCGTCTATATTTTAGCCTTCGTAATGAAATTTAGTATAAATCTTATATTTTAGATGTTTTCATTAACAATCGGGCTAAAATGGTGAGAAAATGGCACACAAAAACATGACTTTTTGCGTGTTATCAAATATCCCACACTTAGACATTTGCTTGTCCTCAAGCAAAACTTACCCTCCTACTGCCAAAATTCATCATGCAAAAAGGTTTTTTTGGTTTTGACCCACAAAGAAGAATTCATACAGATTGAAAACAAGTATGTGCCTGTTAGCACTAGTACAGATTTTGGCTTTGGTCACACCAGAAAAGTGTGACGAAAACCATATGGTCACACTCGTTTTTTCAGCGTGTGTGTGACTAAAGGTTCCGTGACCAAAGGGGTCCATACGGTCACATTACATGGTTAGTGGCCGTATCCATTTAAAAAGTGTGACGAAAACCATAAAATGTGTGACCGTATGCTCTTTAAAATTAAGTGAAAGTGTATTTTGTGTGACTATTGTCCATCCAATGGCCACTTGAATTGTAGGTTAGTGTGGCTATTTGTAACATTTAGTCACACAACGAGTGTTTTATTTTTGGGAATTGGTTACATAAATTTAAGCCAAGAGTAACCAAAAGTGTTAATAAGTGTGACCATATGTTCTTTAAAGTTAGCTAAACGTGTATTTTGTGTGACCATATGCTTTGTAATGTCAAGTAAATTTTTATTTTGTGTGACTATTGCCAACCAATGGCCACTTTATTTTTATGTTTGTGTGGCGTTTTGTATCATTTAGTCACACAAATTGTGATTTATTCTTGGATTTGGTCACGTAAAATTAAGCCAGAAGTGGCCGTAGGTGATAAAAAGTGTGACCATATGGGCTACAATGACAAGTAAACTTGTATTTTGTGTGACTATTGCCATTCAATGGCCACTTTATTTTTATGTTTGTGTGGCGTTTTGTATCATGTAGTCACTCAAAGAGTGATTTATTCTGGGATTTGGTCACACAAAATTAAGCCAAAAGTGGCCGTATGTGATAAAAAGTGTGACCATATAGGCTGCAATGTCAAGTAAACTTGTATTTTGTGTGACTATTGTCATTCAATGGCCACTTATTTTTTACGTTTGTGTGGCGTTTTGTATCATTTAGTCACTCAAAGAGTGATTTATTCTGGGATTTGGTGACACAAAATTAAGCCAAAAGTGGCCATATGTGATAAAAAGTGTGATCATATGGGCTGCAATGTCAAGTAAACTAGTATTTTGTGTGACCATTGCCATTCAATGGCCACTTTATTTTTATGTTTGTGTGGCGTTTTGTATCATTTAGTCACTCAAAGAGTGATTTAATCTGGGATTCGGTCACATAAAATTAGATCAAAAGTGGCCGTAGGTTATAATAAGTGTGACCATATGCTTTGTAATGTCAAGTAAACTTTTATTTTGTGTGACTATTGCCAACCAATGGCTACTTTATTTTTATGTTTGTGTGGCGTTTTGTATCATTTAGTCACACAAACAGTGATTTATTCTTGGATTTGGTCACGTAAAATTAGAGCAAAAGTGGCCGTAGGTGATAAAAAGTGTGACCATATGGGCTGCAATGACAAGTAAACTTGTATTTTGTGTGACTATTGCCATCCAATGGCCACTTTATTTTTATGTTTGTGTGGCGTTTTGTATTATTTAGTCACACAAATAGTGATGTATTCTTGGATTTGATCACATAAAATTAGATCAAAAGTGGCCGTAGATGATAAAAAATGTGACCATATGGGCTGCAATGTCAAGAAAACTTGTATTTTGTGTGACTATTGTCATCCAATGGCCACTTTATTTTTATGTTTATGTGGCGTTTTGTATCATTTAGTCACTCAAAAAGTGATTTATTCCAGGATTTGGTCACATAAAATTAGATCAAAAGTGACCGTAGGTAATATATATATATGCTATTTTTCCATACAACCAAACCACAAACCTAGGTGCTGATCAAAACCAAACGGAAATGAAATTAGTAAGAACAATGATATATTAATATGAAACCAATACATATATGTTATCAATTATAATTACAATACTATGAATGAAAGAATGTTTCGTAAGCATTATAAACTTATATACAAAAATCACAGTAGTCTCAACTTCAATATTTCTGCTTTAGCTTTCTGCAATGTAATCAGCTAGTAGTGTGATCATCTACCTGCACAAACTGGAACGAGAAAGGAATGATAATCATTATGCGTTTATGTTATCCAAAAACTAGTTTCTTCATCAATGCACAATTGAGTTTAACGATTTCAATCTCATCTATAAAACACATAATTGAACGATCATGGATATCCTTTGCAACACATACATCTTTTGAATGATAATTTAGCCACTACTAAACATAAAACACCTCCCCAAATATACGATATATATACTCAAACAATCTACTTTAACTACGTGATATATTGAAAGTTAATTTTCATGACTACATGAGTATCAAACTTCGACTTACCCATGTTCTAACATATATTTATGCACAATTACATAAAAGCACATTTCACTAAAATAACTCCACATACAATTTAGTAGATCTTATCATAGATATCAGGAACAAGTACAATAATCATTATTAAGAAAACCAAATTAGACATGACATACCTTGTAGAGAGAAGCACCTGATTTAGATTCAACAGTTTGATTTTGTTCAGGCCCTTGGAAGACATCTAAAGCATCTAAAGTCAGCTGCCATCCACAAAGAGCTATAGCACTAGCACGTGAACTGCCACCATTGTTACCGTTAATAACATGTCCATCAAGTCAAAGTCCACCATGTCCATTCAACAATATTAAAAGTCAAAGAATTGATACAAGTTTATCGAAACACAATTCAGACAAAAAGACGGATCACCTTACTCAAGGTCGTCAATCCAGTCACCGTAAATAAGGTTGATCCCAGGAGGCCATTTTGAAAAGCGTCTCCAATCTGCACATGGCTCAGAAGCGCCTGTGAGGGCAACCTACAAGCGAGTGGCTGCTACAACTTTGGGAAATGAGACCCCTTGATTGTTGAGGTTGTCCTCATTGTTAGCAGAGGCACCACCATATCGCTGTAGTTCTGCCAAAAAAAGCCTTAGTTTCAATATATCCATAGGTGTAAAAATCACAGTTATCTGTTTGGCCAAATTTGCATGAGCTATAAATACTAACTAGATCAACCACACCCAAACAGTACTAAAGATGACATGTTTATACACATGCCCGTGTTTTTCATAGAATAAACTTAGTATCTTGATTTCCTTTGATACAAATGACCCACATGATCATCAACCAATTATGCTACCAAGTACCAACTATCAAGGTTTAACAGGCCCGTGTTTTTCATAGAATAAACTCATCCAACTTTAGCACTACAATTTAACTGCAGAGACTAAAATTACCAAAAGATATGGGACCTGCCAAAATGAATTTAGTGTCGTGCAACACGAGGTCATGTAATAACTATGATAGTTAATCTCATCTGCCTGCCATCACAAAATGGGGCAAACAACAAACAACCAACACCTTGAAACACATAAAATAAAGATTTAGAGACTGATTACTGGACACGGATAGACTAATAACTTGTCTGATTAGCTCCCACTGATGACTAACCTCTTGTGATTTAGAAGTACACCAGATTTGATTAGCTCATGAAAGGCGAAAGGAAATAGTGAGAGTAATTTAAGTATTACATACCAAACATAAATTGTAATAAAAAAGCTTTCACAAAAAATTAACAAAAATCAGTTAATACAAGAATACCCAGGACTTTTGATTGACACACTCATCAAAGTATCAGAGTTAATTGATATCACTTACTTAGAAACTTAATGCTAGCATTTCACAATCCGTAATATACCATTGACATCAATGTACATGGATTTTAATCACTCACCATCCCACCATTGATCAAGATATCACACCATAACACAAATATAATATACAAATTAGGATAAAATCATGGGCTGCTATACAATCAATAAAAAAGCACATTGTAAGTTGAAAAAAAACTGACCGGAACTTCGAATACATGTGAATCGACATCACAACCATTATCATCCACCTGAAAAAATCCATCATTAATAAATTATAAGAAATAAACCTAACAATATAAACAATTTTTGTGAGATAAAAAAAACTAACAGGTATGAGAAAACTTACTCCAGAGCATGGAGAAGACCTTCATTTGCAAGCGATATGTAGAAAAATTGTGATGCTTAATTGGGTCAAACTCCACAGGTTCTTCAAATTGCTTTCTCCATTTGGAGGCCCTTTAAGATAAAAAAAAAAAACATATATGTATTGAAACAACATTACATACAACAATCTTAAGAATATAAGTAATAAATAAATTTGTTAACTTGATTTTTAAAAAATAGAAATAAAACCCTAGCTACCATTACATACAACAAACTTTAAAAGAAGAATCATACCATTTGGAGTTGATGGTGGTGATGATTTCGAGTTGATAGAGGTTAATGGCGGTCTGATATGGTGGTTGTGGCTAACGATTTAGGGTTGACGGCAGTGGCCTTGAGTTTGGAGGTGATGATAATGAGAAATGATTTAGGCTTTCTGGGTAACGGTATTTAAAATCGATTTCATCAAATCACCCATTTCTTTTTCATCGATGAATGAAACTACATGAGTAGTTGAAGCCAGGGACTGGTTGAGGCTGCGTAAGGCTGCCGATTGATTTGCAAAAGAAAATAGGAATGTAAGGAGGAAGAGGAATAGATAAGCCTAGGGCTTATTTTAAATGAAATCTAAAAATTAGGAGGGAGTGTGAAAAAGTCGAAAAGCAACTTTTAAGCTTTGAAGAAAATGAACCCGCTCAAAAAATTTCATTTTGGGAATACTTTGAAAGAATTACATGAATTATTATCTCACGATGTATAAAATATTTATCTGGTGCGAGTTTTATAAAAAAATTACAATTATATGAGCTCAAATTTACTTGTAATCATTATTTAGTTTGTCGTCTTTTTGAAAATTTAAACTTATTATAATTTTATATATTCCAAAATGATGAAATAATTTTATCTTAAGTTTAATAATAACATATATGATATTGGTAATATTATATATCATATATTCAAATTATTAAACTTACGATAATGTCATATTGCAAAATGATGAATTAATTTTATTTGAAGTTTAATAGTGGCATATGTGATATTGATAACGTCATATATCATATATTCCATTATTAAAGTTATGATAATGTCATATATTGCAAATGATGAATTAATTTTATACGAAGTTTAATATTGGTATATGTGAGATTGGTAATGTCATATATCATATATTTCATTATTAAACTTATGATAATGTCTTATATCATATATTCCATTATTAAACTTATGATAAGTTCATATATTCCAAAACGATGAATTAATTTTATCCTAAGGTTAATAGTGGCATATGTGACATAATTAATGGCGTATATCATATACTATATTATTAAACTTATGATAACTTCATATATTCCAAAATGATGAATTAATTTTATCTAAGTTAATTAGTGGCATATGTGGCATAATAAATGGTGTATATCATATACTCCATTATTAAACTTATGATAAGTTCATATATTCCAAAATGATGAATTAATTTTATCCTAAGTTAATTAGTGGCATATGTGGCATAATTAAACTTAGGATAATATCATATATGTCAAAATGATGAATTAATTATAGCTTAAGTTTAATAGTGACATATGTGATATTGGTAATGTCATATCATATACTCCGTATTTCGTTATTAAACTTATGCTAATATCATATATTCTAAAATGGTGAATTAATTTTATCCTAAGTTTAATAGTGGCATATGTGATATTGGTAATTTCATATATCATATATTCCATTATTAAACTTATGATAATGTCATATATCATATATTCCGTTATTAAACTTAGGATAATGTCATATATTCTAAAATGATGAATAAATTACATTCTAAGTTTAATAGTGGCATATGTAATATTGATAATGTCATATACCATTTCTGCTTATTACATTAAACTTTTTGATCAAAATGACTTCAATATGTAAAAACATTTAAAGAAAGTGTTGCGTTTGTTATAAAGGTGAATACTATAATATATTTAATATATTACAATTGAGAGAAGCATATCTAAAAATTGCTTACTTGAATTGCAAATACACAATACTTAGGTTCAAAGTGTTATATGACGGGGTGGCAATATGGGTTACGTCGAGTTGACCCGCTCGGGTTATCAAGTTGCTGGATCAGAAGTAGTTGACCCAAAACTTGAAATGATTTTATAATCGACCGGGTTGAGTATTTCAACCCAACCCAACCATGACCCAATCCGACCCAACCTAGTTTACTCATTTATCTGGTGAGATCAACTTATGAAGCATTGCTGTGTTTCCACATTTTCTTTAAATTTCGCAATTTTAGGTAATTGATCGAGTTTGGTACATCAGCCTGTACTTATAGTTTAGTCCAAGTTTGGATTCACATCAGTTAACTCAATAAGAATTGCATTTTTATTTATTTTTCTTTTTTGTTATTTTATTTTTATGGGTAGTTTGTTGAGTTTAGTTCAATGAATGCTAATAATGTGGTTATTTCACTACTACATAATTGAGAATAGAAACCACTTAAAGACACCGATTTTGAGTTGGACCTGTCTTTAAAACTTTAGGAACCGGTTGTTTAATAAAAAAACCTGTCTCACGAACTGGAGAGAGGTTTTGTTTACAGAAACCGATCCCTTTTCCATGGCATAGAGACATGTTTTTTAAAAAACCGGTCTTCAATTAAAAGAACGCGTTTCATAAATTAAACCAGTCTCGATGCATTTTTCCCACTTCGAGGAGAATTCAAATGGAATTTGTGATTCAGTTATAGACAAGGATGTAAGAGGGGAGGTCAATGAAACTATTCGACTGGCAGATAACCTTGGTATTAATCTGGATGACTTTCATGATCATCTTATTAATATCGTGAATGGCGAAACTGTAATTGAGCACCCATGAATTTCTTATCAATCAATATAAATGGGGCGGCTGATTGTCGCAAGGAAAGATGGATTCGGAAAATTAGAAAGGAAAATGACATTAATTTCATTTGATTTTCATTAAGTGGTGGCCATGTCAATATTGGATTTACTATGGAGACAGATGGGCTTGCTGTGGAGGATATAATCGATATGATTTCCAGCCTTTATGTGAAGAATTATGATGCTGCAGGAGTTTCATTTTTTCTACTTATTGGGGTTGTAATTTGTAGCAGTAGTATAGTAATTATGTAATAGATATAGACTATAGTATTGGTGTGACATGGATACTATCTTGATATAGATCCTCATGGGGTGCTATCAAAAACAATATAGGGTGAAAACCGGTGGCTCGGCCCTTACTATCGGGGATTTTTTCCTGAGCTCCTTCAGGTTTTTTTCATCCCTTTTAGTGCCCTCCCAGTTCGGATTTTGTATCAAGATGTATCATATGGGGAGTTTATGGGATGTATCATTTGGTGCTTGTACATTTGGGGTCGATCTAGCTTCTTGCTAGTTGACTTTTTTTTAATATATTAGCCTTTCAAAAAAAAAAAAAATTTATTTGTCCCTCCAGCTAGTGCGGGAGATGAAAAATTTGGGGTCGAACATTCCAAGCTCCAATTTTTATGATAGCGGGAGATTGAAAAATTTGGAGCAGAAAATCATTCAATTCCCTCCATTAAATTTTACCAAAACCCTTTTTTCTCCCACATCACTTTTCACAACTACTCAACGCCAAAGCTTCAGTCTCCACCATTTCCTCTTATCATCACCTATCTATCTATCCTAAATTCCTAATACTCATCTATTGTCTTTCAAACAACACAATCGGCACCTAAATTCTTAATACTCATCTGTCCTTTAACAAATCTTCCAACCGCACCATCTCTACTAGAAATCAATCACCACAATTGGAGATTCTTCGTCATCCTTGCTCTGCCGGTCCGTCACCATCAGTCCATCACCACTGCAGTCATCCGTGCCATCTCTACTATAACTCCGGCCATCACCACAACTGCGCCATCTCTAAATGGTATTATTTTGCTCTTTTGCTAAATTCTTTTTTAGGGTTTAGGTTAAATTTTAGGTTACATAAAAATTTTATAAGCTTACCAACTGAATTAGGGGTATTATGTTCATTAGCCCTAACTTGTGTTTTTTGTTGCTGCTTGCTAGCTGCTAGCTTCTGTTATTATTAGTGTTTTGTACTTTTCTGTTGTTGCTTGCTAGCTGCTGTTTTTATTAAGCTTTATTTGTTGTTGTGCACTCATCTTACACTATTTAGAAATTATACCAACTGTAACATCAGTTGGATCTATAATTTGTGATTGATTTGTTAACTGTGCTAAAATTTAAGTTTAAATTGATGTACTACTGATTTAATAAATTTGTTACATGGCTGCTGATTAAATTATTGTAGTTGTGATTAAATTATTGTAGTTGTTACATAACTCGTTATATGGCAAAGCTGTGATGGATTGCTTATGTAAGGCCTTGCTCATATAGTTAAGGAGTATGGTGAATCGGGTCATGTTTTAGTGCTACAGATAGTCTCTTATGCTGCTGACTTTGGTGGTTTTACATATTTTGTACTCGAAATTACATTGCGTCTCCATGTAAACTTTTGGATATGTACGTTTTGATGGTGGTATTATATATGTGAAGTATTGTCTAGTGTCTTTTATGTGGTGATTTGTGTTGCTTATTTGTTAAAGTTGCTGCTGTGATTATGCTGAATACCAATCATTTCTGACTAGAAACTGGATACTCTAATTGTATTTTCAGATTTCATATTTAAATATTGCTTTAGGACCGGTTTTTATATAAGTGAGCAGGTAGTGTTCGTGTAGCATAGAAACCGGTTTAGTGCAACAAAACATGCCCTTTTGACCCTGGCATAGAAACCGGTTTTGTAGAAAAAACATGTCTTTTTGAACCCTTCATGAGGAGCGGTTTCAAACCTGTCTTGAGCATTAAGATCTCCCCCATAGGGAAACGGTTTGCAAACCTGCCTCTTGGCCCTTAAAACCTCTCTTCAAGACCAAAATATGTAGTAGTGTTTGTTTGTTTATAAGTTCATTTTTGATATTTAATCATGGAAATCTACTATGACTAAATGTTTTTTCTAAGTTGTTTAGGGATTTAGGTTGATGTTGCGTTTATTACTTGTTCCTCTTACTTTAAGCACATCGGTAATGGGGAAAAAATATCAGCAAGATCAATGTACATAAATGTAAATGGTAATCTATCTTTGTGTTTTGTATGTCATATCCCTTATGGTACTTTCTAACTGATGGTTATATCTATTACCAATTTAGATAAATGAAGATCCAAACAAAGAACCACCAACATTGGTGGAAAATAAGAAAAATCACAAGCCATCGGAAGTGGAGCCATAACCTGTTTTTGTTTATGTTGGACACCGTAGACTATATGGTAGAGGTGTCACTAATAAGATGTTAAAGAAGGTGAAGGGTGGTGAGACCTCATATCTAGTTCCAAGAGAGCTCATGGAAGCCTGGAAAGCCGATGTTGAAGCTGAAAAAAAATGAGATATTTAATATGCGAAGAGAGTTGGAAGCTGATCGAACATGAGAGGAAAAAGGCTGAACTCGCGGAGGATCATGAAAAGAAAAAGGCTGAGCTAGAAGCAATACAAAATGAAATTGACAACAAAAGGGAGAAAATAGCTGAAGATACTTACCGAAAACTTTTCAAACAAATACCTCTTGAAGTTGCCAAAAAGTTCCTTACATGAGAGGTATGACCTAATTACTCATTGATTTTAATAACAGTTTATAGTATAGTTTATCTTTCATGAATTCATCATAATTAATCACAATTTAGTGCCACGTTGATATATAGTGATTTTACGTATTTGATTATAATGCTTATATTTAGCTATGCCGCGACTTACTCTGTTAATACATATTTGTTGCAAGTTGCTATTGGCTTTTGTTGCTCCCTTATTTGGGATGGTTGTAAAATGTAACCTCTGCCTTTTCAGATAAAAATAAGGATTTCACATAGGCACAACAAAAGTTCTATCCTGCATGGAATGATAGAAACAGTGGTGGACCTAATTGTGTTGTTTGTTGAACCCTTGAGGTAAGGGCAGGTCGAAAGTTCAATTTCTGCTTGTTGCAAAATTGGTTAGCCTTTTTATAGGTTATTAATTTGACCATTCACGACCCTTCACTTATTTGACTGTTTGAATTTAATTCTTGATTTAGAATCGGTATTTGCGGGCTACAAAACGAAACAAGCTACATATTATTTTGTACTACCCGACCATGACCAAAGTTTTTGAATCTGCCACTGGATTGAAAAAGAATGTCTGGTTAGTTTTTAAAATGTAACAATTAGTATCCATGATAAAGTTCAACTTCCATTATCTGCTTTAGATTGCGTTACTCATTCTAATACTTTTAATGTTTGTTGCTTGTAATTTCTTATATGAGTTAATGAAATAAATCTGCTTTCAATTGCGTTACTAATTCTAATACTTTCAATGTTTGTTGCTTGTAATTTCTTATATGAGTTACGGAAATAAACAATAGAAGATTCCTAACATCATTTTTATCGTTTACAATTGTAGCAAGCTATTTGCAATGGATGGCATGTTAGCTGGAAATTGGATTCTATGGCGCATGAGAATTTGAGAACTTGTAGGATTGTGATTGACTATGTTTTGTATTTGAATAGTTAAGTTGACATTTGAAAAATTTGTAGTACCTTGTGATATTATCTGTGATGATACTTTATTATTGGATTATTCAGTTTGAAATTAGTTAATGCATACTATTATGATAGCATATTATAGTGTTAAAAGTAGTGTTGCGTTAGTCAAAAATGATGTTGCATTCATGTTTAGAAAGCATAAGTTGCAATAAAAATGAAAAGTGTTTCATACATATGTTGTGAAAAAAAAAACAAAGTGTTCCCTTCAAAAGAAAAAGTCTCACGATTTAGACACACAAACTAACACTCAATGTGACTAATATCAAACTTAATGATAATGTTTTTTGCCCATTTCCCCCCCTAAAGAATAGCCACATGAATATTTCACAACGTGACTGTTGTGAATATATTCGTCACATATAATCACCTAAAATGTGGCCATAAACATCATTTAGCTACACATTTGTTAAATGATGTGGCTATTATAAAGCCATATAGTCACATGAACGTGCTACAAATTAATGTGACTATACGGATTAACTTTTGACATTCTAATACACACTGCACTTTAGACACACATACTAACTTATGTGACCATATGTACCTGATTTTGGCTACACTCAAATCATGTGTGACAAACTCGACTTCATGATTTAGTCACATAAACAATTACTTCATGTGACCATATAGTGGCATTTGGTCACAGTGTTCAAGTGTGTGACCATATAGTGACCATATGTACCTGTTTTTGGCTACACCGAAATTATGTGTGACAAACTCGACTTCATGATTTAGTCACATAAACAATTACTTCATGTGACCATATAGTGGCATTTGGTCACGCTGTTCAAGTGTGTGACTATATAGTGGCATTTGGTCACAGTGTTTAAGTGTGTGACCATATGTACCTGTTTTTGGCTACACTGAAATTATGTGTGACAAACTCGACTTCATGATTTAGTCACATAAACAATTACTTCATGTGACCATATAGTGGCATTTGGTCACACTTTTCAAGTGTGTGACCATATAGTGACCATATGTACCTGTTTTTGGCTACACTGAAATTATGTGTGACAAAATCCATTTCATGATTTAGTCACATAAACAATTACTTCATGTGACCATATAGTGGCATTTGGTCACAATGTTCGAGTGTGTGACCATATAGTGGCATTTAGTCACAGTGTTCAAGTGTGTGACCATATAGTGACCATATGTACCTGTTTTTGGCTACACTTAAACTATGTGTGACAAACTCAACTCCATGACTTAGTCACATAAACAATTACTTCATGTGACCATATAGTGGCATTTGGTCACACTGTTCAAGTGTGTGACCATATAGTGACCATATGTACCTGTTTTTGGCTACACTGAAATTATGTGTGACAAACTCGACTTCATGATTTAGTCATATAAACAATAACTTCATGTGACCATATAGTGGCATTTGGTCACAGTGATCAAGTGTGTGACCATATAGTGGCATTTGGTCACAGTGTTCAAGTGTGTGACCATATAGTGACCATATGTACCTGTTTTTGGCTACACTTAAATTATGTGTGACAAACTCGACTTCATGATTTAGTCACATAAAAATTACTTCATGTGACCATATAGTGGCATTTGGTCACACTGTTCAAGTGTGTGGCGCGGTTTTTGTCACACTTTATGTGTCTAACGTGACTAATGCTTCAAACTTACTCTTCATTGGTCACGCGTTCCAAATCATGTGTGACTAAATAATCATCAAAAAAACATCAGTTCCCTTTAGCCACATAAATGTATGAAGGTGTGGCGAATACATTTTAGAATGGTCACATGATTGGAGTGCATGTGTGACCAACTAATGACGTGAATTCTATTTTTGTATCTTCAGTCACATAAATATTCTAATGTGTGACGAATTGGATTTCGAGCATGTGTGACCAAAGCCCTTTTTTGGCGCAGTGTAGATAAACAAGAGGTGTTCACATGAAGTATCTAAAGGTCTTCAAGATGATTCTCTTAGGAAAACTTTCAATTCTCGAATTTGTGGAATATACACGACTGGGCGATCTCACTGGTGGTCACTCAATTCACTCAAGGTGTATCGGGGTTCCTATTATCCTAAGCCAAATGAAAAATCGCTCAAATACCAGTCGTGCAGCACTCGTCGTCATAGGCTTGCCCGAGGATCAAATCTTCACCACTTAGACAGGAACGGTACTGATTATCCCAGGACATTCAAATGGGTTGTAGTGTTCGATGTGGGTTTTAAAGGGTATGGATAGATAGGGGGTATCTGAGTTTTAAGGGTGTGTACTTATCTTAAAAATCCTTAAAAACTTATGAAGAACTCTATTTAGATATACTTTTTAATGAAAATGGAAACGGATACCATTTGGGGAAGAAGATAGCTATTTCGCTTTCTATCTTTTGCAAACGCACACAAAATGTTATTCTTTTGAGAACCGGGGTTTTCGGGAGATTTAAGCACTTAGCTTTATTCTATTTTTGGCTTAGATTTTCTTGGCCAGGGAATCTCTAATGGATTTTTCTTATTTTTTAATTCACCCTTTTTGAAATCCTTTCTTTCTTTCATCTTTTTGCTTTTCTATCCTTTGTCACTTTCCGACTTTTTCACTTGGTGCCAATTTTCCGCACCATAAAACTCCCAATTTCTTTATATTTGATCAATGAGATGCACACGGGAAGTTTTAAGTAACACGAAATTTGTGATTTGGGGGTAGAATACAAAAAGGACACCTAAATAGCGTTTTTCAAAAAAGATTTTTAAAAAAATTCTCAGATAAGCTTTTGGTAGGTATGGGGATAAGTGGGTTTAAAATGTGGGTTGAAAGAAATGAAAGGCAGGCTCAACAGGGTTTTCTAGGCGGATCATCAACACTAAAATTGAGTGTTGGAAGGTTTTTGGGCTTGAAAAGATATGTGAAAAGGGGTTTAAATCCTAAGGAATGTCAAGGTCCTCTAATCGTACCTATGTCACGTATGACACCTGTCAATGTGATCTCGAAATGCATACCTGGGGCAAGTTCTGATTCAGAAATGCGTGCACCGGTCACACACAACAAACGAACAGTGAAGCATTTAAAATGAATGCTTATAAGGCTCAAATTCCTCACCGCAAAAATAGGTTATATGTGTCCAGTCGTGCGATGCCCCTCTTAGATCCTCATCTTAAATTGTTTAGATTCCGACATGATTCAACCTCAAATTTACCAAATTTTGACATACTTGTAAAAAATCTGTACTACATCTTACTTTATGACTCATATTTTTTTGAAAAATTAAGCCAACTGAACGAGTGAAGACTTCACTGTCGAAGTTAGGCTTAGTTTGAAGAAAGTTATGCTTTGGACAAGCAATCAAAGTTAAAAAATTTTGAAATTTTTTGGCAAAATAAGGGTTGAAAATTTATTTTGAGGACTAGCGTGCTTCTATAAATATACCTCTATCCCACACTTAGAAATAAACATTGTCCCCAATGTTTTTACACTAAGTAGGGAGAAAGATCCCACACTTAGGGTTTTGGTTTAGAAAAAATGTGAATTTAAAAGCTATAAGCGAGGGAAATCACACACTTAGAGATTTAAGTGGTCAAACAGGCATATAGAAGTTTATATTTATGTATGAAGAACGGATTAAGGAGAGGTACTTCCCTACAGACAGAAGGCACTGGAGATAGGTCTAGATTCGTGTATGGTTGGTGTAAATAATTGGCTGGATTGTGAGGACCAGTCTCTTTTCAAAGCGCATCCAATTCCTACGAAGATAAGGTCTGCAATATCATAAAATACAATCATAATCATCAGTTCAACAACACAACAGGTCTAAAATAAAGATAACTAAAGATAAAGAAAACTAAAGATCGTCTAGTAAATCATCCATGTCTGGATCGAAAGCTGCAAGCGCGTCACTGAGTGACATGGCAGCGGTGCGATCAGACACCACGGATGCGTCAACGGGACCCAGAGGTGACCTTGGAGGAACAACAGCAGCGGAAGGCACAGTCTGTGGTGGTGCAGCTGGGAAGAAGAACCAAGGTGGGAGAGCTGGCCTAGGACCTTGACCAAGCTGATACGGCTGGTCGGCAAGTCTCGGCAGTCCCACCGCCTCTCTGATATCGAACTGAGAGCTACGCTGAATCGAAAGCTCACTAAGTATCGCCCAAGTCACCCTAGGGTCTAAAGTGGTAACTCCATAGTCCAAAAGTGGGGCAGATACAGGAGCATGCTCATCAGTAGTGGTGGTTGTCTTCTTTCTCTTTCCTCTGCGGGTCCTCTTCTTCTGTTGTTTCTGAGCGGCTTGTCCTGAAGTCTCAGCTGAAGCGTCCATCCTGAAACATAAAGATAAACAGGTAATGCCATAGTTTAAAAAGTGTATACAAATGCAAAATAATCAGATGACTTCAAGAAATATTAAATGCTAAAGCTTTGTGAGGTCATCTGTTCATTAGCATTTGTATACTATGATTAAAACTTATCTGACTTATATGTAGAAGTGTAGCTTTGCCAGATATTTGGGTTATCCTGCATCGTTAGTTTAGGGATGATAATACTAAAGCAAAAATAACTAACAAATAAATAAAATAGAATAAGATAAGCAATGGGGTGCCTCCCAAGAGCGCTTGTTTAGAGAGTCTCTAGCTTGACTCTTTGTACCTACTAATCGGCTCAAGGTGGTTCAAAGATATAGACTTCCTTACCAGAAGGAAAGTCTTCGATGTAGTGCTTTAAGCGATGGCCATTGACTTTAAAATTACCATCCGGGGCTTCTAGTTCGACTGCTCCGAAGGTATAGACTTTTGATACAATGAATGGTCCGCTCCACCTTGATCTAAATTTGCCGGAGAATTTCTTTTAGCGCGAATTAAAGAGAAGGACTTTGTCTCCAGGTTTGAACTTAGAATACTTGAGTTTAGCGTCGTGAGTACTCTTTGTCCGTTCTTTGAAGTGCAAAGAGCTATCATATGCTTGGTCTCTTAATTCGGCCAGTTCATTCAGTTGCATTTTTCGATGTGATCCAATTGCAGAAGGGTCTAAGTTACAATCCCTTAGCGCCCAGTGAGCTTTATACTCCAACTCTATCGGCAGATGACATGCTTTTCTGTAGACTAGTCTCTAGGGTGTGGTTCCTAGTGGCGATTTATATGCGGTTCTGAACACCCACAGAGCATCGTCTAATTTTTCAGCCCATCTTTCCCTATGATTAACCACGATTCGTTCTAAAATTCTTTTGAGCGCTCGGTTCGTCACTTCGGCCTGCCCATTCGTCTGTGGGTGGCAGGCCGTAGAGGTCTTGTGGGTGACACCATAGTACTGTAATGTCATCATAAACTGAGCATTACAGAAGTGTGTGCCCCGATCACTAATGATCGCTTTTGGAGTATCGAAACGTGAGAAGAGCTGCTTTAAGAATTTCACCACTACTCGGGAATCATTTGTAGGAAATGCTTGAGCTTCGGCCCATCTGGAGACGTAGTCGACAGCAACCAGGATATACTCTTTCCCATATGATTTTGGGAATGGTCCCATAAAATCCAACCCCCATATATCAAAGATCTCACAAGCTTGGATGTTAGAAAGTGACATTTCACTTCTCCGTGAGATACATCCAAACCTTTGGCAAGCATCACAACGTTTTACCAAGTCTTGAGAGTCTCTAAATATAGTTGGCCAGTAGAAGCCAGAGTCATATACCTTTCTTGCAGTCATATTTGCTCCATAATGTCCTCCAGTTGGCCCGTGATGACTCTGGTGAAGAATGTTCCTTGCCTCCCTTTCGTTTGCGCATCTTCTGATGATTTGGTCCGGGCATACTTTGAATAGGTATGGATCGTCCCAATAGTAGTTTTTCATGTCTCTAAAGAATTTGCGCCTTCTAGAGGTGGGCATTCCTTTTGGCACAATTCCTCCAACCAGATAATTTGCGTAGTCTGCATACCAAGGGTTATAAGTGAATTGAGATCCCTTTTGGTATCCTCCGATATTCATGAGTTGTTCTTCAGGGAACTGGTCTTGAATCTCTCTCTCATCAAGCTTCTCCATCGACGGATTTTCCAATCGACTAAGATGGTCTGCTGCGACATTTTCGGCTCCTTTTTTATCCTTGATTTCTATATCGAATTCTTGGAAGAGGAGAATCCATCTAAGCAGTCTTGGTTTAGCGTCTTGCTTTTTGAAGAGATACTTCAAGGCTGAGTGATCTGTATAGACAATAGTTTTGGACAATATTAAATAAGAACGAAATTTATCAAAAGCGAATACTACCGCAAGAAGCTCTTTCTCTATCGTAGTGTAATTCTCTTGTGCATCAGTGAGTGTCTTGATGGCGTAGTAGATTGGTTGAAATTGCTTTTCCTTCCTTTGCCCTAAGACAGCTCCAATAGCGAAGTCACTAGCATCGCACATGATCTCAAATGGAAGACTCCAATCGGGGGCAACCATGATCGGTGCATGTGTGAGTTGATCCTTCAAAATATTGAAAGCTTTAAGACAGTCATCTGAAAAGACAAACGGGATATCCTTCTCAAGAAGGTGCGTCATAGGTCGAGAGATCTTAGAGAAATCTTTAATGAAACTGTTGAGTCCTGAGCCACTGCCAGATCTGCTCAGATCACAAGTCTTGTGCCACTGCTAGAAGAAATCTACCACTGTTAGTTTAGTTTTGTATTGACAGTGCCACTGTCAGTTAGAATTAGTCTAACAGTGCCACTGTTGACATGAGTTTGTATTTTGTATTTACTTAACCACTGTTAGTTATACAGAAAACCACTGTTGGTTAGATAAAGTCGGTTAGAGTTATATTAGGAGTAGATGAGGATTCTTAATATGTTTGATTCTGTAAAGGACTCTATGTGTTATAAATAGAGATCCTGTGAAACCCTAGATATACGATTGATTCTAGTTATTAGCTTCAAGGTTGTAAACCCTAACACGATTGTGTGTTCGTATTATTGATAATAATATTGAAGCTTTTGATTAAATATTCTGTATTTACAAGTTCTTCAAGTTGTTAATAAACTATTCCGCAAGCTTGTTAACAATTCATCAAAGTAATACATACTAAGATCTCTAACTGGGTTCTATTAAGTGGTATCAGAGCAAGGTATTGCTTTGATCTTGAAGAAGGTAATTGAAGTTCGCAGCTTTTTCATCAAATAACAAGATGTCTACTGAAACAATGGAAGGTATACAAGCTACAAAGATTCCCATGCTCAAACCTGATGAGTTTGAGCTATGGCAGACTAGGATTAGGCAATACGTGTTGCTCACGGATTATATGATGTGGGAGGTGGTTACTAATGGACCAAACAATCCCAAGGGTCCAGATGGTGAAAGTCTGGAAAGACCACCACCAAAGACTGATGCAGAGAGGAAAGAAAGAGCCACAGAGTGGAAGGCATTAAGTACTCTACTTTTGTCTATTCCTAATGAGTATCAAAGGAAATTTGAAAACTGTGAAGAAGCTAAGGTTCTCATGGAAGCAATTGTTAAGAGATTTGGTGGTAATGACAACACCAAGAAGAATAAGAGATCTCTTCTCAAACAACAATTTGAGAACTTTGCAGGTGTAAAGTCTGAAACATTGACTCAGACGTTTGACAGATTTCAAAAACTTGTGGGTGATCTTGAAAATCACAATGTCAAGATTGATAAGGATGATTTGAATAGGAAGTTTCTGAGATCACTAGGTACAGATTGGAATATGTACACTGTGGGACTTAGACAGAGTGCCAATCTTGAAGAGAAGGAGATTGAAGATCTATACAATGATCTGAGGAACTTTGAGCATGAGGTCTTAGCTCTAAAACAGTCCAATGGTAGCTCTAACAATGCTGCTTTTGTGTCTGTTGGTGAATCTGGTAGTTGTAGCACATCTGGTGCTAATGATAATGTGTTGGAAGCATTTTTTGCAAGTAATGTGAATTCATCCTTAACTAGAGAGGATTTGGAGCAGGTTAATGAAGAGGACCTTGAAGAGATGGATTTGAGATGGCAGATGGCTATGATTACTATAAGGGCAAAAAGATATATGCAGAGGTCAGGAAATAGAAACTTTGCTTACAAAAGAGATGGTGTAGCTGGTTTTGACAAGAGCAAGGTGGAGTGTTTCAACTGTCACAAGATGGGACACTTTGCTAGAGAGTGCAAGAGCACACAGGCTGGAGAATCTCAGAATACTGCTAATGGCAGTGTGAGAAATAGTTCTGGTCCTCAAAGAAGATTGGTACCTGTTCAGAACACCACTTCAGATTCATTAGTTGCACAAGATGGAATGGGAGGATTTGACTGGAGTGACCACGAAGAGCTTGTAGTCAAGAATCAAGCTTTAATGGCTGTCACAGAAGAACCAGAGCCTTCAGACATTCCATATGAGGTACAATCTAAATTATGTTCTCCTACATGCAAGAAAATGGTTAAATTCTATAGGGATCATAATATGGTTGTGTGTAATGAATTGAAATCTTGTGAGGAAAAGAGTCAACATGCAACTTTAGCAATTGAAAACTTAGAAAAACAAATAAAAGCTTTTGAAAACAATGAATCACAATTTCACTTAGATATTAAATATCTGAATTAGGAAAAGAAAGCTTTACAAACAAAAGTTGATATGCTAAATGCAAAGTTGGCTGAGGCAATTTCTGATAAAGAGTCAATAAAGTTGAAAGTTGATGAATTGGAAAATGCTTCAAAAGGTGTTCAAAACTTAATCAAGTCTCAAATTCATGATAAATTAAAAACTGGATTAGGTTACAACCTTAATGCTGTACCCCCACCATATAACCATACTTACTTCCCACCTAAAAGTGATTTTGACTTAGAAAAACTTAAGGTAGGTGTGTCTGAGGAGGGTAAAAAGGTAGATCCAGTAGTTAATTGTGATGATAATGTAAATTTTGATAAAGTGGAAATATCTGATTGGACTGAGGAAGATGAGAGTGATAGTGATAGCTCACATAGTGGTAACTCTATGAATGGTTGTGTTAAGTCTATTACTGGTCTAGTTTCAGAACTTAAGAGTGATAAACTAGAAGAAGGCAAGAAGTTGTTTAGGGAGAAAGCTAAGGTTCAGCTTGAACAAGTGAATAGGACTAACAAATCTAGAACTGGTCTAGGTTATGTGAATAAAAAGGTTCATCATGAGTCCAATGTAAAGCTAAAATGTTGTCGCACCCCCTAATTCGGGTTGCGGAAGTGGGTCGGTTCGGGGCGCGACTAATCAATAACAAAGCACATAAGATACATAATGAACGACCACTACATGTATCGTTTGATAAAATACATAGATGTAATAGAAATTACATAATCGTTTTCAAAATGTGAGTTCGCATAATTTACTTGAGAGATTCTAATACATATCTAATTTATACAAAATATAGAAATGCAGTTAAATCTCTTGATGTTATTATTTGCATGCGACTCGAGCTACAGTATCTTGATGAGCAGTCCAACCTACTACTGAGTACCTGAGATAACATGCTAAAAGGTCAGCTAAAAAGCTGGTGAGCTCACAGGTTTAATATGATATGATATGATTTATGAACCGCAAGATTTAATGAATTGATTTACAAAACATGTAAATAGATGAATAATGAGTATCACATGAATATTTGTAATTAAACAATAAGTAAAGATGTATATAACTGACATGAGCACATAGTCTGAGCTTAACTGAGGGGTCAGGATCACAATTAAGTGCATGATCGAGGTGCCTCTCTATGAGTGCCTAATCTACACTCAATACTGAACAAATGATAATGCGTCCGTTTGACAGGTTAGTGCTTGCTAACTCGGACGGGGATTGTCAATCCCATATGGTACCATACACTAACATTCACGCTAAATCATATTAACAGGACTATGCTTCAGATGACTTTGATTGATTAGATGAAAACAACTCATGCAGCATACGTGATAAATTGATACTTACGTTCACATGTAAAACAAAACGAGCATGTATCTCACCCCTAGGTAAAAGCATTTAAAAGGGGGCTATGAGACTCACCTGAGTCTAATGAGATGCTACTAAGCACAAATGATGATTCACAAGACAATGATGTCGATCAATCGACTGAAACCTGCAGGGCGTCTTAGACGCGCAAGGTTTTGATAAATGATTAGATGTCTTAACATACTATCTTTGCTAGTTGCTCATTCAACTAGTAATGTCCAAATGATTAGTTTTGGATTGTTTGTATTTTGTAATTATGTACGGCCCGTTGGTGAGTTCGAATAATAATTCCAAAGTATTATTATTATGATGTTGAAATGATATACTTATAAAGTATATTTGAAATGATTAAATGTTGTATTGTATAAGTATTAAATGTTACGCGACGTTTGATACTTATTTTGAAAAATGAATTATAAGTGTCGCATATACTATGAAATTTAGAAAGTTTGGCGTCACACGAGTTAAGTGTCGTAGGTATATGTCATTGTCGAAAACATGGTCAATGGTCTCGATTTGACCCGAAACTTTTACCCAACCCTTAAAATGGTTAAATGAGTTTATAAAAATTATTGGTTCGTCTCGGAGTTGACCCGAAGTGTCGGTTTTGTTAAAGTACCAAAACAGTCCCTTAGTATTCGTTTTCCAGATTTTGGACTCACAAAACCTCTCGATTTGGACCACTTCTAGTCTGATTCATACCTAGCCAAAAATCACACATGTTCTCATATATGTCTAGGTCATTTCTGCATTTTATGATATTTTTGTATGGCCGTTTACTATTTTTAACAAAAATAAATATGAAGGGTGGTCGATTTCGTCTCAACAGTGAGGTCAGTCCAAAGACTCGTGTTTTTAGCTATGATCCGTGAGGATCTGGTCCAAGGGCCAAAAATAAAAGTTGTAGACGATATCTTAAGGAACATTTTTCGTTTACACGTCGAGAGTTGGTTCTTCCTAGTTTTCGAGATATAGACGTTTTCGTTGGGCTGTTTTTGAGGGCAGAAAAACAGTTAATATGTATGCTTAGGAAATACGATTTCTAGTTCAAGTTTTGGACATTTTCTAGCAAGATGATCAACATAACATGTAAGTGAACATAATATAAGAAATTTAGAAGAGTTGGAGTCCTTACAATACTCGTATGAAGATTCCGAAAAGATAGAAAGGTAGGACTTGTTGCGGTGGACGATTTCTTCCAAATGAGCTAAGTAATCCAAAGTGTTTTTGCTTGTGATTTGGGGAGCCAAAGGGGCTGGTTTTCCAGCTGAATTTAGAGAGAGAGAGAGAGAGGTTGCTAGAGAGAGGGATGAGAGGATGTGAGTGGGAAATGGTGGTGATTGAATGATATCTTGGATGCATGTTTGTCAAGGGCAAGATCCACTTTTAGTGGATCTTGTCTAGCCGATTTGTATGGTCAAACATGGGGGCAAGATTGTTAAATCTTGTCTCCAATTGTTGGTATTATATCCGTGTTTGTTTACAAGATCGTTTTATACGTTAATTCGTACGTTATTCATTATACGTATACATTTTAAATACCAATTGAATTTCGATAGGTTTACATTGAAGTATTACTTATAATACTTGGAAAACATTTATAAAAGTGTTTGTTTATAGTGTCGATGTTGATTTACGGTTTCGTGTTTTGGTCGTTTAATCGCGTGGCGTTTAAAATACACGTTTTTGTTATCGGTTTGAAATACGATATTTATAATGAAAGTATTTAATCAAATTACTTTGTTTGAAGTTATAAAAATATAACTTATGATTATTTTATTTGTCGGGCGTATCTCACGCGTTTAATTCGTGTCGGTTACGTTTTAAACAAAACGTACATTGTTTTGTATATTATTAATACATAATAATATAATGTAAATAACTACTATTTAATCACCAAATAGATTTATGTTATTTATTAAAAAGTTTCACCAACGTCCGTATGAAAGTGTATCGGAAATTCGGTCGATTTGAAAATGCACGATTTAAACAAATCGCGTACTGATATATATATATATATAACAATATACATATTGATACATACAATTAGCCTAAAACATAGAACTAATTACATGTACTACTAGATGATTAGGATCTAATAACTAGTCCTAATTTGATGGGTGTCACATTCTCCCCTTGTTAAGAGAATTTCATCCCGAAATTTAGCTCTGAGTTGGCGTGTGAGTGGAGTCTGAAAATAGACGGGGATACTTGAGTCGCATCTGGTCTTCCTGTTCCCAGGTTAATTCCGGACCACGCCGCGAATCCCACCGAACTTTGACAATAGGGATACGACTTTCCTTAAGCTGTTTGACCTCACGGTCCATGATCTCCACTGGTGTTTCGACAAAATGGAGTTTGTCGTCAATCTGAATCTCCTCGAGGGGAATAATGAGTGTCTCATCGGACAGACATTTCTTAAGATTAGAAATGTGGAATACGGGATGCACGCTACTGAGCTGAGGAGGTAGCTGCAATCGATATGCGACTGGACCAATCCTTCCAAGGATTTCAAAAGGTCTGATGTACCTAGGATTTAACTTCCCACGTTTGCCGAATCGGATGACACCTTTCCAAGGTGATACTTTGAGCAATACTCGATCCCCTACCTGGAACTCGAGATGCTTGCGTCTCACGTCAGCATAACTCTTCTGACGATCACGTGCGGCCTTTAGTCGTTGCTGGATACCAACGATCTTCTCGGTGGTTTCATGAATGATTTCAGGACCAGTGAGTTGACTATCTCCAACTTCGGTCCAACAGATAGGCGATCGGCACTTTCGACCGTACAGTGCCTCAAAAGGTGCAGCTCCAATACTGGTGTGGTAGTTGTTGTTGTATGAGAATTCACACAATGGCAAATGATGTTCCCAATTCGCACCGAAGTCAATTACGCAGGCGCGTAACATATCTTCCAGCGTTTGAATTGTCCTTTCACTTTGGCCATCGGTTTGTGGATGATAGGCTGTACTCATATCTAAACGAGTACCCAATGACTTTTGTAATGATTGCCAAAAGTTAGATGTGAATCGGCTGTCTCTATCAGAGATAATTGAGATTGGAACGCCGTGTCTTGATACTATCTCCTTCATATAGATTCGCGTGAGACGTTCCATTTTGTCAGTTTCCTTCATGGCGAGGAAATGAGCTGATTTGGTGAGCCGATCAACGATCACCCAAATGGTGTCGTAACCACTAGCTGTTTTAGGGAGTTTTGTGATGAAATCCATGGAGATTTGCTCCCATTTCCATTGAGGGATTTCCGGTTGCTGGAGCAAGCCGGATGGTTTCTGATATTCGGCTTTAACCTTGGAACATGTGAGGCATTTGCTGACGTACGTGGCAATCTTTGCTTTCATGTTCGGCCACCAGTACAGTCCCTTGATGCCATGATACATCTTGTCCGATCCAGGATGTATAGAGTATTTGGACTTGTGAGCTTCATCCATCACTAAGTCTCGAAGGTTTCCAAACTTAGGTAACCAGATTCGATTTGCGAAGTACTTGACCCCATTGGGTTTGGTTTCGAATTGATTCTCCATGTTTCGCAAGGCCTCGTCTTTGATGTTTTCAGGTTTCAATGCTTCGAGTTGGGCGGTGAGGATTTGAATGATTAGATCATTATGAATGGTAATACTGAGGGCTCGGACTCGAAGAGGTTTGGTGCGCTCTTTTCGACTTAGGGCATCAGCAACTACATTTGCTTTTCCCGGATGGTACTTGATCTCACAGTCATAATCGGTGAGCAACTCTACCCAGCGTCGTTGCCTCATGTTGAGATCCTTCTGATCAAATATATGCTGAAGACTTTTATGATCAGTGAAGATGGTACATTTCGTGCCATACAGATAATGTCTCCAGATTTTGAGTGCGAACACTACGGCTCCTAATTCGAGATCATGGGTTGTGTAGTTCTTCTCGTGAACTTTTAGTTGTCGGGAGGCGTAAGCTATGACTTTTTCTCGTTGCATCAACACGCAACCAAGACCTTGATGTGAAGCATCGCAGTATACCACGAAGTCTTCATTGCCTTCGGGTAATGATAGGATAGGTGCACTGCAAAGCTTTTGCTTTAATAACTGAAATGCTGACTCTTGCTTATCAGTCCAATTGAACTTCTTCTCTTTCTGAGTCAGTGTTGTGAGAGGTTGAGCTATTTTGGAGAAATTTTCAATGAAGCGCCGATAATAACCAGCCAATCCTAAAAATTGGCGTACCTCTGTCGGCGTTGTCGGTGCTTGCCAGCACTTGATAGCCTCAATCTTTGAGGGATCAACATGAATTCCGTGACTGTCAATCACATGACCAAGGAATTGAACGGTCTGAATCCAGAATTCACACTTGGAGAACTTAGCATATAATTCCTCGTGTCTAAGGAGTTCTAGAATGGTTTTGAGATGTTGCTCGTGCTCTTGCTCGTTACGTGAGTAGATAAGAATGTCATCGATGAAAACAATGACAAACTTATCGAGGTATGGTTTGCACACTCGGTTCATAAGATCCATGAATACTGCCGGTGCGTTAGTCAAACCAAAGGCCATAACCTGAAACTCATAATGACCATAGCGAGTTCGGAAAGCGGTTTTCGGAATATCTTCATCGCGAACTCGTAACTGATGATAACCCGATCGTAGATCTATTTTTGAATAAACACTTGACCCTTGGAGTTGGTCGAACAGGTCATCAATACGGGGAAGTGGATAACGGTTCTTGATGGTTAATTTGTTCAACTCTCTGTAGTCGATACACATCCTGAATGAACCGTCCTTCTTTTTCACAAACAGGACCGGAGCTCCCAGGGTGAAGAACTCGGTCTTATGAAACCCTTATCCAGGAGTTCCTGTAACTGAATAGACAATTCCTGCAGTTCTGAAGGGGCTAAACGATATGGAGCTCGTGCCACGGGTGCTGCCCCAGGCACAAGGTCTATTGAGAACTCAACTTGCCTTGGTGGTGGAAGACCAAGCAATTCTTCAGGAAAGACTTCTGGAAAGTCTCTGACGATGGGCATATCCTCAAGTCGCTTCTCTTCTGACTTCTTCTCAATAACATGAGCGAGGATTGCCTGATATCCTTTCCTAAGGTACTTGCGAGTCTTCATGCAGGATATGATATTCAATCTCGTTCCACTGGTCTCCCCTTGAATGATCAAAGTACTACCAGTGACGAGAGGAATACGAACGATTTTTGTAACACCCGCTAAATTAGGACTAGCGATTAGTGCCTAATCATATATTAATACATGTAATTAGTTCTGTGTTAGGCTAATTAATGTATCGAATTATATATATTGTTGAATATATACGAAAATGCGATTTGATTAAATCGTACGCAAATTAAATCGAATGTATCTCGATTCCATAAATACGGACGTTGGTGACAAATTTTATTAAATAACGTGACATCATATAGTAACATTTTGTCAAAAATATTATTTTGATAATATTCTAATTTCGCTTCGTATCGTAATTACAAAAAGTACACAAATTAAAACATTCAACGCGCAAACTAACAAAACAAACTAACTTACATTTTATAACTCAAATATAAATTGATTAGTGAAATATTTAAATAAAATGTCGCGTAATAAATTCGTATTTTAAAACTTATTAATTAATATGTAAAATAAGTATTTAACGTTTAAACAACGGAGTAAACGAACACTGCATGGACCGCGATTACGGTGACTGGAAAGTTGGAGGTTAAACCTCCCAACTTTCCTTTTCCTTCTTCATTTCACCCACTCACTCTCTCTCTCTTACCCCATTTTCTTTCATTCTCCAAAAACCACCAATCCACTAAAAATCGCAAATAACACCACAAAACGCAACCGGATCATCAATATTTTTAGAGATTCACGACCACCTCGCAACGATCTACATTTGTGTCGCAAAACACAGAAAACTCAGATTTTTACTAAGTGTCGAGACTCGAAATTTACCACTCGATTTTTCCCAAATTCAGATCCCAGATGCGTTTTTCACCAAAGCAATATAGTAGAAATAAAAATTTTCGAGCTGACCTGGCATCTCGAACCCAGCCAGGGGCCAGCCCCTTGGACCCCACCAAGGGCGCTGCCCCCGGACCCCCGTACTTAGATTCCGTAAGCACATTTCTCACCAAGTGTCAAACTTATATGACTTCAAAACGCGTATATGATACAACTTTTCAAACATAATGGAATATATTTTTCAAGTATAACACTTCGAAATCAATGTGATAACATCAGGACTATTATTACAATTAATCACCAACGGGCCGTACACGTTTTCAAACACTTAACAAATCAACCAAATCATAGTAATTTGGACATATATAGTTGTGTAACAACTACAAGGGTGATCTTTTGAGATACCCAATCATGTTTATAACCATCGCGTGTCGTGGACACCCTCGGGTTACAAGTCTTTGGACTTCATTACTCGGCTAATCAACTCAAGTTTATTAAGTTAAACTCACAAGACTCAGGTGAGTCTCATAGCCCCTCTTTTTACTGTTCTACTCAGGGGTGTGATATATTGCTCATTTTTAACATGTGAACGCAAGTACAAACATTTCCATATACTACATGAGTTTTTCATAACTAATCATTTAAAGTCCTCCGTCAGCATAGTTGTTAATACGTTGTAGCGTGAATATTAGTATATGGTACCATATAGGATTGACCCTCCTCGTTCAGGTTAGCAAGCACTAACCGGGTAAACGGACGTATTAATATTTGGGAAGACGAATGTTGATTAGGCATTCGTGGAGGCACCTCGCCCGGAATTCTCTTTAGGGGACCCGGCCCTCGAGTTAAGCTCAACTATGTGCTCATGGCTGTATACACGATTATTATCATTATCAATTGCTGGATGCAATTCAATTATTTAAATCTTGCGGTTCATACGATATTACTTGATTTCAAACCTGTGAGCTCACCAGCTTTTAGCTGACCTTTTAGCATGTATCGCAGGTACCAAGCAGTAGATTGCTTCGGCTTCAGGACCTTTAGCTCGAGTCAGCATTCAGACGTTTGAGATTTATTTGCATTAGTATATTTTGTACAAGTACTTATGTACTCAAATCTCATTTTACTTCAAACTCGAGCTATGTAAAGTTATAAATGTTGTAAACATTTCAGTTATCAATATATTTTGTTAAAACGACGCATATAGAGTCGTTTACTATATATCTTTGTGTTTTGATATTGATTAGTAACACCCAAATCAAGCTTCCGCAAATCATTAAATTTGGGGGTGTTACAGATTGGTATCAGAGCCTAAGGTTATAGTGAACTAGGTTGCATTTAGTGGGCCTAGACTATGACCATTAGGCAGTATTCCTTATTAGGTATAACTGGTTCAGTGATTACTTCATACGAGGGTGATCTTTAGGTTGCATTTAGGGTGATCTTTCCGGAAGGACTACCTGGTCTACCTCCACCTAGACAGGTTGAGTTCTCGATTGATCTCGTGCTGGGTGCCGCACCGGTGGCCCGCGCACCGTACCGTTTAGCCCCATCCGAACTTCAGGAGTTGTCCGCCCAGTTACAGGAACTCCTGGATAGAGGATTCATAAGACCGAGTTCTTCACCTTGGGGAGCTCCGGTCTTATTCGTTAAAAAGAAGGACGGTTCATTCAGAATGTGCATCGACTATCGAGAGTTGAACAAATTGACCGTCAAAAACCGATACCCACTCCCTCGCATTGATGATCTATTCGACCAACTCCAGGGTTCAAGTTTCTACTCAAAAATCGACCTGCGATCAGGCTATCATCAGTTACGAGTTCGCGACACCGATATTCCGAAAACTGCTTTCAGAACTCGTTACGGACACTACGAATTCCAAGTGATGCCCTTTGGCCTAACCAACGCACCGGCTGTATTCATGGACCTCATGAACCGGGTGTGCAAACCTTACCTCGATAAGTTTGTCATTGTCTTTATTGATGACATACTCATTTACTCGCGCAACGAGTAAGAACATGCGCAACACCTCAAAACCATCCTAGAACTACTTAGACACGAGGAGCTTTATGCCAAATTCTCTAAGTGTGAGTTCTGGATAAAAATCGTTCAATTCCTTGGTCACGTGATCAATAGTCAGGGAATTCACGTTGACCCATCAAAAATCGAGGCTATCAAAGACTGGCAAGCACCCACCTCTGCAACTGAAGTACGACAATTCTTGGGTCTTGCTGGGTACTATCGGCGATTTATCGAAAATTTCTTCAAAATAGCTCAACCACTCACGGTACTGACTCAAAAGGACAAAAGGTTCGATTGGACCGATAAACAAGAGTCAGCGTTCCAACTTCTTAAACAAAAGTTTTGCAGTGCTCCTATTCTATCCTTACCCGAAGGCACCGATGACTTAGTGGTATACTGCGATGCTTCCCATCAAGGTCTCGGTTGTGTGCTGATGCAACGAGACAAAGTCATTGCCTATGCCTCATGACAGCTGAAAATTCACGAAAAGAATTATACCACTCATGATCTCGAACTTGGAGCTGTCATTTTTGCTCTCAAGATCTGGAGACATTATCTCTACGGCACTAAATGCATAATCTTTACTGACCATAAAAGTCTCCAACACATATTCGATCAGAAGGATCTTAACATGAGGCAACGTCGATGGGTCGAGTTGCTTACAGATTACGACTGCGACATCAAGTATCATCCAGGGAAGGCTAATGTTGTAGCTGATGCCCTCAGTCGAAAGGAACGACCAAAACCACTTCGAGTCCGAGCCCTCAGTATGACCATCCACAACGATCTTACCATTCAGATTCATACCGTTCAGATCGAAGCCCTGAAACCTGAAAACATCAAAAACGAAGCCTTGTGAGGTATTGACAAACAATTTGAAACCAAATCTAACGGGATTAAGTACTTCTCAAACCGAATCTGGTTGCCCAATTTCGGGAACCTACGAGACTTGGTGATGGATGAAGCTCACAAGTCCAAATACTCTATCCATCCGGGATCCGATAAGATGTACCACGGAATCAAAGAATTTTATTTGTGGCCGAACATGAAAGCCGAAATCGCCACTTATGTCAGCAAGTGTCTTACTTGCTCTAAAGTCAAAACCGAACATCAAAAACCTTCTGGTTTACTTCAACAGCCCGACATCCCCGAATGGAAATGGGATCAGATTTCCATGGATTTCATAACCAAACTACCTAAGTCGTCGAGCGGTTGCGATACCATTTGGGTGATCGTCGATCGTCTCACCAAATCTGCTCATTTCCTGGCAATCAAGGAAAACGATAAAATGGAGCGCCTTGCACAAATCTACATCAAAGAAATCGTTGCTCATCACGGCGTTCCAATCTCGATCATCTCTGACAGAGATGCCCGTTTCACCTCTCACTTTTGGCAGTCACTTCAAAAAGCATTGGGTACCCGTCTCGATATGAGTACCGCGTACCATCCTCAAACCGATGGCCAAAGCGAACGAACCATTCAGACACTAGAAGATATGCTACGCGCGTGCGTAGTTGATTTCGGTACAAACTGGGAAAGACATCTACCGTTGTGCGAATTATCGTACAATAACAGCTATCATGCCAGCATTAAGGCTGCACCTTTTGAGGCACTATACGGTCGTAAGTGCCGATCACCGATTTGTTGGACCGAAGTGGGAGACAGTCAACTCAATGGTCCTGAACTCATACACGCCACCACTGAGAAATTTGTGGAAATCCAAAACCGACTCAAATCCGCACGTGATCGTCAGAAAAGTTATGCTGATGTGAGACGCAAACCACTCGAGTTCCAAGTTGGGGATCGAGTACTCTTAAAAGTATCACCTTGGAAAGGCGTCATCCGTTTTGGCAAACGCGGGAAGTTAAATCCCAGATACATCGGGCCTTTTGAGATCCTCGAACGGATTGGCCCCGTAGCTTATCGATTGCAGCTGCCATCCGAACTCAGCAGCGTGCACCCTACTTTTCATATTTCAAACTTGAGGAAGTGTCTGTCTGATGAGACACTTATTATTCCACTCGATGAGATTCGGGTTGACGACAAACTTCATTTTGTTGAGGAACCTGCTGAAATCATGGACCGTGAGATCAAACATCTAAAACAAAGTCGTATTCCCATTGTCAAGGTCAGATGGAATTCTCGGCGCGGTCCGGAATTCACCTGGGAACGGGAAGACCAAATGTGACTCAAATATCCTCAACTCTTCACTGATTCTACATCAAACGCGACTTCGAGTTAAATTTCGGGACGAAATTCTTCTAACAGGGGGAGAATGTAACACCCGCTAAATTAGGACTAGCGATTAGTGCCTAATCATATATTAATACATGTAATTAGTTCTGTGTTAGGCTAATTAATGTATCGAATTATATATATTGTTGAATATATATGAAAATGCGATTTGATTAAATCGTACGCAATTTAAATCGAATGTAATTTGGTTCAATTTAATACGGACGTTGGTGACAAATTTTATTAAATAATGTGACATCATATAGTAACATTTTGTCAAAAATATTATTTTGATAATATTCTAATTTCGCTTCGTATCGTAATTACAAAAAGTACACAAATTAAAACATTCAACGCGCAAACTAACAAAACAAACTAACTTACATTTTATAACTCAAATATAAATTTAGTGAAATATTTAAATAAAATGTCGCGTAATAAATTCGTATTTTAAAACTTATTAATTAATATGTAAAATAAGTATTTAACGTTTAAACAACGGAGTAAACGAACACTGCACGGACCGCGATTGCGGTGACTGGAAAGTTGGAGGTTAAACCTCCAAACTTTCCTTTTCCTTCCTCATTTCACCCACTCACTCTCTCTCTCTTACCCCATTTTCTTTCATTCTCCAAAAACCACCAATCCACTAAAAATCGCAAATAACACCACAAAACGCAACCGGATCATCAATATTTTTAGAGATTCACGACCACCTCGCAACGATCTACATTTCTATCTTTCCGGATTTCCATTTCGGCAATTTGTAAGTTTCCGACAAAATCCCGAAATCTCTCGATTCTTAGTATTTTTCATTTGTAGATGTTATTATAACTTGTATATGTCCATTACAATGTATAGAACACGAATTTATAGCTTGAAAACGAGTTTAAAACGGATTTTTGGCCGGAAAAACCTTAACAGCCGGACTTTCTGGGCTGATGTTCATCCATGCGACACAAGCCTTGTGTCGCATGTTGGGTCGTATTTTGGCCTTTGTGTCGTATAAAAGCCTCAGTGTCGCACCTTGTGTCGTACCAAATAATTAGTGTCGCAAGTCTTGCGACACAACCATTATGTCGCATACTCCATACGACACAATCACTATGTCGCTGTTGAATCAGCATCTCGCATCTATGCGACACAACCATTGTGTCGTATAGACATTGTGTCGCATAACAACTTTTGTGTCGCATATTGTGTCGCAAAACACAGAAAACTCAGATTTTTACTAAGTGTCGAGACTCGAAATTTACCACTCGATTTTTCCCAAATTCAGATCCCAGATGCTGACCTGGCATCTCGACCCCAGCCAGGGGCCAGCCCCTTGGACCCCGCCAGGGGCGCTGCCCCCGGACCCCCGTACTTAGATTCCGTAAGCACATTTCTCACCAAGTGTCAAACTTATATGACTTCAAAACGCGTATATGATACAACTTTTCAAACATAATGGAATATATTTTTCAAGTATAACACTTCGAAATCAATGTGATAACATCAGGACTATTATTACAATTAATCACCAACGGGCCGTACACGTTTTCAAACACTTAACAAATCAACCAAATCGTAGTAATTTGGACATATATAGTTGTGTAACAACTACAAGGGTGATCTTTTGAGATACCCAATCATGTTTATAACCATCGCGTGTCGTGGACACCCTCAGGTTACAAGTCTTTGGACTTCATTACTCGGCTAATCAACTCAAGTTTATTAAGTTAAACTCACAAGACTCAGGTGAGTCTCATAGCCCCTCTTTTTACTGTTCTACTCAGGGGTGTGATATATTGCTCATTTTTAACATGTGAACGCAAGTACAAACATTTCCATATACTACATGAGTTTTTCATAACTAATCATTTAAAGTCCTCCGTCAGCATAGTTGTTAATACGTTGTAGCGTGAATATTAGTATATGGTACCATATAGGATTGACCCTCCTCGTTCGGGTTAGCAAGCACTAACCGGGTAAATGGACGTACTAATATTTGGGAAGACGAATGTTGATTAGGCATTCGTGGAGGCACCTCGCCCGGAATTCTCTATAGGGGACCCGGCCCTCGAGTTAAGCTCAACTATGTGCTCATGGCTGTATACACGATTATTATCATTATCAATTGCTGGATGCAATTCAATTATTTAAATCTTGCGGTTCATACGATATTACTTGATTTCAAACCTGTGAGCTCACCAGCTTTTAGCTGACCTTTTAGCATGTATTGCAGGTACCAAGCAGTAGATTGCTTCGGCTTCAGGACCTTTAGCTCGAGTCAGCATTCAGACGTTTGAGATTTATTTGCATTAGTATATTTTGTACAAGTACTTATGTACTCAAATCTCATTTTACTTCAAACTCGAGCTATGTAAAGTTATAAATGTTGTAAACATTTCAATTATCAATATATTTTGTTAAAACGATGCATATAGAGTCGTTTACTATATATCTTTGTGTTTTGTTATTGATTAGTAACACCCAAATCAAGCTTCCGCAAATCATTAAATTTGGGGGTGTTACAATTTTGTTATGACAGACAATTTCAGCTCGATGCTTGGATAGCCAATCCATGCCTACTACTATGTCAAAACTTCCAATCTCGATGGGTATGAGGTTTATGGGAAATAGTTCGTTTGCGAGGATTAGGGTGCAATTTGGTAACACACTATCGGCCTCAATCAATTTGCCATTAGCTAACTCTACAGTGTACTTAGCTTCTAAGGCAACTGGGGAAATGTCTAATAGTGGGCTAAATTCCTCAGATATAAAACTCCTATCAGCACCAGTATCAAACAAAACTGAAGCAGTTAAATTGTTGAGAAGAAACATACCCGTGACCACATTAGGGTCTTCACGGGCCTCTCCAGCATTCAGCACAAAAGCTCTGCCCCTAGCATTGTTGTTGTTGTTCCCCTTATTCTTCAACTTTGGACACGCATTCCTGAAGTGTCCAGTGTTTCCACACTCATAGCAAGCTCGGGGTTGGTTGTTGTTGGTGTTGGTGGTGGGGTTGGTTGCAGGTGTTCGGCAGTCTTTGGTAAGATGTCCATATCTCTTGCAGTTGTTACAGGGTGTACCACAAGGACCATCATGATGACGATTGCACTTTGAACAGTAGGGTTTACTTCCAGTGTACCCTTTCCTCTCCCCAGAACCTGATGTGTCACTCTTGACAGTCTCGGTCTTTTTGAAGGTCTGCTGGTTCTGATTCCCAGACCATTTTCTCTTGTTGTTATTCCCAGAAGACGAGACAGGGGTTCCTTGGCTCTCTTGCATAGCCATGAGCTCATGAGCTAATCGAATTGTCCCCTGAATAGTGGTTTTGCTAGAAGAGGCGACGTTCCCCCGGACAGGTTCCGGAAGACCGCGGATGTACCTCTTGACCTTGTCGGTCTCAGTGCTCACTAAGGATGGGCGAAGGGTTGCAAGTTGTTGGAACCTAGTAGTGTATCCAACAATGTCGGTTCCTTAAACCTTGAGATGCCAGAACTCCTCATCTAGCTTCTGGAGTTCTTCAGATGGGCAATACTCCTCTGTGAGCATTTTCTTCAGATCTTCCCATGGAAGTAGATAGGCGGTATCTATACCCACAGTGTAACACCCCCAAATTTGATGATTTGCGGAAGCTTGATTTGGGTGTTACTAATCAATAACAAAGCACAAAGATATATAGTAAACGACTCTATATGCGTCGTTTGAACAAAATATATTGATAATTGAAACGTTTACAATATTTAAAGCTTTACATAGCTCGAGTTTAAATAAAAGGAGATTTCAGTACATATGTACTTGTACAAAATATACTAATGCAAGAAAATCTCTATATCGTCTGTATGCTGACTCGAGCTAAATGTCCTGAAGCTGAAGCAACCTATTGCTTGGTACCTGCGATATATGCTAAAAAGTCAGCTAAAAGCTGGTGAGCTCACAGGTTTGAAATCAAGTAATATCGTATGAACCGCAAGATTTAAATAGTTGAATTGCATCCAGCAATTGATAATGATAATAATCGTATATACAGCCATGAGCACATAGTTGAGCTTAACTCGAGGGCCGGGTCCCCTATAGAGAATTCCGGGCGAGGTGCCTCCACGAATGCCTAATCAACATTCGTCTTCCCAAATATTAGTACGTCCGTTTACCCGGTTAGTGCTTGCTAACCCGGACGAGGTGGGTCAATCCTATATGGTACCATATACTAATATTCACGCTACAACGTATTAACAACTATGCTGACGGAGGACTTTAAATGATTAGTTTCGAAAAAACTCATGTAGTATATGAAATGTTTGTACTTGCGTTCACATGTTAAAAGTTGAGTAAAACAGTAAAAAGAGGGGCTATGAGACTCACCTGAGTCTGAAAGCGTTTAAACAAACGAAAGTTGATTAGCGAGTAATGAAGTCCAACGACTTGTAACCTGAGGGTGTCCACGACACGCGATGGTTATAAATATGATTGGGTATCTCAAAAGATCACCCCTGTAGTTGTTTGTCCAACTATAATGTCCAAATCTCCACTATTTGGTTGAGACGTTTAAGTGTTTGAAAAGTGTACGGCCTGTTGGTGACGGGTTTGAAATAATAAACTTTAAGTGTTATTACCAAATTATTGATGTCTTGCACATACAAATGTGTCCCAAAGTGTTTTATAAGTAGTATCGTATAAGTGTTTGAGGTTATATAAGTTCGACACTTAGTGAAATTTTAGTTT
Source organism: Helichrysum umbraculigerum (assembly GCA_949592205.1). Classification (NCBI taxonomy): domain Eukaryota; kingdom Viridiplantae; phylum Streptophyta; class Magnoliopsida; order Asterales; family Asteraceae; genus Helichrysum; species Helichrysum umbraculigerum. Next base: position 158,269,046 of record CATIUR010000004.1, on the reverse strand, counting down.
GAAAACCTGCTGTTTTATGCGACACTTATATGCGTCACTTACATGTTCTATGCGTCACTTATGGAGTGTCGGGTATTGGTGTCAGCATAAAGGTATGCGTCACTAGGATAGTGTCGTGTATCGTGTTATGCGTCACTTAAGAAGTGACGGGTTCCGTATCATGGCGGCACTCAAGTAGTGTCGTATAAAATAATAATTTCTGAAATTTGGGCGTCACTTAAGGAGTGACGTGTAGTATAGCGACACTAAAGAAGTGTCGGGTAAAATAGTATGGCGGCGCTAAGGGAGTGTCGTGAAATAGTGTCGGTTAACATAGAGGGCGGCACTAGGGGAGTGTCGCTAAATAATGTATGCGTCACTATGGAAGTGACGGTATGAGGTACGGGTGACGTCATCAGTAGTAACCGGACGTCATTTGTTTCTACTGAAAGTGATGGGCTTCTACGGATAATAGCGACACTTATGAAGTGTCGCATACTTCTACTGATAATTATATGATCGCGTCACTATAGGAGTGACGGTGTAAATGTTTTAGCGGCACTTAGGTAGTGTCGCTATAGGGGCGACACTTATGCATAGCGACACTATAGTGTCGCTAGCACTGTTTTTGGCATTCTAGCGACACTTTAGACTGTTCGACGGATTTCGAGCAAAAATCGTGTTTTCGGGTTTCCGATCGTTCCAATATTTTTACCCAACCCTTTTAGGGACATTATAAGTTGTTACAAACTACTAGAAAGTGAAAACATTTAAAAACGAGAGATTTCGGGATTTGTCGGAAACTTACAAAGTGTCGGATGAGAAATTCGAAAAGATAGAGTTGTAGATCGAGAAGTGGTGAACGTTTTTCTCCAAAGTAGTAATGAAATCCGAGTGCGTTTCGTGGTAGTATTTTGTGATTTTGTGAGTATGTTGGAGGTGGTGGTGATTAGAGAAAAAGAAAGAAAGAGAGTGTAAGAGAGAGAGAGTGATAAGAGAAATGAGAAAGAAAGGGTGGGGAATGGGAGATTAAACTCCCATTTTTCGCCCCGCGTGCCCGCTCCGTGTGGTGTTCGTTTGCTCCGTCGTTTAAACGTTAAATAATTATTTTACATATTAAATGGTACGTTTTAAAAATACAAATTATTACGCGATATTTTATTTAAATATTTTACAATTTAATTTATATTTGAGTTATAAAATGTAAGTTTGTTTATTTAGTTTGCGCGTTTTAACATTTTAAATTGTGTAAGTTCGGTTTGTACGATACGAATGAATACGAAATATTATTATAATAATATTTTTGACATAAAAGTGTTATTTAATAAAATTGGTCACCAACGTCCGTATTAAATTGAATCGAACTATATCCGATTTAAATTGCGTACGATTTAATCAAATCGCATTTTCGTATATATTCAACAATATATATAATTCGATACATTAATTAGCCTAACAAAGAACTAATTACATGTATTAACATCTGATTAGGCACTAATTACTAGTCCTAATTTGGCGGGTGTTACACACAGACTGGGCATAAGAGTTCCACCAGGTGAGGGCACCATCAGCAAGGGTGCATGTGGAGAATTGAACTCTATCCCCTTCCGCACATTTACTAATGCGGAAGACGGACTCCATCTTCTCGAACCATCTGATTAGGCCGATGGCTCCTTCAGTTCCTTTAAAGGTCAAAGGCTTGCAGTTCTGGAAGTCCTTGTAGGTACAAGGCTTGGCAGTAGGAGGGGTATTGGCAGCATCACTATTCCTTTCGGAGGTCTCTGACAAATGTCGCGTCAAGGCTTCAGTTACTGCCCGGGAAATGAGGGATGCCATCTGGGCATCGGTGTAAGTCCTTGACTTTGGCGGCATGATTTTCCTGAGAATAGAAGGATAGGGTTCGTGAGAGATTGTCCATAAATGGTGATTATCATAGATGTACATATACAAATGCGGTAATATACAACATCACAATATGACAATCAACATTATAGAACAATCAAGAGGTGTTGAATAACCATCTCTACTGACTAACAACTACGTGCTAACTAGTCTGGTTATTTGAATTGTTGTGAGTTGGATAAGGTCTCGCTCGAAGTGACTCGGTGGTCCTTCTAGCTACCTATGAGTTTCGTGATTCCAAGAGAGATTATTGAGAGTGGAATGAAGTAGAAGATGTTTCGGTGCGTGTGTGTTGCCATCTCTATGACAAAGTGTTTGGATATGTGAGTGCCTATATATATATAATATATAATATACTAGCGTACAGTGCTTGAGCTGTGACTATCTATCTATACATACATATATCACATAATAGTCTTATGAGTGTCTTGCACAAACAATTATGAGTTCCGGTTTCTCTCGAGGTCAGAGTCAACTAATGTATTCCTATCCCAGCATAACCATTTCAAGCCTTGCATCATCTTTATTTAATTGTACATAGTTGATCAAGCTATGTTAAATTAAACTTGTATGATGTAACTCTTGAACCAATCACACTTAACAGAAAATACTGCCTAACGGTCATAGTCTAGGCCCACTAATGCAACCTAGTTCACTATAACCTTAGGCTCTGATACCAATCTGTCGCACCCCATAATTCGGGTTGCGGAAGCGGGTCGGTTCGGGGCGCGACTAATCAATAACAAAGCACATAAGATACATAATGAACGACCACTACATGTATCGTTTGATAAAATACATAGATGTAATAGAAATTACATAATCGTTTTCAAAATGTGAGTTCGCATAATTTACTTGAGAGATTCTAATACATATCTAATTTATACAAAATATAGAAATGCAGTTAAATCTCTTGATGTTATTATTTGCATGCGACTCGAGCTACAGTATCTTGATGAGCAGTCCAACCTACTGCTGAGTACCTGAGATAACATGCTAAAAGGTCAGCTAAAAAGCTGGTGAGCTCACAGGTTTAATATGATATGATATGATTTATGAACCGCAAGATTTAATGAATTGATTTACAAAACATGTAAATAGATGAATAATGAGTATCACATGAATATTTGTAATTAAACAAATAAGTAAAGATGTATATAACTGACATGAGCACATAATCTGAGCTTAACTGAGGGGTCAGGATCACAATTAAGTGCATGATCGAGGTGCCTCTCTATGAGTGCCTAATCTACACTCAATACTGAACAAATGATAATGCGTCCGTTTGACAGGTTAGTGCTTGCTAACTCGGACGGGGATTGTCAATCCCATATGGTACCATACACTAACATTCACGCTAAATCATATTAACAGGACTATGCTTCAGATGACTTTGATTGATTAGATGAAAACAACTCATGCAGCATACGTGATAAATTGATACTTGCGTTCACATGTAAAACAAAACGAGCATGTATCTCACCCCTAGGTAAAAGCATTTAAAAAGGGGCTATGAGACTCACCTGAGTCTAATGAGATGCTACTAAGCACAAATGATGATTCACAAGACAATGATGTCGATCAATCGACTGAAACCTGCAGGGCGTCTTAGATGCGCAAGGTTTTGATAAATGATTAGATGTCTTAACATACTATCTTTGCTAGTTGCTCATTCAACTAGTAATGTCCAAATGATTAGTTTTGGATTGTTTGTATTTTGTAATTATGTACGGCCCGTTGGTGAGTTCGAATAATAATTCCAAAGTATTATTATTATGATGTTGAAATGATATACTTATAAAGTATATTTGAAATGATTAAATGTTGTATTGTATAAGTATTAAATGTTACGCGACGTTTGATACTTATTTTGAAAAATGAATTATAAGTGTCTCATATACTATGAAATTTAGAAAGTTTGGCGTCACACGAGTTAAGTGTCGTAGGTATATGTCATTGTCGAAAACATGGTCAGTGGTCTCGATTTGACCCGAAACTTTTACCCAACCCTTAAAATGGTTAAATGAGTTTATAAAAATTATTGGTTCGTCTCGGAGTTGACCCGAAGTGTCGGTTTTGTTTAAGTACCAAAACAGTCCCTTAGTATTCGTTTTCCAGATTTTGGACTCACAAAACCTCTCGATTTGGACCACTTCTAGTCCGATTCATACCTAGCCAAAAATCACACATGTTCTCATATATGTCTAGGTCATTTCTGCATTTTATGATATTTTTGTATGGCCGTTTACTATTTTTAACAAAAATAAATATGAAGGGTGGTCGATTTCGTCTCAACAGTGAGGTCAGTCCAAAGACTCGTGTTTTTAGCTATGATCCGTGAGGATCTGGTCCAAGGGCCAAAAATAAAAGTTGTAGACGATATCTTAAGGAACATTTTTCGTTTACACGTCGAGAGTTGGTTCTTCCTAGTTTTCGAGATATAGACGTTTTCGTGGGGCTGTTTTTGAGGGCAGAAAAACAGTTAATATGTATGCTTAGGAAATACGATTTCTAGTTCAAGTTTTGGACATTTTCTAGCAAGATGATCAACATAACATGTAAGTGAACATAATATAAGAAATTTAGAAGAGTTGGAGTCCTTACAATACTCGTATGAAGATTCCGAAAAGATAGAAAGGTAGGACTCGTTGCGGTGGACGATTTCTTCCAAATGAGCTAAGTAATCCAAAGTGTTTTTGCTTGTGATTTGGGGAGCCAAAGGGGCTGGTTTTCCAGCTGAATTTAGAGAGAGAGAGAGAGGTTGCTAGAGAGAGGGATGAGAGGATGTGAGTGGGAAATGGTGGTGATTGAATGATATCTTGGATGCATGTTTGTCAAGGGCAAGATCCACTTTTAGTGGATCTTGTCTAGCCGATTTGTATGGTCAAACATGGGGGCAAGATTGTTAAATCTTGTCTCCAATTGTTGGTATTATATCCGTGTTTGTTTACCCGATCGTTTTATACGTTAATTCGTATGTTATTCGTTATACATATACATTTTAAATACCAATTGAATTTCGATAGGTTTACATTGAAGTATTACTTATAATACTTGGAAAACATTTATAAAAGTGTTTGTTTATAGTGTCGATGTTGATTTACGGTTTCGTGTTTTGGTCGTTTAATCGCGTAGCGTTTAAAATACACGTTTTTGTTATCGGTTTGAAATACGATATTTATAATGAAAGTATTTAATCAAATTACTTTGTTTGAAGTTATAAAAATATAACTTATGATTATTTTATTTGTCAGGCGTATCTCACGCGTTTAATTCGTGTCGGTTACGTTTTAAACAAAACGTACATTGTTTTGTATATTATTAATACATAATAATATAATGTAAATAACTACTATTTAATCACCAAATAGATTTATGTTATTTATTAAAAAGTTTCACCAACGTCCGTATGAAAGTGTATCGGAAATTCGGCCGATTTGAAAATGCACGATTTAAACAAATCGCGTACTGATATATATATATAACAATATACATATTGATACATACAATTAGCCTAAAACATAGAACTAATTACATGTACTACTAGATGATTAGGATCTAATAACTAGTCCTAATTTGATGGGTGTCACAAATGTGTTAAGTGTGCTTGCAAACATGTTGAAAATTCTGCAAATAAAATAACCAAACTTACACCTAGAGGGAATCAAAGGAATTGGAACCAATTGGTTTCACAAAGGCTGGGTGATGGGTTTGAATGTGTGAAAAGAAAATCGTGTTTTATTTGTGGTAGGTATAATCATCTTCAACAGGACTGTTACTACAATCCTAAAAATAATAGGAATAGTGGTACAGGACAAATGTTGATAAATAAGCCTAACAGAGGCAAAGCTGCAGCCCCTGTTAATGCTGCAGCAGTGCCACTGTCAAAGGCTAACAGAGGCAAGACAAGAACAGGGGAGGGTTTGACCACTGTCAGGCATGGTACCTCTGCTGGTATTAAGCATTTCAAAAGAATATTTATACCAAGTAAAGCGACCACTGCCAGGGTAATAAATACGAATTTAAAGGTGACCACTGTCAGACCATTAACCCCTGTCAGGTCTAAAACAGATTGTTTTTGGAGACATAAGAATGCATCTACATCAAAAGTATCCAAAATCAATGGAGCATTGAGATCAATCACCTTTAAAAGGGTTGATGTCAAAAATGCTCAAGGGAAACCCAAAGCCAGATTGGTTTGGGTTCCCAAGAGAAACTAATTATTTATCTTTTTATATGTGCAGGGCAAGCCAAAGAGCTTATGGCACATTGATTCAGGCTGCTCAAGGCACATGACTGGAGATAGGAAGAAACTGCAGGACTTCAAAACATTTAATGGAGGAGATGTAGCATTTGGCAGTAATCCTAAAGGAGGGAAGATCACTGGAAAAGGTAAGGTAAAAAGCAGTAAGCTCACTTTCAATAATGTGTATTATGTTGAACAATTGAGATACAACTTGCTTAGTGTGAGTCAAATCACAGATAAGCAAAATCCTGTTTATTTCACTGACACAGAATGCCTTATACTTTCTGAAAAACTCAAAATACCTGAAGATAAAATTTTAATGAGAGTTCCAAGAAAGGATAATGTATACTGTAGTGATTTAAACAAGATGGAAACTCAAAATGTTAACTGTCTCATTTCTAAAGCTACTGTTTCTGAATCTGCATTATGGCATAAGAGGATGTGTCACTTGAATTACAAGACCATGAATAAACTTGTAAGGAATAGGCTAGTGAGAGGCTTACCTGAAAAGTTATTTGAATGTAGTGACCACTGTGTAGCTTGCCTCAAAGGCAAGCAACACAAGACTTCTTATAAGACCAAGCTTGTGAATACCAATACCACTCCCTTACACCTGTTACATATGGACTTATTTGGCCCTACCAATGTAGCTAGTAAAGGGAAGAAATCTTACTGTTTGGTGATAACTGATGACTATTCTAGGATGAGTTGGGTATTCTTTCTTAGGACCAAGGATGAGACAGGAGAAATACTTAGATCATTCATAACTAGGATTGAGAATTCAACTAATCAAAAGGTTAAGATCATCAGGTGTGATAATGGGACAGAATTTAAAAATCATGAGATGAATAAGTTCTGTGAGGAGAAAGGTATAGAAAGACAGTTTAGTGCACCTAGGACTCCACAACAAAATGGAGTAGATGAAAGGAGGAATAGGACACTAATTGAGGCTGCTAGAAGCATGTTGGCAGATGCTAAACTTCCAATGTCCTTTTGGGCAGAGGCAGTCAGCACTGCTTGTTATGTTTTGAATAGGATTTTGATAATCAAACCTCATAACAAGACACCCTATGAGTTATTCTTTAAGAGAAAACCTTTGGTTAGCTTTTTAAAACCATTTGGATGTCCTTGTACTGTCTTAAATACCAGGGATCACCTTGGTAAGTTTCAAAGTAAGGTAGATGAGGCTGTCTTTATTGGATACTTTATTCAAAGCAAGGCTTATAGAGTATTTAATAAAAGGACTAGGACCATAGAGGAGACCATGGATGTGACCTTTAATGAAAATATACCAAATGTAGAAGGAAAAGGTCCAGAAGTATTGTTTGATATTGATGCACTAACCCATACTTTTAGATATCCAGATTTGTCTACTAGTGCAGGTACAAGTGCTGGTGATGATGCAGATGGAGGTGGAAGCTCAAGTCGGCCTATAAAGAATGACTTGGAGTATGTATTATTTCCAATTTGGTCTCCAGATCCACCAGCAGTTTTTCAACAGGATCAAACAGACACTGAAGGATCAACTTCTGAAACAAATGGGTCATCTGCAAAGGATGATTCAGATAAGGGTACACATGGTTTAATTCCTGCAGATCCTCAAATTTCTACTTTAAGGGGTTCACATAAAGATTCAGAAAGTGAGTTAGAGATAACTGAACTATCTGATGAAGAGCTGACATCTCCAAAGAACTATGAACAAAGTCCTCCATTTCAAGTTTTGGAAAGGACTTCTTTGTCAGATTCTGAAGCAACTCCAAAGCCTTCAAAAGAAAGAGAGGAAAGATATTCTTTTTCAGAATCAGATATGGATAATCTTTTGGGTCCTAATTTGGAAAGAGAATTACTTGATACATCCACATCTAAGTATCTGGTTCACAAAGATCATTCCTTGGATTTGGTCATTGGTGATATTGGTTCATCTGTTCTGACCAGACAGCAGTCAAAGATAAGAGAAAAAGATTTACATACTTCATTATATGTTTGTTTTCTTTCTTAGATGGAACCAAAGAAAGCAGTGGAAGCTCTCAAGGATCCCAGCTGGATTGAAGCTATGCAAGAAGAATTGTTGCAATTCAAGCTGCAGGATGTATGGGATTTGGTTGATTTACCAAAAGGAAAGAGGGCTATAGGCACCAAGTGGATTTTTAAGAACAAGAGAGATGAGAGAGGGATTGTCATCAAGAATAAAGCCAGGTTAGTAGCACAGGGGTATACACATGAAGAAGGAATTGATTATGATGATGTTTTTGCTCCTGTTGCTAGGATAGAAGCTATTAGATTGTTTTTAGCTTATGCATCTTATCAGGGTTTCAAGGTTTATCAAATGGATGTAAAGAGTGCTTTTCTTCATGGTCTAATTGATGATGAGGTGTATGTATGTCAAGCACCAGGGTTTGAAGATCCAACATATCCAAATAGAGTGTGCAGATTGAAGAAAGCTTTGTATGGGTTACATCAAGCACCAAGAGCTTGGTATGATACTCTATCTGAGTATCTTCTCAAGAATGGATTCAAGAGAGGTACTATTGACAAGACTTTGTTTACCAAGAGGGTTCAGAGAGATATATTGTTGGTACAAGTTTATGTTGATGATATTATTTTTGGGTCAACTAGGGATTCATTGTGCAAAGAGTTTGAGGGCTTAATGCATAAGAAATTCAAGATGAGTTCAATGGGTGAACTCACTTTCTTTTTAGGATTGCAGGTTAAACAGAAGACAGATGGAATCTTTATTAACCAAGGGAAGTATGTGCAGGATATTTTGAATAAATTTGGTTATAAAGATGTAAAGATAGCTAGCACTCCTATGGAGGCACACAAACATCTTAATTCTGACCCTGAGGGAGAGGAAGTAGATGTGCACTTGTACAGGTTAATGATTGGTTCTTTGATGTATTTAACTTCATCTAGACCTGATATTATGTTTGCAGTGTGTCTTTGTGCTAGGTACCAAACCAATCCAAAGCAGTCACACATGTATGCTGTGAAAAGGATCTTTAGATACTTGAAGGGTCAACCAGATTTGGGACTTTGGTATGCTCAAGGATCAGATTTTGAGCTAAAGGCTTTCACAGATAGTGACTATGGTGGTGAGAACATTGATAGAAAATCAACAAGAGGAGGATGTCAATTTCTTGGAAATAGGCTAGTATCATGGCAATGCAAGAAGCAGACCACAGTTTCCACATCTACAGCAGAAGCAGAATATGTTGCAGCATCAAGTTGCTGTGCACAGGTTCTTTGGATTCAGAATCAAATGTTGGATTATGGTTTGACTTTCATGAACACTCCTATTTATATTGATAATACCTCTGCTATTAGTATCATTCAAAATCCGGTTAAGCATTCAAAAACCAAACACATTGAGATCAGATATCATTTTATAAGAGATTGTTATGATAAAAGATTGATTCATATTTTTAAAATTCATACTGATAATCAACTTGCAGATCTTTTTACAAAAGCATTTGATGTAGGAAGATTTACATTTTTGATAACTAATATTGGTATGATCAATCTCACTTAGTGTTTTGGTCAGGATTTGATACTAACAGGGGTGAAGTATATTGTGTGTGACAGGGTCAAGTGTTGCCACTGTTAGCTTCCTCATGATAACAGTTGGTGCCACTGTTAGTTTACTTATGCCACTGTCAATGTAATTTCAACCCCTGCTGTATAGTTGTGTAGACTAACCCCTGCTGGTTGTTTTTTTTAGTTAGTACTGCAGGATTCAGCCACTGTCAGAAGACATCACTTGAGCTAGAGTCTAAAGTTTTCTTTGTTGCTTCTTATTTTGATTAAAAAAATAATAATAATAAAAAATAATAAAAAAAAGGAAGGTTCTTTTTCTAATAAAGCTAAGTTTATGCCCCTGTTAGTTCTAAGCTGGAGTTTCCTTGGTCGGATGCCCCTGCTAAACTATCAGCCTCTGTTAGCTTTGTTAGATGGTTAAAAAGGGTTGACTATAATTGACCAAGTGAGGTACCCCTGTTGGGCTTATTTGTAAGTTGTGCCCCTGCTAGGTATAACCAGCGGTGCCACTGTTAGTTCTATTTTCTAGGGCTTGGCACTGTCATCACATAAATACCCAAACACTTCACTTTTTCAATTACGCTTTCAAAATTCTCTTAAAACCCTTCAATAACCGCTCTCGTTTGTGTTTGTTCATTGTAAACTGCTCTTCTTTCTTTCATCAATTTGATCAATGGCATCATCATCTTCATCCGATTCTGGTAATTCTACTCTGAGTGTTCATTCTGAACACAACATGAGGGCTTTCTTGAATAAAGAAGTCGCCGATGAGTATTTTCACCCGATTATCGATTTCTTGAGTAATTGTCCAGTTACATATGCCCTTACTGTCGCTCCAAGATTGATACGATCTCATATTCAAGAATTCTGGCAGAACACAAAGGAAGGGAATGTTAACGGAATTACTCACATTCATTCCACTGTCAAGGGTAATAAGATAATGGTGACTGAGATTGTACTTAGAGAACTTCTGCAGTTTGATGATGAAGGAGGAGTTCTCGAATTATCAAGAGATGATTTGTTTAAAGGTATAAAGAATATGGGGTATGAAGGTACTGGTAAAACAAGGTCTGAATACACTTTTTTGAAATCAAGGTTTTGTCCTCAGTGGAAGTTCTACATTCATACTTTTCTGGTATGTTTGTCTCAAAAGAGGACTGGTTTTAATGAATTTAGTTATACTATTGCATATCCTATAATCTGCTTGGCACAGGGTCTTAAATTTAATATGTCTAGGTTTATCTTAGATAATATGATCAGGAATGTAAAGGGTGATACATTTATTATGTACCCTAGATTTGTTCAGCTTTTGTTGAATAAGCAATTGCCAAATTTGCCAGCAGAGAATAGTGTCATAGTGAGTTCTACTTTATCCTTGAAGACTATTAGAGCCATGAACCAGTATCAGAATACTTTTTCTAAGAAGGAAACTGCATTGTTTTCTACTATGTCAGTTGCTCCTTCTGCCACTGGTGGTGTATTACCAACACTACCTGGACCAAATGATGACAGGCCAACAACACAAGTTGGTTCTGAACACACATCAGGAGGTGGCACAAAAAGAAAACAAGGGAACCAACAGCCTACCCAACAAAAAGTCAAGAAATCTAAGAAAACTAAACAGACTATGGAGATTCCTGTTTCTTCACAGTCTCAGCCAAATGATCAATCACAACAGGTGAACATACTTGATGAAAATGTTCATTCTGGAAGGGCTGCCACTACTGTCTCTAGCCCACTGGCAGGTCAGGACAGTGGTAACATCAATAAGACCCAACCAGAGGCAACTACACTTGATGAACCCATGGGTGATGAATCAAATGTAGGTCCCAGTACCAATAAAATAGGGGCGTCTGCAGTGGCAGATGGGGTCAATGATTTATCTAGGAGGTCACACTCCAATGTTGATGAGACTAGTAATGTAACTAGGGAATTGACGATTAATGATCTAGTACAAGATGTCAACTTCATTTGGACTAAATTTGAGAGGGAAAGAGATTTGAGAAGGGAGCAACAAGTCATGTTGGCTACCCAGGATGAATTAATACAGGAGCAGCAGAAGGTAATCAGTGATTTAAAAACACGATTGGCTGTGGTGGAGGATGCTGTTTTGCAGATCTTAAAGCCTGCTGCAGAATTACAGGCATCTTCAGGCAAGGGGGAGAGAAAAGATGAAGATCAAGAGAAAGACAATGTGCCTGAAGATAAGGGAGATGATCATGATGGTTCTGATGGGAATAATGATGATAATGATGGAGGTGCAGGTGGTTTTAGCTTCATGGATACATCTGAGTTTAATACATCTGAGTTTAATGACAAGAGTGATGGAGGTATTGAAGATGAATTGAATGTTTCAGATTATGTGATTAATGAAGGCATGGATGAACAGATGGTGGATGCTGAGCATGATAGAAGAATGGTGGTATATGTGGGTGAAAATGTTCAAACAAGTGAAAATGTTGCAGATGATAATACACAAAGTGGTCCAGCTTTAAATGTTTTTCCATTAAACAAAGGATTACCTTTTAAGGCTGTGGCTAATTTGTATTTCTGGGATGTTATGGGAGCAAATCTTGATATAGGTAAAAAAGTAAGTTTTAGTGATAGGATGGTGTATGAACAAAATGATGATAAGATTGATAAGTTTGTTGAAACAGAGGAGATGGAAAGTGGTGATGTAGAGGTTGAGGGGGAGTTTGTAGAATCTAAGCCTGAAGAAAAAGAGGAGAAAAAGAGGTTGATATACTGCAGGAAGAAGTCCATTCCTAAAAGGAAGTCTACCTCTGCCAAGGTATTAACCCCTGTTAAAATTCAATCTATGACCACTGCTAGTGATGTTTCTACCCCTGCTAGTAGTTTGGTGTTTACCACTGCTGAGGTATCTACCACTGTTGGTACTTCAGTAGCAACCCCTGTCAATATAATACCTACCCCTGTTATCACAGAGTCAACCACTGTTACACCAACTCCTGTTAACACTTCGAACATTCCCACAACTGTCACAACAACCACTGTCACAACTATTGTTACACCAATTTACACCACTGCTACAGCAACTACCACTACCAGGGCTCTAGAAGTGCCTGTTACAATAAGAGAACCTACACAACCACCCAAACCTAAGTCTGATCTTCCAAAGATTGATTCTAAGGACAAAGGTAAGGGAAAATTGAAAGACGAAAGAAAGTTTAAGAAGGTTGTAGATCATCCAATTGATTTAGATGAGGCCAGGAGAGCTCAGGAGGAGCATGATGAGAGAATGTTAAGGATGGCTGTTGAGTCCAAGAGAAAAGAAGGTCCTGATGTTGATGTTGTACTGGAAGACATGAGTGTGGTAACCTTATCACAAAAGGCTGCTCAAATGCTAAATAATATGAGTGCAATAGGTCGAGGGTTGTCTGCTCAAAAGGTCCGTGACATGATCAACAAAAAGGTTGGTAATGATGGTTTGGATCCAGGGTTTGCAAAGCTCAAACAAGCTGCTGAAGAAAATGAAAAACTGAAAAGACAAGCTGAGCTTGAGAAGAAAAGAAACAAACCACCAACTGCTGCTCAGAGGAAAAAGGATTTGCTCAGAATTCTTGGTGATAGATATGCACCAAGAAGTGTGCTTGAAGGATGGGATGTAGAGAAATTGGAAAGAGCTTATGAAAAATATCAGAATGAGGAAAAGGAAGATTTTGAGAAAAGGATTCAGAAAGACAAATTCATTGAGAAAAAGTTGGCTGAGGATAGAAAGAAGATTGCTGAGCAAGTGAGAAGAGAGGAGCAAGACAGAATTGAAAAGAAAGAGCAAGAGGAAGCTGAAGCCAAAGAAAGAGAATTAAAAAGGCTTTCTGATCAAAATTTAAAGATCAGGTGGAATGGAGTTCTTGCTTATGATAGTGTAGTTTCTGATTTGGAGAAAGATGCAGATGCATTGAGAAAATATATCAAAGAGGTGAAGGATAGCAAAGAAAATATTCACATCAATCATGATAGATCATCAAGGATAGTTGAATGGGAAGGACAAAGTTCAAAAGTTGCTAATATTGTCAAAGAACAGATCAAGATTGTCAGAGAAGATGGGAATGAGTAATATTTGACATCTGTTGCTGATGTACTCAAGAATGTGAATAGGTTAGACATTATAGATCTGTATGAGCTAAACAGTCAAAGAAACAGGCTGGTTTCACTGGTGATAATGGAAAGAGAGTTGAAAAGATGTTTGAATATGTTGTTTGAGCCTGAACCATTCACTAATTTGTTCTTAAACTGCATTGATAATGTGAATACATGGAGACATTTTGTTAGAGCTGGAGTTCTGTGAAAACGTAATAAAGATCTAGCTCAGATTGTTTAGATCTTGACCTAGGATCAATGATAACAAAGACAATAATTTGCAGCGGAATAAGAACAAATCGATGTTATCACTTCAAGCCTCAATTTTATTTGATCAGAATAAAACGGTTACACAATTGCAACAGGATCAAGAAACCTTGATCTTGAGGCTAAACCAAAACCCTAGACGTCTACATTATGTGTGCACACCCAAACCTACGTCCCTATGTCTCTTTATATAATAGAGATCTTTAGGGTTACAAGAAATCATAATGATACTAGAAGACTAATTAAAATAAAACAATTCATCTTTAGTCCCTCAACTTGCATCTTTTATTTTGTCTCATCAAATTAATAAATCCTAACAATCTTCCCCTATTTGATGATGACAAAATATCGATCTTCTTGCAAAACTTCCCCTTAACTCTTGATTTCTTGTAATCATATCATGCCTTGCGATAAGTTGCAAATCTGAATCTTCAAATTCTTCTTCCCCTTTTTGTCATAATCCAATAGGGGTCTTTTGCAACTTGTAAACACTTCCCCTCAAGTGTTACATGTAGATGATGAAACAATAAACAGTAAGCTTCCCCTTAAAATATGTTTCACCATCTCTTGAATCTCAAATTCGATTGGCTCTATGTAATGATTACTGGTCGGTGAAGAAAATAGAATATAACAAACTTAATAAAGAAATTAAGTCTTCCAAACTTGTACCTTATATCTTGTACTATCCACGACGTCGAACTTATAATCCTATGTATAAGTAGATTACAATCTCTTTGACAAAAATCATTATTTTCCATAATAAGTCACCGAGCACATCATAACTCCTTCAAGTGATAGCAAATGTGAGCATTGAGCATCCTAAGTTTAATCTCACACGTTTGCTAGATTTGTCAAGTCTTGTCGTCACCATACATATCAAACAAGTTATCTTCAAAGCTCTTCATCCACCACTTTGAGATATGATAAGATACAAACCTGTCAAACTCAACTACAATATCAAATAAGCTATAATCGATCTTCTTCATAATCACTTCTTCAAATAATCTTCAAAAACGAGCCATTAAATCAATAAAAATAAATTGTTATAAAAACAATTCCATTCGAGATCCAAACTTTTCTTATACAGTAACCATAAGAACTGTACGGATAACCATCCAATAATAGCAACGAATACCATGTAGTACCATCCATGACGAGTATCACTAATTCCGCTAGTGTTTGAAAAATGACTAACAGTGGTTCTCGCTACCCAACAGTGGCAAAATTATATTAACAGTGGCAACTACTAACTAGCAGTGGCAACTACTAACTAGCAGTGGCAACTACTAACAGTGGCTATACCGAACAGTGGTTACTATGTATTAGCAGTGGTAGAGTTTTGTGATAGCAGTGGCAACGTTGTACTAAAAGGCAACGTTGTACTTAACAGTGGTAACTTTGTGCTAGCAGGGGCAAGTTGATGAGCAGTGGCTTACGAACTGTATATCTCCTTGGTTACATATCTGATGAAGCTCAAATTTTAACACGAAGTTCATCAATGTTTCATTAACCACATATCCAAAAATCAAGTCAATCCAACGATTAACGAATACACAGCAATTAAATCAATACAGCTGCACAAACAGAAACCACAAACGTACTGCAGCAGATTCGAATTTTGATATCTCAATGTAGAAACATCCGATCACAATGAAATTTTGACACAATGTAGAAACATATGTCTTGAATAACATATCCAAAAATCATGAATATTCGTTGAATAACGAAGACACAGTGACCGTTTTACTTCTGCCGTTCTGAAAAACCCTAAACTTTCAGCAACCAATTTCGACAATAAATATCTCTCAATCAAAAACTCAGATAAAAAATCCCTGCGGTCAGAATGTGCGTCTATATGTTACGAACTTAAAGTTTAAATTTCACGACGATCTAACGGTTAACGAATGAGATCCGGAATTTTTACCATGGCTCTGCAGAAAGTGACGAATTACGAATTTTTCTTGCAATCTTCTAGGGTTTCTTTGATACGGCTTCTTTTATCTCGTACACCTTGTATATCCTAGATCACGAGCAACCTTGCTCTGATACCAATTGTTAAAACGTAATAAAGATCTAGCTCAGATTGTTTAGATCTTGACCTAGGATCAATGATAACAAAGACAATAATTTGCAGCGGAATAAGAACAAATCGATGTTATCACTTCAAGCCTCAATTTTATTTGATCAGAATAAAACGGTTACACAATTGCAACAGGATCAAGAAACCTTGATCTTGAGGCTAAACCAAAACCCTAGACGTCTACATTATGTGTGCACACCCAAACCTACGTCCCTATGTCTCTTTATATAATAGAGATCTTTAGGGTTACAAGAAATCATAATTATACTAGAAGACTAATTAAAATAAAACAATTCATCTTTAGTCCCTCAACTTGCATCTTTTATTTTGTCTCATCAAATTAATAATGTAACAACCCCAAAATTAGGACCAATTTAAAATTTTCCCTAATTACGTGTTTATTACTTGTATATAATATGAAATAGGATTATATACGTTATTTACTTATTATATATATATATATATGGATGGAATATATATATATATATATACGCGTATACGATTCGTACATATCGTATGAAACAACAATTGTACAAACTTGCGGACATTGGTAAAACACTTATTAAATAATGTGAAATTATTTAATTACTTTGACTATTACTTTATATTATGTTTATAATATAACGGAAAACGTACGTTTTAATTAAAACGTCACCGAACTCTCCGAAAACTCGACCAACCGACAAAACAAACAAAGTTATGATTTATAACTTGAAAACTGGTATTTTGATAAAATACTTCAACTTAATTATCGAGTAATATTTCGTAATTTAAAACGTATATTTAATCGCGTACAAAATGGTTTTAACGTTTAAACGACCGGGGAAACGAACACCGCACGGAGCGCAAACATGGAGGAGCAAAAAGTGGTGAGACCACATCATGTGGCCCCACCAAAACCGGCCCAAGGTGAGGGGGCATTAAGCCCTCACCATTTCCCCCACTCTTTCACTCAATCTCACTTACACACACCACACCACCATACTCAATCATTCTCTCTCTCTCTCAATCGGCATTCTCTCTCTCTCTCTCTCTCTCTAAAACCACCCTCAAAACACCCTAAAAACACCATTAAAACACCTTGGAGGTCTATACCCGTTTGGAGAAAAGTGATCACGAGAACGAGGGCTACAAACTCATCTTTTCGGATTTTCGTTTCGACGACTTTGTAAGTTTTCCGGCGACCCGAAACTTTTCCGATTACTTTTATTTTGCTAGACTATTGTTCCCCTAGCTAAATGATGTCCAAATATGTAACTTAAACTCGTTTTTGAACACTTTTACGGAAATGTCGGTTTTGGTCATTTTAAATGAAACGACACCTCGAACATTAAAAATGACATCCAACAATTTTTATGAACTTCATATAACATAATATAACTTGTGTAAAAGTTTCACCTTGAACGGAACTCGCTAAACTCGTTTTTGACACGAACCAAAAACTGGACAGAAGTTAGTGTCGCATGGCTCACGCCAGTTATGCGACACTTCGCCTTAGTGACGCATAGGTCACGACCCGCCATACACGACACTTCCCCTGTGCCGCTAAAACACTTATACCGTCACTTCATTAGTGACGCAGTCATAACACTTTCGGCAGAAACATCAAGACACTTCATTAGTGTCGCTATCATATAACTATCGGTAGTAACTTACGGCACTTCCTTAGTGACGCTAGAACACTTATACCGACACTTCCTTAGTGTCGTTATCATCGGTAGAAACTTATAACTTTCGGTAGAAACGAATGACGTCCGGTTACTACCGATGACGTCACTCACCTTCATACCGTCACTTCATAAGTGACGCATAAATACATATACCGACACTTGTCCAGTGTCGCCTTACAAACTGATTTACTCACTTATAACGTCACTTCATTTGTGACGCACTATTTGTACACGACACTTTATACCGTTACTATCCTAGTGACGCACTGATAAGAAACAATACTTGATAACGTCACTTACCTAGTGACGCACCATCCGAATACCGACACTACTTCAGTGTCGCATACATTGTTACACAGACACTGAATACCGACACTACTTAAGTGCCGCATACCACACATAAGTGACGCATACTAGTGTCGCTAAAACAGGCTGTTTGACACTTACATTTTATACAAGAATAGAAGATACTTAAAACGTAAACGTACTTTACTCGGCGTTACTTATACATGAAAATACTATACTTTTGAAAGTATACAACGATATTTGAATACGTACAAGACTATACGAAACTAAACGTGAGATTTCACTCACACACGCGTACGAGATTACACTCCAACGAACTTACACTTGTACACTACACGGGATTGCACCCGATACGAACTTATGAGTTCACTCACTAATACGAGCTTTCACTCGTACCCTTTGGGGATTAAGCCCATTGGAACTTACGCGAACGATACACGTTGTGATACAAACAAACAATTATACACGTACTCTCTACAACTGAACAACTTTTCTACAAACTACAAACGATTTCAAACAAACAAACAAACTTATGGACATTAACTAGTTTGGGAACAACTAGCATGGATACTTTGCAAGTATTCCATTTACTTACTGAACCTTATGCGTATTAGGACGCTAAGGGCTGCTAGTTTGGATACTACTTTGCTTGCTTACTGCATTGTCTGCTAGACTCAGGTGAGTCTTACAGCCCCTATTTTACTGTTTTATACCAGGGTTGAGATGCATTACTCGTTTTCCTAAAACTAATAAAGGCCGAGCTAACGCATGATTTGCATGACTTGCAATCATGGTAGCTTAGGATGTTTTCTTACTTGTTCAATATAAATGCTTTGAATTGTATTCACTGGTGTACTAATAATTACTGTTGTTAAACTTCTACTCTGTTGTCTCATGGCAACGTATGATTTGCATGACCTGCAATCATTTCTGAGGGAACGATTTGCATGTCCTGCAATTGTTACTCGCTGGCTAGTTAAACATACGGTTTGCATGACCTGCAACCACTTACTTATATATACAGTTTGCATGACCTGCAACCACTTACTTATAAACGGTTTGCATGACCTGCAACCACTTACTGATATATGGTTTGCATGACCTGCAACCACCCCCTTACAAAGGATTTGCATGACCTGCGATCGTTACTTACTGGCTGGATTATGATTTTACGAATACTACTTGTATGTTCAACTATTTACTACTTACAAACCTGTGAGATTCACCAACCTTTTTGGTTGACCGTTTTAGTAATGCTTCTCAGGTACACAGCATCAGTAGGAATGCCCAGCAGGATAAGCTTACTTAGCTCGAGTCGCATGCATTTACAAGCTTGGAGATTTTCATACATTACTTTTGTACTTACTGTTATGTATTAGAATCTCTAGGAATTTACTCGAACTCGAGCTTGTATTTTGAAACTACTTATGTATTAATGTAATAACTTTTCGAACGTCTCATTTAGAGTCGTTCACTGTATCCTTTGTGCTTGTGATTATTGATTGGTAACACCCAAAACATCGCTTCCGCAAACTGTTAAATTTGGGGGTGTTACAGATTGGTATCAGAGCCTAAGGTTATAGTGAACTAGGTTGCATTTAGTGGGCCTAGACTATGACCGTTAGGCAGTATTCCTCATTAGGTATAACTGGTTCAGGAATTACAGCATACAAGTTTAATTTAACATAGCCTGATCAACTATGTACAATTAAATGAAGATGATGTGAGTTCTGAAAGGGGTTATGTTGAACCGGAATGCATTAGCTGACTCTGACCTCGAGAGAACCGGGACTTTTACTTGATTGTGCTAGACACACACTAGGCGGTTACGTGATATATATATAATTATATACATAGGCCTCTTTCCCCGATACGATACTCTCTCTCGACTACTGCGAAATTCATTTTTCAACTTACATCAAACAAACGACAACTCGATTCTCGTCGTTCCATCCTTACTTAACTTTTATGTTTTAATGGTAACAATTCTACTACTATGGTTAAACTGTCCTCGTATCAACCTTTGGCGATATTTCTTTGTACTTAACCGATCATCGCGATCATAATTCTTGTTCAAACCTTCACATGTTCTTTATTTGCTGTTTCAAGGAACATGCCTCCTCGACGACAAATCACACTTACTGAAGCCGAAGTCGCGGGCATTATTGCCCGTAGTGTGGCCCAAGCTCTAGCTGTCCGAGCAACCAATCCTGGTAGCGAAGATACGGCTAACAATACACCTCCACCCAAAACCTGCACCTACAAGGACTTCCAAAACTGCAAACCCTTGAGCTTTGCAGGTACTGAAGGGGCGATCGGTCTGATACGATGGATCGAGAAAATTGAATCAGTATTCCTTATCTGCAACTGTGTTGAGGACGACAAGGTCAAGTTCGCAGCCAGCACTTTTTCTGACACTGCCCTTACTTGGTGGAACACCTATGCTCAAACTGTGAGTGTCGCCAATGCCTACAAGCTCCCATGGGAAGAGCTAAAGAAGATGCTGAGGGGAGAGTACTGCCCCAGAGACGAACTAAAACAACTGGAGATAGAATTCTAGAATCACAAGATGCAGGGAAATGACATTACCGGTTACACCAACCGTTTTCATCAGCTGGCACTTCTCTGCCCAACTATGGTTGATCCTGAGTACAAAAGGATCGAGAAATACGTCGACGGACTTCCTGAGCGACTTCAAGATCTGGTGACTTCATCTAAACCGGGAACCATCCAGAGCGCCATTCGTATGGCTCATGAACTGACGGCCAACTCTGTTCGCCGTGGCTCGACTTCAACCCCGTCTGCGAATAATAAACGTAAATGGGAAGTAAGTCCCCACTCATCCAACCCTACCTCGGACAAAAAGCTCGCAACTGCCAATACCAATGAACCAAAGGCTTACAAGGGGAGCAAGCCTTAGTGTTCCAAATGCGGTATACACCATGAGGGCCCCTGTCCCTGCGCCAACTGCAAGAAATTCGGGCACCTGGCCCAAGACTGTCGAACCAACCCCACTGGTACTGATACTCCTGCACCCAAAACCTGCTATGAGTGCAATGGTACTGGGCACTTTAGGAAGGATTGCCCAAAACTGAAACTCCGAACCAACAATACGAGGGGTAGAGCTTACATAATTAACGCTAGGGAGGAGGACCCGAACCCGAGACTTTGTGATTTGCTCAACCCGGGTACGTACATTTCTAGATTACCCGAACTGTTTAACAACTTATGCATATTGCCTTACATTTTATGAACTCTCCTAGATCCTAAGTACCCAATAGGATTAGGAAACGATCGACTATACGGATTCTGACCATATGACTTGTATTACATCTTGATTTTCCCCGAACTAACTTTCCTCCCAACATCTCACACTGGTTGAGACCGGGAACTCGAATACTTTCACTTGATTCTCAACTGGCCATGTCCTATGGACAAATGGCCGATACTCTTTACAAATTTTCCCAAACGATACCGATTACTACTTCAAACAAATTTCGGGACGAAATTCTCCTAACAAGGGGAGAATGTAACAACCCCAAAATTAGGACCAATTTAAAATTTTCCCTAATTACGTGTTTATTACTTGTATATAATATGAAATAGGATTATATACGTTATTTACTTATTATATATATATATATATATATATATATATATATATATATATATATATATATATATATATATATGGATGGAATATATATATATACGCGTATACGATTCGTACATATCGTATGAAACAACAATTGTACAAACTTGCGGACATTGGTAAAACACTTATTAAATAATGTGAAATTATTTAATTACTTTGACTATTACTTTATATTATGTTTATAATATAACGGAAAACGTATGTTTTAATTAAAACGTCACCGAACTCTCCGAAAACTCGACCAACCGACAAAACAAACAAAGTTATGATTTATAACTTGAAAACTGGTATTTTGATAAAATACTTCAACTTAATTATCGAGTAATATTTCGTAATTTAAAACGTATATTTAATCGCGTACAAAATGGTTTTAACGTTTAAACGACCGGGGAAACGAACACCGCACGGAGCGCAAACACGGAGGAGCAAAAAGTGGTAAGACCACATCATGTGGCCCCACCAAAACCGGCCCAAGGTGAGGGGGCATTAAGCCCTCACCATTTCCCCCACTCTTTCACTCAATCTCACTTACACACACCACACCACCATACTCAATCATTCTCTCTCTCTCTCAATCGGCATTCTCTCTCTCTCTCTCTCTCTCTAAAACCACCCTCAAAACACCCTAAAAACACCATTAAAACACCTTGGAGGTCTATACCCGTTTGGAGAAAAGTGATCACGAGAACGAGGGCTACAAACTCATCTTTTCGGATTTTCGTTTCGACGACTTTGTAAGTTTTCCGGCGACCCGAAACTTTTCCGATTACTTTTATTTTGCTAGACTATTGTTCCCCTAGCTAAATGATGTCCAAATATGTAACTTAAACTCGTTTTTGAACACTTTTACGGAAATGTCGGTTTTGGTCATTTTAAATGAAACGACACCTCGAACATTAAAAATGACATCCAACAATTTTTATGAACTTCATATAACATAATATAACTTGTGTAAAAGTTTCACCTTGAACGGAACTCGCTAAACTCGTTTTTGACACGAACCAAAAACTGGACAGAAGTTAGTGTCGCATGGCTCACGCCAGTTATGCGACACTTCGCCTTAGTGACGCATAGGTCACGACCCGCCATACACGACACTTCCCCTGTGCCGCTAAAACACTTATACCGTCACTTCATTAGTGACGCAGTCATAACACTTTCGGCAGAAACATCAAGACACTTCATTAGTGTCGCTATCATATAACTATCGGTAGTAACTTACGGCACTTCCTTAGTGACGCTAGAACACTTATACCGACACTTCCTTAGTGTCGTTATCATCGGTAGAAACTTATAACTTTCGGTAGAAACGAATGACGTCCGGTTACTACCGATGACGTCACTCACCTTCATACCGTCACTTCATAAGTGACGCATAAATACATATACCGACACTTGTCCAGTGTCGCCTTACAAACTGATTTACTCACTTATAACGTCACTTCATTTGTGACGCACTATTTGTACACGACACTTTATACCGTTACTATCCTAGTGACGCACTGATAAGAAACAATACTTGATAACGTCACTTACCTAGTGACGCACCATCCGAATACCGACACTACTTCAGTGTCGCATACATTGTTACACAGACACTGAATACCGACACTACTTAAGTGCCGCATACCACACATAAGTGACGCATACTAGTGTCGCTAAAACAGGCTGTTTGACACTTACATTTTATACAAGAATAGAAGATACTTAAAACGTAAACGTACTTTACTCGGCGTTACTTATACATGAAAATACTATACTTTTGAAAGTATACAACGATATTTGAATACGTACAAGACTATACGAAACTAAACGTGAGATTTCACTCACACACGCGTACGAGATTACACTCGGAAATACTTAGGAGATTACACTCCAACGAACTTACACTTGTACACTACACGGGATTGCACCCGATACGAACTTATGAGTTCACTCACTAATACGAGCTTTCACTCGTACCCTTTGGGGATTAAGCCCATTGGAACTTACGCGAACGATACACGTTGTGATACAAACAAACAATTATACACGTACTCTCTACAACTGTACAACTTTTCTACAAACTACAAACGATTTCAAACAAACAAACAAACTTATGGACATTAACTAGTTTGGGAACAACTAGCATGGATACTTTGCAAGTATTCCATTTACTTACTGAACCTTATGCGTATTAGGACGCTAAGGGCTGCTAGTTTGGATACTACTTTGCTTGCTTACTGCATTGTCTGCTAGACTCAGGTGAGTCTTACAGCCCCTATTTTACTGTTTTATACCAGGGGTGAGATGCATTACTCGTTTTCCTAAAACTAATAAAGGCCGAGCTAACGCATGATTTGCATGACTTGCAATCATGGTAGCTTAGGATGTTTTCTTACTTGTTCAATATAAATGCTTTGAATTGTATTCACTGGTGTACTAATAATTACTGTTGTTAAACTTCTACTCTGTTGTCTCATGGCAACGTATGATTTGCATGACCTGCAATCATTTCTGAGGGAACGATTTGCATGTCCTGTAATTGTTACTCGCTAGCTAGTTAAACATACGGTTTGCATGACCTGCAACCACTTACTTATATATACGGTTTGCATGACCTGCAACCACTTACTTATAAACGGTTTGCATGACCTGCAACCACTTACTGATATATGGTTTGCATGACCTGCAACCACCCCCTTACAAAGGATTTGCATGACCTGCGATCGTTACTTACTGGCTGGATTATGATTTTACGAATACTACTTGTATGTTCAACTATTTACTACTTACAAACCTGTGAGATTCACCAACCTTTTTGGTTGACCGTTTTAGTAATGCTTCTCAGGTACACAGCATCAGTAGGAATGCCCAGCAGGATAAGCTTACTTAGCTCGAGTCGCATGCATTTACAAGCTTGGAGATTTTCATACATTACTTTTGTACTTACTGTTATGTATTAGAATCTCTAGGAATTTACTCGAACTCGAGCTTGTATTTTGAAACTACTTATGTATTAATGTAATAACTTTTCGAACGTCTCATTTAGAGTCGTTCACTGTATCCTTTGTGCTTGTGATTATTGATTGGTAACACCCAAAACATCGCTTCCGCAAACTGTTAAATTTGGGGGTGTTACAAATAAATCCTAACAAGTTCATATGATCTTATTCAGGAGTGGAATGACAATCTACATGCTTGATGAAAGACAATATGTTCTGGGGACTCAGATTCTAAGAAATGTGCTTGCATCTCAACTGAGAACCACAGTGATTTCAGAAGGAGCATTAAATGCTTTATACATGGTGCTCAATCGGTTTCATAAAAGAATGGAGTTGGAAAGAATGAGAGAGGAGGAGAAAAAGAGAAAACAGAATCAAGCTCCTAAAGATGAAAATAAAGATGAAGAAACTTGATTCATTGCTGAGAATGATCAAGTTTAGGAGGAGATTGTTGAGTCCTGAGCCACTGCCAGATCTGCTCAGATCACAAGTCTTGTGCCACTGCTAGAATAAATCTACCACTGTTAGTTTAGTTTTGTATTGACAGTGCCACTGTCAGTTAGAATTAGTCTAACAGTGCCACTGTTGACATGAGTTTGTATTTTGTATTTACTTAACCACTGTTAGTTATACAGACAACCACTGTTGGTTAGATAAAGTCGGTTAGAGTTATATTAGGAGTAGATGAGGATTCTTAAGATGTTTGATTCTGTAAAGGACTCTATGTGTTATAAATAGAGATCCTGTGAAACCCTAGATATACGATTGATTATAGTTATTAGCTTCAAGGTTGTAAACCCTAACACGATTGTGTGTTCGTATTATTGATAATAATATTGAAGCTTCTGATTAAATATTCTGTATTTACAAGTTCTTCAAGTTGTTAATAAACTATTCCGCAAGCTTGTTAACAATTCATCAAAGTAATACATACTAAGATCTCTAACTGGGTTCTATTAGAAACGACGGTAGAATCCGGCGTGACCTAGAAAACTTCGAATGGCTTTAACAGAGGTGGTTGGCGGAAGTTTGGCAATAGTCTCAACTTTGACTTTATCAACTTCGATTCCAGATTTTGATATTCGATGTCCCAAAACTATTCCTTCTTTCACCATAAAGTGGAACTTTTCCCAGTTTAAGACAAGATTTGATTCTTCGCATCGGGCTAGCATCTTTTCAAGGTTGGAGAGACAAGATGTGAAGGAATCACCGAAGACTGAGAAGTCGTCCATGAATACCTCCATGCGTTGTTCAATCATGTCATGGAATATTGCCACCATACACCTTTGAAATGTTGCAGGTGCATTGCATAAACTAAATGGCATGCGGCGATATGCAAATGTACCATATGAACATGTGAATGTCGTCTTCTCCTGGTCCTTAGGGTCGAGAGGAATCTGAAAATAGCCAGAGAAACCGCCAAGGAAACAATAGAACTCGTTACCTGATAATCTCTCCAACATTTGATCAATGAACGGCAGAGGGAAATGATCTTTTCGAGTGGCTTCGTTCAGCTTCCGATAGTCGATGCATACCCTCCAACCGGTGACGGCTCGTGTTGGAATCAGTTCGTTATCTTCGTTAACGATAACCGTCATTCCTCCTTTCTTTGGGACAACCTGAACTGGGCTGACCCATGGGGAATCAGAGATAGGATAGATCAGACCAGCATCCAAGAGTTTGATAACCTCTTTCTTCACCACGTCTTGAATCTTCGGGTTCACTCTCCTTTGTCTTTGTCTGGAAGGCTTGAAGTCGTTCTCCATGAGTATCTTGTGCGTGCAGTAATTTGGACTGATCCCTTGTATATCAGAAATCTTCCATGCAATCGCCTTCTTGTGTGACTTCAAGACTTGGACAAGTCTTGCTTTCTCTTCAGGTGAAAGACCTTTGGCAATTATGACAGGTAGGTGTGAGGTCCCTTCGAGAAAAGCATATTCCAAGTGAGAGGGTAATTCCTTTAGCTCCAATTCTGGTGGTTCTTCAATAGCGGGTTTCATTCGTGCGATCTCATCTCTTTGTAACTCATCATACTCCTTTTGGAATTCTGATTCTTCTGGAGATGAGTCGGCTGTAGTGGCTGATGATATTTCTACTAATTCTGTCTTATTGGAAAGCGCTTTGTAACATCCTCTCTTCGGGTCCGGTAATTTCTAATTTTAAATTGTTATATTTAATTGTGTTAGAAATTATTCGATATTATTTGTTTATTGCGAAACTTAGTTAAATAAGTCTCAGAACGTATTGTGAATAGTAAATTGTTGTTTGTTGTAATTTACTATAGTTGACGGTAAAATAAAAATAAGTTTCTCGCAAATGGTTTATAGGTTCCAGGCAATAGGTTAAAAGGAGACTAGTTTTAAGTGGATACGGGTCGGTGTAAAATCTTAGCCGACCTATTTACTTTCCCTTTTAGGAAAGTTTCTTCATTTGGAAAGTTCATAACCAAAAACAAAAACCCTAAGACTTAAATCAATTAGAAACCAAAATCTAAACAAGAAAACATCAAACAAACTGAGATTGATTGAGCTGTGGTTTTGAATCCATCATCATCATCATCTAATTGTAAGTAGTTTTCATGTTTAAATTCATGATCATAATTAGTAGAAGTCTTTGTATGATTTGGTGTTAAATTGATGTACTAAACATGTTATAGCATACAAATATGATGATATATGAGCTGTGATATGATGCTGTAATCGAATATGTTGTTAGTTGGCTTATGGTTTTAGTTTTCTGGGTTGAGCTCTGCACGACCTGCACAGGTCTGACGAACACAAGGAATCCGGCGGATTCCTTATGAATCCGGCGGATTCATCAGGTCAATGGGGTTGGGAATCCGGTCAAAACGGTTTAAATCCGGCGGATTCATCAAACGGATTCGTTTTGTGAGCCCTGGTCCAAAGTTGGGTCTGAAAATACTATTGAATCCGGCGGATTCTCTGGGAATCCGACGGATTCCCCCTTAATGCAGAAAATTTGATTTTTTGTATGAACATTATTGAATCACTAATGTATTAGTGTTACTTGTTAGGTTTGTTGATATATCTAACAAATGTGCCTATAATGATTGTATTATACAGGTTGTGAGATGTATCCATATATGTTATATTCGAATATAAGTTATGTTTTTGAGAATATTGTTACTAACTTATATTTGATTTTTGATTCTCAGATTCTCCAAAAGATAAGTGATACTTGGAATCTGAGTTTGAGACGACAGAGGTATTGGTGAGTGGATTCGGAACTCACCATTTGATTTAGTTGTAACTGTTTGGTTACAACAAGTAAACGTAGATATGTTGTAGTTGCATTTAATATTCATTGTTGCTTATAAATCTACGTGCTATGTGTGGCCTTCGGGCATCAGTTGTTAATGAGGTCAACAGGTTGAATTGGTTGGTTGAGCTAGTTCGGTTATTATATGAATTACACAGGAACTTGATTCATTTGTTGTGTGTAGTACCTGTGTTTGATTATAATAACCGTTAGCTATCGGTCTCGTCCGTTATGGCCATACGGATATGGTTGGTTAAGTGTTCTTGGGGAGCCACCCGGGTATTATGGTATTCCCCAAAGCTACCGATCCTCATTACTATATTGTTGACTGGTTGAATCATATGTTTACGGTTGTTTGATGTAAACAGGTGGTTATGCTAAATTGAATTGAGAATCAAAAATAGTCATGTTTTTAAGGGCAATATTCCGCACTTTTTGGACGTAACTTTAGTGAAAACATTCCAAAATGATCATTATTTACTAAAATTCACTAAAGTGGTCTAAATATAGGCGTTGCTGCAAAAATCACCTAAAACGTCCAAATAACAAGTAAATCAGGGTGAATAAACGTGCACAAAATCCTCCGGCCTCATTTACCTTATATAGATCACATTCTAACTTCATCATATGATAAAACAGGTAAAATCGAGACGGGAAAATCAAGAATCATGCAAATCGGATAAAGGACGGAGAAGACTGAGCAGTATCAGACCCTATAAAGTCATTTCAGATATGCTTGAGCTATACACATCCAATTTCAGTGAAGTTGACATCATTAGAAGCGTAACGGAATTACGAAGACACAGGCGAAAGAATCAGGTCAAACGGACGCATAACGAAGGAGATACGCGCGTTTTAAGCAACGAACGAAATCAAACGGACACCGTATACGGCCTTGGCAACCGTATACGGCCTACCAAAGACCGTATATGGCCTCATACACACCGTATACGGCCCTACCAAGGCCGTATACGGCCCCTGCTGCCCCGTATCGTGCTTCGTTTGCTTGTACGTGCTGTTTCGCGAGTTGTACGGCTGATTTTTGAGCTTTGCCTATAAATAAGGGGTCACCCCTCCTCATTCTACACACCTTAACACATTCACACACTCTCACATTTCTCTCATTTTCATTTCTCTCATTTTCTTTCACTTTCTCTCTCTAACTTTCTCTCTCTAGCACTACTCTTAGGAGTTAGAGGAGAAAGGTTAGGGTTGAGTTTACGGTTTGAGTCTAGAGGAAGGTTTAGCTTGGTAATCTTGTTGTAACGAGTTTTTCAAGTTCAGACTATTTGTAATCCTCGGTATTACGCTGCTGTATTCCCGGTGATATCTAAACTTTACTTACTGTTATAATGCTTGTGTTTTATGTTATTTCAGTTTGTATTCTGCATATTGCCATGTTTATAGAGTAGTTTAATATTGTGATTGTTGAAATGTAGATATTAGGAGTGGGGATGATGTTAAATTAATGTTTCATTTATACGATTGGAAATTGTTATGCTGTGTATCTGGTTAAGCTTATCCTGAATATAGATCTAGTCTCTCATCACCCTTTCCAGACTTTCACGTGACTGTTGCCCTAGGATAGGATCTGATCAACCCTAATACTATGAATATACAGTTATCTCCAGTTACACTATGAAACTATGAACTTTCCTTTAAAAGGCACGGTACTTCGTATAGCGTTGGAAACACCTCGTGTGGAGTACAAATACGTGGAAGCTAAGGAAATGCCATGGATTGTTTCATCGTGAATTACCTAGAAGTGATCCTTCTAGAACTGTGGTCTAGGAATCAAAGCTGTGGAAATGCTTGTTGCACTGTACACCGTTAGTACACCTAAGATCTGGAACACTGTGGAAATGCTTAAATGCCCAGTACACCATCAGTACATCTAGGGTTTGGAACACTGTGGAAATGCCTAATTGCCCTGTACACCGTGATTATTCCTAGGGATGAACGCCTGACTGTAAAGGAGGGTCTATATTTATGATGGTTAAGTAGGTGCTTCAATAGAAATAATACAGGGTAGTGTCAATCATATACCTAGACATGCAAAACCCTAATCACACCAATAGTTTAACATACACAGGATACAATCAGTATTTGCTATAATAAAAGTAAATAGACGATTAGGTGTTAAGAAAGGTCAGTAAATACAATTGCGGTCTGTTGCCTTATGCCCGATCCCTAGAACATTTAGGGTGACTTTGTCTTAGTTAAGCAAAGGCTCAGGAGGGTTTGAAAACAGCCTGATCTGATCAGAATCATGATAACCTAGGATTCCAGTGACATATGTTTCTAGGGTTTCACCTGAACGTAGGGTCCTAGTGTTTACACCGAAAGTTTGTTTACTCTTTATCTGGTAAATCTCCAATCAATTTTATAATGAACATCATCCCGAAACCCTAATTATCCAAGTTTCAGCAATCACATCTCTACCTGTCTGCTTATTCCCTATCTCTTATCTCTGTTATTTACTTTACTGCACTTAGGAAAATTAGAAAACCAAATCAATCCAAAATCTATCTACCTACCCCTATCCTAATTGCGACCATAATCTTTGGTGACCCGCTTTATTTCAATTCGCTCCGATTTAAGAACGACCTCGAGTTATACTTACGGCTTGCTCCCAAGGTAGGTAGTACTTATAGTTTGAGCCCCAGCTCTTATAAATTTAAAACTCACTGTCCGCCGCTTCTGTTGTTGTTGGAACAACGACCGGAGTCAAATCCGACCGACCGATAGGAGCCGCGACAAGTTTTTGGCGCCGCTGCCGGGGATCGTAGAGCGTTACGATTTGAAGCCGCCTTAGATATTCTAGCTTTTAGGAGATCCTTTCCAATTAGGTTTTCTCAAACTTAGTTGGTAGTTATTTGCTTTCTTTAGAATAATTTAGATAGTTTAATTAAAAATGAAAAATACAAAAACATCTTTCTATGATTCATTTCCGTCTAGCCCCATTTCTCCACTCGCCCTCAAGACGTCCGAAGAAATGATGGCCATGGATGACGCTGAGTTATTCGCCTGCTTAGAACAAGAGTTAGAATCTGACGTCTACTCTTCATCTATATCCTCTTCCGAGGTTATCTCCGCTAATTCAGACGATGAATCTAGAACCATAGGGCAATTCTTGGATCTTAACTTAGGAACCCATGATTCTCATCAGAAGATCTCAACTTCTGCAACTAGCATTCTAAGCTATCAGGTTATACCTGCTCCTGAGATTTCATATTCCTTAGAAAACTTCTTTCAATTCCCTACTTCATCTGGTTTTGTCGAGAGTAACTCTGAACATCTTCAACCCTTTCGTTTTCCACCCATTGAAGAACGTCTTCCACCCTGGGATGAAGAAGTTTACGAATACCCTCCAAAATCACCTATCTTTTTGAACCTTGTACCCGAACCTGAGTACACCATCTATCGTGTTGTTGATAGGACTTTACCAATCAAACCTGAAGAAAATATCCGCTACGTAGGTAACTCTTTTGATCCTGATAGGAGATTGGATGTTTGTCGGGCATTTGCTAGACAACTCAAAACGTCTGACTTTCCTTTTTCAGTTGAACAAAGAGAAGTCACTCGTAGGATAAAGAAACAGGTTGGTATTCTCCACCATCTTCCAAATCAAAAGGAGGAAGGTATCTTCACACATTATCGAGAGCAAGAACTAAAGCTTAAATCAGAAATAGACCTACTAATGGACCTATTCGCCTGCACCGATTATCAACCGGTTTCCCAAACCCTAATTAAACGTTATGTTGCGGCTATGATTTATGAGCTTGAGTTCTGGATCAGCAAAGATCCCGCTATATCTCTCGTCATTTCTGATAAAATTCCATTTTTCGTTGACCCCGCTACTTACATAATCGACAAGTTGTTAGAGATATTCCCTGGAGCCACTGACGATAACATGGAAGCTGCTTTCTTTGCTGGAAGGAAGGATATTAACGTCTCACTCACTTTGTTATTTGCTCAGTCAAAATTTCCTTTCACTATTTCACAAACATCTTTAATCGAAGAAATCACGGAGTCAGTTCACACTACCACCGGAGATCCCGATTCGAGAGAAGAATGGAAATTTCAACAAACCCTAGGAATGCTTCTTCATGACTTGAACAATATAGATGACGGATCACGAAACGGAATTTCAAACCCTAAGAAAGTTAGAAAGGAATTTAACAAGTTTATTGACAATCTTCTAGATTTAGGCAAAAAGGAACGTATGTTTCTCACTGAGCACGAACGATTCTCATTACATCCCGCAGACCTAGTTGATTCTGTCATTAAGATTCTCACTTGTGACTTTATTCCTCGCTACACTTTCCCTCAACCAAGAGCACCAAATTCACTTATACAATTGCTCTTGGGCAATACTCAATAAATTTGTCCAAAAGTCGAGCTACCGACTTTAACCAAGCGCTTTTTGGGAGGCAACCCAAACTTTAGTTAATTTAGTTTTATTTTAAGTATTTAGAATAAGTAATATTAGTGGTTAATTATTAAATTTAAAAGCTTGCATTTAAAAACACAAGAAAACGTTCTTTTAAAATTCAAATTCGCACGACACAGTAACGAATTTCAGACATTTTCAGAAAGTTCGAAAAAGTTTAATTTTAAATTTTGAAAAATTAATCTTGAATTTGTCTTGAATTTTAAAGAACACAAAAAGATTGTCTTGTTTTGAATAAAAACGTATACGATTTTGCGTACGATTCGCAATATCTTTTCAGACTGCGCGTAAAGATTCAGAAAATTACGAACATACTTTTTAAAATTATTTTATTAAAAAAAAATTTAAACTTTGAAATTTTACTTGTATGTTTCGTATCTTTCGCGAATTTTAAATCGCACGCGTTTGAAAGGGTATAAAAGGAATTTTTGGCCACACACATAAGACAAAACAAAAAAAAAAACTTCATCTTCTTCCCCCTTTTCTCCTCCCCACCGTCGGCCCAACCCCCATCACCACCAAATCTCCATTACTCAACCATTTTGCACGATTCCAAGCTCAAAATTCATCATTTTATGATCTTTCTTGCATCCACAACATCACTACATCAAGTTTAAGGTAATTCTTGACCTAATTTTGTGATTTTCATGAAACTTTAAAAATTAGGGCTTGTAACTCATTTTCATAGATTTCATGGTTGAAAGTTGCAATCTTTAGTGTTATTTCATGCTTATCTTGATGCTTAACATGATTACAAGCTTAATCTAGTGATTTGTTGGCTTAATTGCAAGATTGGAGATTAAAGTGTTGACTTTTTGGATGAACTATGGCTAGTTTGACTTTTTGATTGATTAATTGCTTATGTTGACCTTTGTTAATTGAATTATGCTTAAATATGATAGGTTAACATGCTTTGATTAATCGTTTGCAATTAGAAAATGGCTAAGCTAGTTTTTGGTAATTAAAGTAAGCTAATTTTTGATAAAACTATCATAAACATCGTTTTTACTTAAAACTTTTATTTTTAAACCATGTTTATGACTTTTGTAAACTTAAAAGCTTACAAAATTGTCAAAACAAGCTTCGGTTCATAATCATTCCTAAAGTTCATCACTTTAATTAATAAAGTGTATGACACTTTGAAATGGAATCAACAAAAAAGCCATTTTTTAAAAACTACCATTTTGTCAAATGAGTTTACTTCCATTCTTTGCTCGGAACCATGTAATTGAGCTTTATGTCTTTTGGAAATTGCGGAATATTGGATTGCATATTTAATTGGTAATATGCCCTTTTATGATTAATTGATTTACTTGAGGTAATTATATGACCTTGGATTTAATCTCATTTAGATTGATTAACCATAAACATGAAGTATTTAAGTTTTTAGTGCTTGGGATAATTAAGTTAGGTACCTTGTTGACTTGCTTTGATTATGCTAGGAACTTGAAGCTTTGTGCCACTTACCCTTATTTAGACATAAGTTAATAAAATTTTTTGGATTTGTGATTGGTTGCGGTTAGGTTTAGCAATTTTAAAATTTCTGGATATGCCCATTTCTAAAGCCTACATTTCCAATTTTTTCTGAAAATTTGGAAGTACTTTAGCATATCCATTAATATATCACTATTATGGTCTAATCTTTTCTTGTCTTTTGTCACAGATGGATAATTGCCCACCTTCACTCAGCTACTTGGCCAAATCTTCAAAGAATAGGTCACTCATTCGCCAGTGGTTGCAGCGACCGATAGGCAGTAATCGGTATGTGGTATGGAAAGACATGATTAAGCTAGGGATCAGGGATGAGTTGAAGAGTTTGTTGATGTATGAGACCGATGGTCAAGTGAACAATGCCCTTCTCCGTCTCTTCGATATAGATGAATATGCATACCGAGAAGTAGTGACAGAGTTCATGATGACTTACCAGCTGAATCCAAAAATGAGCGTATCCGACAAAAGAAAGATTTCATTCAGGTTTCAGGAACAGATTCATCATATCTCAGTTGCCGACTTGGGAGTGTATCTTGGTTTATATACAGAGTCTCAGGTCAACTCTGCATGGTTCAGAAACAGTGTTCAAGACATCTCCAGCCTACCAAACAGGAACCATAAGGATATTTGGATGGATTTAGCAGGATCAAACTTTAGGAGCTGTGTTAAGTCATCCACTTTCATCAAGCCGGTTCATCACATCCTTCACAAGTTGCTAGCATGTTCTATATTTGGAAAGAAGGAAGGTGGAGCTGTGAGTGCCGAAGAGTTGAAGTTCATGGAAGCAATCATAGGAGGAAAGAATCTGAATATTGCTTTCTTGATCGCTGAGAGACTTGGGGATGAGACAGACTTGGATAGGCACATGTTCATGGGGTCGATTATCACTAGATTGCTGTATAGTATGGGATTGTTGACTGAGGCCCACACTGAGGAGTTTACTGTTTGTTCTCGTTCTTTGCCATTCAACTTGGACTACTGCAAGTTGATCCATCTTGTCGAGGTAGATGAGCAGAGACAGTGCCTATGGAAGAACACCAAACAGATCATTCCAGGATGTCGTCTCCCTGGGAAGCGTGTTAGAGGATCCTCACCTGTTGCAGATACTGAGGATGTCCCATCTGATAGAGCCCGAGCACCTACTACTCATGCTAGTGTCCCGCATAGAGGAGCTGAGACAGCCGAGCCACCAGCTCAAGCTACTGTTCACTACACAGATCCAGTGACCTCGCTGACACAATATTATCTTTTGCATGCTCTTCAGGTTAGCCATTCCCATCAGCTGTTGATTTCCAGGAAACTTGGTATTCCTGACCCAGAGCCTTACATGTACCGATGCGGTCCACCACCACCAGCCATAGCACCACCACATACATCCATCCCATCACATACCACTCATACACCATCACCCGCTATCCGGACCACACCAGTACCAGAGCAGGTCCAGTCAGTTGAGACCGAGATACCGGTAGTTCAGCCAGTGATTTCTGCGCCTGTGATTTCTCATCCTGCCCAGCCAGTCGCCAGTGGATCTTACCATGCTGACACAGTCTACTTGGGCATGGATGTTGTATCTTTTGACACTTCCGGGATGCTATTAAACTTGGGACCGATCTCTTGCTCAGCTGTACCGACAGAGAGCATGCTAAGTCAGGCTTACATGACCTTACTAGAGCAAGCAGGGGGTTACTTCGGCTATTTTGCTAGAGTGGGGCTACACTGATCCGATGAGACTGCCAGCAGCTACCCTCAGAGACATATTGATTCAGCTCAAACTGATCAATGATGAAGAACAGGGACAGAGAGTATCTAGTGGCCAGCAGTCAGTCGCAGGACCATCTGCAGCACCAGCTCCTACTCAGCATACTGATGCACCTGACCAGGGATCCCCAGCCTCATAGTTCTACCCCATTTGCATCATTTGACTTTGGTTTCAGACATTATTACTATTATTATCTTGTGTTTGTTTGGCTACTGTTGAACCTTACTTTTGGAACTTAGTTATATCAGCCACTAGTTGGTTGATCACTCTATCCGTATTTACATTATGCTATTACTTATTATATTTTATTTTCTTTCTGTTAAATAAGTAGAAATGTTGTGATGTATGAACGTGGAAAAAGGCGAGATGACGCACTTTCAAGAAGAATATCCGTGAAGTCAAAAGGCAACCCGAACCAGTTTTCAATATTTGCAGACTGCGGAACATTCAACATCTCATGGAGGGGCCTCGTTCTTCTCAAAACTTCCTTGTATCTTAGCACTTCAAAGAACTAAGTGTGGGATCACTCCCCACACCACAAACACTTATCGAAATCACTCCAGTTTCTTCAAAACCAAAAGTATGGAATTCTACACCATAAGAATCCCTACTTAAAGAGTTGGATTGGATTTCTGATAACATTGGATACATGACACCGGATAACCCCGTATGAAGTTTGATGTCCTTCAAGAAGAATGCAGAAGAAAGCTCGCTTCGACTCTCTCTCTCCTGCAAAATTTCATATGCTTCAAAACGTTATCTGGGGAGTTTCTTAACCTTCTATCCATTTCATGATCACATATATTCTGTCTTGTTAGCTTGTTATAATCTATACCCTATCCTGAGCTTATCACTAAGTGTGGGATTCAAACCCAAATTTAACACTTAAGAAACATTTTCTTACATGTTCAAACTATAAGTGTGGGATTTTACCTCCAGTAAAAACTCAACTCAAGAGAACATTAGGGACAATGTTCCTTTAAGTGTGGGATAGCTAGGTATAGAATACCTTGGATAATTTTAGGCCATTTTTATGTCCAAAATAGCATTACTCAGAAAATGTTTTCCCAATAACGAACTTTTTCAAATAATTTTTTTCAAAAAAACTTTTCAAAAATTTAAAATTATGAGTTAAATTATGAAACTAACTCTAAGTTTTTGAGTTAAATACTTTCGAAAAGAATCATTCTCAAATATGAGTAAGGTATTTTGGAATATAGGGAAAATAAGGTAGAAATTTCTCGAGCAAGAAACAATAATCTGGAAGGAGCATGGCTAGGCACATACAACCCTATTTTGTAGTGAGGTATCTTGAGCCTAAAAGCATTCATCTTTAATGCTTCACTTTCATTTCTTGTGAGTGCCGATGCTTGCATCTCTGAATTAGAACTTGCTCCAGATATACGTTTCGAGACCACATTGGTGTGTACCGTACGTGGTATAGGTGCAGCTAGATGACCTTGACATTCCTTAGGATTTAAACCCAATTCTTACATATCTCTTCAAGCCCAAAACCCTTCCAATACTTATTTTCAGTATCGATGATCCGCCTAGTAAACCCTTGATGTATCGCAAAAAGTCACGTTTTTACATGCATTAATTGTCCCATATTTTGCTCTTTTCTAACAAATACTTCTTAAAATCATCATTATTCATTAACTTTTGTTAGAAAGGTATAAACTTGTCGGTCTTTTGAAAATCAAGCAAAAAGGGCAGAAAACTGACCTAAATAGGCACTATTCTGAGCCTAACCCTAAATCTATTGTAAACTTCATACCAGAGCCTCATAATAGTCTTATTTTGTAGCTATGAAGATTACGAGAACGTGGATATAAGGATTGCTCAGAACGGATCAAGGACGAGAAAGTTATGCAAGTTACAGCGCAGCCGAAAGCTACAAAACGTATTCTGAACACGCCCAGGCCCCACACATCCAATTTCTACCAAATTGGCATCATTAGAAGCGTAACGGAATTACGAAGCCGTAGGCGAAAGAATCAAGTCAAACGGATGCGAAACGAAGAAGATACGGCCTTCCAAAGATGCGAGAAAAGTCAGAAAAATCACACGGCCTAGCACACGGCCACCACCAAGCCGTGTACGGCCTTGATGTGACCGTGTACGGCCCTAAACAGGCCGTGTACGGCCCTGTTTAGGCCGTGTATGGCCTCTGTTGCTCTCACACGGCCTCCTTCTTGCTTCGTTGGCTTGTACGTGTGCTTGTGGACTTGTACTCTTGGATCTAAGGCTTGCCTATAAATAGAGACCTCGTTCACCTTATTTCACACACCATTCTTCATAGAATTCTCTCACTTTCTCTCTCACACACATTCTCTCTCTAGCACTACTCTTAGGAGTTAGAGGAGAATTAGATTAGGTTAGCTTCTCTCTTAGTTTCTCTCTCTAGAGAACTAGAGAGATGTAGGCACGGTTCGAGTGGGGAAGATAGCTGTAGCTTGGGAATTTTATTGTATTGAAGTTTTCAAGATTCTAGCTTGTACTACTCAGTGTTACGCTGCTTAAATACTGGTTATTACTTATTCCTTTATTTACGGTTATTATGTTTTGTTTGCATGATATCTGTGTTTGTGTTGCGAATATTGCCATGCTATTTACGTAGTTTAATACTGTGATTGTTGAAATGTAGATATTAGGATTATGGATGATATTTAATTCATTGGGGTATTCATTATGAAATAACGGAAGTAACGTTATACGGCTTTCATTTGTATAGCGCCGGAACCATCACGAATGTGTGTAGTACGGAACGTGGAAGCTATGAAAGTCGTGGGCACAATCCGTTGTGGAATAATGTCCTCAGTATTATGATTGGTGATTGTTTTGCTGTGTATCTGGTTGAGTTTTACATGAATATAGACTTAATTCAGTGTCCACCCTTTCCAGTCTTTCACGTGACTATTGCCTTAGGATATGATCTGATCAACCCTAATACTACGTAGATATAGTTATCTCATATGTCACACCCCCTATTTCGGGTTGCGGAAGCGAATCGGGTCGGGGCGTGACTAATCAATAATCAAAGCACCAAAGTACAAGCAAACGACTCTACATGAGACGTTTATAATATATTACAAAAGTAGTACAATGTTTTAAAGTCATAAGTCAAACGTTTACAATATACTAGTGAGTTCGCAAAATGAGTTTCGAAGATTTTAATACATAACATTTAACAAAATATAATGCAAGAAAATCTTCATATGTTTGTAAGCATGCGACTCGTACTAACTAGCGTATCCTGCGGACCATCCTACTGTTGAGCACCTGAGAATACAACACTAAAAAGGTCAGCTATAAAGCTGGTGAATCTCAAAGGTTTAACATGAACATTGATGTGATCAATATGATTATCTGACGATAATAAAATGTTATAAATGAACAATGATTTAAACAATTTACTCAAACAATGATTTTTAACCAAATAAGGTCACTAAACAATGATTTAAACCAATGCATGTTTTTGAACAACATGAAATTAAACAAGGGTGAAACCAACGCAGGTTTCGTAACATTGAACAAACCAACGCAGGTTTTTGAACAATGTTCTATTATGATTTTGCATTGCACTAAGCTATGGTTCAAGGCCTAACCCGATTTTCTGCCTCCCGAACGGTGTCAACACCTATAACAATTACTAAAATGCCCGTTTTTAACTTGGTTGTAGCTAGCAACCCGGACGGGGACGTCACTCCCATGATAGATCTATCTTTTAGTAACCGCGCCTTATTAAGTTAATGAACCATACATGATGAGGACTTTCCCGAATTAAAACACTTGTGCAATACTCGAACAATGAAAATCAAGACCAAATAATGGTAGCCAAACAATGTAACTAATATAGTTAACTGAATTAAATAATCATTTAATTCCATGAGTTAATAATCAAATTAACTAATCAAATAACATATGATCACGAAAACAAGTAAGCATTGTATCTCACCCCAATATTTAAAAACAGTAAAAATGGGGCTGTGAGACTCACCTGAGTCACCGAGCAATGATTATCCGATAAGGAATGAATAGTCCAAAACCTTCAAATACCCTAGGCATATAAGGTTATACATATGAGTGAATGTCTTAATTAGATCATTCCCGATATGTGTCCACTCAACTATTAAATGTCCGATATTTTCTGATTGTATGTTTTTGAAACCGATTAAATTTGTATTTTATAAAAGTGTACAGCCCGTTGGTGACGATCCATGATAATAATTTAAGTATTATTATGTATTCCATTGTATACTTATAAAGTATGTTCCATATTTTATTATCCGTGGTATATGTTGAAACCATTATCCGTATATTCCGTGCGTTTAAAATGTATACTTATCAAAGTATAGATATATGAGTATAACTTGTTTATCCGTATATTGTACCGTATATATATATATTGTCATTTTTATCCGGGTTCCACATTAAAATTACCAAAGTTCATTTCGACTTAAATTCCTTAACGCTTTTTCAAATAGTTTTGTGTTTATCGTTTTGAGGCTCGTTTTTGTTGACTTGGTCAAACGGATTCGGTTTGACCCGAAACTTTTAGGATATCCTTAAATATGTTTCTAGGCCTCGGGAAAATTACCTTTACGTCTCGTAGTTGACCCAAAGTGTTAGTTTTATATGAATGTCCAAAACAGCCCTTTTTATAATTTTTCGGTTTTGTCGGTTTGTTTCGCCTCTCGTTTTGGGTGTTCTAGTCCGAACCAGGTTCCACAAAAATGACCAGCTGTTCTACTAGGTCTTTAGTGCTTAAATTAATTTTCCCAAAAATCATAGTGTCCATTTAGTTAGCTAAATAAAAATCGAAAGATGTCGAGTCCGAAATCCGGCCAAAACAGTAACAGTCGCACAAATCGCATTTTCTGTAAAAATGAGTGTATTTCTGGAAAAAGTGTAAAACATGAAAGTTGTAGTTCTCTTTCATACGAAAATTTCGGTATGTGTTTCGTTGTCTAATTCAAAGTACACGATTTTATATGATTTAATTGGTGGGACTGTTTTCAGAAACCAAAAACCGAAATTATACAAGAGTATAAAAACGTGTTATGATCATTATTTTGGACATTATTAAGTTGAGTGAGCTACACAACATGTAAATAAACTCAGTCATAGATAATATAACAAAAAAGTTTAGGATTATACAAAAGAAAATCGCAATCTAGAGAGAAAATGGAGACGGTTTGCTCGGTTTTTTTTTGCTTCCTCTTCGTTTCCTTTGCTTTCCTTCGATTTTGCTCCAAATTTTTAGCTAGATTTAAGGTAGATTGAGAGGATGATAATGGGGGATGGTTGTGGTGAAGTGGAAGCCGTGAAATAGAGGAAAAAGAATGAGAAAAAGTGGTGATAAAATGAATATGGAACATGATGGAGGGTTTTAAGGTCAAACACATGATCCACAATTTATGGATCATGTTGGGGCTGATTTTCAGCTGGTGGGGCCCCCCATGAGGTGTGGGTGTGTCTCAAATTTGTTTCCCCAAAGTTACGCTCCGTGCGGTGCTCGTTTTCCCGGTCATTTCGTCGTTCCTTTAAACGTTAAACGTTTTATATATTAGTTTTCGTTACCGGTTTAAAACTCGATATTTTAACTAAAAATCTTTGTCCAAAATAATATTAATGAGTTGTTAAAATGATGGTTGAGTCCGTTTGGTTGTTAGTTGCGGGTTGTACGATTGTTTGATTTATGTAACGTTTTTAGACATTGTTTCCGTACGAAATTATTTGTATTATTTTCACTTGAAGTATTTTATTAAAATACTTAACTTTGAGTTGTAAAAATATAACTTGGTTTTGTTTCATTTTCCGAGCGTGTTTTATACGTTTCTGTCGCGTTCATTCAGATTTGTTTGCACGTGATTATTAAATAATCATTTAGTGTTATATATATATATATATATATATATATATATATATATATATATATATATTATCCGATTCGTTTGGTTTAATGTTCGTACCGAGTACGAATATTTAAAGTTCAAATTTGGCGCTAATTTTTGCCCTTTTTTGACCGGGTGTCACATTCTCCCCTTGTTAGGAGAATTTCGTCCCGAAATTCAAGCGAAACATAGATCCGCGTGTTTCTAAGGCCGGGTATGTGATATGCCTAATTCTAAGATATCCGATTTATCCATGTCCTCTCCCCTTGTTAGGCTTTGACCTACCGATTATTTAAGAAATGGAGAGGTCCGAATTCTACCCGACCGTTATGTCTACTTGACCATGTCGTCCCGTATTAGCAAGTGTTACTTTGTTTTGGATGACCAATCCACCGAATTTAGTGAGTCTTACTGTGTTCATACAGTATGTAATAGTCAGTAGGATCGTTGCGTAAACTAGATTCTATTAGTCTCCTATAGAAACTAAATTTAGCATACATTAGTTTTACGGGGAATGTTACCCAGTGTATAAAAATTAACCGGCATGTTTTCCGGTATACACACCGTAGGATATGTTATTCCTATACATATGTAAGCTAAACTTCATCTCATAAAGAAACTATAGAACTAACTTGTCGTTTTTCCCTAGCTCTATTGTGCACTTAGAATCTAGGGAAATCGTAAAGTACATCAAACAACAAGTATTATTTATCCGATCATGTGTGTATCTCGATGTCTATTAGTGATGACACCCAAGTTCACAATCTCAATGATGGATGTAATTATGTATTACAGTGCTTAATCCGAATAACCACCATTTGCAAAACCGACTGTACCCCTACTGTATATGGCAAGTAACAATTTAGATTCAGTAAAGTAAGAAATCACAAGGATAGTTAGGCCGTCTAAGAATGAGAACACTCGCATCCTCACTCAAGTTTTGGTAAATTGTATTACATGAGCAAAGATGTCATTGTATACTGAGGAATTTTGTTGACCATTTGGAGTTTGAGATTTTTATAAAGTTGGGTGCTATAAACAAGTTTACACGGTTTTGAAACTTTGTGATTTTCGAATTTTTTTTTTTTTAAATACATTCGTTAGAAAAACTATGATGGCGAAAGTCTGTTGAAAATTTGAAGTCCATTGAAAACTTGAGTCGATAAAAGCTCGGTTGAAACTCTTGTTGGCAAAAAGGCCTTAAAAATTCTGTTTGCAAAATTTCTTAAGAAGAAGTCTAGTTTGAATTTCTTCCATTTGTTAACAGTTTGGGATTACTCAAAATATGTTGGAATTTGTATCATTCGCAAAACGTTGAAAATTACCCATTTACTGAAAATTTGCTGAAAACCTGATCTTTGAAACGTGTTAGAGTTTTGCTTCGTCAAAATGTATGAAAGTATCCTTTAACGAGTAGGTTTAGAAGATTACAGGAGTTAAAGTTTGATAAGAAAATATTTCAATCTGTTTGGGGAATACTAATCCCAAATGAGCAATAAGACAAGTGAACTATGATTTTTCGAAAATTGATGTGCCGACTATGATGTCGAAACTTTTCTAACTCTACCAGGGTAAGTCTACATTGAAAAGATGACCCTCTAAAACTAGGGTGCATACCGGTACTATTTTCCTGATTCAATCCACTTACAACCGGTAAGTCCTATAGTGTATCTGGTTACCTTAAGCGATTTAATCTCTAATAGTGGTCTAAACTGGGTAGACACGAAACCTAAATCAACATCCGAACAGTGACTGTTTCCGAGTATCCGAGGCCTACAATTATACATACAATAACCTATAGTATATCCTGTGTCCGAGGCCTATTAACATGTATACTAGGTATATTTCCAATTACCCGAGTTTTATATATATATTATATATATACCGATCATATTACTGAATTATATCTCCAAAGTGTTAACCGAATTAGATCACCTAAGTGTTAACCAAACAAGATCATTTAAGTGATAACCGAACCAAAATTATCTAAGTGATAACAGATCAATATGTATATCAA
The DNA here is from genome assembly GCA_949592205.1 of Helichrysum umbraculigerum. NCBI lineage: Eukaryota > Viridiplantae > Streptophyta > Magnoliopsida > Asterales > Asteraceae > Helichrysum > Helichrysum umbraculigerum. The sequence continues at coordinate 158,225,423 of CATIUR010000004.1, read as the reverse complement.
GTATTTTATCCAACAGTGATGGCCTACTCATATATATATATATATATATATATATATATATATATATATATATATAATAGCCAATTTGTATATGTATATACCATATATAAGTACATATATCCACCTAGTTGTGTCTAGCACAAAACAATTATGAGTCCCGGTTCTCTCGTAATCAGAGTCTACTAATGCATTCCTTTTCAATATAACCCCTTTCAGATCTTACATCATCTTTGTTTAATTGTACATAGTTAGCTACGCTATGTTAAATTAAACTCGTATGATGTAATCCCTGAACCAGTTATACCTAATGAGGAATACTGCCTAACGGTCATAGTCTAGGCCCACTACATGCAACCTAGTTCACTATAACCTTAGGCTCTGATACCAATCTGTCACACCCCCTATTTCGGGTTGCGGAAGCGAATCGGGTCGGGGCGTGACTAATCAATAATCAAAGCACCAAAGTACAAGCAAACGACTCTACATGAGACGTTTATAATATATTACAAAAGTAGTACAATGTTTTAAAGTCATAAGTCAAACGTTTACAATATACTAGTGAGTTCGCAAAATGAGTTTCGAAGATTTTAATACATAACATTTAACAAAATATAATGCAAGAAAATCTTCATATGTTTGTAAGCATGCGACTCGTACTAACTAGCGTATCCTGCGGACCATCCTACTGTTGAGCACCTGAGAATACAACACTAAAAAGGTCAGCTATAAAGCTGGTGAATCTCACAGGTTTAACATGAACATTGATGTGATCAATATGATTATCTGACGATAATAAAATGTTATAAATGAACAATGATTTAAGCAATTTACTCAAACAATGATTTTTAACCAAATAAGGTCACTAAACAATGATTTAAACCAATGCATGTTTTTGAACAACATGAAATTAAACAAGGGTGAAACCAACGCAGGTTTCGTAACATTGAACAAACCAACGCAGGTTTTTGAACAATGTTCTATTATGATTTTGCATTGCACTAAGCTATGGTTCAAGGCCTAACCCGATTTTCTGCCTCCCGAACGGTGTCAACACCTATAACAATTACTAAAATGCCCGTTTTTAACTTGGTTGTAGCTAGCAACCCGGACGAGGACGTCACTCCCATGATAGATCTATCTTTTAGTAACCGCGCCTTATTAAGTTAATGAACCATACATGATGAGAACTTTCCCGAATTAAAACACTTGTGCAATACTCGAACAATGAAAATCAAGACCAAATAATGGTAGCCAAACAATGTAACTAATATAGTTAACTGAATTAAATAATCATTTAATTCCATGAGTTAATAATCAAATTAACTAATCAAATAACATATGATCACGAAAACAAGTAAGCATTGTATCTCACCCCAATATTTAAAAACAGTAAAAATGGGGCTGTGAGACTCACCTGAGTCACCGAGCAATGATTATCCGATAAGGAATGAATAGTCCAAAACCTTCAAATACCCTAGGCATATAAGGTTATACATATGAGTGAATGTCTTAATTAGATCATTCCCGATATGTGTCCACTCAACTATTAAATGTCCGATATTTTCTGATTGTATGTTTTTGAAACCGATTAAATTTGTATTTTATAAAAGTGTACAGCCCGTTGGTGACGATCCATGATAATAATTTAAGTATTATTATGTATTCCATTGTATACTTATAAAGTATGTTCCATATTTTATTATCCGTGGTATATGTTGAAACCATTATCCGTATATTCCGTGCGTTTAAAATGTATACTTATCAAAGTATAGATATATGAGTATAACTTGTTTATCCGTATATTGTACCGTATATATATATATTGTCATTTTTATCCGGGTTCCACATTAAAATTACCAAAGTTCATTTCGACTTAAATTCCTTAACGCTTTTTCAAATAGTTTTGTGTTTATCGTTTTGAGGCTCGTTTTTGTTGACTTGGTCAAACGGATTCGGTTTGACCCGAAACTTTTAGGATATCCTTAAATATGTTTCTAGGCCTCGGGAAAATTACCTTTACGTCTCGTAGTTGACCCAAAGTGTTAGTTTTATATAAATGTCCAAAACAGCCCTTTTTATAATTTTTCGGTTTTGTCGGTTTGTTTCGCCTCTCGTTTTGGGTGTTCTAGTCCGAACCAGGTTCCACAAAAATGACCAGCTGTTCTACTAGGTCTTTAGTGCTTAAATTAATTTTCCCAAAAATCATAGTGTCCATTTAGTTAGCTAAATAAAAATCGAAAGATGTCGAGTCCGAAATCCGGCCAAAACAGTAACAGTCGCACAAATCGCATTTTCTGTAAAAATGAGTGTATTTCTGGAAAAAGTGTAAAACATGAAAGTTGTAGTTCTCTTTCATACGAAAATTTCGGTATGTGTTTCGTTGTCTAATTCAAAGTACACGATTTTATATGATTTAATTGGTGGGACTGTTTTCAGAAACCAAAAACCGAAATTATACAAGAGTATAAAAACGTGTTATGATCATTATTTTGGACATTATTAAGTTGAGTGAGCTACACAACATGTAAATAAACTCAGTCATAGATAATATAACAAAAAAGTTTAGGATTATACAAAAGAAAATCGCAATCTAGAGAGAAAATGGAGACGGTTTGCTCGGTTTTTTTTTTGCTTCCTCTTCGTTTCCTTTGCTTTCCTTCGATTTTGCTCCAAATTTTTAGCTAGATTTAAGGTAGATTGAGAGGATGATAATGGGGGATGGTTGTGGTGAAGTGGAAGCCGTGAAATAGAGGAAAAAGAATGAGAAAAAGTGGTGATAAAATGAATATGGAACATGATGGAGGGTTTTAAGGTCAAACACATGATCCACAATTTATGGATCATGTTGGGGCTGATTTTCAGCTGGTGGGGCCCCCCATGAGGTGTGGGTGTGTCTCAAATTTGTTTCCCCAAAGTTACGCTCCGTGCGGTGCTCGTTTTCCCGGTCATTTCGTCGTTCCTTTAAACGTTAAACGTTTTATATATTAGTTTTCGTTACCGGTTTAAAACTCGATATTTTAACTAAAAATCTTTGTCCAAAATAATATTAATGAGTTGTTAAAATGATGGTTGAGTCCGTTTGGTTGTTAGTTGCGGGTTGTACGATTGTTTGATTTATGTAACGTTTTTAGACATTGTTTCCGTACGAAATTATTTGTATTATTTTCACTTGAAGTATTTTATTAAAATACTTAACTTTGAGTTGTAAAAATATAACTTGGTTTTGTTTCATTTTCCAAGCGTGTTTTATACGTTTCTGTCGCGTTCATTCAGATTTGTTTGCACGTGATTATTAAATAATCATTTAGTGTTATATATATATATATATATATATATATATATATATATATATATATATATATATATATATATATATATATATATATCCGATTCGTTTGGTTTAATGTTCGTACCGAGTACGAATATTTAAAGTTCAAATTTGGCGCTAATTTTTGCCCTTTTTTGACCGGGTGTCACATCATATTACAGTATGAAGCTATGAATATTCCGTAAAACGGCACAGTACTTCGTATAGCGTTGGAAACACCTCGTGTGGAGTACAAATACGTGGAAGCTAAGGAACTGCCGTAGGTTTATTTCATCGTGGAATACCTAGAAGTCACCTTTTTAGAATATGGTTCTAGGAACAATAAAGCTGTGGAAATGCTCGTTGCACCGTACACCGTTAGTACACCAAGGTTCAAATACAGCTGTGGAAATGCTCGCTGCACCGTACACCGTTAGTACACCAAGGTTAACATACAGCTGTGGAACTACTTTAACGTACAGTACACCGTTAGTATGCCTTGAGTCTGGAACACTTTGGATATGCCAAATGCACTGTACACCGTGAGTATACCTTGAGTCCGGAACACTGTGGATATGCCAATTGCACTGTACACCGTGAGTATTCCTAGGGATGAACGCCTGATAGCAAAGGAGGGTCTAATTCATGACGGAGTTAATTATGCTTAAAACTGATATAAATGAGTTCTGAAAAGAAAGCAAGTATTCGGCTGTAATACAAGATGCTTAAACCGCTTAACTCAACATAACCGACAGCTCAACATATACAGCATACAATTAGTACATACCTAGATAAACTCAGATAGATTTAGGTGTTAAGAAAGGTCAGATAGAAAATTGCAGTTTGTTACCTTATGCCTACACCCAGGATATATCATCCGTAGAGGTCGCTTAGTCTTACAAGGCAAGTGAGGGGGGTTTGAACAACCTGTTTCTGATCAGCATCAGGATAACCTAGGATTCAGTGACATATGCTTTTAGGCTTTTAGACTAAAACGTAGGGTCCTAATGTTTACACCGACTGTCCGTCTGATGATTTGCCCAAGGTAGTCTCCAATCATTTGTCTAATGAATATCATCCAGAAACCCTAATTATCGAAGTTTCAACAATCACGCTCTACCAGTTGCCTACTCTCTTTTTAATTTACTTGTTTTATTTAGTATTAGCTTAGATAACCAACCAAAACCTACCTACTTTTATAAACCCATCCTATCAGAAAGCTCATTTACGGTAAGTCCCTTTAAGTTCCATTCGCTCCAATTTATAAGAACGACACTCGAGTTATACTTATTGCTTACTCCCCAAAAGTAGGTAGTACTTATAGTTTGAGCCCCAGCTCATATAAATTTAAAACCTAACACGTTCACACGTTGTTGCGTCGTTGCCTGCAGGACCGCCGTGCCAACCCCCTTGGAAAACGACCGCGGCTGAGTCAGCACTCTGACGGCGCAACAACCCTGTTGAGCCTAAACCTTTCATTTCGTAAAAACCCTCGTACTAAACCCCCACTCAACCAAAATTCCCAAAACCTTATCTTAGAATTTCTAAGGTCGTGAAAAACATCTTTTGGAACATCCTCTTCAATTATGCTCTAAAGTCTTCCTCTTCTGTGTACTCTAAAAAGTCAAAAGTGCAAAAAATTGGCACGACAAAAGAAATTGAAGTTCAAGATCAAAGATCATAATTCCGAAAAGGATTTATGAAAGGATCAACATAAAATATCCTTAGAAATTCTCTGGCAAAGAAGTTCTGAAAAAGAAAAGAAAAAAAAGTAGAAAAATCAAGAAAAGAAAAAGAAATAGTTCCATCAAATAAAGCTGAGTGCTTCAAGTATCACCTTCTCAAGGAAAATTCAATAGAAGACAAGCAGCTACAAAATCCTCCGTTCCGTTCTGAAATAAAGTTTTTCACTATCTTTGAGTTTTAAGATAAGTCAAACCCTTACAACCAAACATATACCACTACCCATACCCCTAAACCTCACCAAAAACTACAACCCGTTGAATGTCTTGGGATAGTTAGCACCTTCCTCACCTAAGTGGTGGAGATCCGATTCTTGACCAAGCTTATGATGATGGGTGCTGCATGACTGGCTTATTTGAGCGATTTCTTTTGTTCTAGATTGTTAGGGAACCCGATACACTTTGAGTGAATTGAGTGACCACCTTTAGTGAGATCGCCTAGTCATGTGTACTCCAAGATCACGAGGATTGGTAGTATGCTTGATGATAATTGCTTCTTGCATCTGAAAGGATCATCTTATCCTTTCCCTTATTCTTAAACAGTCTTAGTCATATTAGAAGTGGTATCATTTTGAAATTATCTTGACTCACCCTTAAAAACCAAAAATAAATGTTTTTTTCTAACTGAGTGTTGCTTGAGGACAAGCAACGCCTAAGTGTGGGATAACTTGATGTGACTCAAATAGTCATGTTTTTAAGGGCAATATTCCGCACTTTTTGGACGTAACTTTAGTGAAAACATTCCAAAATGATCATTATTTACTAAAATTCACTAAAGTGGTCTAAATATAGGCGTTGCTGCAAAAATCACCTAAAACGTCCAAATAACAAGTAAATCAGGGTGAATAAACGTGCACAAAATCCTCCGGCCTCATTTACCTTATATAGATCACATTCTAACTTCATCATATGATAAAACAGGTAAAATCGAGACGGGAAAATCAAGAATCATGCAAATCGGATAAAGGACGGAGAAGACTGAGCAGTATCAGACCCTATAAAGTCATTTCAGATATGCTTGAGCTATACACATCCAATTTCAGTGAAGTTGACATCATTAGAAGCGTAACGGAATTACGAAGACACAGGCGAAAGAATCAGGTCAAACGGACGCATAACGAAGGAGATACGCGCGTTTTAAGCAACGAACGAAATCAAACGGACACCGTATACGGCCTTGGCAACCGTATACGGCCTACCAAAGACCGTATATGGCCTCATACACACCGTATACGGCCCTACCAAGGCCGTATACGGCCCCTGCTGCCCCGTATCGTGCTTCGTTTGCTTGTACGTGCTGTTTCGCGAGTTGTACGGCTGATTTTTGAGCTTTGCCTATAAATAAGGGGTCACCCCTCCTCATTCTACACACCTTAACACATTCACACACTCTCACATTTCTCTCATTTTCATTTCTCTCATTTTCTTTCACTTTCTCTCTCTAACTTTCTCTCTCTAGCACTACTCTTAGGAGTTAGAGGAGAAAGGTTAGGGTTGAGTTTACGGTTTGAGTCTAGAGGAAGGTTTAGCTTGGTAATCTTGTTGTAACGAGTTTTTCAAGTTCAGACTATTTGTAATCCTCAGTATTACGCTGCTGTATTCCCGGTGATATCTAAACTTTACTTACTGTTATAATGCTTGTGTTTTATGTTATTTCAGTTTGTATTCTGCATATTGCCATGTTTATAGAGTAGTTTAATATTGTGATTGTTGAAATGTAGATATTAGGAGTAGGGATGATGTTAAATTAATGTTTCATTTATACGATTGGAAATTGTTATGCTGTGTATCTGGTTAAGCTTATCCTGAATATAGATCTAGTCTCTCATCACCCTTTCCAGACTTTCACGTGACTGTTGCCCTAGGATAGGATCTGATCAACCCTAATACTATGAATATACAGTTATCTCCAGTTACACTATGAAACTATGAACTTTCCTTTAAAAGGCACGGTACTTCGTATAGCGTTGGAAACACCTCGTGTGGAGTACAAATACGTGGAAGCTAAGGAAATGCCATGGATTGTTTCATCGTGAATTACCTAGAAGTGATCCTTCTAGAACTGTGGTCTAGGAATCAAAGCTGTGGAAATGCTTGTTGCACTGTACACCGTTAGTACACCTAAGATCTGGAACACTGTGGAAATGCTTAAATGCCCAGTACACCATCAGTACATCTAGGGTTTGGAACACTGTGGAAATGCCTAATTGCCCTGTACACCGTGATTATTCCTAGGGATGAACGCCTGACTGTAAAGGAGGGTCTATATTTATGATGGTTAAGTAGGTGCTTCAATAGAAATAATACAGGGTAGTGTCAATCATATACCTAGACATGCAAAACCCTAATCACACCAATAGTTTAACATACACAGGATACAATCAGTATTTGCTATAATAAAAGTAAATAGACGATTAGGTGTTAAGAAAGGTCAGTAAATACAATTGCGGTCTGTTGCCTTATGCCCGATCCCTAGAACATTTAGGGTGACTTTGTCTTAGTTAAGCAAAGGCTCAGGAGGGTTTGAAAACAGCCTGATCTGATCAGAATCATGATAACCTAGGATTCCAGTGACATATGTTTCTAGGGTTTCACCTGAACGTAGGGTCCTAGTGTTTACACCGAAAGTTTGTTTACTCTTTATCTGGTAAATCTCCAATCAATTTTATAATGAACATCATCCCGAAACCCTAATTATCCAAGTTTCAGCAATCACATCTCTACCTGTCTGCTTATTCCCTATCTCTTATCTCTGTTATTTACTTTACTGCACTTAGGAAAATTAGAAAACCAAATCAATCCAAAATCTATCTACCTACCCCTATCCTAATTGCGACCATAATCTTTGGTGACCCGCTTTATTTCAATTCGCTCCGATTTAAGAACGACCTCGAGTTATACTTACTGCTTGCTCCCAAGGTAGGTAGTACTTATAGTTTGAGCCCCAACTCTTATAAATTTAAAACTCACTGTCCGCCGCTTCTGTTGTTGTTGGAACAACGACCAGAGTCAAATCCGACCGACCGATAGGAGCCGCGACACTTCCTTCTTTAACTCGTATTTGCAGGTAGATAATGAAGAGGTTGCATTATCCTCAGTGATGATGACATCATTGTTGTCGGTAAATGCGAACTTCTGAAGTTGAGTTTTAGAAGAAGTACTTATGTTGATCTCTGGATTTGATTGCTCACAACCTTCAGATAGTTGTGGCCAAGTACCGGAATCCATCTCCTCGAAAGTTTTGAGAATCTCAGCTACAGACGGAGATGATTCAGGTATCGAAAAGAACTGATGTCTTAAAAGTGGGATAGGGATGCCTTCGCCTAAAGGAACAGAAACAACGGAGTTGTCCGTGGGAGAGTAGTTAGGCGTTGCTAAAGGTTGCTTCATTTCTGATAAGGGAAATAGCAGCTCGCCGGAAGGTGCTTGTTGGTCAGAGGCAGCTAAGCAGAGTCCGATGTCGTCCTGGCAAAGTCTTCTTTTGGTGATAACAGTGCTGGAGAAAGGTTCGTTACTGCTGACTGCTAGAATCTCCTCCAAATGCTTGTCGCATATTTCCTGCATGGTATCCACTAAACCAAGATCTTCTCCCATAGGATGCTTCATCAACTTATCGACATTAAAGGTGACTTCCTCCGCTCCGACCCTCAGTTTTAAAGATTTTTCGTTTACGTCTATCACAGCCTTGGCAGTGTTTAGGAAAGGTTTACCAAGGATGAGGGGAACGTGGGCGTCTTCCTCGATATCCATAATGACAAAGTCAACTGGGAAGATAAATTTACCGACTCGGACCATTATATCTTCAGCAATTCCTCGGGGGAGTTTAACTGATCTATCAGCTAATTGGATGGTCATTTGAGTGGGTAGCAGTTCACCTAATCCTAGTTTCTTATAAAGAGAGTAAGGCATAAGATTGACACTAGCACCTAGGTCAGCTAAGGCGTTACTAACTTGGATGTTTTGAAGAAAACAGGGAATAGTGAAATGGCCAGTATCTCCTAGTATAGGTGGAAGGCCCTGTGATAGGATTGCTGAGCATTCAGCATCTAAGGGTAAACTAACTATTTGTCTTAACTTTTCCTTATTTGAAATGAGTTCTTTGAAAAACTTAGCACAACTAGGCATCTCTACCAAAGCGTCTAATAATCTAACGTTTAAGTGCAGGCTTTTAAACATCTTAAGATATTTCCCAAATTGCGCTTCCTGTCTCTCTTTCTTAAGCCTACCAGGGAAGGGTATCCTAGTTCGTGGAATGATTTCTGGGGCTGTAGATGATACTGGATCCGGAGTAGTGACAGGGGTGTCACTAGGTTTTGGATCAGTAGTTGGTTTAGAGATAGGGAGTTGATTTGGAGAATTATCTGAGGACTTCTCATTTCTGGTCTCTTTGCCTCCTCTCGTAACTACTTGAATGTCATCATGCTCATAAGGTGAGAGATAGACAGCGTTACGTATCGCGATTTCTCTTTGACTCCTCAACAGATTTGTAACAAATTTCCTATATAATACTCGGTAAATATCAACTATGTAATTATTAAACCACAGTGAGAAATACTGAAATCAAATTAACTCAAATGTTTTAACACTTACACTTGTTTGTGTTGGCTTTTCCGCCGAAGTTGCAAGTCCATAATTAGACTTGGGAGAGCTGTCATCCTTCCCACAATCAACATCACTTAAGGTTGTATTTCCGCCCTCCTGATCAGGATGGGTAGCCTTAGGAAATACATCCCTTGTAGGAGATGACACCTGCAATATAAAATAAGAAATACATTTGTTAGCAACATGTTGTAAATTACAGAATAAAATGTTAGTATAAGTAAAAAAATGAAAACCTTTCCTGTAATGCCGGTACTGTAGGTGTCAAATGCATCCAATCAACTCATAAGTTGGGTAACCATTGCCTGTGTTTGTGTCACTTGGCTGGACAAAGTCGCTACTAATTTCTCTTTTTCTTCACTTTTGTGTCTCTCAGCAGCAAGTTCAGCTTGAAGTAGGTTGACTCTCTCATCATCATATGCTTTTCTGTTTCGTGGAAGATTAAAATACTTCTTGACTGTCACTCCGCCTCCCACTCCTCTTGCATACCCAGACTTTTTGATTCCAAACACCTCTGTCAATCCGTCGCCATCGTCAACCTTTAAGGTTCCGGCTTTGATCTGCTCCTCAGCGGCTTCCTGCAGTAAAGATTCCATCGGGCAATTAATGTGTTTAATGCAGAATATACATGAATTTATAAATGGAAAATTTCATGACAAAATGCTTACTACTGCAGTTACCTTTTCTTTTGTTGTTTCGTCTCGAAATGCCCCTTCTTTGTTTAGCCTTCCTTTCACCCACAATATAGCACATGGGGGTTCTTCATGCTGTTGAATAACTTTTTCTTCAATCTTATAATCATCATCAAATACACATATGTAAAGTTAAACCAACTAATATATTAACTTAAACAATAAAAAACAGAAACAAATTACATTTAAGACTTATTATATATACATATATGTAGTAATCAGAAACAAACATTCGAATTGTAAATGTAAGTACCAATTTTTTTTTCACATATATGTAACCACCACGTCCCATCGTATGAAGATAAACAGACTTGGAGCGCGCCTCTTTTGATGCATGTGACTTGTGCTTAATTTGTTAGTACATTATTGTGTGTCAATCAGTTGGTCTATGTCAATTCAGTTTAAATATTTTGTTAATTCTGTTTTAGGCGACATCAGGCATGATGTCGCACGAATTGGGCTTCTGCGATATCTCATGTCGCATGGGCCTGGGCTTGCGATATCAATCATGATGTCGCAATAAGGCAGACTTTAGTATAAATATAGAGTCTGTAATCAGTTTTAGGGTTGACGGAAAACCCTAAACGCAATTTGTCGAAAATCTCTGTAACCTAGTCGATTACAATTAATACAAGTTCGTTATCTTGGCTATCTATTGCGTATTGATTATTTGTGTGGTTTGTTATCAATCAATCATTGATTCCGCCTTTGATTGATTATCTCGTTCTATTAAAGATCCAAAGTATAAAGGGACTTACAATTGGTATCAGAGCAAGGTGGCTCGTGATCTAGGATATACAAGGTTTATGGGATTAAAGATTGATTAATGGTGAATTCAACGAATGGAAGCTAGAGGAATTTTGTGCAATAATTAATTCATCGGCATTAATATTGGGTATTGTCGACATCTTTTCTTGTTGGTGCATGTTTAGTGTGTCTTTCAGTTAGTCTATGTTTTGTAAAGTTTAACTTTGAATTCAGTCTGTTTTTGTATTAAGGCGACACTTCCTAAGTGACTGATGTGACTCAAAAAGTCATGTTTTTAAGGCTGTATTTCCGCACTTTTTGGACTATTCTCTGGTGAAAACATTTCAAAAACATCGTTTATTACTAAAAATCACCAAGGTTGTAACACCCTCAAATTTCGGGTCGCGGAAGCAGTCGGGTCGGGTGTTACTAAATCAAATATCACAAGCACAAAGATATATAATGAACGACTCTAAATGAGACGTTGAAAATAGTTATACATTTACCAAATAAAACGTTTACAAAGTTAATAGTGGTTTTCAATTACATAAATTGAAATACAAAAGTAAATGCAGAGTTGTCCCAAAGTTTGAAAACATGCGACTCGAGCTAGCATAGCTTGCAGTGGTCCTAATCCTGCGGGCCACCTGAGAATACATACTAAAACAGGTCAGCTATAAAGCTGGTGAGTTCACAGAGTATTTAATATGAAATCGTGTGATAATACCATCCGTATTATAAAAAGCGGTTATCCACCGTGTGTTTAGATTTAATGAGTTTGCAAGGACATTACAAAAGTTATATATATCGGGGTGTAGGTTACCCTAACCATAGGGTTAGCTAGATACAGGGGTTTAGTATGCATCGTCTACTAGTCTTTACATGGAGGTGCGGGTCCCTAGAGTCCAGTCATCTACCAATGTAGGAACCACAACATATGTTGATTTGTTAATAAGTATCCCGAGTCCCAATAATCCATCGGATTATCCTGCAAGTATATAAGTAATGAAAGTAGCACTACGTGCATACTTTATGTTCAAGAGCACCACGTGCTTAACTGGATAAACAATGAAGCAACCCGTGCTTAGGTTCAAAAGTAGCGAGGTACTCCGTACCTGAGGTGTGTAATAGGTATGCATATGTATGAAGCACCACGTGCTTAGCAATGTAGTAATGTATACATCAACATGTATAGGTAATCGGTAGTAGCACCACGTGCCAAGTAGTGGTTCAGCGAACCCGGAAGTAGCACAACGTGCCCGGAAGTAGCGCAACGCGCCCAGTGATGGCCCTACAGGCTCGGCAGTAGCATAACATGCCTACTGTGTGATCAGATGAAGCATTACATGCTTGTTTAACGTTAATGAAGCACTACGTGCTTAATGGTGTAAATAGGGTGTGTACATATATATATATATATAAGCGAAGCACCGCGTGCTTGTTAGTGTAAGCGTGTGTACATCATCATGTACATGTAATCGGAAGTAGCACCACGTGCCAACTAGTGGTTCAACGAACCCGGAAGTACCATAACGTGCCCGGAAGTAGCGCAACATGCCCAGTGATGGCCCTACAGGCTCGGTAGTAGCACAACGTGCTAAACAGTTTATGTATGCATAAATTAGTGTAAGCTATCTACAGATAAACACTACACTCAATTTATGTGTGTTTATTACCCTACGGTAATGTTGAAGGTGTAATCTAACAATCTACACCTATGAGTAAAGTTTAGTGTTCACAATACATCTAAGTGTGACTAATCATCACTTATGAGATGGGTGTAGCATGTCAAGTCCAAATGTGTATAAACGTTACCTAGCCATTCCGAATAGAAAATAATGCCTAAGTATGAAGCACCACGTCACTTAGTTGTCGAAAAGTACCTACAGCACTTAAATGATGGATACTATCAGTCGGTTCTATAAATCGTGACTTGATTAGTAAGTGTGGTCTCTAGGTTGTGTTTCACGAGTAAACTAGCCAAATCTAGTAATACTGAATCGCCGATGTGACGAAGTGTTTAAATGTTGTTCCTTGTATAATTCTAGTTTGTTGTCTTGCTAGAGCACACTTAGTTTGACTAGTATGTACGGTTGTCTCAAGGGCGTTGGAGTCTAATATGTCATTTGCAAACATTTGTAAAGCAGTTGTAAGTTCATTTACCAATGAAAAATAAGTAAATCATGAGTATGTATCTCCCCCAAAATCAGTGAAAACAGTAAAAAGGAGGGGCTATGAACTCACCTGGAGAGCTAGCAACCCTTAAGTTACGCGCGAGTGAAATGAAGACCTCCTAGTGTCCTAAACACGTGAGGTTTCGTATAAGTAAATGGATATTTATATAAAACTATCCTATTTGTTGTTTAATCGGTTATAACGTACTCAATGTGTTTGACATGCGTTTACGTTTCAAAGTTTGTAAGAAAGTTCGGTTCGTTCGCGGCGTATTGGAATTATATTTTGAAAATATAATTATAGTGTTTTTCTTATAAATAACCTCGTTTAAACGCGTTTCGGTTCGTATATAATTGCGTATATGTTTCCGGATAAGTTTGACAATTTAAAAGTGAGTTTTTAGTTCAAAAACTGATAATAGCGACACTTCATGCGTCACTAAGGGGTTTATAGCGTCACTAGGCTAGTGACTCAAAAGTTGGGATTTTTCAGGATTTTAGCGACACTTAATTAGTGTCGCTATAGGTTAGTGACGCATATAGTGTCACTCCGTTAGTGTCGCTGTTGGTTTAGTGACGTCATTCGTTTCTACCGAAAGTTGTGGTTTCTGCTGAAGATAGCGACACTTGAGAAGTGTCGCATGTTTCTGTCGATAGTTATGTGATTGCGTCACTATAGAAGTGACGGTATATTTGTTTTAGCGGCACTCAGGTAGTGTCACTATAAGGTCAGTGACGGGGTTAGCGTGACTTAGCAAGTGTCGTTGTTGCTGGGTTGCGGGTAGTACGTGTAACACCCCCAGATTTACTGTTCGCGGAAGCATACATTGGGGTGCTACTAATCAATACATAAAGCACATAAGATACATAATGAACGACCACTACATGCGTCGTTTTACAATTTCATTGATTAACGTAAAAGTCTACATATGTTTTACAAAAGACGAGTTCGCATAGATATTTGAGAGATTCTAATACATATCTAATTTATACAAAATATAGAAATGCAAGGAAATCTCTATATGATTATATGATTGTATGCGACTCGAGCTACCGTATCCTGATGGGCAGTCCAACCTACTGCTGAGTACCTGAGATAACATGCTAAAAGGTCAGCTATAAAGCTGGTGAGCTCACAGGTTTGATATGATAATATATGATTTGTGAACCGCAAGATTTAATGATTCGATTTACAAAGCATGTAAATAATTGATTGATGGGTATCACATGAATATTTGTAATTAAACAAATAAGTAAAGATTGATACAACTAACATGAGCACATAGTCTGAGCTTAACTGAGGGGTCAGGATCACAATCAAGTGCCTGATCGAGGGTGCCTCTATGCGTATGCCTAATCAACATACGTTTGAACAAATGATAATGCGTCCGTTTGACAGGTTAGTGCTTGCTAACTCGGACGGGGATTGTCAATCCCATATGGTACCATACACTAACATTCACGCTAAATCATATTAACAGAACTATGCTTCAGAGGACTTTGATTGATTAGATGAAAACAACTCATGCAGCATACGCGATAATTTGATACTTGCGTTCACATGTAAAACAAAACGAGCATGTATCTCACCCCTAGGTAAAAGCATTTAAAAAGGGGCTATGAGACTCACCTGAGTCTGATGAATTGTTAGCCAACAATTATAATGATTCACAATGATTTGATGTCGTTACAACGACTGAACCTGCAGGGCGTCTTAGACGCGCAAGGTTTTGATAATGATTAGATATTGAACCTGTCAGGCGTATTAAACGCGCAAGGTTTTGATTGATTAGATGACTCTACGGACCATCTATGCTAGTTGTTCCCTCAACTAGTTATGCCCAAATACTTTGGTTGTCGATTATGTTTGAGTTTTGAAAATGTATACGGGTCGTTGGTGATGGTTTGTAATAGTAATTTCAAACTATTATTATTATACATGATTTGTTGTGCTTATAAAAGTGTATGTGTTTCATATATAAGTCGTATCGTATAGGTTTAGTTGTTAATCAAGTTCATTATATCCGTTACACTTTATTTCATAATTTACAAAATTTGGTACGAGTCTGAAAACAGTAATCTGCCATTTTCGGCCCCTAAACGACCCCGGATGGCCTAAAACTGACAAGGCTAAGGTACTTAGCATTGATTATTGGGTCGCTTCCGAGTGACCTTGCGAATTTGAGCTCAATCCGTTATAATAAATTTTTCATCGAGAAGCTACCCTGTTTTAAGTTGTCGTCGACGTTTTCGAAAATTTATTTGTTCTGTTTTAGCTAGAATTCGCCGGGCTAGTTTATTGATTCGTTAGATCATGAAATATAAGGGGGGAATCCGCCGGATTCCCTTGAATCCGCCGGATTGGTGGCATTTGATGGGAATACGCCGGATTCCCATGAATCCGACCGTATTCAAGACAAACAACGGGAATATGCCGGATTCCCATGAATCCGACCGTATTCATGACAATGTAGCGTGGATCATGTTTTCTGGGCAGGAATCCGCCGGATTCCCTTGAATCCGCCGGATTCATAGGTCCGGCTCAGGTCTGTTCGTTCCAAATCATACCCAAACCCGAATTCAAACTCAATTTAACCAACAATCATACATCCTAACCTTATTACATGTTAATATATGCTATTTAAAAACGAAATTACAAAGTTTAAATCAAAGATTTCCTTACAATCTAAAAATGGAGGTGGGATGGCGATTATGATGAAAACGAAGATGACGATGATGATGGTGATGATCTCTGCTGCTAATCGTGATGTTAATATTGTTGTTGTCGTTTGATTTTTGAAAAGATAGAGAGAAATGAGAGGGAGAGATAGAGCCGAGAGATAGATAGAAAATGGAATGAAATGGATCGGCCATCTCCAATTATTGGAGGTGGTTGATCCGAGCTTCGATCCGTTCCGTGGTATTTTGACCCGTGTTTTGGTACCCGATCGAAAAGTAGTAAAATGTTTTAAATCGATAAATTTCTAAAAATGAATTCGTTTATAATTTTATTGGAAGTATTTTATAAAAATACCTTTGGTGAGATATACTAATATATCTTTGTTTTACGTTTTAGAGACGGATACGATTCGAGTGGTTTCGTTGCGTTTGAGTAAAATGTTATAAAACGAAATATGCTTTATTTTATCTGATGTAAATAATAATTATTAATTTCAATAATAATTCATTATTTATATATAGTTTTGTCGCGGACGTTTGATTTGTACGATACGAGATACTTGATATATTATCAAAATAATATATAATAATTATGAGGGTATTAAATAACAATTCCATGTTACTTAATTACTTGATTTTTACCAATGCCGTATAATTGAATCGGAATTCGGCCGATTTAAAAATGAACGATTAAATCTAATCGAGTACTGATATATATATTCATCAATATATATTTTGATACATACAATTAGTCTAATACATAGCACTAACTACATGTATTACATAATGATTAGGAACTAAATTTCTAGTCCTAATTTGACGGGTGTCATAGTACGCACCGCGTACCAAAGGACGCGCCGCGTCCTATGGTTCCAGACCAGATCTGTGCGACGATCATCACCACAACCCGATTTTTAACACATTTTCGACAACAATCCGCTTATACAATGTACATACATGATAATCTAAGTAATTTAAACGCAAAAACTTAAGGAAATCGGGAGTGATTCTTACGGATCGAAATGATGAATCGAAATGAGAATCATGAGGAAGATGATGATGAACAACGATGGTGATGATGTTGTTGTTGCTCCGGCTGCTGCTGTTTGTGCCGATGATGATGATGGTGGTGTCGGATTGTGTGAGCCGAGAGAAAGGGAGAGGAAGAGATTGAGGGGTGTGGGTGAAATGGAACCAAAAATGAAAATGGGGAGGGGATAAAAAGGGATGGCCGGCCATCTCCAATTATTGGAGGTGGTTGGCCCGGTTCGTCCCGTTTCGTGGTATTTTGACCCGTGTTTCGGTACCCGTTCGTAAAATAAATAATGTTTTTAATTTCGTAATATTTATTCGTATAGTTAATAATGGTTTCGAGTTGGAACATTTTATAAAAATAGAATGTTCAAGTTTAAGTCGTGCGAATCGTTTTAGTTTTCTAATATATCATTTTTAAATGATACGAACGTATTTAAGTTTCGTCTAGCTAAAATACGTTTTAAACAAAACGATTTATGTTCTAAAATAGTTTAATATTTCCCGTGTAAATAATGTTTATTAACAATAACAACACATTATTTAGAAGTAATACGTACTAAATACGACTGTTTAAAGTTTAAAATAGGCGCGAAAATTGGCCTTTTTGACCGGGTGTTACATTCTCCCCCTGTTATGAAAATTTCGTCCCGAAATTTCGAATAGAGTCGTGGTCGCAGAGAGTATAGGGAGCAATGTACGTACGAGGGATGTATCACGTAGGTAGTAGACATACAATGTCTATATCGAGTTTGGAAGCAGTCAATCCATGACTGTGTCGATGTTTATCGTTGTAGTTACATTCAGATTAGATATCCCTAAGTAATCGTCTACGGGGAAAAATCCTATCAGGACCAAATACCTAGCAGATAATAAATTAGCTAGTCTGCTGAAAGCAAACTCTAAGTTTAACTTTGACCTAGTCGTGTCTTTCCGATGATGCCTTAAGCGTTTGTATTTTTCAAAATGGTGTGAGGGATGACACCTAGATGTTTAAAGGGTTAAGGGATTAAGTTTTTGAGAAAGGACGTAACCTTCCTACCTTAGAGATCCCGCTAGGCGTTATTGTAGAGTCTCGGGCAGTCTCTTTTGAGGTGTCCAGGGTCTCCGCATTCGAAACAGACCTTCGGGCCGTTAGGGTTTGAGATAGTAGTAGGGACTCTGCAGTTCTTAGTTGGGTGCCCATAGCTTTTGCACCTATTGCATGGCGTGCCACACGCCCCCGTATGATGGCTTTCGCATCTGGGGCAGAAGGGTTTGTTTCCCTTGTATTTCTTCTCTCCGGGTTTGATTATATTGAGTGGTACGGGTTCAGGTCTTAAGGTTAGCTCGTGGTTATTGCTGGGATTTCCATCCCATTTCCTCTTGCTATAGGGATTAGGAGATCGAGGGAGTGTCTCATAGTCGGCTTTCATCGCCATTAGTTCATGAGCTAAACGTATGGCTTTTCGGATGGTTGTAGGTGCGGATGAGATGACGTTCCCTCGGATAGGCTTAGGAAGACCTAGAATGTATTTTCAGATACGCGTGTACTCTGAGTTTACTATGTTTGGGCATAAGGGTGCCAATTGTTAGAATCGAGTGGTGTACGAGGTGATGTCATTCCCTTTTACAGTGAGGTTCCAGAGTTCAACCTCGAGTCGATGTATTTCCTCGTTAGGACAGTACTCTTCCTTGAGCATTTGTTTCAGTTCCTCCCAATGCATCCTGTAAGCAACTTCGGTGCTCATGGAATGAACTTGGGTGTTCCACCAGGTAAGTGCACCTTCCTCGAAAGTGCAGGTAGAGATTCTGACCTTGCGGTCGTCAGGGCATTCGTAGAGACAGAATATGGATTCCATTTTCTCAATCCACCTAGTTAAGCCAATAGCTCCTTCGGTTCCCGAGAAGTGTAGTGGTTTGCACCTCATAAATTCTTTATAAGTGCAGCGTCTCGTTTGGAGTGGGTTGTTTAGTGTGGCCCCACCGTCTGTTCGTAAATTTCGTGAGAGCAACGCATCGGTCACTCCTTGAGCAATGTATCAGGCGAGTTCAGCTTCGTCGAGAGTCAGTTGCCTTGAAGACATGTCCCTTTAAGAAAAGGCAAAAGTGTATGAGTTGATGATTTCCCCAAGTATTTTATAAGAATGAGATAGGATTCTATATCCGTATCTGAGTTGAGGTTTCCAGTTTTGTGGGTGGCGGACATCGTCCAGCTTGACGTGATTTTTGAAGTGACGATTTTTGTTCTTATCGAGTTATCCAAATCGTTGTGTCTATTTGTTCACATTCCCAATGATGGGATTTAGTTAAGTAGTTTTGATTGGCAATCATAATCATGACTAAGTAGTATTATTCCCAATAGTCGTTCAAGGCTATGCTATGGTGATGATCCTACAGATCATAATGCAGTACTAACCTACCGTGTGTGTAGCACCATGTTTAAACTGGGTGTGTATTTATTGATTACAGCATTACATGCTTAATTGGTCGTATATACATATATGGTGTACACGTAACTATACAAGTATACGTACATAATAAAAGTCAGGTATGGCACCTCGTGCCCAGTTAAGTAAGTGTATATGTATATATGTAAGTCGTACATGCAACTATAACAAGTCTACATGTAAAATTGAAGTAGCACCTAGTGCTATAATGTAGTGCTATCAGCATAGTAATTGAAATACTAATGTATTGTGTTTGTAGTACCGAAGTACTATGAAATGCAGCACCACGTGCCGTAATGAAGTGCCCGTAGCACCGTAATTGCAGTACTCATGTACTGTGAGTGTAGCATCAACATGCTATGATTTGTAGTATTGACATACAATGGAAGCTGCACTAACGTGCTCAAATTGTGGTATCAACATACCGTGAAATCGTGGCATCACGTGCCATTGTGTTACACAAGTATAGCCCTCAGGCCGTCAGTAAGTTTGAAGGTAATTTCGTGGACTTAGTCATTACGATCATCCCTCGCAATACTAATCGTTCGTGACCAACCTGGTCAAAATTTGAGGTAAAGTCGTAAAGGTTGGGAAGCTGGCGATATGCCACTTCGAGGGTATATATCAGTACTACAGCGGAATCATGTCAGATGTAATCGTACCTACATGTATACAGATATGTAGGAATAATATACACGTAAGGCCTATTCATATATACCTACAGTACATATAATAGCCTAGGGTGTCTAGCAATTTACAAATAACAATCAGAGTCATCTATCGTAAGCCTCGTTTCAATATGACCCCCTTTCAGACTTCACATCATCTTCCGTTAATTGTACATAGTTGGCCAGACTATGTTAAATTAAGTTCGTATGATGTGATTCCTGAAACGGTCATACCTAGCAAGGGATACTGCCTAACGGTCATAGTTTAGGCCCACTAAATGCAATCTAGTTCACTATAACCTTAGGCTCTGATACCAATCTGTAACACAGTCAAATTTCGGGTCGCGGAAGCAGTCGGGTCGGGTGTTACTAAATCAAATATCACAAGCACAAAGATATATAATGAACGACTCTAAATGAGACGTTGAAAATACTTATACATTTACCAAATAAAACGTTTACAAAGTTAATAGTGGTTTTCAATTACATAAATTGAAATACAAAAGTAAATGCAGAGTTGTCCCAAAGTTTGAAAACATGCGACTCGAGCTAGCATAGCTTGCAGTGGTCCTAATCCTGCGGGCCACCTGAGAATACATACTAAAACAGGTCAGCTATAAAGCTGGTGAGTTCACAGAGTATTTAATATGAAATCGTGTGATAATACCATCCGTATTATAAAAAGCGGTTATCCACCGTGTGTTTAGATTTAATGAGTTTGCAAGGACATTACAAAAGTTATATATATCGGGGTGTAGGTTACCCTAACCATAGGGTTAGCTAGATACAGGGGTTTAGTATGCATCGTCTACTAGTCTTTACATGGAGGTGCGGGTCCCTAGAGTCCAGTCATCTACCAATGTAGGAACCACAACATATGTTGATTTGTTAATAAGTATCCCGAGTCCCAATAATCCATCGGATTATCCTGCAAGTATATAAGTAATGAAAGTAGCACTACGTGCATACTTTATGTTCAAGAGCACCACGTGCTTAACTGGATAAACAATGAAGCAACCCGTGCTTAGGTTCAAAAGTAGCGAGGTACTCCGTACCTGAGGTGTGTAATAGGTATGCATATGTATGAAGCACCACGTGCTTAGCAATGTAGTAATGTATACATCAACATGTATAGGTAATCGGTAGTAGCACCACGTGCCAAGTAGTGGTTCAGCGAACCCGGAAGTAGCACAACGTGCCCGGAAGTAGCGCAACGCGCCCAGTGATGGCCCTACAGGCTCGGCAGTAGCATAACATGCCTACTGTGTGATCAGATGAAGCATTACATGCTTGTTTAACGTTAATGAAGCACTACGTGCTTAATGGTGTAAATAGGGTGTGTACATATATATATATATATAAGCGAAGCACCGCGTGCTTGTTAGTGTAAGCGTGTGTACATCATCATGTACATGTAATCGGAAGTAGCACCACGTGCCAACTAGTGGTTCAACGAACCCGGAAGTACCATAACGTGCCCGGAAGTAGCGCAACATGCCCAGTGATGGCCCTACAGGCTCGGTAGTAGCACAACGTGCTAAACAGTTTATGTATGCATAAATTAGTGTAAGCTATCTACAGATAAACACTACACTCAATTTATGTGTGTTTATTACCCTACGGTAATGTTGAAGGTGTAATCTAACAATCTACACCTATGAGTAAAGTTTAGTGTTCACAATACATCTAAGTGTGACTAATCATCACTTATGAGATGGGTGTAGCATGTCAAGTCCAAATGTGTATAAACGTTACCTAGCCATTCCGAATAGAAAATAATGCCTAAGTATGAAGCACCACGTCACTTAGTTGTCGAAAAGTACCTACAGCACTTAAATGATGGATACTATCAGTCGGTTCTATAAATCGTGACTTGATTAGTAAGTGTGGTCTCTAGGTTGTGTTTCACGAGTAAACTAGCCAAATCTAGTAATACTGAATCGCCGATGTGACGAAGTGTTTAAATGTTGTTCCTTGTATAATTCTAGTTTGTTGTCTTGCTAGAGCACACTTAGTTTGACTAGTATGTACGGTTGTCTCAAGGGCGTTGGAGTCTAATATGTCATTTGCAAACATTTGTAAAGCAGTTGTAAGTTCATTTACCAATGAAAAATAAGTAAATCATGAGTATGTATCTCCCCCAAAATCAGTGAAAACAGTAAAAAGGAGGGGCTATGAACTCACCTGGAGAGCTAGCAACCCTTAAGTTACGCGCGAGTGAAATGAAGACCTCCTAGTGTCCTAAACACGTGAGGTTTCGTATAAGTAAATGGATATTTATATAAAACTATCCTATTTGTTGTTTAATCGGTTATAACGTACTCAATGTGTTTGACATGCGTTTACGTTTCAAAGTTTGTAAGAAAGTTCGGTTCGTTCGCGGCGTATTGGAATTATATTTTGAAAATATAATTATAGTGTTTTTCTTATAAATAACCTCGTTTAAACGCGTTTCGGTTCGTATATAATTGCGTATATGTTTCCGGATAAGTTTGACAATTTAAAAGTGAGTTTTTAGTTCAAAAACTGATAATAGCGACACTTCATGCGTCACTAAGGGGTTTATAGCGTCACTAGGCTAGTGACTCAAAAGTTGGGATTTTTCAGGATTTTAGCGACACTTAATTAGTGTCGCTATAGGTTAGTGACGCATATAGTGTCACTCCGTTAGTGTCGCTGTTGGTTTAGTGACGTCATTCGTTTCTACCGAAAGTTGTGGTTTCTGCTGAAGATAGCGACACTTGAGAAGTGTCGCATGTTTCTGTCGATAGTTATGTGATTGCGTCACTATAGAAGTGACGGTATATTTGTTTTAGCGGCACTCAGGTAGTGTCGCTATAAGGTCAGTGACGGGGTTAGCGTCACTTAGCAAGTGTCGCTGTTGCTGGGTTGCGGGTAGTACGCACCGCGTACCAAAGGACGCGCCGCGTCCTATGGTTCCAGACCAGATCTGTGCGACGATCATCACCACAACCCGATTTTTAACACATTTTCGACAACAATCCGCTTATACAATGTACATACATGATAATCTAAGTAATTTAAACGCAAAAACTTAAGGAAATCGGGAGTGATTCTTACGGATCGAAATGATGAACCGAAATGAGAATCGTGAGGAAGATGATGATGAACAACGATGGTGATGATGTTGTTGTTGCTCCGGCTGCTGCTGTTTGTGCCGATGATGATGATGGTGGTGTCGGATTGTGTGAGCCGAGAGAAAGGGAGAGGAAGAGATTGAGGGGTGTGGGTGAAATGGAACCAAAAATGAAAATGGTGAGGGGATAAAAAGGGATGGCCGGCCATCTCCAATTATTGGAGGTGGTTGGCCCGGTTCGTCCCGTTTCGTAGTATTTTGACCCGTGTTTCGGTACCCGTTCGTAAAATAAATAATGTTTTTAATTTCGTAATATTTATTCGTATAGTTAATAATGGTTTCGAGTTGGAACATTTTATAAAAATAGAATGTTCAAGTTTAAGTCGTACGAATCGTTTTATTTTTCTAATATATCATTTTTAAATGATACGAAAGTATTTAAGTTTCGTCTAGCTAAAATACGTTTTAAACAAAACGATTTATGTTCTAAAATAGTTTAATATTTCCCGTGTAAATAATGTTTATTAACAATAACAACACATTATTTAGAAGTAATACGTACTAAATACGATTGTTTAAAGTTTAAAATAGGCGCGAAAATTGGCCTTTTTGACCGGGTGTTACAAAGGTAGTCTAAATATAGACGTTGCTACAAAAATCGGTAAAAACGTCCAATTAACACGCAAACCGAGGCAAAATGATCACCCTAAATATTCCGTTCTAGATTTTCTTATAGAATCAAATCTTAATTCATATCTTATAATTCTATAGGAAAAACCGAGACCGGAGGTGAAAGAATCAGAAGAAACGGACAAAGGATGAAGAAGATATGAAGATTGGAAGCTCACCGATCGCAATCCGGAATGCGAAAAAGTCAGCCATCTCTGAATCTGACAAATTTAGTGTCATTAGAAGCGTAACGGAAAAACGAATCCAACGGCGCAAGAATCAAGCAAAACGGAGCTCGAACGAAGAAGATATGGACGAACCAAGCAACCAGAGAGTCAGCGGAGGCCAAACCAAGCACCAACCCCCCCCCCCCCTGGGCACTAGGGTACCGTATACGGTACCTTAAGTGCCGTATATGGCCCCTAAGGTGCCGTATACGGCCCCTGGTGCCCTATGAGGTGCCGTTTGACCCCCTTGGTCCAGTACCCCCCGTATGCGCTTTGGTGCTTGTTCTTTGTGCTTTGTGGCTTGTACCAAGCTTCATACCCTTCTCCTATAAATACCCTACCCCTCCATTCATTCCAACACACCTCTCATTTTCTTTCACATCTCATTTTACACTCTCTCTCTCTCTCTAAACTTTCTCTCTCTAGAATTAGGTTAGCATTCTCTCTCTAGCACTACTCTTAGGAGCTAGAGGAGAATTAGAGTAGGATAATTATTGTACGGAGATACTCCGAGACTTCAGATTTGTGAAGATTTTTCTGTATTACTCTCTTATTCAGGTTTAATACTATCCCTCGTATTTATTCATATAATCATGTTATCTTGTTATGCATGCTTAATAATGAATGCTAGACATATGCTAGGCTAAACAAATCATTGTTTGTTGTGATGTATGCAATGTTAGGATAGTTATGATATAATTACCATGCTGTTGCTCTGCTTGTATGAGTTTAAACTGTTTTGTGAACTGATAAGCTGAACCTCTGCCCAAATTTATCTGTCCAACCTATGCTGTGGTTTGTATCCTCCTCCCTAGAATAGGGCCCATTTCTAGAAGTAGGATTGCAACCTATTCTGTGTTTGATGATCAATGAACTCAACATGGTCGCTGTTCTCTTGATTGAAACATAATATGAGAGACACGAAGCGTAGGATTAGAGATAGATCGGATTTACCATTATGAAATAACGGAAGTAACGTTATACGGCTTTCATTTGTATAGCGCCGGAATCATCACGAATATGTGTAGTACGGAACGTGGAAGCTATGAAAGTCGTGGGCACAATCTGTTACGTAATGATGTATAACCCCAGGTTCACCCTTATTTGATGTATATCTTTGGGACAACTTCCGGGATATTCATGACTTAACCCTTAGGTCCGTACCCTGAATGCTAGTATTCCGTCCTATTGCATGTTCTTGTTTGATTGTTGCTTAGGTGCTGCATGCTAGACATCCAATAACACTGTGCTGCCTTGACGATTAGGTTTTCATAAACATTCTAAATGAAATACAGATAAAGTAGCATGCATGTAATAGGTATGATGATTGTATGATTAGTGATGAACAACTCAACCGACCGTTAGACAGATTATCCCAACCGGTTCCGCGGGTTAACCCCTGTTCATGCTTTCATTCAATGAATGATTCATGCCATGATACTAACGTCCTCTGGATGACTGTAAATGGGGACCTGGACTAGAGGATAGTCGTCGGTTGAATTGGTCTGTATATTTGGGAGAACTCCCGGTGTATTTGACATTCTGTAACTGCTATCCATGTGACATATTGTGTATCTGATTGCGGACAACTCTACGCTAGGTATATGATAGGATCGTAGTTATAGCTCATTAAGAAATACGTGAATATCATGTGAGTAATCTGGAACCCTAATTGGTATAACGGAAAAGCTGTAAAACGTCCCAGTATTCGGTATAGCGTTGGTACCACCTCTGGTGTAGTACAAATACGTGGAAGCCGCGGAAAGGCCGAAGGCATAATACTTTATTACCAATTAAGTTTCTATGACCTCACTAGATTAATCATCGTACCTAGTGGCCTTACCCTTCATAACTATCTGCCCAAATAGCATTGCTGAAGTCGCAACAAACATATTCCTTACCTTGATTTCTCTGCGTTCTCCGTACCAATATCTTTTAATTTCTGTTTTAATTTAGTAATTAGATTACATAAAAACCAAAACAAACCTATCAAAAGTTTTAAAAATCCCAGCTAGATTACAAAAGATAGTTAATCTTCCTAAGATCTCATGCCCGTTGTGGTTTGAAGAACGACACCTGAGTCATACGTACCACTTACTGCCCATTAGGTCAATAGGTTGTATCAAAGCTTAGGATACCCTGCACTATAAATTTAAAACTCTCACTGCTCGTGCTCCCTAGCCGGAAGGCTCAACGACCGGGGTCAAACCAGACCGACCGCTAGGGACGCGACATATTTTTGGCGCTGTTGCCGGGGACTACAACGATCGATTTTAGGAATTTGATTATCTTAGTTATTTGGCGATCCTTTCGGAAGATCAATATCATCCGAAAGTTACTTGTTTTATCCTTAGGTTAATTTAGGTTTAGTTAATTTAGTTAAGTTTAAATTAGATTTTCCTTTCCAAAACCCCAATTTCTTTCCGCAAAAGTTATGACGAATCGTATCACGCTCGCCTCATCAATCAAGCCACTACTAGAGGGACGAGGAGGACCGATCGTAGCACCAACCGACGAAACCCTTGAAATTAAGCCTCACTACCTTAAAATGATTAAATCTGAGTGTCAGTTTCATGGTCTTTCGGTTGAAAATCCAAACGCCCATCTTAACAAATTCATCAACCTTACCGACTCTTTCGAACTCATAGGAACCAATAGAGATCTTCTACGACTCCATTTGTTTCCTTATTCTTTATCTTCTCGAGCCTTAACCTGGTTTTATGATTTCGAACCCAATACGATTCATACATGGGAGGAGATGGCTACTAAGTTTCTAGCTAAGTACTATCCTCCTTCCCTGCAAACCAAGCTTAAGACCAACATTGCCAACTTCCGTCAGGAAACTAACGAATCTTTAAGCAAGGCTTGGGAGCGATTTAAGAATCTTATCAGGAGATGTCAAAATCATCAGTTGGCTGAAACGAATCTGGTCTGCACGTTCTACAACAGTTTAACTCCTCAGCACCAACAAACCCTCGATGCTGCTAAAGTTGGTATCACTTGCTATTAACATAATCTTTTTAAACCCAAATGGCAAAAATACAACCAAAACATGAAAAGAAAAGGTTTTGAAATTGGATACCAGAAAGGGGATTGATAAATACAACATGAGTTCTATTATATACAACAAAACTGTGCAATACAAAGTTGTACTGCATGCATAAATATTACAAAATTTTGGTGTATGCAACAAAACTTTTGTTGTATATATCAACCCCTACGAGAAAGTTTATATAGTTATGTGATATGACCAAAATACCCTCACGTATTCGATAACAAATAAGCCGGTTTTTTGAGTTTTTGGACTGTTTTGTCATAAAAAAAGAACACACAAGAGTCGGGTCAACCGTGAACCCCTTAAAGTCCTACCCATATATAAACATCACACGTAATCACACACACAAATAAAGCCCACACACACAATTTACACACACACACACTATGAGACACCAAGAAGAAGGAAGTTTGTATTTTCATCGATCAAGATTACAAGAAGTCACCGGAAAGATGACTCAGCTATACCGGGAAATATTCCGGTTAGAAATCCGGTGGAGTGTTATACTTCATAAAGTTTCAATCTTTAATGACATATTGAGATTTATTTGGGATAGATTTCTTGCTTGTTCTATGGGGAAACCAGCCCGTTACCGGAGATTGTCTCGCCGGCGATCTTCTCCGGTGGAATCTGTGTTTGATTTAGAAGTCCCCACCATCATTACTACTTCTAATGGATATGAAACAGATTCAGATTTAGTTACTCTCAAGATTAGTTTATTGGGTGATTGTGATATTGGAAAAACAAGTTTCATGGTGAGTTTACTTTTTTTCTTTTTCAAATTAAACAAAATATTTTAATATGTCTTTTTCTTAAAGAAAGGTAAAGAGGAATGATGGGTACTGTGTATTTTTAGTTGAAGAGTTATGATGACTTTTTCAAATGTGGTTTTTTTTTTCTTCTGTATTTTTAATTTTCTAATTTCTTGTTTCTGTCCAAGATCAAATATGAACAAGAAACAAGAAAAATACTATTTTGTAGGGTGTGGGTATGTGTATTTTTATTTTTTATTAAATTTATTATGGGGTTGACGAAATTCGGAAATTTGATAAAATAAATAAATAAATTATAATCTTTAATTCTTCTATGCATTTTTTTTGTTTATTTCAAGATTATATTTAATATATAGGGATTATGGGTATTGTACATTTTTGTTGAATTTATCATGGGGTTGACGAAATTTCCAATTTTTGATTAAAAAAACTTAATCTTTAATTTGCGATTTTATTTTTTCAAGATTAATTAAATATACACAAGGATTAACTAGAGAAATGATTTATGAGGATATGGGTATTAAATATTCAATGTGATTATAATCCATAATTATGAGGTTGATTAATTTTCCATTTTTTTGAAGGAGAAAATAATCTTGATTTTTTTTTTTCGATATTTTCTAGATTAAATACGTAGGAGATGAACAAGAGAATAGAAGCTTGGAGATGGCTGGATTAAATCTAATGGATAAAACGCTGTCGTTTGGTGGAGCAAGAATTGCTTTTAGTATATGGGACGTTGGAGGTATCTAACTTTACTGTAGTCTTATTTATTCGTGTTCCCTTTTAGTTTGTTGAACCTTTTTTAAATCATCAAACAAGCAAAAGTATCATCTTGATGAAGCAAAGTTTAACAAATGTAGGCGATAGAAGGTCGAAAGATCATGTCCCCCTAGCGTGCAAAGATGCGGTTGCAATTTTGTTTATGTTCGATCTTACGAGCCGATGCACCCTTCACAAGTAAATTACTTATTTCTTTTACTAAATTAGTTATGCTAATTCCCAAATTTTGTAACTCTAATAGATTATTTTTCATGAATTTTCAGTGTGTTAGGTTGGTATATGCAAGCAAAGAAATGGAATAAGGTATGTAACAAAAACTAATTATTTGTTTTGTTATAGATAATAATAAATATAAAAGTGAAATGGTTGGGTAGGGGAATGATATTACACATCTTGGGTTGGTTGTTGATCATCATCTTTACAAGTTAAATTGTCAGTTCAAGAGTATAGAGTTGTCACTGTTTTTTCCCCTATATTAAATTTATTATTATTATTATTATTATTATTATTATTATTATTATTATTATTATTATTATTATTATTATTATTATTATTATTATTATTATTAACTCTTACCATTAAAAAATTGATTGGTAATAATATTGGAATTAAATTGTTGCATGCAGACTGCAATTCCCATACTGATAGGGACCAAATTTGATGATTTTGTAAAGTTACCACCAGATCTACAATGGACTATTGTGACTCAGGTAAGATATTTAAATTATCCTAGCATTAAACATGCAACAAATTTATACTATTCTAAGTATTTTATGAAATTATATCTATATATCACATCAAATTAAAATGTTGCATTTCTAAAGGATTGAGGAGTTGTTAGTCATATTAAATATGTCACTATATTTTTTAGTAAGGCTATTTAATTCAATACTTATATTAATAAACATTTATGTCAACAATTTCAATTTGACACAATTAATTAAATAATTTAGGCCCATAAGTTTAATTTCTTCTTTGCCTTGTCAGCCTTGCATCAACAACTAGGATGACAACAAATTGACAAGCATGCAATATGACAAATGATATTTCCATCGAACAAAAAATGATACTTCCACCAAAACAATGCAATAAGCAGTTGTACTATATGCATAAATAGTTGTATCTGATGATGGATTTATCATCTTTAATGTTGCAAATATCAATGCCCATGCAATTTATATCCATCTAGACTTCTAGATGGGGTAGAGGATGATCTTGACAAAAGGAATGATTAATTAATTAATAGTTAATAATACTATTAAGATGCTCATTATTTATCGATAGTATTTAAACATTATCTCATTATTTATGGATAGTATTTAAACATTTTTTATTAAATAAACGTAATATACGTTTTGTCAAGCTTTTGATTTTACACTTGACCTTTACACATAAATAATCATATTTAAGACAATAGTTTTCATTTATATACTAATCCTGTTTCTTTATTTAATTGATGGTTAGATTGTATTCGTCTTTTTAGTTTCTTCATTTATCATGGGAAACCAAATATTTTACATGACACATGAAATATGAAGTACATTGTCGATGATGTTGCAGGCACGGACATATGCGAAGGTTATGAAAGCGACATTGTTCTTTTCGAGCTCGACACACAACATTAACGTTAACAAGATCTTCAAGTTCATTATGGCTCGACTATTCAACTTAGAGTGGTCTCTTCAACCCAACCTAAACTTAGGCGAACCTATTATCGACCTTAACTAGCTAGCTAGCAACCATGATGTGTTGTTTTACTTGTATATAAGTTCAAAATTGTTGGAACCGAAATGACCTAGAATAGCCGAATCCCGATTCAACCCAACCTAGCTTGACTTGGTTTGACCACTAATCTTGCTCCTAACCAGCCTACCGGTTGCACAGAAAAGGATCTTGACGAAAGAAGACAGATTAAACTTAGAAAATAATGAAAATATCTGGTTTTTTGGTTAAAAATGCTAATCTTTGTTAATGATTTTTTTTTCTTTTTGGTGTTCTTGTTCTTCATAGTGTTACTAAATTACAATTGTTCTTTTTATGTTTCTTTTCTTACTTATACATATATACATAACGAATAAAAATTTGGACTTCGATTACAAGAGAAACTTGGTGTTGTGGTACTTCTCAAATTGTACGTTTAGTTCAACATCATTATTTTTTGTATTTTGAGTCCAAGTACTTTAAAAGGTTTTAATCTTCATCCAAAACAGATTGTGTATAACAAATAACAAGAAGGCTTTCATTTGTAATAACTGATGATTGTATAGTTTAACGCTTCGAGTGGCGCACAACCCGAATCTGAACCCAAGACTCTAGCTTTATATATGTTGCATGTCCCCGACCATTCAACTGTCAACGTAACAAGGGCCCTGTAAAAAAAAACCCTAATCCTAAAATGCAACTTTGGTTGAAATAGAACCTGGTGTACTGTGTTTGAAGATGATTATGAGTCTGAATTGATAAAGATGATACAAATAGACAAGAAGGTTGTGTTTTTGTCTCAGAAGAACCAACACATGAAATTTATAATATTATCAATTAAAAACGTGATATTTTAACATGTATGCTTCTTAATGCTGCTGCTTCTTATTAAGAATAGATACCAAAGATCTAATAACATTGTATGGTGGCAAAGCAGAAGTTGTCTTATGGAAAAACTAAATACCGAATCTGCCCATGTTTATTAGAAAGAAAAACAGAACTCACTCATTACCACCCACAAACTTGGGGGCAAAAAAGTCTAATCCTTTCTACAGTATCTAAGTAATAATACTCTCATCCATTCTTATTATCTACAACATCAGCAAGCTGCTATCTCACCTTGCTCTTCTGCCATCATGGATGATATTACATGAAATATCAACATTACAACCTCACAAATCTTATTTCTTCGTTCTTCACTGCTTCGCCTTTTTAAGTTGAACCAAAGAAGATATTAGAAGAAACACTACAAACATGTGTAAAAAGAACAAAATATCACAAAGATTAAAAACTTTTGGTGTAATGTTGTTCGGTAGTCCAATGTTTTTTAGGCCAAAAAAGTGAAAAACCAGCGAAGATTTTGTTTTGTAACCGTCAAACTGATGATGTGAATACGATGATAACTTTTGGTCAATGTTGACTTTTCCAGTCAACAATGATCAAATAAAGAACTGATATAAAACTTTCAGAATGTGATACATATGTACTTAGACTAACATATCATAGACCATAACCTTATCACATTGTAGTGGTGCAAAATAATCATGATTTTGTGATTTTGTCCCATTCTTTTTCCAAAATATCTCAATAATCACTTGAGAAATAAAGTTCGATATAAACTCCCAAAGCATCCAAGGAAACAACACCTAAACCATCTAAAAAATACCATGAAACTCCACATACTTACTCTCCATCACTTCATGCATTTCAAGGGGCTCAACGAAAAGACAAAATCTTTAAATTCTTACTCTGTTTTCAGGAACCACATAATAACTCATCAACTTTCACTAGTTTGCAAACGTCAGAATTTCAGATGCCCGAAGACTTTGTTTCAGGTATGCAAAATTACGTATTCACTTAAGAACAGATAGAAGTGGCAATTTGGGTTAGAAGGAAAACATTTAGCTAAAAGAGGAACGGGTCAAATGTGTTGAAAGTTGGCTAAAGTCAACCTCCTTAATTCTTTTGTTATGGTATCGACCTTATTATAGTACGGACTAATAATATTGTTTCTGTTTATCATAACTAACACATTAACTACTTATACAGTATTCTAAAGCAGGATTCGGCTGACCCACACCAAATAATGATCCATTATAGCCTTTGATTATCTGAAAACCATGTTATGAACATTTTTTCAACTCCAAAACCTCCAACATATAATGCTAAGTTACTAGCTAAATGCACAGAAAAACCATGAACAGAACCATTCCTCCTTAACCCTTTGTGTGACTTTAATTGATTTATGCATTTTACATACATTTTGATGACTTTCGACTTGTTTCACCAGGCTCCACCCGTTCCCATTTTAAATGAATATTTTGACCCGTTAGAGGATAAAAACCAAAATCGACCCATTTACTATAAACGGGTCGAAATTGCCATCTCTAACTGGATCTATCGGTTGTTATGCAATGTTAAAAGACAAAATTTTAAGTGAATCTAGTCCACTAAATGCATATAATATCAGAGTAGTGGATTACATCGAGTCTTATCATCGTTGAAAGTATGACGACTATAAGTATAACTAAATTGCAAATGAAAAGCAAGAGGATACCTGAGAATACAAGAAAGTTCCAAAAATAGCGATTGCAGCTCCGAGAGCATTGATTGGTTGAACCGGTGTACGGAAAATGATGATAGAAGAAACAATGACGGATATACGTTTCATTGTGTTTCCAATACTAAACGTCAGGGGAGAGATTTCATCAAGAGACATATACGAAACTTGATTGTATAAGTGATAGAAGATACTTTGGGCCGCCACCCACCTATCATTCACATATATAAACCATTCATAAACATCTTTTAGCCGTTTAATCTCACAATAAAAACAAACAAAAAAGAATATCCACAAATAGAGCATACAAACTAATATAAGAGTGGTCTACAAGACTACAACAACCAAGGAGGTCTAGCAGGTGCGTTTATCCCCTAACTTTTGTATTTGATACAATTCTTAGATTTAGTATAAACTCACAAAGTGTCTTTAGATTATAAATGATTCCACGATATTAAATAATCAGAATATCAAGTCGTATACAGGCCGTAAAATCTAGTTTTTGGATGTGCTTATTTCGTTTTGACGTTGTTATGATTAGATGTTTGAGTTTGACAAATTCTGACCATTTACAGAAGTGATAGCTAAAATGACTAATATACTTCAGTGAAAAGAAAAGATTTTTTGTGAAATGGAAGTTAAAGTATTTCATATTATATAAAAAGAAACCGTAAGTAGGTACTTATATCATATACTAATAATTACCAAACGAAATGGGGTCCTATCTCAGCAACAGCGTTTTGCCATCCAGCAGCCCACATCTTTGGGCCTTCAACAGCAATTGCAAATGGCGTAAGAATCAAAAGTGAAAGCAACGATAAACATGCATAATAGTTCATTCCACTAACAGACTTCCCTTTCATGCCTTTTTTGGAAAATATGTTTCTAAACACAAAAGCCAAATTGGATATCATAGCCCCCATAAAACCTAAGAAATATCAACAAGAAACAACAATTAGAACTCATCTTAGAACCAGTAATTATTTCCACATTTCAAGTTAAGTAATTACCAGTCATGTTGAAGTTGAGTTCAGCAAGGGCGGAAAGACCACAACCACCAATAATCGGTAAAAGAGACAAGTAAACCGCGATGGGGAACGTTTCTCCCAAGATGAATCTTGAAACTAAAACACTAAAAGCAGGCTCACCACTCTTAATTATGTGTGTAAATGAAACAGCAACTTTCGACATGCTTACAGTTGCTGCTACATGACCAATTGTATGCGCCAACGCAACCTGTAGAATATCCTAATTAAAATAACCTTACAGTTGTAGAAGTATATGAGACATACTCAGATCACAGAAACACAAATTAAAAAGTTCAATTTTTTAGTAGGGTATTAACAATTAAACATACCTCAGATCACATGGAGACAAATTAAAGATAATTCAGAACAAAATCCAGATCATATACTTTAAAAGTAACATATTCCAATAATTAATGTCCAGATTAATTTTTGAACAATTAAACCATACCCAGATAAATTTCTTAAAAGTTAAACAAATCCCAGCTCATAAACCCTAAAAAGTAACATAAATAAACAATAACCATATGAATATTTGAAATATTTGAATACTTAAACAATACCAAGATTAATTTCTAACAATTACACAGAACCCATATCATAAACCCTAAAAGTAGCATAAATAGACAATACCCATAATAAACAATACCCAGATCATTTTTTGATGAATTGAAACTTCTAAACAATTAAACAGTACCCATATCATAAACCCTAAAAAAAAATCAAAACTTGCTTACAGGGAACAAAGATTTCCAGAAATCAAGATCAGTATTAGGTGCTTCAGCAACTTTTGTAGCCCAAGAAATCAACATGATGGTTGATCCAGCAGCAAGCGATAAGAGTGAAGTTAACCATGGATACGGAAAAGCATTCAAAACCTTTTTATTGTAAATGTTAAAAATAACATTTAAAAACCACCAAGTTGCAAAATAAACACCAATTTTAGCCTTTCTTGCTGCTTCAACTTTTTCAACAATTAATTCCCCATCAGATCTATCAGCTTCATATGCCTTACGTGCAACACTAGATTTTTGTAATGAGCCAACAAAATTTTGAATTGAAGAAACATGAAAAGGTTTTAAATTTGAAACAATTGAAAGTTTGTTAATTTTAGGGTTAGAAAGAGGCGGCAAAACCAAGAATTGTGATTGAGTATTTTTCCGATGATCAATGATTTTGGAATTACGTGAAGGACTTGTTATATTCGATTGCTTCAATGAAAAGATCATTGTGAACGTGTTTTACAATGATATTTTCAAGATCAAAATTTTGGGGTTCGACTAACAAAGTTTATAAGAATTGAAGAACTTTAATAAAGGTTTGATCTTTGATTTCGGTGTAAAGGAATAGAGATTTTTATTGGGTTCACGTGTGTGCTCTTCAAATCAATTTGATTTGGACTCTAATGGCGTACTTGAATGCTCTCCTTTTGTAGCATTTCTTGTAATATAAGTCATATTAGTCAAACAATCAATATAATCATGAAGAGGTAACAATGTTGAATATTTTAGTGAAATGTCGTTGTATAAGTATTACTACATATATTAGTTTTTTAACTAGATTATAAGATAAGATGATGAAATATTGTTGATGTGTTTGATATTTCGATCTATATATATGACTAGTAAGGTACCAGCGTGATGCGTCAATACTACATTTATAAAATGATGTTATTTTATGACGGTGATAATAATAGTCATCATGTCAAAACGATAAAGGATATAAAATGTAATTTAAAAATATTATGTTGTTATCAATTGTCATAGCTATACACTATTGTTATTAACGGATGGTAGTTTTAGAATAAATGAAAATGCAGCATTCAGTTTTAAAGTTGAATACTTGCTATAAATTGTGTTGAAGATTTGCAGTAAATAAAATTGCAAGCAATTAAAGTGGAATAATTTGTATAGATAATTTTGTTAATTGTAATTTGTTTGTTTTTTTTATCCTTGAAAAGTACGTTGCTAGCTGTGGTATAATATAAAGAAATTATTAATTATTAATAGGCGGTAGATTTGTTAGTTTATTGTATCCTTGAAAAAAATTGCTAGCCATTTGTTATTAATGGAGGAGTTTTGGCATTTTGATTTTTTAAGACTTACAAGACTAACACATGAAATGATTTATAAGTAGTTAGGGATGAATTGACGATGAATCGATGATACATATCTAATTATCTTACACACGGTTTTATTAAGTTTGTCGATATCTAAACTATATGGTTTAACAAAGTAATTTACATGAAATGAAAAAAAGATATTTGTCAAGCGTCGACTATTATCACAGATTCGGCGAGTTTAGCGATTATGATGAACGTTAACATGCTTTTATCAAGACCGTGAAGTGTTTTGTTATAGGCTGTAGTAATTAATTTAGAAAATTGGAAATGGAACGTTCAATATTGGGCATATGTCGTACCCAACTAGGAGGATGGATTTAGAAACCGATCTTATCGGACAGTCCTAATAAAATCACGATTGATGTCGATTTTTTTATTAGTTAATGTTTGAGTCCTCATATTAGTATGTTGTTTGGATAAAAAAAAAAAGAATAATAATAATGGGAATATCTTTGTTAAATTAGTTATTATACTCCCTCCGTCCCAAATTGTTTGTCCACCTTACTATTTATGTTTGTCCTAAAATTATTGCTGACTTCTAAAATACTCCATATGTATTAATGATTAAATTACCCATATTACCATTTACTTTAAAACTACACATACTTTAAAGAAAACAATTTAATTAGTTATTGAGGGTTAAAGTTATCATTATAGTAAGGTTAAAGCTGTATTTAATGTGCTTTTTTTAATATGTGTGTTTTCAACTTGGTGAGAAACAATTTGAAACGGAGGGAGTAGTTAGTTATTGAAACAAATATCCTCAACCATGAGAAAGGAACAACATTAATTGTCTAGCAAGTGGTTTGAAGCTTCAATTATTATCATAGGTTTTAACGGGTGACCTTTCAATTGGTGTGCGGGGTTAGGTTGGGTGAGACCTCCAAATAGCATATTCTAAAGTATGTCCTTTCACCAACCCTTCAACTTACTCAAGGGTTCACCATTTTTGTTTATAACTTTATGAACAAAAGGGCCACAAAAAGAACTTTATTTACAATTGATATCAAGGAACTCTCCTTGTCATAGTTAGATACCAAAAGATATTGGTTGGTAACAGTAAACGACGAATCCAACAAATCGAGCTCTTACAAATAGAAAGATTGATTCGCATGACTATAACACAAGGACTTGGTATACGAGATTAGCGTTTATGTCTAGACCAAGTGTGAGGTTCTTGAGGAAAAGGCGAAAGGAGATTCTTCAAACATAGGCAGCTTTGGTTTTACGGTCCATGAGTTTGTACTACGTGAAAGGGTTTGGTTATATGATCTATCAAAAGTCAAAATAAAAAGCCACCAAGGGAAGAAAATAAAAGACATAATGAAGAAAATATGCCGATCAATTGTATCCGCATATACATATACACATACCAAATTAAAAATCTGTGTCCCATGAATCTATAGTACTAGATTTAATGATATAAATTGATTTTGCATATATAAAAAAATGGGTATTTGGGCCACCCACTGGAGCCGCTCCATATTTCGATGGAGCACGACCGAACCCCCACAACGTTCGAGCCGGAACTCGCGCCGATTTAAGCCTTAACGTTGTGAAACATGCGGTGCATTGGTGGTAAGTACCTTTATGATAAATAACACCAAACGTTCAAGCCGAAACTCGCGCCGATTTAAGCCTTAATGTTGTGAGACATGCGCTTCATTGGTGGTAAGTACCTTTATGATAAATAATACCCATGGTAGGTTTCGAACCCATGACCTCAAGGAGGTCATGGGCTACCCTTACCACTAGGCTATTTAATCAATTTTGCATATATAATAGGCACCCATTATAAGAATATGTTTTAGGACTAGGTTGTAGCAAAATTGTTGCCTCTTTAAACTTTAAAGTGCACACATTTTATGTTTTGGATGAGTAGTGCAAAGGAATATTCACCTATGACACGATACTTATTGCACGCTATAAAGAACGTGAGTTGAGTTACATCGACCGCCGAAAAAAACTCGATTTCAATGTAAAGTTTATTTGGGTTAAAGATTTTAAGGTATGTAGGCCTTTTAAACATTGTTAGGCCCAAGTCCAAAACCAAAAGGGCCTCCAACAACTAGCCCAATAAAAGAGAGCACACTGTTGCGAAATGTACTCCTAGAGTCCTAGGAATTAAAAACATCATCAACTCATATTTAGTCCGTATTGAAGTTTAGTATCACATTGTTGAGTACGTTTGATTTTGTCTCTACACATGAATGACAATACACCATGTTTTTATTAGCCTATGTATCATCGCACGTTACATAAGACAAATACGATAGGTAAAATTAGATGCATGCGAGACATACGAGGGGGTAACTCGAAATCTTGTCCCAAATTCGTATATATAATGTGTGTGCACGCTAACATGTATGTGTAAATCAAGAATTTTTTATCTTGAATGGTTTCTCGAATTGCACTGACGGGTATAGCAATAAACCAAAAAAGTAAAAGTACAATGTAAGTGTGGGATAATAGACAAATAGGTCACTATACTTTACGAAAATGTTCATGTGGGTTACTAAACTTTAATAATGTTCAATTGGATCACTATAGTTGTCGATTGGAGTCATCCCGCCTATTTTGCTTAATTTTGGTTAAAAAAATAGTGACCCAATTGAACATTTTTAAGTTTATTAAACGGCGTCATCTTAGCTATAACAACTCTGTCTAAAATTTGGTAACCTAATTGAACATTTTTACAAGTATAGTAACCCAATTGAACATTTTTTAAAGTTTAGTAACCCACATAAACATTTTCGTAAAGTATAGTGACCTATTTGTGTATTATCCCATGTAAGTAACATCATCGCTTATATAAGATGTCGTACCATGTTTATAATAAGTCGGATTTGTAATGTACAAATCACTTATATATCTATCTTAAAATGTATTTTCGAACGTTTCTTTTCGCATTTTCTTTATAATTTACGCAATACACATAAAAAGAAAGCACTTTAGCAAATAATAAATTATTTTTGCTCTTTTTTTTTTTAAATTCACAACCTCTTAAGACAAAATAAAGACAATAAAGTAGTACTTTTGTAACATAATAATTATCAAAATATAAAGAATATATTGGGATATGATTTACATTTTTATGGAGTATTGTACTTTTTAGTCCAAACTCGAAAGCAATAACATTAATGAGAAAATAACGCCATGTGCAACCGTGCATACATTGTACTAGACCATTCGATGTCACGGTTCGTACATAAATTGCTAGTACACTATACATAGACATACTTAAATATGATATCAACGATTGATCGATATATCCATGGGCAGAGTCAGAAATTTAATTTTGAAGGAACGAATTTAAGGCAAAAAATTTTGTAAGTGAAAGAATATCAAAAATACCTTTAAATATGTAAAGATTTTTTTTTATTTTTTGAAGAGCACAAATATAAAAATTACCCTTAATTTACCTTATATAATTTTTTTTTGTAGGGCGGTTGGCTACGGTTCTCTCGCCCTTTCTCCGCCCCTCTATATATTTACGACACAACCATTTTACAAACTGCACGTATGCATCACAATAAGTAGTGTCATGTATTAGCTAGAAACTGTTGTCCACTCCAGCATATCATATGGGGCTCATTTTGGCCTTAATCAATAATTAGCAACGATATTATGTGGTCACAAATGATCTTGATTATTCGTGGAGTCAAAAGAATCCATTTACGAAAATATAAGTTACCAAAAAAGTGTCAAAAACATGTAAAAATGGTGATTATTTCCCAACATATCATATGCAACACCTACCTTGTACTATTTGTAGCCCTTTGCATTCACATAGGGGCAAAAATGGAACACATTTTGTATGTTCATCAGATATTGCATGTGAATTGGTACCACAATTCTTGATGGGTACACTTTGTCTTCATAACAAATACCTTCATCTATGCCTAAGATGCATGTTTTTTTTGACATTGCACTACCAACACATGCTTGGGTTACATTGGCTTTCCATATATTATTTATAGTAATTATACATTCTTCCTTTTGTTTTGAATCAATAAATTATTACCTTGATTGTTTGAAATATTGGATTTGATGTTGATTGACTTCATGAAATGTGTTTTTCAAATCTTAATCCATGATCTAGCTAGGACCATTCATGTTGTTTTTAGTACCAATTAAGTTGATCTATGATGATGTGAAGGTTCTCATATGCTCCATGTTGCTCGCGTTTTGACCAGAAGCGCAACGTATATGTGGAAGCTAGGATTGTGTTTTACAATAAGTCAAATTGCACTAACTTTTAATTTCTTCATAGAAATTAGGAAAAAATATGACGTGTGAGTAGAAATATGATGAAACTGAGAGTCATATAGTTTCTATTAATGAAATGTAGGATAGCTGAATTCTTAGAATCAATAATCAGATGATGGTTCATTTCTATTAAGAGTAATTGCCCTTTACAATTCAACCGACGCTCTGCGGTTTGCAATGAAATATGACACACTCCTCATATATATGATTCAATACCTAATCAAGTTGAAATCAATAGCTTGTTCATGTTGTCCCAACATGCATGTTAAAGTGTTAACCTTTTCATGTGGTGACATGGGTCAATTATGGCTTGTTGGCACCCGTTCATGAAAAACCTTATGTCAATTGTTTATGATCATGATTTCAATTCCAAACTTTTAAAACAATATTTCCGACCATATGAATTAACAAAAAACAGATGATCGATCCTAGCTAGCAGGGTCACAAGTCACAACACAAAGATTAATTTGAACTAAAATATTGAAACTCCAAATGTTAAGTACTAATAAAAAAATAATGATATGAATTGAAGTCTTTTTCTTTAAAAATCATTAATTAGTAAGAAAATAGATGTAAATACATAAATATACTTGCTTTGCTTGACCTAAATTCATAAAAAGAACATCATTTTATTTTGACTCATTTAAAGAAAACAAGTCATCATGTTAGGCTTAGTTAAACCGCCACCCCCACTAAGGTTTGACCCTTAAACATGAGTTATTCTCTCCTCCCATGTTTCTTGAAAATGAGAGCCATTATCAATTAAGCTTCTCAAATAAAACTATTAATTAACAACAGTACTACTACATACCTCCCATTACCACATGTAGTTGTCAATATGTCATGTAAAGACTTTCTTGTATATACTTTGTCTTATATGTTTTATGATGATTAACTTATCTTAATTAAAGATTCAAATGATCGATCACGTTCTGATGATTGAAACTTTTATCATGTTGCAATTACTAGTTACTAGTATAATAAATAAAAACGTTTGATTATTAGATATGATGTGAATATGTGATCATTTAAACTTAATCATAGGTGATAGTGATCAATTGACTGATTTTTTAAATCATCTTTTTTCGAGTACGTCAAGTGATCGATCGGGGGTAAATGATGATATATAGTTTTACCTATAATAAAAATATGTTTAAAGCGGGCAAAGCGTGATTTAATGCGAAGACATTTTATGGTGAACATTGCATTTGTGACATGAGTAATTCGATTTGCAGCAGCAGAGAGGTGATGGGAAGGAGCTGATCGATCGAGGAGCAAGAAAAGACATGAAGGCCTTCAATTTGTTCTGATCAATCTGATGATACATTGTCATTTTCAAATGGACTCCCACCACTAAAACATCATATAAAAATTATACATATATACTCGATCACTTCTTCACATGCATGTTTTTTTAGCACGTACAAAAGTGTTATATTTGTCAAAATATGAAGAAAAATATGTTCAAGTGATTAACTTTATGAAT
Organism: Helichrysum umbraculigerum; assembly: GCA_949592205.1. NCBI lineage: Eukaryota > Viridiplantae > Streptophyta > Magnoliopsida > Asterales > Asteraceae > Helichrysum > Helichrysum umbraculigerum. The sequence continues at coordinate 158,183,587 of CATIUR010000004.1, read as the reverse complement.
CATACTTGTAATTTCTTGGTATAACTGCAATTAAAACTAGCTAATCATTAATATTAATAATAACTAGCATATATATACTTTAGTATATATAAGTGGTTGGTATATATATTCTATAAATACTAAATAAGCAATTGTTAATTAGTTAGTTTTTATCCAATATATACATGAATCATTAGGTGTATGTGGAGTTCCTTTAAGATGACAAAGATGGTCATGATATAAACAAAGAGTGATGAAATGGATACAAAGAATCAATCAATACAAGAATATATGTTATACAGTAATAATTATATTTATTTATGTCAACCAAAACCAAACAAATTATGACAAGTGTATCATAAAGTCATAGGCCTTTACTAGAACTAACATCACATATGCAATTTAGGAATGATGTCATACCTATAGCGATTGTATTTTTTATGGTAAAAGTCTCAAGTTTAAAAGAATTTCATGCTAAAATTTAGTCAGTTTAATTAACTTCCATTCTTAAAATGTAAGAATTAGCAAAGGACTCATTCAACCTATTAGTGGAAAGAAAATGGGTTTGAAATGTGATATATATCTCTCTCTATATATATTAATCATTTTCAAGAATGACAAACAACAAAGGTCAAAACTTCCCTTCTATGATCACCCCAACTCTCTAAGGCCCACAATCAAGATTCCAAAATAGATTATTATGAGTTTACTTTTCCTTAAATTCATGAATTCTCAGCTATATATATAACCCCAATAGGACTTTGCAAAGTGACCAACAAACCTTACTTCAGATTCTTGAAAACATTTAGAACTAACTACAAAGAAACACCCATGAACAAAGCTGATATGCCTGAAGAAAGCAGCTGGACCTTTTACTTTGAGGAATTTCAATGGCAAAATGATCAAGAAATGGCCATGAGTAGTACTGAAACCCTAAACTCGTCGGTGCCTGATTCTCCTTCGTCTATCGCTAAGAAACCATCGTACTTTAAAGATGATCAAGCTAAGAAACTTAGGTTCAAGAAGAGGAAAACTAAAGGAATAGCTATTGATGAATCTTTAGAAGACACTGCTAGTTCTCCTTTAAGCAGTCCTAAGGTAAGCTTTCATGCACTTATATATGTATCCTTTTTCTCTATCTTCAATTGGGTTGATTGCCTTTTCGTGTTACTAAATGCGTTGTTTGATTAATTACCAATGGATTTGGATATATGTATTTTGCGTTCATAATCTTGACACCTTTGATTTTCTTGTACTGCAAACTAATTAACTAGAATCATAAAATGTATATATTAAGTATATGAAAATTCAATCCATAGGATTGTGGGGACGTTCGTTTGATTTTTAATTTTCCGGGTTGGACAATCATGATGTCAACATGTTTGCTAATACCTTTTTCATCTTGTTTTAAGCAGGTTAGTACTTATTTTGATCAGGTGAAACTCAAGAACAAGAAAACTCTACACGTCTCAGAGGTAATTATCTTATAAGAGAGCACAAGTTAACTATAAGCATTATACTTAACTGACCGTTTTTGTTCAAAATCCATCGTAGTGTTGTTCTCGTATTAACAGAGACAATGATTGGTTTGAAACGAAAAGTGGCCAAATAATAACTATATAATATATGGTTAAAAAGATTACTAATTAAGTTGTTCCTGAATTTTGGAATTTTTTAGGAGAAGGTTGGCACCTATGAAGAAGAAAACACAAGAAGGGTGGATTCAAATTTGGAGTTGAAGAAAAGAGGGCTTTGTTTAGTACCTTTGTCTTCATTGTCCAATTATCTTTCTTGACTCACAAGACATTTTCTTGGATATGATCCACAAGTATTGGAACAAAATCTAAGAAATGATGGATCACATTTTACTAAAAAGATCCAAAAAACTATGTCTAAGATGAAGGTTTTATCAAATATCCATTGATTGATGTATGTCTGATAAATAGTTGTGTTAGAAGAGATCAATCATAAGCCATGACAAGTGTTTAATTAGCTTTTAGAGTGTTGTGGTGTGGCTGTATAAATTATTCTAAACTATCGTTGGAAGACAATTAATTAGTTGCAAATCATCTCGCTCGCTCGATTCTTTCTTTCTTTCATTCTTATATGAATTTTCGATCACCTAACTTGAAGGTTCCAGTATTTGTTAAAACGACTCAAGAGAAGTTTGGATGCGTGGCAAAACTGATTGTCAAAGAAGTTAATCAAGAACAATTAAAAAATACCGTATGTAAGCTAGCTCAAGGGATCCTTATGACCATAGCTTTCTACTTATTAGAGGCAAAATAATCCTCTTATGTTAGCTCAACATGTGTGCTCTTTAACGCGTAGAATTACAATTATCCATCTCCGACTTAATTCCATACATCGCAAATGATTATCTAATATAATTCTGGAACTTTCTAATAATCTCAAGTTGAAAACAAGAGAAAAATGAAGACAAACGAAAAAAGAGTAAGATAAATGAAATGATGAAAAATTATTAAACTTATGTGTTTTCGAGTTTGAAGGGAAATGAAGAAAGTGAAATGGTTTCTCTACATACAGTGATATTACATTTGAAAGGAAGATTTTGTAAGAAATATGCATCTAAACTTGCATCTTTAATTTTTCCTATGTACGTCTTCATTTCGATCATCTCATTCCTTTAAATTAAATAGCTCGAGAACACGACATTTTTTCGGTTTCATTATAATCTTATTTTCAGTCACCATTCTTGAATTTATGTTAAATATAGACTGTCATTTGTGATAATTAAATCTATTAAGAAAAACTAAAGCAGTTTAGTAGTAGATTTTGGATGAAAAGAATGTCACTAATCAATATGGTGTGTGTAACTTTGAGTCTTTGACATATAACTTATTGTTTTCTATCTTCTAAAAAATTAAAAACCAATTAGTTCCAACCCAACAAGTAATAATTAAAATATACTTAACATAAATCATTTAAAAATAATTAAAAAGTTCAACATTATCATAGGACACCCTGGACCCAGAATTGTTAGGAATTAGGAGCATATCCTTGCCTAGTGGCCATTCTTAAAGAGATTGATGTAACATAAAACCTTAAATCACTTTGTAATATATGTTGGATATGAAATGACATCCCATCTACAAACATATTTAAAACGATTTTAATATGCTTCATATATTCTTACTTTGATTATATACGGCTTAGCTAGCAGTATGAGAGTAGCCTATCAATCGGGAGGTTGTTAGTTCAAGTCTCACTTGAAGTCGTAAGTGTATCTATTTGTGGTGGTTGTATATAACCAGTGTTTTAAGAGCCGGTTCGACCGGCCCGGTCGGACCGCATTTTTAGAGATTTCCGGGCAAAAAAACCCGGGTTTTTTCAATATGTTGACTAGTCAACGACCCGGTTGACCCGACCGGTCGGACCGGGTTGGACCGGGACCCGGACCAGTGCATTGACCCGGTTTCATGTTTTTTTTTTTTTCAATTTCTATTTAATCATTTATAATTAGGGAATATTGACTGATTGTGTATTTCAAGAATAATGAGGGTGATGAGGGAATCTTTGACTGATGTGTCATCACCATTTATTACTCTATGAATTATATTATTATTATATTGATGTGTATTCCAAGAATAACAAGGGAATCGATGTGTCATCACCCTTTATTACTGTATGGATTATAATTATTATACATGATATAATTAATAATTATAATTACAAAAAAATAAAAAAATTCACTAAATACTACTACTGTATACTATTATTAACTCCCGTCCGACCTTCCGGCCCAACCGGTTCGACCGGTCCGACCAGAAATTAAAACTTTTCCGGGTCGACTAAAAACCCGGGTTTTAAAACATTGTATATAACATGTGTATTTGATTGTAATCTTCTCTTTCTAGAGAAAATAAAAAAACTGATAATTTTTATTTAGAGACTTAGAGTAGTAACAAATTCACATAGGGGTGAGCATTCGTACCCGAATCCCGATCCCGTACCGCTACAGTACCGGTACCGTACCGAACCGGTACCGTACCACTTTAAGCGGTCCGGTATTTGGTACTCACTTTAGGGCCAAAAAGATAACCGGTACCAACCGGTTCGGTACCGGTATTTTACCACTTTTCCCGCTTTGGTATCATATCCGAAATATACATGTTTTTATTTGTTATAGGTCTGTTGGTTCTTTCTATATTTTAAAAAGATTTATTTATAACCTCGTTTCTATGATCATATAATATGTCTATTAATATAAAAAATGATATTTTTTAGGTAATTAAGAAGTATAAAATAGAGTTAGACTTTCGCGTATGGATACAATTGTAATTTTATAGAAGTATAGCTAGTTTTCTTTGCTACACAAACAATCACGTTTTTAGCATCCTACTTGAATCGGATTCCAAACATATTGCTTGTTAGTATAAAGGTAAGGATCATGACGTGTGTCTATATATTTGTTTTTCTTCGTCAATATCCATCTATATCACTTAATGATGTTTTAATTTATTTGAGATTCATTAATATTTATCTTCTGTGAATTTTATCGAGTACAAAATACGTAAATAGGTTTATTTATTATTCTACTATGTTTTGGTACCAAAGCGGTATAGTACCACTTTTACCCGTACCGGTACCGGAACCGTACCGCTTTAAACGGTCCGGTATTCGGTACTCACTTTAGGGCCAAAAAAAATAAGCGGTACCAACCGGTTTGGTACGGTTCGGTACCGGTTCCGTACCATGCTCACCCCTAAATTCACATTCATGTTTACTCTTTCCATTACTGTACCTTACATAAAACAGTAACATATATATTTTCCATTTCTTCATTTGTACATGAAATTATGTTCCCTAAATGACCAGAACTTTTATTTCATGCTTCTACTCCAGAGTTCATGTATTTTCTATAACATGCAAGTAAGACCTACAGAAGTAAAAGGACATGCAGAATAAGGTCTACTAAATTAATTAAAGTAGGCAAATGATGTATTACAGCTCTTAAAAGCCAAAAGTTGGGTTCAAGATTCTGTAATTAGGTAGACATGCAATAGAAAAGATAGCACATGAAATTAGGTAGACAAGGCAAGCTGCAACTAGACATTTTTTCAACAATACATTAGACCAATTGGTTATATGTCAAACCACCAAAACTAGAGGTCACAGTTTCAACCCTTTTTTTTATATATGTATTGATATGTAAGTTATGTTTTATATTTTGAGAGTTTAACATTCTAATTCTAAGTCTCTATATAAACGATATTAAATTATTGTTATTCAGCAAAAATTATACGGATTGTGAACTCATATTCATATATATAATACAGTAGCATGTTAACTATTTTTATAAAAGGTATATTTAATTTTGTCTGCGGGTCAATCCAACCCTGATCCATTCTTACCCTTACCCTCACTAAGTTACTCGTTCAGAACTGAACCCATTATCAAACCTGCCACCCTCGTTCAGAACTGAACCCATTATCAAACCTGCCACCCGCTCATTTTGCCACTCTAAGCCACACTAACGTTTTCATGTGAAATCAGTAAATCCCAAAAGATCATACCTGAGAGGGTTTTATATTTTATCTACACCCACAGATGCATCGTGCAACCCTGATAATATTCATAAACAATTCGGACCACAGAATGTATAAGCCGCTAATGCATACAATGTAGGATTTGTTCATGGCAAATGGCAATCAATCAAAAAGGCAAAGGCTTTTTTCTGTATCATTTAGGCTCGAGGAATCAAAGAGGCTTTTTTTCATTTAGGCTTTTTTTCAGTATGAATCAATTTATTCAGTACACTATAAAGTTGAGTTACAATGTTAAGCAAATTTATTTTTTCTCGGGAAGCTTTTCTAGCAACTCAGGTATTATTTCAAAAAGATCACCTACAAGTCCATAATCAGCAACCTGCATATTAAAAGGACATCATTAAGATTGAGCAAAAACATAAGAACCAAAAGAATCAGCAAATGTAAAAAGGATTTAACCATGACCTGAAAAATTGGTGCATCAGCATCTTTGTTTACTGCAACGATGACTTTAGAATCTCTCATACCAGCTATGTGTTGGATAGCTCCAGAGACACCAAAAGCCATATACAATTCTGGAGCAACAATCTTGCCCGTTTGGCCAACCTAACATACACACATACCGTATGTATAACCATGCCATGGCTTTTATCAAGAGGTAGCAAAATGGGCGGGTTGGGTCGGGCTGGTCCATCCACAAACATCTATTTGAACTTTATAAAGAAACTATGTTTTTACTGTTTAGTTATGACTAATAATTAGAACAATTATACTGTTAGGATTTTAATAAATCCATTTTAGGTTGGCTTTATGCATTTGAATACACTGTGGATGGCATTCAACCCATTTGACACGTTGCCTTTTAGCCAACTTGTTTGATTATACATTTCACCTTTAGAGATCAAAGGTAAATGTGGGTTTAAATTGTCATCTCCAGTTCAATGAACTAGTTGCAAACCACACTCTCTTATAACCTCTTACAATAGTAGAAAAGGCCAATAAAAGCCCATAATGGATGATGTTACCTGCAGCTCATTCGGGACATATCCTGCATCAACAGCAGCACGAGTAGCACCAACTATACAAACAACATACGGGAGGAGATTAGAAACCACAAATTACAATTAGCATACACAAAATTTTGAAATCTATACTTTGAAAGAAGTTGAAGTTAGAATCAATTCTCATATGATTCACTAACAACTACGCATAAAACTACTTGAAATACATGATGAAATGAGAATACAAACCTGCTGCCCCAAGTTTTTCAGCAAGTTTTTCTATCATTTTAAAGTTTTCAGCACTTTTGAGAGCTCGCCCCCCTGTGATAACAACACGTGCATTTCCAAGATCTGGGCGTTCTGATTCTTGAAATACTTGCTTCACATGTCTAGAACTCTCTTCTATTTAAAGATAAAATAAATACAAATACTCAAATGAGGTAGAGGTGGCAAAATGAAGGGTCACACTGGTCAAAACGGTCGGGTCAGATTAATTCGCCGACAATTTTTGTTTCTTAATAAAATATCCCTGCGGCAACAGCAGGAATCACTTCCCATAGTATATTACCACAATGATAATCTATTTTAAATAAGAATACAGAAAAGGTTATAAATTATTTCAAAACACTTTAAGCGAATTTCAACCATTATGAAACGTCCAGCCCGTTTCTATAGTAGTTAATATGTTGTAGTTAACAACTTCACCCATTGGCCACGCTATCAATAAAACCCGCATTGACCTGCCTATATTTTACGATAAATTTTTTATAGTAACGAACTAACTAAGGCTATCAATATGATGGCAAAAAAATTAAAAATAAAATAAATTACTAAATCCTCAAAAAGACTATGTTTACGGAAACCGCGCATTGTAGTATTTGAATACACCTTAAACAATTTTCAACCCATTTGACATGCTCAACCCGTTTCTCTATATTAGTTAATTTGTTGTCCTAGGAACAAAAAAGATTCAGGTTGTATTAGAAAATAAATAAGCACACCTTCTCCAAGAGTTGATAGGTCAACCTGGTGTATTGGTGTAGCATTAGTTTTAGAATCCGCTGAAGCTGAGGACACTGGAAAACAGGTAGTTCTAATGGTCAACATGCATGGATCAGAACCAGTGTAGCGGATAGTAGATAGAGCATTGCCAGCATATATTGGCCTGTCATAGAAATCAAATCTTACGAAGATAAAAAAGGTTCTTTTATATAATTAATGTGTGGAACAAGATGGCAAAAACTACCTCACAAATGTTTTAGATTCTGATATTTCAATGACGTCGGTAATTGGTGAAACATCAAGAAGGGCTGCTGCACGAGGTAATATATTTTTCCCAAAAGAACTTGAAGCAGTAACTATATGCGAGTATTCACCTTTCTGCTGCAACAAATGGACTAATTTGGCCCATGGTTCTGCTAAATGGTGTTTGAATTTGGGTGAATCTGCCACAAGCACCTGAACAACCAACCACGGATGACATCTTCAGAAAAAGAAAGGATTAATCACCCACGAATAACTACAACAATCCACCAAACCCTCCAATTATACTTTCTGATAGAGATTTACATTTCATTAGTCTCTAACAATCTCAATCCTCCATCCCTGTTTGGCAACAAAAATATAGAAGGGATATATGAAAAAAGAATCCCCTAGTATCCCTTTTTAAAGAAGCTCTTTTAAGTAGCTTGAAAAAAATCCCCAGCTCTAGCTCCAGCTAGTTGTTACCAAACATACCCTAAATATAAGTTGATCTGGGTTGTGTTTTAACTCAAACATGTCATATCATAGAATTGAGCATTTTAGCTAAAGGGAACATGTCTAATGGGATGAACTCAACTCGGCCAAAGGGTATCACCGATGCATACAACCTCCTATATCTTTTAATTCAAAGATTTATATAGTATTGTATATAACATGTTAATATTTAACAAAACATTTAATTGCAAGTTAGTGGGTCAACCCAACCTGGCCAGGCCTGTTTTGAATCGTTACCTGATCAGCCCATCCACCTCTATTATCAACTTAAAGAACATAAGAAATGATAAATAGAACACCCAAGAGACCTGAGAAATGGAAGGATGGCACGAAGCAGCATTTGTAGCAGCCTCATGTAAGGAAGGGCCTGACCCAGCCAATAGCAAAGATAAAGAGTTGTCGAACTTGCTAGCCGCCTCTATTGAACTCAGGGATGTGGTAGTGAGTGAACCACCTTCATGCTCTGCTATAACTAATGTTCCAAGCTATTATAAAGTTTACAGAACTAATCAGCAAAAATGTGTAACAAACCATACTTGAATAACTCAAGTACTTCACACATGAACAACAAGAAGAAAGAAAAATACAGGTGAAACTGGTTAAAAGGTAATATTGCATATAACTAACAGAGCACTTTCACATAAGCACGTAACATTTTTGGAGATAATAAAATAACAAAGATCGTATTGGTCATTCATGATCATGCTTGCTCCCTATGCTAAGGCGTCATACGTAAAATAGTCTACACATTTACCTAGAGCATATCTAAATTACTCATTCTTGATAATCTAACACATTAAGTCATTATAAAACTTAAAACCTTGAGAATAAACTTCTTTAGGTTTGGCACCATGTCAACATTTACAATTAACGAGAGAATTTGGGATTTCTTTTATATAAGTGTTTATCTGCTTCGATTAGCACTTTCCAAATGAGTGTTTGGAATCGCTTATCTGCTGTAAAAGTAAGTGCATAAATAAACAATCCCAAACACCCATTAATTTGGAGTAAATTCAACTACATTTTACCTGACACATTTTGACCTTTAACTACAAGCATTTTCAAACCACATGCTCCAAGTTAGTCATTTTGCTTTCATTTAATGAAAGATCGAATCTTTAATATGCAATCCAATCACTCAACTTCAGAAATAACCAAATTCCGAGTTCCTCTAATTAGATAATAATAGTTGCAACAAAAAACTGAATTTACAGAATATGTAAAATTTCATACTATAAGAACATTCTTATTGCACAAGTCACTAAACTACATTAAAAACCTAAAAAACTTATGTAAACATAAATTAACACGATCAAGTATGGAATGTAACGAAACCCCAAGTTGAAATTGATACCCAAACAAATAGGAAAAAGATTTAAACTTTATAATTGGGTTAATAAAATCAAGACTTGCGTACGTGTCTAGAAGATGCGATTGAACGATGAGAACGAGTGATTAAATGTCTGAGATTAGTAGTAGCTCTGAGCATTGTTGTTGTTGTGTGTTGATCTTTGTGCTCTGTGATTCAAGAGCCGTGCATAAATTTAATTTATTGTTTAAGGATGTCAAAGTTGTGTCATTTGGTCTTATCTTTTTCTTTCCATTATTTTAGAATTTTGTCTTTATTTATCTTATTTTTAGAGTAATTTTACTTTTATAAAAAGATTTGATTGATTGATTAGAACGATAGTTTAGACTTGGGGGTATATTTTTATACTCAATACTCTTTATATGAAGAAAAAAATAATTCTGATAAAATATATATATATATATATATATATATATATATATATATATATATATATATATATATATATATATATATAGACTTGGGATATGTGAGAACAAGGAGATTCAGTGAGAACGGTGAGAACACATCTTAGTCATCCATTTTTTGATCAAAAAACCTGATTTTGGAGGTGACATTTTTGTAAATACTTTGAAGTTTGATTTTGAAGGGTTCACATAAGAATTGTTATGTGAAGTTTAATTTTTTTTGCTTCACAATAGTTTTAACATGGTGAAGTTTTATTTAATTTTTGTTAATCAACATATTTGAAGTAGTGAATTGATAAGTATAAAAATTAATCTTTTCAAAAACTAATGTTAACAAAAAAATATTTACTTAATCTCATTAAAACTATGTGAATCTGTATAAATAAAAATTCATAGCATCGTAACCTTATGTTAAAAAAATATATATTAAACTTAACCTCACCAAAATGATGTGAAGCTAAAAAAATAGAAGCTTCACGTGAGCAAAATGATGTGAAGCTAAAAAAAAAACTTCACATGAGCAAAATGATGTGAAGCTAAATTAAAAAAAAAAGATTCACGTGAGCAAAATGATGTGAAGCTTTAAAAAAAAAAACTTCACATGAGCAAAATGATGTGAAGTTAAAAAACAAAAAGCTTCACATGAGCAATGGTGATATGAACCTTCCAAAATCAAACTTCAAAGTATTTACAAATTTGCCACCTCCAAAATCAGGATTTTTGATCAAAAAATGGATGGCTAAGATGTGTTCTCACCGTTCTCACGAAATCCCCTTGTTCTCACGAAATCCCCTTGTTCTCACCAGAACCTAACCCTATATATATATATATATATATATTGGGAGGATCCGCGGGAAACACTTTTTTGGGGGGAAGTAGGGAAGTGTAATATTCATCACGGAGCATCTTAACTTCGTCAATACATTTGTCGAAAATTAAAAAGTGAAAATTAATTAATGTTGATCAAAATGGATGCTATGAATGTTAAGCTTCCGTGATAAATTCTTTTAGTAGGCTATAACATTAATTGATAAATTTAAAATCCCAAATCGTTAATGTTCGTCGTGGTGAATGTTAACTTAACATTCAGCACGATGAATGTTAAAAGAAAATTAATGTTATTTTTTAACATTCTTCGTGATGAATGTTAAGTTAACATTCACCACGATAAATATTAACGTTTATTGAATAAATATTCATAAAATAATATTATGACTTAAAATTGACTTTCATCTGTTAATATATTCTTTATAGCATCGATCTTGATTACTATATACGAGTAAATTTAATTTTATCTTTGATATTTGTATTGGCAAAGTTAAGATGCTCCGTGATGAATATTACACTTCCCTACTTCCCCAAAATAATTGCTTCCCTCTTGATCCTTCCCCTATATATATATATATATATATATATATATATATATATATATATATATATATATATATATATATATATATATATATATATATATTATATCTATGTATATACTAAGCGAGTAGTAGAGATGGCTCCAGGATTTGCCACGTAGGCAACAATGACACGTGACAACCTCTTAGTTTCAGTTAACAAATTTTTTTAATTATTTTATTATTATTATATATATTATTTAATCACTTTAATTTAATTATATCAATTAATAATGAATAAAATAAATACTTCGTCTATATTATAACAATTAAAACAAAAAGAGTTCCATATAAAGACAAAGACTCCCATTTAACAAATTAATTTAATACTTATATTACTATTTTTTATTATTATTAATAATTAATTAATTAATATTAATATAAATACTCCGTATTATTAAGTTATTAGCCGTTCTCAAATTAATTAAAAAATTCGATTTATATGATATATTATACATTTAAAAAATTACGTGGTATCGAACAATTTTAAATTAATTAAATTAGTATCCCAATTGTATACCAACACTTCTCGAATCCTTGGTGGAGGAAAAAACTAATAATAATAAGTACAAATATTAGTTATGCAAGAAAATTATCTTATAATAGTATAAAACATGCATATACTAAATCATTACGTGTTAGTAGTTGGGTTAATTATGACTATTTGTGGACCATAAAATTTTATCTAATCCAAGATGACAAAGAAGAAACGTGCCATGGAATCTTTTATACGGTATGTATCAAATCTTTATACTACTATTCAATATATAATTTGCATCAGGTTGATTGGTTTGAAAGAGTTTTGTAGTTTGATGCAATATTATAATTGTATGAAGAATCAGAGGACTAGAAAAAAAGGTTTGAATCGAACATTATCTAATCGTTATTGCATATTTTCTTTAGATTAAAATAATTCTATACATATTTTTAACATCCAAATATCAAACTTTGTTTTTAGCAATAGACTTTGATTTGCTATATATTGTTGGCTTCAACATACAACTTATACACCGACAAAAATACAATGCAATGTTAAATGGTTGTCGCCTTGTCAGATGATTAGATCAAATTTATTATTGTCACTAATGTTTCTCTTAATAACAAAGTAGATTAATAAAATAATAATTAAGGTACGTGTTATATTTTCGATCACCTCACACAATAGTATATGTATTAATCGTATAAAATTGTCATGCATCGCACGGGTTTATAACTTGTATATATATATATATATATATATATATATATAGGAATGAGATCATGTGAAAACAAGGAGATAAAAAAACCCGGTGAAAACAGATCTCAACCCTTGATCTAATCTATCATATATATATATATATATATATATATATATATATGTATACATACATATATATGTATGTATACATATATATATATACATGTATACATATGTATATGTAACATCCTCAAATGTGGCCTAGTTGAAATACGGTATTTCCCTTAATTTAATTGTTATTTAAATACTTGGTGTATTTGATGGCTAAATTAATAGGTCAATTGGTCAATTGGCTTATTGTGATAAATGAATTATTACATGTTTTAAATTTATTTAGTCGACGGTATAATAAAAACTTATTTCTTGCAAATGGTTTTTAGGTTCCAGACAATAGATTTAGGACGGGTATAATTTTAACTAAAATGGAGCTGAGTCATAAAGATCAGTCGACACTTGTTTCATCATTTTGACATAACACCAAATTGTTCCTGACTTGTGTTTTGCTCTCAAGAACACATTTTCTCAAATCAAATACACCATCTGATTTCATCAAATTAAGGCTGTGATTGTGATTACATTGTGTTCTTCATCTCCTTCATATAGCTATCATCTCCATTGTAAGTGAATTTACACCATTTTCATGTAAATGCTTGAATTATTAAGTTTGGTAAATTGATGATAGAATGGAGTTAAATTCGTGTTTAAAATGTGTTATATGATTATGGTAAACTGATTACATAGTTGCATTTCAGATTGTTGCAATCAATTTGTTGAAATATGAATTTGAGCTAAAATCTTAAATATCTTGAAAATTGATGCATGTATGAATTGAAGTGTTTGGTGATGTTAGTTGTTGTTGCAATATGTTTATACATGTTAGTATAGGTCACTTAAGTGTTAAATTCGTGTATTGTAGCTGAAACTTGATGATTTGCAATTTTGGTTCGAGCTGAAACTAGTTGCAGGTCTGAACCATTGCTGCAAAACATAGGAACGCGATCCCGAAACCCTTGCCCGGATCGCGTTGCTATGTGTATTTTGATCCCAAGATGATTTTGTACGTATGAACGCGATCCAGTCCCTATCATACGGATCGCGTTAGCTAGTGTTAATTTGGATCAACGGATTTTGTTCCTTGGAACGCGATCCAGCTCCTTGTCCCGGATCGCGTTTGCAAGTGTATTTTGGCAACAGAATATTTTGGTGTTAAGGAACGCGATCCAGCCACACCTTATCCGGATCGCGTTTGTCAGTTTTACTTTGACGAATTTGACAACTTGTGACTTGTGTGCTTATGTTATTTAACGAGTATTGAAA